>CM060912.1:871191-2147929 GCA_030737875.1 Allium sativum | reverse complement strand
ATCTTCTGCTTATATCGTTGAATCTTCTAACATATGGCATTCTAGATTAGGGCATGTAAACTTTGATACATTGCGAAATTGATTAATCTAGAATTTATACCAAAATGCAATGTAGATTCCAACTATAAATGTCAAGTTTGTGCAGAAGCAAAATTGACAAGAACCTCGTTTCATCATGTTGAACGAGTGACAGAACCTCTAGACTTAATACATACTGATGTATGCGATTTGAAAATGTGTCAAACTAGAGGTGGAAAAAGGTACTTTATTACATTCATTGATGATTGTACCAGATACTGTCATGTGTATCTCCTTAGAAGTAAGGACGAAGCATTCGAAATGTTTAAACAGTATAAGGCAGAAGTTGAGAATCAACTCAACAAGAAAATAAAATCTTTAAGAAGTGATAGAGGAGGAGAATATGAGTCTCCATTTGAGGAATTCTGTGCTGAACATGGAATTATACATCAAACTACAGCCCCGTATTCACCTCAATCCAACGGTATAGCCGAACGGAAAAATAGAACTCTTAAAGAAATGATGAATGCCTTACTAATTAGCTCTGGCTTGCCAGATAACTATTGGGGAGAAGCTATTCTTTCGGCAAATCATATTTTAAATAAAATACCCCGAAAGAAAATATCTAAATCTCCTCATGAACTTTGGAAAAACAGACCACCATCCTACAAATACCTAAAAGTGTGGGGGTGTCTTGCCAAAGTAGAGGTACCAAAACCAAAGAAGGTCAAAATTGGACCAAAAACAATTGATTGTGTATTCATTGGATATGCACAAAACAGTGCTGCATATCGATTTTTGGTACACAAATCTGAAATTGATGATATTCATGAAAATACCATCATTGAGTCGAGAAATGCTAGATTTTTCGAACATATATTTCCCTTGAAACATGGTACTGAAAATCATGCACCTAAGAGACCAAGGGAAATTGAAGTTCCTTACTCTGTTGAGGACGCCGAACAAAATAACACTCAGCAAAGTAGTGTTGAGCAGCAAGTGGAGGAACCAAGAAAAAGTAAAAGGTCAAGGACTTTAAAAACCTTTGGACCGGACTTCTATACATTTATGTTAGAAGATGATCCATTGACATACAAACAAGCTATGTCTTCCAATGATGCCCCTTATTGGAAGGAGGCAATTAACAATGAAATTGAATCCATTATGTCAAATCATACATGGGAATTGGTTGATTTACCTCAAGGATGTAAGGCCTTAGGTAATAAATGGATATTTAAAAAGAAATTGAAACCTGATGGTTCAATAGACAAGTACAAAGCTCGTCTGGTAGTCCAAGGATTTAGACAAAAGGAAGACCTGGACTACTTCGATACATATTCACCTGTAACGAGGATAACATCAATTAGAATGCTCATTGCAATTGCATCCGTACATGACTTGGAAATACATCAAATGGATGTTAAAACTGCATTCTTGAATGGTGAACTAGAGGAGGAAATCTATATGAAACAACCTGAAGGATTTCTAAGCTCAGAAAATGAGCATAAAGTTTGCAAACTGGTAAAATCACTTTATGGCCTTAAGCAAGCTCCAAAACAGTGGCATGAGAAGTTTGACAATACTATGTTATCAAATGGATTCACGATAAATGAATCAGATAAATGTGTGTACATAAAACATACACACATTGGATATGTCATTGTTTGTCTTTATGTTGATGACCTATTGATCCTAGGCAACAACAAGGCCATAATAACATCTACAAAGGATATGTTATCCTCTAGATTCGATATGAAAGACCTAGGACTGGCTGATGTAATATTGGGTGTAAAAATTCTGAGAACACCACAGGGATATGCATTATCCCAATCGCATTACATCACCAAAATACTTGAGAAATTCAAGCAATATAATGTAACTATTTGCAAAATCACCAGTAGATATGAACCAAAATTGGGTAAAGAACACTGGTGACAGTATTTACCAATTGGAATACTCTCGTATACTAGGAAGTATCATGTATGTTATGAACTGTACTAGGCCTGATATCGCATATGCTGTAAGCAAACTAAGTAGATTTACCAGCAATCCTGGTAAACATCATTGGAAAGCGATAATCAGAGTTCTAGGATATCTAAAGTATACACAGAGTTATGGTCTATACTATACAAACTATCCTTCAATAGTGGAAGGATACAGTGATGCAAATTGGATCACTGGATCAAATGATACAAAGTCTACAAGTGGATACGTGTTCACATTAGGAAATGGAGCAATTTCATGGAAATCATCCAAACAGACTTGTATCGCTAGATCTACGATGGAATCAGAGTTTATTGCACTAGATAAGACTGCAGAAGAAGCAGAATGGATTCGAAGCTTCTTGGAAGACATTCCTAATTGGAGCAAACCTATGCCTCCAATATGTATACATTGTGATAGTCAATCAGCTATTGGAAGAGCTAATAGTACACTATACAATGGTAAATCTAGGCATATTCGTCGTAGACATAAAACGATAAGACAACTTCTCTCTAATGGGGTTATCACAATAGATTACATTCGATCTATAGATAACTTAGCGGATCCACTTACAAAAGGCTTGCCAAGAGAGAAAGTTCAAACCTTATCGAAGGGAATGGGGCTAAGGCCTATAGACTAAAGGTTTTTCTGAAATGGAAACCCCACCTAGTTGACTGGAGATCCCAAGATCTAGGTTCAAAGGGACAACGAAGTTTTAGAGAAACTTGATGGCACTGTTATACACAAACCATTCCTATGATAAGTCAGTGCATTATATGTTGAATAAGGATAAGTATTAATACTTTTAATGATGTCTGTATTTGAGGAATTAAAGAATACCCTTTACAGAATCACCTACGTAAGTGTGAAGGCGCCGCTTCAAAGAGAATTATGAGGCCAAATTCTCTAAGCACTTATGAGACCAGGCAGGTGTTCAAGGCAAAAACGAACACATACAGAGAACGAAGGGTTATAAGAAACATTTATCGTGTGTTATCTACTTTGGAATTACACAAAAGGCTTACAGTTCAAGGACAGTCTATGTCTACTGATTCGCCGGTGATTCAAATAGGTAATCACTAGGAAAGTTCAAAGCCCTTGTGCTACTTTAACCGATGCGATAAATGGTTCGTGAAACTAAGATCGATTGCTCATTCATGTGGGGGATTGTTGGAAAATGAATGAGCAAAGAAAGAGAAAAGTGGGAAGAAGAAGAGATAGGGGTGGCAACATTTAAAGTCCCACATCATAAGAATATTAGCACAATCTCTCCTTATATATTAGAAGCCAAATAGGCTTATGTAAAATAAATAAGAGAGGGATGATAAAAGGATGTGGACTTGGCTATATTAAATACATTAAAAAGTCATAGATAAGGGCCTTGGGCCTTGGGGCTCTTGGGGTCTCTTGATTGGATATGGCCGACGTTGCTGATTGGGCTAGTGCACTGACATGAGAATATTTTTTCTCAGAATTTTAAAAGGTGTGTCTGTTCAGTCCAGAATTCGAAAGGAATGTCTGTTAACTGAACGAGTACAACCATTTGAATTCTCAGCATATGCATATTAATAACAGAGCGGTTAAAGGGTCGCAACCTTTCCTGTTCTGACGGTTACTGATGCATGCGAACAGGCACTCCTCCTTGCCTATATATACACTGCCCAAAAACAAAGACAGAATTCACTTTTTCTGCTGCATTATTCCTTCTTCTTCAACGTAATTCTCTGATCTAGTTTCTATAACCAACTTCAGTTCGTCGGAGCTCCGTTTGCTCGCACTAAGCTACGGAGTTGGTCCGTTTTATCCTGGGAAACAAATTGCAACTACGTCGATTGGTGTATACGACGGCAATATTGTTTCAAGGAAACAGAAAAGTTCTGGACTCGGACATTATTTAAACAGAATACTTTCTGTTTATCTTTGATTTTATGCACAAATTGGTTACGCTTTCTATGATTATTGTAAACATAGTTTGACGTGGCAATTGTGACATAATTGATTAACAGTGATTGTTGTTGCTGTCTGTTTGTAATACAATTGTGTAATTACAAAAGTTCTAACAATCTTGAAACAATATTTTGTTGCAGATGACGAAAAACAGCAGCACTGATTCTGCACCGATTCAGACGGTGAAAACTGCTCAGCCAGCGCCTGTGCTTCCGACAATGGCTCTGTCTCATGGCGAAAGGCCAGAGAAGTTCAATGGAATCAATTTCAAGCGCTGGCAACAGAAAATGTTGTTTTATTTAACAACACTAAGCCTTGCAAAGTTTCTGACTGAAGAGGCTCCTGTGGTAGACGAACTCGAACCTGATGCTACTAAAGTAGAGGCACTTAATATCTGGACAAATTCAGATTTCATGTGCAAAAACTATATTCTGAATGGTCTGGATGATAGCCTCTACAATGTTTATTGTACTTTTGCAACGTCCAAACAACTCTGGTTGGCTCTGGAAAAGAAGTACAAAACTGAAGATGCAGGCATGAAGAAATTCATTGCTGGAAAATTTCTAGACTTCAAAATGGTTGACTCAAAGACGGTGATAAGTCAAGCTCAAGAACTGCAACTTATCATCCGTCAATTAGAAGATGAAAAGATGACTCTTAGCGAGACTTTTCAAGTTGCTGCAACTATTGAGAAATTGCCTCCTTCTTGGAAGGATTTTAAAAATTACCTTAAGCACAAGCGTAAGGAAATGACAATGGAAGATCTCATAGTTCGGCTTCGCATTGAGGAAGATAACAGGAATTCTGAGAAAAAGATTTCTCAGAATATTGCTGCCAAAGCAAATGTTGTTGAGTCAGACAAAACTAACAAAAGAAAAAGGGAGAACGCTCCTAAGAAGTCAAAGAAATTTCTGGGTTCTTGCCACAACTGTGGAAAGAAGGGGCACAAAGCAGCCGAATGTCGTGCGCCTAAAAAGAAGAAGTTGGAAGCAAATACGGCTGATGTTTCGAAAGGCATTTCTGATCTTGATTTATGTGCAGTAATATCAGAATGCAACCTTATTGGCAACTCAAAGGAATGGTTTGTAGACACTGGAGCCACTCGACACATATGTGCTAACAAGTGGATGTTTACAACCTATAAAACTGCAACTGATGCTGAACAACTTTTTATGGGCAATTCTTCCACTTCCAAGGTCGAAGGCAAAGGAAAAGTTGTGCTGAAACTGACTTCTGGAAAGGAACTGACTTTAAATGATGTTCTCCATGTTCCAGAAATTCGCAAGAACCTGATTTCAGGATCGTTGCTGAGCAAGCATGGCTTCAAATTGATCTTTGAAGCTGACAAATTTGTTCTTTCCAAGAATGGGGTGTATGTTGGAAGAGGTTATGTGTGTGATGGTTTATTTAAAGCAAATGTAACCACTATTGTACCACGCACTGAAATGAATGAAAGTGAATCTTCTGCTTATATCGTTGAATCTTCTAACATATGGCATTCTAGATTAGGGCATGTAAACTTTGATACATTGCGAAAATTGATTAATCTAGAATTTATACCAAAATGCAATGTAGATTCCAACTATAAATGTCAAGTTTGTGCAGAAGCAAAATTGACAAGAACCTCGTTTCATCATGTTGAACGAGTGACAGAACCTCTAGACTTAATACATACTGATGTATGCGATTTGAAAATGTGTCAAACTAGAGGTGGAAAAAGGTACTTTATTACATTCATTGATGATTGTACCAGATACTGTCATGTGTATCTCCTTAGAAGTAAGGACGAAGCATTCGAAATGTTTAAACAGTATAAGGCAGAAGTTGAGAATCAACTCAACAAGAAAATAAAATCTTTAAGAAGTGATAGAGGAGGAGAATATGAGTCTCCATTTGAGGAATTCTGTGCTGAACATGGAATTATACATCAAACTACAGCCCCGTATTCACCTCAATCCAACGGTATAGCTGAACGGAAAAATAGAACTCTTAAAGAAATGATGAATGCCTTACTAATTAGCTCTGGCTTGCCAGATAACTATTGGGGAGAAGCTATTCTTTCGGCAAATCATATTTTAAATAAAATACCCCGAAAGAAAATATCTAAATCTCCTCATGAACTTTGGAAAAACAGACCACCATCCTACAAATACCTAAAAGTGTGGGGGTGTCTTGCCAAAGTAGAGGTACCAAAACCAAAGAAGGTCAAAATTGGACCAAAAACAATTGATTGTGTATTCATTGGATATGCACAAAACAGTGCTGCATATCGATTTTTGGTACACAAATCTGAAATTGATGATATTCATGAAAATACCATCATTGAGTCGAGAAATGCTAGATTTTTCGAACATATATTTCCCTTGAAACATGGTACTGAAAATCATGCACCTAAGAGACCAAGGGAAATTGAAGTTCCTTACTCTGTTGAGGACGCCGAACAAAATAACACTCAGCAAAGTAGTGTTGAGCAGCAAGTGGAGGAACCAAGAAAAAGTAAAAGGTCAAGGACTTTAAAAACCTTTGGACCGGACTTCTATACATTTATGTTAGAAGATGATCCATTGACATACAAACAAGCTATGTCTTCCAATGATGCCCCTTATTGGAAGGAGGCAATTAACAATGAAATTGAATCCATTATGTCAAATCATACATGGGAATTGGTTGATTTACCTCAAGGATGTAAGGCCTTAGGTAATAAATGGATATTTAAAAAGAAATTGAAACCTGATGGTTCAATAGACAAGTACAAAGCTCGTCTGGTAGTCCAAGGATTTAGACAAAAGGAAGACCTGGACTACTTCGATACATATTCACCTGTAACGAGGATAACATCAATTAGAATGCTCATTGCAATTGCATCCGTACATGACTTGGAAATACATCAAATGGATGTTAAAACTGCATTCTTGAATGGTGAACTAGAGGAGGAAATCTATATGAAACAACCTGAAGGATTTCTAAGCTCAGAAAATGAGCATAAAGTTTGCAAACTGGTAAAATCACTTTATGGCCTTAAGCAAGCTCCAAAACAGTGGCATGAGAAGTTTGACAATACTATGTTATCAAATGGATTCACGATAAATGAATCAGATAAATGTGTGTACATAAAACATACACACATTGGATATGTCATTGTTTGTCTTTATGTTGATGACCTATTGATCCTAGGCAACAACAAGGCCATAATAACATCTACAAAGGATATGTTATCCTCTAGATTCGATATGAAAGACCTAGGACTGGCTGATGTAATATTGGGTGTAAAAATTCTGAGAACACCACAGGGATATGCATTATCCCAATCGCATTACATCACCAAAATACTTGAGAAATTCAAGCAATATAATGTAACTATTGCAAAATCACCAGTAGATATGAACCAAAATTGGGTAAAGAACACTGGTGACAGTATTTACCAATTGGAATACTCTCGTATACTAGGAAGTATCATGTATGTTATGAACTGTACTAGGCCTGATATCGCATATGCTGTAAGCAAACTAAGTAGATTTACCAGCAATCCTGGTAAACATCATTGGAAAGCGATAATCAGAGTTCTAGGATATCTAAAGTATACACAGAGTTATGGTCTATACTATACAAACTATCCTTCAATAGTGGAAGGATACAGTGATGCAAATTGGATCACTGGATCAAATGATACAAAGTCTACAAGTGGATACGTGTTCACATTAGGAAATGGAGCAATTTCATGGAAATCATCCAAACAGACTTGTATCGCTAGATCTACGATGGAATCAGAGTTTATTGCACTAGATAAGACTGCAGAAGAAGCAGAATGGATTCGAAGCTTCTTGGAAGACATTCCTAATTGGAGCAAACCTATGCCTCCAATATGTATACATTGTGATAGTCAATCAGCTATTGGAAGAGCTAATAGTACACTATACAATGGTAAATCTAGGCATATTCGTCGTAGACATAAAACGATAAGACAACTTCTCTCTAATGGGGTTATCACAATAGATTACATTCGATCTATAGATAACTTAGCGGATCCACTTACAAAAGGCTTGCCAAGAGAGAAAGTTCAAACCTTATCGAAGGGAATGGGGCTAAGGCCTATAGACTAAAGGTTTTTCTGAAATGGAAACCCCACCTAGTTGACTGGAGATCCCAAGATCTAGGTTCAAAGGGACAACGAAGTTTTAGAGAAACTTGATGGCACTGTTATACACAAACCATTCCTATGATAAGTCAGTGCATTATATGTTGAATAAGGATAAGTATTAATACTTTTAATGATGTCTGTATTTGAGGAATTAAAGAATACCCTTTACAGAATCACCTACGTAAGTGTGAAGGCGCCGCTTCAAAGAGAATTATGAGGCCAAATTCTCTAAGCACTTATGAGACCAGGCAGGTGTTCAAGGCAAAAACGAACACATACAGAGAACGAAGGGTTATAAGAAACATTTATCGTGTGTTATCTACTTTGGAATTACACAAAAGGCTTACAGTTCAAGGACAGTCTATGTCTACTGATTCGCCGGTGATTCAAATAGGTAATCACTAGGAAAGTTCAAAGCCCTTGTGCTACTTTAACCGATGCGATAAATGGTTCGTGAAACTAAGATCGATTGCTCATTCATGTGGGGGATTGTTGGAAAATGAATGAGCAAAGAAAGAGAAAAGTGGGAAGAAGAAGAGATAGGGGTGGCAACATTTAAAGTCCCACATCATAAGAATATTAGCACAATCTCTCCTTATATATTAGAAGCCAAATAGGCTTATGTAAAATAAATAAGAGAGGGATGATAAAAGGATGTGGACTTGGCTATATTAAATACATTAAAAAGTCATAGATAAGGGCCTTGGGCCTTGGGGCTCTTGGGGTCTCTTGATTGGATATGGCCGACGTTGCTGATTGGGCTAGTGCACTGACATGAGAATATTTTTTCTCAGAATTTTAAAAGGTGTGTCTGTTCAGTCCAGAATTCGAAAGGAATGTCTGTTAACTGAACGAGTACAACCATTTGAATTCTCAGCATATGCATATTAATAACAGAGCGGTTAAAGGGTCGCAACCTTTCCTGTTCTGACGGTTACTGATGCATGCGAACAGGCACTCCTCCTTGCCTATATATACACTGCCCAAAAACAAAGACAGAATTCACTTTTTCTGCTGCATTATTCCTTCTTCTTCAACGTAATTCTCTGATCTAGTTTCTATAACCAACTTCAGTTCGTCGGAGCTCCGTTTGCTCGCACTAAGCTACGGAGTTGGTCCGTTTTATCCTGGGAAACAAATTGCAACTACGTCGATTGGTGTATACGACGGCAATATTGTTTCAAGGAAACAGAAAAGTTCTGGACTCGGACATTATTTAAACAGAATACTTTCTGTTTATCTTTGATTTTATGCACAAATTGGTTACGCTTTCTATGATTATTGTAAACATAGTTTGACGTGGCAATTGTGACATAATTGATTAACAGTGATTGTTGTTGCTGTCTGTTTGTAATACAATTGTGTAATTACAAAAGTTCTAACAATCTTGAAACAATATTTTGTTGCAGATGACGAAAAACAGCAGCACTGATTCTGCACCGATTCAGACGGTGAAAACTGCTCAGCCAGCGCCTGTGCTTCCGACAATGGCTCTGTCTCATGGCGAAAGGCCAGAGAAGTTCAATGGAATCAATTTCAAGCGCTGGCAACAGAAAATGTTGTTTTATTTAACAACACTAAGCCTTGCAAAGTTTCTGACTGAAGAGGCTCCTGTGGTAGACGAACTCGAACCTGATGCTACTAAAGTAGAGGCACTTAATATCTGGACAAATTCAGATTTCATGTGCAAAAACTATATTCTGAATGGTCTGGATGATAGCCTCTACAATGTTTATTGTACTTTTGCAACGTCCAAACAACTCTGGTTGGCTCTGGAAAAGAAGTACAAAACTGAAGATGCAGGCATGAAGAAATTCATTGCTGGAAAATTTCTAGACTTCAAAATGGTTGACTCAAAGACGGTGATAAGTCAAGCTCAAGAACTGCAACTTATCATCCGTCAATTAGAAGATGAAAAGATGACTCTTAGCGAGACTTTTCAAGTTGCTGCAACTATTGAGAAATTGCCTCCTTCTTGGAAGGATTTTAAAAATTACCTTAAGCACAAGCGTAAGGAAATGACAATGGAAGATCTCATAGTTCGGCTTCGCATTGAGGAAGATAACAGGAATTCTGAGAAAAAGATTTCTCAGAATATTGCTGCCAAAGCAAATGTTGTTGAGTCAGACAAAACTAACAAAAGAAAAAGGGAGAACGCTCCTAAGAAGTCAAAGAAATTTCTGGGTTCTTGCCACAACTGTGGAAAGAAGGGGCACAAAGCAGCCGAATGTCGTGCGCCTAAAAAGAAGAAGTTGGAAGCAAATACGGCTGATGTTTCGAAAGGCATTTCTGATCTTGATTTATGTGCAGTAATATCAGAATGCAACCTTATTGGCAACTCAAAGGAATGGTTTGTAGACACTGGAGCCACTCGACACATATGTGCTAACAAGTGGATGTTTACAACCTATAAAACTGCAACTGATGCTGAACAACTTTTTATGGGCAATTCTTCCACTTCCAAGGTCGAAGGCAAAGGAAAAGTTGTGCTGAAACTGACTTCTGGAAAGGAACTGACTTTAAATGATGTTCTCCATGTTCCAGAAATTCGCAAGAACCTGATTTCAGGATCGTTGCTGAGCAAGCATGGCTTCAAATTGATCTTTGAAGCTGACAAATTTGTTCTTTCCAAGAATGGGGTGTATGTTGGAAGAGGTTATGTGTGTGATGGTTTATTTAAAGCAAATGTAACCACTATTGTACCACGCACTGAAATGAATGAAAGTGAATCTTCTGCTTATATCGTTGAATCTTCTAACATATGGCATTCTAGATTAGGGCATGTAAACTTTGATACATTGCGAAAATTGATTAATCTAGAATTTATACCAAAATGCAATGTAGATTCCAACTATAAATGTCAAGTTTGTGCAGAAGCAAAATTGACAAGAACCTCGTTTCATCATGTTGAACGAGTGACAGAACCTCTAGACTTAATACATACTGATGTATGCGATTTGAAAATGTGTCAAACTAGAGGTGGAAAAAGGTACTTTATTACATTCATTGATGATTGTACCAGATACTGTCATGTGTATCTCCTTAGAAGTAAGGACGAAGCATTCGAAATGTTTAAACAGTATAAGGCAGAAGTTGAGAATCAACTCAACAAGAAAATAAAATCTTTAAGAAGTGATAGAGGAGGAGAATATGAGTCTCCATTTGAGGAATTCTGTGCTGAACATGGAATTATACATCAAACTACAGCCCCGTATTCACCTCAATCCAACGGTATAGCCGAACGGAAAAATAGAACTCTTAAAGAAATGATGAATGCCTTACTAATTAGCTCTGGCTTGCCAGATAACTATTGGGGAGAAGCTATTCTTTCGGCAAATCATATTTTAAATAAAATACCCCGAAAGAAAATATCTAAATCTCCTCATGAACTTTGGAAAAACAGACCACCATCCTACAAATACCTAAAAGTGTGGGGGTGTCTTGCCAAAGTAGAGGTACCAAAACCAAAGAAGGTCAAAATTGGACCAAAAACAATTGATTGTGTATTCATTGGATATGCACAAAACAGTGCTGCATATCGATTTTTGGTACACAAATCTGAAATTGATGATATTCATGAAAATACCATCATTGAGTCGAGAAATGCTAGATTTTTCGAACATATATTTCCCTTGAAACATGGTACTGAAAATCATGCACCTAAGAGACCAAGGGAAATTGAAGTTCCTTACTCTGTTGAGGACGCCGAACAAAATAACACTCAGCAAAGTAGTGTTGAGCAGCAAGTGGAGGAACCAAGAAAAAGTAAAAGGTCAAGGACTTTAAAAACCTTTGGACCGGACTTCTATACATTTATGTTAGAAGATGATCCATTGACATACAAACAAGCTATGTCTTCCAATGATGCCCCTTATTGGAAGGAGGCAATTAACAATGAAATTGAATCCATTATGTCAAATCATACATGGGAATTGGTTGATTTACCTCAAGGATGTAAGGCCTTAGGTAATAAATGGATATTTAAAAAGAAATTGAAACCTGATGGTTCAATAGACAAGTACAAAGCTCGTCTGGTAGTCCAAGGATTTAGACAAAAGGAAGACCTGGACTACTTCGATACATATTCACCTGTAACGAGGATAACATCAATTAGAATGCTCATTGCAATTGCATCCGTACATGACTTGGAAATACATCAAATGGATGTTAAAACTACATTCTTGAATGGTGAACTAGAGGAGGAAATCTATATGAAACAACCTGAAGGATTTCTAAGCTCAGAAAATGAGCATAAAGTTTGCAAACTGGTAAAATCACTTTATGGCCTTAAGCAAGCTCCAAAACAGTGGCATGAGAAGTTTGACAATACTATGTTATCAAATGGATTCACGATAAATGAATCAGATAAATGTGTGTACATAAAACATACACACATTGGATATGTCATTGTTTGTCTTTATGTTGATGACCTATTGATCCTAGGCAACAACAAGGCCATAATAACATCTACAAAGGATATGTTATCCTCTAGATTCGATATGAAAGACCTAGGACTGGCTGATGTAATATTGGGTGTAAAAATTCTGAGAACACCACAGGGATATGCATTATCCCAATCGCATTACATCACCAAAATACTTGAGAAATTCAAGCAATATAATGTAACTATTGCAAAATCACCAGTAGATATGAACCAAAATTGGGTAAAGAACACTGGTGACAGTATTTACCAATTGGAATACTCTCGTATACTAGGAAGTATCATGTATGTTATGAACTGTACTAGGCCTGATATCGCATATGCTGTAAGCAAACTAAGTAGATTTACCAGCAATCCTGGTAAACATCATTGGAAAGCGATAATCAGAGTTCTAGGATATCTAAAGTATACACAGAGTTATGGTCTATACTATACAAACTATCCTTCAATAGTGGAAGGATACAGTGATGCAAATTGGATCACTGGATCAAATGATACAAAGTCTACAAGTGGATACGTGTTCACATTAGGAAATGGAGCAATTTCATGGAAATCATCCAAACAGACTTGTATCGCTAGATCTACGATGGAATCAGAGTTTATTGCACTAGATAAGACTGCAGAAGAAGCAGAATGGATTCGAAGCTTCTTGGAAGACATTCCTAATTGGAGCAAACCTATGCCTCCAATATGTATACATTGTGATAGTCAATCAGCTATTGGAAGAGCTAATAGTACACTATACAATGGTAAATCTAGGCATATTCGTCGTAGACATAAAACGATAAGACAACTTCTCTCTAATGGGGTTATCACAATAGATTACATTCGATCTATAGATAACTTAGCGGATCCACTTACAAAAGGCTTGCCAAGAGAGAAAGTTCAAACCTTATCGAAGGGAATGGGGCTAAGGCCTATAGACTAAAGGTTTTTCTGAAATGGAAACCCCACCTAGTTGACTGGAGATCCCAAGATCTAGGTTCAAAGGGACAACGAAGTTTTAGAGAAACTTGATGGCACTGTTATACACAAACCATTCCTATGATAAGTCAGTGCATTATATGTTGAATAAGGATAAGTATTAATACTTTTAATGATGTCTGTATTTGAGGAATTAAAGAATACCCTTTACAGAATCACCTACGTAAGTGTGAAGGCGCCGCTTCAAAGAGAATTATGAGGCCAAATTCTCTAAGCACTTATGAGACCAGGCAGGTGTTCAAGGCAAAAACGAACACATACAGAGAACGAAGGGTTATAAGAAACATTTATCGTGTGTTATCTACTTTGGAATTACACAAAAGGCTTACAGTTCAAGGACAGTCTATGTCTACTGATTCGCCGGTGATTCAAATAGGTAATCACTAGGAAAGTTCAAAGCCCTTGTGCTACTTTAACCGATGCGATAAATGGTTCGTGAAACTAAGATCGATTGCTCATTCATGTGGGGGATTGTTGGAAAATGAATGAGCAAAGAAAGAGAAAAGTGGGAAGAAGAAGAGATAGGGGTGGCAACATTTAAAGTCCCACATCATAAGAATATTAGCACAATCTCTCCTTATATATTAGAAGCCAAATAGGCTTATGTAAAATAAATAAGAGAGGGATGATAAAAGGATGTGGACTTGGCTATATTAAATACATTAAAAAGTCATAGATAAGGGCCTTGGGCCTTGGGGCTCTTGGGGTCTCTTGATTGGATATGGCCGACGTTGCTGATTGGGCTAGTGCACTGACATGAGAATATTTTTTCTCAGAATTTTAAAAGGTGTGTCTGTTCAGTCCAGAATTCGAAAGGAATGTCTGTTAACTGAACGAGTACAACCATTTGAATTCTCAGCATATGCATATTAATAACAGAGCGGTTAAAGGGTCGCAACCTTTCCTGTTCTGACGGTTACTGATGCATGCGAACAGGCACTCCTCCTTGCCTATATATACACTGCCCAAAAACAAAGACAGAATTCACTTTTTCTGCTGCATTATTCCTTCTTCTTCAACGTAATTCTCTGATCTAGTTTCTATAACCAACTTCAGTTCGTCGGAGCTCCGTTTGCTCGCACTAAGCTACGGAGTTGGTCCGTTTTATCCTGGGAAACAAATTGCAACTACGTCGATTGGTGTATACGACGGCAATATTGTTTCAAGGAAACAGAAAAGTTCTGGACTCGGACATTATTTAAACAGAATACTTTCTGTTTATCTTTGATTTTATGCACAAATTGGTTACGCTTTCTATGATTATTGTAAACATAGTTTGACGTGGCAATTGTGACATAATTGATTAACAGTGATTGTTGTTGCTGTCTGTTTGTAATACAATTGTGTAATTACAAAAGTTCTAACAATCTTGAAACAATATTTTGTTGCAGATGACGAAAAACAGCAGCACTGATTCTGCACCGATTCAGACGGTGAAAACTGCTCAGCCAGCGCCTGTGCTTCCGACAATGGCTCTGTCTCATGGCGAAAGGCCAGAGAAGTTCAATGGAATCAATTTCAAGCGCTGGCAACAGAAAATGTTGTTTTATTTAACAACACTAAGCCTTGCAAAGTTTCTGACTGAAGAGGCTCCTGTGGTAGACGAACTCGAACCTGATGCTACTAAAGTAGAGGCACTTAATATCTGGACAAATTCAGATTTCATGTGCAAAAACTATATTCTGAATGGTCTGGATGATAGCCTCTACAATGTTTATTGTACTTTTGCAACGTCCAAACAACTCTGGTTGGCTCTGGAAAAGAAGTACAAAACTGAAGATGCAGGCATGAAGAAATTCATTGCTGGAAAATTTCTAGACTTCAAAATGGTTGACTCAAAGACGGTGATAAGTCAAGCTCAAGAACTGCAACTTATCATCCGTCAATTAGAAGATGAAAAGATGACTCTTAGCGAGACTTTTCAAGTTGCTGCAACTATTGAGAAATTGCCTCCTTCTTGGAAGGATTTTAAAAATTACCTTAAGCACAAGCGTAAGGAAATGACAATGGAAGATCTCATAGTTCGGCTTCGCATTGAGGAAGATAACAGGAATTCTGAGAAAAAGATTTCTCAGAATATTGCTGCCAAAGCAAATGTTGTTGAGTCAGACAAAACTAACAAAAGAAAAAGGGAGAACGCTCCTAAGAAGTCAAAGAAATTTCTGGGTTCTTGCCACAACTGTGGAAAGAAGGGGCACAAAGCAGCCGAATGTCGTGCGCCTAAAAAGAAGAAGTTGGAAGCAAATACGGCTGATGTTTCGAAAGGCATTTCTGATCTTGATTTATGTGCAGTAATATCAGAATGCAACCTTATTGGCAACTCAAAGGAATGGTTTGTAGACACTGGAGCCACTCGACACATATGTGCTAACAAGTGGATGTTTACAACCTATAAAACTGCAACTGATGCTGAACAACTTTTTATGGGCAATTCTTCCACTTCCAAGGTCGAAGGCAAAGGAAAAGTTGTGCTGAAACTGACTTCTGGAAAGGAACTGACTTTAAATGATGTTCTCCATGTTCCAGAAATTCGCAAGAACCTGATTTCAGGATCGTTGCTGAGCAAGCATGGCTTCAAATTGATCTTTGAAGCTGACAAATTTGTTCTTTCCAAGAATGGGGTGTATGTTGGAAGAGGTTATGTGTGTGATGGTTTATTTAAAGCAAATGTAACCACTATTGTACCACGCACTGAAATGAATGAAAGTGAATCTTCTGCTTATATCGTTGAATCTTCTAACATATGGCATTCTAGATTAGGGCATGTAAACTTTGATACATTGCGAAAATTGATTAATCTAGAATTTATACCAAAATGCAATGTAGATTCCAACTATAAATGTCAAGTTTGTGCAGAAGCAAAATTGACAAGAACCTCGTTTCATCATGTTGAACGAGTGACAGAACCTCTAGACTTAATACATACTGATGTATGCGATTTGAAAATGTGTCAAACTAGAGGTGGAAAAAGGTACTTTATTACATTCATTGATGATTGTACCAGATACTGTCATGTGTATCTCCTTAGAAGTAAGGACGAAGCATTCGAAATGTTTAAACAGTATAAGGCAGAAGTTGAGAATCAACTCAACAAGAAAATAAAATCTTTAAGAAGTGATAGAGGAGGAGAATATGAGTCTCCATTTGAGGAATTCTGTGCTGAACATGGAATTATACATCAAACTACAGCCCCGTATTCACCTCAATCCAACGGTATAGCCGAACGGAAAAATAGAACTCTTAAAGAAATGATGAATGCCTTACTAATTAGCTCTGGCTTGCCAGATAACTATTGGGGAGAAGCTATTCTTTCGGCAAATCATATTTTAAATAAAATACCCCGAAAGAAAATATCTAAATCTCCTCATGAACTTTGGAAAAACAGACCACCATCCTACAAATACCTAAAAGTGTGGGGGTGTCTTGCCAAAGTAGAGGTACCAAAACCAAAGAAGGTCAAAATTGGACCAAAAACAATTGATTGTGTATTCATTGGATATGCACAAAACAGTGCTGCATATCGATTTTTGGTACACAAATCTGAAATTGATGATATTCATGAAAATACCATCATTGAGTCGAGAAATGCTAGATTTTTCGAACATATATTTCCCTTGAAACATGGTACTGAAAATCATGCACCTAAGAGACCAAGGGAAATTGAAGTTCCTTACTCTGTTGAGGACGCCGAACAAAATAACACTCAGCAAAGTAGTGTTGAGCAGCAAGTGGAGGAACCAAGAAAAAGTAAAAGGTCAAGGACTTTAAAAACCTTTGGACCGGACTTCTATACATTTATGTTAGAAGATGATCCATTGACATACAAACAAGCTATGTCTTCCAATGATGCCCCTTATTGGAAGGAGGCAATTAACAATGAAATTGAATCCATTATGTCAAATCATACATGGGAATTGGTTGATTTACCTCAAGGATGTAAGGCCTTAGGTAATAAATGGATATTTAAAAAGAAATTGAAACCTGATGGTTCAATAGACAAGTACAAAGCTCGTCTGGTAGTCCAAGGATTTAGACAAAAGGAAGACCTGGACTACTTCGATACATATTCACCTGTAACGAGGATAACATCAATTAGAATGCTCATTGCAATTGCATCCGTACATGACTTGGAAATACATCAAATGGATGTTAAAACTGCATTCTTGAATGGTGAACTAGAGGAGGAAATCTATATGAAACAACCTGAAGGATTTCTAAGCTCAGAAAATGAGCATAAAGTTTGCAAACTGGTAAAATCACTTTATGGCCTTAAGCAAGCTCCAAAACAGTGGCATGAGAAGTTTGACAATACTATGTTATCAAATGGATTCACGATAAATGAATCAGATAAATGTGTGTACATAAAACATACACACATTGGATATGTCATTGTTTGTCTTTATGTTGATGACCTATTGATCCTAGGCAACAACAAGGCCATAATAACATCTACAAAGGATATGTTATCCTCTAGATTCGATATGAAAGACCTAGGACTGGCTGATGTAATATTGGGTGTAAAAATTCTGAGAACACCACAGGGATATGCATTATCCCAATCGCATTACATCACCAAAATACTTGAGAAATTCAAGCAATATAATGTAACTATTGCAAAATCACCAGTAGATATGAACCAAAATTGGGTAAAGAACACTGGTGACAGTATTTACCAATTGGAATACTCTCGTATACTAGGAAGTATCATGTATGTTATGAACTGTACTAGGCCTGATATCGCATATGCTGTAAGCAAACTAAGTAGATTTACCAGCAATCCTGGTAAACATCATTGGAAAGCGATAATCAGAGTTCTAGGATATCTAAAGTATACACAGAGTTATGGTCTATACTATACAAACTATCCTTCAATAGTGGAAGGATACAGTGATGCAAATTGGATCACTGGATCAAATGATACAAAGTCTACAAGTGGATACGTGTTCACATTAGGAAATGGAGCAATTTCATGGAAATCATCCAAACAGACTTGTATCGCTAGATCTACGATGGAATCAGAGTTTATTGCACTAGATAAGACTGCAGAAGAAGCAGAATGGATTCGAAGCTTCTTGGAAGACATTCCTAATTGGAGCAAACCTATGCCTCCAATATGTATACATTGTGATAGTCAATCAGCTATTGGAAGAGCTAATAGTACACTATACAATGGTAAATCTAGGCATATTCGTCGTAGACATAAAACGATAAGACAACTTCTCTCTAATGGGGTTATCACAATAGATTACATTCGATCTATAGATAACTTAGCGGATCCACTTACAAAAGGCTTGCCAAGAGAGAAAGTTCAAACCTTATCGAAGGGAATGGGGCTAAGGCCTATAGACTAAAGGTTTTTCTGAAATGGAAACCCCACCTAGTTGACTGGAGATCCCAAGATCTAGGTTCAAAGGGACAACGAAGTTTTAGAGAAACTTGATGGCACTGTTATACACAAACCATTCCTATGATAAGTCAGTGCATTATATGTTGAATAAGGATAAGTATTAATACTTTTAATGATGTCTGTATTTGAGGAATTAAAGAATACCCTTTACAGAATCACCTACGTAAGTGTGAAGGCGCCGCTTCAAAGAGAATTATGAGGCCAAATTCTCTAAGCACTTATGAGACCAGGCAGGTGTTCAAGGCAAAAACGAACACATACAGAGAACGAAGGGTTATAAGAAACATTTATCGTGTGTTATCTACTTTGGAATTACACAAAAGGCTTACAGTTCAAGGACAGTCTATGTCTACTGATTCGCCGGTGATTCAAATAGGTAATCACTAGGAAAGTTCAAAGCCCTTGTGCTACTTTAACCGATGCGATAAATGGTTCGTGAAACTAAGATCGATTGCTCATTCATGTGGGGGATTGTTGGAAAATGAATGAGCAAAGAAAGAGAAAAGTGGGAAGAAGAAGAGATAGGGGTGGCAACATTTAAAGTCCCACATCATAAGAATATTAGCACAATCTCTCCTTATATATTAGAAGCCAAATAGGCTTATGTAAAATAAATAAGAGAGGGATGATAAAAGGATGTGGACTTGGCTATATTAAATACATTAAAAAGTCATAGATAAGGGCCTTGGGGCTCTTGGGGTCTCTTGATTGGATATGGCCGACGTTGCTGATTGGGCTAGTGCACTGACATGAGAATATTTTTTCTCAGAATTTTAAAAGGTGTGTCTGTTCAGTCCAGAATTCGAAAGGAATGTCTGTTAACTGAACGAGTACAACCATTTGAATTCTCAGCATATGCATATTAATAACAGAGCGGTTAAAGGGTCGCAACCTTTCCTGTTCTGACGGTTACTGATGCATGCGAACAGGCACTCCTCCTTGCCTATATATACACTGCCCAAAAACAAAGACAGAATTCACTTTTTCTGCTGCATTATTCCTTCTTCTTCAACGTAATTCTCTGATCTAGTTTCTATAACCAACTTCAGTTCGTCGGAGCTCCGTTTGCTCGCACTAAGCTACGGAGTTGGTCCGTTTTATCCTGGGAAACAAATTGCAACTACGTCGATTGGTGTATACGACGGCAATATTGTTTCAAGGAAACAGAAAAGTTCTGGACTCGGACATTATTTAAACAGAATACTTTCTGTTTATCTTTGATTTTATGCACAAATTGGTTACGCTTTCTATGATTATTGTAAACATAGTTTGACGTGGCAATTGTGACATAATTGATTAACAGTGATTGTTGTTGCTGTCTGTTTGTAATACAATTGTGTAATTACAAAAGTTCTAACAATCTTGAAACAATATTTTGTTGCAGATGACGAAAAACAGCAGCACTGATTCTGCACCGATTCAGACGGTGAAAACTGCTCAGCCAGCGCCTGTGCTTCCGACAATGGCTCTGTCTCATGGCGAAAGGCCAGAGAAGTTCAATGGAATCAATTTCAAGCGCTGGCAACAGAAAATGTTGTTTTATTTAACAACACTAAGCCTTGCAAAGTTTCTGACTGAAGAGGCTCCTGTGGTAGACGAACTCGAACCTGATGCTACTAAAGTAGAGGCACTTAATATCTGGACAAATTCAGATTTCATGTGCAAAAACTATATTCTGAATGGTCTGGATGATAGCCTCTACAATGTTTATTGTACTTTTGCAACGTCCAAACAACTCTGGTTGGCTCTGGAAAAGAAGTACAAAACTGAAGATGCAGGCATGAAGAAATTCATTGCTGGAAAATTTCTAGACTTCAAAATGGTTGACTCAAAGACGGTGATAAGTCAAGCTCAAGAACTGCAACTTATCATCCGTCAATTAGAAGATGAAAAGATGACTCTTAGCGAGACTTTTCAAGTTGCTGCAACTATTGAGAAATTGCCTCCTTCTTGGAAGGATTTTAAAAATTACCTTAAGCACAAGCGTAAGGAAATGACAATGGAAGATCTCATAGTTCGGCTTCGCATTGAGGAAGATAACAGGAATTCTGAGAAAAAGATTTCTCAGAATATTGCTGCCAAAGCAAATGTTGTTGAGTCAGACAAAACTAACAAAAGAAAAAGGGAGAACGCTCCTAAGAAGTCAAAGAAATTTCTGGGTTCTTGCCACAACTGTGGAAAGAAGGGGCACAAAGCAGCCGAATGTCGTGCGCCTAAAAAGAAGAAGTTGGAAGCAAATACGGCTGATGTTTCGAAAGGCATTTCTGATCTTGATTTATGTGCAGTAATATCAGAATGCAACCTTATTGGCAACTCAAAGGAATGGTTTGTAGACACTGGAGCCACTCGACACATATGTGCTAACAAGTGGATGTTTACAACCTATAAAACTGCAACTGATGCTGAACAACTTTTTATGGGCAATTCTTCCACTTCCAAGGTCGAAGGCAAAGGAAAAGTTGTGCTGAAACTGACTTCTGGAAAGGAACTGACTTTAAATGATGTTCTCCATGTTCCAGAAATTCGCAAGAACCTGATTTCAGGATCGTTGCTGAGCAAGCATGGCTTCAAATTGATCTTTGAAGCTGACAAATTTGTTCTTTCCAAGAATGGGGTGTATGTTGGAAGAGGTTATGTGTGTGATGGTTTATTTAAAGCAAATGTAACCACTATTGTACCACGCACTGAAATGAATGAAAGTGAATCTTCTGCTTATATCGTTGAATCTTCTAACATATGGCATTCTAGATTAGGGCATGTAAACTTTGATACATTGCGAAAATTGATTAATCTAGAATTTATACCAAAATGCAATGTAGATTCCAACTATAAATGTCAAGTTTGTGCAGAAGCAAAATTGACAAGAACCTCGTTTCATCATGTTGAACGAGTGACAGAACCTCTAGACTTAATACATACTGATGTATGCGATTTGAAAATGTGTCAAACTAGAGGTGGAAAAAGGTACTTTATTACATTCATTGATGATTGTACCAGATACTGTCATGTGTATCTCCTTAGAAGTAAGGACGAAGCATTCGAAATGTTTAAACAGTATAAGGCAGAAGTTGAGAATCAACTCAACAAGAAAATAAAATCTTTAAGAAGTGATAGAGGAGGAGAATATGAGTCTCCATTTGAGGAATTCTGTGCTGAACATGGAATTATACATCAAACTACAGCCCCGTATTCACCTCAATCCAACGGTATAGCCGAACGGAAAAATAGAACTCTTAAAGAAATGATGAATGCCTTACTAATTAGCTCTGGCTTGCCAGATAACTATTGGGGAGAAGCTATTCTTTCGGCAAATCATATTTTAAATAAAATACCCCGAAAGAAAATATCTAAATCTCCTCATGAACTTTGGAAAAACAGACCACCATCCTACAAATACCTAAAAGTGTGGGGGTGTCTTGCCAAAGTAGAGGTACCAAAACCAAAGAAGGTCAAAATTGGACCAAAAACAATTGATTGTGTATTCATTGGATATGCACAAAACAGTGCTGCATATCGATTTTTGGTACACAAATCTGAAATTGATGATATTCATGAAAATACCATCATTGAGTCGAGAAATGCTAGATTTTTCGAACATATATTTCCCTTGAAACATGGTACTGAAAATCATGCACCTAAGAGACCAAGGGAAATTGAAGTTCCTTACTCTGTTGAGGACGCCGAACAAAATAACACTCAGCAAAGTAGTGTTGAGCAGCAAGTGGAGGAACCAAGAAAAAGTAAAAGGTCAAGGACTTTAAAAACCTTTGGACCGGACTTCTATACATTTATGTTAGAAGATGATCCATTGACATACAAACAAGCTATGTCTTCCAATGATGCCCCTTATTGGAAGGAGGCAATTAACAATGAAATTGAATCCATTATGTCAAATCATACATGGGAATTGGTTGATTTACCTCAAGGATGTAAGGCCTTAGGTAATAAATGGATATTTAAAAAGAAATTGAAACCTGATGGTTCAATAGACAAGTACAAAGCTCGTCTGGTAGTCCAAGGATTTAGACAAAAGGAAGACCTGGACTACTTCGATACATATTCACCTGTAACGAGGATAACATCAATTAGAATGCTCATTGCAATTGCATCCGTACATGACTTGGAAATACATCAAATGGATGTTAAAACTGCATTCTTGAATGGTGAACTAGAGGAGGAAATCTATATGAAACAACCTGAAGGATTTCTAAGCTCAGAAAATGAGCATAAAGTTTGCAAACTGGTAAAATCACTTTATGGCCTTAAGCAAGCTCCAAAACAGTGGCATGAGAAGTTTGACAATACTATGTTATCAAATGGATTCA
The DNA here is from genome assembly GCA_030737875.1 of Allium sativum. Classification (NCBI taxonomy): domain Eukaryota; kingdom Viridiplantae; phylum Streptophyta; class Magnoliopsida; order Asparagales; family Amaryllidaceae; genus Allium; species Allium sativum. Next base: position 2,124,686 of record CM060912.1, on the reverse strand, counting down.
CGATAAATGAATCAGATAAATGTGTGTACATAAAACATACACACATTGGATATGTCATTGTTTGTCTTTATGTTGATGACCTATTGATCCTAGGCAACAACAAGGCCATAATAACATCTACAAAGGATATGTTATCCTCTAGATTCGATATGAAAGACCTAGGACTGGCTGATGTAATATTGGGTGTAAAAATTCTGAGAACACCACAGGGATATGCATTATCCCAATCGCATTACATCACCAAAATACTTGAGAAATTCAAGCAATATAATGTAACTATTGCAAAATCACCAGTAGATATGAACCAAAATTGGGTAAAGAACACTGGTGACAGTATTTACCAATTGGAATACTCTCGTATACTAGGAAGTATCATGTATGTTATGAACTGTACTAGGCCTGATATCGCATATGCTGTAAGCAAACTAAGTAGATTTACCAGCAATCCTGGTAAACATCATTGGAAAGCGATAATCAGAGTTCTAGGATATCTAAAGTATACACAGAGTTATGGTCTATACTATACAAACTATCCTTCAATAGTGGAAGGATACAGTGATGCAAATTGGATCACTGGATCAAATGATACAAAGTCTACAAGTGGATACGTGTTCACATTAGGAAATGGAGCAATTTCATGGAAATCATCCAAACAGACTTGTATCGCTAGATCTACGATGGAATCAGAGTTTATTGCACTAGATAAGACTGCAGAAGAAGCAGAATGGATTCGAAGCTTCTTGGAAGACATTCCTAATTGGAGCAAACCTATGCCTCCAATATGTATACATTGTGATAGTCAATCAGCTATTGGAAGAGCTAATAGTACACTATACAATGGTAAATCTAGGCATATTCGTCGTAGACATAAAACGATAAGACAACTTCTCTCTAATGGGGTTATCACAATAGATTACATTCGATCTATAGATAACTTAGCGGATCCACTTACAAAAGGCTTGCCAAGAGAGAAAGTTCAAACCTTATCGAAGGGAATGGGGCTAAGGCCTATAGACTAAAGGTTTTTCTGAAATGGAAACCCCACCTAGTTGACTGGAGATCCCAAGATCTAGGTTCAAAGGGACAACGAAGTTTTAGAGAAACTTGATGGCACTGTTATACACAAACCATTCCTATGATAAGTCAGTGCATTATATGTTGAATAAGGATAAGTATTAATACTTTTAATGATGTCTGTATTTGAGGAATTAAAGAATACCCTTTACAGAATCACCTACGTAAGTGTGAAGGCGCCGCTTCAAAGAGAATTATGAGGCCAAATTCTCTAAGCACTTATGAGACCAGGCAGGTGTTCAAGGCAAAAACGAACACATACAGAGAACGAAGGGTTATAAGAAACATTTATCGTGTGTTATCTACTTTGGAATTACACAAAAGGCTTACAGTTCAAGGACAGTCTATGTCTACTGATTCGCCGGTGATTCAAATAGGTAATCACTAGGAAAGTTCAAAGCCCTTGTGCTACTTTAACCGATGCGATAAATGGTTCGTGAAACTAAGATCGATTGCTCATTCATGTGGGGGATTGTTGGAAAATGAATGAGCAAAGAAAGAGAAAAGTGGGAAGAAGAAGAGATAGGGGTGGCAACATTTAAAGTCCCACATCATAAGAATATTAGCACAATCTCTCCTTATATATTAGAAGCCAAATAGGCTTATGTAAAATAAATAAGAGAGGGATGATAAAAGGATGTGGACTTGGCTATATTAAATACATTAAAAAGTCATAGATAAGGGCCTTGGGCCTTGGGGCTCTTGGGGTCTCTTGATTGGATATGGCCGACGTTGCTGATTGGGCTAGTGCACTGACATGAGAATATTTTTTCTCAGAATTTTAAAAGGTGTGTCTGTTCAGTCCAGAATTCGAAAGGAATGTCTGTTAACTGAACGAGTACAACCATTTGAATTCTCAGCATATGCATATTAATAACAGAGCGGTTAAAGGGTCGCAACCTTTCCTGTTCTGACGGTTACTGATGCATGCGAACAGGCACTCCTCCTTGCCTATATATACACTGCCCAAAAACAAAGACAGAATTCACTTTTTCTGCTGCATTATTCCTTCTTCTTCAACGTAATTCTCTGATCTAGTTTCTATAACCAACTTCAGTTCGTCGGAGCTCCGTTTGCTCGCACTAAGCTACGGAGTTGGTCCGTTTTATCCTGGGAAACAAATTGCAACTACGTCGATTGGTGTATACGACGGCAATATTGTTTCAAGGAAACAGAAAAGTTCTGGACTCGGACATTATTTAAACAGAATACTTTCTGTTTATCTTTGATTTTATGCACAAATTGGTTACGCTTTCTATGATTATTGTAAACATAGTTTGACGTGGCAATTGTGACATAATTGATTAACAGTGATTGTTGTTGCTGTCTGTTTGTAATACAATTGTGTAATTACAAAAGTTCTAACAATCTTGAAACAATATTTTGTTGCAGATGACGAAAAACAGCAGCACTGATTCTGCACCGATTCAGACGGTGAAAACTGCTCAGCCAGCGCCTGTGCTTCCGACAATGGCTCTGTCTCATGGCGAAAGGCCAGAGAAGTTCAATGGAATCAATTTCAAGCGCTGGCAACAGAAAATGTTGTTTTATTTAACAACACTAAGCCTTGCAAAGTTTCTGACTGAAGAGGCTCCTGTGGTAGACGAACTCGAACCTGATGCTACTAAAGTAGAGGCACTTAATATCTGGACAAATTCAGATTTCATGTGCAAAAACTATATTCTGAATGGTCTGGATGATAGCCTCTACAATGTTTATTGTACTTTTGCAACGTCCAAACAACTCTGGTTGGCTCTGGAAAAGAAGTACAAAACTGAAGATGCAGGCATGAAGAAATTCATTGCTGGAAAATTTCTAGACTTCAAAATGGTTGACTCAAAGACGGTGATAAGTCAAGCTCAAGAACTGCAACTTATCATCCGTCAATTAGAAGATGAAAAGATGACTCTTAGCGAGACTTTTCAAGTTGCTGCAACTATTGAGAAATTGCCTCCTTCTTGGAAGGATTTTAAAAATTACCTTAAGCACAAGCGTAAGGAAATGACAATGGAAGATCTCATAGTTCGGCTTCGCATTGAGGAAGATAACAGGAATTCTGAGAAAAAGATTTCTCAGAATATTGCTGCCAAAGCAAATGTTGTTGAGTCAGACAAAACTAACAAAAGAAAAAGGGAGAACGCTCCTAAGAAGTCAAAGAAATTTCTGGGTTCTTGCCACAACTGTGGAAAGAAGGGGCACAAAGCAGCCGAATGTCGTGCGCCTAAAAAGAAGAAGTTGGAAGCAAATACGGCTGATGTTTCGAAAGGCATTTCTGATCTTGATTTATGTGCAGTAATATCAGAATGCAACCTTATTGGCAACTCAAAGGAATGGTTTGTAGACACTGGAGCCACTCGACACATATGTGCTAACAAGTGGATGTTTACAACCTATAAAACTGCAACTGATGCTGAACAACTTTTTATGGGCAATTCTTCCACTTCCAAGGTCGAAGGCAAAGGAAAAGTTGTGCTGAAACTGACTTCTGGAAAGGAACTGACTTTAAATGATGTTCTCCATGTTCCAGAAATTCGCAAGAACCTGATTTCAGGATCGTTGCTGAGCAAGCATGGCTTCAAATTGATCTTTGAAGCTGACAAATTTGTTCTTTCCAAGAATGGGGTGTATGTTGGAAGAGGTTATGTGTGTGATGGTTTATTTAAAGCAAATGTAACCACTATTGTACCACGCACTGAAATGAATGAAAGTGAATCTTCTGCTTATATCGTTGAATCTTCTAACATATGGCATTCTAGATTAGGGCATGTAAACTTTGATACATTGCGAAAATTGATTAATCTAGAATTTATACCAAAATGCAATGTAGATTCCAACTATAAATGTCAAGTTTGTGCAGAAGCAAAATTGACAAGAACCTCGTTTCATCATGTTGAACGAGTGACAGAACCTCTAGACTTAATACATACTGATGTATGCGATTTGAAAATGTGTCAAACTAGAGGTGGAAAAAGGTACTTTATTACATTCATTGATGATTGTACCAGATACTGTCATGTGTATCTCCTTAGAAGTAAGGACGAAGCATTCGAAATGTTTAAACAGTATAAGGCAGAAGTTGAGAATCAACTCAACAAGAAAATAAAATCTTTAAGAAGTGATAGAGGAGGAGAATATGAGTCTCCATTTGAGGAATTCTGTGCTGAACATGGAATTATACATCAAACTACAGCCCCGTATTCACCTCAATCCAACGGTATAGCCGAACGGAAAAATAGAACTCTTAAAGAAATGATGAATGCCTTACTAATTAGCTCTGGCTTGCCAGATAACTATTGGGGAGAAGCTATTCTTTCGGCAAATCATATTTTAAATAAAATACCCCGAAAGAAAATATCTAAATCTCCTCATGAACTTTGGAAAAACAGACCACCATCCTACAAATACCTAAAAGTGTGGGGGTGTCTTGCCAAAGTAGAGGTACCAAAACCAAAGAAGGTCAAAATTGGACCAAAAACAATTGATTGTGTATTCATTGGATATGCACAAAACAGTGCTGCATATCGATTTTTGGTACACAAATCTGAAATTGATGATATTCATGAAAATACCATCATTGAGTCGAGAAATGCTAGATTTTTCGAACATATATTTCCCTTGAAACATGGTACTGAAAATCATGCACCTAAGAGACCAAGGGAAATTGAAGTTCCTTACTCTGTTGAGGACGCCGAACAAAATAACACTCAGCAAAGTAGTGTTGAGCAGCAAGTGGAGGAACCAAGAAAAAGTAAAAGGTCAAGGACTTTAAAAACCTTTGGACCGGACTTCTATACATTTATGTTAGAAGATGATCCATTGACATACAAACAAGCTATGTCTTCCAATGATGCCCCTTATTGGAAGGAGGCAATTAACAATGAAATTGAATCCATTATGTCAAATCATACATGGGAATTGGTTGATTTACCTCAAGGATGTAAGGCCTTAGGTAATAAATGGATATTTAAAAAGAAATTGAAACCTGATGGTTCAATAGACAAGTACAAAGCTCGTCTGGTAGTCCAAGGATTTAGACAAAAGGAAGACCTGGACTACTTCGATACATATTCACCTGTAACGAGGATAACATCAATTAGAATGCTCATTGCAATTGCATCCGTACATGACTTGGAAATACATCAAATGGATGTTAAAACTGCATTCTTGAATGGTGAACTAGAGGAGGAAATCTATATGAAACAACCTGAAGGATTTCTAAGCTCAGAAAATGAGCATAAAGTTTGCAAACTGGTAAAATCACTTTATGGCCTTAAGCAAGCTCCAAAACAGTGGCATGAGAAGTTTGACAATACTATGTTATCAAATGGATTCACGATAAATGAATCAGATAAATGTGTGTACATAAAACATACACACATTGGATATGTCATTGTTTGTCTTTATGTTGATGACCTATTGATCCTAGGCAACAACAAGGCCATAATAACATCTACAAAGGATATGTTATCCTCTAGATTCGATATGAAAGACCTAGGACTGGCTGATGTAATATTGGGTGTAAAAATTCTGAGAACACCACAGGGATATGCATTATCCCAATCGCATTACATCACCAAAATACTTGAGAAATTCAAGCAATATAATGTAACTATTGCAAAATCACCAGTAGATATGAACCAAAATTGGGTAAAGAACACTGGTGACAGTATTTACCAATTGGAATACTCTCGTATACTAGGAAGTATCATGTATGTTATGAACTGTACTAGGCCTGATATCGCATATGCTGTAAGCAAACTAAGTAGATTTACCAGCAATCCTGGTAAACATCATTGGAAAGCGATAATCAGAGTTCTAGGATATCTAAAGTATACACAGAGTTATGGTCTATACTATACAAACTATCCTTCAATAGTGGAAGGATACAGTGATGCAAATTGGATCACTGGATCAAATGATACAAAGTCTACAAGTGGATACGTGTTCACATTAGGAAATGGAGCAATTTCATGGAAATCATCCAAACAGACTTGTATCGCTAGATCTACGATGGAATCAGAGTTTATTGCACTAGATAAGACTGCAGAAGAAGCAGAATGGATTCGAAGCTTCTTGGAAGACATTCCTAATTGGAGCAAACCTATGCCTCCAATATGTATACATTGTGATAGTCAATCAGCTATTGGAAGAGCTAATAGTACACTATACAATGGTAAATCTAGGCATATTCGTCGTAGACATAAAACGATAAGACAACTTCTCTCTAATGGGGTTATCACAATAGATTACATTCGATCTATAGATAACTTAGCGGATCCACTTACAAAAGGCTTGCCAAGAGAGAAAGTTCAAACCTTATCGAAGGGAATGGGGCTAAGGCCTATAGACTAAAGGTTTTTCTGAAATGGAAACCCCACCTAGTTGACTGGAGATCCCAAGATCTAGGTTCAAAGGGACAACGAAGTTTTAGAGAAACTTGATGGCACTGTTATACACAAACCATTCCTATGATAAGTCAGTGCATTATATGTTGAATAAGGATAAGTATTAATACTTTTAATGATGTCTGTATTTGAGGAATTAAAGAATACCCTTTACAGAATCACCTACGTAAGTGTGAAGGCGCCGCTTCAAAGAGAATTATGAGGCCAAATTCTCTAAGCACTTATGAGACCAGGCAGGTGTTCAAGGCAAAAACGAACACATACAGAGAACGAAGGGTTATAAGAAACATTTATCGTGTGTTATCTACTTTGGAATTACACAAAAGGCTTACAGTTCAAGGACAGTCTATGTCTACTGATTCGCCGGTGATTCAAATAGGTAATCACTAGGAAAGTTCAAAGCCCTTGTGCTACTTTAACCGATGCGATAAATGGTTCGTGAAACTAAGATCGATTGCTCATTCATGTGGGGGATTGTTGGAAAATGAATGAGCAAAGAAAGAGAAAAGTGGGAAGAAGAAGAGATAGGGGTGGCAACATTTAAAGTCCCACATCATAAGAATATTAGCACAATCTCTCCTTATATATTAGAAGCCAAATAGGCTTATGTAAAATAAATAAGAGAGGGATGATAAAAGGATGTGGACTTGGCTATATTAAATACATTAAAAAGTCATAGATAAGGGCCTTGGGCCTTGGGGCTCTTGGGGTCTCTTGATTGGATATGGCCGACGTTGCTGATTGGGCTAGTGCACTGACATGAGAATATTTTTTCTCAGAATTTTAAAAGGTGTGTCTGTTCAGTCCAGAATTCGAAAGGAATGTCTGTTAACTGAACGAGTACAACCATTTGAATTCTCAGCATATGCATATTAATAACAGAGCGGTTAAAGGGTCGCAACCTTTCCTGTTCTGACGGTTACTGATGCATGCGAACAGGCACTCCTCCTTGCCTATATATACACTGCCCAAAAACAAAGACAGAATTCACTTTTTCTGCTGCATTATTCCTTCTTCTTCAACGTAATTCTCTGATCTAGTTTCTATAACCAACTTCAGTTCGTCGGAGCTCCGTTTGCTCGCACTAAGCTACGGAGTTGGTCCGTTTTATCCTGGGAAACAAATTGCAACTACGTCGATTGGTGTATACGACGGCAATATTGTTTCAAGGAAACAGAAAAGTTCTGGACTCGGACATTATTTAAACAGAATACTTTCTGTTTATCTTTGATTTTATGCACAAATTGGTTACGCTTTCTATGATTATTGTAAACATAGTTTGACGTGGCAATTGTGACATAATTGATTAACAGTGATTGTTGTTGCTGTCTGTTTGTAATACAATTGTGTAATTACAAAAGTTCTAACAATCTTGAAACAATATTTTGTTGCAGATGACGAAAAACAGCAGCACTGATTCTGCACCGATTCAGACGGTGAAAACTGCTCAGCCAGCGCCTGTGCTTCCGACAATGGCTCTGTCTCATGGCGAAAGGCCAGAGAAGTTCAATGGAATCAATTTCAAGCGCTGGCAACAGAAAATGTTGTTTTATTTAACAACACTAAGCCTTGCAAAGTTTCTGACTGAAGAGGCTCCTGTGGTAGACGAACTCGAACCTGATGCTACTAAAGTAGAGGCACTTAATATCTGGACAAATTCAGATTTCATGTGCAAAAACTATATTCTGAATGGTCTGGATGATAGCCTCTACAATGTTTATTGTACTTTTGCAACGTCCAAACAACTCTGGTTGGCTCTGGAAAAGAAGTACAAAACTGAAGATGCAGGCATGAAGAAATTCATTGCTGGAAAATTTCTAGACTTCAAAATGGTTGACTCAAAGACGGTGATAAGTCAAGCTCAAGAACTGCAACTTATCATCCGTCAATTAGAAGATGAAAAGATGACTCTTAGCGAGACTTTTCAAGTTGCTGCAACTATTGAGAAATTGCCTCCTTCTTGGAAGGATTTTAAAAATTACCTTAAGCACAAGCGTAAGGAAATGACAATGGAAGATCTCATAGTTCGGCTTCGCATTGAGGAAGATAACAGGAATTCTGAGAAAAAGATTTCTCAGAATATTGCTGCCAAAGCAAATGTTGTTGAGTCAGACAAAACTAACAAAAGAAAAAGGGAGAACGCTCCTAAGAAGTCAAAGAAATTTCTGGGTTCTTGCCACAACTGTGGAAAGAAGGGGCACAAAGCAGCCGAATGTCGTGCGCCTAAAAAGAAGAAGTTGGAAGCAAATACGGCTGATGTTTCGAAAGGCATTTCTGATCTTGATTTATGTGCAGTAATATCAGAATGCAACCTTATTGGCAACTCAAAGGAATGGTTTGTAGACACTGGAGCCACTCGACACATATGTGCTAACAAGTGGATGTTTACAACCTATAAAACTGCAACTGATGCTGAACAACTTTTTATGGGCAATTCTTCCACTTCCAAGGTCGAAGGCAAAGGAAAAGTTGTGCTGAAACTGACTTCTGGAAAGGAACTGACTTTAAATGATGTTCTCCATGTTCCAGAAATTCGCAAGAACCTGATTTCAGGATCGTTGCTGAGCAAGCATGGCTTCAAATTGATCTTTGAAGCTGACAAATTTGTTCTTTCCAAGAATGGGGTGTATGTTGGAAGAGGTTATGTGTGTGATGGTTTATTTAAAGCAAATGTAACCACTATTGTACCACGCACTGAAATGAATGAAAGTGAATCTTCTGCTTATATCGTTGAATCTTCTAACATATGGCATTCTAGATTAGGGCATGTAAACTTTGATACATTGCGAAAATTGATTAATCTAGAATTTATACCAAAATGCAATGTAGATTCCAACTATAAATGTCAAGTTTGTGCAGAAGCAAAATTGACAAGAACCTCGTTTCATCATGTTGAACGAGTGACAGAACCTCTAGACTTAATACATACTGATGTATGCGATTTGAAAATGTGTCAAACTAGAGGTGGAAAAAGGTACTTTATTACATTCATTGATGATTGTACCAGATACTGTCATGTGTATCTCCTTAGAAGTAAGGACGAAGCATTCGAAATGTTTAAACAGTATAAGGCAGAAGTTGAGAATCAACTCAACAAGAAAATAAAATCTTTAAGAAGTGATAGAGGAGGAGAATATGAGTCTCCATTTGAGGAATTCTGTGCTGAACATGGAATTATACATCAAACTACAGCCCCGTATTCACCTCAATCCAACGGTATAGCCGAACGGAAAAATAGAACTCTTAAAGAAATGATGAATGCCTTACTAATTAGCTCTGGCTTGCCAGATAACTATTGGGGAGAAGCTATTCTTTCGGCAAATCATATTTTAAATAAAATACCCCGAAAGAAAATATCTAAATCTCCTCATGAACTTTGGAAAAACAGACCACCATCCTACAAATACCTAAAAGTGTGGGGGTGTCTTGCCAAAGTAGAGGTACCAAAACCAAAGAAGGTCAAAATTGGACCAAAAACAATTGATTGTGTATTCATTGGATATGCACAAAACAGTGCTGCATATCGATTTTTGGTACACAAATCTGAAATTGATGATATTCATGAAAATACCATCATTGAGTCGAGAAATGCTAGATTTTTCGAACATATATTTCCCTTGAAACATGGTACTGAAAATCATGCACCTAAGAGACCAAGGGAAATTGAAGTTCCTTACTCTGTTGAGGACGCCGAACAAAATAACACTCAGCAAAGTAGTGTTGAGCAGCAAGTGGAGGAACCAAGAAAAAGTAAAAGGTCAAGGACTTTAAAAACCTTTGGACCGGACTTCTATACATTTATGTTAGAAGATGATCCATTGACATACAAACAAGCTATGTCTTCCAATGATGCCCCTTATTGGAAGGAGGCAATTAACAATGAAATTGAATCCATTATGTCAAATCATACATGGGAATTGGTTGATTTACCTCAAGGATGTAAGGCCTTAGGTAATAAATGGATATTTAAAAAGAAATTGAAACCTGATGGTTCAATAGAAAAGTACAAAGCTCGTCTGGTAGTCCAAGGATTTAGACAAAAGGAAGACCTGGACTACTTCGATACATATTCACCTGTAACGAGGATAACATCAATTAGAATGCTCATTGCAATTGCATCCGTACATGACTTGGAAATACATCAAATGGATGTTAAAACTGCATTCTTGAATGGTGAACTAGAGGAGGAAATCTATATGAAACAACCTGAAGGATTTCTAAGCTCAGAAAATGAGCATAAAGTTTGCAAACTGGTAAAATCACTTTATGGCCTTAAGCAAGCTCCAAAACAGTGGCATGAGAAGTTTGACAATACTATGTTATCAAATGGATTCACGATAAATGAATCAGATAAATGTGTGTACATAAAACATACACACATTGGATATGTCATTGTTTGTCTTTATGTTGATGACCTATTGATCCTAGGCAACAACAAGGCCATAATAACATCTACAAAGGATATGTTATCCTCTAGATTCGATATGAAAGACCTAGGACTGGCTGATGTAATATTGGGTGTAAAAATTCTGAGAACACCACAGGGATATGCATTATCCCAATCGCATTACATCACCAAAATACTTGAGAAATTCAAGCAATATAATGTAACTATTGCAAAATCACCAGTAGATATGAACCAAAATTGGGTAAAGAACACTGGTGACAGTATTTACCAATTGGAATACTCTCGTATACTAGGAAGTATCATGTATGTTATGAACTGTACTAGGCCTGATATCGCATATGCTGTAAGCAAACTAAGTAGATTTACCAGCAATCCTGGTAAACATCATTGGAAAGCGATAATCAGAGTTCTAGGATATCTAAAGTATACACAGAGTTATGGTCTATACTATACAAACTATCCTTCAATAGTGGAAGGATACAGTGATGCAAATTGGATCACTGGATCAAATGATACAAAGTCTACAAGTGGATACGTGTTCACATTAGGAAATGGAGCAATTTCATGGAAATCATCCAAACAGACTTGTATCGCTAGATCTACGATGGAATCAGAGTTTATTGCACTAGATAAGACTGCAGAAGAAGCAGAATGGATTCGAAGCTTCTTGGAAGACATTCCTAATTGGAGCAAACCTATGCCTCCAATATGTATACATTGTGATAGTCAATCAGCTATTGGAAGAGCTAATAGTACACTATACAATGGTAAATCTAGGCATATTCGTCGTAGACATAAAACGATAAGACAACTTCTCTCTAATGGGGTTATCACAATAGATTACATTCGATCTATAGATAACTTAGCGGATCCACTTACAAAAGGCTTGCCAAGAGAGAAAGTTCAAACCTTATCGAAGGGAATGGGGCTAAGGCCTATAGACTAAAGGTTTTTCTGAAATGGAAACCCCACCTAGTTGACTGGAGATCCCAAGATCTAGGTTCAAAGGGACAACGAAGTTTTAGAGAAACTTGATGGCACTGTTATACACAAACCATTCCTATGATAAGTCAGTGCATTATATGTTGAATAAGGATAAGTATTAATACTTTTAATGATGTCTGTATTTGAGGAATTAAAGAATACCCTTTACAGAATCACCTACGTAAGTGTGAAGGCGCCGCTTCAAAGAGAATTATGAGGCCAAATTCTCTAAGCACTTATGAGACCAGGCAGGTGTTCAAGGCAAAAACGAACACATACAGAGAACGAAGGGTTATAAGAAACATTTATCGTGTGTTATCTACTTTGGAATTACACAAAAGGCTTACAGTTCAAGGACAGTCTATGTCTACTGATTCGCCGGTGATTCAAATAGGTAATCACTAGGAAAGTTCAAAGCCCTTGTGCTACTTTAACCGATGCGATAAATGGTTCGTGAAACTAAGATCGATTGCTCATTCATGTGGGGGATTGTTGGAAAATGAATGAGCAAAGAAAGAGAAAAGTGGGAAGAAGAAGAGATAGGGGTGGCAACATTTAAAGTCCCACATCATAAGAATATTAGCACAATCTCTCCTTATATATTAGAAGCCAAATAGGCTTATGTAAAATAAATAAGAGAGGGATGATAAAAGGATGTGGACTTGGCTATATTAAATACATTAAAAAGTCATAGATAAGGGCCTTGGGCCTTGGGGCTCTTGGGGTCTCTTGATTGGATATGGCCGACGTTGCTGATTGGGCTAGTGCACTGACATGAGAATATTTTTTCTCAGAATTTTAAAAGGTGTGTCTGTTCAGTCCAGAATTCGAAAGGAATGTCTGTTAACTGAACGAGTACAACCATTTGAATTCTCAGCATATGCATATTAATAACAGAGCGGTTAAAGGGTCGCAACCTTTCCTGTTCTGACGGTTACTGATGCATGCGAACAGGCACTCCTCCTTGCCTATATATACACTGCCCAAAAACAAAGACAGAATTCACTTTTTCTGCTGCATTATTCCTTCTTCTTCAACGTAATTCTCTGATCTAGTTTCTATAACCAACTTCAGTTCGTCGGAGCTCCGTTTGCTCGCACTAAGCTACGGAGTTGGTCCGTTTTATCCTGGGAAACAAATTGCAACTACGTCGATTGGTGTATACGACGGCAATATTGTTTCAAGGAAACAGAAAAGTTCTGGACTCGGACATTATTTAAACAGAATACTTTCTGTTTATCTTTGATTTTATGCACAAATTGGTTACGCTTTCTATGATTATTGTAAACATAGTTTGACGTGGCAATTGTGACATAATTGATTAACAGTGATTGTTGTTGCTGTCTGTTTGTAATACAATTGTGTAATTACAAAAGTTCTAACATCAATGCCACTTAATATGTTGCTCCAAACAAAGATAAGCGTATCTATGTTCTTTTTTTCTTTTAGCATCGCCTTCTCGGCTTCCTCTTTGCATTTGACCTTTTCTAGATTTGAAATTGAGAATAATCCACTAATTGGTAAGTTTCTTAATGATTTCATTCCATTAAAACCATCAACATGAAATTTATCCAAATTTTGTAGTAATGGTAGTTTTTCTATGTTGACCATTTCTGAATTATGATATAGATAATCCAATTCCTCACCAAATTTGTTATAAAATTTTAAAGTACGCAAATAAGTCAAATTGCCGAAGCCTTGAGGCAGAGTATTAGCTGGCAAATATTCAGTGCCTTGATCTTCATTATCCATAATCAAAATAAAAATCTGCAACTTATATAGCTTAACCAATGATACAAGTAACTTGCTATTATATCCTACATGCAAATAGCGGAGGTGCTTAAGTTTATCAATACGAGGATCGCTCAATACTTCCATTTTGTCATCTCCAACATACAATGCACGTAGTTTAGTCATATTTTGAAATATATCTTTTTTGCTTTTAAAAATACTTCTAAAACCATCTTGCAAAACGATCAAGCTACGCAAATTTGTCAAGCTGAATATGTCAGATATAGCTAATATTGTAGACTGATCTGTGCATACCAAGTTTTCCGTAATGCATAACGATAGATGAATGCATGTTGTAGGAACATGTAGCGAGTTGTGATGTTCAATTCTATGACATTGTTTCTTCGAAACCTTTTCCGCTAAATCATGAAGTAAATCATGTATGACGAAACAATTAACAAATGCAATATGTGTTTTCTCGAAAAAAGAATATGATATCAATTCCTCAATATATTTCTGCCCTACTTCCTCAAGTGTTAACCCATTTGTGTTTTCAAGAAATCCTTGTGCAATCCATAAATAAATCAAATCTGGTTGGTTTTTCCAATCATAAAAGTCAAATTTGTAACCTTTGGGAAACAAGCTACAGTATGCAAAACATCGTTGTAGATGCAAAGGCAGACATTGATAACTAAATAAAAGAAGATTCATGATATCCTTCAGCATGTTTTCTTGTCGAAGGAATGTATTCCATTCATTAGCGCTTCTTTTATTTCGTAATGAACTTCCCACAATTTTTAGTGCAAGGGGAGAATGTTTTACCTTGCTTATAATTTGATTTCCAACATTTTTCAACTCTGGATCGTTTTCAAGAATTTCTTCATCATCATCAAAGGCATAGTACTTCAATATTGACCAACAGTCCTCATCTTTCAAATCATCTAAATGGATGATAGGTTTTGCGTTCAAGTCTTTTGCAACTTTTTCTGTCCGAGTTGTTAAGATTATTCTACTCCCTTTCTCCGCGACTTGATTCAAAGGAATCAGTAGTATATCCAATCTTGTGATGTCCTTCTCCCAGACATCATCTAAAACTAAAAGAAATTTCTTTTTTGAAATAGAATCTTTTAGTTTTTGCTGAAGAACGTCCAGGTTACTTATTTGACCACATTCTTTTTTTTCTGCAGACTCTATTGTTTCTTTGATAAGGCTTTGCTCATCAAAAGTACGTGTAACATGTACCCACATTCTTAGATCAAAATAATTTTCAATTCTATTTTCATTATAGATGTGCTGAGCGGTAGTAGTTTTACCGGCCCCTCCCAATCCTCTTATGGCAATAATCGGTACGTTTTTTGTTCTAGAGTTTAAGTCAGCATGAGACTCGTCTAGCAATAACTCAATAATCATATCGCGTTGATCTCCTCTACCATAAAAAGGAGAGGAAAGAGTTGAGGTTCTTGGAGTAATAGTATTAGCTTCTGGATGTGTTGTGCCTTTTGTAGACATGGTAAATGGATGTATTTTTTCCACTTGTTCAACAAGCTTGAGCAAGTTTTCTAAACCAATCCTCAAAGATGATTTGGGAAGAATAGCTCCCAACTTCTCTTTAGACTTAGATATGAGTTTCTTGATAGGATTAGAGGAAGAAGAGGTTCTGACCTGATTTTCAATTTGGTTGTATTCATAGAGATCGAGCAAATCTTCCAATTCCAAAGCAGCGGCTTGCAGCTTGTCGAGCAATGGCCTGGACTTCAGTAGCTCGTCGGACTTTGCTTCCCTGATCAAGGCTTCAATTTGGTAACCAACAAAAACATTGAGATGTTCCATTTCGTCTGCAGTTACATCACCTCCAAAGTATGAAGCAAGCTTTTTGGCAACACGGGAGAGGCCTGAAAGAGCCAACTCTGTTCCTATTGATGCTGCGAGCTCCATGTTTGTTTGAATTATAGGGTGTGTGTGGGGAAAGATCTGGAATTAAAAGTAGGGTGGAAGTAGACGGGTATAATGCAATGCAAAGGCAGTTGATGGAGTAATATATAGCGAGAGCTTAAGGAGGGTCAATAATTATGTGTTTCCAGCTCACGTATCACATGCGTAGTCGTAGAAGATGTTGATATCTGGTCCCTCATCGAGTTATCATGTTCATCGTTTAATGGGATGTAGGTCCAACATGTGATGCGCATCTCGCACACACAGTTTGACTGCTGGTAAAGTTAGCACCAAAAAAAGGAAAAATCACATTAACTACTGTTTGCACGAAGACAGAGTAACAGTCTTAATTGAGAAAGCAGAAATGGATGAAAGAGGTAAAACTTTTAGTATTAATTTGCAGTTGTGGAAGTAGACGCTTACTTATCAGCGTAGATGAGAGGATAATATCTGGTCCTTCATCTTATCACGTTACCTCATCAAGGTGACATGCAAGTATGAGGTCTCCAGTTCTGCTACCATAAGCCGCCTCGTAATTAATTCATTCAAACTTTCTTTTTATAAACTGAGACTGCAGGTCGTTATCTGCTGACGTCTAACAAGTGACGTGCATCTTTGCTTTTCTCCAACACATAGAGTTTGACCGGACTGCTAATTGCTAAGTCTCCTGAAACCTACCTGCGGACAAACACCCAATTTTCACTCAGTATTTTTTATTTTCCCCTTTTATTTCGCCTTTTTTGCTGTTGAGAAGAAACGATTTTCCTTTTTCTTTATGCAAAAGCTTTTGGTGTAGGTATTTGATAACTGGGTTTCTTTGAAGATGGGCTGACCTTTATAAATTCTTGTTTTAAAAGTGGAAACTCATTTATTTCTTTTTTTCTATAGTCTTTAAGAAAAACATATATAAGAGTTCTTCATAAATAAATTTCCTTTTGTTTTCGTTTTCAAGTTACTAAAGCAAAATAAGAAGCAATTGTTTGCTCTACTTTCCTTGCTGCGCTAAAAAATTAATACGTTAAATTGAAAAAAAAATTATATGCTCTTCTATCGTGTTCTTCATTTCAGTCATTTTTTTTTTTATATATAATTATTAGTTGCTTGCGTTTACAAAAAATTCCGAATTAAATTTCAGTCATGGTTGCATTACTAATTCGCATTTAATTTTGTTTTACATTTCATCTTGTTTTAATTTCTTAGGGCACACCCATTCACATGGGGTATGGAGTTCATTCTCCTTCCTTGACGCGAGAAAATGCATTTCATCATGTAAATGTTATTAAATAACAAAGACCATGCGTTGGCTAGCTGCATATGTCTTGCAGGAAGAGAGAAATGATGCAAGGGCTAATTGACAATGGCTAGCTGCATATGTCTTGCAGGTGTACCATGTTGAATAGCATTAGGAAAGTCCAGTGTTATGTAAACTTGAACATTTGTGAGTTGTAATGTATTTGTGAATATGATAAGTGATTGTACTGATGTATTTAGATGTGATACCCCTGCGTGGGATATCTTTATCTTGTTTTAGTTGATATCCGCTTAGTATATCACCTATATCTCATGTAATTTTTCATATATTTTTACAAAAGAGTGTTACAAAACACTATAAAAATCAGTCTGCGTTGGCCCAAAAAAAAAAAAAAAGAAAGAAAGAAAAAAAAAACACTATACATTGAACTTAAGAGCACCGCAAGCTCACCAAAGCAAACATGAGTTTCGACAACTTAATTTGTTTTATCAAAATTTTCTCTTGGTTTCTAAGGAAACAACAATCACTCGACCACTTATAATCATCATTGAGACTTTTCAATATTATAGTGATTATTTATCTGAAAACACTTAATCTTACCTCAAACATTTATAATCATCACGAAGATTCATTAATATTATAGTGAATATTTATATGAAAGTACTTAATCTTCAATTGCATTGTTATGGTGATTCGTGGTATACTGATAATTCATGTCTGTTACCTGGATAAGAATTGTTTTGCTAAATTAAACAGAATTGTCACGATACAATTTTTGGGTAAGAGCTATTTAGGATATAAAATTTCTAATTATGTCCTTGTATTCATTTATTTGCATTAGTTTCATGTATATATATATATAAAAGAAAAGGATAAAAACCTCATTTTCTTATAGTGGAAATTAGGGAGACATCCATATTTACATACTTTATTCAATGCGGCTCCCTCCCTAAGTTTATATGTAAAGTGGGTCTCTATTTGCTATAGCAATGTGTTTTTCATTTTTTTTTTGCGCTGTTGCATTAAAAAAAAAATGTAAATATTCAAGGAAGGACTCTGCAGCACAAAAAAAAAAAAAAAAAAAAAAAAAAAAAAAAAACCCTATCTTTTTTTGTGAAAAATTGCTGATATTTTTGCAATTATTCACACAATGTGTTGTTGGTAATAAAAATGGAAAAAAAGTTACTGCAATATCTGCAATTATTTTGAATAATTACTATTATATATACAATTATCTTACAGTGTATTGTATATGTGGTTTACTTTGTGAAAAAAATTGCAGAAATTTCAGCAACTATTGCAAATAGTGGCTTATTTTAATGCAATTTTCCTGAAAATGAAACATTTTACATTTGTATGCAATTTTTTTCACACTTTTTAATGATTTTTCTGCAATACTTCGATGCTCAAATAAGTGTAGGTTTTGAATTTAAAATTTTGAAGAAAATCAGCAAAAACTACATGAAAATATGCAATTTTTATTTTAAAAATAGTTTTTGTGATTGTTGGAAAATAATCTTGGTTTTTAGGCAACAATTAATTGTATTGACAAATTTGCATTTGTATTAATGAAAGGAATAATTTAAGAAAAAGGAATATATCTAGAGTTCCTATATATGTCATTTTAGAGAACTCTGGATAAGGCATTGCCTAGAATATTTCAGAGAACGCATTACATTATAAAATACAGTTGTATCTTCTCTATTGATGTAAGAATCAAGTTTGAAGAAAAGAAATAAAATTACAATTTTCCTTCTCATACTTTATTTTCTCCCAAATTTCTCCTTTCTCAAAATAAAATAAAATTCCTAACATTGTTATCAGAGCTAGGTTCAATAATCAAGGAAGATGGCAAATGGAACATCACTTTTTCAAGTTCCTTCATTGTAGAAAGATAATTATGACAATTGGAGCATTCGCATAAAGGCGCTGCTTGGATCGCAAGATGCATGGGATATCTTACAAAATGGGTATGAAGAACCCGCTGATATTTCCGTCTTATCCCAAGTTGAAAGAGATAATTTGAAAATTTTGAAGAAGAAGGATCAAAAGGCCCTTGCGCTTATTTTTCAAAGTTTGGATGACGCTATGCTCGAGAAGATAGCTAATGCAAAAAACAGTAAGGAAGCTTGGGAGATTTTGGAGAATGCCTTTAAAGGAATAGATAAGGTGAAGAAAATTAAATTACAAACTATGCGAGGTGAGTTTGAAACCTTACATATGAAATCATCTGAATCGATTGATGAATATTTTTCTCGAGTTCTATCAATTGTAAATCAAATGAAAAGATATGGTGAAAAAATGGAAGATTCTAGAATTGTCGAGAAAATTCTACGATCTTTAGATTCAAAATTTGATTACATAGTTGTGGCAATTGAAGAATCTAAAGATGTAGAATCTATGACTGTTGATCAACTTTTGGGTTCACTTCAAGCCCATGAAGAGTAATTAAAGAAAAAAGTCAAAGAAGAGCCCTTGGAGCAAGCTCTTCAAACAAAGCTCACCTTGGGAGAAAATGAAACATTCAAAGATGGAAGAAGTCAAAGCCAAAGAGGAAGAGGTCGAGGACAAAGCTATGGAAGAGGCGGTTACAAATTTTTCAATAAAGAGGAGAGAAGCCAAAATGCATATGCTACAAGAGGTCGAGGAAGAGGAGGAAACTTAAGGGGAAATGGAAGACCAAGGTATGACAAATCACAAGTAAAATGTTATAATTGTGATAAATTTGGGCATTTTGCTTCAGAATGTAGATCCCCCTTTTACAAAGTTAATGAGAGAACAAATTATGCTAAAGAAGATGAAGAAGATTCAACACTTTTGTTGGCACATAAATGTGATGAAAGCAGCGACAATCATACATGGTACTTGGACTCAGGGGCAAGCAATCATATGTGTGGAAGGGGAAGCATGTTCACAGAACTTGATGAATCGGTAAATGGAAACATTCTTCTTGGAGATAATTCTAAAATTCCAGTTGAAGGAAAAGGAAATATACAAATTTGCTTAAAAAAATGGAAAGAATGATTTTATCTCTAATGTTTATTATGTGCCTAAAATGAAGACAAATATTTTGAGTTTGGGACAACTTTTATAAAAGGGATACGATATTCATATGAAAAATCATAGCCTTTCCATGAAAGATGCTAAAGGAAATTTGGTTGCTAAAGTAGAGATGTCGAAAAATAGAATGTTTCCATTGAATATCTCCAATAATGTTGCAAAATGCCTAAAATCATGCTATAAAGATTTATCGTGGCTTTGGCACTTAAGATTTGGACACCTTAATTTTGGGGGTTTAAAATTGTTAAAAAATAAAAATATGGTGAAAGGTTTACCATCAATAAATCATGAAAACAAATTGTGTGAAGGTTGCATATTTGGAAAACAATCAAGAAAATCTTTTCCAAAACAATCAACTACAGAGCCAAAGAACCATTAGAATTGATTCACACAGATATTTGTGGCCCCATAAAACCATGCTCACTTGGAAAAAGTAAATAGGACAAATTTTCAAAATAAGCTAACTTTTAAAACTAATAGCAAGTATAGGTCTGTTTGAAAACTATTAGCAAATATAGGTCAGTTTTTGCCACCTTAGCGATGAGGTGGCAATTTTTTTTTAAAAGTATACGGGGGCGCACCTGCCAAGTGCGCCACTTGTAATTCATACGGGCGCACTTGGCAAGTGCGGCCGTATATATTATTTTTTCCCCTTTAATCCCTACCTCCTTCCTGCTACCCTCTGTCATTCTTCTTTTTTAATATTTCGGGTTAAAAAGTACACAATCGTACCAATCTTCCACTGGCTCCAAAAAACCCTAAAATCTTCATAAAAAATCAAATTAAGCAAGGGTTATTGATTGTGTTACTTATACCAGCTATTCGGCAACAATTTGAAGGTATTGATTTAGTTTAAACTCAAACTCTAGCTCGATTTTTTATGTTTCTCAATTACATTCAATCCCTATGTTAAGTTTTTTTTTTCTTTTTCTATGCTTTTTTATGTTACTAATGTTTGTGTAACGATTAATTATCCTTATGCCTTGCAAATTTTCCATTGTAGACTATGTCGGAGTTCATCCCTATTATTTGCTATTTTGATGGGAAGTTGAATTTGAAAGAAAATAATACGCCGGTGCATGTTGGTGGCAAACAAAAGGGTTCAAAAGTCAAAAAATTTTGCTCCTATCATGAATTAAAAGAAACGGTATATAGGGTTACAAAAATTGATTCGCAAAAATACGACGTAAGATTAGTAAGCAAGTGGGTGACGGAGTCTGGATCGTCTGCTATTGATGTAAATGACGATGAAGATGTCGATGCAATGTTTTCAGTTAATATGAAAGTTATAGAGTTATTTGTAGTAAAAGAGGAGTTGAGACATTATGAAGAGGCAGCTAATACTAATGTAAACCAACACTCTACTCAAATTATCGGAACCATTCCGAGTTGTGCTCATCAAAGCACTCCAAGTCCAATATTTCCTACATCCGTGAATACAAAGTTAGTTTGTAAATTTTACATTTGAATATTTAAATTTCGTAGTGTTCTAATCTCATACTTTTGTTAATAGTTATACAGTTCATGCAAGTGGTTCAAGTTCTAGACCCGCAAACGATGATGTAGGTTGTGCTCATCAAAGTAATCCAAGTCCAATATTTTCTACATTCGTGAATACAAAGTAAGTTTGCAAATTTTACATTTAAATAGTTAAAATTCGTAGTGTTCTAATCTTATAGTTTTTATTAACAGTTATACGACGCATGCGGGTGGTTCAAGTTCTAGACACGCAAATGATGATGCAGGGTGTATCTCACCACATATTGATAGCATGCAAATTGTTTCGATGGACAATGATGTGGCATGGATGGAAAATATGGAAGCTATCAATGATCCGCTTGAGTTTGGAATTGGTAATGAAAATGAAAACGAAAATAATGAAGCATCATTGGTGCAAGAAGATGAAGACGAGATCAACGAACAAATGGAATTTGAGATGCCTTTGACAGATGATTTATGTAGTGCACAAATCATGGCGACATCATTGATTCAAAATGTAGCTCCTATTAGAGACACATTTACCGCATATTGTGTTGATTCGGGCTTTCACGTGGGGATGCAGTTTCAAACCAAGGAAATGCTTATTCAACAACTTAGTGAGTGGTCCATTAAAAATTCTATCTCTTTTAAGCCTATAAAATCCCGCACAAAACAATACACTGCAATTTGTAATGTCGATAACAATTGCAAGTGGAGAATACATGCTATTGTCCCAAAAAAATCATTGACGGGAAGGTGGAAAGTTAGAAAATATGAGGGCAATCATACTTGTGTTAATCCGGTCATCAATTCTAATCACAAGCAAGCGACGAGTAGATTTGTTGCTAATAAAATACTTCCTTTTGTGAAATCGGATTTGAATACTACTCCTTCTGCGATTCAAGTTTTAATGTCGGAAACATTTTTCATCAAAATTAGCTACTTCAAGGCGTATAGAGCATTGCGGAAAGCACTTGATACGGTTTTTGGAGATTGGGAAACATCATATGTTGAGTTGCCACAATATTTGGCTGCTATAAAAAAACATAATCCAGGAACCGTTTTTAAGATTGAATATGAAAGACTTACGAATGACAAAGTTCTTTTCAAAAGTGGATTTTGGGCATTTGGTGCTTCTATAGATGGTTTTGCACATTGTCGACCGTTAATTTGCATTGATGGTACACATTTATACGGGAAATATCAAGGCACATTGTTAGTTGCAACCGGAGTTGATGCAAATGATGGTATATTTCCATTAGCATATGCAATTGTAGATTTCAAATCAAAAGATAATTGGGATTGGTTTCTAAGATGCATGTACTATCTCATACATAGTGTTCGCAATAGATGTTTGATTTTCATATCCGATCGAATGAAAGGTATTCCGGGAGCATTAGAAAATTGGCCTCAAAATCACCATCACCGCTTTTGCACTAGGCATCTCAAAGCTAACTTTCAAGTTGCCGGATTTACTCAAAAAAACTTGGTAGACTTATTCTATTCATGTGCTAGCGCTACGGGTGAGTTGCAATACAAAGAGTTAAGAGGCCACTTGAAAACCATTTCGCCGGGTGCACATGCGTGGATTGAAAAGAGTTTGCGAGGTGCGGAAGAAAATTGGGCTCTATGCAAGGATAATGGTGGACGATTTATGATGATGACAACAAACGTATCCGAAAGTTTTAATGGATTTCTACGAGGTGCTCGTGCTTTGCCGGCCAAGTCTTTAGTGGCACGAACGTTTTACCGTTTGAACGACTATTTCATGAAAGGTCGTTCCGACGCTGAAGGATTTGTAAAGAAAATGACTCCAAAAGTTGAAGCTCTTTTAGACAAAAGAGCAAAACAAGCACGACATTGTGGAATTGTTAGATTCAATCAAAGCGAATGGCAAGTGAACGATCGATTTGGAAGAGCATTTACCGTGACTTTACATGATAATGTATGTACTTGCACTTGCAAAATTCCGTTATTGCAAAAATTGCCATGCTTGCATGTGATGGCCGCTTGTGCTCAAGCCATTGGAGGAGCAAATATATCGTACTATGATTTTTGTTCATCGTGCTTTTCCGTTGAAAAATATAAAGCAACTTACGCTCCAAGCTTTCATCCGATTCCCGATAGTAGATATTGGGATGCTGATCACGGTCCGACCATATTGCCTCCGCGTACAAAAAGAAAGACGGGACGTCCACGTTCGACAAGAATTAAAGGTATGATGGATAAAATGGGAGGAAGTAAACAAAACACTTGCAGCAAATGCGGTCAAAAAGGTCACAAAAGATCGACATGTCCGTCAAAATAAGTTCTATTTGATTGAAGTGAGCACTTTGTAAGAGAATGTTTGAAAATTTATTTTGAGATTTTGTTTGAATGATTTGTAATGTAATGAACAATTTGTAATTTCAGTTTGATGAATGAATGATTTCCATGTCAATAGTGAATGTTCGCATTTTATAAGCGTATGAAATGTAGCTGAGTGGTTGTATGATCAATTTTGTAAACTGATAGACAAAAGTTTAGGTACCAGTTTTCTGGCTCTTGTTCTCGGCCAGGGCACACCTTGCAGGCGCGCCTGTGTAAATATACACGGGCGCACTTGACAAGTGCGCCCGCATATATTTACACGGGCGCACCTAGCAGGTGCGCCTAGGCCGAGCTGTCATATACCACTCAGCATCCTCATTTGCCTCATTCCATCCATACACTCCTTCCTCTCCAAAAACCCTAAAACGAAAAAATCCAAAATTCTACTCTTCCAAACTTTCAAATACTCCAATCCTTCATTACTTATACACTAAATTAGTTCTATAATGGAAGGTTCATCCTCCTCTTATGCGGTTAGAGGTAAATACTTCAATTGTTCAACCCTAGTTCATTATTTGGCCATTTACTTGTTTTTGGTGATTTGGTTGTTCATTACAATAGGAAGATCATTACGATATGGTGATTAGCTCGTTCGTTACAATAGAAAGTTCATTACAATATGGTGATTTGCTTGTTTTACAACCTAGCTTCACTCAAGACTTTCATGTATTTTTAGTGAAAATACATTTTTTTTCTTATAGAGTTGGAACCGGGTCCTATCGACGCAAGTGTTTTGTATCTACAACATGAACATAGAAGTAACAATCTCGAATTAATGAACGTATTTCAAATACATTTTTTCTTGTGTTTTTGTTAAGAACTTTTATTTCCTATGCGCTAACCAATTGCGTTTGTCCCTTATTGAATTTGCAGAGTGACGAGCCTCTAGATTGTCAAGACCATTCGAGCAAGTTAAGAATTATTACATCAAATTCACCAAGAGTTCAACTAGCTGTAAGACGATCCGGATTCCTAGAAATATCTCGATTGGGCTTTTTTAAGATAGATCATGCACTAATAACCGCATTGTTAGACAGGTGGAGACCAGAGACTTCCACCTTCCATCTTCCCACTGGTGAAATCACTATCACGTTGCAAGATGTTAGCTGTTTGTTGGGTGTTGTAGTGGAAGGAAATGCGGTGAATGCTACACATCTCAGTAACTACGAAGATGTTTGTTATGAGTGTTTAGGAGTGGTGCCAAATCGAAATGAAGTTAGAGGCGCAACAATTAAGATGACTTGGCTTCGTAATGTGTTTCAAAATGAACCATCAGAGGATGCGTCAGATGAGGAAGTTGAACATCATGCAAGGGCCGTTATTTTACACTTGATTGGTTCTCGTCTTTGTCCCGATCATTCTAAAGGACGACTAAACCTTTTTTGGCTATTATTTGTAAGAAATTTGGATGAATGTGCACAATATTCATGGGGTAGCGCTATATTAAGTACATTATACACTGAGCTAACAAATGCCGCGCTCTGTAAATCTAAATCGATAGCCGGTTGCCTTTCTCTTCTACAGGTAAATTTTAATATGTACAATTATTAATGGCCATATGTATTATGCAATCCTTCCATATTAATATTTTATTTAATTTACAGCTTTGGTCATGGACACATCTTCCTATAGGTCGACCAAATGCGGCTTTATCTATGCAGATCGACAGGACGTTACCGTATAGTGCAAGGTATTTTGTTTTGAGAAATTAGATTACTCATTTCATTTACACCTAAACAGGACGAGTATAAAGCTTGTACATGCCTTAATTGTCATGAGTATTGTGTATGAACAATTGGATTACTCGTATCACTTACGACTAAACATTACTCATTTCAATTACAAATATTATGCTTACATACTTTATTTACATTTACTTCGTATCGTAGGTGGTTTGGAAATAACAGTTGGATTGAGTCTCCAAAGCAAGTTACCACTTACTATCGTGATCAGCTCGACATGATTACAAATGATGTTGTTGTGTGGAATCCCTACACACAGGATGTGCTAGCCGATCTTCCTCAAATATGTATAAATGGCATGCCTATTTGGCTTTGCAAGACACCGATCATATGCATGCGAAGTGTAGAGATGTATAATCCGGATCGAGTTATGCGACAATTTGGTCTTCAACCACACATCCCTGAGCCTTGCGAACAGAAACCAAATTTGGATTTTGCTATCATTCAATGGAACGATAGGCATAACCGTATTGTTCGTCAACGTATTCCTCCCGATAGGCTTTCAAATTACATGAGTTGGTATTGGATGATCACTCGAAGATTCATTATCGCGGATCGGACCGCTCACGAACGAGCATATACCGCTCGTGCACCGCTTGAGCGAGATGTTGTAAGTATTTAACTTTGCTTTGTTGTTTTACTATATGCACTTAAATCTTTCAATTCCTAAATTTAAGAAATTATATATGATTAAATAATCCAATTTGTAGGTTGACGTGCTAGAGACAGTGGGAAGGGGCTTGGAGGATGTTGGACGTGGTCGAGTGCCCGAGCGCGACGTCCGACAACGATGTATGGGCTTGAAGAAACTAATTGATACATTACTTGGTAGACATAGACTAGAACGCCCCGGGGAGCGAAGAACGAAAAGAAGACACGATACTTCTCGACCTTCACATGACCCAACTCAATCGCAAATATCAGGACCTTCTCAACCTTCACCAACTCAAGATTAAACGTCACCACGAGCATTCTTTTTTAAGTGTTTGTATAAGTGTGTTTGTAAGTGAATCATGTCCACTTTGAATTTGTGATCGAATTTTATTTGTGTTTATGTTTGTAGTCGAATGTTAATTTGATTTTATGTATTTGTGTTTGAAGTTGGTTTATATTCATGTACGACATGCTGATTTTATGTTTGATATCATTTGCGGTTGAAGTTGAGGTTGAAAAATGAGGTGGAGTAGCAGCTAGCTGAAGCTGCTGCTTAGCAGGAAAATATGGGCGCACCTTGTAGGTGCGCCTATCTTATTTCTGATGGGTGCACTTACCAAGTGCGCCCATATATATTAACAAGGGCGCACTTGGCAAGTGCGCCCGTATAAATTACAAGGGGCGCACTTGGCAGGTGCGCCCTCGTGTACGTTTTAAAAAAAATTGCCACCTCATCGCTGAGGTGGCAAAAACTGTCCTATATTTGCTAATAGTTTTCAAACAGGCCTATACTTGCTATTAGTTTTAAAAGTTAGCCTATTTTGAAAATTTATTGATGATCTTAGTAGAAAAACATGGGCTTATTATCTTAAACAAAAATCAGATGTATTTGATGCTTTTAAGAAATTTAAGGCTTTAGTAGAAAATGAAAGTGGCTATAAAATCAAAGCCATGAGATCTGATCGAGGTGGAGAATTTACATCAAAAGAATTTGAAAGGTTTTGTGAAGAAAATGGAATTCATCGTCCATTGACAGTCCCTTACACTCCACAACAAAATGGAGTGGTAGAAAGAAAAAATAGATCTCTTCTCAACATGGCGCGAAGCATGTTAAAGAGCAAAAACGTTCCAAAAGAATTTTGGGCTGAAGCTATCGAATGCGCAGTATATTTAACAAATCATTCTCCAACTCGAAGTGTGTGGAATAAAACGCCCGAAGAAGCATGGAGTGGAAGAAAGCCTTGTATATCTCATTTGAAAGTATTTGGAAGCATTACATATGCCCATATGCTGGATCAAAGACGCTCAAATTTGGATGATAAAAGTGAAAAATACATTTTCATTGGCTATGATTCACGGTCAAAAGGATACAAGTTGTATAATCCTATTAATGGCAAGGTGGTTGTAAGTCGTGATGTGGAGTTTGATGAAGAAAGTGCTTGGAATTGGAACAAAAAAGGAGATGATTACAAATTCTTTCCTCTTTATGAAGAGGAGTGCAATGATGATGTGGAAGAAGAGCCCTTTAGTCCAACACCAACATCTCCTTCAACCATCCATCAAGAATGTTCGCTTGAAGAAAGCTCAAATGAAAGACCACCACGTATGCGATCCTTGCAAGAATTGTATGAGGTAACACCAATTTTTGATGATCCTACGTTATTTTGTCTTTTTGGAAATTGTGAACCAATAGGTTATGAAGAACCAAAACAAGACAAAAGATGGAGGGAAGCTATGGATGAAGAAATCAAAGCTATTGTAAAAAACAATACATGGGAGTTAGCTACTCTACCTAAAGGTCACAAAGCTATTAGTGCAAAATGGGTGTACAAAGTGAAGATGAATGCTAAAGGAGAAGTTGAAAGATACAAAGCAAGGTTGGTGGCTAAAGGATACAAGCAAAGAGCAGGTATAGATTATGATGAAGTGTTTTCTCCTGTAGCCCGCTTGGAGACAATAAGGTTATTAATAGCCTTAACTGCTCAAAACAAATGGAAAATACATCAAATGGATGTGAAGTATGCTTTCCTAAATGGTGAATTGGAGGAGGAAGTTTATTTGGAGCAACCAACTGGTTATAAAGTTGAAGGACAAGAAGACAAGGTTCTAAGATTGAAGAAGGCGCTGTACGGCTTGAAGCAAGCCCCAAGAGCATGGAATAAAAGAATTGATAATTATTTTTTAGAAAATAATTTTATAAAATGCCCCCACGAACATACTCTTTACATAAAGAAAAATGAAAATGGAGATATTTTAATTGAATGTTTATATGTGGATGACTTGATCTTTACAGGAAATATTCCAAAAGATTTTGATGACTTTAAGAAGAAAATGAGTTTAGAATTTGAGATGACGGACGTTGGACTCATGTCATACTATCTTGGAATCCAAGTGATTCAAAGTGAGCATGGTATATTTATTTCTCAAGAATCATATACAAATGAAATATTGAAGAAATTCAATATGGATGGATGTAAGCCTGTAAACACACCAGTAGAATGTGGTACAAAACTCTCAAAATGTATGTAAGAAGAGATGGTGGATCCTACCCTATTCAAGAGCTTGATTGGTTGTTTGAGATACTTAACATGCACAAGGCCAGATATACTCTATGGTGTGGGCCTTATTAGTCATTACAAGGAAGCTCCTACTACATCGCATTTGAAGACGGCGAAAAGAATTCTTCGATATATTAAAGGTACCGCTAATTTTGGGTTGTTGTATTCACATTCTAATAATTTCAAGTTGATTGGTTACAGTGATAGTGATTGGGCTAGAGATGTTGATGACCATAAAAGTACAAATGGATTTGCTTTCTTCATGGGAGACACGACATTTACTTGGAGCTCAAAAAAGCAACCAATTGTTACATTGTCAACTTGTGAAGCTGAGTATGTTGCTGCATCAGATTGTGTACGTCATGCAATTTGGGTTCGAGAATTATTAAATGAATTGTACATTGTTAGATCAAAATTTGGACCTAACACCCAAATTGTTCTGATTCGTAGAGAATTATAACTGAAAAATGAGGAAAAACAGAAAACACACAAGGTTTATAGTGGTTCGGCGTTAACGAGCCTACGTCCACTTTA
Organism: Allium sativum; assembly: GCA_030737875.1. NCBI lineage: Eukaryota > Viridiplantae > Streptophyta > Magnoliopsida > Asparagales > Amaryllidaceae > Allium > Allium sativum. Next base: position 2,095,503 of record CM060912.1, on the reverse strand, counting down.
TATGTTATCGATTATACTTTGAATACTACTACAATCTATGATTTCTCTCAAACTCTCTCTTACAATGGTGATTTCTCTCAGTAATCTCAAAGTAAAACTGATAGGAAATAGTGGTATGACAGTAATGGTGGAATCAATACTCAGAACTGCCAAAATATCCAGAAAAATGCCAATCTCTGGGCTATTTATAGCTGATTCTGTCAGATGGATCGCGGTCACACGTGGCGCAAATCCCGAGAATATCAGATCGGATCGTGCTCGATGAAGAAATGGTCAATATGATAGTTGTGGACAAGTGTCGCGAGAACCATGCTTCTCGGATCGTGATGGATTTGGTCAGGAGCTTCGCCACGTCCTCGGGGATCGGATCGGTTCGTGATGGCGAAGGAGGGATCGGGTCGCGACCCGCCACGGCGATCCGTTTGTGCGAACCGAAGGGGGGCGATCCGCATGGGCGATTCGCCTTTCTGTGAACTAGAGGAAAGAAATCTCATACCTTCTTCTTATGTGTTGAACCTTGGTGGCTTGGTCAAAAAGCTAGCCAACATTTTGCCCCCCGAAGTATGTTTTATCGAGGATGGAACATGCTTCGAAATTGCAGAAACGTCTTTTCATAGGGAGATGCAAATCAATGGTTGCATCTAACTGACATCTTATGTCACTTCAAAGAGTCGTATCCTTCGACAAGTATAAATATCGATTAGGTCTTCAATCATTTCTCGTTCATTGGACAATCCTTTTCTGGAATTTTTTGGAGACTTTGTTATCAGATTTTCCAGGTAAACTTTTGAATTTTCTGTTATCATTTCTGAATTTCCACTTCGTCACATTGCTTGATGGTTCGGATTGCACGAGATCATTACGATCCGTAGAGCGAGCTGCCCGCTCGATCTTTGGTGAACTTTTGGGATTGTTCACGAAGCGATATGGGCTTCTATACGGAACGTGGTGGGCTTTAAGTATGGTGGCCATCCATCGTAGCGAGTCGAGTCAGGGATCGGCCTTATCTTCTTTGTTGTGCCCGATGGGCTTGCCTCCACGATCCCCTGAAGCCCACGGTTCGTATGAGACAAAAACGGGGAGACCAACCGTCATCATTTGGTCTATATAAGACGAACCCTCCCTTCCTTTATTCCTTTCTTCTTTCTTTCGCCGCTGCCAGTTCTCTGAAACCCTAATTTCTTAATCCTCTGATTTCCCAATTGTTTTCAAGGTAATCATGCTCGAAAAAAAAACTTATGCAATTTCGTTTTCATTTATCTCGGATTTTTACCGAGTGGAGAGAAGAGAGCGTTGCAATCCGTAGTATTCGAGGTCATAGGGGTTGACGAGGCGCCATAGGTCTCTTCGTTTGAGCTCAAACACGGATAGGAGAGAATAAGTTGAAGGAGGAGGAGCAAACAAGCCCGAGTCGTGATTAGATTCGCTTCGCGGTGGCAGAGGAAGGGTTGGAGAAATGATGGTGTGTCAATTTAACAGGCAGATCGGGTCGTGAGGGCAGGAGACAAAGATGGATTGTGAGCGAGGCATCGGTTCGGGTCGTGATAACGTTGGCGTGAAGTTGGTACTTAAGTCAAGTGGCGGATCGGGTCGTGGCAAGTCTGCGATTCATAGGAGAAGGGAACGGGTCATGGGAATTATTCGCGATCCGCTCCAGTTTCGCGAACCGAATCTTTTCCACGATCTGGCATCTTCGCTGCGAGTCTTTTCTTGTCTCGCGATCCGACCATGCACTGCGACCCAAACCGTTATATGCGATCCGAGTGATATGACGAACTTGTTGGACACTCAATGCAACTTAATTCCAACATACCTATGGACAGTTAGGTTATTGCCTTTGAGACGAACTTTCTGGACTGAACAAATGCATATTTTGACCACGAACAGCAACTAACACTTCGACAATCTCATTGACCTTTGCACTTTTCTTTAATGCGCACGCAAGCATACATCGGCACTTGCACACACGGGAGTAAGGGTAGCTATGTTCTAACTTGTTATACGTGCCGTCACAGATATGTAAGATAAACAGGTAACTGAAACATCAGAGAAAGCTACTGAACCAGAGGCACCGATTCAACACAAGCCTGATGTGCTTCCCTCAACTTCAGATCCGGATAAGTCCGATCCTAACTACAAAGCGGACTCTGGTGCAGAATCAACATCTTCAGACGATACATCCTCCGATGAGGCGGACGATCGGGCTCCTGATGAGCTTCTGGGAGCCGAGGACATAGATAAGTTTAATAATTGTCTGGCTTCTAAACTGGACGACGCCAAGCTTCAGAAATTGTTCTTGAAGCATGGGATATCTCGGAATGATGTTAAGACTCCGGGGAAGGACAATAGACCTAATTCAGCCCCAGTTGGGCACATGACCATTAGCAGGCTGATGTGCTATGTCGGCGCTATTTCTCCATTCCCACCTGTTGTTGTAGAAAGTTTACGGCGATTGCGTATTTCTCCAATGCAGCTCCACCCCAATGCATATGCAGCTCTATACACTCTATCCGTTGCGTATCCAGAGATTCTGCAGACTGAGCTTACTTTCAAAGACTTAAAGTTCTATTACCTATTTAAGCATCGCTCCAAGGCAACTCCAAATATCTCCGACTTTGAGTCAGTACCAAACAGGAAGGTTGTGACTGAGAGTTACAACAACATCGGGGATCCTAAAGCTGATTGGTTTTATATAAAACAGTAGGCGGGATGTGCACGAAAATGGCTTAAAGCAAGTGAGTTTCAAGCTTCCAGATTATTTACATGATTAGATGACCAAGATGTTAACGTGTTTCTTTTCTTCATGCAGATCATTCCTTTCCCAAGACAAAAGGCTCGGTCTATGAAAACCGACTGTCTCGTCTTCTCAAAAGCGAATCAGATTTGTTGAGAATAAAGTTGTGTCTTACCGACGAGAATCTTCACAAACACCGTCGTCTGGATATTAGATTCAGACTTGGAAAGGACAAGCCTTATAAATACGTGGCTCCAGCCGAGGGAGAGGGAACTTACGGGGCAGCTAAAACAACCGAACATGATGGGCAAAGGGAAATTTCAGTCCCTAAGAATCAATCCCCACCAAAGACTCCACCACTTGCGGACCCCGTCGTTACCGAAGAGCTAACCAATGAGCAAACGCTTAGGGAACTAAACAAGGTCCCTATACCAGACGATGTTTATTCGCAAGAAGATTTTGGTGAAGAGCCATTCTTTTCTACCATCGATGAAGCGGACACTTCAGTCCAAGAAAAAGATGTAGCACAGACGAGCCTAGCTCTGGGCCCTGGTCCGTTAGGGGGTTATACGGGATGCACAAATCACATGCACCACTCACCACAGCGCTTTCTACACTATTGCTATACATAATTCTAATATATGCTGGTTTTATTTGCAGGAAGGATGACTCGCAGGCAGTCTTATTCTTACCGTTCCCTTCGTGCGGGTACCCCAAGCCTTCTTCCATATCCTGAGCAAACACGTAGCAGCAGCCGAGGGGGAGATAGCCATCGGCCCCGAGATTATCGCAAGCCTCATACTTCACAGTCAAGATCTCCATCGAGGCATGATTTTGGAAAGTCTCACAGCTACAAACCGCCACCTACTGGGGGAAAACAACTTTCCAAAGATTTAACTCCTCCAAAGAGCACGCCGTCTCAAGAAAAGTTATCCAAAAAGTATCACGAGTCTAAGGACAAGAAGAAGGATCCAAACAAGGATTCTGAGAAGGAGAAAACTGACATCGTCCCTTCCGGTCAACAAGTTTGATTGCTCCTGGGGCACGAGACTATGTCCATGGCCCCGAGGCTCAGGCAAAGCTGGGGAAACTACGAGAACACTTCCCCAACATCTTCTTCGAAAGGATGCTGTACATTCCATCTCTTGAGCCGGTCCCCAGTGGTTGGGACACTGAGGTTATCGGACATGTTCGTCATCTAGAAACTCAATATGAGGCGATGAAGAAACACGCTGTGAACCTTTCAGACGTCCTCCGCACACTCGAAACGGAAGCGCACAGATCCAAAGTGAGAATAGATAACAATGAGAGGGCCAGAAAGAAAATGGAGACAGACTTGGTAGAAGCACAATCCCAGCTTACCTTGGCCCAACGGGATGCTAAAAAATACAAGACAGGACTGGAGGAGGCCAGGCAACGCTTTCGTAATGAACTTTACTCGAATAGCGAAGAGCGTTTGAAACTGAAGAAAGAGACAGAGGACCTTCGGACAGCCAACACTGAATTGAAGACGGCTCAAGACCATTTCGAGGATAAAAGGGCTGCTTGGGAGAAAGAAAAAGCGATCTTAAAAGATAGTTTGGCTCTGGCCGAAGGAGAGAAGGTGATCCTGAATGATCAAATCGCGGATGCAGAGTGGCGCGCGACCCTTGCCGAAAGGAACGTTGAGAGTGCTATTGAACCGGCTACCGCTTCTGGTGATAAGCTCATCGAGAGAGAAAAAGAGATAGCCGGATTTGAAGAACTGCTATTTTATTTCCATGGTCACGTCATCAAGACCCGTAACATTTCCTGGATCCCGAACTGCTATGTCACGTTAGCCAACATATGGGATGCCATCGTCGAGGGTGAAAACGGCGATTAGGGGTTGAAGAAATTGATGAAGATGAGTTGATGCAGACCATTCTCAAGGATAACGAACCCGTAGATTTGGAGAAAGGCAGACGCCTACTTCAAGAAGAGATGGACAAGGAGAAAACTCTAGCCAAGGGCAAAAATAAAATTGAAGAAGGCTCGAGCTCAGCTGCAGAGCCCAAAGCCTCTGAAGTTGAGGAATACAATCCCGCTGATCCATTGATTCCTTTGGGTCCGACTCCTCCAGTCGTCGGAGCTTCTGCTGCCAGCTTGGATAGAGGATCAGCGGAAGGTATCTCTATATTTTCTCCGCAATTTGTCAAAGCAATCATCACTTGTCGCCGTCTTGTCGAACAATCAACTGAGCAGACTGCATTATGTCCTAAAATAACATTTGTTTCTCGTGATACAGGTGGCGGGCCAGTCGATAAGGATGCTGAGAAGGAGACAGAGGCGGAGAAGAGCGACATCCCGCCAAGTGCTAGTGCTGATGTTCCAAAGCAGCCTGAAGATGCAACGAAGGAGAAGGTCATTCTCGCCTCCAATGCTGATGTTCCTCAAGATGCTGAGCCCATCGATGCTTTGAAAGATTTGGACGGGCACCATGAGGATGATGAGGAGGACGTCATCATTACCAAAGAAATCAAAGGCGATGACGACGAAACCTTGGCTGAAAGGAAGGCTAGGCAATACAAACAGCTAGTCTTGAAGAAAGAGGAGCAAGAGCCTTTGAACGTACCTCCTATCTCGGAGTTTGATCCAAAAACTGGGATGGTTCTGAAACTCCAGCCCAAATCAATCACCAAACAGCTTCATTTCGAGAATCTTGATGATTTCCCAGCTCCCCTTATTGATAAAAGAAAGAGAAAGAAGGAGGACCAGTCTGATGCTGACAAGGCGGAGCTGGAAAAGCGGAAGAGGGAGAAGAAATCCAAGTCGTCTCCCAAGCGTAAATAGGACGCAGTTGCTTGCTCGTATTTTGTTTTTAGGCTTTCCACTGGCCATGAAATGTACTTGTGAGAATGGCCCTCACTTTTGTTTAGGTTGCTTTTTATCTTATAAGCTTGCAGTTTATGAATGGAAGTTTATTTCTTTTGCACCATCGCGTTCCTGCATTCAATAAACTTTTTGTGCTTAGTCATAAATCATTTGATTATAACTACAAATCACGCTACGAATTATGCAAGCAGCCAAAAAATTTAAAAATTCCTGTACTTCATCAAGGTAATTTCTGTACATATATATGCCCCCAATCAATCGTTAACGTAGTGCCTAGCCGGAGCTTATTAAAGATTGATTAGAGTTGTATGCACGTTGCTCCCTCTTTCTGAATACGGGGGACTTGGAATTTTTGGTAGGATTAGAATTCTTGTGGTGCCAAATCTTTGGCACTTCGATACTCTCCTGATCCATCAGTGAGTCAAAGTTCGAGCTCGTATCATAATCTGCACACCGATCCTTCAGCGGGGCAGAAATTCTTGGGGCGCTAACTGTCCAGCACCTTTCTCAGCGCTTAATCACAGACGCTTTTATACTCTCCTAGCAGTCGCCGAGGTTAGAGTTCGAACTCAGCTATTCAGTCTCTCCCCGATCCTTCAGCGAGGTAAGAGCTCTTTCTCAGCGTCGGAACATGGACGCTTTTATACTCTCCTGGCAATCGCCGAGGTTAGAGTTCGAGCTCAGCAGTTCAGTCGCTCCCCGATCCTTCAGCGGGCTAGGAGCTCTTTCTCAGCGCCTAATCATGGACGCTTTTATACTCTCCTGGATGTCGCCGAGGTTAGAGTTCGAGCTCAGCAGTTCAGTCGCTCCCCGATCCTTCAGCGGGGTAGGCGCTCTTTCTTAGCGCTTAATCATAGACGCTTTTATACACTCCTGGCAGTCACCAAGGTTAGAGTTCGAGCTGAGCGTCGCGATGCACTTTATTGCACTTTCAGGGTTCTGGCTGTGTATTGCTCTCCATTCTGACGGAAGGCACCTAGAATCACATATTCCTGTGATTGTTATATGGTTCACAACAAATTCTATAAAGGTGGAAAAGCATATAAATAATAGTGCAATAAAGATAAACGACACACAATATTTTTATAGTGGTTCGGTCAAATCGTGACCTACATCCACTTTATAATATTTTGCTCAAAAATTGGAATATTCTAGGCAAGTCATGCCTTTTTACAAGGTCCTATGAAACATAAGAATAAATCCTGACAACTTTATGTCAGATAAGACCGCAAATGCTGGGCATTCCACACTCTGGGGATTTCTTCTCCGTCTACGGTTGCTAGCTTGAAGGTTCCATTATCAACCCTTCGTAGGATGGAGTATGGTCCTTCCCACTTCGCACCCATATGAGTTGGTGGTGGGAAGACATGCTTGAGAACCAAGTCTCCAGGTTCAAAGGTTCGGGCTCGAACCTTTTTGTTGTAGTATCTAGCGACCTGTTGCTTGTGTCTCAAGGCACGCAGGTCTGCTTCATCCCTCTTCTCCTCTATTGCATCTAAGGATTCAAGGAGCAATTCGTTGTTAGTCATCGGATCGTAATAAGTGACTCGGTGAGATGGTACTTTTAGCTCGACCGGGATGACTGCCTCTATCCCAAAAGCAAGAGAGAAGGGGGTATGGCCTGTCGCCAATTTATATGTTGTCCTGTAGGCCCGTAGTGCCAAGGGTAATTCATCGACCCACATGGCTTTGGCCCGCTTCAGTCTTCTTTTCAGAATGGACTTAATCACTTTATTCGCCTCTTCGACCTATCCGTTCAACTGCGGGTATGCCATAGAGGTGTATCGTTTTTCGATGTGGTATTTTTGGTAGAAGTCTCTGAATTCACTGCTATCGAACTGGGTTCCATTGTCAGTTATGACGATCTTTGGAATCTCGAACCGGCATATGATGTTCCTAACGACGAAGTTGATCACTCGTTTGGTTGTGATTGTAGTCAGTGGCTCAGCTTCGATCCACTTGGTGAAGTAATCAACGGCCACGATTACGAACTTTTCCCCGCCCTTAGCTATGGGGAGACTTCCAATGATATCAATTCCCCACATAGCGAAGGGCCATGGACTTGTAATTGTCTTTAACTAACCAGGAGGTGGCCTGGGAATTTTTGAAAATCTTTGGCATGCATCACAACGTCGCGCGTACTTTGCTGCATCTTTGTTTACGGTAGGCCAGAAATAACCATACCACAACACCTTTTTTGCTAGCATCTGCCCCCCAGTGTGGTCGCCACATTCACCTTCATGTACTTCCTATAATACACGTTCGACGCCGTCATGGGCTATGCACCGTAGGAGAGGCATCGAGAATCCCTGTCTGTATAGGACTCCGCCTTGCAGGACGTATCGGAAAGCTTTACGAATGACTTTTCACCTCTCGCTCTTCTTGGTCGGAAGCGTTCCTTCCATCAAGAAGTTCTTTAGAGGGGTCATCCATGACTCTCTCTCTGGTTCAGTCTCCAGTACCGGATCAATTTCCATTTGATCTATACTAGGGGACTGCAGTACCTCAATTGGGGCTAGCCCGGTCTCTTCAGGATTGTCGGAACTAGCCATCTTTGCCAACTTATCCGCCTGTTGATTCTCTGACCGCGGAATGTGAGATATACTGTAGTGATCAAAGCCATTCAACAACTTCTTCACTTTCTCCAAATACAAAATCGGTCTTGGGCTCTTAGCTTGGAACTTTCCAGTGACTAGATTTACAACCAGCTTGGAATCGCAAAATATGTCCAGCCTTGTGATCTCCAACTCCTTCGCAATCTTTAGCCCAGCTATCAGGGCTTCATATTCGGAATCGTTGTTAGTGGCATGAAATTCCAACCGGATAGCATATGATATCGGTGGTTTCTCGGGAGTCTCAAGCACCACTCCAGCGCCGGATCGCTTGTCATTCCTAGCACCATCAGTATACAATCTCCAGGCACTGGGATCGAGAAGTAACTTTGGTGGATCAGCTTCGTTATTCACTACGTCATCCTCCAGGACCGTAAACTCTGCTATGAAATCTGCCAGCACTTGCACCCGCATTGATCGTCGGGGCTGGAAATTTAGATCAAACTGGCTCAACTCAATGTTCCACTTGAGTAGTCTCCCAGATGCTTCTGGTTTCTGTAGAACTTGCTTGAGTGGATGATCAGTGTACACGGTAATGGGATGAGCCTGGAAATAATATCGAAGCTTTCTAGAGGCAATTAGCAAACTGTACGCCAGCTTTTCTTTTCGTGGATGATTGCGCTCTGCTGCCGCCAATTTTTTGCTCACGTAATACACTGGTCTTTGAACTTTGTCTTCTTCTCTCACTAATGCCGAACTAATCGCGTGGGATGCCACTGCCAAGTACACGAATAAATCCTCGTGATCCCCTGGCTTGGACAGTATCGGAGGTCTTTCCAGATGACTCAGCAGGTTCTGAAACGCTTCTATGCAATCAGGTGTCCATTTGAAGTTGCGTTTTCCTCGCTTTATCAATTCAAAGAATGGGATGCACTTGTCCGTAGCTCTGGAGATGAATCTGCTTAGTGCTGCTACTTTCCCTGTAAGGCTTTGCACATCTTTAATTTGTCTAGGCTCATGAATGCCCCTAATTGCCCCTGATTGCTGCGATCTGATCTGGATTAATCTCAATCCCGCGCGAGCTGACGATGAATCCCAAGAATTTCCCGGAGGCAACCCCAAATGAGCATTTTGTTGGGTTGAGTTTCATCCCATATTTTGGAAGAATGCCAAACATCTCTGCCAAGTCTGTAGTGTGATTGGATGATTGTCTGGACTTAACCAGCATATCGTCGACGTATACCTCCATCGTTTTCCCAATCTGGTTATAGAACATTCTGTTTACTAATCGTTGATATGTGGCGCCAGCATTCTTCAAACCAAAAGGCATCACCACGTAGCAGTATAACCCGAGATCCGTAATGAATATAGTGTATTCCTGATTTGGAACGTGCATAGGGATCTGGTTATATCCTGAGTAAGCATCCATGAAAGAGAGAAGCTCATGACCCGCCGTTGAATCTACCAACTGATCAATTCGGGGCAACGGGAAGCTATCTTTTGGGCAGGCTTTATTCAAATCCAAAAAATCAATACACGTACACCACTTCCCGTTGGCCTTCTTTACCAAAACTAGATTTGAAATCCAATCTCGGTAGGTTGAGTCTCTGATGAATTCGTTGCTTCTTAACTTTTCAACCTCTTCTTTCAAGGCAGCGGACCTCTCCGGGCCCAGCATTCGCCTTTTTTGTTTTACAGGAGGATGCTTCGGATTAATACTTAATGAATGACTCATTATTGATGGAGATATCCCACACACGTCCGCGTGGGTCCAGGCAAATACATCCAAGTTATCTTTTAAGAAATTCGTCAGTTCTTTAGCTCGAACCGGATCCAACTGGGATCCAATCTTCAGGACCTTCTCTGGGTCACTATCATCGATTGGTACATCCACGTTCATTTCGTTGGGAGCCGCCATTCTGCCCCTAGGCTCTTCGTCCTCTCTGGGATCTATATCCTCGGGTAGTTCTCTGGGCAGCTCACCCACAGTTATTCCCTTTAATTGCTATGACGTATCCTCCCTTGCGGGGGACGTATCGTCTTTAGTCTCTATATCTCTTATTTTACAGAGTAGCTTTAGCTCCGCGATGTAACAGGCTCTTGCGGCAACCTGGTCTCCTCTTACTATGCCAACACCAGCTTCCGTAGGGAATTTCAATAACAAGCACCAGGGGGATATACAGGCTCTGAACTTTGCTAGGGCCGGTCGGCCCAATAAGGCATTGTAGGGCGATTCAATTCCCAAAACCACGAAGGGAAGAATTCTCACTCTCTGGCGTTCACCTTCCCTAAGTGTTACCGGTAGCTCCACATATCCCATTGAAGCAGTTGAAGCTCCGTTAAATCCAGGGATCCATCCTTCACACGACTTTAAATCTTTCTATTCGAGGTTCATTTGATCGAACATCTTTTTGAATAGAATGTTGACTGAACTCCCGTTATCCACTAAACTTTGTGAACAGTGGCCGGGCCTATAGGGACTGTGATTACAAATGGATCTTCAGTCGGAGCGTGGACTCCAATGCTCTCTCGGTCGTAGAAAATGACGTCATCTGACATCATCATTTGCTGTTTTATCGGGACATTGTCCTCAGGGTTGCCACACTCCCATATCTCAAGGTGCTTCTTAGCTGTGTTAACGTATTGATCCTACGCCCTAAAACTATGCCCTGCTAGGTGAAGCCCTCCGATTATGGTATTGATAACGAGATCCTTTCCTTTTTGCTGAGCAGTTGGCCTGGCAGTAGGTTGATTCTGGTTCTTGTTTGGGGCCTGAACAGCTTGCCCCCTGTCTCTAGGAGCTACCCTGTACTCATCCAATTTCCCTTCCCAGAGCAGCCTTTCAAATACGTCTCTCAGATGACGGCATTCATTTGTAGAGTGGCCGTGACTCTGATGGAAGAGACAAAACTTCCCCGTCTCACGTTCTTCCTCCGTCGACTCTCTCGGAGGAGGCCTTTTATGTTGGAGAACGTTGTATGAGTCCACGAAGATATTCTCTAAAGTATTGTTTATTGGCGTATAATTTTCGAAAGATCTGGGACGGGTCCTTCTCTGGGAGTCGTTCCCTCGATTCCTCTTCCGATTATTGCCATTAGTGTTATTATCATTGTTTCCTGACTGGAGGCCACCCCCTGGTTTCGGTTTCCAACATTAACTTCGACCTTCCCCGAGCTGTCTCCTATCTGCTTGATGGCCACATTACTTTGGATTTCCTCCTTATCCGCCATTTTTATCTTCCGGTTAGCATATACCTCCTCCTGACGTAAGCGTACGTTAGCTTTCTCGTAAAACAACTCTCTAATATGAGGTGGCTTGCCAGCCAAGTATCTCCCGAATTCAGTATCTTTATCTACCCCATCGATCGGAGCTGCCACAACGGTTGGCTCATGGGGATCCTTAACTTCAGTGACAACTAGGTTGAAACGGTCCAGATACACCCTCAAGCTATCGCCTGGTCATTGTTTGACAAGGAACAGATCAATCACACTCTTTGTCCTCTGTGCATAAATGCGGAACTGTTCCACGAACCTTTTACTCAACTCCCTGAAACTGGAAATTTATCTTGCTGGTAAGCGAGTAAACCATAATAACGCTACATCCTCCAGAAATATAGGGAATGCTTTGCACTTTACAGCGTCAGAGGCTGCAGCAAAGGTCATCGACCAAGAATATCTGATTAGATGTTGGATTGGATCAGATCTACCCGCGTAATGATTCATCTGCGGCATGTTGAAGCACCTCGGGAATGTCGCATCTTGGATGTCATCAGTAAAAGGGGTGTGGCTGCGGTCAATTCCCCAGTCTTCATTCCTTTGTCCTCGGCTATCTGCCAGGATTTGTCCGACCATTGGCCCAAGGATTGCAGCGGTTACTATGGGCTCGGAATCAGCACTTCTCGCTCTGTGGATATCTCCCACCTCTCTTCCAGGAAAAACAATGAAACCTGGAGCTCGGATAGGGCTTCGTTGCCCCCTGTCACCGCGATCGTTTATACGGCGATGGGGCTGAGGCGGCCTACTCTCAACAGGATCGTACACAATTCGAGCTCTAGGATTTACGGCACGATTATTCAAATTGTGGTTTGAGTGTCCCACACCAAGTGTCTCTTCCTCTCGTGATGGCAGGGTTCCAAATCGGAGCTGCTCCATGTTCTCAGGCCTCTCATACGGTCGCCGTGGAGGTCTTGGCGATCCCTCTGATGAAGAAGAGTACTCTGGGGTGAGCGGACGAACTGGGGGTGTTCTTTGCCTTGCGAGATCATCGAGCCTTCTATCCATAGCAGTCAAGTTCTGTCGTAGCATAGAGCTCTCCTGTCTCTGAGCAGCTAATTCATCAAACAGCCTCTCCCACATAACAGAGAAGCGAGAGAGATCCCTCTTAGTAACTGGAGCGGAAGGGTTATATTGATCATCAACATCTTCTCTTATGTGTAGGGAACTTGAGCCAGGTCTGACAGAGGTATTAGGGCAGGAAGGGCGAGCCATAACTTCTTTTCCAGGTCGAGTTGTAGTCTGGTCATCACTTCGGATTGCAGTGGATCGGTGTCGATGGCTCGCAGAGCCCCCTTGGGGTCGGATCGTGGTAACATTAGGTAGAGGGTTCGGCGCGTTGTCATAGGATCGAGTGACGACCCCTACAGCTGTTTGGTTCGCTGCGCCTTCAACAGCTCGGATCGTGGCGCCCCTATCAGACTGGGTCGCCGTGCCACGTTCGGTTCGGTTCGCACCAAGATCACCGCGATCCGCGAGGCCCTCCTCAAACTGCTCGTGTACACTTTCTTCAACTGCTTCATTCGCGACTTCATTCGCCTGTGAGGCTTGTACTTCCTTAGATTTCTTTCCAGCCATGATATCAGGTATCGCTGAAATCTTCAAAAGTCTGAACAGTGAAGTTTTGGGGACTGTATTCTTCGGACTTGAATATCCAAACAACGGAGTAACAATCCAATATGCTAAGAAATCACTTCTCAGTGAAAGCACCAAAATGTTAGATCAAAATTTGGACCTAACACCCAAATTGTTCTGATCCATAGAGAATTATAACTGAAAAATGAGGAAAAAGCAGAAAACACACATGGTTTATAGTGGTTCGGCGTTAACGAGCCTACGTCCACTTTATATGTTATCGATTATACTTTGAATACTAGTACAATCTATGATTTCTCTCAAACTCCCTCTTACAATGGCGATTTCTCTCAGTAATCTCAAAGTAAAACTGATAAGAAATAGTGGTATGACAGTAATGGTGGAATCAATACTTAGAACTGCCAAAAGATCCTTAAAAATGCCAATCTCAGGGCTATTTATAGCTGATTCTGTCAGACGGATCGCGGTCACACATGGTGCAAATCCCGAGAATATCGGATTGGATCGTGCTCGATGAAGAAATGGTCAATATGACAGTTGTGGACAGGTTTCGTGAGATCCATGCATCTCAGATCGTGATGGACTTGGTCAGGAGCTTCGCCACGTCCTCGGGGATCGGATCGGTTCGTGATGGCGAAGGAGGGATCAGGTCGCCACCCGCCACAGCGATCCGTTTGTGCGAATCGAAGGGGGGCGATCCGCATGGGCGATTCGCCTTTCTATGAACTAGAGGAAAGATATCTCATACCTTCTTCTTATGTGTTGAACCTTGGTGGCTTGGTCATAAAGCTAGCCAACACACATGTCACAACATAATGAAACGGAGATATTTATCGATAACAAGTCAGCCGTAGCACTTGCCAAGAATCCTGTTTTTCATAATCGAAGTTCACATATTGACACACGATACCATTTTATTCGAGAAAAGATTTCCAAAAAGGAGATACAAGTGAAGTTTATCAATTCAAAGGATCAAGTTGTAGATATTTTCACAAAAGCATTAAAGCATGAAGATTTTAAAAGATTGTGAGACATTCTTGGATTTCAAAAACCAAGCTTACGGGGGAATGTTGGAAAATAATCTTGGTTTTTAGGCAACAATTAATTGTATTGACAAATTTCCATTTGTATTAATGTAAGGAATAATTTAAGAATAAAGAATATATCTAGAGTTCCTATATATGTCATTTTAGAGAACTCTGGATAAGGCATTGCCTAGAATATTCCATAGAACGCATTGCATTATAAAATACAGTTGTATCTTCTCTATTGATGTAAGAATCAAGTTTGAAGGAAAGAAATAAAATTACAATTTTCCTCCTCATACTTTATTTTCTCCCAAATTTCTCCTTTCTCAAAATATAATAAAATTCCTAACAGTGATATCTGCAATTTTACGAAAAATTGCCGAATTTCGATGGAACGCAAATATTTTTTATTTTTATTTTGTTTTTGAATCATGTTTTTGTAGGATGATTATGTGGTGAATTAAATTTTGAGGTTTAATGAATTTTTACATTGTTTTTATTGTATTTTTTGTGATTTTTGAAAAACAGGGACCTAATTTATAAAGTTTTAAGATGTGGCCTTTTTTGGAAATTTTGGAACCTAAACTAGACCTGAGCCAAACTGTCCTTTTCTTATTAACATATACTTTTTTTCCCCAAAGAACACACAATTTTCTTTGTTTTTTGAAAAAAATAATAATAATAAGAAATTCTCTTCTTAAAAAAGACCCAAAAAATTCACATTTGTTATACTCCCCAGTTCTTGTTTTTCACCTCTTTCTCTCTTTCTTTTCTTCCTCCGTGTGCATAAATATTTGGATTTGTGATACTTATATGAATCGATTAACTCAAACGAACGATCCCTTTCAAATATAAAACGAAAACCCACCTCGAACTCCTATGGATAGAATCTTCTCAAATCAAGTTTTTATTCCTTGTATCACATTGCCCGCCGCAATGGCTAATCACTTTAAAATCCATCTGGACCACACAAATGCACTTTTGAAATTTGGCAATTTTGAACATGAACATCATTATTTCGTAGTAATGAAGTTTGAATAAATTTTTGCAACCATTAAACTTTAACAACTATGTGATGATGCAATCAAACTTAAGTCAATTCCATTTGCATTTATTGATTATGCTGAAAAATAATTGTATAATTTGCCTTCGATTTGGATTAAAAATTGGAATGAATTCGTAAAAGTTTCCTTAAAGAAATTATACTCTCGAAAAATACAACCAAGATTCAAAGGGAATTTTCGAACTTTCATCCATTCGATGATGATTCTTTTGGAAAATATTTTAAGCGACTTAAAGAACTTTTAACAGAATGCCTACATCACAATTTTGAAAAATAGACTCTTTGCCAAATTTTGTATGATATCCTTTAAAATAACAATTGAACGATGTTCGAAGTAATGTGCCATGGAAATTTTCTGGTATTACATCACGACACCGCTATGAAGTTTCTTGAAAGCCTGGTTGTAAAATTAACTCTATGCAAACGATCTAATGAGAAATCAATCTGTCTACGATCGAACGTCCATTCCATATGATCATCTCAAACTTTAAAAGCTAGAATTGATGCAATGATAAACAGGTTTGATAACGTTTTCTCATCGAGTCAAAAAAATCAGGCCTCTCAACCCCTTTGCAATAAACGTAAGCTTAAAAAAAACATGTATCTATGCCCTCTCTCGTTAATTCACTTTCTCTTACATACAATCCTACTTTAAGATATCACATAATTTCTCTTAAAACCAAAATAATTCGAACATGAATTTGGTTAGTACCTATTTTCAAGGATTTCTAAACAATCATTCAAATCCGCCTTTTCAGCCGAACCAATTTCAACAAAATTTTGCACCTTCATCTCAAAACCAAATGTGTAAATCGTTTCCTTCTCAAAATGATAAACGAGCTACTTCACTGAAGAAAAATTTGTAAATATTTACGAAGTCTGCAACTCAAAATGTCCAATCGAACAACAATTTGAAATTTTTTATAACCTCATTTATTCAAGACAATGAGTAAGTCGATCACGAAACTCGAATTGCAAGTGAGTCAGCTGGCTACTTCTATAAATGGATAGGAAAGAAGCACTTTTCCAAGTCAGATAGTTCTAAACTTGATGAATAAAAATTCTAACTCCAACCAAGCTCATGTCATTTAGGATAACAATGTTAATGCGATTCGGTAAGAAAATCGATTACCAAGTTGTCAATCCTAATAACTCACTAGAAATTTCTTCCAAAACTCATACTCTTGTCGATGGTTCAAAAATCACAAATGAAACGCCAAGCACCAAGTCTAATTCTGAATCTCACCCTTCCTCTATAGAATTCTTGCTAAGAAACATTTGGAACAAATGGAAAAGATGTTAAAAAAATTCAAGCAAGTGAAATGAGCATTCCTATTTTGGATGTCATTCACGAAGTCGTAATTTACACTAACCTTTTAATATTGTAGAAGGATTGGAGCATGGTTCCGTGGGCTACCAGATCCAGTTCCACAACAAATTCTACTATTTTCCTATCTTAAATCATGCAAGCGGAAATAAATTAAGTTTTTCTATTTAATATGATTTGATAGTATAAACTAGGATTATTGTACTTACGAAGATTTGGGTTTATACGAAAAATAATAATATTAAATCCCTCAAATCTTCCATTATTTATGTTTTTATGTAGAAATGGTCAACCAATTATAGTTATATTTTGATTATTGATGTAATGGAAGAAAAGACAATTGGGTGTTGGTATGATTGTTTAATATAATCTAATTCCCTTATTGTAAACCTGTAAATTCATATGCATGTATATTTTAGTTGCAAAAGCTTAAGGACTTGAATATTGCAATTTGAATAGGTTTAAACATCTATTTCTAAAATAGATTGTTTGAACATATTACTTTAAAATTATTAGAGTATTAAGGTTTTGTATACAAAAATTACCTAAAAAATGGATTACCCCCAAAAAAGTGGATTTTATTTATGTATGTAGGAATTTTACAGCTTGTCTCTATTCTATTGTTGAAGTAATCATTCGAGCCTTGGTTACAAGTTGTATGTAGATGGTGTTATTTCCCTTTTTATCATTTATTGTGAATATGCATGCTAGACCATGTCAATTGACGGATAATTAACTTGTACAACTTAATAGTGACTGTTACAATTGACATTTCAAACGTGGTTAGGTCATTATTCTCGTTTGCATAATTCACGCCTATTCATTTATATATATTTATAGCGTAACAAAACATAATATTAATGCGTATTAATTGTGTAGTAAATGCATTTATACTATGAAATAGAACTTGAATATCCCCATAG
This sequence comes from Allium sativum, assembly GCA_030737875.1. Lineage (NCBI taxonomy): Eukaryota > Viridiplantae > Streptophyta > Magnoliopsida > Asparagales > Amaryllidaceae > Allium > Allium sativum. Next base: position 2,078,155 of record CM060912.1, on the reverse strand, counting down.
GATTTTGTATGCATGAGTGTGAGTTAATGACTTTAATTATAATTAATGACACACAAACATGAAGTTAACCGTTACTTGTAGTAGAAACCTGTCAGGAACTGACTGGCGTATCCAACATCAACAAGTAAGACTTGTTAATGAGAGGTCTGGGAGTTATGAGAAATTATAATTAGTACACTTATATGTGAGGTTAATCCTGGGTCATAGTAGAAGTCTGCCCGGAACTGCCCGGCAAATACAGCACCTACAAGTGGACAACTTAATGTAAGATGTCTAATGTGTATGTGTGTGTGTGTGTGTATATATATAAATATTTATGTGTGAAGTAGGCCTGCCTTGGGGAAGGTATTGAGTGGCTGACCTGCTTCTTGTTGGGCATTAAGTGGTTAGGACTGGATCTGTTCCTAAGGTACAATCCTTTATTCTGGACCTAAGTTATGGGACCCACCCTTCGAGGTTTTAAGTGATCTTTGGATTCGCCTTTCTCTTGTATAATGTATTAAGTGGCCTTATTAGACATAGCGTATAGGTAGGGTACTTCTCCAAGTAATGTCCGCTTCTTATCTGGGGGCTTGGTTAAGCCTGACCTAAGGACGATTTATATGAAAAGGTCTAAAGGAACCACCATCTAAGGGAAGCATTAAGTGGATATGACTTCACCCATAGGGACAGTTAGACATTAACAAGATCGTCCACCAGGAGGATGTTAAATGAATTTCTGTTCCATAGACCAGCCTCGGTCCACACCATTAGCTTGTATGGGATTGTGGCTTGTGTTGGAGCATGGTGGGATCATAAGGAGGCTACAACATGATTTTTTTTTAAACAAGAAAAGGAAAATATAATATAACAAATGGGAGAACCTAGTCATTCTCCAATGGCTCACAAAAACAGTTTTTTTTATAGAAATGGCTATAGGACCTATATGCACATACACAACCATCAGATATAGAACAGTAAACAACTCTAAAACATAAGTTGGCCAACAACCAATAAATAACATGATCACAGGAGAGACATACGAATCCTCAGATGATAGGCATCAAAGACAAGGGTGACGATGAAGTCTCCACCGCTCCACAACAGACGACCAAAGAGCTAGAACAACGGACGTGCCTGTCTAGGTAGACCAAAGGCACAGGCTAGAATCTACAACCTATCACACTGGAAACTCCGAAAGCTCCAGCTCCACAAGCTCAAACATATCCATTGTAAGGCAGAACCTCCCGCCTTTATATAGCCAAAGATAAGTCAAAATCCAACAAACTAGAATCTAGGCACTACAATACTAGCAAATAACGTAAGATAACAACGGGGGGAAGGGGTGTGGAGAATGTGAAGGCAACAAGGGAAAACTCGCAAACGAAAGAATCAACCAATTCCCACCCTGGGAGTAGGAGGTACTGAAGTTACACCCAAGATACCAGCCAATCTCTTCGAGTGGGAGCCAACAACACCCTTGAACGGCCTACCCGAAAACGCAAGGAAAACGTCATTCCTTACCCTTCGGATGATGGTAGTAGGATCCATCGACACTTCATTAAATATTTCTTTATTCTGCAAGCAACAGATATGCCAGTAGATAAGACAATGGATCAGACGAAAGAGAATCAAGCGAATATATTCGCCTAAAATCCCGGTCCACCAGATACTCAGTAAATCTAAAAGCGAAGTGGTACTACCTCGACAACCAACCAAATTGTCAAAGTAATTACAGACAGAATTGGCACAAGAGCCAAGGAAAAACAAATGAGTAGGGGATTCCAAAGAATCAGAGCAGTAGCATTTGCAACGGGAAACGATTGGGACCGGTCCTTTAGAGGTTCTAATCTATTGGTAACCCCTCATGAAGGGTTTTCCACATAAAAAAAGAGACTTTAGGGGAAATCGAACATCCCAGATGAAAGAGAAAAGAAGTAGGCATGGAGTAGGAGCCCTTACCGAATTCCATGCTACCTTAATCGAGAAGGGACTTCCATACCAATTGGTTCCACCACTATGTGAATCCAATAAGGCCTTCGTGGATTGCATCCGTTTCCACGTCTCGCTAGCGTAAGATGGGGCACTAGTGAAATTTGCACCTGAAAGCCTGTGGTGCATAGCTTGGAGGAACTTCGCCCAAAGGGATTCGTTCGCTCCAAACCTCGCCTACAACTTGCAAGCAAAGGCAATACAAATTTCCTTAGGGTTATGGAGATCCAGACCTCACTCACACCTGGGATGACAAATAATGTTACAGGAAATCCAATGCTGGCGATTCGCATCGCCCTTGTTTCATCAGAAAAAGGACGATGCCAAGGATCAATAAGAACGGAAGAAAGAAGAAGTGGGAGTCATAGCAGCAAGCGCATATGATCTAATAGAGTCAAGAACTGAATTTATGAGAACAAGTCTGCCTGTCTGAGAAAGAAGAGTCATATTTCAATGAATGATCTTACCCATGGCTTTGTCATTCAGGGGATCGAAAATTGCGCTAAGCTTCCTTCCTCGGTATAGTACAATATTGAGATAAGTTAAGGCAAGGGAGGACGCCTTGAAACCAGTGAATGTATTAATCCCTGAAGATCTAGTCAAAGATTGATCTTTCGCGGGGACGAAACAGCTTTTAGCAGAGTTAACGGATTGCCCGAGCATCTCTCGTACTGCTGAATAAGGCAGTGAATAGAGTGACGACTACCGTTAGTAAAAATAATGATATCATCGGTGAAAGATAAGGAGAAAATAAGAGGGCAGCCTCGAGGGATACGAAATCTGCGAATCTGCCAAGCTATCATGAGTGAATGCAGTCCATGCGAAAAAGCCTCGGCAACGATCATGAATGGAGAAGGGGAGAGGGGGTCACCCTTTTACAGACCCCTTCCTGCCGTAAAATAATCATTGGCCGATCCTTTAATCAGAACAGAAAATTAGCAGTTAGAGATCAGTCTCTTAATTATGTTGATGAGGGGTCCCGAAAAACCGAAAGCCCACAGAACCTTAATGGCGAAAACCCATGACATGTGATCATAGGCCTTAGCCATTTCCAACTTAATGACCATATTAGATCGTCGGATCTTCCAATCGATCTGAGAAACCAGCTCCTGCGCTAAAAGGAAATTATCAGTGACCAAACGTCCTTTTACAAACCCAGCCTGAGAATAAGAGATAATGCATTTGAGAAATGGAGTTAGTCTAGAGGTTAGAACCTTAGAGATAACCTTATTTGAAAAGTTGCACATATTGATCATGCGAAATCCATGCAAGTGCAGGTATTTTCGCACTTTGGAATAAGAACCAAATTGGTAGAAGCCACCTAATAGTGAGATCTCCACCAGAAAAGAAAGATTGGATGGCAAGACAAAAGTCTACCTGAATAATCAGCCGAACACTCCGAAAAAATACCCCGCTAAAACCGTCAGGACCACTTGCACTGTCCATATTTAGAGCAAATATACAAGCACGTATTTCCTTCGAGGATGTAGGTGTGGCAAGATCAGAGCTATCCGATGGAAGGACCAATCTAGGAATGAAAAGGAGTAGGGTTGAGTCATAGGCCGATACTGAAGGAGCCAATGAAAGGCTTGGAAATGGGACATAATAGTTTCTTTGATTTCACCCGGCGTGGAAGCCATAAAGAGATCAGGGCGCTGGATTTGATGAATCATAAGAAGATTATTCTTCTTATGGATAGAGAAATGGAAAATTTTGGAGTTCGTATCACCTTCGACAGTCGACTTGACCCTCGCTTTCTAGCGAAGACATTCATGCTCAATCCGAAGCTCCGACAAGAAGGATAGTTAGGCAATCGCCCAAGCCTCCTTGTTAGCAGCCGAGTGGTGCTCATCAAAAGACGACTCTGCTAGAACAAGAGTTTCTTCAGTTGCCCGAATGAGGTCGAAGATACTCTTGAAAACAAAAACATTCCACGCCTTAAGGAAAGACTTAAGGCATTTCAGGTTAGAAGAAAACACAGTACATGGGCATCCTAGCACAGGGAAGTTCCACGAGTCCTCTTTTACGCTATGGGAAGTATAGTGAGATCTCCACATACTTTGGAACCGAAAAGAAGATGGACCAGTGATGGAAAGAGGGGAGCAATGAAGAATTATAGAAGCATGATACGAGAAGGTATGATGCAAATGAGTGACTGAGAATGTGAACAGAAGGTTGAACCAACCTTTCGATCCGAAAACTCTGTCAAGTCTAGATACAATCCGGTTTGGCCCGTATTGATTATTACGCCAAGTAAAAGCCGAAAAAACAAGATAGACTTCTGACAGTCCTGAGCTGACGATGAAAGCATTGAAATCTGCTACCGCCATACGGCTAACGACATTTCCTTCTCGTTTCTCAACTTGCCAGGCGACAACATTGAAGTCGCTTCCCAAAACCGAAACAAAAAAATTAAGTCGGAAAGTCGAGAATGATTAGCCAACGGGCAATCGATGTATCCTATTGCACTTAGCATATAATGCAGAGAACATAAAAGAGGTGGAAAAGGAAGGAATTGAAAATGATACTGAGAGTGGCAGATCAAAATCAAAGATAGGGTGGACGACAACGTCTTTGGACCAAAGTATCCAAATCTTGTCGGACACATTGGCTAAGGCACCACCAAAACCAAGAGACAAAACCGACTTGATGATCTCCTCTTGTCCCACAAAAGGTTCCAAAAGCACGACCAAATAGATAGAATGCTTCTTAACAATGCACTTGAGTCTAGCCACAGACGTATAATTGCCTATACCTCAATCCTTCCAGAAAAGGAAATTTGCCATTTAGGAAAGCAAAATCACACAATTCAGATAAGACAAAGCGTATGCCGAATAGATTTAACGATATGCTCAGACTATACTTTAAAGCGTGTGCCCATGGTACAGGGACTGCGAGGAGTCGCTCGCTTACTACGATGCGTGGAGCAATTAGTCAAGCGACGGATGCCTCACATGACACAGAAAACCCCAAGGAGACCCCACGACCCTGTTTTGGTGGATAATAAACCGACACAACAGATCGGGAAGGACAAGAGTTCTTAGTAAGTCGAGATAGACGATCAAATGGTAAAGGCAAACTTAGGAGGCCACCTCCATGTTAAACCATATAGTGGACCAAAGCAGGGTCCACTATACGCCTACGACAAAGAGACCACCCATCCCATGAAGACAAAACCCTATAAAGCAGCCAACAATTATCACAACGAACCAATAGCTAGAACCACACCATATGAGTCACTAACGAACAAAAACCGCCTCGCAATGACTCGATGAAACAGACAACCCGAAATACAAATAGTACAAGCTTAAGTTGGATGGATAAATAACACACACGTCCACTAATTCCTTCATAGAAGAAAATTCAGTGGTAGGGAACACACACATAAGCGTGTCATGGCTCAGTATAACATGAACAACACAATCCATAAACCAGCTCAGCACACCACAATTCTAATTCAAAGCAATAATGGCACAAAATGGAGAAATAAAGCAAACCTGATCGAAGAGCCTTAACTGTCCACCTAACATGAACTAAAAGGATATAGAAGTTGCCGATACATTAAAAAAAGCTCCAAATCATGTGGGAAAGATACCTAAAAGCTAGGCTGCCTTGTGAGACAGGCAAAAAATAACGTGCAACAATCCTAAAAAACAACAGAAGACATAAGCATAAACGACCAACCGAAAAAGGTGCCATGCAACAGGAAACCATCGAAGAAAACTAAAACCATCTGTCTTCAAAAGCACCCAAAGTTATGCATCTGTTGCCCACAAAAACATGGCTAAAACCACCGATTAGACCAGAGTTCGGGCAAACTTCCAAAAACAAGCAACTAAGAAGACCGTAAGTCCGATGTTCATACTTCGCTACCATGCCTATTGCAGAAATCACTGGCTGTAGACGAATAGGGACAACGGAATTACGACATCGTCGAAACTCAGTACCATGCAACCAATGAGACCGACCAGGAGCTTGTAAAGCACTACTACCCACAAATAAGGCAGCATTACCCACAACCATATGATCATAACAAATATCAGAACCACAAGCAACATCCAAATGTTCACCACTCAAGCTTTGAAAGGCATTCAATAGAGTAATAGGCAAAACCGATGCTGCATAGGCAACTGAGGAACTTTCTACCGAGATAAGCGAGGAAGAAGTGGCAGCCGCCACTTGCTTTGATCGCCGTCGGCATTTGGCACGCTTCGATCTGTGCCTAAAAAACCCTCCGATACCCTCGAACTGCCAGGCGGCACAGAAACTAACAGTGCAGCAATGCTGATCGAACTCGCAAAATCATAAACAGCCTCTGAACACATGGAAATCTAGCCCTCAATGTGAGGGGTAATTAACTCTCGTCACTACCGAGCGCCGCATCCAATACCTTGCAGTGGTCATTGCCAAACACAACCACCGCACAAAAGTGAGCCAACCATAAAGCCTTCAGCAACCACCTTAGACCACACTCATGAGCCTCTGAATCAAAGCCGGGGTGCAAATGAGGTGATGAACTCCCCGTTTCCCCTATTAATTTCATAAGCAGGCCGAGATCCCAGCAGCACCGAGGAGATAAGATCACACAAATTCCCAGAAGGGATAAAGGTAGATCCGAAATCACCAAAGTAAAAAAGTGTAAATTCCAAGAAATAGTCAGACACAAACAAGAAACAATGAGGCACAAGAACCCCAAACGATGGCAATGGGGACAGCCTCACAAATAGGGTCGAATCTCCAGTAATTCCAATGGTAACCGGTTCGGGTACCTCCGTTATCGAGGCGTAATTACTTTAGTGGGGGACATGATTATTTCAGAAAGGAGCCAATTAGCACCAAATCACAAGAATTTGAGGCGAGATCCATAATCCTGAAAGAATTAAGGCAAAACACCACCAGAGAGCAAGAACTATAAAGCACAAAGGACCCGTAGAGAGCCTTAAAGAAAAGCTAGGATCAAAAATTCGAAGTATAAGAACAGAATTATTGCGAGTAAGAAGAGAAAAATTCGTGAGAGCTCAGGAGATAGCGGCCATGAAAATAGCTGTTAGAGAAAAAGAGTTTTGTTTTTGTACAACGTGAATTTGGTTGAACTTGGATAGGTTAAAGTCATTGAACAATGTTACAAATGAAGAAGATACCAAATTGAAATAAAATAGACTTTCTCCCTTGTATTATACCCCTCAGCACAATTTATATGTATACCTATCAACAAAACAAAGCAAATAATGCAATGTGCCGAACAATGATGGGCTGAACATCAAAAAAAGCAAAGTAGCAAAACCAAAAAAAGAAACTCATGTACACTTACACTTATACACATATCATATATATAATATCTCTACTGATAACACTCCCCCTCAAGTTGGCTCAAAGATATGGATCATGCTTAACTTGCCACAAAAATATTCAATTCTAGCTCCATTTAACACCATAGTAAAGATACCAGCAAGTTGTTCTCCAGTCTTCACATGCAGTGCAGCAATCATGCCTTGCTATGTATTCTCTCCGACGAAGTGACAATCCACTTCGATGTGTTTAGTTATCTCATGAAACACTAGATTAGATGCAATATGTAGAGTGACTTGGTTATCATAATACAAATTATCGGTCTAGCAATCTCCTATAATTTTGAAAGTAATAATTACAATTTCAAGCGTTTTTATTTGTAAAAGTTATTTTAATTGATTTTGAAATTCTTCAAAATCCTTTATATATAAACAATTTTTCCTTAAATTTAAGGATTTAATAGTAATTTTGAAAAAAATAACCATGCAAATATAAAATTAATTTAAAAATATCTTACTATGAATTTGAGATTTTTTTTTGAGCTTTCATGCTTTCTATGAAATAATCTTTAATTTTGATTCCTATTGAATTCCGGGCTTTTGTATGAAATTAGGAATTTTAGTAAACAATTGAATTATCTTATCGGTGTGGGACTTTCCCTACAATTCGTTTGCTTATTATTATACATTGTCAAGTAGAGTCTGATTGGAAAGTACTGGCTTTTAGTAAATACTAGAAAGCAAATTCTAGTACAGGGTAGTTAGGTCAATTCTTGTGATTACTTAAGTGATAATAATTGATATTTAGAGTTTTATAACATAGGGCATCCATATTTGTTTTTTAGACCGATAGATTTCTGACAGATGATGACTAATGTTTCATTGGCCTAAGAATCGATATTTATAGTGCATGACAAAACTGCTTTGCTGGGTGTTAGCAGCCTTGTCATTTGGGATGAAATTGCATTGCTATGTGTTAGCGACCTTATCATTTTGGATGGATTGAACTGCTTTGCTCAGTCTTATTGACCTTGCCATGACTGATGAAACTGCTTTGTGAGGTGTTAGAGACCTTGTTGTTTAGGATGAAATTGCTTTGAGAGGTGTTGACAACCTTGGCAGTGATGACGAAACTGCTTGATGAGGTGTTAGTGACCTTGTCGTGTTTATCATAATCTTTTTGGCTCTGAAATTATGATTATTTATTAGTGATGATTGTTCTCCATAAAGTTGGGATTGACATTTAGTATCTTTTTGCTTTAAATAACTTTTGAACAATTATCATTGTATTTTTATGATAGTCCATTAGAGAATTTATATAGATTTATGATATGGTGATTTTGATGCATACGCATATTTATGATTATTTGTTTTAGGCATATTTCTATTTTGGCTTGTTTTATTATTTTTTTGAATCAAAAATGTGTGATCTTCTGGAAAGAAGAGAGCACACATACGTATAAACAAAAAACCATAACTGCCAACAAGCCTGGAAGGTGACCATCAGAAAATAATGAACATAAATCAAACCATCCCGAACAAAAATCCAAAAGTATAGGAAGTAGATGGTTGAGCTCCGGAAAAACCACCGCCTACCATACTTCAAAATCGAATTCCGGCAAGGCCACCACCCGATTATGAAGTATATCAACTCCTAGCAAATACAACAACCACTCTAAATAAAAAACAGAAAGGTACAACAAAACATAAAAAGAGGTCTCCAAAATTGATCTCCAATAAGCATCAATGAATATCAACAGACCTGTAACCTGAAATCAACTAAACAAATAGTAAGATAATAACACAGATATATATGTGCACATATATATATATATCAATATATATATATATATATGTATGTGTGTGTGTGTGTGAAAAGGTAACAACATAATAACAACATTAAATAAAGGGGGATAACTAAAGTGATCCACAAAAATAGAGATCAATTACAAATACATATTTTTATTATTACTGTTAACCAGCATTTTGGTTCGGTTACCAGAAGTAGTCCGGGCCCACATGACCCAGCCTGTCGCATGGCTCAATGGCCTAGAAGTGCTGCCAACATCTTCAGGAATCAAGCTAAGACAAGGTCACATAAGAATAGTCATTATGGCTCGTTAAGCTACTCTTGAACTATACAAGCCTCGGGCCAAATGTATGCACTCAGAGCATTGTAGACGGATCGAGAAAATCATGGTTCTGATACTAGAGGACTCGGATCGGATCACTTGCTGAATTTCGCATCCCTCTAATATGAAATTCACCAACATCGAATACCATTCGCCCAACACGCGTTGATCATTTCCAAAAGATTGCACAACACAAACTGATCGATTCCAGAATCCGGCATCGACTCTCATGAAGCATCACATCCCTTGCCTCGCTTCAAAATACTGCGTCATCAGTATTTCAAACCTCCCAGCCTTTCGGATACCTCAGCATTTCGGAATCCTCAGCATTTCAAATCCTTCAGCATTTTGGATCCCTCAACATTTCGGATCCCTGAGCATTTCAGATCCCTCAGCATTTCAGACCCTCTGTATTTCAGATTTCTTAGTATTTCAGATTCTTAGCCTTTTGGATTCCTCCGTATTTCGGATCCCTCTGCATTTCATATACCTCTACATTTCGGATCCCTCTGCATTTCGAATCCCTCATAAGTTTCAATTTACACGAGTACTTCAAGTCTCTCGACTTGCAAATCAGATATTTCGATTCCCTGGGTTCGAAACTAGGGAATTTGACACTCTCCCCGAAAGAACACCTCGTCTCCAAAATCTCGTATCCGCTTTGGGATGTGAAGGACTACATGCTTGCCGTGGCTTACTCTCCAAACCTTGCCTCGACAAGCCACTTTTCATATCCCAAAATTATGGGTCGCACTATGTCATGCATTAACAATCATGTCAAGCGTGGAAGCTTCATATCCCTATATGAGATACGAATTTGGTGTCCGCACATGGGATTCGAAATTTCGTATATCAACTCAGGATACGAAATTTGTATCCCCATACGGAAGACGAAGTTTCGTTTCCCACAATGGAAACGAAGTTTCGTATCCCACAGGATATAAAGTTTCATACCCCACACAGGATATGAAGTTTCGTATCCCAACTCGGGGTACGAAATAACCAAAGCTTGAACTGGCAAGCTCCCGACCATGTTGATCATCTAAAAATAGCTGATCGACACACGTCGATCACCTATTTTTGGCTAATCGCTCCATGATGCAAACCTCACTCCTTTTTATCTCTTTTCCCACTCCCTATATTACCTACTCCCATATCTCACCTACTTCCACCTACTCCGCTTCGTATAAATACCCACTACCTCATTCATTACAAGGGTGGTCATTTGCTTGGGTTGAGAGCCCATTGGACTCCATTAATGGCAGAATAGCCTTTGGGAAAGCAGATGAGCTCGGACCTCCGGATTTCTCGATACACTCCGGACTCTTGTTTTTCCGGTGCATCTCAAACTCTAGATTTCCCGGTACAACCCAGATGAAAGATTTTCCCGATACACCCCAAATTCCAGATTCCTTGATACACCCTAGACACCTGATCTCCCTGTACACCCGGACTCCAGATTCTCCCAACACCTTCAGGACCTCGGCAACTCCTAACACCTTGCGGAAGTTGGCAACTTTAGACACCTTCCGGACCTCGGCAACTCCCAGCTCCTTCTGGACCTCGGCAACTCCCGACACCTTCCAGACCTTGGTAACTCCTGACTCCTTCCGGACCTTGGAAAATCCCGAAACCTTTCGAACCTTGGCAACTCTTGACACCTTCTGGACCGTGGCAACTCCCGACTCCTTTCGAACATCGGCAAATCCCGACTTCTAGACCTCAGCAACTCCCGACTCCTTACAGACCTTGGTAACTCCCTACTCCTTCCAGACCTCAGCAACTCTCGACACCTTCTGGACCTCGGTAACTCATGACTCAATCCGGACTTCGGCAACTCCCGACACAATTCGGACCTCGACCACTCCCGATTCCTTCCAGACCTCGGAACCTCCCAGCACATGCCGGACTTGGAAGCACCCGATGCTTTCCGGACATTAGAAACTCTCGACACATCCCGGACCTTGGAAAATCCCGATGCCGCCTGGACTTTGGAACTTCCCGACATGTACGGACCTCGAAAACTCCTCGACTGCTCCTGACCAGCAAGGGAGCTCGACGACAAGAATTTACTGAGCACAAACAATCATTTTAACTTCTTGTAATGATATATTACTGTACTTTATTGAATGTGAATAAAATCTACAAAGTCTTTAAAGTGGACGTAGGTTCAATCCGAACCGAATCACTATAAATTACCGTGTCCTTTACTTTCTCGCACATTATTTCTGTATCTTCCATACTTTTCCGCTCTGGAAATTTAGTTTCAAATCTTTGGAAAACTTGGGCATTGACGACAAGTTTAGACATTAACATTTTGGCGCGCTAGGTAGAGGAAGAGTAAAGCGCGTGTTTACGGTCGACTTTCTGTCACTTCTTTCGAGGAATTGAAACCTCGCCTTTCCTTCTACTTAGTCACCAAGACTTGGGTCGCTTCTTAAGTTTTCTCGGACTTACCGACCAAGTCTATCGACAATGGTAAACAAAGGGAAGAACCCCATAGCCAGACCTTCCACTGTCGATCCTGATTCGGAATTTTCTCCACAGCCTCGACTACCTGGAAGCTCCGACCAACCTTACAGCTCCCAACTTCGATGCATTCATCAATCGAGCCTAATTCGATAAAATGTCAAGAAAGTTGGACGAGACTCAATAATGCCTTGTCGACAAAATCCACCAGAACATCGAATGAATACAACGGCTTCAAAAATATGCTCATCCCTACATTTAGGCATACTTGGGCGCTCAGCCTCCATCAACCAATACCTTCGCTCAAACTCGACAAAGCTGATTTTTCCATCGATTCCTGACTACATGTTTGTTTGTACTATTCAGATTCCATCTTATCCACCGAGAAAACTTCTCGATAATGGCGAGCAAGGGAAAATCTATCATCGCAGACCATCTAATTATAATCAAGGCATCTCTGGTCCATCGGTGACCACCTTCCGACATCTTACTTACTTCTGGCGTGGCACTACCTTTGACCCTTGAGGATCTAGTGACTCAAGCACAACTTCTCGCGCTTACCTAAGGACTGGAAGAAACCGAGCAACGACTCGAATCGTAAGTCAGGAAAAACAGGGAGTCAATCCAGCGACTCGCTCATTGAGACATCGCTCGTTTCATGGAAAGTAGGAAATACATCCGGCCTCCTCCGAAATGTGTCTCCTTGAGCTCCACATCTTTCTCTCCTCCCAGCAACTGAAGCCCTCGTCATAAAATCAACCTCGGCAATGTCAGGATCACCACTAGAAAGGGAACACGCTATCCTGACCATTCCCAGCTTGAACCTAATCTCAACCAAGGAAATAGCGCTTGAGCCCCTACTCGGCAGACTCAGACTGCCACGAGCCCAGATTTGTTGTCTACGCTTCTAGCATCCAACTGGGCCCAAGTTCACCTCAACCAATCTCCACGAAATCGTCTAATCGAGGTTGGAGACTCACAGAACGATGAAGACCTTCCTTTGATAAGAACCATAGGCTCCAAACTCCTCAAGTGGACTACGACCTCCATAAAACATTAGGAACCCAACCTCTAATTCTCGCCGACATGATCTGTAGGATCGTGAGGAACTCGCAAGGGAACCCAACGACGTTTGGGAAACAAGTACATGATGTAACCCCTTTACTCCAGCTATCCTTAATGTCGAATGGCATAATCCCTTCAACATGCCAAAGCTCGCTTCTTGCTCAGGAAGCCATGATCCTAAAAACTTCATTAATCACCATAAATGGCACATGGATCCATCACGCGCTACCGACATCGTAAAGTGTAATTGCTTCCTCGTCCTTATCCATGACGTGGCCTTACATTGGTTCTCTCGACTCCCGCTGGGAACCATCTCAACTTTCAAACAACTTACTGGGAGTTTGGTCGCATAATCCAGGGTATACATCACAATGCCAAAGACTCCCTCGTGGTCTCGAACATTTATAAGGCACCAGTGAAACTCTCAAAAGCTACCTCGAAAGATTCAACACCATATTGGCCGAAGTCGAAGAACCTACCCTTTGAATCGTACTCGTCCATCTTGCGAAGGGTGTACCACCTGATTCCGGATTCAGAGCATGGATCGATCGAAAGCAACCAAAGATTCTATAGATCTTCAACGAGAATGCCAACTACTTCCTACGCCAAGATCTAGCACAAAGGAATCTAGATTCTTGCCTCAATTACTTACCTTAAGACGAAGCCCAGAGCTCCAAAGACTTTAACCCCATCACTCTGCACAATCTTGCTCACACCGATGACGTTAAAGGTAATCACAACATTAAAAGGAAGTGTCTTCGACTTTCGTCTTTCCACGAAGACACTCCTCTCAACTATAGCCCGGAGAGTGTGTACCTTGCAACTTGCAATTTCCTGCCCTACAATAGCCCAAGGCCTAGAGGTCCGACAAGTGCACCAAGGGGCTCTACAGGATAGTGTTTGTTATACAACATCTACGGACACGACACAAACAGTTGCCACTTGCAGAACAACATCGACAAACACATCCGTAAGGGTTACCTCAAGTAGCACTGACGGGATCCACCACATGGGATCTCTAAGCCATTCAACGCTCACCAAAAATTCCAACTAACCAAGACATCTACCAATAGTTAAATCTGTCAAGGCCATCTCCCGGACTCATCAGGACTGCAATAATAATGATAAGTCGCGCCTTATGTCTGCCTCGTGTGGGTCACCTTTTTCGTACTGATTTAGTTGTTATCAAATCTTAAGTGGCGTAAGTCAACCGGATGGCATATGTTGGACCTATAGTCAACCATTGTAGCTAATTTGCATGCATAAGCACGCTACGCTGGATTAGCATTTCAGACATAGGAACCAACCCCTGACCCGAGCTTTGAATCGACGATGAGGCCGAGCATAACAACCTCATTACTAAGTCTCCGGACTTGAGGACAGTCGATCAGCCAAATGTGTGCGACATCGAACACTTGTTTGGCCCATCCGATCCGAAGGGTCTGGATCCGGGTAACACATGGGGAACCAACGACACCCTCGAACACTGCTAGACTCGAATCTCTCGAGGGTGGAGCTTCGATCAAACCCCGAGTGTAGTGCCGGGTTATGATGAAATTTGGAATGACAACTTCCATGTTGCTGCTGACTCTAAGGTTGTCATCAGAGATACCGGTTTGCAATTCATTCCCACCTTCGTCTCCCTTATCGGAGGCAAAATGGGAATGGAAATCAATCTTTCTTCACCAAAACACTTCCTCTTTAATGTGTCGTGGATTTTTTACTCCATTTGATGCTTTGGCCCCACTCCAGTTAGTTGGGGGCACGCCGGGAAGTACTACCGGAGTCATGTTGGAAGCACGCACCAGGTTACCAGTCCGCCACTAGTCCTGCAACCGCCCTTTGTAATGCAGGGATCTAAGAGGTCATCTTCAAAGGTGTCCGCTCGTGGCTTGTTCCCACCTTAGACTCCCTTATGGAGGCGAAGCAGGAATGGAAAGAGAAACCTTTCCTTTGAAAAATTCCTCTTCTCAGCGGCATCGTAACCATCTCCCTCCTTCTGAGTTCTAGCAAACCTCCATTTAGCTTAGCGCATGACTAGAAGTGCTATTTGAGGTCTGCCCAAGGGGAGACTCGGAGGCATCGTCCCTTCACCAGTTCCTGCATCCTCACTACTAACATCTTCCCCGCCACTACGGAACGACCTTTTTAGCAGTGGACCCACCGTGCGGGGAGGATGGCCTGTAGCCGAATTCCAAGCACCACAGGAGCTGTTCGCAGCACCATCCGATGTTAGGATCATCACATAAGCTCCTCGGAAAATGATGGCGGCTTTTGGTTTTAACAAATAAAACCATTGTAAATGCTAGCCACTATAACGACACTTGGGTCGAACTATGACTATGACACGATTGGACCAAGAACCAGACCCTTGGGACTAGCTACTAGCCCCTACGTCCGTGTTTCCCATACAGACGTGGGCTATCAGGCTAAGTGGCTCTGCTTCTCGAACACTACGCCATTCGGCTGCATTATGTTCGGCTTCAAATCCGATCCAATCATGCGACGTCGCGCGACGACCTGAACTTGCTAAATAAAACTCGAAATCGGGGAAGACTTGAAAAGTATGCAGTCCTGGAGGCAATCACACGAACATCAGATCGACACCCCGAGAGGAGCCTGTACCGCCACTCGAGTCTCAAACCAATGACGAGACCGAGTATAAATAACACCACTTGAGTCTCAATCTGACAACGAGATCAAGTATAAACCTCACCACTCGAATCTTGAGCCCACAACGAAACTGAGTCTAAATAATGCCACTTGAATCTCAAACCAATGACGAGACTAAGTATAAATCATTACGTTCCCAAGTCTTCGGACTTGGGGGGCAATCCGTCATCCAAGTTAGTGTAATACCGACCACTCTCGCGGCTCCATCTGACCCATCTGTTTAGGATCCAGGTACCTCTCCAACCTCGAACCAACGGCGAGACCAAGCATAAATCGTTTCGTTCCTAAGTCTCCAGACTTGGAGGCACCCCCATCAGCCATGCTAGTGTGATACTGACCACTCCCGCGGCTCCATCCGACCAACCAAGTCCGGATTTGGGTACCATTGGCCGAATAAACGACGCCCTCAAGCCCTAAACCCAAACAAATGATGGGAGAGCCAAAAAGGACGAATTCACGATGTCCATGCCATCTTACGACTTAGGAGCAACAAACTCCTGGAGATCAAAGGGAGAGGCACCTGACCTAGATTCTACCCGACTCGGGACTCCTGAACAAAGGAAAACCCTAGAGTGGAACCAGCGCACGACCTCCGCACGACTGGGGGCACCCCTAGGGTGGAGTCTCCAATCACATTTCTTTAATTATAACAACAAGTATACACGTTCAAGTACAGGAAGCTGGAAAGCATAAGAAGAGCATTCAAAACTTAAAATGAAATGCGATTTAAGAAAATTTACCTAATACTTTCATTTACATATGAATAACAAACTACATATCTAATATTTTTCTTTCTAACGACAAGGTGTACATGAGAGCTTCACCATGCCTCCAAAGACCAAAAGCAAGGGTCATACTCGCATATACTACCGGCATACATAACCAAAATATCTATAATTTCTTTAACAATTACTGATACTACTCATCCTTCTTCTTTCCTTTCTTTTTATGTACGTATTCGGTACTAGGCGGGTCACCACCAATGATGGACCCTTTCCTTCCAAAGTGACTTCTACTTTTTCCTCTTTTGCTCTTCGTAGGAATGACGGACTCATGGGGCACCGATGTGTGCCTCCTGTCATCATCCTCGCCACTTGTAATCACCGTGACCTCCCCAGGGGAACTACATTGTAGCGGCTTAGGGGCAATGTCAGAGCAAGGGTCAACACAGCCTCAGTTTCTCCCTGAGCCTTCTTGGCCTCCAACATCTCTTTCTTCGTGGCATCTTTTGCGTCGTTCTGTTCAGCTAGCTTCTTGGCCTGGAGTTGTGTAGCTTCATTCTCTTTAAGTTAATTAAAGGTCTCCTCGGCCCTTTGGTTGGCATCATCGGTGGCTTCCTTTTTTATCGCCTCTTCAACGACCCTATTCTTCTCCGCCTTGGCATTGGCTTTCTTCTTCTCCACCACTGCAACAGCCTTCTCCTCATCATCCTGCTTAGCCTTTGCTAGTGCTTCCTATATGGAAGCCTCATCCCATTTCGTCTTCTCCTTCTACTCCTTCGACTTTGGCACCATCCGGGATTTCTGGGCTTCCATCATATTGTGCATTGTGTGCACACTCGCATCAACTGCACCCGTCACCTCAGCACTTTGACTATTCAACACCTCTCCCTCCTCAACAAGATTCTTATAAACACTGGATGTTAAGTTCGCGTCCAAAAACGTATCCACATGTTCTACTACCTCTCCAAATTATATTCCTTGTAACCATAATCCAGACTCGGACGCTTGAGGAGGCATGAGGCAAAGTCTGGTGTTACCTCTGCTCCAAGGGGGGCTACACACCAAAAAAACAACTATTTAGTTTTCGAGGATTTACTGCTCTCATCCCCTTCAGTTGGCAGGTACACGGGCTCGGGGCAGCCCTCTACCAATTATTGCACTGTCCAGGCCACCGCCGGACCTAAGGCAGATCCCCACCAGTTCCCGCACCGGCATCACCTTCACCGCAACCTTCATAGCAATTACCTTTAAGAAGCACCTCCACCTCGCAGAGAAGGCGATCCAGAACCATATCTTGGCCCCGAAAGCTTCCAGCATTCCATCAGTGCTGAGACTTCACAAAAGTAAACACTTCGGAAAGCAATGGAAACCATTAGCCTCAACAACTATCGCCATGACCATTACCAACCACCGATGCGATGCTTAAGTCTAGATGCGACTACATTATGATTGGGTTATAGATCGGATCCTGAAGCTAACAGGTCAACTATATGTCCACATCCTACATGCACATCCGTGTCGCCAGTTCATTCAAGGCAAATCCCATATCCGCACAAAATTGGCGGCTTCTCCCCCAACTTCTACCCACTACAACAGATTTGTCTTTTAATAGCACGTAAAAAACGCTATAATATCTTTACATAGCATTAATGACGACGCTATATAACGACATGTTATAATAGCCCTGCCACATCTCATAGCACTTTATAAACAGCTATTGTATCACACATTTTATAACATACATATACCACTATAAAAACTTTTCATAGCATTTTACCCATGCTAATTAGTAAAATTTCAACTTTTTAATAGCATAATTTTTTCCCCCATAACACGTATTGAAGGCTATAAAAAGTTTTCCATGGTAGTTTATTATTTTACATAGTTCTTTTTCCACACTATCACATTATTTCTTATAGCGTCTCTATCATTTTCTATAGCAGTATTTTCCCATTATTAGTATGTTTAGTATAATATATAGCACATTACTGGCATTATTTCTTATAATATCTTTTTTCGTTTATCTGAATTCTGCACATTACTGGCATTATAATGGTAAATCTTAAAATAAAATAAATACTGCAAATATAAAGGTAAAAAAATCTAATGGCAAAAGCATATTTGATTATAAAAAACAATAAGTGTGGTCTTACATAATTGATGTTCTTACACAAGTAAATATGTTAAGGCATGGTTTCAAAAAAAAAAAAAAAAATAGACATGAAAAACCATAACTCCTTAGTCTTCCACCCATTAGCTTACGTGCATTGCATATTCCAAAACCTACAATTTGCAGTAGTAAAAGTTAGAGATGAGAAAGGCAAAATGCAAGCTGAAGTATTTGAAAACCTGGTCGAATTTTGGCTATGAATACGCAAAGTTCAGAGGAATAAGGGAATAATTTTTATTACAAGCTAATCGGTTTTAATGTAAAGTATCGGACAACGGACTTTTGTGAGTTTTGTATTGACAGTGCAGTGCAGGCTTAATGAGAGCTATCTTTTTTGCAATATACATAAACAACCAGGTTCCTTCTTGAAGACGACCACTTGGACAAATACTGGATTTATTATAGTAAAGTCCCTCTTAACTTACATGTAGCACAGATTTCTTAACTTACACGAGTGGCACAAAAACAATTAAACCCAGGGAAAGAAGAAATCCAAAGAATTGATGAGATAGGACTTAAAGTTTGGAACCATTGAGTCCAAACGACACAGTAAGATGTCTGTGAATGGTTTAAAATTCTGTTGTATTAGTCAAACAAAAAAATGAAAGTTATACCTTTATAAATAGTGTGCGGGCGAATGCTAGCAGATGTAACAAGGGTCCCAATATGCGGAAAGCTACTCTCATCATTGCTACTGAACTAATTGGTCGAAGATGCTTGATAACAGTATGTGTTGATTCAAGCCGCTCATGTGGAAGATTGCTGAAGAAAGCATGCAAAAGAGCAACTATATTACCTGGTGCATGTGAAACTAATACACTAGTGGTGAAACATATGACATAGAACATGATGATAGTACGAAATTAAACAATATGCTGCACCCAACAAAAATAGTAAACTACGTTGTTAAACAGTATAAATAGCACAACCACTTTTCATCTAAGTATGAAAACATTGAAAAAGAAAGAAGAGGCAATCGACAAGCATAAAAGAATATTTATTACCTACTATAGTTGATGTATTGTCCTGAGAAGCCTATGTTGGGTCCAACAATGCATATCCAACAAAGTAGTTCAGCTCCTCGAAGGACCTCGTGTTATCATTTAACCACCAACAGTCTTTAAGTGTGCGTGCTGCCTACCACCAATACCCTTTAAGTGTGCGTGCTGCTTCTAAATTCAGTTGCAAGTGAATACCCACTTTTTGCAACAAAGTTCGCAAAACTTGCTCCACTTGCTGCTGAATTTATTCAAATTCGCGAAGAAGAAGAAAAAAGTTTCACACACCAGTTAAGATTAAATGCAAATTTGATCTTTTTTCCAGTGAACGAAACTATTACTAAACCGTCCTAAATTATAAAAAAAACTATTAAATTTGCCCTTAAGAATATTTCTCTATAATGAAAAATAGCATAGATGCAAAAAGATATTGGCAATAAATCCAATTTAAAATGGATTTGTTGCAGCACAGGGGAAAAACAAATCATATAAGAAACGCCAAGAATGTCACAATCAATGTAGTTCAACCTTGAAGAGTAGAAATAGTGTTTCACCTAGACCCATACCCGAACTTTACACACAATGGATTCAAAAGAGCATTAATTGAAATTAATATCATATTTTAAAATACCAAAAGCAAGAACTTAGAAACTTGATCTAGCATGACTTGAACAAACATGATCTACAATCTTAATGGTAAATGCAAGTTTTAAGCGGATTTTTTGTTCAATAGCATTGTAAAAGCTTAAGGATCAAAGCTCTGCTTCAGCAAGACTACAGTCGGCATACATTGACACACTTTGCATAAAATAACGGACAACTGTACCTGTATTGGGTTAAGCTTAACTCTTTTGCTATGTAAAAAAACAAATATGCCCTTATACCTTAAAATCTTTTTGTCATTCCCTACAAAAAAAAGATGCATTTTTCGATAGATCCACCATGAAATTACAATACTAGCCTTAGGTTCGATTGGACTAGCATAACCCATAGAAAAATCATCCAAGAGTGGTAATGTCTGAATCAAAATTTATTTGGAATATAAACCGATAAAGAGTATGTATCACTGTTTGTGTACAATGTAGAGACTAAACATAAAAAAGAACCACTACTCTAGTCCACCTAATACATTGTGGAACTGACAAATAGATATACTAAAAGCAATGGAATAACAGAAGAAGAAGAAATACAAACATAAGAAACTTACATGTAGCACAGATTTTGTTAACTTTCGTAAAATCATTAAAGTCACTCAACCTGGAAATTAGTAAATATTAGTACCGTTTGTATACACAAAAAATACTTTAGCTGCTAGGGATAATAGCTTACGAAATAGTGGTTTTGACCATTAAGGACTAACTAGCACCTCTAGCTGCAAAATATTGGTACAAGCAACTAAATGTGAGGTTTGAATAGGCTACTTAGGAAACAATGTTGCATGATCTAAGATTCAATAAACTCCGCTTTATGCAT
Source organism: Allium sativum (assembly GCA_030737875.1). Classification (NCBI taxonomy): domain Eukaryota; kingdom Viridiplantae; phylum Streptophyta; class Magnoliopsida; order Asparagales; family Amaryllidaceae; genus Allium; species Allium sativum. Next base: position 2,057,194 of record CM060912.1, on the reverse strand, counting down.
AAAATATACATAATCAGCTGCATCTGTGGCTTCAATCTGAATAGTACCACCTTATTGAAGCTCGTTCATATCCACAAGCCCTTCCCATCCACCGTTGGAACTCATAAAATAATAACCTTTACAGTAAAGAAGAAGTTATTATCAAATAGGTCTACAAGTATACATCAGATATATGTATATTTGTATATACATCAGGCTTTGAAGTGAATTTTTGAAAATGATAGTTAATGATTAAAGCATTTTCCTGAGTTATATGTATATTTTTATTGAATCTATTGAGATATTAAAGTATTTCACCGGAAACTACAGTTATGCATACATCATATCGCGAGGGGGGGAGGGATGACATAAAGTTGAAAGATATTAGATTCAGAACATATATAAAGATTTGAAATATTACAACGGTTGATCGTAGCATGATGACTTATGGCAATTCAAATTCTGGATAGACAGATAATCACCTAGAAGGCCAATATGCCCTCCCAAAAATAAAATAACTGGCTATGATTGTTGAAACCCATCAATCTAGATGAAGATAGTTTCAACTGTCGGCCATTTTTTACACTCTGGTGACGGAAAGAGGACGAACCTGACACACTGGCATGTGTGCATTTGCATGTGCATCAGCATTCAAGAAAATCAAAATACATCTTCCAAACAAATTATGCATCAAAAGCTTAAGTTCACTTCGGAAATGGGGACTAGAAAATCATCTTCATAACATTTCCTTTCCATTCTTTTTTCTCTTCTTTCCCTCCACTTCTTTCTCCCCTAATTTCTAGCTTTATCCACGCCCAAATGAACTAAAGCTATTATGTGATTGTGTTGGAGCGGCTAGTCTTGCTCTGTGCCATGACAAGTCAACTCATATGTTTTTGCGATGCTTGCACTTTTGAGTTGCAGTGTGTTGCTACTGTGTTCATTGTACTCTATGCTTTGTACTTTTAGTGTAATATTACTTCTTTTGAAGTATGAAAAAAAGCATTCAAGAAGATAATTGAAGAAGATGCATGTGCATGCAGTACCTGACACACTGACGCAAAACTGTTTCTATATCAGAACCTAAATACATATAATTGGACAATTGTCATCTGTGCTACTGTGTATATTCAGAGATTTTTGTCATGCCAAATAGATTCAAAATGATCATCAGCATAGTGAAGGGATCTAGTAGAAAATGCCTACACTAACAAATGAGCTCAAACACAACTGTACGTTTTATTATACATCCTACTTGCAAATATTCATTTTATTACACCGTTTTATTATATCGTCATCTGTACGTTTTATTTTATCGTCATCTGTCCTAAAATGATCACAACTTTACATTTTATTATAGCATCATCTGTCCTATTTGCAAATAAAGATAAATTTTACGTTTTATTTCAAAAAACTGAACATATACATGTGCAGTCATTTACAAAATAAAAAATAACATTTGAAACTGACCTCAAACACAACTATAGTCCACTAGCAGCCCTGGTTAAATTCATCCGTATTTCAGGCACCGCAACATTCAACATGCACAAGAATGATATATGCTAATTCAACATCAATGAATCACCTACAAACAATATTTTCTTCCCTCTATATTTCCCTAACATCTTCTTCCCATCAAACCTTCATATTGCAAAAAGAAACTAGCAATCAATAGACTTATTTGTTTTAGAGGGCCTTACGAATTGAATATGTCAAACTGAGGCTTGGATTTATGATATACTGGTAAGGAAAGGCTGGTTGTGTTGTGCTAATGATCATGTATGTATAATATTTTATAGCAATATATTATATCTATGATTAATAATATTTATTTATATGTACTTTATATTAAATTGTATACACAGTTTACATACACTACATGAAATACATGCCCCATATACGTGTTGAATGAAAATGAATAGCTACACTTGCAACACATAAATACATATGCTCGTTACTTCAAATCTAAGCATACACGGAGTAAGTTGAAGTATATGTAAATTTGAAAATTTAGCAATTATAAACTAAAACACACAACAATCTTTCATACTAAGGAAATGTTATAGAACCATTTAATAAGCACAAATTATGCTATGTATTTTGACGCATGTCTAGTTGTTTTATGAACCATTCAATTATACAACAAAGCCTATTCCATCCATAACCTTGTTTTATGAAGGGAATATTTAATATGTTAATAATGGAGTATGAATTTCATATATAGTAACATGACTATCTAGTTTAATAAGCCTGATATATCTGAATAATGCGAAAGGAATCCCTTCTAGTTACTAGTCAAACTTACCGTCTTTTATGAACCATATATGATCACATGCTAACAACATAGTCAGTTGAAATACAATCAATTCAATATAAAAAACATTTGGTAAATCACATGCTATAGAAGAAGTGAAAATAGCCAACTTGGTCGAATACCACATTGCCTTCAACTTTGCAACAGTGCCTTACAAAAGTGAAGTCCATATGAGTTTATGTAATTTCATTCTTTTATGAGAAGATGGGTTGAAAATGGGTGTTTTTATTGTTTAGTGATGTTTTTTTCATTATGGTGTAGATGAGACAAAACAATTCCAATTATTTTTCATTTGTTCTTCAACTACACTATGATTTGCTCATTTTCTCTGTTTTGCTTATCACTATATAATAAACAATGACATGAGTTACTTGATGGATACTTGGGAAATTAGCACACATAAAATATATTATTTGAAAATAAAAAAGATAAGAGCAACCTCAGAATGGAACATCAAACTTTTTAGTGCTTCAGCAGCAACATTTGTTACGAGGAGATCCGAATCAGAACCCGTTATAATATCAACTTGTGCGGAGGCTAGACAAATTAAGAAAGTACTATTAGATGTGTGTTATTGATGAATCTACTACTCATATAAATTAAAAAAAAATTGTACAAAGCGATAAACGTACTTCAAATAAGTCACTTCCATTTTTTGCTGTGTATAAACTAACTTTTTATATACTATCAAGAGAATATTAAATGCAAAAGAAACTAACACTTACCAAGACAAAAAAAAATCAGCATGCAAAAAGATTATAAATATAATACTTCATGTTTTTGTTAGACAGATTTTGATCGAAGTTCAAGATATTAGGTTAAAAATGAACGAACACAAGATTCAATAGCAACAGAAAATAAAATAATAATCAATAACAACCTGAAGTTTGGTCAAGATGTCAGGTTAAAAATGAACGAATACTACATGGGTTTTAGGATGTCCATAATTGCATCACACCCACAATACATCAAAATAATTACAGAATGATGTTTAAATGGATGACGATAGTAAATTATGCACAAACAATGAAGTGGGATGCCAAGAACAAACAATGAATATAAATAAACAAGACAGAACTTGCATTCATGTTTCATGTAAATATAATAAGGTGGTTTTAACAAATAGAAAAACTATGTAGTTCAATTAAAATTGCTCTCGAACAATCCTATTGCTTGCCATCCTCTTTTGTATATTATCAATTCATAAAAATACTTGGCATTTAAATAAAATTTCACTTACAAATTAATTGGATAATCCATTTGTAGGATTAAGAGCTAGATATTTAGTCAATATGAACTTTCCTTTTCTCAGTTACACAATGAAGGTGATTTATCAAAATTTAATGCATAATATGAATCATTTTCTTTCCCATGTTCTACAAACCAATTCAAAACCTTTCATACTGCGCATAAAAAGATAAACTGATTTACTAATAAAATAACACATTTTATACTAATAAGAAATAAAGTGACAATTTTATGCAATTGTCATTTACCATGTGAAAAAAATTAAGAATCCTTCTATAGTGTCCCTATTTCACATTGGTAAACTTATAGTAATCATGAACTCAACTCCTCTTTAAAAAACTAGAGTCTAGCAGTCAATGTAATCAAACAAAGTTTAATGTAATATAAACCAGTAATCAAATACAACTAGACAGACATTATAGTAAAATTCTAGGCATTATAACTTACATGCATAGTGAATTGCAGTATGTCTAATAGGATTTCGCTTATATGTTCAATACGTTTCACTCTTATGTTCTAAAACAATTTTTGGGTTGAAAACCCCCAAATTAAAAACAGTGATATTCAAAATAAAAGTGAAGAAGTTCAAGTTTTCTAACAAATCTGATGATGACATCTTCTAATTAACCCATGGATCGATTGTTAGGGATTCAGTCAAAAAAGAAAAGAAAAATAGCGAGCGAATCCAATTTGTAAAGGAAGAATGTAATAAAAATATTACTGATTTCAAAAATGCCTACTATTGATTTGGAAGAATCTGAGTGAATCAGGGAGATGCTCTAGATTTGCAGTTGAGTGAATCGGAAATGATCGACCTGGATGTTGAATTGAGTCGGAGATGGCCGACTTTCTAGTGGGGGTTTATGGAGTGGATCGGAAATTTTAGGGATTGGGAGATAAGTTTGGTACAGACGGAAGTGATGGAGGGATTCTTTTTATTTTACATTCGCGGCCTCATTTTTATTTTGTCCCGTCGCATTGTTTTCGCTCCCGGCTCTTAGATGAATAACGTTAACATAGTGGAATACATATATTTATAACTTAATTTATTTTTTATTTTTTTGCTTCTTTTTATATAGCACAATTTATGCTTTATTTCTTTTTCTTTAATTATGTTATTATAGCACTTTAATGTAAGGCTGTGGTACAGTGCTATGCATACCATATTTTCTTGAAGTGACCTCAATTCACCGAAATCCATCACTCCACATTCTCGAATGCCAGTCCCGGAAACCCTCTGACTTGTAATATCTATCTTTCCTTCTCTCGGAAACCCGAAAACAACTCTTCTTTGCTTAGAAAAGAGAAGAGGCTAATATAACTTCGGGATCGACATGCTCCAAATGTGCATTTCAAGATCGAAAGTCGGGATCATAAAACCGGCTATGGTCGCGTTCACTTGTCTTTGAAGCCCCGACTACCAAACCAATCTTGAATAATCGACCACTCATGTACTCACCAAATCCAACCAGCAAAGTACGCATGCTTGGCATTTGGGTTCAACCTCGGCTCGAAGGCAAATCTATACGATTACATACCTCGACAAGCGCCAAGTATTTTCTTACGGCTACGTTCGCGTATGCGATTTCTTGAAACTTTGACCGTTCAAACCAGCTTGGATCGTTGAATGATTTTGTGCTTACGAATCCTAGAGATTCAGCGGAACTTGCCAAACGACCAAGCTCCAGTTCACCAATGTTTCGATAACCAGCTTATGCGATCGCGCGCCTAAGCAATGACAATGACCATGCACTCGCTGTTTCAAGATCCCAACAGATCAGACCGGCGTGGTTTGTTAACCAAATGTTTGCTCACAAGTTTAAATGGTTCAAGTGTGCATACCAAGTGATCAGTTTGCAATTCGAAAACTTTTCAAAAGCCAACTTGCGCGATCACAGTCCCACGACATACAATTTAATTTCGCATTACTTATTCCAACCCAGATCGCATCGCGCAAAACCACGTGCAAACTTGTGAGTGCATATGCGATTCTGACCCGACAACGAACCGTTTTCACTTTGGTGCATGAGTCAGCGACTAATGTTTTTCCTCTTTAATCTACAGAAATTAGATGCCTTAGACAGGTTCCAACCCAAGTGGCAAGGCTTAAGCGAGTGAAAGCCCTTAACAGTAATGGAGTCCCAAACTCGTACCAATAGGTTTCAATGATGCATCTCAACTGCCCCGAAGCATCACGCCCCCTGGTATACAAAGCAACAAAAAGGTCACGCCCAATCGCTAAGCACGACATAGAGAGCTTTCTGGCTATCCCCGGACTTGTCACTTTTCAAAGCATGTCTCATTATCACAAGACATAGTTTGAAGGGGCAAATGTCAACTTGCACTTTGGTCCTGTTACCAGATGTAGTCCAGGCCCACACAACTTGGCCGGTCACATAGCTCAACAGCCCAGAAATGCGACCAACATCTTCAGAAATCAAGCTAAGGCAGGGTCGTGCAAGAATAGTCATCACGACTCTTCAAGCTACTCCCGAATTGTACAGGCCTCGAGCTAGACGTACGCACTCAGAGCAGTGTAGATGGATTGAGCAAATGATGGTTCTAATACTAGAGGACTTGGATTGGATCCCTAGCCCAATTTCGTATCCCTCAGATATGAAATTCACTAACACTACATACTGCTCTTCCGACATGCGTCGATCATTTCCAAAAGTTTTCACAACCCACACCGATTAGTTCCAGAATCCAGCATCGACTCCTCCGAAGCATCACATCCCTCGCCTCGCCTCAGAAACCGCATCCTCAATATTTCGGATCCCTCAGCCTTTTGGGTCGCTCAGTATTTCGGATCACTCATCATTTCAGATACCTTAGCATTTCAGATCCCTCAGCATTTGGGGTCCCTCAGCATTTGAGGTCCTTCAGCATTTCGAATCCCTCAGCATTTCGAATCCTTTGGCATTTCAGACCCTCTGTATTTTGGTTTCCTCATCCTTTCGGATCCCTTAGACTTTTGGATCCCTCAGCATTTCAGATCGCTCATTATTTCGGATCACTCTTCATTTCAGATCCCTCTGCATTTCAGATCCCTTAGCATTTCGGATCCCTCAGTATTTTGGATTTTTCAGATATTTTGAATCCTGCAAGTACTTCGAGTCCATCGACTTTCCTATCAGTTATTTCGAATCCCTGGGTTTGAAACCTGAGAATTCGACGCTCTCCCTCAAACAACACCTCATCTCCAAAATCTCGTATACCCTTAGTGATGCGAAGAACTCCATGCCTGTCATGTCTTACTCTCCAAACCTTGCCTCAGCAAGCCACTTTTCGTATCCCGAAACTCCTGAATGCACCGCATCATGCATTAACGATCGTGCCAAGCGTTCATATCCCGAGTTGGGATACAAAGTTTCGTATCCTAACTCGGGATACGAAATATCCAAAGCTTTCCCTAGCGAGCTCCAGAACATGTTGATCACCCAAAAATAGCCGAACGACACATGTCGATCACCTATTTTTGGTTGATCACTCCATGATTCAAACCCCACTCCTTTTTATCCCCCTTTCCAGTCCTTTTTTACCTGCTTCCATGTCTCATCTACAGTGATAACCCAGATTCCGACGGACAGGTCTTTTTTCAAAAATCCAATCCATCGAAACCCGAGTTGGATGCTCTGGTATCCTGCAGAAAAAGACAGAGACAAGAAATATGTCAGAGTTCGGAAAACACTCACAGCGGAAGGAATAAAATATAATATATTTTTAAAACATAGCTTTACCTTAATTACAATACTGCTAAACCAGTATCCCCAAGCTATAAGTCTCTGTCATGATTCTAACCTGCGAATGTTATGAGGAGGGGGTCAGAACATAAGTTCTATGTGAATGAATTTAAAATACCCTTCTTGAATAATCCTACATATACCGTTTAATTACATTTTTGTTTTTATTAGGTTATTCATGTTATTAGCACTCAAGGCTTACACACACGTTGCACCCATCTACCCCTTGTAGATTAACCTAATACAAACTATATGTAGCTACCCCGAAATTGAGGTACACCCCGTGGTACCCCACCCACACGGTCTCCTCCTTATCGCCACAGTAATATGCGCAGTCCCTCATCCTATGCCACAGTAACGTATAACGCTACATCCGCATAGAACCACTATCGCTAGGCTACGTAAGCATACCGACTGCCACCCTCGATCTATTCGTTCGAAATTGGTTCCTTTTTCGGATAATGCCCTCTACTCTACGGTACACCACCCAGAGCGGACATGGTTGTACCTAGACTTTCCCACGTATGTATCATTAATTGTACTCGATATTTTTACTACACATAACCTCTACTTGTGCACCTGAGTTCCGTGGCAGGGCTACACCAGAAGACACGAAGCTCGGTCGGGAGCTTTCCTATATCCGTACGTGCCCGCCTCTAAGAGTGTCCAATCTACAGATATCCTCGGGTCTGGTTTTTCTATGGTGGCTATGGCCCCAGCTAAGCCCCTCCCTCAACTAGTAAAGACCACATGAGCTAAGCGACCACCCCTAACAAGCAAACAATCTAAACATCCATGTGGGTCTTCCCGCACCCGTCCGTTGATAGCAAAGGTTAACGATCTCTAGGGGTTAGCTCTTGTCTTTTCGCCTTCCTTAGGCTACTGGTGACAGGTGTTCGACGATCTTGCTATCGTTTGGTCTTGACCCTCCACCTTCGCTTGAGGCAACCGTCGAACCACCCATAATGCCGTCGTGTATAGCATTCTGACTGCCACCTATTTGTGCAGTCAAGTCCCACTCACCTGGTAGTTCCGCGCAGACCCAACCTCTGCAATCCTAGCCCGAAGCTAAACCACCACAGAGGACTACCAGGAGCACCTTTAACGTCTCAGGAAGCCTCCTGCCTCCCCTTTCAGTCCGTTGGAGCTTCCAAATAATAAACGTGCGTTCCATTTGTGCCTTATGACACCGTGATGATCTACCTCGTTGGATTATTCATCCTATAACGTACGGACTGCTTCAAGCACCTTATTTTTATCTTTTGTTAGACCCTACGTCTAATCATTAATGACGCGCTTGTGCTACCTCGTCAGTTTTCTCATTTAACTTGGTTATTCATATTTTCTTCCTTTTCAAGTTTACCAAGTTATCCTTGCTTATTAATTTAACTTGTATTTAACCTACTTAAGTCCATTAATAAGCCACAACATGTTATTTTTCGACTTCATAAATTATTCCCTTTTAGGGTTACAACAACATGTTATACTTAATTCATAGTTAAGTATGCCTTATCCCCCATAGATACTGTTTTGGAGAATAACCCTCTAGGCACCAGCCCCGAAGACCGAGATCAACATCAGACTGGCACCCAGAGAATTACTCAACCCAACCAATATATATGTGATTCTAATTTACTTCTTTACCGTTGCTTACTTAATCCTCTAACTAAGGTTCATTACTTGGTTGCCATTATCTTTATTTACTTAGTTCATTAACTAAGGTTCAACACTTGGTTACCTTCATCGTTATTTACTTAGTTCTCTAACTAAGGTTTATTACTTAGTTTCTGTAAATTAAGGTGTACCAATGAATTCAAACATGACTTAAGTTTTCTTTATCAAACGATACCGTGCAGGAGTTTTTCCACATTTTTGGCTTAGATTATTTCATAGTATAAGTCATCCCACCCTTCAAGTCTTATATTACATCTTAAGTTATAATCTTCCATTGTCCCAAGGACAAGTTTTACCTATTATTTAATTTTACATTATCGCAACTTAAGTTTATAATAGGTAGTTATCATTCCCCCATTATTGTGTCATTAATTTTAGATTTTACTTAACCCTTCTTTTACTTAACTCGTTACTTAAACTTTACCCAATTCAATTAATTCAAGATACCGTTACAGGTCCCATTTGGTTAAGCATATCTAAATTATGTTTCACATGTCACATGTGTCCCCTTTATTATGGTTTCCATGTCTTACACATGTCTTACTACGGTTAAGTCTACATTAATCATGTTTTACATCACATGTCTTATACGGTTAAGTCTACCTTAGTCATGTTTTCCATCACATGTCACCCACTTAACCCTCTAACCATACCCATGTCACCCACGTGTCTCATTATGGTTAGTATTTCTTAGTTCATTTAATATGCCGTAACGATGTATGACCACCCACACTAGACTAACCCTTTGTGGCTGCTGGATGTGCTGGGCGGTTCCGGGCAAACTTACACCACAACTCGAGTCTAACCTCGTGTCATAAGCCGTTATGCTCAAATTCTCGCCTTTGACCTCTCACATTAGACGTACAATTGTGGCAGCTGGATTTGCCGGGCGGTTCCGGGCAATCTTACACCATAATTGCGTCTAACCTCGTGTCAAAAGGTTCATTAATATTCGTATTTCACCCGAACCCCAAATTTCAGGTCATGTGTTCCAAATTCAACATATAATCATGTTTACTTTTATGCCTATTTCCACTTGTCATTAATTACATTAAATATATATTAATTAGCCAAATTCACATATTGTCCAAGTTACCCAATTATAGGCAAACTCATCAATTCCATGTAATTCATACCCAAAAATGCCAATTTCCAAGTATACAATTATGTCAATATTTTCCCAACATATTTCCCAACGTCCCTACGTTCATATATATAATCTAATTCACCATTTAGGCTTTATTTTTCAAGTCACAAATAAATCTCACCAATCCATGTTATCCAATTACGTGTTGTTAATATTAAATTATAGTAATTTCATGTCCAATTTCAATTATGCCCAACTACATAAATTTAAAATTACCATAGCCAATTAGAATTATTCCAATTTACATAAATTTAACATTGCAATATAATTATATCCATATTTCAAATCATACCCAAATCCTTCTAATCCATATTACGCCCAAACATACCCTTTTCCGTTTTTATTTCTCGTTCTTGTTTACAACGCATAAACCCATGATAGACGTAGGCTCGAGATAGTCTAACTATAAAAATAAAAAGGGGAAAGAATAAAAAGGAGAGAACTTAATCGTAAGCATAAATAAAATACTGATCTTATTAAATTATCATCATATTCATTATGGGGAATGGCAATGATAGAAGTACAATAATACAACAACTGTATTTTAAACCACTCACCTTGATTGGATTGGAGAAATAAACGATTGGTGGTTGAGTTAAAACGTTGATGCAGAAACGTTGAATCGATGTTGATTAATCTTCTCTAATTGATTTTTGTTGAAGATCTAATCTTTGATTTGGATTGTTGATGAACACTTCAAATTTGATTTAGAGGCGGTGGCTAGGTTTAGGAGAGAGTTTGACAGAATGAGGATGTCATAGATAATTTTTATGAAGTTTTGGTTAGGTCTAGGCACTATTTTATAGGTGTAGAGAGCGTTTTAGAGCACTAGGATTGACCTAGAAGCCGTCCGGTCCATACAGCATGTCAAACGTCGTCACAGGGACAAAAACTGCCCAGTTATGGGATAGGTCGACCCCCAGGTCGACCTCCTAGGGGGTAGACCTGACCCCTAGGTCGACCTGCTCTGTTCTGGGTATATTTTTTTTTTGAATTTTTGCTGAATCTTCCGGAGGCCATAACTCTTTCATACGGAGTCAGATTTTCGAAAACTTGGATTCTATTTCATGTAGAATTCCGAGACGAACGCAATGGTGATGTCCATTTTACTTAATTCCTAATATTTTAACTAAGTATCCTTATTTTACTATCTTCTCCGTCACTAATTAATCTTTTCTTTATATGTTAATTAATTTTCATTATGCATCACCATTACTTACCTATCTATGCATAAATACATATTTGTACATTTTTTGTTTATATTAAAAGTGCGGGGTGTTACATTCTCCCACCCTTAAAGAATTTCGTCCCTGATATTCGATAAGAGTAAAGTAGAAAAACCCTGGCAATATACATCCATTAAGTGTGCATCCAATTGTTGCAAACATTGTGCACATGTGCAAAGTGAGACACATCATAGTAAAGTATGTATGCCTAATTTGGATCCACCTATATGTATGCAAACTTTAAAAACTCTTTCAAAACATGATGCTCACATCCAAAATATACTTGCAGTTCTATATGATTGCAATATTTTCTAAAAATCGAAATATTTTCATCCAAATTTTCCCATACCCTTACAAAATAAGAGCATAGTTCACCCTATTGTCGCATCCAAAACCCTACCATCCATCATTAAATTCGAAATTTAGAAAAAAAATCTAATTTTCCAAATTCGATTTCTTATGTTAAGAAAAGATATAAAACGGAAAAATTCACATCCTCCGTTTTTCTTTTCTAATCGTACTTTGATTTTTATATAACTATTCTATAAAGATTTCCTATTTTCCTATCCGAGCACAACCACATAAGAAAGCTTTATTTTCTATTTCGTCTTATCTTGGAGTAATTTCATATTTATTCATCTTTTTCTTAAGATTTTTATTTTCTTTTCCCGTCACGTTTGTTGCTTTACTGAATTTATTGTTTCTCGTTAGTTAGGCTATTCTCTTTCTTAGCTTATTTGACATAATCCAATTACTTAAGTTTATTATCCTAAATAAGCTTTTTCTGTTTTCAACTTAAACAACATCCTACACAGCTACTACTACGGGCCAAGAATCTTAGGACTTAGTCATCTCAGACAATTGCGAGTCCACATAACTGGATCTATACACGTGCTTGCCCTTCACTACCTAGTAGTCACTACTAGTCCATGTTGTGTATTACAAGCCTATACTTCTCTTTCAAGCAACAATCTTAGACTCAAACGGCTTATGCATTCTACGGGAAATTTTCCATTAGTTTAATATTAGCTAATCCCTGACTGTAAATTGGCAAGAGAGTAAATCCCTAAATATCAACCCCGAAGACCGAAATCAACATCAGATTGACACTCGGAGAATTACTCAACTCAACCAATTCCCAGTTGGTTCTAATAACTTTATCTCGTTCTTATCTAGGCACTAATCCTTACCTACTCCATTCTTTTTAAAATATGGTTTGGCCTCCTTTCTTTTCATTACATTTTTCTTTGAAAAACTAAAAGCCTTAAAACTTTATTTTCTTCTCCAAGACTCGTTTTCGCCAGACCATAAAGACATGTTACAAAATAAAATGCAAAACAATTTTTTTTTTCAAATCACAAAACTGGAGTAGACAAGGACAACTATTGGGCTTGCATTGTTTCAAATTACAATGTTAATCAAACTACTCGTTATTAGGTGTAAACATCTATTCTATTCCTACAACTTATTTTGTCTACCCAACAAAATTTCTTTTTAAGAATTAAAATTTATTGTTAGCAAAATAGAATTTCTATTACAAAACGCAACACTTTCTTTTCAATCCTTTCATATACTATAATATGAAAACTAGCGAGCTATATATGCTCTATATTATGCACCTTTTTAATGAGTGAATTCTTTTAAAACAAGAAATCATTGTTTTACAAAATATGCCCCGCTTTACTTTAAAAACCCAACATGCACTAAATAATTTCTCAATCATCAAAAATACTTTTAAGATTAAAACTTGAAAAATCCCATAAACTCTTTTACAATTTCAGGTTCTTAAAAGCTTATCATTGGGTTAGACTCAAAGCGGGTCTTCAACTCGACTAGGCTTTCCTAGGCAATTTTGCAAATTCAATTCTCTCGACTATATATATTCCTAATCCATTTTCCACATCTTAACCTTTTCCAATCTATAAGGTTTCACTTCCAAACCCACTACTCCGAAATAACATTCCAGTTTTAATTCTATGGGATACTTTCTTTCACAAATACCAAATCATATTGTACACTTTCCAACATAACCACCTAAGGGTCTCAGAAATTTCTATATTTATTAATTTCGTGTACAAACTAAATATCCCAATTCTTTCCATACCTAGTGGGCTACTTTATGGATTTAGGTTTATATATAATATATTTATATTTTAGAAAATATAAATACGTTCACTCAATATCTCCCTAAGATCACTAAACCGAAGCTCTGATACCAGAAGTGACAACCCAGATTCTGACGGACCGATTTTTTTTCAAAAATCCAATCCATCGAAACTCGAGTTGGTTGCTCTAGTATCCTGCAGAAAAAGACAAGAAATGTGTCAGAGTTCGGAAAACACCTCACAGCGGAAGGAATAAAATATAATATATTTTTAAAACATAACTTTACCTTAATTACAATACTGCTAAACCAGTATCCCCAAGCTATAAGTCTCTGTCATGATTCTAACCTGCGAATGTTATGAGGAGGGGGTCAGAATATAAGTTCTATGTGAATGAATTTAAAATACCCTTCTTGAATAATCCGACATATGCCGTTTAATTACATTTTTGTTTTTATTAGGTTATTCATGTTATTAGCACTCAGGGCTTACACACACGTTGCACCCATCTACCCCTTGTAGATTAACCTAATACAAAGTATATGTAGCTACCCCGAAATTGAGGTACACCCCGTGGTACCCCACCCACACGGTCTCCTCCTTATCGCCATAGTAATATGCGCAGTCACTCATCCTATGCCACAGTAACGTATAACGCTACATCCGCATAGAACCACTATCGCTAGGCTATGTAAGCAAACTGACTGCCACCCTCGATCTATTCGTTCGAAATTGGTTCCATTTTCGGGTAATGCCCTGTACTCTACGATACACCACCCAGAGCGAACATGGTTGCACCTAGACTTTCCCACGTACGTATCATTAATCGTACTCGATGTTTCTACTACACATAACCTCTACTTGTGCACCCGAGTTCCGTGGCAGGGCTACACCAAAAGACACGAAGCTCGGTCGGGAGCTTTCCTATATCTGTACGGGCCCACCTCTAAGAGTGTCCAATCAACAGATATCCTCGGGTCTGTTTTTCTATGGTGGATATGGCCCCACCTCAGCCCCACCCTCAACTATTAAAGACCACATGAGCTAAGCGACCACCCCTAACAAGCAAACAATCTAAACGTCCATGTGGGTCTCCCCGCACCCGTCCCTCGATAGCAAAGGTTAACGATCTCTAGGGGTTAGTTTTTGTCTTTTCACATTCCTAAGGCTGCTGGTGACAGGCGTTCGACAATCTTGCTATCTTTTGGTCTTGACCCTCCACCTCCGCCTGAGGCAACCACCGAACCACCCTTAATGCCACCGTGTACAACATTCTGACTGCCACCTATTTGTGCGGTCAAGTCCCACCCACCGGGTAGTTCCGCGCAGACCCAACCTCTGCAATCCTAGCCCGAAGCTAAACCACCACAGAGGACTATCAGGAGCACCTTTAACGTCTCAGGATGCCGCCTGCCTCCCCTTCCAGTCCGTTGGAGCCACCAAATAATAAACGTGCGTTCCATTCGTGCCTTATGACACCGTGATGATCAACCTCGTTGGGTTATTCATCCTATAACGTACAGACTACTTCAAGCACCTTATTTTTATCTGTCATTAGACCCTACGTCTAATCGTTAATGACGCGCTTGTGCTATCTCGTCAGTTTTCTCAATTAACTTGGTTATTCACATTTTCTTCCTTTTCAAGTTTACCAAGTTATCCTTACCTATTAATTTAACTTGTATTTAACCTACTTAAGTCCATTAATAAGCCACAAAATGTTATTTTCCGACTTCATAAATTATTCCCTTTTAGGGTTACAACACCATGTTATACTCAATTCATAGTTAAGTATGCCTTATCCTACATAGATACGGATTAGGAGAATAACCCTCTAGACACCAGCCCCGAAGACCGAGATCAACATCAGACTGGCACCCAGAGAGTTACTCAACCCAAACAATATATATCTGATTCTAATTTACTTCTTCATCGTTGCTTACTTAGTCCTTTAACTAAGGTTCATTACTCAGTTGCCATTATCTTTATTTACTTAGTACACTAACTAAGGTTCAACACTTGGTTACCTTCATCATTATTTACTTAGTTCTCTTACTAAGGTTTATTACTTAGTTTCTGTAAACTAAGGTTTACCAATGAATTCAAACATGACTTAAGTTTTCTTTATCAAACGATATCGTACGGGTGTTTTTCCACATTTTTGGCTTAGATTTACTTATTTCAAAGTATAAGTCGTCCCACCCTTCAAGTCTTGTATTACATCTTAAGTCATAATCTTCCTTGTCCCAAGGACAAGTTTTACCTATTATTTAATTTTACATTTTCGCAACTCAAGTTATAATAGGTAGTAATCATTCCCCCATTACTGTGTCATTAATTTTAGATTTTACTTAACCCTTCCATTTTACTTCACCCGTTACTTAAACTTTACCCAATTCAATTAATTCAAGATACCATTATAGGTCCCATTTGGTTAAACATATCTAAATTTTGTATCACATGTCACATGTGTCCCCTTTATTATGGTTCCATGTCTACACATGTCTTACTACGGTAAAGTCTACCTTAATCATGTTTTACATCACATGTCTTATATGGTTAAGCCTACCTTAGTTATGATTTACATCACATGTCACCCACTTAACCCTCTAACCATACCCATGTCACTCACATATCTTATTATGGTTAGTATTCCTTAGTTCATTCATTATGCCGTAACGATGTATGACCACGCACATTAGACTAACCCTTTGTGGCTGCTGGATGTGCCGGGTGGTTTTGGGCAGACTTACAACACAACTCGAGTCTAACCTCGTGTCATTAGCTGTTACGCTCAAATTCTTGCCTTTGACCTCTCACATTAGATGTCCAATTGTGGTAGCTGGATTTGCCGGGCGGTTCCGTGCTGTCTTACAACACAATTGCGTCTAACCTCATGTCTAAAGGTTCATTAATATTCGTATTTCATCCAAACCCCAAATTTCAGGTCATGTGTTCCAAATTCAACATATAATCATGCTTACTTTTATGCCTATTTCAACTTGTCATTAATTACATTAAATATATATATTAATTAGCCAAATTCACATATTGTCCAAGTTACCCAATTATAGGCAAATTCATCAATTCCATGTAATTCATACCCAAAAATGCCAATTTCCAATTATATAATTATGTCAATATTTTCCCAACATATTTCCTAACGTTCCTACATTCACACATATAATCTAATTCACCTTTTAGGCTTTATTTTTCAAGTCACAAATAAATCTCACCAATCCATGTTATCCAATTACATGTTGTTAATATTAAATTATACTAATTCCATGTCCAATTTCAATTATGCCCAACTACATAAATTTAAAATTACCATAGCCAATTAGAATTATTCCAATTTACATAAATTTAACATTCCAATATAATTATGTCCATATTTCAAATCATACCAAAATCCTTCCAATGCATATTATGCCCAAACATCCCCTTTTCCCTTTTTATTTCTCGTTCTTGTTTACAATGCATAAACCCATGATAGACGTAGGCTCGAGATAGCCTAACTATAAAAATAAAAAGGGGATAGAATAAAAAGGAGAGAACTTAATCGTAAGCATAAATAAAATACTCATCTTATTAAATTATCATCATATTCATTATGGGGAATGACAATGATAGAAGTACAATTATACAACAACTATATTTTAAACCACTCGCCTTGACTGGATTGGAGAAATAAACGATTGGTTGTTAAGGTAAAACGTTGATGCAGAAACGTTGAATCGATGTTGATTAATCTTCTCTAATTGATTGTTGTTGAAGATCTAATCTTTGATTTGGATTGTTGAAGAACAGTTGAAATTTGATTTAGAGGCGGTGGCTAGGTTTAGCAGAGAGTTTGACAGCATGAGGATGTCATAGATATTTTTATGAAGTTTAGGTTAGGTCTAGGCACTATTTATAGGTGTAGAGAACGTTTTAGAGCCCTAGGATTGACCTAGAAGCCATCCGGTCCGTACAGCACGTCAAAAGTCGTCACAGGGACAAAAACTGCCCAGATCTGGGATAGGTCGACCCCCAGGTCGACCTCCTAGGGGGTAGGACGACCTAACCCGGAGGTCGACCTGCCCTATTCTGGGTATATATTTTTTTCTGAATTTTTGCTGAATCTTCCGGAGGCCATAACTCTTTCATACGGAGTCCGATTTTCGAAAACTTGGACTCTATTTAAGGTAGAATTCCGAGACGAACGCAATGGTGATGTCCATTTTACTTAATTCCTGATATTTAAACTAAGTATCCTTATTTTACTATCTTCTCCGTCACATACACTGTTATTTAATTAATCTTTTCTTCATATGTTAATTAATTTTCATTATGCATCACCATTACTTACCTATCTATGCATAAATACATATTTGTACATTTTTTATTTATATTAGAAATGCGGGGTGTTACACCTACTCCCACCTATTCCACTTCCTATAAATACCCCTACCTCATTCATTACAAAGGTTGGAATTTGCTTTGCTTGAGAGCTCTATGACTCCCTTAATGGCAGCATAGCCTTTGAGGAAGAAGATTATCCAGAACCTTCGGATTTCCCGATACATCCTGGGCTTTGGATTTTCTGGTAAACTCCAGACCTCCATATTTCCCGGTATATCCCAGACGATAGATTTTCTCAGTACATCTTGGACTCCAGATTTCCCGGTACACCCAGGACGATAGATTTCCCGGTACACCACGGACTCCATATTTCCTAGTACACCCCGGACTCCAGATTTCCTAGT
The DNA here is from genome assembly GCA_030737875.1 of Allium sativum. NCBI lineage: Eukaryota > Viridiplantae > Streptophyta > Magnoliopsida > Asparagales > Amaryllidaceae > Allium > Allium sativum. The sequence goes on along the minus strand of CM060912.1, from coordinate 2,039,010 downwards.
ACACCCCAGACTCCCAATTTTCTGGTACACATTAGATTTCATATTCTCCCGACACGTTCTAGACCTCGGCAAATCCCAACTCCTTCCAGACTTTGGCAACTTTTAACACCTTCCGGACCTTGGCAACTCCCGACTCTTTCCAGATCTCGGCAACTCCCGATACCTTCTGGACCTCGTCAATTCCTAACTCCTTCCGGACCTCGGCAACTCAAGACTCCTTCCGGACTTCAGCAACTCCTGGTACCTTGTGGACCTTGGCAACTCCCGGCACCTTCTGGACCTCGGCAACTCTCGACTCCTTCCGGACCTCTGCATCTCCCGACACCTTCCAGACCTCTGCAACTCCTAATCCCTTTCAGACCTCAGCAACTTCTATTTCCATCCAGACTTCGGCAACGCCTGACACCTTCTGGACCTCGACAACTCCAAACTTCTGCCGGACCTCGGCAACTTCCGACACATTCCGGAACCTTCGGACCTCGACAATTCCCGACTCTTTACGGACCTCAAAACCTCCCGACACATCGCGACGCCTTCCGGACTTTGGAACCTCTCGATGTCGCCCTGACCTTGGAACTTCTCGCCATGCTCTGGACCTCGGGAACTCGTCGACTGCTCCTACCAACAAGGGAGCTCGACGACAAGAATTTATTGAACATTAACAATCATTGTAACTTCTTATAGTGATGTCTTACTGTACTTTGTTGAATGTGAATAAAATCTGCAAAGCCTTCAAAGTAGACGTAGGTTCAATCCAAACCGAACCACTATAAATTACCATGTCCTTTACTTTCCCGCACATTATTACTATATCTCTCATACTTTTCCGCTCTAGACATTTAGTTTCAAAATTTTGGAACTCCCAAGTGTTGACGGCAAATACCAAATTACTTACTGACTGTAATAAACAAACACAAATTATTCCTAACCTTAACAAGAAACTTGTCGAACTGAGACAACCCAGACTTCCTCGATCCCCGAGGAGATGGAGAAGCCCCAATTCCTTTGAGAACACGACGAATTAGAACAAAAATAGTAGAACATTTCATGGTTATTACAACAATTTACATCAGAGTACAATAATATCAGAGAATAAATAAATAATGTACAGCGGAAAAATAAATATCGGAGATTTACATGTTCCAAAGTAGCGGAAAATATAATACATGAGTATAATTTGCAGCGGAAGACATCAACTACAACAACTGAAAGAAATCCATGGATACAAAGCTTTTATAATATAGTTCCAATGGTAAATCCAGGATCTTGTGTGTTTGTCCATTAAAATTCATGCACCAGTTAAAGGGTCGGACATATGTCCAAAGCTATGGGTCGAGCATAAGCACGCTTTAAGGATAGAACTATTCGAACTTCTCAAACGGATCAAGCAAGTAAGGGTCGAACATCAAGGTGGAGCTATTCCAAGAAGGATCTGTCGATCAGGCATCCAATGGATCTGTCGCACACATAAAACCCAAGGTCGGTGAATAATAATCAGGCTCGAACATGGTTCAGGGTCGAATGTCAACAAGGCCCGGTCAGTCATCTACATGGTCGGACATCCATGAGGCTCAGTCGAAAATTGTGGATATGGGTCAGTCGGACATTGAAGCAGCTGGATACGACTGTCAACAACTGGCATTGGCATTTCTGTAATTATTGGCATGTTCGATCAACGATCTGCACATAAGTTTCAGCTCATCACTTCACTCCAACTTCTCCTATAAATAGGCCATGACTTCCATACTTTTAAGGATCGATTTCCACTACCCCGAAGGGCTGCCAAATTTTCTCTCTCTCCTGTTCTAAGAAATCCTAACACTTCCTTCCATCTCCAAGTGAAGATCAAGCACTGAATCCATCATGAAATCCACCAAAATGCTCAAGCATCTTAAAGATTGAAGATTCTCCATCGTTTCTCCTTACGTTTAGCAAAATCCATTCTAATCTTAATTGGGTTGCATTGATTTGAGTGAAGACTTTATGTAATGGAGAATGTGAATGTATTTTTGGGTGTTTCCAAGCTTGTAACTCTTGAATTGTTAATGGAAATCCTTGCCAAAGTGGACGTAGATCTCTTTTGAGATTGAACCACTATAAAACTTTATGTATTTTACTTTTCATTGTGATTGTGGCCTCTCTCTTACCGATTGGTGAAGTACCATTGTGTACCTTTGGTGTTAAAGTCCAATTTGGGTTTTAACATTTGGTGCCCATCGTTGGGCCGCATTCGCCATTCCTTCTCTTACACTTCTTGTCCACGACCACAAGGTTAAGGGACTACCATTTAAGTTATAAACAACTGCCTTCTCCAAAATCATGGCTAAATCCAAGAAGACCGTTAGTAGAGCTACCGTAGAAACCAATAATGTCACCAACGAAGGAACACCTCTTACCAAACGCTTTGAAGTAGGAGAAAATTCAGAAAATGGGCCGGTGTAACCAAAAATGAGTTGAATGCCACTATATCCAATATAAATCAATGAATGGATGCTTCTACTAAAGCTATGACGGAAAAACTTGATGCCATCCTTAGTGCTAAACCAAATCCAGCCCTTAAAAAGGTACATGTTGATCTCGAAGAAAATAACAAATCACCTACTTCCGATCATGACCTGATGATAACATGGAAGACGATTGTGGCTGGTTGAATGATAAGGACGAAGCTAACATCGAAGAGTTGAAATAAAAAGCTAGGAATTATTCCGAGGAGGATGTTCAAAGGGCTACCAACCTTCCTGGGGGGCATCCCCTCGTTGACAAGGCAAAGACCTAAGCTTTCTAATTAGGGTCGTTTGCCTAGACGAATGTTTGGTAAAGAGCTTAGCTTCGTGGAGCACCATAACACTGAGGAATACATCTCGGACATGATAAAACAAATCATGAAGAGAAATCAAGCTAGCAAAGAGAATGAAAGAGAATGGGACTTCTCTCCCGATAGGACTCCATTAACCAAAAGAATCCTTGAAGTAGAATGTCTGAAGAAGTTCAATCCTCCGACCTTGCCTCCGTACAACGGCCTTGTTGATCCTTACTAATGAGTGCGGATAAGGAAACTGATGAGATGATATGCACATATTTTCCTCTCTACTTGGAAGGTATTGCATCATTATGTTTCACAAAGCTACCGCCCAAATCCATCGACCAGTTCTCTGACCTAACCAAAAAATTCATGGAGTAGTTCCGCTTGTATGCTACCAAGGCCGAGGATGCTATAACGCTCTTGGCAATGAAAGAGAAGCCAGATGAAATTTTAAAGCCTTTCTTAGTCGCTTCAATGTTGCCATGTCCGAAGTGAGGAATCCAGAGCTATGTATAATCCTCATGGCCTTACTCAACGCTATAGACAAAACAAGTGAATTCGGAAAATGGATAAAGATGAAAGAACCAAGTATGCTTGACAAGTTCTATAAGAAAGCAAAAGATTATATGAGAATGGACGATAATCATGTGCCTCTTCAAATCATCAATGGCAACCAACTCCTTGTAGCCCCTAAAAGTGCTGTTATTCAATCCAATAAAAAGAACACTCAGGGGCAGAAACGCACAAATGACTGGAACGACAACAAGTCTAATAAAAAGTTTCGTCTTCTTGATTCATCAGAGCTAGCCCCTTTGAATGACACTCCTGATAACATCTACCTTGCCACAAAGGATGTAGAAGATTACCCGGAGCCTCGACCAATAAAAATGAATGATCATATGACCAGATCTAGGAAGTTCTGCAGGTTCCACAATCAGCCAGGCAATAATACCAATGAATGTAGGCATTTAAAATCATTGATTAAAGAGTTGATTAGGAAGAACCGTCTGCAACAATACGTGAAGAATTCCCAAGATACAAATCCTTCTTCAAATCACCAAGGGCAAGGGGCATCAAACGAACAATCCAGTCCAAGCAACGTAGCTTCTGCTCAAACTAATCTGAGGCCGATAATCAACTGACCACCGCCGGTGATGATCCAATATTTGTGGCTCAGAATAAGCGATCACTATCTCCTTTACTTTACCACTTGCATTATTTTACTCTTTGCTACATTTTACTTTCTTGTAAAAAGTCCGTAGTGATTTTCATGCATTATACCGAACAATAGTCTTATGAGTGAATATTATCTTCTTGTGAAAATCTCTGACTTGCCAAATTTACATGAAAATTTGCTAACAGACAATTTCTCATTATAGGCTATCCAATGATCATTTTCTCTCCCAAGGCCCGATGAAGTGAGGCAATCTACAAACACCAGTTCAAATGTCAAAGTGCTGTTACCATCGATATGCGTAATGCAAGGATAAAAAAAACCACTTTAAAGAATGAATAGGAAAAGTCTCAATGAGTCAAATGGAAAAAGAGAGAAGCAAACACCCATGGATTTCGAACCACAAAGGTTGTGGGAATTCGTTGCGCGAAACGAAGCACTGGAGTTCACTATAAGTGAAACGAAGCATGGGAATTTGTGGCGTGAAGCGATGCAACCCACCAAATGTTTGCTGGAATTCGTTGCATGAAACAAAGCGCTGGAGTTCACTATAAGTGAAACGAAGCGTGGGAGTTCGTGGCACGAAGCGATGCAACCCACCAAAGGTTCACTGGAATTCGTTGTGCGAAACGAAGCGCTAGAGTTCACTATAAGTGAAACGAAGCATGGGGGTTCGTGGCACGAAGCGATGCAACCCACTAAAGGTTCGCTTGAATTCATTACGCGAAACGAAGCGCTGGAGTTCACTATAAGTGAAACTAAGCATGGGAGTTCGTGGCGCGGAGCGATGCAACCCATCAAAGGTTCGTTGGAATTCGTTTTGCGAAACGAAACGCTGGAGTTCATTATAAGTGAAACGAAGCATGGAAGTTCGTGGCGTGAAGCGATGCAACCCACCAAAGGTTCGGTAGAATTCGTTGTGCGAACGAAGCGCTGGAGTTCACTATAAGTGAAACAAAGCATGGGAGTTCGTGGCATGAAGCGATGCAACCCACCAAAGGTTCGTTGGAATTCGTTACGCGAAACGTAGCGCTGGAGTTCACTATAAGTGAAACGAAGCGTGGGAGTTCTTGGCGGGAAGCGATGCAGCCCACCAAAGATTCTGTAACACCCCGTATTTTCTGAGAATATTAAAAAAATGGTTAATTATGAAGAAGTTATTAAGCCTTGAAGTTTGTATGCATATGAGAGAAATATATATAGATATGTATAAAAATTAAATAAATAAACATGCAAAAAAGGTTCAAAATAGCGAATTGGGGGGGGGAGGGGAATAACCGAACCGGCCCATTTTTGAGGTCGACCAGAGCCCCGCTGGGTCGACTAGGGGTTAATCCAGGGTGTTTGGCTGTCATCCCGTGGGCCGATTCGCTCAAATGCAGATTTTGCATTTGAATGGTTCTCATGATTTAGGGTTAATCTAATGGTCCTAAATAACTTCCTACACCTATATATACATCCCTAACCTAAACCTAAATCTCATATACAATTCTCTAGCCTCCATTGCTCTCTTCCTCTCTAAAAATAAATAAATCAATGGCGTCTCTACTATACTGAAAACTAAGCTAGGACTTATGCTTCTTCTTCCTCCAATTCTGATTAGGATTAAAAGAGAACAGCTACAACACCTTTTTCTTTTAGAATCCAACCAAGGCAAGTGCAGTTATTTTCTGATATAAACTTTAACTATAATTGTGACATGATTGTAAATCTGAATTTGAGATTGCTTATGTTCTATTCTGATCTATTTTATTCTATATCGCTATCTTCTTTCTGTTCTATAGCCAGGGTATCCCGAGCCTGCGCCAAATCTCATATGAGATTAACACACGAACGTTAAACTTTGGGACAAATAATGTATGATGGCATAATTGGACATGGCTAATCAGTGACTAAAAGGACATAGCTTGTAAACTAGATTTAGATCTGTGCATATTCTGTGAATTGGAAGAAGAGGAACCATTGTATATTAACATGTGACTTGAGACATTGGACATAACGTATATTTTGAATTAAAGATCTGTTATAATTTAAAGTTCTAGATTGTTGGGCATATTGTTTATATAGAGATTCATGATTTGGGATAAAAAGGGAATATGACTTAGGTGTGAAGATTTATGTTAAGATTTGATAACTATTAAATGTGAATAACACCTAAGTGGGAGATTTTTGAATATATGACATGCATTGAAATCGATGGCTATATTTGGTATAATTTATATGTGAATCTTTTGTACTAGGAAAGTTTAACTAAATTTGAGACGTGTGTTATATGGTAAATTATGACCATAATCTGTGCCATGTAAATTCAATGCAAACGTGGGGTATATGATCATAATGTGAATCATGACAACTATTTAGGCGTGCAAACTTAGGCCAAATTTATAATTAGGCAAGATATGTTTATGAAACTTTACGGAATGATTAAATCTGTTATATGGCCTAATCTGCTAGTTCTGTTATATTGCCTAATTTGCTAGTTCTGTTATATTGCCTAATATGCTAGTTCTGCTATGATCTGCTATATCTGTTCATATACCAAATCTGTCATCTGCTAAGTCTGCTGAAGATGCCGAAACTGTTATATGCTAAATCTGCTAAACTACTTAATCTGCTAAATCCGTTAAGTCGCCTAATCTTCTAAATCTGTTATCTGCCATATATGTTGAGTTGATATATTTGGTCTGTTATTGACATAATCTGAATTGGCTATAATTATGAAAATTGACATGTATATTAGGCGTGGGCATAAATGTTAAATTAATAATTAATTGGCCGCAAAGATAAACATGGCTGACTCGAGGTTAGAATGAGTTTGCGGCGTAATCCAGCCCGGAACCGCCCGGCACATCCAATGGCCACAAACAATAGGCTCTAATCTGAGAAGTTAGTCATAACGTGCTTGAAACCCGAGGTTAGACTCAGTTTGCGGCAGAAATCTGCCCGAAACCAACCGGCCTAACCAGTAGCCGCAAACTGTCAGTCTAATGTGAGAGGTCTGGGCATTAATATTTGACTAATGAAAATCTGAGACAAATATAATGTCTAAAACGTGTTGGGCGGATAGGGTTAAACCCACTAGACTGATGAGTTTAATAAATCTGTTCCGTGAATCGGTAGGCCCAATTACATAGTTAGACAAATCTGTAAATCTGTTAAATCCGTATATCTGATCCGTTAGTCTAAAACTTGTCTGACATGTGAACTAGTTGATCTGAATTCTGTATGTCTGAACTTGTTAACCTAAAATCAGTTAGTCTGGGGACACAAGGATACGAGGGGAATTACTTGTGTCATCTGTTGTTTGGGACCCATATTAGTCAGTAACCCTTTCTGGTATCAAAACTTTGACCCAACAGTAGGTAGGGTCCGGGCACGCTTACTGAACTAATTATAAGCGGTTCATTCTGATAATGGCGAGGGGTGTTGATGGTGCGTTCCAACCGGGTCATGTGCGTGCATGGATCCCGGTCTGCCTCTGAGGATGTAAGACGCCGTGACATCTGTAAATAGGTCTGTGTCATTCAAAGGTTGCCACTTTTGGGAATGATACACCCTTCGGTGGGGCTGGCACAGGGTATATATGTATTAGGGAGCCGATCGCTTGGGGTAGGGTTTTAGGGTACACTTAGTTCTATCTGTTTCTGTTGGTACCGTCTGTTTCTGTTGGATGGCAACACCTGTCTGTTTCTGCGTGGTACCGTCTGTTCGGGTGGTAAAGGCCCAATTACTAGTGTACACCTTATGCTACATTCTGCTTCTGTCTGTTTCTGATCGGGTGGTAAAGGCCCATTACTAGTGTGGAAATTATTCTGTACCTGTTTCTGTTTCAGTTTAGACATTAGGGTGACACCTAATTCTGTTATACTAGTAGTAGTGCAGAGAAGTGTAAAGCAATAGCTTATATCTTTCTGTTCTTCTGTCATATCTGCTACATCTGTTACAGTTATCTCTCTTCCAGTTTTATTTTCATGTCATGTTATTATTATCTGTTCATAACTGAAAATCACTGGACTTGCCAGACTTTTGTCTGACCCTTATTGTTTCGCCTCCTTTCTTCCGTTTCTCCCCCCCAGGTTTTGTACAAGGGAATACTCTAGCTTGATCCAGATTTCTTCCGCTTGCAGTGCTTAAAGTATGGCTTGTCTTCTTCTGTGGGGATTATGATTTTAAACTATGCATTCTGAAGGCTTTTGTACAAGGCTGATATTTTGTACTTGAATTCCGATATTGTGATTTGAAAGGATGTAACCAAGCTTCTGTTGAAATAAAGTTATAAATTTTTCAAGTACTGTTTTTATCTGTCTTCAAAGTTTCTATTCTGTTTACTAAAATGCTCCACTAAAGTTAAGGCATTCCCTTGTGAGTGACCTTAACGGAGGTGGGGTGTTACACTTGGTATCAGAGCTGAAGGTTACCAGATTGGGTAAAGTTTTTGAAAACTATTTTCAAAAAGGTTTTGAAAGGAAGTGTTTTTTAAAAAAAAGCTTATTTTGAAAAACATGATCCCTAAGAGCTATATATCTTTCCTTCAATCCTTTTTTTTTTGTATTGAATCTTTCCTTTTTTTCGTTTTAGCATGTCTGAAGCATCTGAAATACCAGAGGGTGTTCACGTACCCGGTTGGTTTCGTCAATATCTTGAGGCTAGGACCGCCGCCGCAGGTCCAGCAAATGATCCTCCTCCTCCACCCCTACCTCATGCAATTGCTTTTTCAAAGATCAGTAGAGATTTTAGGGCCATGGGTGGGAAGGATTTCAAAGGAACTGAATCATTCGTAGAAGCGAGGAACTGGCTCAAAGAAACTGAGGATCTATTCGTTATCTTCGAGGTGGACGATAGGCAGAAGGTACAGTTGGCGGTATGGCTGCTCAAAGACGAAGCTTCCTACTGGTGGGAAGTCACTAACGCCGAGAGGCCGGTTGAGACATGGATGAATTTCAGAACAAGGTTTGAGACAAAATTCCTCTCGCAAGCTGAACGAAGTTTATAACTGGAAAAGTTCTTATCTCTTAAGCAAGGAAGTATGACGGTCAAGGAATACGTCAACCAGTTCAACCAGCTAGCTAGGTTCGGATTGGATTTAGTCAACACTCAGCATAAAAAGGCTCTCCGCTTTGTTAAAGGATTGAGCGAGCCACTGCACAGCCTAGCCATGACTCATATACCCATGGGAGCGACTTATGAGAGATTGGTGGACATGGCACTACTGCACGAGGAAGACAAAGGCCCGAAAGAGACAAAGAAGGAAGAACCACAGAATAAGAAAGCAGGGCCCAAAAAGGAAACGCAAAGGAAGGATGAGAAGTCTGAAGATAAGAAGGGGAAAAAGTGCTTTACTTGAGGAAGCTCGACTCATCTGAACAAGGATTGCAGAAAAAGGAAGGGCGCTTGCTTCAACTGTGGGGAGATGGGACACTGCACTAGGGACTGCCCGAAGAGACGAGGACAAGGAGGGCAGGCGAACACTCTTGAGGTTAGTAGCTAGGATAGAAGTAGGAAAATTCCTATAATAGGTTTAATTTCTTTATCTGATTATGGAGTTAAGACTCTTTCTGATTCTAGTATTTTGATTTTGTAATTTATGCTTTGCACTTTAATACTAGTATTGTTTCTGATTCCGTTGTAGACTCAAACCTATAAGGGTTATGACTCATTTGTTTATGACAGATTGGGGTTTGAGGGATATATGTGTTAGACGTCAAGTATGATGCATACATTCTGAGTTTTTGTGGGATATGATTTTATCATGCTTAGCTTCCTAAGAATCATTAGGGAACCTGATCTGTACCTGTAGTCTATAAATATTTGAATAATTCTGCTTTCCAGTTTTGACATTGTCTAAAGGAGGTAATCCTCTGGGTGTCAATCTGATGTTGATTTCGGTCTTCCGGGTTGATACTTAGGGGAATTATTTTCTCAACCAATGTCTAATGGGAACCAAGTCATTGTCTTATCTGTACTCGCTTCCATCATTCGATTGTATCCTATCGATCGAATCTTCGAACTTTAGGTAGAAACTAATGGGTGTAAAGATGTGTTTGAGACATGTTATGTTTGATGGTTGCAAGTGGATGCAAGTGGTTGCTAGTGGTTACTCGTGGATGCATATACAGACACTAGGCACTAGATCGACTCAAAAACACTCTCATACTGCATATGGATGTGTGTGCATTTTTCAATTTTTGTGGATGCAGAATGATTGACTCCTCACATGGATGTTGCATTTGGATGAATGGTTATGCACTCATATAGAAATGATGTGTATCAAATAGGATTTCTTGCATACATATTTGGACTCATGACACTAACATGATTCGCATTAAGGAGGTCAATTGGATCAGTAGATCGCCTGATTTTGCATTAGATAAGAAACATATACACACACTTTGCATATGTTCATACGGCATTAGAAACCTTTTAAGGACAATGGATGCCTGTGATTGAATGGTTGAGTAGATGGATGTTGGATGTTAGGATACATTCTTCTTAACTTGAAGATTTCGGGGACGAAATCCTTTAAGGGGGGAGAATGTAACACCCCGTATTTTCTGAGAATATTAAAAAAAATGGTTAATTATGAAGAAGTTATTAAGCCTTGAAGTTTGAATGCATATGAGAGAAATATATATAGATATATATAAAAATTAAATAAATAAACATGCAAAAAAGGTTCAAAACAACGAATGGGGTGGGGGGATAACCGAACCGGCCCATTTTTGAGGTCGACCCGAGCTCCGCTGGGTCGACTAGGGGGTTAATCCAGGGTGTTTGGCTGTCATCCCGTGGGCTGATTCACTCAAATGCAGATTTTGCATTTGAATGGTTCTCATGATTCAGGGTTAATCTAATGGTCCTAAATAACTTCCTACACCTATATATACATCCCTAACCTAAACCTAAATCTCATATACAATTCTCTAGCCTCCATTGCTCTCTTCCTCTCTAAAAATAAATAAATCAAAGGTGACTCTACTCTGCTGAAAATTAAGCTAGGACTAGTGCTTCTTCTTCCTCCAATTCTGATTAGGATTAAAAGAGAACAGCTACAACACCTTTTTCTTTTAGAATCCAACCAAGGCAAGTGCAGTTACATTCCGATATAAACTTTAATTATAATTGTGACATGATTGTAAATCTGAATTTGAGATTGCGTATGTTCTGTTCTGATCTATTTTATTCTATATCTCTTTCTTCTTTCTGTTCTATAGCCAGGCTACCCCGAGCCTGCGCCAAATCTCATAAGAGATTAACGCACGAACGTTAAACTTTGGGACAAATAATGAATGATGGCATAAGTGGACATGGCTAATCAGTGACTACCAGGACATAGCTTGTAAACTAGATTTAGATCTATGCATATTCTGTGAATTGGAAGAAGAGGAACCATTGTATATTAACATGTGACTTGAGACATTGGACATAACACATATTTTTTAATTAAAGATCTGTTATAATTTAAAGTTCTAGATTGTTGGGCATATTGTTTATATAGAGATTCATGATTTGGGATAAAAAGGGAATATGACTTAGGTGTGAAGATTTATGTTAAGATTTGATAACTATTAAATGTGAATAACACCTAAGTGGGAGATTTTTGAATATATGACATGCATTGAAATCGATGGCTATATTTGGTATAATTTATATGTGAATCTTTTGTACTAGGCAAGTTTAACTAAATTTGAGACGTGTGTTATATGGTAAATTATGACCATAATCCATGCCATGTAAATTCAATGCAAACGTGGGGTATATGATCATAATGTGAATCATGACAACTATTTAGGCATGCAAACTTAGGCCAAATTTATAATTAGGCAAGATATGTTTATGAAACTTTAAGGAATGATTAAGTCTGTTATATGGCCTAATCAGCTAGTTCTGTTATATTACCTAATTTGCTAGTTCTGTTATATTGCCTAATCTGCTAGTTCTGCTATAATCTGCTATATCTGTTCATATACCAAATCTGTCATCTGCTAAGTCACTGAAGATGCCTAAACTGTTATATGCTAAATCTGCTAAACTGCTTAATCTGCTGAATCCGTTAAGTCGCCTAATCTGCTAAATCTATTATCTGCCATATCTGTTGAGTTGATATATTTAGTATGTTATTGACATAATCTGAATTGGCTATAATTATGAAAATTGACATGTATATTAGGCGTGGGCATAAATGGTAAATTAATAATTAATTGGCCGCAAAGATAAACATGGCTGACTCGAGGTTAGAACGAGTTTGCGGCGTAATCCTGCCCGGAACCGCCCGACACATCCAATGGCCGCAAACAATAGGTTCTAATGTGAGAAGTTAGTCATAACGTGCTTGAAACCCGAGGTTAGACTCAGTTTGCGGCAGAAATCTGCCCGGAACCAACCGGCCTAACCAATAGCCGCAAACTGTCAGTCTAATGTGAGAGGTCTGGGCATTAATATTTAATTAATGAAAATCTGAGATAAATATAATGTCTAAAACGTGTTGGGTGGATAGGGTTAAACCCACTAGACTGATGATTTTAATAAATCCATTCCGTGAATCAGTAGGCCCAATTACAAAGTTAGACAAATCTGTAAATCTATTAAATCCGTATATCTGATCCGTTAGTCTAAAACTTGTCTGACCTGTGAACTAGTTGATCTGAATTCTGTATGTCTGAACTTGTTAATCTGAAATCTGTTAGTCTGGGGACACAAGGATATGAGGGGAATTACTTGTGTCATCTGTTGTTTGGGACCCATATTAGTCAGTAACCCTTTCTGGTATCAAAACTTTGACCCAACAGTAGGTAGGGTCCGGGCACGCTTACTGAACTAATTATAAACAGTTCATTCTGATAATGGCGAGGGGTGTTGATGGTGCGTTCCAACCGGGTCATGTGCGTGCATGGATCTCAGTCTGCCTCTGAGGATGTAAGACGCCGTGACATCTGTAAATAGGTCTGTGTCATTCAAAGGTTGCCACTTTAGGGAATGATACACCCTTCGGTGGGGCTGACACAGGGTATTTATGTATTAGGAAGCCGATCGCTTGGGGTAGAGTTTTAGGGTACACTTAGTTCTGTCTGTTTCTGTTGGTACCGTCTATTTCTGTTGGGTGGCAACACCTGTCTATTCCTGCGTGGTACCGTCTGTTCGGGTGGTAAAGGCCCAATCACTAGTGTACACCTTATGCTACATTATGCTTCTGTCTATTTCTGATCGGGTGGTAAAGGCCCATTACTAGCGTGGAAAATATTATGTACCTGTTTCTGTTTCAGTTTAGACATTAGGGTGACACCTAATTCTGTTATACTAGTATTAGTGCAGAGAAGTGTAAAGCAATAGCTTATATCATTATGTTCTTCTGTCACATCTACTACATCTGTTACAGTTATCTCTCATCCAGTTTTATTTTCATGTCATGTTATTATTATCTGTTCATAACTGAAAATCACTGGACTTGCCAGACTTTTGTCTGACCCTTGTTGTTTCGCCTCCTTTCTTCCGTTTCTCCCCCCAGGTTTTGTAGAAGGGAATACTCTAGCTTGATCCAGATTTCTTCCGCTTGCAGTGCTTAAAGTATGGCTTGTCTTCTTCTGTGGGGATTATGATTTTAAACTATGCATTCTGAAGGCTTTTGTACAAGACTGATATTTTGTACTTGAATTCTGATATTGTGATTTGAAAGGATGTAACCAAGCTTCTGTTGAAATAAAGGTATAAATTTTTCAAGTACTGTTTTTATCTTTCTTGTAAGTTTCTGTTCTGTTTACTAAAATGCTCCACCAAAGTTAAGGCATTCCCTTTTGAGTGAGCTTAACGGAGATGGGGTGTTACAGATTCGCTGGAATTCATTGCGTGAATCGAAGCGCTGGAGTTCACTATAAGTGAAACGAAGCATGGGAGTTTGTGGCGCTAAACGATGCAACCCACTAAAGGTTTGCTGGAATTCGTTGCGCGAAACGAATCACTGGATTTCACTATAAGTGAAATGAAGCGTGGGAGTTCGTGGTGCGAAGCGATGAAACCTCATCTAAACATCGTTGAAGTTTGCATTGTGAAACGATAAGATAACCAAAAAATCCTTCCTATAGAGAAAACACAAAAGACCTCTCCAAAGGAATATCTCCAAATCTAGTCTCCGAAGGGAAGAGCATGAAATATGGAACAAGAAGGTGTGACAAAGCAAAAATAAAAAGCTTAAAGTACCACAAGAAAAACATGTTCCCATCACAACATCACAAGTTCAGCACAAAAGTTTCAAACACAAAGTAGAATGAAAAGTAGTAAGCGAGGGCCGACACTTGCATATTTAACCGGTCTAAAGCATAAGTGCATAGAAGGAGATAACAACGGTGAAACGGGAAGGTCATGTCCTCTTTTTCTTATTTCCATCACTAGCTCATTTCCCAGCATAAGCAGAGGAGGACGAGGGTGTATCAGCCAGTGTCTTGTCTTTAAGACTTGCCAATTCTGCAATAACCTTGTCCCAGGATTTGAGAGCCTGAATAAGTGCAGCTTTGTCCTTCTCTATAGTGGAAATGCGTTCAATATTCTCCTTGTTTATTGAAGATCACAAGTGAATGTATTCCAAGCACCCAGTTTGTTCGCAGTATAGTTTCTGATAAGGTTAAAATGCTTCTCCAGCAATCCTTATGAGAATCAAGTTGAGCCAGCGAGTGATTCTTTATGATGTCCACATCGTCAGGGATTGATCGTTTGTCAGATGGGTATATATCCAGGTCAAATTGATCAAAATGCAGCCCCTATAGACACCAACCCTCGAATCGTTTAGTGAATTCAGGGCTGCACGGCTTAAGAGTATGACAAGGTCTATCTATGATTATTTGAAGATCAGCCAGGGTTGGGGCAATAGAGGGAGTAGCCAAGGAAGGTTGATTGGAAGTGGCCTGAGTATCAGGCACAGGAAGCTTGCCTTATCTATGGCATTTCCGGGAGCTATCCTTGCCCAAGAACTCCTTAATTCTTGTATGGCTGGTAGACATCCTACACAAATAGTGGAGTTTGAGAATAAATAAGAAGCCAGAATGTAACAGGCTCAAGCATGATCGAGAAATTTGAATCAAATAAGCAGGAAATTTGCAAAGTTATAAACTCCAACCAAACAACAAGATCTAACTCGTTCCTAAGCAACTTAAAAATGTTCAAACAAGACCATAATAAGTCCGAGCCTGAGCAAGAACAAGTCTGTCCGACCCATGAGGGTCGAGCACGTTTGACCCAAACAGGGTCGGGCATGTTCGAGCCTTAAGAGGTTTGAACATGGTCAACCTATAGGGTCGAACACGATCAACCCAAACAGGGTCGAGCATGTTCGAGCTCCAATTGGGTCGAATATGGCCAATCCCATGGGCTCAAACATGTTTAAACCCAGATGAGTTTAAAGATGTTTGAGCCAAAGAGTGTCGAATAGGGTGAATTATGCAAGGGTCGAACATCGATATATGTTGGACATGATGCATTGGTTCGAGCAAAGCCTGGGACGGTACAGCATGAGCAGATTGTTGCTAAAGTTCGATTCAAAGTTTTGTGCACTTTGGATGTAACCAAAAAATGAGTTCAAGTAACAAGCGCGAAGCACTCAAACAAAGATGTGTGGACAAATACAACAAAGTGATTGAAAATTGTATGTTACGAGCATTTAACCAGACATCTAGTGTGCACCAGGTACAAGTCAGAGTTCGAAGAGTTTCTGGATAATTTCGATTCCTCAAATACATCGAATTGCACAACAACAACCACAATACATTTCAATTCAATCCAATCCTCATCAATATCAACCCAAAAGATCCAATTCATGCCTAAGCCGTACATTTTACACTTCAATTCAGAGTTCTATGCCTTTACAAACTAAGAGCAATACGAAGAAGAGAGGAGATTACCTTTGAAACGGAGATGCAAACCGAATTAAATTCAAAAGAACAGAGTTGAGACCTGGAAACTTTAAGATCTGGAAACGGCTGCCATTAATCAAGGTTTTCAGAGGAAATAGATAAAGTGGAAAAGTGATAAGATGATGAAATATGAAAGACCGGGAAACGAAGAGACATGTACGACCCAGATGGTTTGGTGACCCAGAGGGAGTGTTCAATCCAAGCACATTCGACCAAAATCGATTGAACAGACATGTCCGACCCGGAGTGTATGTTCGATCCATGATACTTGTTCGACCCAAGTTATATGTTAACCAACGTACATGCTTGATACTCGACCCACAATAGAATCGGGCTTCTTGATCTACGCAAAACTAAAGTTTGACCCATTAAAGAGTGCTATATTTCGAAGCTTGTAATTCTTACAAAACTAAGAATTACAAACTTCGAGGGGCAAATGTTTATCCATTAAAATTCATGCACCAGTTAAAGGGTCGGACATATGTCCAAAGCTATGGGTCGAGCATAAGCATTCTTTAAGCATAGAACCATTCGAACATCTCAAATGGATCGAGAAAGTAAGGTCGGACATCAAGAGGGAGCTATTCGAAGAAGGGTCGGTCGACCA
Organism: Allium sativum; assembly: GCA_030737875.1. NCBI lineage: Eukaryota > Viridiplantae > Streptophyta > Magnoliopsida > Asparagales > Amaryllidaceae > Allium > Allium sativum. The sequence goes on along the minus strand of CM060912.1, from coordinate 2,022,529 downwards.
GGCATCCAGTGGATCGGTCGCACACATAAAACTCAAGGTCGGTCGAACACTAATCAGGCTCGAATATGGTTCAGGGTCGAACGTCAGCGAGGCCCGGTCGGTCATTTGCATGGTTGGACATCCAGGAGGCTCGGTCGAACATGGTGGCTATGGGTCGATCGGACATTGATGCAGCTTTATACGGCTGTCAACAGCTGGCAGTGGCATTTCTGTAATTATTGGCATGTTCGACCCACAACCTGCACATACAAGTTTCAGCTCACCACTTCACTTCAGCTTCTCCTATAAATAGGCCATGACTTCCCTACTTTTAAGGATCGATTTCCACTACCCTGAAGGGCTGCCAAATTGCTCTCTCTCCTGTTTTAAGCAATCCCAACACTTCCTTCCATCTGCAAGTGAAGATCAAGCATTGAATCCATCATGAAATCCGCCAAAATGCTCAAGCATCTTAGAGATTAAAGATTCTCCACAGTTTCTCCTTACGTTTAGCAAAATCCATCCTAATCTTCGTTAATTTGCAATGATTTAGGCGAAGCCTTTATGTAATGGGGAATGTGAATGTATTTTTGGGTGTTTCCAAGCTTGTAACTCTTGTATTGTTAATGGAAACCCTTGCCAAAGTGGATGTAGATCTCTTTTGAGATTGAACCACTATAAAACTTTGTGTCTCTTACTTTTCATTGTGGTTGTGGCCTCTATCTTACCGAGTGGTGAAGTGCCATTTGTGTACCTTTGTTGTTAAAGTCCAATTTGGGTTTTAACACTATGTAAAGAAATGTCTGCAAAAACCAAAATTATTAGCTGCCCCTGTGGAAAATATAGGCACCTAGAGTTTAGGTTAAATAAGAAACTCCGAGTCAATCATGGGACTAATGTAAGAACTAAAACATTTATTAACTTGATTGTAAAGTTAGGTAAATCAAGGGACCACGCCGTATAACACAGAATGAGTTTACCCCTAAGAATACCAATGCATAAAACAAATAGTCTGTGCTAACAGAAAAACAAAGCTATTATAAGACTCATGTCCCATCACATAATCAACGCAGTCGAGGATAGAGTTTTACCTTATAATAGCCAAATATGCTTGATACGTGAAATTCATCTTTTATTATTACTATAAGTGAAGAAATCAACATCAAATATAAATGTATCAATCATAGGCGGCGTAGGTACCATTATATTACGTCGCCATATAGGTTTACAACTAAAACCGTAAAATCGCGGATTGGAATTTGGATTTCCATCTATGAACCGAGGCAAGGGATCTTCCTCACCGATTTCGAGACACTCTAGCAAATTCCTCAGGATCACACCTACGGTAAACCCCTAGATCTTCATGGCCGGTCATCCGTCGATGATTAATTATACCATAAACTATATGTTAGCTGGTTCTATCGAACCTCCAAAATGGTCAGTAGCTTCGACCAAAGAGCCATTGGGGACTCAAATAAATTCCGCGGTACCTCGCTTTCCATCAAATAATCTGCAACATCTACATGAGTTAAATGTCTGGGCTCTATACCATGACGTTACTCATTGTTAGAACTAACATATGTCCATTTCCATGCAGTCACTATCCCGTTTTTGATTCATACCGGGGTGTGAAGGTCATGAATTAATGCTACACAAAGCTATGCTATTTAAAGCTGTGCTTTGATCATCAACCACAAAGCCTTGCTTTTCAACAAAAACTTTGATCATTTGCATCTCAGCATGCCACATTGTCAATCCATACCGTACCATTGATTTCCACCAATATATAACGTCTAAGCTCGTATGTTTCAAAGAAGGGTGTAAAGCAAGAGAATAAATTCTCCACCACCAAACAAATATATATTTAGCAGAGATCAACGAACACAATATAAAGGAATACAATGTCAGACATACCATCCATTTGCAAGTCCATTCTGGGTCTGAATGAAACCGGAGGCACCTTATTCCTCGTCTCATTAGTCCAATACATGTGAGAGGCCCTCGCATATTTGGTCGATCTCCAAGTACGTCTGGACGATCACAAATTATTACCTTGTCGTGGGTGTACATCCCAATCAAGACATCAGTAATCATCCAAACGATGTGAAGATCTCTGGTCTTCAACCACCGTTTTCACCGTCGACTTTCAATCGTCGTATTAATTATTCAGAATGAGTTAAACCCGGTCTTCCCAAATAACTCGCATATCTTATAATCAAGTGCTATAAAAGCACATCACACGCCTCATTCCAATTCAGAATATATTTTTATTCAAATATTCACATCTTAGGGTAAAGGTTCCCATTAATTTTATCAAAGATAAGTTCTTTTAAACTAATTCTTTAATCTTCCTTCGAATATCATTTTCAAAAGATTTTATTATATCTTTTGACAATTCTAAACCAAATTAAGGTTTATAAAACTAATCGAGATTATCGAGCCTTACCGAAGTAATTATTTATTTATTAATCCCAATCCCAACCTATTCATCCCATGGAGCAAAACTGGAAGTACTTTATGACGAGAAGGAATTTCGCTCGGTCCGAACCAGTCGCTAAACCGACCCAAACCGTTCGAAACGCCCTATCGTTTTGAGAACAAGACAAAATAGAACGTATACAAAAGAACATTTCATTGTATATTACGACAATGCATCAGATTACAAGAATATACAGAGTATAAATGAATATTACACAGAAATATCAGAGATTTAAATTACATTTAAATACATAGCAGCGGAAAATAATACAATACACAACTAGAAGAGATATACGGATACAAAGCTTTCCGGATATCGTTCCAGCTGTAAACCAGGATCCTGTGAATATAAATCTGCAAAACCAAAACTACTAGCTGCCCGTGTCGAAATAAGGGCACCCAGAGTTTAGGTTAAAACAATAAACTCCAGGTCAGTCATGGGACTGGTGTGAGAACTAAAAACAGTTATTATTCTTTATTTTTAATGTTAGGTAAATCAAGGGACCACGCCGTATAACACGGAACGGGTTTCCTCCCAAGAATACCAGTGCATAAAACAAACAGCGCAATGCTAAATAAAGAAAAATGAAGCTGTTATAAGACCCAGGTCCCATCACACAATGCAACGCAGCCGAGGATAGGGTTTTCCCTTATAACAGCCAAAGAATGCTTGGTACGTTTAAAACAAATCATTTGATACTACTATAAGTGTATAGTGTATAAAACAACTTCAAATCATAAGTATCAATCATAGGCGACATGAGCGTCCCATGCCACTATGTCGCCACATATAGGTTTACAATCAAAACCGCAATGTCGTATTGGAAGTTGGGTTATCATTTATGGTATGAACCGAGGCTAGGGATCGTCCTCAACCGATTCGTGACTCTCTAGCCCGAGCAACAGGCAAGCGCGCAGGCAAGCCTTTAGATCGTCAGGGCCGGTCCACCGATGTGGATTATTATGCCTGAACACTACGTTTCCCCACCCTATGGGGTGTAAGTGAGCCAACTAAATGACTCCATCGGTTCGAGAACGACCGATCAATCCGAGGCGCCTCGCAACAGCAACAACCACATAAGTCAAACTCGTCAGGGCATGTAAAACCACTGACGCCACTTCTAACTAGAAAGAAACGCAAGTCCTCCCTGAGGTCCGTCTCCCGTTTTTGGTTCATACCGGGTGTGAAACTCGCGAAGTAAACGTTACACAAAGCTACGCCACAAAGGCCGTGCTTCGATCATCACCACAAGACTTTGCTTTTCAACAGAAGCCTTGATCATTTGCCACTTAGGCATGCCACACAGGCAATTCACTCCATGCGATTGATATCCATCAATATGTAACCCCTGAGCTCGTACGTCTCAGAGAAGGGCGTTAAGCAAGAGAATAAATTCTCCGCCGCCAAGCAGATATATATTTAATAGAGATCAATCACACGGACTAAAATCCAATGTCAGACACGCAGTCCATTTACAAGTCCGTTCTGGGGCTGAACGAAACCGGAGGCACCTTGTACCTCGCATATCCATCGATCTCCAAGTACGTCTGGACGATCACTAACTGTTTCCATCTTCTTGGGTGTACAGCCCAATCAAGATCATCAGTAATTACCCAAACGACGTGAAGACCTCCGGTCTTCGACCATCGTCTTCATCTTCGACTTATCGTAGTATCAGTTATTCAGAATGGGATAAACCCGGTCTTTCCGAATAACTCGCATATATTTTAAATAAGTGTTACACAAACACAACATACACCTCATTCCAATTCATCAGTCACTAACCGTAAATTAATCAAGAGAATAATTTCCCAAATATTAACCCCGAAGGCCGAAACCAACATCAGATCAACATCCAGAAAACCATTCTGCTTAGCTAACCGACAGTTAGTTTCTGATTTCACATTCATAGGGAAAGGTTCCCACTAATTTTATCCAAGATAAATTCCTGAATTTATTCTCTTGTCTTCCTTTGAATTTCGATTCAACTAGTCGGAATTAGCGAACCTTACCGAAGTAATCATTGGTTTTAATTTCCCAATCCCAACCTATTCATCCCATGAAGTAAAACGGGTCTTACTTCATATCTAACACCACGGTGTTACCGGTAAATTCAATTACCATTTCACGTTCAAATCTAATTAAAGATTTAACTATCGCCTGGAGCAAAACTGATGATACTCCATTTCGATTATTTCAATCTAATTAAAGATTCATTAAAACTCCACTTAGTTTTAATCTTTGACTTGGTTAAAGAATCAGTGTCATTTAAAACACGGTTCACGGTAAACCCAAAATCACATTCCATTAATTATCGGGTTAAAGAACGAGTGTTATTTAAAACGCTGTTCACGATAAACCTAAAAATCAATATCAATTCTATTCCAATTAAATATTGTTTAATTGGTACACTTCATTAAATCTAAATAAAAAGATTTAACCTTTTCTCAACTGGGTTCAAGAACAGTGTTAGTGAAGACACCACTCACGACAAACCCAAATCACATTTGATATTCAATACAAGGCTCTGAATAGAAAATATATCGGCTTATATTCAATATCGAATTCTACGACTAACAAATGTCGTATTGGAAATAACGATATAAATATATATCTTTCAAATTTCCATAACAACACATGTATAATCACGAATTCCAACATCGAAATATTCCGAAGACAATTTCGATTTAAATCCACTCCAATGCAATCATTGGATATTCTGGTTATTTTTAAAACCCCTTTTTAAATTCAATTTATTTATTTAAAAATAAATAGAATTATAATTCTAGTTCAAAACCAGTTTATTTCGATAAAAATTTATTTTTATCTTTTCAAATTTGGAGTTTTTCATCCCAATTCTTTCTAAATCATTTCTTATGATTTTACACAAATTATTACTATTTTTAATAATTTTATCGAGGCCTGTACAGTCGATTTCCATCAACGGTCATCGAACTGCACTTACAGCGACCTTTTTCAAATTTGATTTGGACATAATTACAAATCCAACCGTTAGATTTCAAATTTCTAATATTCGTTAGAAAGCTCTTTTCGATACGAACCCAACGGTTCCGGTTTTAGGAGAATCCGATGGACGGATCTCCCGCAATGTCCGTTTGAAATAAATGGTCGAAATTCACGAACTACCGCGGCGCGACGCGTTCTATTCAGGCCATTATATTATATATATAATATATATAATATATACTTCGTCGATTACTATTTAAAACGAATTATATAAATAGTTTTAAAATCGTTTCAAAAGCAATTTCAGCTTTCTTTTCAATTCAAATCAAAATTGAATTCTTCTTTATAAATTCGTTTTAAAATTCATTTCTATTCAATTCAAATTTCAATTCAATTTGAATTTATTTCAATTCACTTTCAATTCAATTTGAATTCGTTTTCAATTCAATTCATTTCGAAATCGTTTTCAATTCAATTCATTTCGAAATCGTTTTCAATTCAATTCATTTCGAAATCGTTTTCAATTCAATTCATTTCGAAATCGTTTTCAATTCAATTCATTTCGAAATCGTTTTCAATTCAATTCATTTCGAAATCGTTTTCAATTCAATTCATTTCGAAATCGTTTTCAATTCAATTCATTTCGAAATCGTTTTCAATTCAATTCATTTCGAAATATTCGATTTCGAAATCACTTTTCAATATTCATTTTAAAATGAATAAAATCGATATAAATATCGTTCACGTCAAAATGGCGTCAGTCTAATCAACACGGCTTCATAAATTTCTATTTTCAAATATTCTATTTCAAATATTTCTTTTTCAAAATAGTTGTTATTATCAAAATATTTCGTCCAACACATGACCAATCTCAATGGATGAGTACTGTCAACACATGAACCTTTATTTTATATTGATAAAGAGATAAATTTTATTACTAAAATATTTCGTTCAACACATGACCAATCTCAATGGATGAGTACTGTCAACACATGAACCTTTATTTTATAATATTCTTTATTTTTCAAATTGGAATGAGGCCCAATCAATAACCATATAAAGTTAATTATATGGATTCCATACAACAAATGTATATAATAGCAACGATAGATAATCAACCATCAACCAAAGTGCACTACACTGTATAAGCATCAAATATGATATCTAACGCTTATAACAGCCTGTCAATCAATCGATCGACATATTTAATCAATCAGGATGAGTGAGATTCATATTTCATCCCAACACCCGTGTGGGGTTTTCAAACAATCAAACACAGATTTTAGTTGTGCAGTTGGGCGATGTGTAAAATTTATCGTCCCAATCAATATCAGTCAAATCAGTGTATATAAACAAATCGGCCGATTTGTTTATAAATATTTATTTATTCACTTTCACGTTAAAAATTATATTTTTAACGATAAAACATTTTATTCAACCTATGAATATTCTATTCGGTTCATTTATTAAATAAAATGATATTTTTATTTTTCTAACATATTTTAGAAAATTTCGGCGGCATAACGGCACGATACTAGAAACGGGACGAGGCCTAGCCTTATGCCCGGTCTAGTGAAGGCCCACGCCATTCACACATCAATCAAATCAATTCATTTCACCAAACAATTCAATTTCAATCAAATAATCTAACTAATTTTTGCAATCAAACAAACAAGTCCATGGTCTGTGGACGATTGTGTCGGGTGCTACTAAGCACCGTCTGCATCCTAGTATATATATATATATATATATAACTAGAAGAAAGAAAGTGAAAGGTGAGAAATTCTCACAAATAGCTATCCAGTCATCTTGACTCTTATATTGTTATCGCCTCTTCGTCATCTTCGTCGCCCGTAGCCGCTACATATGTAAAAATCGAATTTTTACTTCGTTTTTCAATATATAAAAATCGAATTTTTAAAATCGAAGTTCAATATATAAAAATCACATTTTTAAATTCGAAGTTCAATATATAAAAATCACATTTTTACTTCTAAGTTCAACATATAAAAATCATATTTTTACTTCTAGGTTCAACATATAAAAATCATATTTTTACTTCGAAGTTCAACATATAAAAATCATATTTTTACTTCGAAGTTCAACATATAAAAATCATATTTTTATTTCGAAGTTCAATATATAAAAATCATATTTTTACTTCGAAGTTCAACATATAAAAATCATATTTTTATTTCGAAGTTCAACATATAAAAATCCCATTTTTATTTCTTCTACATAATAAAGGTCGAATTTTTATATTCCCAAAGAAATTATATCCTTTTCAGTTTTTAAAAAAAACAATAACCAATGTATTTTAGTAAAAAAAACAATTACTACATAAGAAAATTACTGAAAAAAAGGAAGAAAAATAAACAAAGCAAAGAAACTTACAATATTTTCTTTTTTTAAAAAAAAAAAGGGGAAGGGCTTAGGCCACGGCCAAATCAGAAGAGGAGGGGTGCTGTGGGAATTCGGAGCTGCGGAGGAGCTTCAGAGGGCGGCGCTGGCGAAGTTGGCCTGCCTCCGGCGGTCTCAGGCGAGGGGACGACGAACTGGGACACCGCGGGGTCTTCGTGGGGCTGTGCGTCGAGCGGAAGGAGGAGAGAGACGGAGGAGATGGAGGCTGGGGAGTGTGAGGCGCCGTCGATCGGAGGGGAGGGGGAGCGGCCATCGCAAGTGACAGGTCAACCGGGGGAGGGGCTAGTGGGTCGGGTTTTAGTTAGGTTTTTTTTTTCCTGAGAAGAGTGAGAGTATAGAAGGGAGAGGGACTTTATATATTATTAATTTATTTATTTTTTATTTCAAAAAGCAACTTAAAATTTCGAACTCGAAATCAAGCCCACCGCCTGCCGTCCATAGCTAATTACCCCCATTCCGAACACAATGGGATATGTACCGCAAGCTAATTTGATCGTTTCGATCTGTTTCCGTTAAAATCAACGTATATCTCTATATATTGAATTTGAACGCGCATTTCAATTTACCGGGATCGCATACTAACTAGAAAAATTCCAGAAAAATATTTTCTAGCTTCGTATTGACGATACGGTCCTAACAAAACTAGTTTCGTCGAATTCTGAGACTGTTGGAAAAATGGCCAATTTCCAGTTGATTAAAATCAACTGAAACTGGTCAAACGCGTTTTCCTTTGCCACGCTCACATATTGATTCGAACAATTATGAAATTTAAAACCTAGCAATAACTTTACATTACGGACCCAACAAAAGTGGTTTCGTCGAAATCCGAGGTCATTTGCAAAATGTCCATTTTTAAGGGCCTGAATTCCATAGCGACTATTCAGAATTTTCAACTGGACATATCTTTTGATTCCCGCTATCAAATTTCGATTTGTCAGATCCGTTGGAAAGATATCATCAATTAGATCCTAATGTTTTTGGTTTCACTAAAATCCGGATTGTTTTGCACCCGGTACATTCAATTGAAGTTTGAAATCGAATTATCGAACTACCGCGCCATTTTCAATTCTATTTATAATTATATATAAATATTAATATTCTAACGACGACGTATATAAATATATACGTCGAATTCAATTCTAAACATTTTTCTCGTCCACATTATTTAAAATAATTCATTTTAAATAATCAAAATTCGCTAAAATTGCCAAAATAAAAAATTTAAACTGGCCCAGATTTTCGGGTTGTTACATACTTCATATCTAACACCCACAGTATTATCGGTAAATTTAATTACCATTTCACGTTCAAATCTAATTAGAGATTTAACTATCTCCTGAATAAAATTGATGGTACTCCATTCTCGATCATTTCATCAATTCAATAAATTTATTTATTTATTAAAACATTGGATTATTATTCCAATTAATAACTAGTTCATTTAGATAAAAATATCTTTGATCTTTTCAAAACTTGGAATTTTTCATCCAAAATCTTTCCAAATCATTTATTATGATTTTACACAATTTTTCCATTTATTTAATGATTTTTAATAAGGTCCTTACAGTTGGTTTCCAATCTCGACAATCGAACTGCATTTATAGCGACTCTTTCCAAAACAGATTTGGACATATTTTAAAATCTAACCGTTAGATTTCAAATCTCTTATTATCATTGGAAAGCTCTTTTCCATATGAGCCCAAGGGTTCCGGTTTTAGGAGAATCCGACGGTCGGATCTCCCGTTATGCCAATTCGAAGTCAATGGTTGAAATTCGCAGACGGTCACTATGCGATACGTTCTATTCAAACCATTTAAAATACATATACAATATATTTCGTTGATTTCTATTCAAAACGCATTTTATAAATTCGTTTTAAAAAGGATTCCAACTTCCATTTCAAATTTAACTCAAAATTGATTATTCCATATCATTATAATATTAAAATGATAATATTTTTAAAATATATGATTTTGAAATCCATTTCCCTTTCGTATCCATTTATAAAATGAAGTAAATCGATTGATAACCTGTTCGAGTTAAAACGATGTTTAGCTACTTAACTCGGATTCACATTTCAATATTTTTGTGTCCATCCAAAATCAGACATCAAAATCATAATTTTATTCTTCATTGGATATTATTTTAAAATATTCATTATTTCCGAATTGGAATGTGACTCAATCAATTACCATTTAATTTTAATTATACGGATCTCATACATCGCATATATTCAGCAATAATGGTAAACAATCATTCAACTTTCAAGCAACATCCAAAGTGCATTCTACAACTGTATAAGCATTAAAAAAATAAATAATGCTTACGACAATCTATCAATCGATCGATTTCCATACAACTAAATAATTGAGATTAGTGTATGTCAAATATCATCCCAATACCCGTGCAGGGTTTTCATCCAACAAATATTGATTATTATTTGTGCATTTGGGCGATATGGAAAAATTTATCGTCCGAATCAACATCAGTTAAATAGGTGTACATAAACAAGTCATCTGACTTGCAAATGAGTATTTATTCAAATTTCAACTATCGTATATTTAACTTTTTATACATTGTTATTTTCAGAAGAATTCGCCATTATAACCGCGCTATTTGTACAACCGGATTAATGTCTATGCATTACCCCTCTCCTCATACTGGCTGGCCCCATAAATAACAATTTTATCCAAACAATTCATTAATAGGGTTGCAAAACTCATATACAATAACAATCAATCAAAAACCAAAAATCAACCAAACATCCATGGTCTCAAACAATTGTGACAGGAGCTACTAAGCCCCATTTACGACCTATGATATAATAACATAACAAAATTGATTTGAGTGAGAGAGTTCTCACCTTAATTTCAACTCCGCCAATCTTTATTTGGTGATAGTTTTACTTAAATTAAACCGGATGTTTAATTTAGTCAAAATTTCTAACTGCTTTCAAACTCCTCCAGTCGGTTCTGAAATGTAGAGTTCACTTCCACGATCTCATATGAAGAAGATACGGATTTTTAAACATTGATTACTATTCGAGATAATTAAATTATAATTAACTAAATTGATTATCCCTTAACTACCTCTCCTGCCCCCGTCGCCTTTAGGAACCCATTCTCGATCAGGAAATTCCACCGCAGCACCTTGTCAGAGCCTCCTGGAGACGATCGGAGCCCATCACGTCGAAGCCCTACGTCTCCTCTTCCGGCGCCGTGAGTGAAGGCTTACTCGGTGGTCCCTGAGCCCTACAATATCGGTTCGAACGGTCGATGTTTGAAAGGGAAAACTGAACGAAATACACAATTGCAATTCACCAAACTGTATGGATTCGAAGAGCATATAGAGCTCTTTGATTTTCCTTTTATGAATTTCTGAAATTATAGCGTGGATTGGGAGAAAAATTGAGAGAAAGGAACCAACAATTTCCGCCATCGATCTCGATTTGGGGCGGCTCAGAATTGTGACGGAAAGTTAGGGTTTTTATTTTATTTATATATAATTTTTAATATTATTTTAATTCCAAAAAACGTGTTTTTGCGTATGAAATCCAAATCAAACCCAACGACTATTGCTTCTAACCAAATACCCCTATTCTGGACACAATGGGATATGTTTCATAAGCCAATTCAACTATTTTGATCAGTTTTTGTCAAAGTTAAAATATAAATTAATACAACGCTCAAAATTGAATTTAAACGTACATTTTATTTCACCGATGCCACATACTGACTCCAAAAATTATGAAAATTGAATTCTTGCTATGTTTTGACGAAACAGTTCTAACAAAATTAGTTTTGTCGAATTTGAAGGCCGTTTGAAAAATGGCCTTTTTAACTGACTATTAAATTAAAGTGAAAATTAGGCTCACATCCCTAAAATCAAACTTAATTCATGCCACATCCACCGCAAAGTTTCATGCATATCCGGTCCCTAAAATGAAGCGGCCGCTCAAAACTTTTGGTCCCCTCCACCTCCGCTGCTCCCCTTTCGCCTTTTCCCATTTTGGACCCAAAAACAAATGCGCTATGATATAAATTTTTTTTCAAAAAATAGGAAATATTCCAAGAAGCATTCGCCAAAAAAATATAAAAATTGCATTCTTTTGCGCAACAATGTCAGAAAAGTAGCATACATACATGCATATATTCTTATAGTGTATTTGTGTTGAAAATCTGGACCAATATATGCATACATGTATGCAACTATTAGCAAATAACTACAAACATGTATGCATCCAAAGTTGAACTGAGATTCATCTGTTACGAAGGGTTGCATACATGAATGCAACTATTCTGTATATATGAATGCATGTGTGCAACAAATTTAAAAGGGACGATGACTTGTGAATATGTGCGCGAATGCATGCATGTATTTTGTACAAGAGCATAAATGCATGCAACAATGACTGAAAACGGTGAATGCTTGAAAAAACAGGTCAAATTTGAATATATGCATAAAAGGATGTGTATATTGCTGTTTAATTGCATACATGTATGCATTTATACTGCAGTTTTGGCGCAACACAGAAATATAAGCATGAATGCATGCACCTATTTAAGACTAGGTGCATCTTTTGATGCAAAAACCCGCTGTTTCGCTGTTTTTGTGTTATTTTGGGTTTTGATGTGGTTTTTGACAGTTTTTCAACTTGAATTTTTTGGCGTGAGCGTGTTTTGTTTAATAATGATTTTTCGTGATTTTTTTTAATTTTTTTTTATGATTTTACGTAAAATAGGGACCTAACTCACACGAAAAGTTAGAGCGGATGTGAGCCTAATTTTGAAACTTAATAGGGACCTGTGCCAAACAGACCCTAAATTAAAATTAAATTGCAAACACGTTTAAATTTACGATGCTCACATATTAGTTCCAAAAATTATGAAGTTTTAAACTTGACAATAATTTGACATTCCGGATCCAACAAAAGTGGTTTCGTAAAAAATGGAGGTTGTTTGCAAAATGGCTATTTTTAAGGGCTATATATAATTTAAAATATATATAAATTCCAATGTTTTTTATTTTATCCAGCTCTGATTTATATTAAATTCTATATATTCAATTGAAATTTGAAAATCGAATTTTTAAACTACCGCGCCATTTCGAGTTCGTTTTAATTAAAATAAATTTATACGTTCTAACTTCATTTAGATAAAATTTTAGTCGTTATTATTTAAAATAAATCATTTTAAATTCTTAAAATCCATTAAAATATCTAAATAAATTTTTTAAATTGGTTTAGAAATTCCGGGTTGTTATAATCTCCCCCACTTAAAATCTTTTCATCCTCGAAAAGGAACGGAGCTGAAAGTTTTTTAACCAACCAATTCAACTTTCATTCTTCAACTTTTCAGTTTCTAAGAACTTCCAAATTTCTCAAACATCTGGCTAACACCCTAAATTTTCCAAAAATTTCGCCATAGCCTCCTTTGTAAGGGGAGGGTTTGAAAATTTTACTGGGTCGTATTAGGCACCCAATAAATCAATAAAAAGCATACACAATTTTTGTGACCTATCTATGCCCAAGAGAGACGTGTCCAGTGTTGGAAATAAAATAATCCATGTGCCTTAATTAACAATAAGAGAGACGGGAATTTTTGTCATCTCCAGACCTGTGTAGGGTTTTTATTAATTCCTGCCCCGAGCACCGTTACATATATTTTATTAAGTCAATAATCAGTCTTCTGCACAATCTATAGTTCAATCCTCACCATACAAGCATCTCGCTCGTATGAAAATCCAAACCTCGCCATATAAGCGCCAAATGCTTATATGGAATATGATATGATATGCTATATGTAGTCAGTCTTCGGTTCGACCTGTAATTCAGTCATCGCCATACAAGCGTCTCGCCCATATGGTAATCCAAACCTCATCATATAAGCGCAAAATGCTTATATGGAATATGATATGATATGTTGTCTTCATGTAGTATGCCATGCGTTGTAGTTCATAATTTATTGTTGTTATCCTATGGCATATGTTTATAATCTCACACAGAACAACCATCACAGCGCATCCAATTGCATTCACAGTAGTTTATATAATAAATAAAATTGCGCAACCAACTCATTAAGGTGCACCTGTTTGTCGGGCAGGCAAATTTATTTCTTTACTCAACAACGAATCCATTAACATGCTCAACATATATATATATATATATATATATATATATATACATGCTTATGTATACAATTCCAGTCAATTTTCAATTCAGTTTAAAAATTGGCTCGATTTGGCTTTACTTACCATTCATTCTTTTATTGGTTTTATCAATTAATTTTTTTTTCAGTTAAACTAATAATCACACAGAGCAACCTGCAATCAATTTGTTAATTAAATTTCCAGCTGCATAACTTTTACATATACTCAAAAATCCAATTTTCAGTGTCAAATCACAAACAATAAATTCTAACTATGTTTTGGTTCTCACACCAGTCTATTGGAAATATATAGATATCCACCTTCGAAACTCGAACATAAATACTGATGATGCCCGGGTATCACCAGAATCATCCTCGGGAGGCTAGAGTGTGATTCTATATCTATCCAGTATACTTTAGACTTCATATACACGTGGATCATAGGTATATGCAAAATCTTCTATACTCGATAGTGTAAAATCAATATAAAATAAAATACTCAAATACGTATTATAAGATATAATTTTTGAAACTAAATTCATTTTTAGAAATAACACTCTTCAAACTCATAGGGTGTTACTAACCTTATCTCTAACGAGTTATTCTTATAGAATGTTACTAATCCTATCTATGATGAATTCTTTCATTCGGTTCTAATATGCCTTGTTCTCTAGCTTTGTAAACCAAAGCTCCGATACCAAACTGAGACGACCCAAACTTCCCCGATCCCCGAAGAGGCGGACGAGATCGGGTTTCTTTGAGAACACGATGCATCAGAACACAAACAGTAGAACAATTCATTGCTATTACAAAAATTTACATTAGAGTATAAGAATACAGAGAATAAATAAATAATACATAGTGGAAAAATAAATATCAGTGATTTACAAATTTCAAAGCAGCGGAAATATTATACATCAGTATAATGTGCAATGGAAGACATCAACTACAACAACTAAAAGAAATACACGGATACAAAGCTTTCCGAATATAGCTCTAGTTGTAAATCTAGGACCATGTGTAAAGAAATATCTGCAAAAACCAAAACTACTAGCTGCCCGTGTGGAAAATATGGGCACCTAGGGTTTAGGTTAAAACAATAAAATTTGAGTCAATCATGGGACTGGTGTGAGAACTAAAACGGTTATTAACTTGATTTCAAAGTTAGGTAACTCAAGGGACCACGCCGTATAACACGAAATGGGTTTACCCCCAAGAATACCAGTGCATAAAACAAACAGCGCAATGCTTACAGAAAAATGAAGCTATTATAAGACTCAGGTCCCATCACACAATGAACGCAGTCGAGGATAGAATTTTACCTTATAATAGCCAAATATGCTTGATATGCGAAATTCATCTTTTATTATTACTATAAGTGAAGAAATCAACTTCAAATATAAATGTATCAATCATAGGCGGCGTAGGTACCGTTATATTACATCACCATATAGGTTTACAACTAAAGCTGTAAAATCGAGTATTGGAATTTGGATTTTCATTTATGAACCGAGGCAAGGGATCTTCCTCACCGATTTCAAGACATTCTAGAAAATGCCTCAGGATCACGCCTACGGGAAACCCTTGGATCTTCATGGTTGGTCATCCGTCGATGATTAATTATACTCTAAATTATATGTTAGCCGGTTCTATCGAACATCCAAAATGGTCAGTAACTTCGACCAAACAGCCATTGGCGACTCAAATCAATTCCAAGTTACCTCGCTTTCCATCAAATAATATGCAACAGTCACATAAGTAAAATGTCTGGGCTCCATACCATGATGTTACTCGTAGCTAGAACTAATATTTGTCCGTTTCCATACAGTCACTATCCCGTTTTTGGTTCATACCGGGGTGTAAAGCTAGCGAATTAACGCTACACAAAGCTATGCTATTTAAAGCTGTGCTTTGATCATCAACCACAAAGCCTTGCATTTCAACAAAAGCTTTGATCATTTTCATCTCAACATGCCACATTGTCAATCCATACTGTACCATTAATTTCCACCAGTATATAACCTCTAAGTTCGTACGTCTCAGAGAAGGGTGTTAAGCAAGAGAATAAATTCTCCACCACCAAACAGATATATATTTAGCTGAGATCAACGAATACAGTATAAAGGAATACAATGTTAGACATACCATCCATTTGCAATTTCGTTCTGGGTCTGAACGAAACCGGAAGCACCATATTCCTCATCCCATATGTCCAATACAAAAGAGAGACCCTCGCATATCTGGTCGATCTCCAAGTACACCTGGAGGATCACCACTTATTATCTTGTCCTGTGTGTACATCCCACTCAAGACATCAGTAATCATCCAAACAATGTGAAGATCTTCGGTCTTCAACCACTGTCTTCATCGTCGACTTTCAATCGTCGTATTAATTATTCAGAATGGGTCAAACCCAGTCTTTCCGAATAACTCGCATATCTTATAATTCAGTGCTATAAAAATACATCATACGCCTCATTCCAATTCAGAATATTCTTTTATTCAAATATTGACATACTAGGGTATAGGTTTCCATTAATTTTATCAAAGATAAGTTCTTTGAAACTAATTCTTTAATCTTCCTTTGGATATCATCTTCAAAAGATTTTATTATATCTTTTAACAATTCTAAACCAAAATAAGGTTTATAAAACTAGTCGGGATTTTCGAGCCTTACCAAAGTAATTATTTATTTATTAATCCCAATCCCAACCTATTCGTCCCATGGAGCAAAACTGAAGGTACACCATATCTAACACCCACGGTGTTAACGGTGAGTTTAATTACCATTTCACGTTCAAATCTAATTAATGATTTAACTATCGCCTGGAGTAAAACCGGTGATACTCCATTCTCGATCATTTCATGAATTCGATAAATTTATTTATTTATTAAAAACATTGGATTATTATTCCAGTTAATAACTAGTTCATTTAGATAAAGTTAACAGAGTTATTTGTTATTTAATATCCACAGTAGATAATAAATAATAATTGATGCTATAATATTTATTTAATATATAATTTTGACAATCAAAACTTATATTAACATAATTGTAAATTTTAAACTAAAATACGCTCCCACTCAAATTAACTTCCCTTTGTTTATATACATATATAAGTCTCTCTCTCTCTCTCTCTATATATATATATATATATATATATATACAAGTGTTCCAAGATCCATATCTAGTCATGCCTTGACTAAGATTTGGCTACGCCCCAAAACACAACCTTTTAGGTAGACATCTTATGTCAATTATATCGTGTATATAATTCCTGAATCGCATGATGAACATTTTTTTCAGTATTATCGATTAGCTCAACTTATAGAATAATTTCATGCTACTGTCTCTAAGGCCATAAATACTACTATGCAGCCTTAGTTAAGTCAGACCTAATAATACAATCGAAGCACCACAATTACTCCTACCATATATAACCAAAATAAAAGAATGTACAACGCTTTGGCATTACCTACATCCAATGAGATTGTACATTGATGGGTGTACTATTGGAAGACTTTACCATGATTTAATATAACAAAGTTTGCTTTAGAGAGATTTTATGTAACAACCCGGATTTTCAGAACCAATTTAAATTTTTTATTTTAGCTATTTTTAGGGATTTTGAATATTTAAAATGATTTATTTTAAATAATAACGACTAAATTTTTTTAATTATAAAGCGAGCCTAAAATGGCGTGGTAGTTTGAAAATTCAATTTCTAATTTCAAATGAATGTACAGGATTCAAAATAAATCGGATTTCTGTAAAACCAGAAATATTGGAATCTGTTTAATTATATCTTTCTAACGAATGTGAAAAATTGAGATTTCACTTTATAAAGTGAAAGTTATGTCCAGGTAAAATTTAGAATAGTCGCTATGGAATTTATATATATTTTAATATAATATATAGCCCTTAAAAATATGCATTTTGCAAACGACCTCCGTTTTCGAAGAAACCACTTTTGTTGGATTCAGAATGTCAAATTGTTTAATATGTAAGCGTGGTGGATTTAAACGCGTTTGGCAATTTCAGTTTGAATTTAATCAATTGGAAACTGACCATTTTTCAAACGATCTCCAAATTCAACGAAATTGGTTTTGTTAGGACCGTCTCGAAAAAACATAGCTAGATTTATTTTTCAGGAATTTTTGGAGTCAGTATGTGGCCCCGGTAAATTAAAATGTATGTTGAAATAAATTTTTTAACGTTATATTAATTTATATTTTAATTTTGATGAAAACTGATTGAAATAGTCCAATTTGCTTACGGAACCTATCCCATTGTGTCCGGAATGGGGGTACTTGGCTAGGAACGACAGTCGCTGGGTTCAATTTGGAGTTCGAATGAAAAAGTAACTTTTTGGAATTAAATTAAATATTAAAATATATACTTGGTCAAACCCCCCTCCTTTCTCTTCCTCTCTTCCATCGTTCAAAGCAAACAAAAAATAGAGAAAAACCATAGCTCCCTGCGCCACAGCCCTCCAGGCCACGCCACCACACCCTCCTTCTCCTCCTTTCTCCTCCTCCTCTCTCTTCTTCCTTATCTACGAAAAACCCTAGCCCTAAATCAACCACCACTACCTCCTCCGACCACCATACCGCTGCCCCTGCCACCATCAGATGCCCATTCTGCTGCCTGCAGCCATCACCCTCCGGCCGTGGGCCTCTCCGTGTCCACCCCTCTTTTCACAAATTCCCATTTTTGCAAATAACCCCCTGTCACTATTTCGCAAATTGCACTCAAACCGTGCTCTTCTGGCTAAAACTTCACTTTGCCAAAATTGAAGAGCATGACTTTATCTTCGATTTGAGTATATAGAAGTCATATTTTGGATTGCGGAGTTGTTCAGAAAACACGTCCAAAGTCTACTATCCAAATACTATCTTCTCGCAAATTCTGGCGAATTGGAGCATTTTCAAAAGAAAGGCCACACGGTGAAAGTTGTCCGGAATGGCACGTTTAAGCAAGAAAAAAAGACCGTGTGAAGATTGGAGCTCGTTTGCAAATTCTGGAACCTTGCAAATTCTGGAACCAGGAAAGCAAATCAGAACGTGAGAAAACAACGGTGGAGTGGATCCCAATGTGAGAACACATTCTCACTCAAATTATTTTACAGTTAAATATATACTATGTTGCAGATGAGGCTTAGTAGCTCCTGACACTATTTATTGTACAAACCGTGGTTGTTTGTTTGAATTGAATTGTGGTGAAATTGCCTATATTGTGGTGGAATGATTGTATTGGGGTTTTGTTGTTTGGATTGATTATTGTGTATGGCGCGAGCCAGTATTAGGGGAGGGGTAATGCTAGACATTACTCCAGTTCTAAAATCGTGCCGTTATAATGCTGAATTTGTCCGAAAATGAAATATATATGAAATTTTCTGAAATGAACTGTATATAATATTCATGTGTTGAATAAAATGTTTGAACAATAAAAATATCATTTTTTTATTGAATATATGAACTATATAAAATAGTCAAGTGTTGAAATAAATATTTTATCGTTGAAAATATAATTTTTAACGTATATATAAACAACATAATATTCTCGTGAAATGAAAATAAATATTCATTTACAAATCGGATGATTTGTTTATGTACACCCATTTAACTGACATGGATTAGGACGATAAATTTACACATCGCCCGACTGCATAAATAATATTCAATATGTGTTGGTTGAAACCCCACGCGGGTATTGGAATGATATTTGACGTACACTAATCCCAATTGTTTAGCTGTATGTCAATGAATTGGTTGACAGACTGTTGTAAGTGTTAATTATTTATATTTAATTCTTATGCAGTTGTGTAATGCACACTGGATGATGGTTGATTGTTTATCATTGTTGCTGTATACATGTGATGTATGTAATCCATATAAATAACATTATATGGTAATTGATTGTGTTTGATTCCAATTCAGGAATAACGAATATTTTAAAATAGCGAATATTTTAATATAACGAATATTTTAAAATAATATTCAGTAATGGATTAAAATATGAATTTGATGTCTGATTTTGGATGGACACAAAAATATTGAAATATGTAAAGCCGTATTGATTAGATATGCATCATTTTAATGCGAATGATATTCATATCGATTTTATTCATTTTTATAATGAATATCGAAAAGGAAATGATTTCAAAATCTGGTATTTTTAAAATATTATCATTTAAATATTATAAAGATAAAGAGTATTCAATTTTGATTTAAAATTGAAATGAAAGTGGGAATCGTTTTTAAAACGAATTTATAAAATACGTTTTGAACAAAATATATGTTATATATATATATATATATAAATATATGCGTCGCGCTGCGACCGTTCGCGAATTTCGACCATTGATTTTGAATTGACATTATGGGAGATCCGACGGTCGGATTATCCTAAAATCGTAACTGTTGGGTTCGTATCGGAAATAGCTTTCCAATGAATATAAGAGATTTAAATTTGAACGGTGGATTTGGAATTATGTCCAAATCAAATTTGGAAAAGGTCGCTATGGATGCAGTTCGGTGGCCATTATTGGAAACTGACTGTACGGGCCTTGATAAAATTATAAAAAATATTAATAATTTGTGTAAAATCATAAAATATCATTTGAAAAGAATTTGAATGAAAAATTCCACGTTTGTAAAGATAAAAGATATTTTTACAAAAATGAACTAGTTGTTAACTAGTAAGATAATCCAACGTTTTTAAATAAATAAATTGGATTTGTGATTGGTTTTAATCTAGCCAGAATTTTCCCAATGTATGAATTGGAATGGATTTGAATAGAAATAATCTCCGAAATATTTCGATATTGGATTCCGTGGCTATACAGATATTGTGGAGGAATTTTAAAGATAGATATATATCGTTATTCCCCATACGATTTGTGTTGATTTCAGAATTTGATATTGAATATAAGCCGATATAATTTCTGTTTAGGGCCTTGTACTTAATGTCAAATTGGATTTCTGGTTTGTCATGAATGGTGTCTTAAATAATATTGTTCTTAAACCCCATGTGAAAAGAATAAATCTTTTAATTAAGATTATTAGAGTTTCTAGTTATATTTAGTAATTGGAATAAAATGGAATGTGAATTGGGTTTATTGTGAACTGCGTTTTTAATGACATTTGTTCTTTAACCCGATTAATAGTGAAATGTGATTTGGAATATATAATTCTTTTAGTAAGATTTAATGGAAATTTTCCAAAGTAAAGTTTTCTAATTTAATAAAATAAATTGGAATGGAATGGAATTCGATTTGGTAATAATCGAAGTGAGCTTCTATGAAGGAAGACTGTTAATATATATGGAATTTAAAAGGCTTTTTCATTATTCCATTTATTATATTAGTCGGATACGGAAATTGATATCTTTTATATATCGATTTGTTTTCCGTGAAGATTCCTTAGTTAATGGAATATGATTTTGGGCTTATCGTGAATTGTGTTTTAAATGACATTGGTTCTTTAACACAATTAAAGACAGGATTACATGTCTAACATTGTATTTCGAGCTGTACTGCTGATCTCTACCAAATATATATCTGTTTGGTGGCGGAGAATTTATTCTCTTGCTTAACACCCTTCTCTGAGGCGTACGAGCTTTGTGGTTACATATTGGAAAATATCAGTGGTATGGTGTAGATTGTCGATGTGACATATTTGGATTTCCATTGTTAAATAATCATTGAATAATGATTGTTGGAAGATTAAAACGAAGTGGAGTTTCAATGAATCTTTAATTAGATTGAATGTCAACATGATAAATTAAATTATCAAATTTGTGAAATGAGCGAGAATGGAGTATCACTAGTTTTTCTCGAAGCGATAGTTAAATCTTTAATTAGATTTGAACGTGAAATGATAATTAAATTTTACCAATAACACTGTGGTGTTAGATATAGAGTACTACTAGTTTTTCTCCATGGGATGAATTGGGATTGGGAAATAAAATAAATGATTACTTCGGTAAGGTTCGCTAATCCCGATTAGTTTGGAAAACCTTAATTTGGTTTAAATTGTGAAAATAATATTTGAATAAAAGAATATTCTGGAATGGAATGAGGCATGTGTTGTGTTTTTATAGCACTTGTTTATAAGATACGCAAGTTATTTGGAAAGACCGGGTTTATACCCATTCTGAATAATTGATTCGACAATAAGTCGACGATGAAGACGGTGGTTGAAGACCGGAGATCTTCACTTCGTTTGGATAACTACTGATGTCTTGATTGGGCTGTACACACAGGACAAGGTAATAAGTGGTGATCGTACAGACGTACTTGGAGATCGACCGGATATCCGAGGACCTCTCTCCTGTATTGGACAAATGGGAGGAGGAATAAGGTGCCTCCGATTTCGTTCAGACCCAGAACGGACTTGCAAATGGATGTGTGTCTGACATTGAATTTTATTATGTGTTGATTGATTTCCATTAAATATATATCTGTTTGGCGGCAGAGAATTTATTCTCTTGCTTAACGCCCTTCTTTGAGACGTATGAGCTTAGAGGTTATATATTGATGGATATCAGTCGCTTAACATGAGTTTTCAGTGTGGCATGCAGAGATGTAGTGATCAAGGCTTCTGTTGAAAAGCAGAGTCTTGTGGTTGATGATCAAAGCACGACTTTAAATAACATAGCTTTGTTATTGCGTTAATTCACGAGCATCACACCTGGTATGAGTCAAAAAAGGGATCGGACTGTAGGGAGTGCACGATGTTTCTTTCTAACTATGGGTGGTGTCATGGTATGGAGCCCAGAGATTCATATTTTTTTACCTACGTGGATGATGGATTGCGAGGCGCCACAGATATATCGGTCACTACGGGGCCGATGGATAGGTCCGATAGGATCGGAAAACGTGTGTTCAGGAATAAGTAATCCTCAAACGCAAGGGAGGACCGACCCTGAAGCATCCAAGGGTTCACTGTGGGGGATCCTGAGGCATTTTCTAGAGTGTCTCGAATCGGGAGGAGCCATCCCTTGCATCGACTCATAGATGGAATCCAATTTCCAATACATGAGATTTCGGTTTTAATTGCATAACTAGTATGGAGACATAGTAGCATGGGATACTATGTCGACTATGATTGATACATTTATATTTGAAGTGATTTTGAATATCAAAATGATTTGTTTTAAAATGTACCAAGCATGTTTGGCTATTGTAAGGTAAAACTTTATCCTCCGGCTTGCGTTGTATTGTGTGATGGGACCTGAATCTTATAATAGCTTCATTTTTTGAAAAGCATTGCGCCATTTATAAACTGTTATATGTACTAGTATTCTTGGGAGAAAACCCGTTCCACATTATACGGCGTGGTCCCTTGATTTACTTTACTTCTAAAGTAAAATTTTAAATAACTGTTTTAGTTTTCACACTATTCCCATAACTGACTTGGAGTTTATTGTTTTAACCTAAACTCCGGGTGCCCAATTTTCCATACGGGCAGCTAATAGCTTTGGTTTTGCAGATTTCTATTTTACAGGATCCTAGTTTATAGCTGGAGCTATATTCGGAAAGCTTTGTATTTGTGTATCTCTTTCAGTTGTGTTATGTATTAATTTTCCGCTTCTTTGTAATTTAATCTCTGATATTTTTCTGATGTATATTTTTTATTCATACTCTGTTATATTTTTGTACTCTGATGTAATTGTCGTAATGGCAATGAAGTGTTATATCGCTTGCGTTTCGATCAGTCTTGTTCTCAAAGCAGTCCGCCTTCTTGTTTGGTTTAGGCTGACCGGGAAGTTCGGGTCGCTATAGTTGGTATCATAACTCTGGTTTACAAAGCTAGCGAACAAGACATATTAGAACCGAATGAAAGAATTCATCAGAGATGGCATTAGTAATATCCAATGGGAATGACTCATTAGAGATGGGATCTGTAGTATCCTAGAATGAGTTTCAAAGAGTGTTATTTTTAAAATAAAAATGAAAACGATTTTTATTTTGGAATTATATCAATTACACATAATTGAACAATTTATTTTAAATTGATTTTGAACTATCAGGTATACAGAGATTTTAATATACGTCTGATCCACGTGTATACGAAGCCTCAAATATACTAGATAGATGTAGAATCACACTCTAGTCGCCCTGGGATGATTCTACTGATGACTGTACAACATTAGTAGTTTATTTTCGAGTTTCGAAAGTGGGATATCTATTTTTCCAATTAACTGGTATACGAACCAAAACTTAGATAGAATTTACTGTTTGTGATTTGACACTGAAATATGATTTTTAAGTATATTAAAAATTATATATTAGAGAAGTTAACCAACTAATTGATTGTTGGTTGCGTTGTGTGATTATTAGTTCAACTAATGAAAATGTTGGAATGATAAAACCACTAAGAAAATGAAAGTCAATTAAGCCAAATCGAATCAAATATTGAACTGAATTGAAAATTGATTGGAATTGCATATATGTACATGGGTATATAATGAACAGGTCATAGCATGGAAGCTAAGAAGAGGAATAAAATTGTATGCCCGACAAATAGGTACATGTTTACTATATCCATTGGGTTTGATGATTTTATGAGCCGATTGGCTTTTTCATTTTCTTTTGGATTGATGAGGGCCCTATGAGGCAAGTTGCGGTTTTAAAGGTCTCCCCGTACAAAGGATGTTAAGGTGAAATTTTTCGAAAATTTAGAGTGTTAGCCAAATTTTTGAGAAATTAGAAAATTCTAAGAAACTGAAAAGTTGAAGAATGAAAGCCAGAATGAAAGTTGAGTTGGTTAGTTAAATCATTTTCAGCTCCATTCCTTTTCGAGGACGAAAAGATTTTAAGTGGGGGAGATTGTAACAACCCGGATTTACAGAACCAATTTAAATTTTTTATTTTAGCTATTTTAAGGGATTTTGAAATATTTAAAATGATTTATTTTAAATAATAATGACTAAAATTTTATTTCAATTATAAAATGAGCCAGAAATGGCATGGTAGTTTAAAAATTCGATTTCTAATTTCAAATGAATGTACAAGATTCAACATAAATCGGATTTGAGTAAAACCAGAAATATTTGAATCTGTTTAATTTTATCTTTTCTAACGAATGTGAAAAATTGAGATTTCAGTTTATAAATTGAAAGTTATGTCCAGTTTAAAATTCAGAATAGTCGCTACGGAATTTATATATATTTTAATATAATATATAGCCCTTAAAAATAGCCATTTTGCAAACAACCTCTGTTCTTGACAAAACCAATTTTGTTGGATTCGGAATGTCAAATTATTGTTATATTCCAATTTTCATAATTTTTGGAATTAATATGTGAGCGTGTTGGATTTAAACGCATTTGGTAATTTCAGTTCGAATTTAATCGACTGAAAAATGACCATTTCTTAAATTGTCTCCAAATTCGATGAAATTAGCATTGTTAGGACTGTATCGTCAAAACATAGCTAAATTTATTTTTCAGGAATTTTTGGAGTCAGTATGTGGCCGCAGAAAATTAAAATGTACATTGAAACCAATTTTGAACGTTATATTAATTTATATTTTAATTGTGATGAAAACTGATCAAAAAAGTTGAATTGGCTTACGAGGCCTATCCCATTGTGTCCGAAATGGGAGTATTTGGCTAGAGATGGTAGTCATTGGGTTCGATTTGGAGTTCGAATGAAAAAGTAACTTTTTGGAATTAAATATTAAAATATATACTTGGTCAAACCCCCCTCCTTCCATCGTTCAAAGAAAATAAAAAAAAAGAGAAAAACCGTCACTTTCTGCGCCATCGCCCTCCAGGCCATGCCACCCACTGCCGTGATGCCGCCGCACCCTCGCTTTCCTCATCCTCTCTCCTCCTCCTTCCTCCTCCTCTCTCTCCTTCCTTCTTTACGTAAAACCCTAACCCCAAATCAACCACCACCACCACCTCCGGCCACCGTACCGCCATCGCCACACCCTTCCACCACCACGAGCCCATTCCGCCGCCTTCAGCCACCACACTCCGGCTGTGGGCCCCTCCATGTCCAAAAACCCCACTTTTCACAACTTCCCGTTTTTGCAAATAACCCGTTGTCACTATTTCGCCAATAACACTCAAACCGTGCGCTTCGGGCCAAAACTCCACAATGCCAAAATCGAAGAGCATGATTTTCTCTTTGACTTGAGTATATGGAATTTGTATTTTGGATTGCGGAGTTGTATTTTGGATTGCGGAGAATTTTTGAAAGAAAGGCTACTAGGCAAAAGTTGTCCGAAGTGGCGCGTTTAAACTAAAAAAAAAGACCGTGTGAAGATTGAAGCTCGTTTGCAAATTTGGGAACCAGAACAACAAATCGGAACGTCAAAAAACAACGGCGGAGTGGATCCCAATGTGAGAACACATTCTCACTCAAATTATTTTACAGTTAAATATATACTAGGTTGCAGACGGGGCCTAGTAGCTCCTGACACTATTTATTGTACAAACCATGGTTGTTTGTTTGAATTGAATTGTGGTGAAATTGAATGTATTGTGGTGAAATGATTGTATTGGGGATTTGTTGTTTGGATTGATTATTGTGTATGGTGCGAGCCAGTATCAGGGGAGGGGTAATGCTAGACATTACTCTGATCCTAATATCCCTCCGATATAATGCAGAATCTTTCTGAAACTGAAATGTATATGAAATTTTCTGAGATGAACTATATAAAATATTTATGTGTTGAACAAAAAGTTTGAACAATAAAAATATCATTTTTTATTGAATGTATGAACTATATAAAATAGTCAAGTATTGAAATAAATATTTTATCGTTAAAAATATAATTTTTAACGTATATATGAACGACATAAAATTCTCCTGAAATGAAAATAAATATTCATTTACAAATTGGACAATTTGTTTATGTACACCCATTTAACTAACATGGATTGCGATGATAAATTTTACATATTGCCCGACTGCACAGATAATATTCAATATTTGTTGGTTGAAACCGACACGGGTATTGGGATGTTATTTGACGTACACTAATCTCAATTGTTTAGTTGTATATCAGTCGATTGGTTGGTAGACTGTTGTAAGCGTTAATTATTTATATTTAATGCTAATGCCGTTGTGTAATGCACTCTGGATGATGGTTGATTGTTTATCATTGTTGTTGTATACATATGATGTATGAAATCCGTATAAATAACATTATATGGTAATTGATTGTGTCTGATTCCAGTTCAGGAATAACGAATATTTTAAAATAGCGAATATTTTAAAATAACGAATATTTTAAAATAATATTCAGTGAAGGATTAAAATGTGAATTTGATGTCCGATTTTGGATGGACACAAAAATTTTGAAATATTTATAGCCATATTGATTAGATATGTGCCATTTTAACGCGAACGATATTTATATCGATTTTACTCATTTCTATAATGAATATCGGAAAGGAAATGGCTTCAAAATCTGATATTCTGAAAATATTATCAATTCAAATATTATAATGATAAGGAGTATTCAATTTTGATTTAAAATTGAAATGAAAGTGGGAACCATTTTTTAAATGAATTTATAAAATACGTTTTGATCGAAATATATATTATATATATATTAATGACTTGAATAGAACGCGCTGCGCTGCAACTGTTCGCGAATTTCGACCGTTGACTTCGAATTGACATTACGGGAGATCCGACAGTCGGATTCTCCTAAAACCAGAACCGTTGGGTTTGTATCGGAAAGAGCTTTCCAATGAATATAACTGAATTAAATTACCGACTGTACGGGCTATGATAAAATTATTAATAATTTGTTTAAAATCATAATAAATGATTTGGAAAGAATTTCGATGAAAAATTCCACTTTTGTAAAGGTAAAAGATATATTTATCAAAATGAACTAGTTATTAACTAGTATGATAATCCAACATTTTTAAGTTAGTAAATTGGATTTGTGAATGGTTTTAATCTAACCAGAATTTTCCCAATGTATGAATTGGAATGGATTTGAATAGAAATAATCTCAGAAATATTTCGATATTGGATTCCTTGGCTATACAGATATTGTGGAGGAATTTTTAAGATAGATATATACCGTTATTCCCCATACGATATGTGTTGATTTCAGAATTTGATATTGAATATAAGCCGATATAATTTCTGTTTAGAGCCTTGTACTTAATATCAAATTGGATTTCGGGTTTGTCGTGAATGATGTCTTAAATAATACTATACTTAAACCCCGTGTGAAAAGAATATATCTTTTAATTAAGATTATTAGAGTTTCCAGTTATATTTATTAATTGGAATAAAATGGAATGTGAATTAGGTTTATTGTGAACTGTGTTTTTAACGACATTTGTTCTTTAACCCGATTAACAGTGAAATGTGATTTGGAATATATAAATCTTTTAGTAAGATTTAATGGAAATTTTCCAAAGTATAGTTTTCCAATTTAATAAAATAAATTGGAATGGAATGGAATTCGATTTGGTAATAATCGAAGTGAGCTTCTGTGGAGGAAGACTGTTAATATATGTGGAATTTGGAAGGCTTTGTCGTTATTCCATTTATATTATTAGTCGGATACAGAAATTGATATCAATTATATATCAATTTGTTTTCCATGAAGATTCCTTAGTTAATGGATTATGATTTTGGATTTATCGTGAACTGTGTTTTAAATGACATTGGTTCTTTATCCAGTTAAAGACAGGATTACATGTCTAACATTGTATTTCGAATTGTATTGTTGATCTCTGCTAAATATATATCTATTTGGTGGTGGAGAATTTATTCTCTTACTTAACACCCTTCTCTGAGACGCTCGAGCTTAGAGGTTATTTATTGGCAAAAATCAGTGGTACAGTGTAGATTGTCGATGTGACATGCTTGGATTTCCAATGTTAAATAATCATTAAATAATGATTTTTGGAAGATTAAAATGAAATGGACTTTCAATGAATCTTTAATTAGATTGAAATGTGAATGTGATAAATTAAATTATCAAATTTGTGAAATGATCGAGAATGGAGTATCACTAGTTTTTCTCGAAGCGATTGTTAAATCTTTAATTAGATTTGAACATGAAATGGTAATTAAATTTTACCGATATCACTGTTGTGTTCGATATAGATTACTACTAGTTTTGCTTCATGGGATGAGTAGGTTGGGATTGGGAAATAAAATAAATGATTACTTCGGTAAGGTTCGCTAATCCCGACTTGTTTGGAAAACCTTAATTTCGTTTAAGTTGTGAAAAGAATGTTTGAATAAAAGAATATTCTGGATTGGAATGAGGCGTATGTTGTGTTTTTATAGCACTTGTTTATAAGATACGTGGGTTATTCGAAAAGACCGGGTTTATACCTATTCTGAACAATTGATTCGACGATAAGTCGACGATGAAGACGGTGGTTGAAGACCGGAGATCTTCACATCGTTTGGATGATTACTGATGTCTTGATTGTGCTGTACACCCAGGACAACGTAATAAGAGGTGATCGTCCAGACGTATTTGGAGATTGATCGGGTATGCGAGGACCTCTCTCCTGTATTGGACATATGGGACGAGGAATAAGGTGACTCCGATTTCGTTCAGACCCAGAACGGACTTGTAAATGGATGTGTGTCTGACATTGGATTTTATTATGTGTTGATTGGTTTCCACTAAATATATATTTGTTTGGTGGCGGAGTATTTATTATCTTGCTTAACGCCTTTCTTTGAGATGTATGAGCTTAGAGGTTATATATTGATGGACATCAGTCGCATGGCATGAGTTGTCAGTGTGACATGTAGAGATGTAGTGATCAAGGCTTCTGCTGAAAAGAAGAGTCTTGTGGTTGATGATCAAAGCACGGCTTTAAATAGCATAGCTTTGTGTATAGCGTTAATTCGCGAGCCTCGCACACTGTATGAGTCAAAAACGGGATTGGACTGCAGGCAGTGCACAACGTTTCTTTCTAGCTATGGGTGGTGTCATGGTATGGAGCCCAGACATTTATATTTTTTGCCTATGTGGATGATGGATTGCAAGGTGCCTCGGATATATCGGGCACTACAGGGCCAATGTATAGGTTCGATAGGACCGGGAAACGTGTGTTCAGGAATAAATAATATCAAACGTAAGGGGGGACCGGCCCTGAAGCATCCAAGGGTTCACTGCGGGGGATCCTGAGGCATTTGCTAGAGTATTTCTAATCGGGAGGAGACATCCCTTGCCTCGACTCATAGATGGAATTCAATTTCGAATACGTAACATTTCAGTTTTAATTGCAGAACTAGTATGGTGACATAGTAGCATGGAATACTATGTCGTCTATGATTGATTCATTTATATTTGAAGTGATTTTGACACTATACACTTATAGTAATATCAAAATGATTTGTTTTAAAACGTATCAAACATGTTTGGCTATTATAAGGTAAAATCTATCCTCCGGCTTGCATTGCATTGTGTAATGGGACAGGAGTCTTATAATAGCTTCATTTTTCGAAAAGCATTGCTCTATTTATAAACTGTTATATGCACTGGTATTCTTGGAAGAAAACCTGTTCCGTGTTATATGGCGTAGTCCCTTGATTTACTTTATTTCTAAAGTAAAGTTTTGAATAGTTGTTTTAGTTCTCACACCAGTTCCATGACTGACCTGAAGTTTATTGTTTTAACCAAGACTTTGGGTGCCCCTATTTTCAATATGGGCACCTAGTAGTTTTGGTTTTGCAGATTTCTATTTTATAGGACCCTGGTTTACAGCTGGAACTATATTTGGAAAGCTTTGTATCCGTGTATCTCTTTCAGTTGTGTTATGTATTAATTATCCGCTGCTTTGTAATTTAATCTCTGATATTTTTCTGATGTATATTATTTATTCATACTCTGTTGTATTCTTGTACTCTGATGTGATTGTTGTAATAGCAATGAAGTGTTCTATCGTTTGCGTTTCGATTAGTCTTGTTCTCAAAGTAGTCCGCCTTCTTGTTCTGTTTAGGCCGGCTGGGAAGTTCGGGTTGGTACATTTTAAAATTAGCACATGTTCATCTTTTACATATAACAAGGTTCTAAATTCATAAGATAAGCTAAGTATTTTCATGTTCATCTTTTATATACCCTTTGTATTTATTGTTCAAAACGATATATACATTATTCCCGTGTATGTAATTGTAACATGTTAAATATTTTAACAATTTATATATAAAAAAAATCATTAGAATTTGTCCTAAATTTTACAATCCAGACATATGTTAATCAAAAAAAAATTCAGTAGCATCCATTCATACATAAAATTGGATGAAACATCAAGTAAACTTACAAATAATATTATAGTCTTGAATCACAAGCAAGTCACACTTGCATAATTTATATGATTACATATATATATACATTGTTCATCAATAAAATACAACTAGTAATTTATAATTTCCGCAACTGCTCTCTCACTGAAAGACTTCCAGCAAGCTACATCATTCCCCTGTCAAAACAATTTTAGATCATAGTGTTAAGTGGATTTATATTGTAACAACCCGAATTTTCAGAACCAATTTAAATTTTTTATTTGAGCTATTTTAATGCATTTTGGATATTTAAAATGATTTATTTTAAGTAATAATGATTTAAAATTTATTTAAAATGAAGTTAGAACGTATAAATTTATTTTAATTATAAATAGAGTTTGAAATGGCATGGTAGTTTGAAAATTCGATTTCTAATTTCAATTGAATGTATAGAATTCAATATAAATCGGATTTCAATAAAACCAGAAATATTTAAATCCGGTTAATTATATCTTTCTAAAGGATGTGAAAAATTGAGATTTCATACTATAAATTGAAAGTTATGGCCAGATTAAAATTTAAATTAGTCGCTATGAAATTTATATGTATTTATATATATTTTTAAGGGTCCGTTTGTCACAGGTCCCTATTAAGTTTCAAAATTAGGCTCACATCCGGTCAAACTTTCCATGTAAATTAGGTCCCTATTTTTTGAAAAATAGTTAAAAAAATAGAAGTTAAAAAAAATCACGTAAATTCATTATTAAATAAAACACATTCACGCTAGAAAATTCAGGTGGAAAAACAATCAAAAACCATATCAAAACCCAAAATAACACAAAAACAGCGAAATAGCAGTTTTTACATCAAAAGATGCACTTATTCTTAAATAGTTGCATACATTTGTGCTTATATTTCAGTGTTGCGCCCGAATTGAAGTATAAATGCATCCATGTATGCAGCTAAACAGCATAATATGCATCCTTTTATGCATATATTCAAATTTGACACGTTTTTTCAAGCATTCGCCGTTTTCAGACATTGTTGCACACATATATGCTCCTGTACAGAATATATGCATGCATTCATGAGCATATTCAGAAGCCGTCGTCACTTTTAAATTTGTTGCATACATGCATGCATATATATAGAATAGTTGCACTCATGTTTGCAACTTTTCGTAACACATGAATCTCAGTTCAACTTTGTCTGCATACATGTATGCAGTTATTTACCAATAGTTGCATACATGTATGCGTTTATTGGTCCAGATTTTCAATATAAATACACTATATGAATATATGTATACATGTATGCTACTATATCAAATAGTTGCACAGAAGTATGCAACTTTTTTTTTCGCGAGAGCTTCTGGGAATATTTCCCATTTTTTGGATTTTTTTTAGTGTGTGGCGCATTTTTTTTTGTCAAAATTGGAAAAAAGCGAAGGGGGATGTGGCAGGAGGCAGGAGGGACAAAAAGTTTTTGGCGGCATCTGTTTTTAGGGACCGGAAACTTAATGAAACTTTGGTGGATGTGGTGTGAATTTTGAATTGTTTTAGGGATGTGAGCCTAATTTTCACAAATTTAAATTCATTCCTAAACTAATGATAATTAAAAAAAACTCAAATCATGCCACGATAACCTCCTGCTATTATATATTTTGCATCATAAACGTTAACGATATTTTTCATTCACAACCGAGCTAGGATGAGTAGTGCTTATGTTGAGTAGCTTAATGCATATGTGATTTGAAGGATGTTGAGATATAATTACGAATCAGCATTCTCAACAAGTCCCACCCGTTCCTAGTTATCAAGACCTTGAATTCAAAGATTAGTTACTCTCCCCTCAAAGGGTGAGCATCATGCTTATGGGAAGGCAAGGTCAATGGTAACAATGGGAGAAGGGTTATACAAGTCGAATAGCACCGAAGCCTTATGATACAGCGACCTTTGGACCCTGGATAGAATAATATACATTGTGCTAAGAAGAAACAGGCTAATGCCTAACAACGCAAGAATGGTTCACGCGCCATAACATTATGGACTTATATGGTACTTCCATATCGAACCAGCACAAGAGGGCTTGGTTGCGTCAGACATCAAGTCATAAGTTTATAGCTAGCTTCTTTCCAAGGTTGGGTTGCATTAGGCTTACTATGAGAGAGCTAAACCACATAACGACCGTTCGAAAGGAGAGAAGTCTTGGTTTTACCCAGGACCTTCCCTCTCACGAATGGGGTGTAACTAACTCTATCGTAAGAAAGGTTAACGTTAAATCCCTGTCTTATTATTAGAAACAAAATATGATTATCAAATCAAGAGATGCTTAAGTGACAGAATTTTCCTTTTATTTATTGTGGATATATTACAAGAGTTGAAGAAATCCTCAATTTGATATAGAAATTAGGGATTTCTCTTGAGAGAAAGGGAATAAGATTGAGAAAATGAAAATTCAGCCCCGAAAATGAGACCCGTAGGGTCTTACTTATAAACAAATCAGGGCCCCTTTTGTTATTGGGCTAGCAGAAGCCCTTGTCGGCCGCTTTTCCTTTTGGTCCCGGTTTTTTTTGGCTTTTGGCCGCTGTTTTGGCCTTATATGTTGCTTTTGAGGTGCCGGTCTGCGACTCTCGGAGGAATGGTTTCAGTTACCGAAGCCATTCCTTGGAGGTTCTTCTATCTTCTTTGTATCAATACTAAGCATGTCGGTATGGATAGCTTTTAGTGAGGCTTCCGAACAAAGGCTTCCAGTCATAGGCTTCCGGATGTAGGCTTCTGGACAAAGGCTTCCGGACAAAGACTTTCGGACATATGCTTCTGGATGTAGGTAGGCTTTCGGTCTTGTCATCAACACTTTGTGGATCTTTCCTTCATGATTCAAGTGGATAGTTGCTGGATCCACCATCCCTGTCGGTATCGACACTAAGTAGATTAGTGTGGATAGCCTGTCTTTCTTGAATGGTTTCGGCCTGCCTTTCAGTAGATGCTTGAAGTATGTCTCGGCTTTCTGGAGGATTGTTTCCGGTGCTTTATTAATTGGTTACTAGAGTGGCCTACCGGTGATCATCTATTGGGCATCTCGGTGAATGGCTCCCGGATGATTACCTTGTACTTTTGATGCTCTTATTTCTTGATGTATCAGTATTAAGTAAGTTAATACCGACAACCCTTCCGTTCCTCTAGTTCTCGGTTTGTAAGATTCTTGGTCTCCCTCTTTATTGGCTTTCTGGTTTCAGTGTGACCCTCTGTTACCTATCTTTCATGTCGAAACTACCCTGTCGGTATCCTTTCTTTTATATTGGATTTGAGTTCTTTTCTCTAATGATGGTGTCGGTTGCCTGACATTTAGGTCATATCCTTATGCTCTCGGTTTTACTTTGTGTCTGATTCTTGCTTACGGATGGTTCTCTTTAAACTATGGCAGTCTGTTTCCCCTTCACCGTCAGCCTGTTTCGGTGTTAATTTTGGTTGTAACATTTGACCCTAGTAGGGGGGGTGTATTTTCAACTTTTCAAGTCAAACTTCCCTTCTGGATCTCCTAGTATTTTTCCTACATAAACCGCAATAATCGATATTTCGTGTCAGTTTTTTTACATGCATTTCAGAAAAGGTGTTGCTCGAGATTGAGTCCTATCAATATATTAGATTTGTGTCTTCTGCTCAATATTTGTTCATGCTTTTATTGTCTAATTAAAAAAGAAAGAAGAAGGTTTAGGGAACTTCATGCTTGTCGACCATGAATGGACACTATCATCAATATTAAAGATTAGGAATCTTTTTCTGGTATTGTTCATTAACCCTTATTTGGGCACTGAAGATTTTAGACTAGAAGCCTACTTCCAAATTTAATAGAATTATCCAACCGACCTAGATTTGGTTTCTAAATGTTGGGGACCTGGAATCCCATCCAGGTAGTAATAATAGAATCCCTAAACTAACCCATTTTCGGGTAATTAAGAATGAATGCCAAAAATCTTATTTTGGTAATAATATAAAGGGGCATTTTACCATAAGGGCCTCCTTTCATCCGCTAATTAGTTTGTAGGACATGCCATTACAATAATTATTTTCTAGGATAAAATTTTATTCGACTATTTGTTCTTTCTATTCTCTATTTTCGTAAGCATTATCGATGCTAAAAAAACCCAAACCGATTTCAAATCCACTTTCTTCTTCATGTTTGACTTATTGCTTTGTCAGCTTCGAACTAAAATGATTTGAACTTGTTATTTTCTCATTCATCTAACCTTTTCACTGAAAAGCCTTAACGATTTCACTGAAGAGCCTAAACCCTAAAGTTTTTCATCGATTAATCTGCGCCACCTTTCTTCGGTTGATGTTAATCACCTCACCTTTATTCAGCTGAACAAACTAAGATGCGATTGCTATTAACTATTGCAAGATGCGATTTCTGTTCACTAGTTGTTGAACAAGTAAGTACTTGTTTATCTTTGTTGTTTGTTGTTCATCAATTATTTTTGTTTTCTATATATCAAATGTCTTTGTTAGTTGAAGTAAGTATTCGTTCACCAGTTGATTTTATTTGCTGTATATACGTATATATTAAGTAGTAGATGTTATTTTGTTTGACAGCTTAAATAGATAAAGGTGTTTATCTTTTGATTTGAATGATTTAATTAGGTACTAAACATTCGTAATATTTTATAATTACTGATACATGTTAAACATATTTGTTGCTTTGTTAATCATATGTATATATGGAGTGTGATAATTATACATAATATGAATTAATTTATAGTGATGGTATAACATAATATGAAACTGTTTGGTTAATAATAAGCATATTCAGTGGTAGATATTATTTTATTTGACAGCCTAAAAGGATAAAGGCATTTATCTTTTGATTTGAATGATTTAATTACGTATTAAACCTTAGAAATATTTAATAATTACTGATACATGTTAAACATATTTGTTGTTTTTATTATGATTTACAAAAATCGGCTATACCAGTATGTTCTAGATCATAACAAATATGTTTGCTGCCGATGTAATAACAGCTATGAATTGGTCATGCAAATGTAATAACAGCTATGAATTGTGTTGAGGTAAGAAAATTGAAGGAGCTCAGTTGTGCGTGAAACATGATTGTTCCAGTGGTAATTTTTCTTATGACTTTACATTTGCATGATCATAACCAATATATTTGCTCCAGTGGCAATTTTTTTTGCTCTATTTTGTTTTCATAATTATAATACGTATATCTTTATTATAATACATTTCAATCATAACAATTTTCCATCATATATACCTATGTTTTTATAAAAACATAAATATACTTGTCTTTTTCAGAAACTATGAGCAAGATATAAGTAAAAAAATTAAAAAAAATTATAAAGTGTATATCGCACCTTAATTAACAATAAATTAGCCAAAAAATACAACATGAAAGAAATATTATTAACCCATTATTCAAAAAAGATAAATTCATATATCTTTTTCACAGTTTCAAATGATACAGCAATATTACTAATTCTATTCATTTATGAAAGAAATATATACGAGAATCTTGTTTTACAAGATGATTATACACGAAACAATTTTTTAAAAATTCTGGAAGGAAAACATTTAAAACTAAAGCTTGCACATGTAATGTCATTGAAGTAGTTTAAGCTTATATAGTAGGTGATAGCATATAGTTGTGTAAGCATTTATGTTTTTACAGTACTATTTCATTCGCTTGAACATATATCACTTTAAATATGAGCCAACATCAGTTCATACAAAAGTAAATCTATATCATATAATCAGAGTTGTCAATTTTGTTCAAGTATTGCCTCTGAGATTCTAAGATGTTACTTAACCTTTTAAACAAAAAGATAAAATAATTTATCTTCTTGTTCAAAAGGTAAATCAATTTTCAATAATATTTTATAATTATTGGTACTTATTAAGTATGTTAGTTAAATAGTGATGCATGTTAAACTTGTTTGTTGTTTTAGTAATGACTTAAAATTATTACATAACATATGAACCTTATTTAAAGCATACTTGAGAAAGATAAAAGCATTTATCTTTTTATACAGATAGTATAATAACAAAACTAAGTATAACTGAATTCTCTTAGTTATTGTTGAATATCTAAAGATGTAATAATGGTTTCCAATGAAGTACAACAGCATGCAACTATTAGGCAATCCAACAAAATTCGTAACTTACATCATCTTTCCAAAACTGAACTTCATATTTAAACAAGATAAATGAATATATATGTCATGTGTTAATTGTTAGTTGCAAATATGCAATGTTAACGATAAAACTGAACTTTTGATTACAAAATTGCATTTTTGTAATTAGCAATTTTTAAATGTTTAGTAGAATATCTTAATTCATTTCTGATTTAAAAAAGATAGTTGCATCTACCTTTTCAAAACTGAACTTCATATTTAAAAAAGATAAATGAACATATATATGTCATATGTTAATTGTTAGTTGCAAATATGCAATGTTAATGATAAAACTGAACTTTCAATTACAAATTGCATTTTTGTAATCAACAATTTTTAAATATTTAGTAGAATATCTTAATTTATTTCTGATTTAAAAAAGATAGTTGCATCTATCTTTTCAAAACTGAACTTCAGATTTATAAAAGATAGTGAATATAAATGTCATGTGTTAATTGTTAGTTGCAAATACGCAATATTAATGATAAAACTGAACTTTTAATTACAAAATTGCATTTTTGTAATTAGCAATTTTTAAATGTTTAGTAGAATATTTTAATTTATTTCTGATTTAAAAAATGATAGTTGCATCTATCTTTTCAAAACTGAACTTCAAATTTAAAAAAGATAAATGAATATATATGTCATGTGTTAATTATTATTGCAAATATGCAATGTTAATGATAAAACTGAACTTTTGATTACAAAATTGCATTTTTGTAATTAACGATATTTGAATGTTTATTAAAGTATCTTTATTTATTTCTGATTAAAAAAAGATAGTTGCATCTATCTTTTCAAAACTGAAGTTCTGATTTAAAAAAAGATAGTTCAATATGTATGTCATGTGTTAATTGTTAGTTGCAAATATGCAATATTAATGAAAAAACTGAACTTTTGATTACAAAATTGCAATTTTGTAATTAACAATATTAAAATGTTCAGTAAAATGTCATATTTTATTTCATATTTAAGAAAGATAGTTGCATCTATCTTTTCAAAATTGAACTTCATATTTAAAAAAGATATCTGAAACTACTCTGATAAAGATATGATAAACTACTCTGACTATTTTCCCAGACGAATAGCTGCTCTTTGTAGCATGGTTGGCGGTGATGTAAAATCTATGACAATGCCTTTTACTGTAGACAGATGCAACTTCTTCAAATCAAACATGAATCAGTTCCACAATGTGCAGAAGAAGCTAGTTGAATATCTTATCTCAGATGCAGCAAAATAAGAAGCACTACACTCTATTGTGGCAAGATACTTGCTGTTGACGATATCCCGGGCTGAGATGACTGGATTCTTCTTCGTGTTAGAGGCCCTACTAGCTTTTGTATCCCATGTCTTGTTTGTATTTAACAAGTTGTTCTTCTCTCTGTGAAAAATATAAGTATTTATCTTTATCTGAAAAAGATAAAAATATATACATTTTCAACTGTTATAGAGTCAGTCCCTTGTATTTATATTTGTTCTTATACACGTTCAGGAGTTTACAATGTTTTGTTCCTTGTATTCATATTTGTATTAAAATTATTTATGTACGTCCAGCGAAATATTTCATGTAAATGTAGAGAATTGGAAAGTCATCAGAAAATAGTTCGTGTTTGTGCTATTATTAGTTCTGAGCTTAGCTGCTGCAGTTGTAAATGACATGGATCATGATATGCCACCTTATTTACATTCATCTTATTCATTTCAATGATGAATTTGTAATATCTAATGTTAACTAGCAAGTTCTAACATAAGTAATGTTAATTTGATGATGAAATTCTTATAAATGATCATGAATTTTCATTGGCTAATTGGATTCTAATGCTCAGTTAAGAAAGATAAAAACATTTATCTTTTGTTGAAAATATGTTACTACTACATTTTTTTTGAATATTGCTAAATATTATTTATATTTCTTCATAGAGCATTGGAAACAAATAGTAACATTTGATAGTACATGAAATATCCTCATGTACATACAATATAATGTTAATAACAAATTATGTCACACGCTTAAAAATATTATCAGTAAAAGATAAAATGATTTATCTTTCTTCAAAAATCAGTAAAACCAAATTACATATTACAAACTCATGGTCAGTTATCTGAATAACATCATCAGCCATTACAAATTCATTATCAACAAATAATTGAAAATACATACTACAAAGTTCCTGGAATGAAACATAAAAAACAACATTTTTGCACTTGTAACATAAGGAAATATATACAGTTCAACATTGTAAACCAACATTGTCTTGACTAACTTTTTTCTGCAGAACAAATCTCCATATACTTCTTGATCCTTATTTTCTTTCAATTCAGCGCCTAAAGTTGATATGCTAAAATTGATTTAAAAAGATAATTCTATTTGTTATGCAACAGTTTCACCATGTATAGCAGCCCAAACTCAGGAACTAGATACAAATAGGCACCAGGTGTTAATTTCACAATATGCTTGAAATTTCATGCTTCCTTTGAAAGAGCATTACTTCTCCCATATACGCTTTCTTTAACATATAATTATTTTCCTTTTGCAAAAATGCTAATAATCCAATACTGCAAACGATTGTAAAATCGGCTTTGAATATGTATATATAATAGAAATACCATACATGAAACTCATCACTGATCAAGTCAAACACTTCATAAACTTAATATGAAAACAGTGCATAAAATAAATATTATCACATAACCATATCATCTAAAACGTTGATTTGTATTTAGTATCTATTTAGATCACCGACTGTAAATCACCTGTCATATAATACTTACAACACAAAGAAATTTTTTCTTCAAGGACAATTGTTCGAAATAGCATTCCATTAATCCAAAAGCAAAAGACCACTTAACTATTATGGTATGTCAATACTAATATACATGCCTCAACATATTAATATTGCAAAAGAGTAAAACCATTCTATCTAGACAAAACTAACTTGTATATATTTTTTTATGAAACACTTGAAAAAGATAAAACTATTTATCTTTTTTATCTTATTTTATAAAATAGACTAGTATATCATTTTCAATGTTTTTACTGTATCTAAAATGATATACAAACTAAAGCAAGTATAATATAATGATAAATGCATAATAATATTACAAATTTAACTAAAACACTAATATGTATACGTTTTTATATGAAACAAAAATTAATTATTTAAAAAGATAACTGTAACAACCTAGATTTTCAGAACCAATTTAAAATTTTAATTTTAGCTATTTTATTGAATTTTGAATATTTAAAATGATTTATTTTAAATAATAAGGACTAAAAATTTATTTTAAAACGAGGTTAGAACGTATAAATTTACTTTAATTATAAATAGAGTTTGAAATGGGTCGGTAGTTTGAAAATTCAATTTTAAATTTCAAATGAACGTACAGAATTCAATATAAATTTCAGCAAATCCAGAAATAACTGAATCTATTTAATTAGATCTTTCTAATGAACGTAAGAAATTAGATTTCTCATTATAAATTGAAAGTTATAACCAGTTTAAAATTCAAAATAGTCGTT
Organism: Allium sativum; assembly: GCA_030737875.1. Classification (NCBI taxonomy): domain Eukaryota; kingdom Viridiplantae; phylum Streptophyta; class Magnoliopsida; order Asparagales; family Amaryllidaceae; genus Allium; species Allium sativum. Next base: position 1,981,587 of record CM060912.1, on the reverse strand, counting down.
ATGGAAGTTATATATATTTATATATATTTTAAATTATATATAGCCCTTAAAAATAGCCATTTTGCAAACGACCTCCGTTTTCGATGAAGCCACTTTCGTTGGATCCATAATGTCAAATTTATTGCTATGTTCCAATTTTCATAATTTTTGGAATCAATATGTGAGCGTGGTGAGTTTAAACGCGTTTGGTAATTTCAGTTTGAATTTAATCGACTAAAAAATGACCATTTTTCAAACGGTCTTCAAATTCGACGAAATTAGTTTTGTTAGGACCGTATCATCAAAACTTAGCTAGATTTATTTTTCTGGAATTTTTGGAGTCAGTATGTGGCCCCTTTAAATTAAAATGTATGTTGAAATCAATATTAAACGTTATATTAATTTATATTTTAATTTTAATGGAAACTCATCGAAACAATCGAATTGGCTTACGGGACATATCTTATTGTGTTCGAAATGGGGGTATTTGGTTAGGGACGTTAGTCGTTGGGTTTGATTTGGAGTTCGAATGAAAAACTAATTTTTTGGAAAATTACAATAATTAAATATATAGCTTGGTCAACCCTTACTCCTATCTCTCCCCCGTCGTTCATTTCAGATCGCACAAAAGAAAGAAAAAAACAAAAACCGCGTTGCTCCTCCTCCCCGCTGGCCGCCGCCCCTCCTCTTCCTCCTCCCCTTCTCCTCCTCCTTTTCCTCCTCTACTCTCTCTCCTCCTCTTTCTCTCTTCAAATTGGAAACCCTAGAACCAAAATCCACCACCCACTGCCAATGCGGGCCCCATCCCACCACCACCAGCATACCCACTGACCTGACAACCCACCCCGCCGCCTGCAGCACCACCAGCCCCGCCCATGGGCCCCACCGTGGCTAAAAGCTCCACATTTTCAAAAATTCCGTATTTGCAAAAATACCCCTGACCTTGTTTAGAAAATAACTCCCAAACAATGCACTTCTGGCAAGAACTCCACAGTACCAATGTCGAAGAGCACAATTTTCTCTTCGATTTGAGTAGATGGAAGTCATATTTTGGATTGCGTAGTTGTTCAGAAAACGCTTCCAAAGTCTGCTGTCCAAATACTGTCTTTTCACGATTTTCGGTGAAATGTAGCATTTTCGGGAAAAGTCCATTAGGCGAAAGTTGTCCGGAATGGCGCGTTTAAGCTAAAAAAAAGATGGCATGAAGATTGGAGCTCGTTTACAAATTCTGGAACCAGGACAGCAAATCGGAACGTTAGAAAGCAACGGCGGAGTGGATCCCAAAGTGAGAACTCCTTCTCACTCTAATTATTTTATTGTTAAATATATACTAGGTTGCAGACGGAGCTTAGTAGCCCCCGATACTATTTATTGTACAACCCTTGGTTGTTGTTTGGATTGTATTATGGAAAATTGACTGTATTGTGGTTATTGATTGTACTGTGGTTTTGTTGTTTGGATTGATTATTGTGTATGGCGCGAGCCAGTATCAGGAGAGGGGTAATGCTAGACATTACTCCGGTTCTAATATCGCGCCGTTATAATTCCGAAATTTTCTGAAATAAAATGTATTTAGTAAAAAAATCATTTTTATTGTGTGAATGAACTATTAAAAATAGTCAAGTGTTGAAATATAATTTTTAACGTATATATGAACGACATAAAATTCTCCCGTAATGAAAATAATTATTCATTTACAAATCAAACGATTTGTTTATGTACACCCATTTAACTGATTTTGGGATGAAATATTTTACACATCGCCCAATTGCACAAATAATAATCAGTGTTTGGTGATTGAAACCCCACACGGGTATTGGAATGATATTTGACGTATATTAATCCCAGTTGTTTAGTTGTATATCAATCGATTGGTTGACAGACTGTGGTAAGCGTTAATTATTTATATTTAATGCTTATGCAGTTGTGTAACGCACTATGGATCATGGTTGATTGTTTATCATTGTTATTATATACATGTGTTGTATGAAATCCATATAAACAACATTATATGGTAGTTGATTGGGTCTCATTCCAATTTGGAAAATAACGAATATTTTAAAATAATATTCAGAAAAGGATTAAAAATATTCATGTGTTGAATTAAATATTCATGTGTTGAATAAAATATTTAAACGAATATTTTAAAATAATATTCAGAAAAGGATTAAAAATATTCATGTGTTGAATAAAATATTCTTGTGTTGAATATTTTAAAACGGTATGCAATTGATTCAATATGGAATCATGAATAGTCATTGGCTCAATGATACAAAATATTTTTTATGTATGTATCTAGGGACTTATTGGATCCTTATCTAAAGGTCACCACAACAAATATACCATATTACAAAGGTGCAAAAACGTTGTAAAAGGTTTTTACAACGGTGGAGCCACCGTCGTGTATTAACAAGTTGTAATATACTTATATCTTTTACAACGTTTCTGCACCGTTACGACACCGTTGTGAAATGTGTATTTTACAACTGTTTTCCACCGTTGTAGTAATACATATTATAACTTTTTTGCACTGTTGTAGTAATACATACTACAACTTTTTTTCACCCTTGTAGTAATTCTTACTACAATTAATTATAACAATATGATTTTTGTTTCGTTATACATTACATTTCATATAAAAATAAATATTTATATTGAATAAAATGATACTACACTGAACTGAAATAATCAATTAAATATTTTATTTCAATATTTGAATTACTACATCTTTCTGATCCACTATCGTACAACTCACTTTTACATAATACAGTCATAACAATACATACATTCCTCACTACAAACCGATCACTCAATACACTCAATTACATACACACTTTCGTATAAATATACATACACACTGACGTATTCCGAGTCTTTATGCTCCAGCATCCAATCGATCATCGATTTCAACATCATGCTCATCGTCAAATATCCTTATTACTCTGTGCATTCATTCATGAGTACAGATGATGCCCAAATGCATATATATTTTACATTTCATTTTTTTTGTGTCGAATTTTTTTTTTTTATAAAATGAATATTATAACTTGCGTATTATAGCTGTTGTATTTGTTTTAAAAGAATCTGACATGTCTTTCGTTCCAGAGTAAAAGACCCAATGTAAAATATATTGTTACTCAATTTTTTTTATCGCAAGGCTCTGCCTTCATGGAAACTGTACGCGTATTTGTTTATACTGATATAAGAAGTATGTGTATATTCCATATCTTATGTGAAAACATATACATATATGACCAAACCCAACACATCAAATCAATTGTCACAATGCGCAATCCCAATATTTCAACAAAAAAAAACAAAAATAGGAAAAACAAACAATTAAGGTCAATTTTTATACATTTTCCTTACACACAGCATGGCGATAACTCCCAAATTGCCAAGAACCGCATCCAAACTCTACACATTCCAAAAAGAAGAAAAAATCTTCTACCTCACACTGGAAGAACAGATGTACTCCTACCCTTCCACATCTTGGAAAGAACAATCGGCCGCTCCTACTAGACGTAGACTTATGCATTTCTCTGACTCCATCTGTATTATTAACAGTTTCCAGCATGGCGCTTAAGGAGGATAAGGAGTTCGGCTAGATGAAGATAAGGCCGACCCAAATGAAATCGCAGAGAGAACTGAATCAACAGCATAAAAGATTGAAATGAGGAGGAAATTAGATCTGAAGAAAATAGAGTTCGGTTCGAAAGTGGAAGCAGCAGTATAAAACGCAATAGCCAAGAAAGCCAGGAGGAATGAGCAAAGTACGGTGAGGAAGAGAGAGAGAGCAGAGGACGTAGAAAATTGAAGAAGGCATGGCGGCGCTGATAGAACCCTAGTCTCCTAATACGTATTTGCTGGGCTGTGTCAGTTTTAATTTTGGCAGCGGAAGACCACATCAACTCACAAATTTTGGAGCCAAAATTTCGCAATCCCGCCTAAACCTAAGTCTTTTCCGCAACTTCTCGTTTTTGGTGGGTTTGGGCTAAATACCTGTGTCGTTGCCAAACGTTCACTTAAATTTTCGAAAGACTAGAATTAGAAATAGATTTAACAACTGAAATTAAATTAACTATATTATGAATTCCGTTAATTTTTTCAAATATTAAATATTACTATGGAATTATTAAATATAAATGTAACCTATTTATTAATTAGTAGTCCTTTTTTAAACATAATTAGTATTCCTTAATTATTAATCCTTACTATTTAATTCCTAACTCTAATCGAATGTTAATTACCGAAGTTTTATTATTACATATATACTACCAATTATTAAATATTTATTAATAAAAACTAATTACTGCAAGGCGACGACGGCTACCGTGGACAAGGGGATAGAAGTTATAGGCGAATAAGCGATGACGTGTAACCAGCGCAAGGCGATGGCTGCAGCCCTAGATTTTAAAAAAGGAGGATTATAAAAGTTGTAAGAGCGTTAGGAAGAATAAAAAAGAAAGTAACATTTTCGCCCACTATTCTTTGGTTTATTTGCAAAATCATAAAGGCTATCACGGAATTAACCGTTATAAGAGATTATATTTGTTATTAAATGTTGTCTTGAACATGTATCATAAGTTAATTAAATGTTGTTTTAAAAATATATATATTGTATATATATGGAAAATGTTTAATACGGAGGGAAAAGTGGACCACTAATCTCAACCACTAATTATTATTTTGAAAGTTATTTAATATGGTAAGTTAAATAATATATAATAGCTATTTATTAATCTTATGATTTTTCTTTTTCTTATTTTATGAAAAAATGTAATAGAAAATTATATAAATTGCTTGAAATTTTTATTAAAATATTTAAAAGTAATTATTTAATTATTACTTCTTAATTAGTGATTCTTACTTCTTATTTATTGATTACTAAAATTAATTATTCATTACTAAAAACTAATTTTTATTTATTTATTTTTAATTTTTAATAATAATACATAATTATTATTTATTAATTATTATATAGCAAAAAGAAATTATTAATATTAGTTATTACATATTTTCAAATAAACTATTTATTATTATTATTATTAAACAATAGTTATTGAGTATTAATATTTTTATTAATTATCGAAATTTTATTAATTATTATTATGGTATTTTTGTTGTAGTGTAGTCATATATATATTACAACAGTCAAAAACTAAAAGTTGTGGTAGGCTTTTATTACAATTGTCAAAATAACACAGTTGTTAAAAATAAGTTTATTACAACTTTTCTTAAAAAAAGTTGTAAAAAACATTTATTACAACGGTGCTTTTACCATCGTTGTAAAATTAAAGTTGTAATATGATGTTTTTGTTGTAGTGTTACAAATGTGCTTTTACCACCGTTGTAAAAAATCGTTTATTACAACGGTGTTTTTACCAACGTTGTAAAAAACCATTTATTACAACGGTGCTTTTACCACCGTTGTAAAAAACAATTTATTACAACGGTGCTTTTACCACCGTTGTAAAATTAAAGTTGTAATATGGTGTTTTTGTTGTAGTGGGTAAAATTTGTACCGTATTGGGCCATCCTATTAGTAAGCCAATCTGGGCTGATTTCTCAGATTTTGAAATTCTCAATAGATTTGGTTGAGTATGTAGAAATCTTTCTCATTATTACTGTGGATCCTAAAAAAAAACAGGGTTTGTATCGAATAAAGTATATACTTTGACTTTCATGTGCTAAAACTTTGGCTCGTAAACATAAAAGTATAGTACGCATTTTTTTGCGTAGATAAGGTTCGTGGTTATTAGAAGAATTCTTTACGGAAGAAGAGCAGATTCTTTCTTTGGTCTTCCCATTCCTTTTACTTTACATCAATCACAGGTAGAACGTATTTGGATATTATCCATACTAATGATTTAGTGAGTCACTCATGATTGGTCATGATACCCTTTAATTTGAACTAATTATTCTTTTAATGAATTTTTTTTAATAAAATATTTAAACAATATTTTAAAATAATATTCAGCAAAAGATTAAAATGTGAATTTGATGTCCGATTTTGGATGGACACGAAAATATTGAAATATGTGAAGTCGTGTTGATTAGAAATGTGCCATTTTAATGTGAACGATATTTATATCGATTTTATTTATTTTACAATGAATATCGAAAAGGAAATGATTTCGAAATCAGATATTTTGAAAATATTATCATTTATATATTAATGATATGGGAAATTCAATTTTGATTTAAAATTGAAATGAAAGTAGGAATCGTTTTAAAATGAATTATAAAACACGTTTTGAATGAAATATATTAATGGCTTAAATAGAATGCGCCGCGACCGTTCGTGAATTTCAACCATTGACTTCAAATTGACATTACGGGAGATCCGACCGTCGGATTCTCCTGAACCAGGAACCGTACGGTTTGTATCGAAATGAGCTTTCCGATGAATATAAGAGATTTAAATTTGAACGTTGGATTTGGAATTATGTCCAAATCAAATTTGGAAAAGGTCGTTTTGGATGCAGTTCGGTGGCCGTTGTTGGAAACCGACTATACAGGCCTTGATAAAATTATTAAAAATATTAATAATTTATGTAAAATCAAAATAAATGATTTGGAAAGAATTTGGATGAAAAATTCCACGTTTGTAAGGATAAAAATATATTTTTATCAAAATGAGCTAGTTATTAACTAGAAAGATAATCCAATGTTTTTAAATAAATAAATTGGAGTAGAGAATGGTTTTAATCTAATCAGAATTTTCCAATGTATGAATTGGAATGGATTTGAATATAAATCATCTTCGAGAGATTTCGATATTGGATTCCACGACTATATGGATATTTTGGAGGAATTTGGAAGATAGATATATATCGTAATCCCCCATACGATATGTGTTGGTTTCAGAATTTGATATTGAATATAAGCCGATATAATTTCTATTTAGAGCCTTGTATTTAATATCAAAGTGGATTTTGGGTTTGTTGTGAATGGTGTCTTAAATAAAACTGTTCTTAAACACCGTAAGAAAATAATAAATCTTTTAATTAAGATTATTAGAGTTCCCTATTATATATAGTAATTGGAATAAAATGAATGTGAATTGGGTTAATTATGAACTGTATTTTTAATGACAATCGTTCTTTAACCCGATTAACAGTGAAATGTGATTTGGAATATATAAATCTGTTATTAAGATTTAATGTAAATTTTACAAAGTAAAGTTTTCCAATTTAATATAGTAAATTGGAATTGAATGGAATTCGATTTGGTAATAATCGAAGTGAGCTTCTGTAGAGGAAGACTGTTAATATATATGGAATTTAAAAGGCTTTTTCGTTATTCCATTTATATTATTAGTCGTATGCGGAAATCGATATCGATTATATATTGATCTGTTTCCCATGAAGATTTCATAATTAATGGAATCTGATTTTGGGTTTATCGTTAAATATATTTTAAATGACATTGGTTCTTTAACCTAGTTAAAGGCAGGATTACATGTCTAACATAGCATTTCAAACTGTATTCGTTGATCTCTGCTAAATATATAATATATATATATGTTTGGTGGAGGAGAATTTATTCTCTTGCTTAACACCTTTCTCTGAGATGTACGAGCTTAGAGGTTATATATCGATAGAAATCAATGGTACGGTGTATATTGTTGATGTGGCATGTTTGTGTTTCCAAAGTTAAATAATCATTAAATAATGATTGTTGGAAGATTAAAACTAAGTGAAGTTTTAATGAATCTTTAATTAGATTAAAACTTAAATGTCATTTAAATTATCAAATTTGGGAAATGATTGAGAATGGAGTACCACCAGTTTTACTCCAAGCTATAGTAAAATATTTAATTAGATTTGAACGGGAAATGGTAATTAATTTTACCAATAACACCGTGGTGTTAGATATGGAGTGCTACCAGTTTTTCTCCATGGGATGAACAGGTTGGGATGGGGAAATAAAACAAATGATTACTTCAGTAAGTAGCGCTAATCCCGACTAGTTTGGAAAACCTTAATTTGGTTTAAAATTGTGAAAAGAATATTTGAATAAAAGAATATTCTGAAATGGTATGAGGCGTATGTTGTGTTTTATAACATTTGTTTATGAGATACGCGAGTTATTCAAAAAGGCCGGGTTTATACCCATTCTGAATAACTTATTCGACGATAAGTCGACGTCGAAGACGGTGGTTGAAGACCGAAGATCTTCACATCGTTTGGATGGTTACTGATGTCTTGATTGGGTTGTATACCCGAGACAAGGTAATAAGTGGTGGTCGTCCAGACGTACTTGGAGATCGACGTGATATGCGAGGACCTCTCTCCTGTATTGGATACATGGGACGAGGAATAAGGTGCCTCTGGTTTCGTTCAGACCCAGAACGGACTTATAAATGGATGTGTGTCTGAGTTGTATTGTGGGCTGTATTCGTTGATCTCTACTAAATATATACCTGTTTGGAGGCGGAGAATTTATTCTCTTGCTTAACGCCCTTCTCTGAGACGTACGAGCTCAGAGGTTATATATCGGTAGACATCAATGGTATGGTATGGATTGACAACGTGGCATGCAGAGATGAAGTGATCAAGGCTTCTGTTGAAAAGTAGAGTCTTGTGGTTGATCATCAAAGCACAACTTTAAATAACATATCTTTTATTATTGCCTTAATTCGCGAGCCTCACACCTCGGTATGAGTCAAAAACAGGATAAGGACGCATGGAGGACATGATGTTTCCTTCTAGTTATAGATGGTGTCATGGTATGGAGCCCAAACATTTATATATTTTTACCTAAGTGGATGATGGATAGCGAGGCGCCTCGGATATATCGGTTACTACGGAGCCGATGGATAGGTCCTATAGAACTGGGAAACGTGTGTTCAGGAATAACCAATCCGCTAAGTGTGGACCGGCCCTGCACGATCCAAGGGCTCGCCAGCATCCGAGCCCTGAGGCATTTGCTAGAGTGCCTCGAAGCCGATGAGGAGTGCATCCCTTGCCTCGACTCATGACGGAAATCCAATTTCCAATACGTAACATTTCAGATTTAATTCCAGAACTAGTGTAGCGACATAGTAGCATGGGATATTATGCCATCTATGATTAATACATTTATATTCGAAGTGATTTTGACACTATACACTTTTAGTAATATCAAAATGATTTGTTTTAAACGTACCAAGCATGTTCGGCTATTATAAGGGAAAACTCTATCCTCCGAATTGCATTGCATTGTGTGATGGGACCTGAGTCTTATAATAGCTTCATTTTCAAAATGGCATTGCGCTGTTTTTTTATGCACTTGTATTCTTGAGAGGAAAACTGTTCCGTGTTATACGGCGTGGTCCCTTGATTTAATTTATTTCTAAAGTAAAGTTTTAAATGACAGTTTTAGTTCTCACACCAGTCACATGATTGACCTGGAGTCTATTGTTTTAACCTAATCTCTGGGTGCCCCTATTTTCCACGCGGGCAACTAGTAGTTTTGGTTTTGCAGGTTTATTTTCATAGGATCCAGGATTTATAGCTGGAGTTATGTTCAGAAAGCTCTATTATCCGTGTATTTCTTTCATTTGTGTTATGTATTTTTTTCCGCTGCATTGTAATTTTAAATCTTCGATATTTTTGAATGTGTAATATTTATTCATACTCTGTGATATTCTTGTACTCTGATGTAAATTGTTGTAACAGTAATGAAATGTTCTTATGTTTGTGTTCTGATTGTCATGTTCTCATCTCAATCCGACCTTCTTCCGTCTCTTCGGAGATAGAGGGAGTTCAGATTTCTTCAATAACCACGTTTATCTTTTTGTCTATTTATTTCCTAATACAAAAATAATATTGATAAACTTAAGTTGTTTTATCTTTTCAGTAAAAAAGCTAATGTTTATATCTTTTTGTATCATAAAACATAGGTTATTTAAAAGCTAAAAGTATTTATCTTTTCACACAAGATAATACACATATTATATGTTTTTACCTTTTTTTTAAAAGAACAACTTGCAGTAATGATCTAAATCATACTGGTATACTTTGAACTTTCTTTTTGTATATTGTGTACAATCACTATGATATTCTGTGCAGGGCAAGGCCCTAAAAAAATAACACAGCAAAAGTTGGCAAATACAATCACTGTGATATTCAGTTTAAACAATAATAAACAAACTACTATTTTATTCCAGTTTAAGACTAATGTCAACAAACTTTAACAAAGCCTAATCGTGAGAAATAATCACCTGAAATAGCCGATTTTTCACGTATCTAGGAGAAGCCGAGTGGATGCTCCTTGGTCTTCGATTTGGAGTGAGAATTCAGGTTGTTAGAGGACTTGCGGTGGTGGCAGTGAGATGGTTGTTGATGATTTGGTTCTGGATTGAAGTAGAAAACAAATTGAAGAGGAGAGATTTGGAGAGGGATTGAAGTGGAGGCCATTTTTCTTGATTTGGGATGAAGGGTTTTCGGTTGGATAACAGTAGAAGGGGAGGAGCAACGTTTTGGTCCTGCAAATTAATTATTTGAAACCTATGTCCCCCAAAATAATTAAGAGGGGTTAAGGATCCCTTATGACAAATTTCCACTAATAGAAATCCCGAACTATCCCATATTCGGGTATTTAAGAATGAGTGCCAGAAATCTACTTCTGGTAATAATAGAAGTCGGGTAATTAAGAGCGAATGCCAGAAATCCACTTCGGGTAATAATAGAATTCCCGAACTATCCCATATTTGGTAATTAAGAGTGAATGCCAGAAATCCACTTCTGTCAGTAATAGAAATCCCAAATTATCCCATATTCTGGTAATTAAGAGTGAATGCCAGAAACCCACTTCTGTTAATAATAGAAATCCCGAATTGTCTCATATAATCGGGTAATTAAGAATGAGTGCCAGAAATCCACTTTTGGTAATAATAGAAGTCCTGAACTATCCCATATTTGAGTAATTAAGAAAGAAGACCAGAAATCCACTTCTGGTAATAATAGAAGTCCCGAACTATCCCATATTTGGGTAATTAAAAATGAAGACCACAAATTCACTTTCGGTTACTAGTTTTGTTTCCTCCCTCGAGTTTGACTTATGAAGCTGAGGATGTACATGCTTCTAGAGCCACTCTCAGGGCTTTTATTATCAAAGTAGAGGATGCATGTGCTTTGTTGGCTACTCTCTAGGCTTTTATTATCAAAGTAGAGGATGCATGTGCTTTGTTGGCTACTCTCTGGGCTTGTGCATCCGGTGTGCTTGGCTAGCTTATCCACAAGTAGGTCCCAAGGACTTACCCAACCTCCCTCCAAGAGGCGCCTTATCCTGTCAGTTCCATTTTCTCGCTTTCGTTATCTATTTGCATTGCTGAAATAAAACAACAAAACAATATGGGAATCAGATTTTGAAATCAAGGAAAGATATTGAAAATCCATTTTTCAATATTATATATATATATATATATTATATGTATCGGAAAAGAATAGCGATTTATTCCTATATAGTGTATATTAACAAGAAAATCAAATCATGAATATCGAAGACATATAGTTTGAATTCTTTTCTTTCATTTCTTGAATCATTGAATTGAATTGAACTGCTAAGAACTGATAATTCAAATTAATCATTTTGGCTAACTGGTTTTACATAGATAATAAGTAAAAAAGCAGTAGGAATTAGAATGAACAGTGCAGTAGCAATAAATGCGAGAATATTGACTTCCATGATCTAATCTTAGGCGATGATAAGGTCTTAGATGCTTAAACCGGGCCATTATAGATGTGGAATTAAGGCTTACTCTTTTGATGCTCTACCCTGGCCATCGTAGGCAGTGATAGAGGCTTACACTCTACCCCCTCTAAGGTGTTCCCTATCCTGACCATCATAGGCGATGATAGGGGTTTGCACTCCCTTCTGCAGGTAACACGAAATATAAGCAGAGGTGGGACGTGCTTAGTTCATAGCAGAGGCAGGGCACACTATTCTGCGAACAGAGGCAGGGCATGGTAATTAGATGCTCCATCACGATTATTCCGGTGTGCGTCGGAGGCTTACGCTTTTGATGCTTTAACCTGGCCCTTTCTGACTCAGGCGCAGGCTTACCCATCCCCCTTCCCTCCGGGGGGTTCCTTGCGCTGGCCAACTTGGCGGTGACAAGGGTTTTCATCCATTTGAGATTTGACTCATCTTGGGTTTTCCTTAGACTTTGAGGGGGATTCCGTACTCTTAGTTTTGTGATTATTCTTGAAGAAGGTTCTCTTTTACTCGTTTACCAATGAGAAGTATGGCCTTAAATGTTTAGAGTTCCATGTCCTTGGAATGAGATTTCCATTTGGTTTACATAGTCGCTATGTCCTATGTATGATTTCTTGATGGATGACCAAGAGTCCTTCCCAATTTGGACCAAGTGGTCCATCCGATGGGTTCTTTGCGTTGGCCAGTACTCTACGTATGACCAAATCTCCTTTTGCAAATTTTTTGGTTCTAGCCCTTGAGTTACAGTACTTTGTGATCTTCCTTTGATATTCGCTTGTTCTAATTGCATCCTCATCTCTTAATCCTTGTATTAGGGGTAAGGATTTCTTTTTTAACTCTTGATTGGGATAAAATGTGTAGGTTGTCCTCATGTACGAGGGGATTTCGATCTCAATTGGAAGCAAGGCTTCGCAAACATATGTCAAAAAAAATGGGGTATGCCCTATTGCAGTTTTAGAGGAAGTTTTATAAGCCCAAAGCACTAAGGATAATTCTTCTGCCCAATTCCCTTTGGCTTTGTTTAGTCACTTCTTCAGAATCGTCTTTATAGTTTTATTTGCAGCCTCAACGGCTCTATTTGCTCTTGGATGTGATACTGAGAAAAAGCTTTTGATGAATCCATTCTTATCACAAAATTAAGTGAATTCTTCGTTCTCAAATTATGTTCGATTGTCCGATCTGATTTTGTAAGGGATTCTAAAGCGAGTTACAATATTCTTTATCATAAATCTCAACACCTTCTTAGATGTGATTGTCAGAAGGCGTTCTGCTTCTACCCATTTGGTAAAGTAATCAATAGCCACTATGGCATACTTACCTCCACCTTTGGAGCTTGGCAGAGGTCCAATCAAATCTATTCCCCACACATAGAAAGGCCATGGGCTTGAGATGGTGGTTAACTCACTTGGAGGTAGCCGAGGTACCTTGGAGTACCTTTGACATTTTTCGCATTTCTTGACATATTCAATTACTTGGATAACCATTTGTGGGCAGTAAAAACCTTGTCGCATGACCTTCTTGCCTAACTTAATTCCATTGGAATGTTCCCCGCTCAGACCTTCATGCACTTCCTTCATCAAATTAAATCCATCCTCAAGGCTTACACATCTGAAGTAGGGGAGTGAGTGCCCTTTCCTATATAATATCCCATATGTAATTTCAAATGTAGGGACTTGGTGTCTCACTTTCCTTGCCTTTTGTTTACTAAGGGGTGGGACTCCGTTTAGGAGCTAATCTACTATTGGAACCATCCAAGTATTTTCGTAACAATATTCCTTTTCCACTGAAGAGGGTTCTTTATTAGGAGCGTCTTCTTTGCTTACTTCATCTCCCTTTTAAGGGCTTGTGATCTAGTTAGGACCAACAACTCTTTTCCTATTTCAAGGACTTCATGTTTAATGCTAGGCCTTTCTTGGTATCCTACAGGAATTACCCGGCTTTCGAGCGCTCCTCGTGAGCTGGCTAATTTGGCTAGTGAATCCGCTTGGGTGTTCCCTCCCCTTGGGATTTGATGTACCAAGAAATCCTCAAACTGGGAAAGCATCTTCACTACCTTCTTTGCATATAGATCTAGTCAGGCATCCTTGGTTTGGTAGGTCTGCTTAATTTAGTTTACCATCAATTATGAGTCCCTAAAGGTTTCTATTCGAGGTATTTTCAGTTGTTGTGCTAAGTTCAATCCTGCCATCATTGACTCGTATTCGGCCATATTGTTAGTGGCCAAAAACCCTACATCATTGCATAGTGGAAGGGGTGCCCATCAGGGGTAATTATGATATATGCTATCCTTGCTCCTTGTTCGTTCGAAGCGCTATCTACAAACAGTTTCCATTGAGCTTTTAGGTAACTTTCCTTGGTTAACTGTTCTATAATAAAGCTTGTGCATTCGTTCACAAAATCTACTAGAGCTTGTCCTTTGATTGCTGCTTGAGGTTGAGACTCAATTTCATATTGGCTAAGCTCAATTACCATTTTACCAACCTTCCTGAGGTTTCCGGCTTGCTAAAGACTTGCTTAAGTGGAAAACTAGTTAAAGATGTGTTTGAAAATTTCCTATGAGCTTTCGTGCTGTGAGTATTAGGCAATATGTTAATTTTTCCACTACGGGTTATCGGGTTTCTGCATCCTTTAACTTTCTGCTAACGTAATAAATAAGGTGTTGAGTTCCATCACTTTCCCTTATAAGTACTGAACTCATCGCATATTCCGAAATGGCCATATAAAGGTGCAAATTTTCCCCTTTCCCGGGGCTGGATGGAATAGGTGGTTTTCCCATGTAATATTTCAGTTCTTGAAAGGCCTTTCTGCACTTCTCATTCCATTCGAAGTTCTTTTTCTTTATTTCATCAAAGAAGTGGACGCATTTGTCGATAGTTTTGGAAATGAACCTGCTGAGGGATGCTACCTTTCCTTTTAAGCTCATAACATCTTTGTTGTTTTAGGTTCCTCCATATCCTTTATGGCCTGGAATTGATCAGGGCTGGCCTCAATGCCATGTGCTCTCACCACATATTCTAGGAACTTTCCAGATTGAACCCCAAAAGAGCACTTTTGAGGGTTTAGTTTCATTTGTTAACACCTCAAGACGTTGAACATCTCCTTCAAATCCTTTGGGTGGCTCTCTCGTTGGATGGATTTCACTATCATATCATCCACATATACTTCCATGTTGCTTCTTATTTACTCTTGGTACATTCTATTAACCAACCTTTAATATGTTGCTCCAGCATTTTTTAGCCCAAAGGGCATTACTTTATAATAGAATGTCCCATGGTTGGTGATAAAGCTTGTATGCTCCTCGTCGGGCTTATGCATGGGAATCTGATTATAATCCGAGTATGCATCCATAAGGTATAATATCAAATGACCAATTGTCTCGTCAACCAATTGGTCTATCCGTGGAAGGGGATAGCAATCCTTTGGGCAAGCTTCGTTTAAGTTCGTATAATCAACGCAAGTTCTCCATTTCCCATTGGACTTTTTAACCAGCACAGGTTGGCTAGCCATTTGGGATAAAAGACTTCTCGGATGAGTCCATTTATCTCTAACCTTTTGACCTCCTCTTTTAAAGTTTTCGATGGATATCTATTGTATTGTCTCTTCTTTTGCCGAACTAGGATTACATAAGGATTGATGTTTAGGGCATGGCTCATGATAGTGGGACTGATTCCAACCATATCCGAGTGAGTCCAAGCGAAAACGTCCTTGTTAAGCTGGAAGAACTGAACTAGGTGTCTTCTCAAAGGTTCTGTCAACCTTTTCCCTCTATTGGTTCAACGCTTACATCCTCGAAATCCTCTATTGGTTTTTTCTGTTCCGTGTCCCTTCGAGAATCTAAATCTGTTACAATTTTTTCTTCCTCTGCAAATTTTATGTCATCGAATCTCTTCCTTTTCGCTTTAGGGAAGCGTACGTTTGCCAATTTTATTGATTTTTATTTTACCTTCTAATGTTCGATGTAAGAATGCGTTATCCAAAGGTTGAAAAATAGTAGAAGAATCAAAATATAAAGGATACTCCTTTTTGTATTTGTCAACTATTGCGAAATTCAACTCACGAGTACTAAATTGTTCCCCTCTGATGGTTCCCTATCCTTGCTTGGTTAAGAACTTCCGTATAAGGTACTTGGAAGAAACTAGAGCATCCATTTCCACCAAAGCAGGTCGACCGAAGAAGGCGTTGTAGTAGGATGGCTAGGCAATCACGATAGAAAGAGTTTCAAAGGTTCGGTGGAGCGGAGATAACCCAACTTGGAATAGGTGGTTGATCTATCCCATCGGAGTTGACCCTTTATTGTTGATGCCAAAGATTGGCTCATGGCTTGGTTCTAACTTTTCCTCGAGGATTCCCATTTAATCAAAATCGTGCTTAAAGATGACATTAACTGCACTTCCAGTATCAACATGAATCTTACTACAACAGAGAGCCCAATTTGAGCTATTATCATGAGAGGGTCATTGTGAGGGTGACAAACCTCCTTTTTCATCTCATCTAGAGAAATCACTAAATTATGCATCTTTAGAGTAAAACGGGCATTCTTTAATGATGGTTCCTTCTGAATGGAGAACAACCCTTCGCGAGCTTCCTTTAGGTACCGATTCCTGGCCACCGGGCAATTTCTAGTATGGTATGGCCCACCATGGATCATGTTGATTTGGTTTATTGGTGGAGCCAAATCCAGATGACCTCCTTCCACAGTGGCCTCTACTACATTGGCTGAAACCTTTTGTTGTCCATTTTTATATTGGGCGGATGACGATTTGTTTAGAACGAACTCTTTCAGATGTCCCTCGCGGATAAGCTTTTGAATAATCCCATCCATAACCTTGCACTCATCAATCTTATGTCCATTTGTTTTGTGATACTCGCAATACTTTCCGTCAGCATAAGGTTCGGGCGATTCTTGGCTTCGAACGAGATGGGGAAGTTATTGACCCTTTCTTTCGCCATAGCATGCAAAAAGGAGTTAGGCTTGCTTAAACCGACTGAGTTGGAATTAGAATCCTCCCATCTTAGCCATTTCTGATTTCCATCTTTACCGAACCTTTCACCTTGGAGCTTTCGTCTGAAGCCCAGCTTTCCTTCTTCCCCTCCAGGTCCGAACTTCTTCTTTGTAAAGTACAATTCGTCCATGCAGATGAAATTGTCAACTTGAAAGTGGAAGTCTTGTAAGTCTTTACAACCGTGGATGTGTAGTTCCTTCCAGAAGGGGGTCTTCTCAATTAACCCCGAATGCACAGCAATTAACTTATCGCGGTCATTTATATCTTTTGCCTTCAAAGCCTCTATGCTGGACCTTTTCAAGTAATTTCCTAGGGACTCTCCTTGCCTATTCTTGAAATTAGCAATAACTGTGTAGTCCACGGTCAGATCTTTGCAGATGCAAAACTGTGCGGAAAATTCATAGACAAATTGTTTCCATGAGTAAATAGTATTCTCCCTGTATTGACAATATCATTTGGTTGTTATCCCTTGTAAAGTTACTGGGAAAAGACAACATCTGACGGCCCCCAAAGCATTATAGAGATCCATTTGACTGTCGAAAGCCACTAGGTGATCATCAAGGTCAGTGGTTCTGAGATACTTTATAGTGGGAACCTTTACTCTAGATGATATTATAGTACTCATGATCTCGTCGCCAAAAGGGCTACTCTTTCATTATCATTAGCCCTATCATCTTGAGTTTTTTCCTTTGCTTCCCAACAAGTCCTTGACGGGTTTTCTAGCAATGTATTTGACATAAGCCTATGTGTTTTCATAATTCACCCTCTTAGATTCATAACCTTTAGAAGTAGAGCTTCCAGACTGTTCTTGGTCACATTGATTTCCTTGATGGTCTATCCCTGTTAAAAGAGATATTTTCTTCTTGGAGGAAGCAGCTTTGAGCTTCTCTTTAGCTTAAGAGTGCTGGACGGGAACCTTTCTCTTCGGGGACTCATCCTCCTCTCTTTGACTAGACTTAGTGAGCTTCGAAGATTTCTGCGCCTGATTAGCGTTTATCTGAGCTTGCATCCCCTAGACTGTTTCTCTAGAGCCATAATTTAGCGGCATTTTCCTCCATTGCATTAGGGTTTGGTGGTTGCACTGGGTTGGAAGTTGCTCCTTCATTATTGTTTAGGTTAAACATTGGTTTCACGTTTCCTTCCAAGGTTGCATTAGGAGCTCGTTCCATATTTCGATCCTCCGATCTTTTTGATTTCATCTATCATTGCCATGGAGCAATAAGTTTACCAAATTAATTTTTAATAAGGTAAACATAAATACAGAGGTTCAAATCACCCTCCTTCTAGCACCAAAATGTTAACGATATTTTTCGTCAACACCTGAACTAGGACAAGTAATGCTTATGATGAGTAGCTTAATGCATATTTGATATAAAGGATGCAGAGATATAATTACGAATCGACGCTCTCAACAAGTTCTACCCGTTCCTAGGTATCAAGACCTTGAATCCGAAGATTAGTAACTCTTCCTTCAAGGGGTGAGCATCACGCTTACGGGAAGGCAAGTTCCATGGTAACATTTAGGAGAAGGGTTTTACAAGTTGAATAGGACCAAAGCCTTATGCCATAGCCACCTTTCGACCCTGGATAAAATAATATACATTGTGCTAAGAAGAAACAGACTAGTGCCTCACAAAACTAGGATTGTTCACGTGCCATAACACTTATGGACTTATAAGATACTTCGCATCGAACTAGAACAGGAGGGTCTTGGTGGTGTTAGACATCAAGCAATAAGTTCATAAAAAGCTTCTTTCCAAGGTTGGGTTGCATTATGCGTACTATGAGAGAGATAAACCACAAATTGACCGTTTGAAAGGAGAGAAGTCTTGGTTTTACCCAGGGCCTTCCCTCCTACGAATGGGCCTTCATTAACTCTATCATAAGAAAGGTTAATGTTAACTCCCTATCTTATCATTAGAAACACAAATGATTATCAAATCAAGAAATACTTAAGTCCTTGAATTCTCCTTTTATTAATTGTGGATAAATTACAAGAGTTGAAGAAATCCCCAATTCGATTTAGAAATTAAGGGTTGCTCTTGAGAGAAAGAGAATAAGATTGAGAAAATGATTCAACCCCGAAAATGAGACCTCTAGGGTCTAATTTATAGACAAATCGGGGCCCCTTTTGTTATAGGGCCAGCAGAAGCCCTTGTCGGTCGCTTTTCCCTTTGGTCCTGATTGTTTTTGGCTGTCAGCCGCTCTTTTGTCCTTGTATGTTGCTCTTGAGGTGCTGGTCTTCGAATCTCGGAGGAATGATCTCGGTTCTTCCTTGGAGTTTCTTCTATCTTCTTCGTATCAATACTAAGCCAGTAGGTATGGATAGCTTTTAGTGAGGCTTACGAACAAAGGCTTACGGTCATTTGCTTCCGGATGTAGGCTTTCAGACAAAGGCTTCTGGACATATGCTTCTGTATGTTGGCTTTCGGTCGTGTAATCAACACTTTGTGGAGCTTGCCTTCATGATTCAAGAGGATAGTTGCTAGATCCGCCACCCCTGTCGGTATTGACACTAAGTTGATTAGTGTGGATAGCCTATCTTTCTTTTATGGTTCCGGCCTGCCTTTCGATAGATTCCTGAAGTATGTCTCGACTTTCTAGAGGATTGCTTCCGGTGCTTTATTAATTGGTTACTAGAGGGACCTTCCGGTGATCGTCTGCTTGGGGTCTCAGTGAATGGCTCCCAGATGATTCCCTTGTACTTTTCATGCTTTTGTTTCTTGATGTACCAGTATTAAGTAAGTTAATACCGACATCACTTCTATCCTTCTAGGTCTCGGTTTGTAAGATTCTTGGTCTCTCGTTTTATTGGCTTTCTGGTTTTGGTGTGACCTTCTGTTACGTATCTTTCGTGTCGGAACTACCCAACCGATATCCTTTCATTTATATTGGATTTTAGTTCTTTTCTCTTATGATGGTGCCAGTTTCCTGACTTTCGGGTCATATGCTTATGCTCTCGGTTTTACATTGTGTCTGATTCTTGCTTACAGATGGTTCTCTTTATGGTTGTGGCGGTCTGTTAGCCCTCACCGTTAGCCTGTTTCAGTGTTAATTTTGGTAGTAACAACAAACAACCATATTATATATTCATATATGTTCTACAATGCTTATAATTTTCATATTCAACATTTTATTAACTAGTATGTTACCTATGAAATTATGTATTTTATGTTCTACTTATGTTGCATTGTTTAATATTTTGTGTTACTACCAAAATTGACAATGAAATAGGATGACGACTAAGGGGTATTGGGTGACCAAAAACTCATGGGAATCCTTCAGGAAGTAGGATCCAATACTAGGAGGAGTCAAGAGTAGGGAGAAATGGCCCGAAAGACGCGTCAACCTAGGCCTTCTTAAGAGAAAGAATCAAAAAAGCTATAGGATCAATCCTACAGTATCCTTCCAATAGCGTCAACCTGACATGGGATTCCGCAGCAAAAAGTCATCCTGATCCAGAACCAAGAAAGTTAAAGGCGAGAAATCCATCAGTTGAGGTCCGAAAGAACCTTCGGCATTAACCTGCCCAATACCGATACGTCAGGAGACTAAAACACCAAGAGTACCAAGCCAAAGGCACATAAAGATTATCTGGAACCTATTTCCAAAGCACTTGCTGCGTAGATGCCAAGAGATCATATTGATAAACAACAGAAAAATCACCCAAGGAAACCTTTTGTAGCATCAGGCTATACCTGGGAATCCCTGCGAAAAGCAGACTGGAACCTCGGTAGGGCTATAGGCTATTCGCACTAGTCTACCTGTCACAGACACCAATAGTGATTCCGAACCGGCAGCTATCTACATACATAATGAGGGTGGGCTATTTTAAGTATCCACGGGAAAACCAAAAGCCTATATCCAAAAGACTATGACCGAGAGCATGAACCCGGAAATTCAAGATACCTTCCGAAGGGCTACCACAGCAGCTAGCACATATAACCCTCGAAAAGGCTCGCGACTAGTCGAAACCTACATTGCAGAAGCCATAATTAGCACCACAAAGCGGCCATAAACAAAAACATCTGAGACCAAGAGGAAAGGCGGTCAACAATTGTCCCTGAAGGCCAAACGGCCCAATAGCGGAAGAGGCTCCAAATTTTCTATAAATAGGACCCTAGAGACCACATTTAGGGGGCTCTATACCAATCCTCGATGGAAAGATGTAACTCCTTTCTCCATATCAAAGAATCCATCATCACATAGGCAAGAGGAACCATATTCGAACAAAGGGTTGAGAAAGCTTCCATTCCTCTTACCAATAAAGGGTCTAGAAGAGATATGCCCCCATGCCGAATAGAAATTAAAAGGAAGTGTAGAAATGAGGAAGGAATGATAAAATTAAGTAATAAAAGGGTCAAAATGCAACAGTGGAAGAGGAATTTTGAGTCAAGGTTACCAAAAGGTTGTAAGCTCACAACGTTGATTGAGGGTATCTACTTCCTGACTAGACGTGAGTTGAACTTTAGGCCATCGTTAAAGAAGAAACCCAAGAATGAAGCTAAGAGAGAAGGGTCCTAATGCTACTACCATATGGTAAACGGACACGAAACAAACCATTGCAGAGTTTTACAGGGAATGATCATCCAGTTCTTAAACCAAGGAAAATTACAAAAATATGTAAAGAAAGCGTAAGAGGTTATGCTGCTAGAGCCTTCTAGGAAAAAGTTATCTGCCTAATTACGAAGAAGGTATTCCCCACAAACTTAAAATGACCAAGGATAGGTCAAGTCACAAACGGATAAAAGAAAACCCTTGTTAGCACCAAATTGGTCTGGGCAAGGCATCTCCCGAAGGGGGTGGTGTGTTATTCTTTTTCCATGCCCAAATCAGAGGGGGCTAGGTTAAAGCATCAAAAGCGTAAGCCTCCGTTTCACACCATAAATGATCGTGGCAGTCCATCTAAAATTAGCACGCCCTTCCTTTGCTTGCAGAAGAGTATGCCCTGCCTCTGCTAGAACTAAGCATGTCCTATCTCTGCTTGCAGAAGAGCACGTCCTACCTCTGCTTATGTTCCGCCTTACTCACAGAAGGGAACGCAAACCCCTATCATCACCTACGATGGTCAGTATAGGGCACCCCTCGGAGGGGGTGGCATATAAGCCTCTATCAGTACCTACGATGGTCAGTATAGAGCGTCAAAAGAGTAAACCTTAGTTCAGTGCCTACGATGGCCTCGTCTTAGTTTCTTAGACCTTATCATCACCTATGATGGTCGGGATAGGGCACCTCTTGGAGGGAGGCCGGGTATGTCCTTGGGCCCTTCTTGTGTATAAGCTAACAAAGTGCATCGGACGCACAGGCCCAGTGAATGGCCAACAAAGCACGTACATCCTCTGCTTTGACATCAAAAGCCCAAAGAGTAGCTCAGGAAGTACATACAACCACTGCTTGACAAATCGAATCTTGGTAGGATACCAAAACGTTAATGCCGGAAAGGATCTCCGGTCTCCAATCATTAAATACCCTAATCTGGGTCGATTCAGTTCCTCACAAATACCAAAAGGGGTTTCTGATCCTCCATATATGCAAACAACCTAATCTTGGTTGATGCAGTTCCTCACAAATACCGGAAGGGGTTATACTCTATCTATGCAAACACCCTAATCTGGGTTGAAGCAGTTCCTCAGCACCGGAAGGGGTTTCCGGTCTTCTATCTATGTTGACACCCGCATCTAGGTCGGGGAGGACCATCGCAAAGCATCGGGAGGGGGAGCCCCGTCTTATCTCAACCCCGAAATCGGGTGATTTATCTTTCCACAAAAAAAGACGGAAGTAGATTCCCGGCCTCCTACTATGAGTAACCTAAATCTGAGTTGGTTGGGTCTACATCAAACGCTGGAAGAGGAGTTCAGGTCTTACACCAACACCAGAATCTAAATGACCCCGATTTGAAACGGATCCGGAAGGTAATAACTGACTAGCAGGAAAAACTCCATAACGGTTATCTCAAATTAGAACAGCCTTATATGTACTCACGGATGATGGGCCACAAGACAAAATTTGGAAGAGAACGAGAAGTTCATCATCAAAATAATTCCGGGTAAAAGGATTATCTCTCTCCTTACTTAGGGAAAACTTCTCAAACCATTTATATGCAAGTAATTGTTATCCATATTTCATATCTATTGTTATTATCAAAAAAAACATCATCACATTCTCAACATCCTGATTATAGGTACAATTATATGTCTCTATTATAGAATATTGCTAAAATTCGGGTCCTCTCCATCCTCAGGCAGAGCAGAGTTGATGGCACGACGAAGCGCGATGCCTAGTAATTTGTTAAGCTTTCGCACTTTCCCACTTGTTTCGCCTAAATGATCAGAAGGTTTAATATGAAGTTTCAAGGCTCTGTTATAAGCCCTACACATTGCCCTAAGTGAACTGTTTTCCTTCTCCAGTTCGAAAAAATCCATGCGCAAATCATGCCTTTCCTCTTGTAAACGTTTAATTTGATCAGCATACCTAAAGACATGGTTATGAGAATCCTTAATCAACTTAGTTTCATATGTCCCTTTCATCTCGGTTACCACTCTCTTGCACCACTCAGAAATGATCGATTCTTTTAGCCCTGAGGGAGGGTTATTCACGTAATAAAATTTGTGACAGATAGGGATCTCGCGAACGGTCCCATTTCCGCTAAAGATGAAGACCCCGTCAGGATAGGAATATTTTTTAAGTAATATTCCCATGTCTCGCACTTTGTAGTAGCATTGTTCGAGTCAATTTCCAAATCAACACTACGTTGTCGCGGACACCTTAATTCGTCCTCAAACTCGATAGAAGGTGTAGTCTTTATGTATTACCTCAATCCATGAATAGTCCTATCTCTCTCTCTTCTAGCAGTTCTTTCAAAGCATTCATCCTCTCAGTCAAATTTTTTGATGGATAAATTCTGATGTAAAATCCTTCTCTCTTGAGGCATAGGAGGAATCTCTTTTGCCAGCGATGCTCCGCTTCGAGACGGGAGAATCTCACATCAATCAACCTACCTACAGACATACAGAAAAACAGTTACAATTTTATTTTATTTTCAATTTTCATGAATAAAACCCCTTTCCATATAAAACTTTGCGCGACTTAATCCCGAAACCAATCTACTATGACATACAGATAAAAAGGGAATTACAGAAAGATCACTTTTTCATATGTTTATTGTTTACACAACATCTGAGCATGTTTAACCCTAAAACTCTTTAGTATCGCTACACGATCTCTGCTCAGATAGTTAAAGGAGAGCTGAGGGAATGCGGTGTAAACACTCTTAAGTTCCTCAAGAAAACGCTTTTCTCTGAAAGCGTGAGTAGGTGTCATTCGAAACTTCTTTTTCAGTCCACAAATCATATGTAATTCATCCTCATAATAAAAAAAATCTGTCATGATGCAAATAAATGTATTAGCCTTCACATGTAATAAAGGGTTACTCCATACAAATGTTACATAGAACACTGAGTTAAGCTTAAAAGTGTGCCTCTTAGTCTACATAAAAACGTTTTGAGTTCTTATGCTTGTTACCTAACTCTGCTTAAGGAAGGGAGCAGCTTTTCTTTTGTCTATTGTAATGATAGGAGACTAGTTATAGCCAAATATTTAGGGAAAGAGAAAAACACTTCCGGAGTGAGAGTTATACCCGAGGACAAGGAACTCCAGGACCAATAACTTTCTTCCATCCCGAAAGACTAGAGAGGCCACCTTCTTAAGGTAACGGCAATTCAGAGTCGCGGACAATAATTTTGTCTTGGCGACCACTACCTTCGGAACCATTGCCGTTATTCCCCCCGTTGCTGCCAACAATAGCAAGAGTCTCCACTCCTTCGCTTATATCATCCGGAAGATTGTCAATATATAAAAGGTCCTCGACTTTGGATTCACTCCTCTGTGTAATCTCGACGTCTTGTTCTCCCAACCTAATCCTTTCCATAACCTGATCCCTAACGAAAGGGGGAATTTTGGTAGTTCGGAGTTCAGGAAGACTTTGAAGGTTATCAGAAAGAAGATAAAATAAGGCATCTTCATAACAGTCGGACTTAATTCGCGGAAGGTGGACTTGCAAGAAATTAGAAATTCTATCTTCAGCTGCATAGATTATATGAGAGGCACGTGAAAGCTTCTCATCCTTCTTCTGTAGCTTATCGGCAGGGGTAACCACTTCTTCCGCTATCTGGTGTTCTAAGGCCGACACCTTATCGTGGGTAACGTCCCTAGTTTGCCTTCCTTTCTCTAAGGTTGACTCGTGTATTCCAAGGAAGTCTTCAACCTCTCACATTAATCGCTCAAAGCTACGTTTACTTCTCAAAGCCGAACGATTTCAGTGGTAGAAGAAGAAGGGATTGGCTTAGACAAGTGCCATACGATAAATTGAAAGTCCGGATTGAAAAGGAAAATGTTGTACCTTAAGCTGTCAGGTGATCAAATGCTGATAGAAATCCACAATGTTTGAAGAAGAGGAAGGTAAAGGAGATGTCAGAAAATTATGGTCCAGAAAGAACGAACTTCACAATATCAGTAAAATTCGTTGAAGGATCAAGAGGCTTCGAGGGCTTAGCAGACTGAGAAGCTGGAATACGCGGCGTGACATATACACCCTCTCCTGATGTACTCGGAAGGGATAACGGAAGAACACTACTTCCTGTTTCTTTATCGGAAGTTCCCCCGGAAATCACAGAAGCGGGAAAATCAAGCTTTAGTCTCTTAGCTGGCGGGTCGACAGGTAACTCAGCTAACCTCTTAACGGAAACCGCAGTAGATCGGTTCAAAACGTCAATAAGGGTATGGGCATCTGAAGTCGAAACTCCTAGTCAAACAAAAAACAAAAGAGAGATTCAAGAACGTGAAACTTAGGTACCAAAGAGACTTAGATAAGGAATCTATTGGATCAACAAGACATACCAGGAAACAAGGGAGTTGAGGAAGCAAACACCTCTAAGCATGACAATAAACACTTAGAGCCGGGAAGACGAATGGGTGGACGCCTTAGGACCTTCTATCCATTAGGGAGGAGGTCATAGAAACACAACTTGTCCTTAGTTAGTAGAGAAGACCGACATGACGGCTTTTCGAGTAGCTTCGAAATGAGCTTAGATACATGGGATTCGCTTTCGGTTAAAGACACTCCCTTAAAAGAAGGATCTGAAAGAAAACGATTGAAGAAAAGTCATAAGTGGGAAAAATAGTCACTCGCAAAAGGTTAAAAGGGCTCACCACAATCAACAAATTAGCCTAAAATACCGGCATGACATCTAATAAAGAAAAATTGATATTCCCAGGGTATAGTGTTATCCGTACCATCATAAACAATCTTCCACAAGGGGGTAGCATGGAATATAGGGAAGTCAACACCTCTTGAAAAAGGCATCAAGTGTTAAACAAGGTTAGGAGTAAGAGAAGCCCTACCCGATTCAAGAGCAAATACTTCAAGACATAAAAGTAGTGTGTAAGTGCTTGATAAGAGCTGGATGGGTGCAATTTCCAGGTCCCGTAGAAGTCGAAACATGAAGGAAGGAAAAGGAAAGAGGCCTCCATGCCAGATATGTGCAGCTGAATAAGCGAAATATCCTTTAGGAGGATGCATGATGTCATCACAATAAGCAGCAGGGATAACCGCTACATTGTCTATTCCAAAGCTGGCAAGAATGGAGTTTACTTCATCTTGAGAAGTAATCAAAGACTTCTTATGAACAAAAGACTTCCTCCTTCGGGAAATGCCACAAGCACCAATGGATGATGAACCGGGACTCCTTCTATCAGACATTGTGCTACCAGGTGATATAATTTCATAAACACGTAAAATTCATATTCCACTCATTAGAACACTCGAGGGTGATAACGTGTAAACCTACTAGCAATGGATAGTCAAAACGGTGGATGATGGGATAATTCTAAATACTAGTCTAGATAAAATACACCACAAATGTTACCTTAGTAAAGACAATCAAGCCCTTGGTAATGACAGGGTCATCTTCTCTTAAGGTTGACATTAAGAGAATTTGGAAGAAAAGATAACCACTGAGCCATAGCTAGGCAACTATAGGTCAACCCCAAAGACCTGGATGGCACGAAGTACCATTACCGTTATTTAATTACGAGAATAGATTCTTTTCCGCAAATTGCATATCTCAAACCCTAAAATTAATATTTGGGGAAAAAGGCATTTGAGCAGGTCGCCATGAATTGCCTTCCAAGTTATTAACGTTTGAACAATTTATATCCGACATCCAAAACCCTAGCGAATTTTGGGTAGAACAATTTAATTCCTAAATTAAGGACCAAAACAGAAATATTTACCAAAGGTTCAGGCAATAAAATTCCCAAAATAAGCTTCAAGTCCTCAATGAACAAATAATCTGGTTCGAGGATTTAATGGTGCAGGTAAAACATGAAGAAGAAGCATTGGTAACTATGCCAAGGAATTTACCTAAATCTCCACCGTACAAACGAAGACCAATCAACATTCTCGATTAAGGGAGATCAAGAGACCTAGATATGACACTTCGAAAAAGGCAAAGAGCTTGACTTGGAAAATCAAAAATAGCTCTTCACTAAGCAAGGGCAAATGTTACTACCAAAATTAACAATGAAATAAGATGACGGCGAAGAGGTATCAGGTGACCGAAAGCTCGTGGGAATCCTTCAGGAAGTAGGATCCAATACTAGGAGGAGTCAAGAGTAGTGAGAAATGGCCCGAAAGTTGCGTCAACTGAGACCTGAGGAGAAAGAATCGAAAAAGCTATAGGATCAATCCGACAGGATCCTTCCAACAACGTCAAGCCGACAGGGGATTCCACAGCAAAAAGTCATCCTGATCCGGAACTAAGAAAGATAAAGGTGAGAAATCCGTCAGTTGAGGTCCGAAAGAACCTTCGGCATTAACCTACGCAATACCGATACGTCAGGAGACTAAAACACTAAGAGTACCAAGCCAAAGATACATAAAGGTTATTTGGAACCTGTTTCCAAAGCACCCGCTCCGTAGATGCCGAGAGGTCGTATTGATAAACAACAGACAAATCACCCAAAGAAACCTTCCGGAGCATCAGGCTATACCTGGGAATCCCAGCGAAGAGCAGACAGAAAACAAGGAAGGGGTATAAGCTGTTGGCACTAGTCTACCTGTCTCAGACACCAGCAGTGATTTCAAACCGGCAGCTATCTACATATATAAAGAGGGCAGGCTCCTCTAAGTATCCACGGGAAAACCAGAAGCCTATATCCGAAAGACTATGACCGAGAGCATGCACCCTGAAATTCAAAATACCTCCCTAAGGGCTACCATAGCAGCGAGCACATATCACTCTCGAAAAGGCTCTCGACTAGTCGAAACCTACATTGCGAAAGCCATAATTAGCACCACAAAGCAACTGGAAACAAAAACATCTGACACCAAGAGGAAAGGCGATCGACAAAGGTCCCTGAAATCCCAATGTCCCAATAGCGGAAGAGGCTCCAAGTTTTCTATAAATAGGACCCAGAGACCACATTTAGGGAACTCTCTGATTTTTTATCATTCTTTCTAATCCTTGTACGCCCTCTCTCTAAACCCTAAGATAGGGATCAATTGAAGGATTTTCTTCTACTCTGTTCATGTAATCTAAGTAGAAGCTTAATAAAGAGCACATCTATGTCTAAAGCATCTTCCTATGAGTTTATTATACTATTTTCTTAATTGTTATTGCAAAAGTTTACTGTTTATTTCCTACAAGAGCATGGATTCTTACTTGAACCTTCCTGCAGATCAAAGGAAACGCCTTCCTCCCGAAGCTTCACAGAATCCCCTTACATCCATCATTTAATCCTTTGTCACGAGTTGTAGGTCAGAGATCCTTCCTTCCAAGGCCTTAATATCCAGGGGCGGAGACCTAATCCAAACTCATGGAAGCCAAACAATCCATACCTTTCCCTTATATCCGCCCCCCTTCGACCTGAATCTGGTGTTGACGAAAAATATCATTAACATTTTGGTTTTTATGTTCTTTGTCTAACAATAATTCATATTCATGGATCAATAGTTGTAAGCACTAGTCTATTTGTATTGTTTTATTTTTTTTATTTTAAACATATTTTGATTTATGAATATTAATGCTCTTTCATAACTTAAGAACAATGAAATGATTTTGCAATTCAAGTCTAATTTACTATATAAAAGCATCCACGAAAATTACAGTGCAAGAATACTAGTATTTAACATATCATATATCTCGAGATTGCTCCGATATGAGCTTTTAAAGCCGAGATAGAAATCCGAGAGAATCCTCCGAGTTAGACTCATCTCATCCGAGATCTCCCCCAATACAAGGCCAAACCTCTAAAATCGCCGAGAGGAAACGCGATCGATATCTGAGATTTAAAACCTTGGTTCCTAGCATATAAAAACATAAAACCCAGATTTGATTACATCATTCTTTCTAGCATTCACCTATTAACATATAACAGGATTAAACAGTTCATAAACATTACATGTTTCTATCTTCCTCAAACAGCTAAATTAACTAATCTTCATTACTAGTTCAAGAAAGCAAACATTTAAACATTCCAATGCATAATAATATCCAGCAGCACAAATACTTAATGCATTGTTCTTCCTAACATATTACTTCAAAGTTCCAAGCATAACTTCCATAAACCGTACCAAGCTTCACCATCTCTTGCAAAAGCATCAGAGGTTGCCCCATTATTATAGGACACCCCATTGATGCCATTAGCAAATAGGTTCAGACTTTGTGCCTAGTGTGAGAATACACTATTTTACTGAAATAAACAATGTCAGACGTGCATATATATTGAATGACATATTTAGATATCATTAACTTCAAAAAATTCACTCATATACTCCTTGATTTTAATGCAAGGAATATCATCCTGAATTTCTGAATAAAACATTCATACAACCAAATTCAAAGTTAATAACAAACTATCATTAACAACCATCTGATGCATCCCACGTTATCCATCCCTTATTGTTTCTCAACAATTTCTTTCCCGGATTACCCCATCCTAATTTCTATAGGTCATACTCCTTCCTACATTGGACATATATGTGCACATTTTGTTTCCAAACTCACAAAGGCCTATCGGGATTTCACAAGCCATGTGCATGCCTGACTTCCTCCCTGGACATCAAACAGATCAATGTATACATGGTTCCTTAACTATCCAGTAACCTTTTGATAATTCAAGTGTTTATCCCTCTGATCTGTTCCCGATTTAACACTCATTTAAATGGTTTCATATCTATATTCCCATAGATTTTAAGCTGCCAAACTTGACTAGCACTTGTACGTATCATGAAGATTCAACATATATCTATATGTGTCCTGAGTGTGACTATTAACCTAGCATTCATGCAAATGCAAACGAACATCCCGTCAACCATGTCCATGCCATAACCACGCTCAAGTTATACATTCCAATATATATTTATATTATAGCCCTTAGAAAACCTTTCTTTATTCATCCACAATCCTTATCTTGTTCTCTATTATTGTGAGCATATGATCAGAGAATTCAAGTGTTCTCTGTTATCCGTTGGGTGAGCTTTTAGAATATTAACAAAGCTTTGTCGTTTATTGTAGCATTGTATGTATTCAGTTGCATCTGTATCAACAGTTGGCTAGAAATAGCCATTACTGAGTATTTTCTTTGCTAAGGTTTGCATCTCGGCTGTGGTAACTACACTCGTCTTCTTGTGTTTTATATATCACTCATTTGGCATTGTTACGGGCTACTAATGTGCACATATAAAAAATTACTCGCATACTTATTCTTTGTTTAATTAATTAACTATCAGATTAGAATACTTTCAAATGTTTTGAACCAATATAAGAATGTATATTTAAGTCATTATTCACTCGTTTATACAAGATCAAAACGGTCATTTTATGTATGAATTAACTTGAAGAGATTTACTTCCACGCTTATTTTTTTTGGAAAAATGAGTACAAATGGAAGATATTTCACATGAAAAAATGTTCAAGACTAGATAAAACATGAATGAAATAAATGAATTCATGCAAAATGGAGGAGCCCACCTATCCACTAATTTATGCAAAACAAATAAAATACAAAGACACAAGTTAGTGGAAGATTAGTTAAAAGCTAATAATGACATGGAGTTTACTCATTGAGGGCGTATTATTGGTAGCATGCTAAAAATAAATTAAGGTTTCAAGCATTTATAAATAACCCTCTTATGTTCTTGTAAAAATTCTTCTCTTTTATGCAAAGTTGTCAGCACAAAACTTAAAAGAAAAAAAATATCTATCTTTTTTTAATGGCTTCCTAGTTTGTCTTTTACTTTCATATCTTTAATTTTATGTTGTTTTCTTTAATGTTAGCTTCTTTCATGCTTATTTTTATTTTCATGCAGCTGGTTTAATTTCCTTTTGTGTAAGTTAGTCAGATATAGTTTTCTTTTCCTAGTTTTCTTCCCATTTTTGTTTATGTTGAATTCGTTTATGTTAATATGTATCCAAATATGAGAAGCTAAACCCGTTTAATTTAAAGATGATGAAGCTTTCAAAAACCATAGAAAACTAACATAAGTGGTTCTATTTATGATCAACCCTTTTATGCTTAATGCAATGTTGATGCAAATGTTGTTTAATAATAAGTTTGATAACTTATGTTGTTCAAAACAAACAGACTGTGCTTAATCAACCATAAGAAAAAGTTACATCTTCGTCAACATACGACTATGATGATGAAATTGAGAATATAATCAAAATTTAAATGATAAATGTTTTTAATTAATAGTAAAAAATCATACCTAAAATAGATTTTACTTTTAGTTTCATTCCATTTTCATTAAGAGTTTAAAAATGGTTAGAGGTTGCGTCAGACTTTGACGATTTAAGTTGTGCTAGTTAACAACACAATCAAGCCATATTAATGGTAAATACATCTACTAATCACAAATTTTTATTAATATTTGTCTTGAAGCACAAATTTTTGGCCTGATTGTGAACTTCCAAATTTTCCCTTCATATACAGTTTTTTAAAAAAATTCATCCTAGAAAATAGCATCTAAGTAAAAAAGCATTAATTTTTATATAAGTTATTATTTCTTAAAATTAGGGTCTAATAGTTTTTTTTTTAAATACAAAACTCCTTTCAAATATATTTTCAAACTTAATATCAGTAAAAAATAAGATCTTCCAAATAAACTGCAATATGCTTAACAACAAAAACAAAAATTCACACTAATAAAAAAAAGTGTTGCAATTTCAAAGTTTAAGTACGAACTAACTACACATGATTCCAATCAAAAAACACTTTATCAACAATTGTCATACGAACGTAAACTTTTGATTTGATCATGAGCTTTCAAAATTGCCATTAATATACAGTTTTTTAAACAGTTATCGTCCTAAATTATTACATCTAAATAAAAGAACATTGATGTTATAAATGCCAATATTGCTTAAAATTAGAATCCAATAGATGTTACTTCTTTTTAAAATTCAAAACGCTTTTTCACATATATTACTAAACTTAATATCACTTAAAATTAAAAATATGATCTTCCAAATAAATTTTATATGCATCTAATAACGAAAAAAAAATCACACTAATAAAAAAAATTAACACTAATGAAGAAAATTAACAGGAAAATAATGTGAAGGACAAATTGTTTGAAAATTTTAATCACAAGGACAAGAGACTAAAAATTTATTCAAAAGGACGAAACATAGCCCAAATTTATTCAAAAGGACAATACAAAAAAAATTATTTTATTTTTAAATAAAAAATTTTAATTTTTAATTTTTTTTTTTGCAGATTTTAATTATCAGATTTGTATGTCTGAAGGTATCAGTTTGTTCTCTGCAGCTAATTGGTAGCAGTTTTGCGTGTCTGAAGGAATCAATTTTTAGCCTACACCTTGTAGTTGCAGTTTTGTATACTTGTAGGTATCAGTTTTACATGTAACGGTTTTTTTAACAGAGACCGATAGTGGAGGATGGAAACGATGTCAGAAGAGAGAGTTGAACTATTTGGTAGTGTGATGAGATTGTAGATACATTTGAGGTTTTTAAGTTTAACCATTGATGTATAATGAGATTACAAAGAGAGGTTGTTTATGGATGTATAGTGGTGTTTTGTTGGTGGGATGTTCATGTATACGAGGATGTGGAGATGAAGTTTGGTTAGGTGTGATGGAGGATGGCTTGAGTGATTTGGGAGATTGGAGTTGCATTGATGGATAAGTATTGCGATTCGATAATATAAAGCCATTACATGAAAAATTGATACCATAAACAATATAAATTTGGTATCTAAAAACTGTAAAAACCAAAAACTGATACCCAACTACATGCAAAAGTGATAAAAATCTACAAAAAAAAAAAAAAAAAAAATCCTTTTTTTTAGAAAAATTTATGTGTATTGTCCTTTTGAATAAATTTGGGCTATGTTTTGTCCTTTTATATAAATTTTTAGTCTCTTGTCCTTGTGGTTAAAATTTCAAATAATTTTTCCTTGTAAATTAATTCCCCAAAAATTAAATACTACTTCGAAATTAAAATTTAACTAACTGTAAATGATTTGATTGAAACAAACTATATATATATTTATGAAAATCATTTCTTTTGAATATGTAAAACCATATATAAAAAAATATCCCACGAAGCATGAGCTCTCATCACGTACAAAGTGCATGCCATAACTGTCAAATTACATAAATCCTAAGTTTTACCGAGCATAACTCGAAATCCTGAGTGAAATTTGAAATTAACACTTTCCGTAAGGATCAACCGCATACATACTATGATTTGTATGTCGTGTGCTTACGATATTTTAATCTTGTAAAAAGTTCAAAGGTTTCTAAATCAATAAAAGTTACTATTTCGAATAATATTTTGGTGTCTACCTTTGCTGCTTACTTGAGCTAATTCCTCTTTGTTATGTCATTTGCACAAAGATCATATTAAAAATAGTTCTGTAAACACGTATTTGATAAATTTGTTATAACAAATATTAATACATTTTGTCAAAAGGTTCACCTAAAATAATTTTGTCAATTTTAAACCTAGATGCTTATTGTTTATTAAAACTAAATAATGTTAACAATTTATTCCAACATAGTTATTTTATTTATCATATATATATTTTGACAAAAGATTATGGTTTAACAAAATAGTTTGACAAATTTGTTATAATAAATACTTGATAAATTCTTTTCAAAGTTATACTGTTATAATTTTGACAAAAATTAAGCCTTATTCTTATTTTTAAATCGATATATGTATGTTAAAATCATATTTAAATCATGCTAAATTCATATTATATCTAAAAATCCAAACTCCAATTTTAAATTGGTTAAAAATTATGGATCTTACCGTAACATAAGTGATTATATTTAAGATCTTCTCATTTAAGCTTAATGTAATGTTTATTTAAATGTTGTTTATTAATAAGTTTGATAACTCGTGTTGTCCAAAACAAACAGACTGTGCTTATTCAACCATTAAAAAAATTACAGCTTCGTCAATATGGGATTATGATGATGAAATTGGGAATATAATCAAAATTTAATGGTACACGCTGCTAATTAATAGTAAACAGATCTTACCTAAAATAGATTTATTTTAGTTTTTAGTCCCATTCCATTTTCATTAAGAGTTTATAAATGGTTAGAGGTTACTTTAGACTTTGATGATTTAAGTTGTGCTATTTAACAACACAATCAATCCATATTTATGGTAAATACATCTACTAGTTCACAAATTTTTATTAATATTTGTCTTGAAAGCACAAACTTTTGGTCCGATTGTGAACTTCTAAAATTGCTCTTCATATAAAAAATTTAAACAATTATCATCCTAGAAAATAGCATCTATGTAAAAGAGCAGTAACTTGGTATATGCTTAGAAGTAGTTAGGTATTTGTTGATGATCAAGTTAACTGCCCTGACACTAAAACCAAACTGATAAAAGGTTGATATCGGGGAGTCAAAATATCGATAGCACTTGGTATTAATCTAAGTGTAACCTAGTGTTTGGGTATCACCACCGAAAGCCTAATTGATCCTAAATCCCAGTACTAGTGAGAGCAAAATATTATAATGTCATAATCTCAAATTTCGACGACACTGAAAACGAAAGTCAGGAATATTAACAACACTTTCACACTATTTCAGAAACAACTAAGTCGAAAATAGAATAGACACAGATGTTTGTGTCTGCAAAATCTGAACTAAAATGAATTAACATAGGTTTGATATTGAGTCCATCGTTATCGAAAGCATAACATCGTCCTTATAGTAAAAATTAACTTCCTATATGTCAGTTTTGCATTTAAGACCCCAAGGGTGGGCTAGGGGGATACATAAATGTTACTACCAAAGTGATTTCAATGCAAAAAGGGAAGTGAAGGGACGTCATATAAATATGAGGGACGAATAAAAAACTTAGGAGCAACTCAGGCCGGTACCCCCTCCGCAGGAAAGGGACCTGATACATACCAGGAATCGGAGACCTACGAGGTATCGACAAAGATTTATCCGACAAGAATCAACTAACAAATGCCGAGAAAGGAAGAATAATAGGTGAGAATACGAAGATGGTTTGGGATCAATCCTCGAAGAAAAGCTCTGCAGGTATAAAAAGGGTTTACTTTCGTAGATACCACGAATATCACCGAAGACCACCCTGAAGGGAGTCAGATCGAAGGGCTAAACTAAGACTCAAGCAAGGATACGGACTATTTTTACTAATCCACTTAGTACCTGAAACATCAACGGTCCTAAACCGGCAGACATTTGCGTACCACACGAAGACGGGCCCTCTAGGTACCTGCAAATAAAGCCGAAAGCCTACATCCGAAAGCTCACAGTAATGGACCGACGCCGACAACATCCGCCAAGATAACCAAAACACCTTTACCATCTAACAAACAATAAGCCCTTTCCACCTAGGAAGGAACCCAACTCACTCGGAGCCACCATTCCGAAAAGCTGCAACAAGTACCGCGAAGAGGACCGACGTACTAATGCCCGAGACCTAGGAAAGGAAAATGGTCGATAGGGGTCGTCCCAGCCCAACAACCTATTGATAGAAAGACACCAGATTATCTATAAATAGGACCCAAAATACTCTGTAAAAAGGGGATTGATTTTTTGTCTAGCTCCTTCCTCCTCAGGAAGAACAAATCACCAACTCTTATAATATATTTGTCATCTATAAAAATGGAGAATTGGGGGTCTCATGCATCTAGCGATTTGATATTCTTATAGAATCATAATGATGAAATAGGGATTTATCACCAATCTTTCTAATGAGGGGATCAATCAAGGTGTTCCAAAAATGGTGGAAGGAGATTTCTAGATAATTATGGAATATCCTCCTTCCCGCCCTATAGTGCCGCCATGTTTGATCCCGATTCTCATACTGAGCTTAACACTTCCCAAATATCGATGTAGCAGAACCGCGTGTGAATTTCTAACTCGACCCTCATTGTGATCAAGACTCCTTCTTCAGGAAGGTCTGATACAAAGGAGTCTCCGAAGTTAGCAACCGCCGCGACTCTTTCAACCTTGGGCTCATGGGAGGCGTTAGCCTATTTTCTTCTTATCTGCAATACATAATGCAGTTGCCATGACCCAAAAATCTTCCCATCCCAAAATGAGGACCATCCCCTGAAAATTCTGAGTCAAGGCAGCAGCATACTTCGTGAATGCACACTTTACGCTCTATGATCTGGGTGTTGACGAAAAACGTCGTTAACATTTTAGCACTAGAAGGAGGGCTTGAACCTCCGATCTTATGGTTAACTAGTCGAATTCTTTGTTCCGTGATAGGTAACAATGAAGACTAAGAAATTGAAAGAACAAAACGAAGAGATGGATCCCGATGTCACCCTTAAAGGAAACGAGGGCCCAGCACTCGACCCGAATAATAACGAGAAATAGGTTGCACCCGACCCACAACTGCTGCCAAATTCGAACGCCATGGAGGACAATGTCATGAGGATCGTAGCTTTGGAAAAGTAACTCCAAGAGATGCGGGCTAAGGTTGACGTTATACAGGCATAGAAGTCTCTAGGGATCACCAGGTCTAGTCAGAAAGGGGCAGACAATCTCCAAAAAGGAAGGCCCTCGTTCAACAGTCAGAAGAAAAAGGGAGGCCTAAAGCAACCTCTTCCAAGAAGCAGAAGTCCCATCTGGCATGAGTAGATCATCAAGGAAACCAATGCGAGCAGGAACAATCTGGCAGCTCCACCTCCACGGGTTATGACCCCAAAAGGGAAGATTATGACAACGCGGATGCCTACTTCAGAGATGTCACGCAGAAGACCGTTAAGGACTTGCTAGGAAGCAAGGGGAAGATAAAACAAGACGACAAGGTCAATGACAACAAGAGGGTCGCCCCATTTATTGACGAAATCATGAATACCGTCAAGAGGCAAAGTTCCCACCATGAAATACTTGGGAACAACTGACCCCGACCATCATTTGATGGCTTTCGACAGCCAAATGGATCTTTACAACGCTTCTGGAGCCATCAGATGCCGCCTCTTCCTGGTGACCTTCCAAGGTGCAGCAGCAAAATTGTATCGCCAATACAGGGAGAACATCATTTACTCGTGAAAACAATTCTCCTACGAATTCTCTATGCATTTTTTCATCTGCAAAGATCCAATTGTAGACTATACAGTCATCGCTAACATCAAACAGTGACAAGGGGAGTCTCTCGAGGACTATCTCAAAAAGTTCAACGTCGAGGCCTTAAAAGCCAAAGATATGAATGACCATGACAAGCTAATCGCCGTGCATTCAGGGTTCATAGAGAACACCCCTTTCTGGAAAGAGTTATATATCCACGGCTGCAGGGACTTATAAGACTTCCATTTCCAAGCTGATAAGTTCATCCGCATGGATGAACTATACTTCACGAAAAGGAAGTTTGGGCCACGAAGAGAAGGAGGAGGGCCGAGCCTCGGACTGAAACTTCCGGAAGGAAATCAGAGGAGATCGAGGTGGGAAGATTCTAACACAAACTCAGTTACCTTGAACAAGTCTATCTCGTATGTGTACGCTATCGCCAATAAAAGGGTTAATAACTTCCCGGTCTCATTCAAAGCCAAAAATTGCCCCGAACCTCATGCTGGCAGTAAATATTGTGAGTTCCATAAAACCAACGGGCATAAAATGGATGAGTGCAAGGTCTTATACGGGAGTATTCAAAAGCTAATCCGCGAGGGGCACTTGAAGGAGTTCATTTCAAATAAAGCAACATCAGTTCAACATGCTAGAGGACAGCAGAAGGTCTCGTTAACACGACGGGGGTTACCGCAGAAGAGAGCAACCTGAATTTGGGTCCTCCGGTGAACCGAATCAATGTGATTCATGGGGGCTCACATCCAGCTGGAAGTTGTCCGAAAGCCAAAAACCAATATGTGAAATAAGCCTTGGAAGGAATCTTCTCCATCCAAGAAGAACCATCGTTGAAGAATGCACGTTATGATCTCAAAATGCATAACCTCGTGGTTTCTCCAAAAGGAATGAAGAAAGGGGTCGTCACCCACATTACGACCCCCTCATGATAACAGCGCAGATAGGGCTCTCAGTCGTTTCCAAAATACTGTGGACACCGGAAGCGCCGTCAATGTTATTTTCAAGCATCCCTTCGACCAAATGGGGATTTCCGAAAAGAAGCTAGAACCAATCAACGAACCGATCTT
Organism: Allium sativum; assembly: GCA_030737875.1. Lineage (NCBI taxonomy): Eukaryota > Viridiplantae > Streptophyta > Magnoliopsida > Asparagales > Amaryllidaceae > Allium > Allium sativum. The sequence goes on along the minus strand of CM060912.1, from coordinate 1,943,221 downwards.
CGAATTTAATAATAAAGGTTCAACTCCAGTAGGACAAATCAGCCTGTTGGTTCACGTAGGGTTGTCTCCTCTTCATAGGACCTTCGAAACTCTCTTCGTCGTAATCGATCAGCCATCCTATTATAATGCCTTCTTTGGGCGACCAGCTTTAGAAGAGATGGATGCTTTCGTTTCTTCCAAATATCTTATGTAAAAATTTCTGACCAAACAGGGATGGGGTACCATCCGGGGAGAAAAGTTTAGCTCCCGAGAGTTGTACTTTGCAGTAGTCGAAAAATACAAAAAGGAGTACTCTTCGTATTTCTATTCTTCTATTGTTTTTATGCCTTCGGATGAGGAGTTCTTACGACCCTCACCCGAACCTCGTGTACAAATAAATAAGATTGACAAACGCACTAATGGTAGGTATGCTTCTCTAAGAAGGAAGAGGAAAAGGTAAAATGAGGTAAACTAAACTGAAGAAGGAGAAATTATCACAGATTTAGACTCTCGAGGAGACATTGAAAGGATCAAGCCAATAGAAGAAGTGGAAGGAGTAAACGTTGACCCAAAGGACGAATCGAAGGTCATCAACATAGAGAAGAGGCTAACAGAACCCCTTCGAAGTGATTTGATTTACTTCCTGCAGCTCAACAAAGATTTTTTCGCCTGGACCCATTCGGATATGGTCGGTATCGATCCTTCGATGATGAGCCACGCATTGAACATCGATCTTTCAATAATCCCGATCCAGCAGAAGAAGATGCAATATAATAGAGACCGGACTGAAGCCTTGAAAGAGGAAGTCAAAAAGTTGGAAACTAATGGTTTTATCTGGGAGGTCCATTAGTCGAGATGGTTAACCAAACTCGTGCTGGTGAAAAAGTCCAACGGGAATTGGAGGACGTGTGTCGGTTACATGGATTTTAACAAAGCTTGTCCAAAGGACTGTTACCCTCTCCGGCGGATTGATCAGTTGGTTGATGCCACAAGTGGATACAAGATATTATCCCTGATGGACGCATATTCTAGGTACAACCAAATCCCAATGCATAAACCCAACGAGGAACATACAAGCTTCATTACCGACTGGGGAACATTTTGTTATACAGTAATGCCTTTCGGTTTGAGAAATGCAGGGGCGACGTATCAAAGGTTGGTAACAGGATGTTCCAGGAGCAGATAGGACGCAATATGGAGTTATATGTCAACGACATGCTAGTGAAATCCACTAAAGCAGAGAGTCATTTGAAAGACCTGGAAGAAATGTTTGTAACCTGAGAAGTTACCAGATGAAGCTGAGACCTCATAAGTGTTCCTTTGGGGTGCAACCTTGGATGTTCCTGGGATATGTGGTGAGCGAGCAAGGGATAGAAGCTAGTCCTGATCAAATACAAGCCGTTAAAGACATGGAAGAACCTAAAACCAGCAAGGAAGTCATGAGCCTAAATGGGAAGGTAGCAGCACTCAGCAGGTTCATTTCTAAAGCCATCGATAAATGCGTCCATTTCTTTAATGTCATAAAGAAAAAGAAGAATTTTGAATGGAATGAGGAGTGTAAGAAGGCATTCCAAGAGCTGAAAATTTACATGGGAACACCTCCGGTGTTGTCTAGCCCCGAGAATGAAGAAACTTTATACGTATACATGGCGGTCTCCGAACACGCAGTGAGCTCAGCACTGATAAGGGAAGATAAGGGGCTCAACACCCCATCTATTATGCCAGCCGGAGGCTAAAGGAAGCGGAAACCTGATACCCTGTCATAGAAAAACTGGCATACTGCTTAATTCTTACTGCACGGAAACTCAGGGGTTATTTCCAATCATATCCAATTAAAGTCTTAACTAGCTTCCCACTCAAATAGGTGTTCAGCAAACCAGAAACCTCAGGGAATCTATTTAAATGGGGGTATCGAGCTCAGTCAATACGAAATTGAGTTCCATCCTCAAGCCGCGATCAAAGGGCAAGCTCCCGCGGATTTCGTAAACGAATGCACAAACTTCATTTCAAAACAGTCAATCAAAGAAAATGACTCCAAGGCCAAATGGCAACTCTTTGGGGATGGAGCGTCCAACGAGTATAGGGGCGGGATAGGATATGTTATAATCACCCCTGACGGACACCGCTTACACTACGCCATGAAGTTAGGTTTCCCAGCAACCCACAATGTGGTTGAATATGAATCCATGGTAGCTGGTCTGAATCTGGCATTACAATTGAAGATACCGAGGATAGAAATCTTCAGCGACTCATAATTAATGGTAAACCAAATAAAACAGACATTCCAAACCAAAGATAAATGCCTTATCTTGTACATGAAGAAGGTAATAAAAATGATTTCTTTGTTTGAGGACTTCTCAGTTCATCAAATACCCCGCAGAGAGAATACCTAAGCGGATTCATTAGCTAAGTTAGCCAACTACCGAGGAGCCTCCGAAACCTAGATTGTACTGGTGGGGTATCAAGAGATGCCTAGCATCGAGCAGGAGGAATCAGAAACAGGAAAAGAACTGTTAGTCTTAACACGATCCGAAGCTTCGAGAATGGGAGACAAGGAAAACCAAGAAGGAAACTCCAAGAGGGTGTTCCCCGTGACAGAAACACATCCCCGACAGGAAATTACGTGGTTGAATCCCATAGAAGAATACCTCTTAAAAGTAACATTACCCCTTAATAAGCAAGATGCGAGGAGGATAAAACACCAAGCTTCTACATTCACTGTCATGGACGACATACTGTATAAAAACGGACGTGCACTTCCTTACCTAAGGTGTGTAAGCTTCAAAGATGGACTCAGCCTATTAAAAGAAACTCATAAGGGATGGTGCGGAGACCATTCCAATGGAATAAAACTGGCTAAAATGGTTATGTGACTGGAGTATTACTAGCCACAAATGGTTAATCAAGCAGTCGACTACGTCAAGAGGTGCGACAAATGTCGGAAGTACTCTAAAGTGCCACGACTTCCTCCCAGCAATCTAACCACTATATCAAGCCCCTAACCTTTCGATATATGGGGAATAGACTTAATCGGGCCCTTGCCTCTAGCCAAGGGAGGATCCAAATATGCTATAGTGGCCATCGATTACTTCACCAAGTGGGTGGAGGCGGAACCCCTTCGAGTTATCACATCCAAGAAAGTATTAAGATATGTAATAAAGAATATCACTACCCGCTTCGGGATCCCCCATAAGATCATCTCGGATAATGGAACACAATTCGAGAGTGAAGAATTCACCCAATTCTATGGGAAAAATGGAATCGTCAAAAGTTTCTCCTCAGTGGCCCATCCGAGGGCTAACAGAGCCGTGGAAGCCGCAAATAAGACCATTAAGACAATCCTTAAGAAACGCCTAAATCAGGCTAAAGGAAATTGGGCAGAAGAGTTACCTTTAATACTATGGGCATACAGGACCTCCACCAAGACAGCCACTGGATATACCCCCTTTTCACTGACATATGGATGCGAGGCTATGCTTCCTATAGAGATCGAAGTTCCGTCACACCGAAGGATAGCATACGCATTTGACCCCAATCAGGAGTTAAGGAAGGAGTCATTAGATTTGATAAAAGAATTAAGGGATGAGGCTGCTATCAGAACTGCCGAGTACTAAAGAAGGATCACAAAATATTACAATTCGAAGGTCAAAGCCAGAACCTTCACTAAAGGTGAATTAGTACTACGATGAGTGATGGCTAATATCGAGGAACCGGCTGATGGTCCTCTCGGTCCGAATTGGGAAGGACCCGTCATTGTCCACCAAGAAGTTATACCTGACACATATCGACTATGCCGGCCCAACAGCGATCTAGTTCCAAGGACATGAAACTCGTAACATTTAAGGCCATATTTTCCAACCATAAAAGAATAAAGAACGAGATCTTTTTCCCCAAGGAATCGTCATACAACTAGGGTATGGAAACCCTTCCGATAGCTCATAACAAACCAAAAAGGGGTCAAGCCAAAAAAAAAGGATTGAATCCCTCGTCATCGCCAAAATTGGTCGGGCCGAGACATCCTCCCGAAGGGGGGATGATTGTGTTAGTCTTTCTCCTTGCCCGAACCAGATGGGGCAGGGTTAAAGCATCGAAAGCATAAGCCACCGATTCACACCAGGAATGGTCGTTGCGGTGCATCTAAAAATTAGCACGCCATGCCTTTGCTCGCGGAAGAGTACGCCCTACCTCTGCTCGAACTAAGCACGTCCTAACTCTACTTGCAGAAGAGCACGTCCTGCCTCTACTTATGTTCTGCATTACCCGCAGAAGGGAACGCAAACCCTTATCATCGCCTACGATGGTCAGGATAGGGCGCCCCTTGGAGGGATGGCGTATAAGCCTCTATCAGTGCCTACGATGGCCCGTGTAGAGTGTCGAAGGAGTAAACCTTAGTTATGTGCCTACGATGGCCCCGTCTAGGTTTCTGAGCCCTCATCGTCGCCTACAATGGTCAGGATGAGGCGTCTCCTGGAGGGAGGTTGGGTAAGTCCTTGTGGATAAGCTAGCCTAGTGCACCGGACGCACCGGCCCAGAGAGTAGCCAACAAAGCACGTACATCCTCAACTTTGACAACCAAAGCCGAAGGGGAGGCTCAAGAAGCACGTACAACCTCTGCTTCCAAAATCAAATCCGAAGGGGATACACGTTTCGTTAATACTGGAGTAAGTCCCGGTTCTTCATACAAATACCTGAATTTGGGTCGATTCGGCGCTTCATGGATACCGGAGGAAGTCCCGGTTCTCATACAAATACCCGAATTTGGGTCGATTCGGCGCTTCATGGATACCGGAGGAAGTCCCGGTTCTTCATACTAATACCCGAATCTGGGTCGATTCGGCGCTTCATAGATACTCGAGGAAGTCCCGGTTCTTCATACAAATACCCGAATCTGGGCCAATTCGGCGCTTTATTAATGCCGAAGGAAGTTTCGGTAAATATTCGAATCTAAATGGAATTCGTCTATTCATTTATGCCGAAAGGTTTTCCGCTCTTTAATATAAAAACACCTGAATCGGGGTGGTTTCGACTACTCCTCAATACAGGATGGGCTTCCGGTCCGCAATACTCTCGACCGTCAACTATCATGTTCCCGAATCTGGGCGAGTTCAGCTCTTCAATCTTGGTATGTCCAAACTCGGATGGTGTTTGACTCAACACCAATATTGGGAAAAGTTTCCAATTCCCCATCAAGGCCTAAACTTAGGATGCTTTGATTCTTCGCAAGGCATCGGAAGCAGGTCTCATCAGTAAGACCTGTGACGTAACCCAGCATTAAGAATAATTGACAAGCAAATAGGAGAAGGCCAAATGGAAGACGCTTGACTTGAAAAGTCGAAGACACGCCTTCACTAAAAAAGGGGGGCAAATGTTACTACCTAAATGATTTCGATGCAAAAGGGGAAATGAAGGGACATCAGATAAATATGGCGGAAGAATAAAGAACTTGGGAGCAACTCAGGCCGGCACCCCCTCCGGAGGAAAGGGACCAGAGGTATACCAGGAATCGAAGACCTACGAGGTATCGACAAAGATTTATCCGACAAGAATCAACCGACAAATACCGACACATAGAGAAAGGAAGAATACCGGGTGAGAATACGAAGATGGTTTCAGATCAATCCTCGAAGAAAAGCTCCGCAGGTATAAAAAGTGTTTACTTTCGTAGATACCACGAATATCACCGAAGACCACCCTGAAGGGAGTCAGATCGAAGGGCTAAACGAAGACTCAAGGAAGGATACGGGCTATTTGTAATAATACACTTAGTACCTGAAACATCAACGGTCCTAAACCGGTAGACATTTGTGTACCACACGAGGACGGCCCATCTAGGTACCTGCAAATAAAGCCGAAAGCCTACATCCGAAAGCTCACAGTAATGGACCGACGCCGATGGCCTCCGCCAAGATAACCGAAACGCCTTTACCATCCAACAAAGCAATATGCCCTTTCCACCTACCAAGGAACCCAATTCACTCGTAGCCACACTTCCGGAAAGCTGCAACCAGTACCACGAAGAGGACCGACGTACCGATGTCTGAGACCCAGGAAAGGAAAACAGTCGAAAGGGGCCATCCCATCCCAACAACCTATAGATAGCAAGACACCAGATTCTCTATAAATAGGACCCAAAATACTCTGTAAAAGGGGGATTGATTTTTTATGTAGCTCCTTCCTCCTCAGGAAGAGCAAATCACCAACTCTTGTAATATATCTTCCATCTATAAAAATGGAGAAATGGGGGTCTCGTTCATCAAGCGATTTCATAATCTTATAGAATCATAATGATGAAACAGGGAGTTATCACCAATCTTTCTGATGAGGGGATCAACCAAGGTGTTCCAGAAACGGTGGAAGGAGATTTCTAGAAAATTATGGAATCTCCTCCTCCTCCCCCTTATAGTGCCCCATGATTGATCCCGATTCTCATACTGAGCTTAACACTTCCCAAACATCGATGTAGTGGAACCGTGTGTGAATTTCTAACTCGGCCCTCGTTGTGATCCAGGCTCCTGCTTTGGGAAGGTCTGATACAAAGGAGTCGCCGAAATTAGCAACCGCTGCGACGCTTTCAACCTTGGGCTCATGGGAGGCGTTAGCCTGTTTTCTTTTTATCTGCAATACATAATGCGGTTGCCATGACCCAGAAATCTTCCCATCCCAAATCCAGTACCATCCCCTGAAAATTCAGAGTCAAGGTAGCGGCATACTTCGTGAATACACACTTTACACTCTATGATCTGGGCGTTAACGAAAAATGTCGTTAACAATAAACTATATTATTCGCCATCACAAACCTTCTAAACCATTTGATAGAGTGAATGGAATGTGACCAACTGCTGACATGTGGGTGGTTCTGCAAGCTCAAATGCCAATGGTAGTTCGTCAAGCCACTAGCTTTTGGCTTTTTTTTCAAATGCTTTTTCAAAGTGGACTTGATAATCTTATTTACAGCTTCGACTTGTCCCTTTCATTGGAGATGGACAAGCACTGAGTATCGCTTGTCAATGCAATAACGTTGATAGAATGAACTTGGCACGATCGATTTTGGCCTTATTGTCTATTATGATTGTTCGACGAAGACCAAAGCGAACAGATGATATCCAACTGATAAAGTTGGTCAACTTCTTCATTGAAATAGTAGTCAATAGTTCAGCTTCGACCGATATGGTGAGGAAATCAACCGTAGTGATGGCGTACTTCGCACTCCAGTTGAAAATTGACAGAGTGCAATAATGTTGATGCTCTGTATGGTGAATGACCGTGGATATACCATCTAAATGAGTTACGTCGGTGGAGCTCCTAGTATCTTAACAAAACTTTGGCATTTATCATAGCGTCGTATGTATTCAGCTGTATCTCTATTAATAGTTGGTGAGAAATAGCCGTAACGGAGTATATATTTTTTGTTAAGGTTTGCACCTTGGCTGTGGTAACTTCATCTGCCTTCTTGTATTTTACGTAACAGTCATTTGGAGTCGCTATGGGCTACTGATGTACACGTAAAATAAAAGAATATTTCTCGTTTATTTAGTCTTCGTTTAATTAAATAAATATCATACTAGGATATTTTTACATATTTTGAACCAATACACGAATATATATATTCAAGTCATTATTCACTCGTTTATACAGGGTCAAAACTGTCATTTTATGTATGAATTAATTAAAAAAATTTACTTGTGCATTTTATTACTTTATGGGAAAATTAGTACAAATGGAAGAGATTTAATGGATATACACATGAAAAAATGTTCAAGGCTAAAGCACGAATGAAATAAAAGAATTCATACCATATGCAAGAACTCACCTATCCACTAATTAATGTAAAAATGAATCAAAGACTTAAACACATGTTAGTGGAGGATTAGTTAAAAGCTAATGATAGCTTAAAGGTTACTCATTGAGGATGGTATTATTGGTATCATGCTAAAAATGGATTAAGGTTTGAAGCATTTATAAATAATCCTTTTATGTTTTTATAGAAAGGTCTTCTCTTTTGTGCAAAGTTATCAATACAAAGCATTTTTAAAAGAAAATCTATCTTTCTTTAATGGCTTCCTAGCCTCTCTTTTACTTTCATATCTTTTCTTTTATCCACTTTTTTCTTCAAAATTAGCTTCTTTTTTGCTCATTTTTATTTTCATGCATGTAGTTTAGTTTCCTTTTATGTAAGTTAGTTAGATATATTTTTCTTTTCCTAATTTTCTTCCCATTTTTGTTTCTGTTGAATTCACTTATGTTAGTATGTATTCAAATATGAGAAACTAAACCCTTTTAGTTTAGAGACTATGAAGCTTTCATAAACCATAGAAAACTAACATAAATGATTCTATTTATGATCTTATCTTTTTAGATTAATGCAATGTTGATATAAATATTTTATATTAATAAGTTTGATAACCTATGTTGTTCAAAACAAACAAACCATGCTTAATCAAACATAAGAAAAAATTAAATATCTTCGTCAATATATGATTATTATGATGAAATTGTGCATATAATCAAAAGCTAATGGTCCATGTTTCTAATTAATATTAAATAGACCATACATAAAATAGATTTAATTTTAGTTTCATTCCATTTTCATTAAGAGTTTATAAGTGGTTAGAGGTTGTGTTAAAGTTTGATGATTTAAGTTGTGCTAGTTAACAACGCTATTGTGAATCATGCCATATTTATGGTAAATACATATACTAATTCACAAATCTTTATTAATAGTTTTCTTGGAAGCACAAATTTTTGGTCCTATTATGAACTTTCAAAATTTCCTTTCATATACAGTTTTTAAACAATTATCAACCTTAAAAATAGCATCTAAGTAAAAGAGCATTAATTTTTGTAAAAGTTGATATTGCTTAAAATTAGGGCTTAATAACATTTTTTTTTACAAATACAAAATTCTTTTTTACATATATTACCAACTTAATCTCATTTAAAAATAAGATCCTCCAAATAAACTACATATACGTTTAATAACAAAAAGAAATTCAACTAATAAAAAAACACTGCAACTTCAAAATTAAATATTGAACTAGCTACACATGATTCCAATGATAAAACTCTTTATTAATGGTTGTCTTGCAAGCGTGAACTTTTGTTCCGACCATGAACTTCCAAAATTGTCATTCTTATACAATTTCTTAAACAGTTGTCATCCTAAAATATAATATATAAGTAAAAGATCATCAAAATTTTATAAATGTTTACATTGCTTAGAATTATGATCTAATGGATAATTTTTTGTACAAATTTAAAACACTTTTTCACATATATTACCAAAACTTAATATATGTGACGACCGCCCATAATCCTTGCACTAAATTAGAGGAATAATGCGCTAAAAAGTGTGCCAGACATATATGGACGATCATCAGAGTAGGTAAACAACATTGGAACCTGTCGTAGAGCTCACAACGCAAGGATAAAATATAATAGAACATATACAACAGGAAATAGTAATGAAGCATCATATAGCAAACTTTTGAAACTTTCTGAACATCCTGAAAGATTATCCAACTGTTATTAAAGTTTGTACATAAGGCCTCACTACAACCCTCATAGAGCACTCAAACAGCGGAAACAGAAATACTAGATAGTAATAAAACTAGTACGCCAGCCGCCTGCTCGCCTTCGCACAGCAGCGTCGTCCTCACTAATCACCTGTAACCTGCTACTTAATCTACCCATCCACAACCGGATGAACAGGCTAAGGTAATAAGAGGAGACATAAAACCTTGAGTCAGACAACAGTCTTAGTGAGCGATAAAACAGCTAAAACCTTCAACAATAAAGTGTATAAGAATAGGTAGATCAACAAACCAATCTACCAAATACCAGAAAAGAACTTGACTCCCGTCTTCCTCACATCGGACAGTGATAGCCTTTACGATAACAATTCAATCATTCATCCATGGAAACCAGAACACCCATTCAAGCATGGTAAAGCTCTCATAACATCCAGATTATATGCATCTCATGTAAACCACCTAATCAAATTCAACGTCCCTCAAGCACAAGCCCTAAAGGACTAAACCAATATCGGACAAGCGCCCGAGGAACATCTTCTTCGACGTTTGACAACCTACATGAGATGGTACAAACAGAACAACCAATCATCCATGACTGACTCTGCCTATCACCGTCAATCCTGCTTTGAAACCATCGTTAATCGTATGATGGTCAACCTTGCCATATGCCAAGGGCTAATGGTAACCCCAGTTCTAGCATAAACTACATACGCCTTTCAACGATACGTATGTATGTCCAACCTTGACAACTAGGCCTTTCAACGATACCCTGGGTACTCGACCTACAACCAGTCTTTTGGATGCCCCCATCATACCCCTGCTTTGAGCCTGCTAGAACTTATGACAATGATAATCTCTCAGCCTTTTCATCTCTAGTCATTCAACTCGATGACTTTTCATAGTACAAGCAACCTTCTCAAGCAACCATTATCCACCAACTCACGACCTTTGAGTTGTCACCTCATTCGCTGTTCTACACCGACCAATGAACACCTTTCAACACTTCGAACCTTCCTATTTGAATTTACTTCGAAGTCATACCATCACCGAGCTAATTACATCACTGCGCTGCGGCTAGGGTTCAGGGGGTTGCCCCCGAAGATTTTTTTTTTTCAAGTTCTTTTTTTCAAATCCAGGTCGTACCCGAAAAGCATACTTTTTTGGAAAATGACCCCATTGAAAATAAACCATAGCACTTAAGCTACCCACCACAACGTTTAGAAGTGCTGCTGAAAACTCCTCCAACTTGATCGATCTGCTAGAATACCCAACCGACCGACCCCACTTGGACCCGACCGACCCGTGCCTTCCAACCCGGCCGACCCGACCAGTTGTGTCCAACCCCATATCCTCCCGAACTGGTTATGTCCGACCTGACCTGATGCCCACACGTAGTTCCATCCCGGCCGACCCAAATGACGACCGACCCGATCAGAATGGACCGACTCGACCCACTTGTTTCCTCATCAAAACATGAACTTTAACCCAACCGACCCAGTCACAACCAACTGACCTGATAGGTCCGACCAGGTATAGACCGACCCGACCCAAAAGTTTGACCGACCCACTTCTTGGCTTGTTCCCTAAGACAAGTTTTGAACCGACCCGACCCACTTCTGACCGACCTAAAACCTGCACATTGTAATTTCAACTCCGATTTCGACCAAAACTTCGCCAAACAACAAATTTGACGAAACTAACTCAACCAATTCACCAAATGCATCCATAAACATGTCATAACATCACTAACAACATGAATATGATGATTATCACTAAAATGATGTAAGTTTCTCCAAAACCATTAAAATGAACATATGGTCAAAATAAGATATCAAACTTACATAAACATATAACATGGCATGGAATTAACCAGTTAAACTTGCTAAATTAGATCATAGGGTGATTCATATCAAATTGGACATATATTGGTATAGATCTATGAGAAAACTCTTGAATATGATGAGAAACATGCACAAACACTCATATACTTCATTGCATTCATGTGAGAGATGTAAATCACTTATCGATCTGCCAAAACAAGCTAAAATTGATGAAATAAGAATTCGGACAGCAAGCACCTCGCACCAAATCCCTTGATCCGATGAACTCTTGCCTCAATTGATGTAGATCTAGTTTCCATTGGTGTAGATCTATGATTTCCCTCCTTGGATTTTGATTTTTAATAGTGGAAAGGTGTTAGAGGAAGGAGAAGCTCAAGGCCTCCAAATGAGAGAATGGAAAACTAAAACTATCTCACATACCCCTTACCCCCTATTTATAGTTTCCACCAACCCCCTAATCGGCCTCTCCCAAGTCAGCTCATTAGGCTCACAAAACCTGGACAGCCAACTGAAAAACCTTAAAACAGCGATTTCTCCCAAACCGCTGAGCTAAATCTTTAATATAACCATTCTACGGAAAGGCAAACATCAATTCATTTCCAATGGCATAGGTCTCACCCTCTTATTCGACCTAAATCAAAAGTTATGCCGTACAAGAATAGAAGGGGCAAAATGGTCACAAATAAAATCGGTAAAAATTATGGACATGTCTCACATTCCCGTAAGTAACATATTAAAAGATGAGAATGATCCAGCTCCCAGGGAATAAAATACAAATATTTTACCATCCCATGATCCGTAAAATGTGGGCTGTTACAATATCGCTTAAAAAAAGGTCTTTCAAATAAACTTTATATGCATACAATAACAAAAACAAAAATTCACACTAACAAATAAATGTTACAACTTCGAAATCAAAATTTAAATTAACTACACAATCGGAATAAAACTACATTAGCTAAATAATTATGAATATTGATTCTGTTGAATATCTTTATTAATAGTTACCTTGAAAACATAAAATTTTGAACCGACGGTGAACTTCTAAAATTGCATTTCATGTTCCTTTTTTAAATGATTATCATCCTGAAAAAGTAGTTCCTAAATAATGAGCATTAATTTTTACAGAATTTAATATTTCTTACAAATAGGATCTGGTGGATATTTTTTTAAAACAAATTGAAAACGTTTTTTCTCCATGTTACTAAACTTAATATCACTTAAAAATGAGATCTTGCAAATAAACTTCATATACATTTAATAACAAAAATAAAAATTCACGTTAATAAAATAATTTAAATGTTGCAACTTCAAGATCAAAATTAAAATTAACTACACATGATCCCAATGGAAAAACATAGCTAAATAGTTACGAAAATCATTTCTCTTGAATATCTTTATTAATAGTTCTCGTTGAACCGCAAATTTTTGATCCGACCATGAATTTCAAAAATGGCATATCGTATACGATTTTTTAAACAATCGTCATCCTAAAAAAATTTTATCTAACTAAAAAAACATTAATTTTTACAAAAGTTAATATTTCTTACAAATAGGATCTAATAGACATTATTTTTTTCACAAATTCAAAATGCTTTTTTTACATATATTACTAAACTTAATATCACTTGAAAATACGATCTTCCAAATAAACTTCATATACATCTAATAACTAAAACAAAAACTCACATTAATAAAAACAGAAAATCAATACTACTTCGAAATCAAAATTCAGACTAGCTATAAATGATTTGATTGAAAGAACATAAATAAATATTTATGAAAATCATTTCTCTTGAGTATGTAAAAGCATATATATATATATATATATATATATATATATATATATAATTGCCCATGAAGCGTAAGCTTTCGTCATGCGCAAAGCGTATGTCATGATACCTCTCAAGTTACATGAATAATTTGTAAAAAAAAAAAGTAATTAACGCGAGCAACGTGTGCCGTAACACTCGTGATTACAAAAGGAGGTCATAAAATCATTCAATGCTGCGTTGTGCGATTATGAAAGGGGATTTACCTCTAAATTGTTTTCTACTAAAATTTTTTAGTTCAAAATTATTTTTTAATTTCTTGCAGTTTTAGCGAGCATAACTCTAAAAATCCCGAGTGAAATCAGAAATTAACGTTTTTCTAATAAATCAACCGTATGTGTGCTATGATTGTACATCGTATGCTTACGATATTTTAATTTAGTGAAAAATTCGATGGTTTTTAAATCGATAAAAGTTACCTTTTCGATAGAAAAATTGGTGTCTTTGCCAAAGAAAGCTATTTTAATTTTACTCCTCAAATTATTTATTTTTATCATTTTTTTTAATAGAGGTAGATTCCATCTAAAAAGCAATTTGCATTTGTGTATACATTTTATGCTTTATTGCGTTTGCATCTCTTGTTTATTGTGTTTTGTCTGTGTTCCTTTTGCAATTATTTAGAAATAAACATAAAGTTTTTGCATTGTGCATTTTTTTCTTGAATTTCATTTCTTTGTTGTTTATTTTGTTGTGTCTTCATTGTGCTTCTTTTAATTTTTCCTGTTTACTTCCCTCTTTCTTTTTAAAATGTGGTCTATCTGTTCACATTGCATTTACAAGCATCATAACGATTTCATTACATTTGTCTTTATACTGCAATTCTATTTCTCTAGCGCATTTCTATTTTGCTTCAAGTTAAATTTCCTAAGCCATTTGTTTTGGTACTCACTGTTTACAACATGATCAAACAACATTTACATTGCACGTTCTAAAAATTTCACTGTTACATTAGTAGCACAACAAGTTTTGCACAAGCTTTTACCTTGCACTGCATTTAATTTACTTAATATTACATTACATTTACAAGTTTTTTACACGGTTTACTGAATTATTTTCTTTCTAAATTCAATTATATCGCAAGACATTTACACCTCCAAACAGACTTCAGCACTGACAGGCATTAATCTCTAGACTTTTAAGATTCCGGTGGGGTTCAAGTCCTTCCAAAACTTCTTCACATGTATCAATGCCACTTAATGTGTTGCTCCAAACAAAGATAAGCGTATCTATATTCTTTTTTTTTGATCTAGCATCGCCTCCTCGGCTTCCTCTTTTCCTTTAACAATTTTGAATTGACAATGACCCACCAATTGTTAAGTCCCTTAATGATCTCATTCCATTAAAACCATCAACATGAAAATTAACCAAATTTTGTAGTAATGGTAGTTTTTCTATATTGACCATTTCTGAATTATGATATAGATAATCCAATTCCTCACCAAATTTGTTATAAAATTTTAAAGTACGCAAATTAGTCAAATTGCTGAAACCTTGAGGCAAAGTATTAGCTGGAAAATATCTAGTGCCCTGTTCTTCATTATCCATAGTCAAAATAAAAATTTGCAACTGATATAGCTTAACCAATGATACAAGTAGCTTGCTATTATATCCTACATGCAAATAGCGGAGGTGCTTAAGTTTATCAATACGAGGATCGCTCAACACTTCCATTTTGTCATCTCCAACATACAATGCACGTAGTTTAGTCATATTTTGAAATATATCTTTTTTGCTTTCAAAAATACTACTAAAACCATCTTGCAAAACAATCAAGCTACGCAAATTTGTCAAGTTGAATATGTCAGATATAGCTAATATTGTAGACCGATCTGTGCATACAAAGTTTTCCGTAATGCATAACGATAGATGAATGCATGTTCTAGGAACATGTAGCGAGTTGTGATGTTCAATTCTATGACATCGTTTCTTCGAAACCTTTTCCGCTAAATCATGTATGACGAACAATTAACTTATGCAATAGATAATTTCTCGAAAAAAGAGTATGATATCAGTTCCCCAATATATTTCTGCCCTACTTCCTCAAGTGTTAACCCATTTGTGTTTTCAAGAAATCCTTGTGCAATCCATAAAAAATCAAATATGGTTGGTTTTTCTATCATAAAAGTCAAATTTGTAACCTTTAGGAAACAAACTCCAGTATGCAAAACATCGTTATAGATGCGAAGGAAGACATTGATAACTAAATAAAAGAAGATTCATGGTACCCTTCTGTATGTCTTCTTGCTGAATGATTTTATCCCATTCATTAGCACTTTTATTACGCAATGAACTTCCCACGACCTTTAGCGTAAGAAGAGAATGTTTTACCTCGCTTATAATCTGATTTCCAACATATTTAAACTCTTGATGTTCTTCCATATTTTCTTCATTGCAATCAAATGCATAATGCTTCAATATTGACCAACAGTCTTCATCTCTCAAATCATCTAAATGGATGATAGGTTTTGCGTTCAAGTCTTTTTCAACTTTTTTTGTCCGAGTTGTTAAGATTATCCGACTCCCTTTCTCCGCAACTTGATTCAAAGGAATCACTGGTATATCCAATCTTGTGATGTCTTTATCCCAGACATCATCTAAAACTAAAAGAAATTTCTTTTTTGAAATAGAATCTTTTAGTTTTTTCTTAAGAACGTCTAGGTTACTTATTTGACCACATCCTTTTTCTTTAGTGGACTCTAATGTTTCTTTGATAAGACTTTGCTCATCAAAAGTAGGTGTAACATGTACCCACATTGTTAGACCAAAATACTTTTCAATTCTATTTTCATTATAGATGTGTTGAGCGGTAGTAGTTTTACCGGCCCCTCCCAATCCTCTTATGGCAATTATCGGTACATTTTGTTTCCTAGAGTTTAAGTCAGCTTGAGGCTCGTCTAACAATAACTCAATAATCATATCACGTCGATCTCCTCCTCCATAAAAAGGAGAGGAAATAGTTGAGGTTTTTGGAGTAATAGTATTGGCTTTTGGATGTGCTGTGCCTTTTCTAGACATGATAAATGGATGCATTTTTTGCACTTGTTCAACAAGCTTGAACAAGTTTTCTAAACCAATCCTCAAATATGATTTAGGAAAAAAAGTTCCCAACTTTTCTTTAGACTTAGATATGAGTTTCCTTATAGGATTAGAGGAAGAAGAGGTTTTGACCTGATTTTCAATTTGGTTGTATTCATAGAGATCGAGCAATTCTTCCAATTCCAATGCAGCGGCTTTGCAGCTTCTCGAGCAATGGCCTGGACTTCAGTAGTTCATCGGACTTTGCTTCTCTGATCAACGCTTCAATTTGGTAAGCAACAATTACATTAAGATGTTCCATTTTGTCAGCAGTTACATCACCTCCAAAATTTGAAGCAAGCTTTTTGACAACACGGGAGAGACCTGAAAGAGCCAACTCTGTTCCTATTGATGTTGCGATCTCCATGTTTGTTTGAATTATATGGCGTGCGTGGAAAGATCTGGAATTAAAAGCAGGGTGGAAGTAGATGGGTATAATGCAATGCAAAGGCAATTGATGGAGTAAGATATATAGCGAGAGATTAAGGAGGGTCAATTATGTGTTTCTAGCTCACGTATCACATGCATAGTCGCAGAAGATGTTGATGGACTACAAAATCATGGACTCTTATAGCAATAATCTTGGACATAACCGGCATTTTAAGGTCCAAATTTCTGGCTACACACAATATATATGGACACAATACATATGTAAGTGTAAGAGTAAAATACATATGGACATGGTTTTAGCAAGGCATCGTACAAGTGCAAACAATATGTCCATTCAATTCTTATATGTAAGATACTATGTAGAGTTAAGTGTTGCTCTGACGTCTAAAGATATCGAATCGTCATCTTCGGATGACACAAATACTCGACTTTCTGGTTAAGAATTTACTGGGTGATCCACCAGGTGGATGCATTTTAGCTCACGTGCAGAGTCACGTATCCATGCTTATTACCTTTATTCAAGTGTCGAATGCTGCTTCACTTAACCTTTGGAAAAAGCTGCTTTCACTTGCAACTTTCAATTTCTTTGAAGCATATTATGTAGTGCAACTTACACTAGACAATCTCTCTGCTAAAAAGTAGGTGAAAGTTGCTAGTGAAAGTAGCTTTTTACTAAGCTTAAGTGAAGCAACGTTTGACATTTGAATAAAGATAATAAGCATGGATAAGTGACCTTGCACGTGAGCTAAAATGCATCGACCTGGTGGATCACCCATTAAATTCTTAACCGGAAAGTCGAGTAATCATCCGTCTTCCAAATTTTTAGTAAACTTGTTAATATATTTTCAGTAAACATGTTATCTCTCAAAACAGAGTAATCATTAAAAAGTATGATATAGTATGACAACAATATAACGCAAAGTAGCAATCATGTGAAAATCAAACTATAATAACTTGCAATTTTTTAACAAAAAGAATTCAAAATCCTTCAGATAATACATACCAATCAGAAGCCAAATAAAAATAACTAATTTATACTTGAACTTGTCACAGTAAGACTATAACTTGTGACTGAACTAATTCAAAATCCTTCAGCTAATACACTAACACATACCAATTAAAACCAGTATGATTTGTCACAGTAAGACTTCAACTTGTGCCCTACTATCAGGCATGCACAACACAATTCCATTGAAATACGTACCGATACACTTCAGTACAACTAACATCTCAAATTTCGTTTCATTTTTAACCTTAGAGACAAATAAAAAGAACGGTTTTCGTAAAATTAGAAACACATACCTGCTGTCGAAGGAGGGCGAGGGACACAGGGTTGCTGCGTTTCTGTCGAAGGAGTGGGACGGCTCGTCTTTGTTGGAGGAGGATATTCCAAGGAAACGTGGAGGCACGATTTGGTGAACGAAAGCCCTAATTTGGGTTTTCGGTCACTATCAAGTAAAAAAGAGGGAAGGGGGAGCGGCCGGATATTTTGTTTTGAGTGTCAAAGGGAATGCACAATATGATACGCATTCGATTCAGCCCGAAGCCGTATCAAATTAACTGATCCGGAACTTTGTCGATGGACGGTCAGATTTAAGGTATTTGGGGGTGGTGCGGATCGCAAAATGTGGTTTGATACGGATGTGAGCACTATCAAATTTGATACAGCTTTAATCTGTATTGTATCTCTGCATCCTATTATGCCAAATTTGTTGTTTTGGTGTAGTGATCTTCCCCAATAACAAAGCCACTAACACGCGAAGTGTCCGCAGGAAAAGAAAAATGAGAGACATTCTTGTATTCCTGCTTCGCAAGCCTAGAGCGGCAACGATGACGAGGCCGAGACCTGAAATGCCCAAACATACCAAACGACGGAGAATCTGGCTTCCATAGAGAACTGGAATGCCGACTTTGAGTTCGGTGATGTGGTGGGGTCATCACCAACCCATCTCCATCGAACGAAACCAAATTGCCGACATCTAGACCATCAGACACAGCAACCCCACAACAAACAGCGCCGACTATGAAAAGGAGCTGCTGGGGCATGACCACCATGGCCTATAAACGACAACCTTGGCACAAACGGGGCGGTGAACTCCCCCTTGTCCGAATCAGGCACACCAGCTCGCGAAACACAAAGTGGAACAACACCGCCGACCAACCCACAAAGCACAAAAACTGGCATCGCAAGAGACCCCGAGAAGCTGGGGTTCAATTCCAAGAAAGCATGGGCAATAACCACAAATTGATGACGACTAAGGGAAACAAAAGAATCCAACGTCGTCACATGAACCTTGATAGACGATAAGTCGACCATACGAACGGAGACAGGACTAGCGCTTAACAAATTGAGCACTGCCTTGATAATCGCTAAATCGAGACATGGACGACGCAAGTTCCCTCGAAACACAAAATAGACACCAAAAGCCATTTAGTAGAAACCCTAATTGCCCAAACCAATAACAATCGAGACAACCAGCGAACCTTGCTCACGAAACCACGAGTAAACCTGGTGAAGAGCTGGAGAACAAGCAAAGCCAGAACAAGCCAGAGAATAAATCGAGAAAAGAAAAATCGCAGTTTTACATTAGAGAGAATTGGCCATTAAAAGAGCCGTTGCTTGTTTACTTTTTGAAATGAGCAATTACACTAACATATTCTATTTGTCGGTAAGATTATAACATCAAAAACCTCGGGTAAACGAATTTTGTATGATGAATTGTTCCTTTTAAAAATTCATGTGTTAATCTAACAGTTTAGTAAACTAGGACATTAAATTAATTTAAACGACTTCACCTGGAAAACCTCTAGTCTAGACCTTCAAATCCGTTCTCTCACCTTCATACCAACTGCACCCATCTAATTGCTAAAATGCTAAAAATAAATAAATATGATGATAATATATAACTTTAAGTAATTAATATGCGTGTAGTAGACCTTCAACTTTACAAAATAATAAATTAGTATGTTTAGTAATGTTAAAATGCATATAATTTGATATATAATCATGAAAAAAAAAACGAATAATTTTTCGGATGCGGTTGCATCTATACCCGCATCAGTTTTTTCAAATACCGGATTTTTATCCGCTTTTCGAATGCGAATGCGGACATATTTCAGATTTTTCGAATATCCGTTGATAGCCTTAACGAATAGTAATCCAAATTTATTCTTTGATGCGCAAACTGTATCTTTCATATCAAGCATTTTCTTTCTTTATCCATGCACGTTTGTATCTTTACTCGCATTGTTCTCCCTACGCGCTGCACCTAATCCACGCACCATATTTGTCACTGTATTCAAAAACGGACCATGCGGTACTTTCAACTCAAACGTCCACATTTTTCATTGGTTGTAACGATCGTCACCATCACCGTTAGGTGGCACTGTTTCGTATTAGATATTATAAACGGAAAGTATAGATGTTTTCATACTTTTTAAATTTCATGTTGACCATCTTGGCTAATTGTGACTGTGGAAAGGAGAAAAATTAACTTAAGAGGAGGGTGTAACTTTCCATAAATAAAAAGTGGGAAAATGAAAACAATGTCTCTTCCTCCCATGCACGTGCTTTTTTTATTTCTCTCTTTTGTTTCATGCTTCTCCCATTTTGGTAAAACGGGGGATATGTTAAACGTTTGCTCAAAAGAAAATGAGAATAAATTTCCCTTCCCATGCACATGTATATTTTCTTTCCAGTGAACGTAAAATATGAATGTGTGAAAAAAAATATTTTGAAGAAAAAAGGGGAATTGTTTTCGTTTTGCAGAGCAGCTTCCCTAAAACGTGAATTATGAATCAATCCTCTTCTAGTCTTGCGTGAGTATATATTGGCTTGTGTTTTAATGCATGGTCAGAAAGTATGGGTTGCATTAAACGGAAGTATTGTGGGTAGTGCATTGAGAGTATGTTAATATCGAATAAATGAAGGTTCTGTCGAAGAAGTAGGGTATTAAGTATTGGGATACATGAAGCACTGATAACGGTGGTAAAAAGGTCGTCTGGTTTATATTTGTTGGTAAAAAAAATCAAACTTTTAGGATGTACTTTGCACACGATTTTGTTTACCTTACGAGCTATGAATATCTAAAAACAGTAATTAAAACTACAACAACTCAAATTAGTAAAAAATTCAAAATCAACAACTCAATTCCAAATATTCTAAAAACAGTAATAAAATTACAACAGTTGGTTCTTACAACTTTGTAAAACTGAAGTTTTAGAAGTCTAAACTGAGCTAAATAATTATTACGAGAACAACAGTGAAATAAACAAGGGGAGCAAAATCTGAACTTAACGCAAGAGTGGCACAATGCAAAGCCTACAAATATAGGGGAAAAGGAAAAATTCCCTTAAGAAACTGATAATTATAAACCTAATGTGATAAACAAAGACAGCAAGAGAAAAACATTTGTTGACAAAACATATGTGGCTTGTGGGTGAAGCTGCGATATATTTAGTGACAATTGATACTTGCAGGCAAAGCTACAGCAGATATTCAAACACAAAATTAAAACAGGCATCAGCGACAACATATACTTCAACTCTTGAAATGCATCTTTATATTCGAGTTCAATCAATACTGATGTCAGGGATGTGAGAAATGGTGTTGCGAATTGGGACACCCTCTTCATACTTCTCCTTCATTTTTGGACACCTCCTTATCTGAATGTTTACCAGGGAAATTGGCAAATTTGGCAGCGATTCAACATCTGGACTGTCCGATATGAACAAAGTCTCCAATGATGAGAGCATCTCCAGATTTGGTACGCCTGCATAATCTTTTAAACATAGACAGAGACGTAAGGGAGGAATATTA
This sequence comes from Allium sativum, assembly GCA_030737875.1. Lineage (NCBI taxonomy): Eukaryota > Viridiplantae > Streptophyta > Magnoliopsida > Asparagales > Amaryllidaceae > Allium > Allium sativum. Next base: position 1,921,755 of record CM060912.1, on the reverse strand, counting down.
ATTAATAAATTATAAAGTAAATATGGAGGAAGGGTCTTTGTATACATATTAAATGAAGTTCTTCAATAGAACTGAATGCTTGTTGCTGAACAAGTTCAAGGACCAACAACAATTCATCTGTTGTAATACATTTTACATGTTGAAGACGGTTGGCGGTGTCTCCTTCCGCAACTCCTTCCACCAATGACGCTTCTTCTCTCCTTAGCATTGGACATTTTCTTATTTCTAAATAATCTAAGGACGTGCAGCGCTGCAAATTTCCCAGTCTACTAAGCTTCGGACAATCTGCAATCACCAAAGTAGGATTCAAGTTATCAAGGGCTTGTAACTTGGGAAGTCCTTCCAAACTCAATTTTTTAAGGCACACAAGGAACGACAGACCACAAAGGTTCAGAAACTTGTTAAACGTTGATGGAAGCGTCAAATTTAGACAACCTTCAACCCGCAACTCAGTCACAGTAGGACTCAAGTTTGTAAGGGCTTGTAACTTTGGACACCCAAACAAATCGAGGGTAGAAAGTTTGTCACTAAGACAAGCAAGTTGCACCAATTCATTGCAGCTACAGACATCCAAATGCAGTAGATGAGGAGGAAGAAACGGAACTACTTTAAGACTTGTGCAGTATTCAAGCCTTAAAATTCGAAGTCGTGGAAGCCAATTCTCTTTCACCATCCACTTTGGAAGCTTAACACCTTGATAGCCGTCAATCCTTAGTTGTTCAAGATTCTGGTGCGGCTCAAGTCCTTCCAAAACATTTTCACACGTATCAATGCTACTTGATGCGCCACTCCATGCAAAGATTAGCCCATCTATATTCTTTTTTTGATTTAGCATCCCCTCCTCGGCTTCCTCTTTGCCTTTAACATTTTGTAGATTTCGAATTGATAACGATCCACCAAGTGGTAAGTCTTTTAATGATTTCATTCTATTGAAACCATCAACATGAAATTTTTCCAAATTGTGTAGTACTATCAGCTTTTCTATGTTGACCATCTTTGAATTATAATATAGATAATCCAGTCCAATGTCATAGGTACTACAAAATCGCAAAGTACGCAAATTAGTTAAATTACTGAAACCTTGAGGCAGAGTATTAGCTGGCAGAGTATAAGTTATGAAATCATATTCTCGATCCTTTATCAAAATAAGAAACTGTAGCTGATATAGCTTAACCAATGACACAAGTAGCTTGCTATTAAATTGTATATGCAAATACCGGAGGTGCTTAAGGTTATCAATACGAGGATCGGTCGCTACTTTCATCCGGGAATCTCCAACATACAATGTACGCAGTTTACGTAGATTTTGAAATATATCCCTTTGGTTTTTAAAAATGCGTATATAACTAGGACACTCCAAAACGATCAAGCTACGCAAATTTATCAGGTTGAGTATATTAAATATCGCTAATATGGCAGACTGATCTGTGCTTATCAAGTTTTCAGTTATGCACAAAGATAGATGAATGCATGTTGAAGGAATATGCAATAATGAGTTACGATGCTCAATTCTATAACATTGCTTGTTCGAAACCTTTTCAGCTACATCATGGAGCAAATCGTGTATAACGAAATAATTAGATGATTCTTTTTCGAAAAAAGAATATGATACCAACTCCTCAATGTAATTCAACCCTACTTCCTCAAGTGTTGACTCATCTGTGCTTTCAATAAATCCTTGCACAACCCATAGAGAAATCAAATGTGGTTGGATAACCCACAAAGACATGAAACGTGATTGGCACCAACAACAATCAGTGTTAAATTTGTAACCTTTAGGAAACAAGCTGCAGTACACAAAACATCGTTGTAGATGCAAAGGTAAACATTGATAACTAAATAAAAGAAGATTCATGGTATCCTTCAATATGTCTTCTTGTTGAAGAATTTTATCCCATTCATTAGCACTTCTTTTATTACGCAATGAACTTCCCACGACCTTTAGTGCTAATGGAGAATGTTTTACCTTGCTTATAATCTGATTCCGAACATATTCCAACTCTTGATGATCTTCGATAATTTATTCATCATCATTAAATGCATAGTGCTTCAGTATTGACCAACAATTTTCATCTTTCAATTCATCTAAAAGGACGATAGGTTTTGCATTCAAATCTTTTGCTGCTTTCTCCGTCCGAGTTGTTACTATAATCTTGCTTCCTTTCACCCGAACTTGATTCAGAGGACTTAGCAGTATATCCAATCTTGCGGTGTCTTCTTCCCATACATCATCCAAAACTAAAAGAAATTTCTTTTCTAAAATAGAATCTTTTAACTTTTTTTTGAAGAACGTCTAAGCTACTTATTTGACCACATTCCTTTTCTCCTGCCGACTCAATTGTTTCTTTGATAAGTCTTCGCTCATCAAAAACCACGTGTAACATGCACCCACATTCTTAGATCAAAATAATTTACAATTTTATTTTCATTATAGAGATGCTGAGCAGTAGTGGTTTTACCGGCTCCACCCAATCCTCTTATGGCAATTATCTGTACATTTTTAGTTGTAGAGTTTAAGCCTGACTCATCTAGCAATAACTTAATAATCCTATCGCATTGAGCTTCTCTTCCATAAAAAGGAGAGGAAAGGGTTGAGGTTTTTGGAGTAACAGTACTAGCTTCTGGACGTATTGTGTCTTTCTTAAACATGATAAATGGATGATTTTTCTTCACTTGTTCAACAAGTTTCAGCAAGTTTTCTAAACCAGTTCTCAAAGGTGATTTGGGAAGAATGGTTCCCAACTTTTGTTTAGATTTGGACATGAATTTCTTGACGGGGTTAGAGGAAGAAGAAGAGCTGACCTGTTTTACCATTTTGTTATATTCATAGAGATCAAGCAAATCTTCCAGTTCCAAAGCAGCGGCATGCAGCTTGTCGAGCAATGGCCTGGACTTCAGTAGCTCGTCGGACTTTGCTTCTCTGATCAACGCTTCAATTTGGTAAGCAACAAAAACATTAAGATGCTCCATCTCATCAGCAGTTACATCACCTCCAAAATTAGAAGCAAGGTTTTTGACAACACGGGAGAGGCCTAAGAGAGCCAACCCTGTTCCAATTGACGCTGCGACCTCCATGTTAATTTGAATTAGACGGTGGAAAGATTTGAAACAAAAAGTAGGGTGGACTCAGATGAGTATATAATGCAAAGTATAATCGCAAAGGCCATAGATATAGCGAGAGCTTTGCATATCACGTGCGTAAAAGATGTTGATATCTGGTCCCTCATCCACTCATCATGTTCATCGTTTAACGGGACAACATGTGATGCGCATTTCCAACACATAGTTACTTTGACCGCTGCTAAGCAATTACCACCAAAACAGCAAAAAGAAAAATCACGTTATTATATGCATTTTAAATGTGACTAATTTCTATTAATCTTTCATAAGTCCTAATTTAAATGATTAACCCCGTTCAGCCGTTCATGTTTTTCGTCTAGCATCTGCCTAGAGATTTTTATAGAAGCAACAAAATTTATATTGTAAAGTTAGTTTCAATACAAAAATGAATATTAATATACCAAATAATCTTTATAAATTCAACTTATAACATACATAAATTCATAAGAACGAATATGCTAATGTTAAAATGACATTATTGTAATTTTCATTATTTATGGTAACATATATAAATAAACATCCATTGTATTATTTATTCGAATTTGATTTAAATAAAATTTCTCATTTTTTTCTTTTTTTAGTGGATTATTATTCCTTTCAAGTTTATATCACGTTATCAGTACGATTTCATAGGTAAAGAGATAATCTAGAAAATTTGATTCACCCCTTTCTCTTAACCAATAAAATAAAATCAATTTTATCTTCCAACTAGTATGTAGCATGTGCCGATGGCACGGATTTGAATTTATTTTAGTTATAATTTATCACATTAATTAGAAAGTATAATATAATTTTAGTCAATGCAAAAATTAACTAAAAATTGTAAATGATAATCACTTTGACAATTGATTAATTGACATGATGAAAAATTTAAATATGAATATAACAACATTGTTATCCAAAAGTTACTATGTACATCTGCTAAAAGCCAGGCAGTATGAAATAATTTGTCAATACTACTTGGAAAGAGAACTTCTCTTCTTATGATGGAAGTAAATTGTGTGAATTTCTCTCCTCCAAAGTTAGACGTTCCAATGTGCCTAAATCCAATCTGAACCATCCATTACGCTATTTATTTAACTATTGAAACCCACAATGTTATCAAAGTAGCTTGATGACACAAAAATCAATAGTTGAAATTAGCTTGGTACATGTGGACATGAAAAATAGGGATAAAATACTTGAACTGTAAGTAAAGTACCATTGGTGAGGGCATGAGTTATGAACTAAGTCGGTGAAGATGACATTTGATTGTGTTACCTTTTGCAGAATTAAAAATAAAGCAAAAAAATATTTTAATTCATGAACCACCTTATCATATGCGAATTAGAAGTTGTGGCAGTTATTAAGCACACATTCACAAGTTAAGGAGTTAATTAAAAGCTGTGACAGCTATTAAGCACGTATTCAACAGAATTAAAGGTGAATTTCAGCTATAAAAAACTACGTCTCACCCTAAATAATCTTTAGATTTTACACATACTCCAAGCTAATGCTTCAGCTTGATAACGTAACTATATTTGTATTGAGGAGGAAGAAAAAAGAAAATGTAGCAGATTTATATTGGCTTTGTTAGCTATTAATTATCAATAATTTGGATAACGATAATACTACCTCATCAATATCATAAATATATGGCAAATGTATGTTAGCAAAGTTGTGTTTCTAATAATTTATCTATGTGAATATAAAAGATATGGAAATGGTGAATGTTGTGCCGAAAATCGTGCTGATAAAATAATTAATTAATCCAAATCCACAATTCGAAAAAATGACATATTTCGTAAGAACCCTAATAACCAAATGAAACAATTATAAAATACATTTAGTCAATTTGTTTATAACTCTCCTAATATTTTCTCTCACAATAATTACTTTGTTACATTGACAAAGATCCCATGATTTGGAATGAGAAAATTCACTCAATCATGCCATGACTTAATTAATGCTTTACCACTACTTGCCAATATTTAAACTAATCTCATACTGAAAAGGTATTGAAATGAAGCATTAACTACGGGAAGATGCATGATGCAAACAACGAAAAAGAAATTAAGTTTGCTTCATATACAATATGCTGAAAAATGAAAGGTCAAAAAGTAAGAGATTGAATTTATTGTTAGAAAAAGAAGTTATTTTAGTGCAAGTGCATACTTGAGAGAATTCAGCTCTAGGAGTATAAAACTTCAATTTTCAGGAAACTATCAATAGAAAAATAGTCTATGGAAAAGAAAGCTTAGGAAATGGTGAAGTTAAGTACTGCTGATTGTTGAAACTTTAGTAAAGTGATGTAGCTTGGAGTTGCAAGGTTGGTGATTTTTCAAGCAACTAAATTTGTTCATAGAATATGCGAGCGGGCTGACTGCCATAATGGCTATTTCACATTCAATCACCGTCTTGTATAATACCAGTGTTTTCCAAAAACTTGGTACTTCATTATTATATAAATATAAATAGAGTTTTACATCCTAAGCCATACAAATTCAAAACAGGTGATGCAGCAGTCGGCCTGAAAACTCGTCTATATTGAAATAAATTTTACAGACCAAAGATATAAAACCCAAACGACTAACAATTTGAGTACTGCATTCTATCTAGTAGAAGTCTAAATCTAAAGACCTAAATCCTAGCAAACATAGCTCTCACTCCTTTATGAAGCTAGAACTAAGTCCCTAAAGAAGTACCCTGTCTGGAGAATGACAAAGACTCCAGTTTCTTAAAGAAATTCGCCTTTTTCTTGCCATTGATCTTAGCTACCAAAGAATGCCATTCAGGTTTATCAACAACATCAGAGTTTGTAACTTTCTGGAACTCGGAGGAAGCCTCATCAGTTCTCGTTCTACCGCCTTTGATCTTGACACTCTCTGATATGCATCCTTATCGTTCATGCTTCCACCAGGAATATCCTTATCTTCTGTTGAATCCCCCGAGCATAATTATCGATATTATTAGAAGGCATTTGACTCTGTTGCTGCAATAGAGACTTTTCCTGTAACTGTCTGTAATCCTCTAGAGGCCAAAACTCTTTAGTAGCATTATTTATATTCTTATTGGCAATATCATAAGAATGCATGCCCAAATCAATTTCCATAGAACTGGTATTATAAGTGCGAGGAGTATTTTCCTTAGGGATCCAAATTTTGGTAAAAGTATAAACATTTTCTAAATGCCCAAAACTATGACAATTCAAACAACTGGGAGAAAACCACTCATATTCAACAGCCTGCATAATCAAATGTTCATCTTCTGGTAAAATAAGAATCTGCTTGGGATAGGGAATGGGCTAGTCCACTAGTACTCGAGCAAACGCAGTTTTTCGAATTCCTTTCGTAAACTTGTCCAGCTTTAAAGGATTTCCAATAACAAACGCAACTCTACTTATCCCCCTCCTCAATCCAATATTCAAGGCGCAAGCTAGGTAATCGAATCCATATAGAAATGGTATGCAATAGATCTTTATTCAATTTCATTCCTACTGACCAATGTTTCATCATCATCAATTTCTTATTGTAAAAATAAGGACCACCTTCTAAAATTTTATCACAATCCTCCTTAAGTTCAAATTTAATGATATAGAAGCCATCCTCTTTAAATAAATAATAAAATCTCCAATTGATTTCCAAACCCTATATGTATATATAAGCCTTAAAAAGGGTAATGTGGAAGCCCCAACAACATAAATTATAATTACATTGCCCCACTGTTGTCCAGCCTTGGATACTATACCACTAGACATCTTGCCACATTCACACTATTAAATTCCTCAAGCTGATAATATTTAAGAGCTATGTAAATCGGAATCTGATTATCTGAACAACTTCATTACAGACTCAGTAAGCTTTTGAAATGCATTTGGTATTCGAAGTAGGCGTCTCTAAATCTGATCCATTAGGACCGAAAGATACAAGGTAGGATTTTGAGAAGCATAGCCCAACAAGGAAGCATCACACCCTGGCTTTTTGACAACGGCACCTAAAGAGGGAAGTCTTCGTAGCTAAAAGTTGTCCTTTGAGTTAAATCAACAGCACACAACAAGTTGGGGGACGCATCAAAGTAGGCGGACGACTAGGTGTAATGACCTGCATTTTACGTATCGGAGGATCGTAAAATATTTTTATTTAATTCTCCAAGGGTCTTGATCATTCTCATCTTTTAATATGTTGTTCACGGGGGTGTGAGACATGTCGATGATTTTTATCAACTTTGTTTGTGGCCATTTTTCCCCTGTTATTTTTGTTTAGGGATAACTTTTGAATGGGACTAAATCAGGAGCTGGGATTGATTTCATTGGATCAAAAATTGTGTTTCTAATTCCGTAGAGTGGTCAATTTAAATATTTGGCTGAGCAGTTTGGGAACAATCACTGTTTTAGTGTTCCTGGTCTTTTGGATAGGATAATTGGTCATTAGTTGGCTGATTAGTGAGGCCCATTAAGGTTAGGGGATGTTGGCTATAAATAGGAGGGTGGGGGTAAAGAGAATTGTTTAGTCTCTTCATTTATCATTTGGTTGGGTGTCTATGATTCTCCGGCTCTGTCAAATACACCTCCACTTCATTTTAATTCATACATTCATCAACTAGGATTAAAGATCAACATCGAGGAGGGTAGATCACATAAATTTGATTGATTCAGAGGTTGTTCTTCACTGTTCTTCGCTGTCCAGATTGGAGATTTGTTGATTTGAAGCTATTTTGAGGATTTCGCGAGTGATAAGCATCTCTCACACGGATTCAATCAAGTATATGAGTTTGTTTGATCTTAATTTCATCCATACAAGTTATATTCACCTAGATCTAATCAATATAAGTATATTTCGAATTCGAATCACACCATAGGATCTAATCTAGCAAATTATAATGGTAAATTCATATGTTAACATTGAAATCATATGTTTATGCAAGTATAGATTCATTTATTGATTTTTTTTATCGTTTTATCATGATTTGGTGAATTAGTATGAATATATGATGATTATTTGTCATCGTAATGGTTGTGTGATGATTGTTTATAGCGTTATTGATTGTTTGGTCGAAACTAGATGTTTTGGATGAATTGTATGCATAGATGTTCATCGTTAAAGCTTTGATTGGTTGGTTGGAGCCAATCAGATATTCAGTTGGTCGGGATGATACGAAACTTGGCGGATGTTAATATCGAAAATGGATATCAATACCCCGAGAGGTGTGTATACACCTAAAAACAGCTTAGAACAAGGTTAAGAGCAAGCAAAAGAAGAAAACAATAAAAGTAGAGAGCGTTTATAGTGGTTCGGCCTACGTCCACTTTAATGAAGAACTTCATTATGATCTTCATCATTACAAGGTACATAATCCCTTTCACTTTACAAGTCTATTATATTTGTAAACAAATATCTATTTCTTCCCTACAATCTCTTGAATTCATCGTAGAAATAATTAGAACTCTTTAATAGCAATTGTTAACTCCAAAATTCGTACCAATCAAATATGAAGAAGCAGAAGTTTTAAAGACGAATGGGTAAAGGGATTTCGGACAGCGAAACCAGGATTGTGAAGAAAAGAGTGAATCTAAGGAGTTATAGGAAGCAAAATCCAAGATCCAACAACAAACCCACAGGGCAAAAGGGAAAAGATGAAAGCAGATACCGGCAGCCAAGAAGAATCAGAGCCCAACAATATCGGTTTAATCCTGACATCTAAAGGTAGAAAGTAGTATTGAAGATTCCAAAAGGTTGAGACGAAAGAAAGCACAAGATTGATATGTGAAAAGAAGATACCAGCAAGATAATGCCGACACTAAGAAGGGCAAAAGTAACATTTCCGAGAGCATTACACCTGATACTGGAAGTAGGTGGTAGGTGGATCAACGAAAGCATGTAGTCCGAAACATAAGCAGAAGAAGAAAAGAGCCTACCGATACCTACTTGGCACCAATATCAAATTCAAGAAGCATCTTCAGCGTCACCTGAAGGTATTCCGAAAGCCACCAAGGCCAAAACTCTCAAATTCCGAGACCCGAACTACCAAAAGATATAGCACCGAAACCACTCCCGAGATTCCAAGATTGGTATTCCGAAGGCAAAGAAGCGTCCATGAAGACATTTGATAGGAAGAAAGGCGGCTGAAACCTTTCTGCCGAAACCTTGTTTACACATCCAAAAAGGGCTTCTGCTCAGTCCACAGTAGCTATCCACATACATCACGAGGGCAAGCTCCTCTAAGTATTCACGGGAAAACAGGAAGCCTACATCTGGAAGCTTATGACCGGAAGCATACGTTAGGAAGTTCAAATTCCGTCTGAAGAGTTACAACAACATCAAACTCATGTTCATCTCATAGAGGTCCCCGAACAACCAAAACTATCACTACGAAAACTATAATTAGCACCACAAAGCGGTCGAAAGCAAAAACATCCGAGACCAAGGAGAAAAGCGACCGACAGAGGCTCCTGCAGGCCCAACAGCCCAACAGCAGAAGGGGCCCCAAATCCTCTATAAATATGACCCTAGGGGTCACATTTTAGGACCAAATTTTCATTCCTCATCCTTCCTCTCATATTCTAGAGACCAAACCCTAAATTGTAAATCAATTTGGGGATTTCTTATGTAACCAGATTCTCATTCCTCATTCTTCCTCTTATATTCTAGAGAGCAAATCCTAAATTGTAAATCAATTTAGGGATTTCTTATGTAACCTCGTCTATGAATAAAATCATCGAAGCTTTCAAAGTGGACGTAGATTCAAGTCGAACCGAACCACTATAAATAGTGTGTTCTTACTTTTTTCCGCATTTGATGTTGTTCTTCAATATACTTCTTTACATATTCTGATATACTATTGGATTACCAGGGTATCCTCATGCAAGTTGTTTGGTCTTTAACAACCTGAATCTTTCCTCACAATATAAGCCTTTCCGCGCCCACTTCTCCCCCAAGTCTCAAATCATCGAATACCCTTCCGCAAGCTTCCTACCTTGTAGCAAGCCGAGGTGACCCTTTTATAAGCTATTTAGCTTCCTCACGGGAATTGAGCTTGGGAAACCTTTATCCCAATATAATGTTGGTCCTCGAGTTGCAGAAGCGTGATACTCACATCTTGATGGAAGAGTAACTAATCTTCGGACTTAAGGCCTTGATATCTAGGAAACGATGAACTGACTCAAGCTTGTAGGAACTAAATACTCTCATTTTTTTCCTTAGGTCCATTTCCATAGACATATCTCCGGTGTTAGAAAAAAATATCGTTAACATTTTGGCACTAGAAGGAGGGCTTGAACCTCCGAACCTTTTTGGAAACCTTTCCACATCACTGGTTGTTCCGCCCTAGAGTGGACTAAGTGTTGAAGAAGAAAAACCAAGGAGAAAGAGTCTCGGCAAGGAAAGTCTAACCTTCAGCTTGCTACTTAGAGTGTTGTTGATTGAAGAGCTATTTAACCTTAAGAACTCCTGCCTTTCATATCACATTTCCTTCCTTATTCCCCATATCATCTTCATTTTGTATTTCGTCGTAACAAAATATTCTCTATATTCCTTAAAATGAATAGGCAGCAGGAAAATTTGGAACAAAGCCCCAACACATCCTCTGCTTTAGAAATTAGCATACTATCAAGTGCCAACTCTACAAATCTAGGGGCATGGAAGCCTGTGATTTTGGCAAAAGGAATGAATGATGAATTGGAAGCACTATAGTTGACTTTACAGGTTGACGCGGCTAGGAGGTCTATTGAAGAGAATTCATCCCAAAGAACTTTTGAAATGGAAATCTATCAAACGAAGTTAAAGGTGAAAGTACCCTTTGAGTTTGGTAGCAAAGTTAAATCCTTGTCCGAGCTACAAACCTGTTCTGTTTCACCAAAAGGCAATCAAACATCAAGGAGGACGACCGATGCAGAGAGAGGTATGCACCCACCGTTCAAACCAGATGCTGTAGTAGCGGGTAGGCTCCTAATTCTAATCTTGGGTTCTGAAGATGAAAGTGCCGAAAAGATCAAGGTCCTAGAGCGACAGGTGCCTGAAATAAAAATTCAATGGGAGAAGGCCCAATCACAAGAAAATTCAGAAACACCTATTTCATCAAGTATTAATTACAAAGAAAGCTAAGGCAGTAAGGGTAAAGGAAATTCTAGGAGTTCAAACACTGGAGGATCTGGCCCCGAAAACTCAAACCGTGAAAATCTAAAGGCCCACTTGAGAGATAGGAAAACAATACTATCGCAAATCTATCCAAAAGCAAGGGAAAGGGAGCCTTGGATCAACGCATTAGTGAGGACGAATGAATGGTACTCTTTACTGACGAAGCCGAAAGAACAATAAAAGCACCGTATATGAGTGTTCCAACAAAATGCTATGGGGTTACCAATCCAGCAAAATCAGAAATCAAGGAGTCCTCAACCTTAACAAGAAAACCAAGCGACAAATTGGAAATATTGCACTCGGTAACACAGATTGATGCTACTAAAAGATTCATCGAAGCATACTTGGACCGATTAGCCTCAAATATGGCACCTTATGAAACAAAATCAAGAGTAATGGAACCTCGAGAGTTCAATAGCCGGATCAAACCCTTAGTGGATCTACAAAGCGACCCAGCTTTAAAAGGGGACAATAGAATATCAAAAGAAACGACTAGTTCAGAGGAGAACAGAAGCCTGTTGCCACCATAAGAAAGGAAGGCAAGGGAGACTGAAACTCCGCCTAGTATAAAGACGCCACACCTTATATATGATGGGAATGCAGACCCCGAAGAACATCTCGCTGCCTCTGAAAGTTATATGGATTTCCACGATACTCCTGGGACTATGCGATGTCGAATGCTTCCATTAACACTACGCGAAGCAGTTGCTAAATGGTATCGCCAATATCATGGGAAGGGCATCCATTCTTGGGAATAATTTTCTTATGATTTCACTACCCAACTTTGTAGCCACAAGAATCCAATGGTGGATTATCCTACAGTTATAAGTGTAAAACAAGGGCAAGACGATCTCTAGCAGACTACATAAAGCGATTCAATGCTGAAGCTTCAAGAGCAGAGAGTATGAGCAACCGCGATAAGCTTGTCGCCATCCATTCAGGACTGATTGAGGAAACACCTTTTTGGGAAGAGTTGTACATACGCAGATGCAAAGACTTGCCAGAATTTTATCATCGGGCAAATACATTCATTCGAATGGAAGAGTTGTATCATTCGAAAAGGAGGCTCGGTTGCTGCAAAGAAGATGGAAAACCTCACGCTCATCAGAAACTTCAGTATGGGAAGCCTAGATTTCATGAAGACCAAAACAACCCAAAGGAGGAAGGACCAAGTGCCAATACCATAACCTTAAACAAGTCCATCTCACGCATGTATGCAGTTATAAAGGAGAGAGTCAATTTCTCAGTCCTTACAAGTCTAAGAATTATCCAAAACCATTCAAGGGAGGGAAGTATTGCAAATACCACAAGAGGAACGGATACCAAACCGACAAATGCAAGGTGCTGGAAGGCATAATACAAAGGCTCATGCAAGAAAGACACCTAGGGGAGTTCGTCAAAGATAAATTTGAATCAACTCAACCGCCACTGGATCTCAAGCTAAATGACCTTGTAGTCAGGGCCGCTTCTATGCCTACGCCTCCAAAACCAAGGTTTTCTAACTCTTATAGCAAAGTCTTGAAGTCGGAAGCAGGGAAGAATCCTCCAGACTTGGAACTTCCAACTCTATTCAGGCAAATGGTTACAATTACGGATCAAAGGATCGTTACTCTAGTAAGTGTCCAGGGACCCGTACTTGTCGCATTTGCCAAATTTGGGACATACTACACTTTCATGCCCCGCGTTTCGGAGACTAGGTGCTAAATAAGCTCCTAGTGAGACTCCTTCTGAATCTAGGAGTTCCCACTCTACCAATTTTTAAGTTTTATATGCACTTTGTGCTTGGTAGTGAGTGTTTTGCATGGTTGTATATAGATAGTTGTATTAAGAGTAATATGCCTACTTAAGGCTTTTACAGTACTAAGATTGACATAAGGTTTCAGCCTAGGTAGCCTTGGGGCCTAGTCCTCCCTTTTTTAGCAAAAGGAATTAAGGGTAATATATAGAATCGCTAGCTCTATGAGTTTAGGGTGGATAGGAGCTCTTCCGCCAAGTGTCATGGACGATTGTATGAATGATTGTATTGCTTTGCTTTTAAAACATGCTTTGAACTTTGACTTAAGCTAGAGATACCACAACGTCGACAAATCTTTCAAAGATGCCTCGATGTTGTAGATTACGGCACAATAACTTTGTGTTGTGTCTGATGGTAAATTTTGCATTTCACTTGCCAAGTTCTCAAGCTAGACAGCCATGCGAAATTTGATTAATCTCACTTGCTTACAAAGCTTTATGTGGATACACTTTACACAACATCTTTGATGGTCATTAGTGATTTGTCCATCTGGGGAGCTACGGCTCCTCTCCAAGCATTTTTACACTACGCGGGCTATATGCTCATTACGACGCGAGCTATGTGCTCTTCGCTACACGATCTGTGTGCTCACCTGACCAATGCCATATATGGGTACATCTGGCCAATGCCCTGTATGGGTACGTATGACCAATGCTCTACATGAGTACGTCCAACCAATGCTCCAGAACGGAGTACGTTCCTATCATTTCATCCCGCAGAAGGGAACAAAAAGCTCGAAGGGAGCGCTTGGAGCACGTACATCCCTTACTCAAATTTAATCCCGCAGAAGGGAACAAAAAGCTCAAAGGGAGCGCTGGGAGCGCGTACATCCTCTGCTCAAATTTCATCCCACAGAGGGGAACAAAGGGCTTGAAGGGAGCACTTAAAAGCACTCACAACCTATGCTCAAAAGAACAAAGCCAAAATGGCCGATCAAAGCCTAGAGAAGCAGAGCTCATCGGACTCAATCAAAGCTCTGGGAAGCAGCTTGCGAAACAAAATGAAAGCCCAAGGAGTAGCTCAAAAGATGGAAATGATAACTCAAAGAAAATACTAAAAACCAAAATCTGGGTTCGATTCGGGACTTCTACTACACTCTGGAGGTGGATTTCCGGTCTCCACTCAAATACTTGAATATGGGTCCAATTCAGGACTTCTACTACATTCTGGAAGTGGATTTCTGGTCTTCATTCAAACACTCGAATTCGAGTTTGGTTCATGGTTTCCATTAGTTACCGAAACTGGAATTATGATCTGCAATTTTTAATACCCGAATTTGGGTATAATTCGAGGCTTTTATTACATACCGAAAGCGGATTTCTGGTCTTCACTCAAGTTCTCGAATCTGGATCTAGATATCTGGCTTTCTGCTGATTACTTGAATCAGGGATATGGTCCGAAACTCCCAATTGATACGAAAATGGGTTTGTGGACATCCATCAACAATACCCGAATCTGGGTTTCAAAGCTGATAGTCGTCACTGTTAATTATAAATATCTAGTCCTCTCTTATGGGTTCCCCCAAATATGGCTTTGACATTTCCCTTCACACCAATAGAAACAAAGTCTTGTTACGCCCAATCTCCCCAATCACGTGCAAATAAAATAATAAGAAGAAAGCCGGGTCCCGCCAGTATATTAATTGCGCCTTGTTGATGTGCTTCTTCCCTTTATAGCGGCAAAAGTTGGAATAATATAGAGCATTTTCACATAAATGTTGTACGAATATCGATCACCATTTCCTTTTTGTTTTCGAAGACTTCCAGCTTAATACCCTAATTTGGGTCAAGAAAGTTTTAATCTCAACCCTTGGAAAGAGGGTCGACTGTCAATACCTAGAATGGTAGTCGTAGTCTATTACTTCGAGAGCCTTCAAATGCAGGCCATAATTCCTTACCTTATACAGGGAGATTTTTCTAAAACTTGTACTTATTCCTAACCTCATGATTACCTGCATTGTTCAAAACAATGTCTAACATGTTGTTAGTTGAATATGTTAACCCTGTATGCTTACCAAAAGTGACCTTCTAATTTTCTATTATGAACCCCTGAGTATAAGGATACAACTTACTGTTTCACAAGTTCAAGAATAAGTCAACGAGTGTTTAAATAAGAAAGCTTGTGCCCCCTAACATTACTATCTCGAGTTTCACAAAGTTAATGCTAAAACTATTGTAATGATTCTTGAGTTTCAAAGAGGCAATGCAAGGAGCAGAGAGGTTTGTCCAAGAGAACAAAAGCTTCCTCATACTGGGGGGCTAACTGTTAACACCAAAATTCGTACCAATCAAATATGAAGAAGCGGAAGCTTTAAAGCCAAAAGGGTAAAAGGATTTCGGACAGCGAAACTTGGTTTGTGAAGAAAAGAGTGAATCTAAGGAGTTACAGGAAGCAAAGTCCTAGAGCCAACAACAAAGCCATAGGGCAAAGGGGAAAAGCTTAAAGCAGATACCGGCAGCCAAGAAGAATCAGAGCCCAACAATATCGGTTTAATCCCGACAGCTAAAGGTAGAAAGTAGTATTGAAGATTCCGAAAGGTTGAGACGGAAGAAAGCACAAGATTGATATGTGAAAATAAGGTACCACCAAGATAATGCCGACACTAAGAAGGGCACAAAGTAACAATTCCGAGAGCATTACACCTGATACCGGAAGCAGGTGGCGGGTGAATCACCGAAAGCATGTAGTCTGAAACATAAGCTGGAGAAGGAAAGAGCCTACCGATACCTACTTGGCACCGATACCAAATTCAAGAAGCATCTTCAGCGTCACCAGAAGGTATTCCAAAAGCCATCAAGGCCAAAACTCTCAAATTCCGAGAACCGAACTACTGGAAGATGTGGCACCGAAACCACCCCCGAGATTCCAAGATTGATATTCCGAAGGCAAAGAAGCGTCCATGAAGACATTTGATAGGAAGAAAGGCGACTGAAACCTTTCTGCTGTAACCTTATTTACACATCCAAAAAGGGTTTCTGCTCAGTCAACAGTAGTTATCCACATACATCATGAGGGCAAGCTCCTCTAAGTATTCACGGGAAAACCGGAAGCCTACATCCGTAAGCTTATGACCGGAAGCAAACAACCGAAAGCTCAAATACCCTCCGAAGAGCTACAACAACGTCAAATTCAAATTAATCTCAAAGAAGTCCCCGACTAACCAAAACCTTCACTGTGAAAACTATAATTAGCACCACAAAGTGGCCGAAAGCAAAAACATCTTAGATCAGGGAGAAAAGTGTCTGATAGAGGCTCATGTAGGCCCAACAAGGGGCCCTAAATCCTCTATAAATAAGACCCCAGGGGTCACATTTTGGGACCAGATTCTCATTCCTCATTCTTCCTCTTATATTCTAAAGAGAAACCCCTAAATTGTAAATCAATTTGGGGATTTCTTATGTAACTGGATTATCATTCCTCATTCTTCCCCTCATATTCTAGAGAGCAAACCCTAATTTGTAAATCAATTCGAGGATTTCTTATGTAACCTCCTCTATGAATAAAATCAACGAAGCCCTTAAAGTGGACGTAGGTTCAAGTCGAACCGAACCACTATAAATTGTGTGTTCTTACTTTTTTCCACATTTGATATTATTCTTCAATATACTTCTGTACATATTCTGCTATGTTATTGGATTACCAGGTATCCTTACGCAAGTTGTTAGGTCTTTAACGACCGGACGCTTTCCTCACGATATAAGCCTTTCCAGGCTTACTTCTCCCCCAAGTCTCAAATCATCAAGTACCCTTCCGCAAGCTTCCTACTCTATAGCACGCCTAGCTGACCCTTTTGTAAGCTCTTTAGCTTCCTTACCTGAATTGAGCTTGGGAAACCTTTATCCCAAGATAACTGTTGGTCCTCGAGTTGCAGAAGCGTGTACTCACCCCTTGAGGGAAGAGTAACTAATCTTAAAACTTAAGGCCTTGATATATAGGAAACGGTGAACTGACTCAAGCTTGTAGGAACTAAATACTCCCATTTTTTTTCCTTAGGTCCATTTCCATAGACCTATCTCTGGTGTTAGCTAAAAATATCGTTAACAGCAATGATTATCGTGGATTGAATCTTTGGTAATCGAGCTTGACGATGATCTTCGAGGATTTCACAATGATGGAGATGATTGATTGAAGCTTAATCTTGCTTTAATGGAGTTTGAGTCAATTGCACAATGTTGAGAAATGAGAATGGCAGCCCTTCGGTGTCGGAGAATCTGAATCCTTTTCATGTGTGAAATGGCAGGGTATTTATAAACGGAGTTTGAATGGAGTGGAAAACTTGTAAATAATCTGCGTGTAGGCATGTTCATGGATCGACCGATCCATGCCATATGGCACCCCTAGCAATTGATAATGCAGCTTCAAATATACTCGACCTATGGCTATGGATTAGCACACACAATCGATCATTTGAAAAACAGGTTGATCACGCGACGGGCACCTTGCCCGATCACATCATTCGCCGTGTGCAACAAGAATCTGATCCATCAGCGATCGTTCAGCTCCGATCTGTAAAATAGTTGTGATCCACTGAGTGGCGCCTTGCCAGATCACTTATCTTGACGTGTGCAGCAGTGGTTGATCCGCCTTAATTTATGCCCGATCCACGGGATAAAAAGCATCTGATCCATCAGCAACTACTTGCCCAATCCAGCTACAAAGATTTGCCTGATCCATGCGCATGGGATCTACCCGATCCGCAAGCATTGGCTGATCACACATTTTATTGTGTTCGTCCTTATCCGATCCATCAACAGAAATGGCTGGTCTGTTCAAGAAGTTTGCGCGATCCAGGCACTAAATACGTTCCCGATCCATTGAAGAAGATACCGCCGGATCCATCAAAGATGCAATGCCCAATCCATGAACAGAATACATGCCTGGTCCATGGCACATTATATGTTCTTGATCCATTGATACACAAGTATCTGATCCATGGTTTTAAAGTAGTGATCGACCCATGTTATTGAATCATGTCATCCGATAAAAACACATCTGATCTACTAACAAGAACAATGCTGACCAATCCATCACATATGTTGTTTAACACGTTGCTTTTATACCGCATTTCACAATGGGATTAACATTTGCCTCTCGAAATTTATATTTTTGCTTGTGAAAAAATGTAAACTTCAAAATGAATGTCGTATTTTGTCTTAAAACATATTGATAGATTGTCAATGTTTATTTTAGATGAATTAGAAATGTTAACTTTTTTTTTCTTATAAAGAATCAGATAGCAGCGGATCTAATGCGAACATTCTTTAACTGACCAATCGTAGTCCACTTGATGGATCAGTCAAGCCTACCTGATGGATCGGTCAAGCCCATTTAATGGATCGGTCAAGCCTACTACAAATCCCGTAATATTGTTTTTGGCTCCAATTTTATTCACTTTATCTTCTCAACAGAAAACATCTTAATGGCGAAAGAAATTTTCTGAAAACATCCAAGTGACTAAACCTCATCGTCGATTGGATCTTTACCATAATCGCCAACACCAGTCATTGAAGACTCTTTAATCCAATTCAAACCCGAAAATCAAGCCCAATTCGAAGTCCATCTTGAGTTTTTTTCCTTTTATATCTGAAATTGAAATAAGCTTTTCACTCGCCATCAAATCGTTTTGTTTTTTGATCATCGGTGGTTAAGGGTTTATGGAATCCGATTGGAATTTTGGAGTTCTAGGTTTTTTCCAGAATCCGACAATCGATTCTACACCTGTGGTTAATCGAATCTCGAATTTTGGGTTTGGGCTTTTTTGGTTTGAATCAGTTTTTTGGGGATATCAATTTCGATTTTATGATTCAATGATTGCATGTATATGGATTTTGACGTTTTGTGATTGAAATCAGGTCTGGCCGAATTCTGATTTGTTCGTGAGTTCATCTCTGATCGGATTGCAACTGTATTCGAATTCAGCTTCAATTAAATTTGGCAATTTAAGATTAGAATCTGCATGCTGTTTTTCCTTCTTTTGGTTAACTGTACTTCAGATTTTGATTAATAATGTTGTGGATCCTGTGTTAACTCATGCCTCGATAACTTGTGCTTCACTTTCGAATTTGATTTGAATCCAAAAGCTAAATGCATTTAGTGCTGAATCAACTTAGTTTCTGGCAATGCTCAAATTTGGCAACTTGATCTTTATGTTGATTTGTTGTCCTATATTCACTGTGTATTTTAATGATCTATGCTTGAGCCAATCATGTTGAAAGACATTAATTTGTAATAATGGGGCTCAGTTTGATTTTTTGTAGCTTGAATCTCATGTAACAGTTCGATGAAATATACTTCAATCTGATTTTGGCACTTTGACGTTTGTCATGTACTTTAGGGAGAGTAAGCTTGTACTTGCCACCTGATTGGTGGAAATGGGTTGGCACCAATCATTAGTTATGTATATCATACATAGCTAATGATTGGTGCCAACCCATTTCCACCAATCAGGTGGCAAGTACAAGCTCACTCTCCCTAAGGGAGAGTGTGCTTAGAATTTCTCAATAACTACAGGGCTAACAATTAATTTTTACTATAATATGTTACAATGCCAGCTATCGGTATCTTATTGTCGTGATCATGCATTTAATCACTCATTACTACAAAATTTCAACAATAAAATTATTTAAAGAGGTCTATTAGTGTTAAGGAAAATGTAATATTAAAGAGCGGAAAAATAAAAGTAACAGATGTGAATGGCCATTAGAATTTGTTGACGGTCAATACAAAACAACAACCAATGAATACATAATATGGACACCAAATATTTGGGATGCAATTTCATTTAATACACGTACTATGGGAAGCTACTTTTAATTTCCTAAAAGTCCAATCTTCATAGAGGTGAGTTGTAAAATTGTTTTTTATGCATTAGATTGTCAGCTATAACTTCACGTAAGAATTTCAAATGTCTTATTTTTGTATCAAATTTTCAGTTGTTAGTTTGGACTTTACATTATTCCATATGGGATTCAAAATAATTAATGCAGTGCTTTCTATGATACAAAATCATTATTATTACAAAAGATCAAAACTTATTTATAGACACATACCATGCAAGATAATGATATGTATTGAATATGATAACTTAAATGTAGACACTACGATACACAGGTGTGTGAATTCAATTATAGAAGTTTACAGTTCTTCAGACAGACGTTTCAACATAAAAGGAGTTATCAACTTTAAATCCCAGGTGGCTACCAAGGTACCATGAAAATAAATTTTGCACTGTTAATTTCCTAATATGTTCCATCAATTTAATATATCATGTACGTCTTTAAGTTATATAATTGGAATTGGGCATGCCATACTAATTACTCCTCAATGTCAGCCTATACATTATATTCATTATGCATAATAATATAGAATATGTTTATAGTCTTGCATTAGCTAGTATAATAAAGAAAAAGAAGTTTGTAATCAAGCATATCTCCAATGGCAAGAGAAGGAACAATACCTTGCCAACTTCAATGCGCAATTTCAGAATTGATTAATAAATAAAGCATTTCAAAAAATGAAATAGTGCATTTTCATTAAATACTCAACGATAGGAGTTCAAAGCTTCAAATAATAGCAGGTTGTCATTTTAATTAAACAGCTAAATTACCTAAAGCATAGTGAATGTTTATTTTTTTTGACTTAAAGGTGAATTAAGGCTACAAACATATTGAATTTAGCAACCGTTGCATTCCGCGAAAGTATAGAAACATTGTTAATTATATATTCTAATCAAACATATACGTAGTATAAAATTAATCTTTAAGAGACTTCTAACTTTTAAACTAAATTATCAGGTTTGTAAAATGAAATATGAAACAAATTTTTTTTTTTTTTACTATACACACGCCTATATACGAATACACATACATGCGCATATAGGCATATGCACATGCCCATGCACGGATGCACTCACATGTGCGTACAAAACAATATAACATATGTTGTGGGCAAATATTTTCAATCTTGTCATGTGTAGCTTCCACTGCCAAAACCTTCTTTGATAATATTACAAATGCGAACATACTTTCGTAAATAGTAGATTCGGAAGTATAAAAAACTGACTTCAAGCAAACAAAAAATTGTTCAATTTCAAGCGTTATGTACTCATAAAAACTGTTATATGCTGAAAAATAAACAAATTGTAACATGTTTTAATTTATGTTACAGCTGAAATATATTGCATATCCCTAAAAAAATGTTTCGTTTAAATCTGTATAAAGTAAGGAAGCTTTATCTGGTCGATATAAAACTAACATCTGCATTTCAAACAAATAATGCAAGAATAATGTAAATAAGGTACATGAAATTCACCAGAATCACCTTGAAGATGGACCCAAATGAAAACATACACCGTCACTTTGGTCAAATAGGCTTTGTAGACTGGTTACTTAGATTATCATACTGTTTAACTATGTGTAAAATCCAGCAACTATGTTGTAATATAGGAAGTAAGAATAACAATATTTTGAATGTAAGCAGCAAATTTTGGGGAAATAAAACAAAAATACCAATAAAATTTAATGCCAATAATTTGATAGTACCAAAAGAAGACAATAAAAACTGACTTTTTTTTAACATGAACAGCCTATACATTATTTTAGAGAATTTAAATTAAGCCCTGGTAGAAGCTTTTAATTAGTATGCGAAAATTAAAGTAGTAAATCAGTTTAACAAATGCAGACATAAACATTTGAATCAAATTAGTAAAAAGGCAGTAGAGTAATTTAAGCATTAAATTTTAGGGGAAATAATAGTGAAATGCAAAGAAAGCTGAGGACCCAACTATTGATCTTTTATAGTATAAAACTGAATGCAACAGCAGCACGCGTTATACAAAGCGCACAAAAAACAACACTGTGAAGTGTTATATTTCAACTCGCACACAAGTTGATTTAGGCAAACAACAACAGCACTGTATGAAACAGTGTGCATACAACAAAATGTATACGAGTATAAGTTGAAATCTGAGAAAATAGAGTCTGAGTCTCGGCGTACCGATTTCCTTAAGACTTTATTTTGAGTCTCCCAGGATAAAACAGACGGATCTGCTCGAGTCGTGATGATTTCGTCAGTATGAGAATTGGCAGCAAGAGCACAGGAAGAGAAAGAGGAAGAGGAAGTTTAATCGATGTAGAATTTGGCCAGAATTCGTCACTGATTTATATCTCTCAACCTTTATAATTTAAACAGTCGCGTCTGTTTGAATTCAAACGTATTCCAACAGTCGCATCTGTTTGTATTATAATGGGTTGCACCCGTTCCTCTTCATCCATTAGCAGGTCGTAAACCCGTTCGACTTCTATTGGATCGCACCCAATTCCGTTGCCGCATCCGTTCAAAAAACCCAATAAAATTGGTTAAGTTTTTCCGTAGCAAAAATAAGATTTCATCCAAGCCCAAGCCCAAACCCGAACCCGACCCGGCCCAGTTCGGTTCGGTACGGGACGGGTGTGCGGCGCGCACGCGCGTGTGTGTTTGGTTCCCACGATGTAGGTCCTCCCCCTCGCACAAAATTACCTGACCCTAAGGGCCAATATAGGGAATGAGGAATGGACATATATACACAAATCTTATCTTGTTTTTGGCAATGTGGGACTAAAGTAAATTTCATTCATTCTTTGAATTCTAACAATCCCCCACATGAATGATAATATACTTTTCCCCCCACACAAAGTGTAATATCTCAGACTACGAATGGAATAATGCTTTATCGTGGATAAGTAGATATTTCACTTTGAACTTTCCCTAGTTAAAACTTATCGGATATACTTGGCTAATCGATGAATTATTTCATCTTGAACCGTCAGCCTTTATTGTATGTCTAAACAATAAGTTTTACGAAGCATTGATTCCCTTATCATCCAATCTCTTGGTTGTGTTCATTTTGGTCCTGAACACTTTCTGGTTCTGCAAGTGTTATAGAGAATAAAAGCCTTGAATATTCTCATAGAGCCGACGCAACTCACACTGACATAGGTGATCGCAACCATAAAGAGTATCCTACATTTACCCCACTTGTTATTTACAAGATATGGTCATCATTACAAAACATAGTTTTAACCTGTTAATTCTTCTGTAGGCATGCATTTATGTTGTGCACCATAGGAATGGAATAGGACTATGTCCAAACAAATGCATTACGTCTTGAGTTAATCATAACTGGTTTGCCTATTGATCCTAGTCCGTGGGATCTCCAGTCGCTTGTTGGTTTCCGTATAAGGTAACTCTTGTTGGTTTTAGGCTTTTAAACCCATTCCCTATATGCGCAAATGCATTACACTCTCATTAGTGTTTTTATGCAGTACTTCAGATGGATTAAAAGGTGTTTTTACCTCTTTAATTCCAAGGTTTTTAAATTTATCAATCACTTTGTCTATATAGTGTGATTGAGACAATTCAATTCCATTAGGTGTTCTTATTATTTGATTCCCAAAATGGCATCCGCAACTCCTAAGTCTTTCATACCAAAATTGTTGATTAACATTTTCTTTATGGTCTCTATTACTTGGGTATTCGGACCAAAGATTAGCACATCGTCTACATAAAGACAAATCATAACATATGATTGTCCAACTTGTTTATAATAAACACACTTATCGCATTCATTTATACGAAAACCATTTCTTATCATGGCACTATCAAATTTTGCGTGCCATTGTTTTGGAGCTTGTTTTAGTCCATATAATGACTTTACTAATTTACATACTTTGTTTTCATTTCCTTTTGAAATGAAACCTTCTGGTTGCTCCATGTAGATCTCCTCATCAAGATCGCCATTTAAGAATGCTGTTTTTACATCCATTTGATGAATTTCTAGATTATAAATAGATGCAATTGCTATTAGCATTCTTATTGAGGTTATTCGTGTTACTGGTGAATACGTATCAAAGAAGTCTACTCCTTCTTTTTGACGATATCCTTTGGCTACTAACCTGGCTTTATATTTGTCGATAGAGCCATCTGCTCTTATTTTCTTCTTGAAAATCCATTTGCTACCAATTGGTTTTATTCCAGGTGGAATATCAACAATTTCCCAAGTTTTATTACTCAGAATAGAATCAATCTCATTTTGGATTGGTTCTTTCCAACATGCAGATTCAGATGATGACATTGCTTCCTTGTACGTTTGAGGTTCGTGTTCTAACATATATGTTAAAAACTCCGGACCAAATGTCTTGGAATTTCTAGCCCTTACACTTCTTCGGGGTTCTATTTCCTCAATCTCATGAGGAGTTATAGTTTCGTCTGATCTGCTTGATTCTTCCCTTGTCCTTTTAGGGACATTATTTCCTTCGTTTCTTTTGTGTGGAAACACATCTTCAAAGAACGAGGCATCTCTAGATTCGATGATTGTATTTACATGAATATCAACTATATCAGACTTGAATACCAAAAATCTGTAGGCGCTACTATTTTGGGCTGGACCTAAATAGTAACAATCGATGGTTTTTGGTCCAAGTTTGACTTTCTTAGGAGGCGGAACTGGAACTTTTGCCAAGCACCCCCACACTTTGAGGTATTTAAAACTTGGTTTATGTCCTTTCCATAACTCATATGGAATTGATCATGTCTTGTTGTGAGGAACTTTATTTAATATGTGTTTAGACATATTTAGGGCTTTCCCCCACAAGTTCGTTGGTAAATCAGAAGTTAGTAGCAAGACATTAATCATATCTTTTAACGTTCTGTTTTTCCTTTCAGCAACACCATTTTGTTGTGGTGAGTATGGAGCAGTTGTTTGATGAATTATACCATTTTCTGCACAGAATTGTTCGAATGGTGATTCATATTCTCCACCTCGATCAGATCTCAATATCTTGATCTTTTTATTTAACTGATTTTCTACCTCAGCTTTGTACTTTATAAATGATGTTATTGCTTCATCTTTACTATTCAAAAGATATACATAGCAATATCGTGTATAATCGTCGATAAATGTGATAAAGTATTTTTTTCCCACCTCGTGTAGGTATTGATTTGAAATCACATAAATCGGTATGTACCAAACCTAGTGGTTCGGTGCTTCTATCAACTGTATGAAACGACATTTTGACCATTTTTGCTTCTACACATGTCTCACATTTGTAGTTCTTATCTACTTGAAATTTAGGAATTAATTCTAAATTTGCAAGTTTTTTCATTTTTCGAAAGTTTACGTGTCCTAATCTTTCATGTCATAATAAAGCATCACACTCAAAAACATAAGAAACTTCCTTTTTATTCATTTCAGAATTACAATACACACTATTATTGCCAATTACAGCTACATTAGCCTTAAACAAGCCATCACACAAGTATCCTCTCCCTATATAGATTCCAGCGTTGGACAGAACAACTTTATCCGATTCAAAGACCATTCGGAAGCCTTTCTTCGAGAGAACAGGACCGGAGATTAAGTTCTTGCAGATATCTGGAACATGGAGCACATCATTCAGCGTAATAGTTTTACCAGATGTGAACTTGAGGATTACTTTCCCATTACCCTCAATCATTGATACTGCAGAGTTACCCATGTACAGTTTTTCTTCATGATCGAGTCTGTTGTAAGTGGCGAACATGGATTTTTCAGAACACACGTGTCGTGTAGCACCTGTGTCAAACCACCGCTGAGACGGATTCTGAACTAGATTACATTCTGATACAACCCCAGAAAATTTAGACCCGTCAATGTCCATGTTGTCCACCACATTTGCCTCGGAACTTTTCTGTTTCTTGTGTCTACAATCTTTTACTTGATGTCCAGTCTTGCCACAAACCCAACATTCCCCATTGAACTTCTTGGGCGTCTTCTGATATGGCTGTTTGTTTTCTGGCGCCTTCCTCTTTTTATTTTTATTAGGGCGTCCTTTCTTCTTTGACCCTTCTGCAACAAAAGCTTCTTCATTATTTGATTTAGTGACACCGCGATTATCAGCCTCAATCTTTAGTCTCACAATGAGGTCTTGTAAGGATATCTCCTTCTTTTTGTGCTTCAAGTAGTTGCGGTAGTCCTTCTAAGATGGTGGCAACTTCCCAGTTATTGCTTCAACCAGGAAAGATTCACCAACAACATGGCCTTCTGCTTCCATCTCATGGATAATAATTTGAAGTTCATGTAGTTGCGTAGTTACAGGTTTTGAGTCTACCATTTTGTACTCCATAAACTTGTCCACTATGAACTTTTTCAGGCTCACATTTTGTGTTTTGTACTTTGTTGTAAGCGCATTCCAGAGAGCTTTCGCTGTCTTGAGTGGCAGATAAACCTTGTACAAAACTTTGTCAAGACAATTCAGGATGTAATTCCAGCACAAGAAATCTGAGTGCCTCCATGCGTCAAGTTTAGCAACTTCATTTGAGTCCTTGACTTTGCCTGGTGTTGGCGGCACTGGTTCATCTTCGTCTAAATATTTCTGTAGACCGAGGGTTGTGAGATAAAAGAGCATTTGATTTTGCCACGTCAAAAAATCGTCACCTTCACCCTTAAATAGGTCTGGCTTGTTCAAGTTGGTTGTCTTGATCGATATTTGATCTGCTGCCATCTCTGTTTTACTGAAAACAGTAAAGTCTTAAGATATTGATCTTTTGTAGTATAAAACAGAATGCAACAGCAGCACGCGTTATACAAAACGCACAAAAAACAACACTGTGAAGTGTTATATTTCAACTCGCACACAATTTCATTTAGGCAAACAACAATAGCACTGTATGAAACAGTGTGCATACAACAAAATGTATACGAATATAAGTTGAAATATGAGAAAATAGAGTCTGAGTCTCGGCGTACTGATTTCCTTAAGACTTTATTTTGAGTTTCCCAGGATAAAACAGATGGATCTGCTCGAGTCGTGATGATTTTGTCAGTCTGAGAATTGGCAGCAAGAGCACAGGAAGAGAAAGAGGAAGCTTAATCTGTGTAGAATTTGGCCAGAATTCGTCACTGATTTATATCTCTCAACCGTTATAATTTAAACAGTCGCGTCTGTTTGAATTCAAACGTATTCCAACGGTCGCATCTGTTTGTATTATAACGGGTTGCACCTGTTCCTCTTCATCCATTAGCAGGTCGTAAACCCGTTCGACTTCTGTTGGATCGCACCCAATTCCGTTGCCGCGTCCGTTCAAAAAACCCAATAAAATTGGTTAAGTTTTTCCGTAGCAAAAATAAGATTTCATCCAAGCCCAAGCCCAATCCCAACCCGATTCGGTTCGGTACGGGACGGGCGGGCGGCGCGCGCGTGTGTGTGTGTTTGGTTCTCATGATGTAGGTCCTCCCCCTCGCACAAAATTACCTGACACTAAGGGCCAATATAGGGAATGAGGAATGGACATATATACACAAATCTTATCTTGTTTTTGGCAATGTGGGACTAAAGTAAATTTCATTCATTCTTTGAATTCTAACGCCAACAATTGTCTATAAACGTTATGCAAATTAGCCATTTAAGCTACACTTTAATAAAAAGGAGGTAAGGCTATTCAAAAGGAGAATCACTAATAATCTAAACCACTGGTTGAATTATATATAGAATCTTTCAAACTCGTGCATCGCAGCACCAATTTACAATCATTTGTGATTTTGTATAGTACCTATTTTGTTGGTAGCATAAAGTTACATTTTGGTAAAGCTATTTATTCTCATACCCAAATAGATTTTAACAACAAATGTTATAGCATGATAAGCTTTGGTTAATTTGTTTACCCAAATTGCCAGTTAGATTGCCTAAACTGTAAATTTCATAGCTGTAATCAATTTACATTGGTGATAATACTTGAAAGGAAGTGTTTGAATGGATCTAGAAACATATATCATTTGACATGTACTTTAAGAGCTCAGTTATTAACCATAGCAAAGGCATACTCAAAATTTGGATGCTAATTAAAGTACCTTGAGAAAATTACTTCATGCGATTATTATTCCTGGATATATTTTAGAATGGCCTGAGAATTCAGCAAAAAATTGTATCAAAAGTTGAAACGGTAAATGTACATTTAGAAACATTTAGAGAAGCATAAAATAAGTGTGGTGCTAAGGGCACCCCAATAGGTTCTTCCTAATACCGCGACTAAAAAGTACCGCAAGAATTAGTATTACACTCTTCTTAATACCACATACTTAAAAAATAGGGGCCACCACACTGTTTTACCCTATTTCTATTTCGCTCGATATTCGTTCGTTCTCATTTCTAAAACCGATCAATGAGCGGAACGCTAGATCTATAACCGATCAACAAATTCGACGCAGCAATGCCGAGAAGAAGAGAACTGTTGGTACATCGAAGTCTCAACTCCTAGTCAAGTCAATCACGTAAGTTAGTAACCATAAATTGAGAGATTATCGTGCCAATTTGAATTTTTCCGCAGGAGATGCGAAGAAGATAACGATTACGAGAGATTAAGGTTTTCGGATTAGCTCAGTACGTGATTAGTTCGATAAATAATGATTGAGTGAGAGATTAGAATGAAGATTTAATATGGTTTTAGGAAGCATACAAAATTTAATAAGTTTTATTTTTTAATTGCGGTATTTGGAAGAACATATTGGGGTGTCTTTAGCACCACACTAAAATAATCATATTTCTAAATATTTCAATTGGCAGATTCACAAAAGAAGCCATGTAAAGATTCACTCCCCATAATAAATGAAATTTTTAATATTAGAGATTTGGTTAAACTGCGTTTTGTGGAATAAACTATAATCTCTCAGTTGACAAATTACTATAACCTACCACATACAACTTTTTTATGTAATGTTGTTTCTTCTTCATAGGTTTTCCAAGTGAGGAAGTAAAGTAGATTAACTGAAGCAGGTGCAGAATTCTACCAAATCATTTTCTGAAATGGAAGAATTTCCATGCAAGAAATTACTCGATGGTAGTCAGCCAATTTCGGTACGATTTAGAGCGTTATTCTCCCTTCGCAATCTTCATGGTCCTGGTCCTTGCCGACTTTAATGCTCGGTTTGTGTGCTTTTCTAATTTGTCGCCTATGTCTTTTTCTTCTTTTATTTTTGATCTTGCCTTTGTAATTATTCTGGAATCTTATATTTTGTTTTGTGGACAGCCACTTGTTGTTTATAGTCCATATATAAAGTATAATATGAATTCCTCTATTCCTTGTGTAGTCTAAGCGGGGTCCTTTAGTACTGTATTTTTTTTCTGGCGAAGGAAACATATTGTCAACAATAAGTCTTATTTGAGGAAATATTATTTGACTACGTATTTACCTTCATTTAAAAAAAAAACACTTTAGCAACTATGGAGAGGGTGTTTGCATCTTCTTTTATTCTACTTCTAAATCATTGTTTTAGCGTTTCATAATTAATACAATTACTTATTTAACTTGTTTATGTAATAATATTCAACCAAATTTGATATTCATCTTTGCGTATCATCATACTGTCGAAAAAAAATTTAAGTTATAAATATGAATGAAAGCACATAACTTATTATATTATTTTATAAGCACTTCTTTTATAAAAAAAGTAAATTTTGTATAAACGTTATGCAAATTAGCCATTTAAGCTACACTTTAATAAAAAAGGAGGCAAGGCTATTCAAAAGGAAAATCACTAATAATATAAACCACTGGTTGAATTATATATAGAATCTTTCAAACTCGTGCATCGCAGCACCAATTTACAATCATTTGTGATTTTGTATAAATGTTATAGCATGATATGTGTTGGTTAATTTGTTTACCCAAATTACCAGTTAAACTGCCTAAACTGTAAACTTCATAGCTATAATCAATTTGCGTTGGTGATAATACTTGAAAGGCAGTGTTTGAATGGATCTAGAAACATATACCATTTGACATGTACTTTAAGAGCTCAGTTATTAACCATAGCAAAGTGCATACAAGGACCCTGAAAAAATTATTTCATGCGACTGTTATTCCTAGATATATTTTATGTTGGGGATTTTGTGGTTTGAGACGATGATGGAGGAGAATAATTGTTGTACTTTTGACTTCAAGGATTTGCGGAGCAAATTCTTTCAGACAATAGTTCAACCCACCAGGTACAAACGGGTTAACGAACTATTGACTTCAGGATTCAATGAAGCCTTGAAACAGCGTTATCGAATTCAAAGTTTGTACGACTTTGATTCGACCAAGAACACTCTGATTTTAATGTTTCTGATGATGCAAGTACTGTAGAGAATGAAGAGAAGAAGAGGAGGACTAATCTGCAACGTATTTCTGCAATTTGCAACACCTCAGGGGCGTTACAAATGAAACAACGTTTAGATACGCTTTAATGGCGTTGCAGACTGTAAAGGAAGAAGAAGATATTATTCGAAGTGCTTTCAAACATTTCTGGGCGTTGCTATTTATAACAAACGAAGAGGCATCCTTTCAGCGAAGCGTCACCACCGTCTGTAACGGTTATTTCCGTCCGTACAGCGTCGCATCTCTTCCCTTTGGAATGAAATCGGTCGACCGCCAAAATATCACCGGTCGACCGTTTTCAAACAGAGAGTAAAATGGTCGACTGGTTGAGTTTTGGCCGGTCGACCGATCTGTTTCGTGACTTAATGGATCACGAGACCCCAAGAGCCCCAAGGCCCAAGGCCCATCTTTTGACATTTTAAATATTATTATGCCAAGTTCATGCTCAAGGCCCATTGCCTTATCTCTCCTTCTCTTCTTTCTTTTGTTATTATACATCAAGTCTTTACATATATAGCGGAAATCCTTTGTATTTTCCATGATGTGGGACAAAACATATTTGCCCATTCCTTCTTCCTTTTATTCTTCATTCTCTTCAAATAATACCCAAACCCAAATCATTTGTTTTTAAAATTTTACAACAATCTCCCCCAATTTTCAAAAAAAGAAAATAAATAAAGTGGACGGCTGAGTCACTAGTGTGATTTCCTACATACCCAATTGGGATCAAGCCTATGTAGTTCTAAGATCAAGTTTTGCATCATCGTGGAAACAACACATAAATAAAAGTATCTTTTGGATTTGAACTTCTACTTAGTGTAAACCATTCAAAGTTCTATCGAGATTCAATGGTGAACGAATCTTGAACCAAGTATCCCTTAATGATAAAACCGGAACAATCACACATGTTGTATTCCTTAGTTAGAGTGTTCTGTATTGCTCAACACATTAATGGCCATGTGCTTAAATCCTGGTTCATGAGTCTACTTAGAAAGCGGTCTTACTTTCCTAGGAAACGACCTGATTTCCATACTCATATAGGTAAGTCACTTAAGGTGTTTCTGCGAGACACCTTTTTAGGGTTTCTAGACTTATTAAGGATATTTATCCATCCTTTGTTCATGCAGAATCCAACACTAAACATTATGGGATTATTGATTTAGTGTTCCATAATCATTTCCTTAACTTGTTGGTACCCATTGAACTTTGTCTATCCTTTTCAAGACAAAAGTAGGGTTTCTGTTAAGGATGATCAATCTTCATTCACAGACCTTAGTCCCATTTCCTTTGACTTTATAGAAACCATAGCCTTTGGAAGACTCTTCGTAAGTGGGTCAGCCAAGTTTTTCTTTGTTTCTATGTAATCAACAGTTATAACTCCACTTTTGAGTAACTGTCTCACCATGTGATGTCTAAGACTTACATGTCTAGATTTTCCATTATATGTTTTATTAGAAACATTATATATCGTTGCTTGATTATCACAGTTAATCAAGACTGCTGAAGATGGCTTCTTCCATAATGGGATTTCTACTAGCAAATTTCTAAGCCATTCCGCTTCTTTACATGCGTCTGCTAATGCAATCAATTCTGACAACATAGTTGAATCAGATATACAGGTCTGCTTCATGGAAGCCCAAGACACAGCAGCGCCTCCTAATGTAAATATCCATCCAGTCGTAGACTTGGATTTCGATTCTACATTGTTCCAGGTTGCATCACTATATCCTTCTATTACAGCAGGATATCCTTTATAAGATAAACCATAGTTGATGGTTCCCTTCAAATAAGCTAAGACTCTGGAAATGGCTTTCCAGTGTTCGAAACCTGGATTACTCGTAAATCGACACAATACACTTATAGCATGTGCGATATCTGGTCTAGTGCAATGCATAACATACATAAGACTCCCAATAATACTGGAATATTCCAATTGAGAAATGGTACGTCCAGTGTTCTTTTCTAATTTTATACTTGGATCTAAAGGAGTTGGTGCTGGTTTGTCATCATAATGATTATACTTCTTTAGGAACTTCTCAATGTAATGAGATTGAGTTAATAATAACTCCCCCGTTTTCCTAATGATTTTAATTCCTAGAATTACATCAGCCTCTCCTAGATCTTTCATATCAAATTTAGAAGATAGAAACTTCTTAGTTTCATTTACACAGGATATGTTGGAACCAAATATCAGCATGTCATCAACGTATAAACATATTATAACATAACCGTTGTTATCCGATTTGCTATAGATACATTTATCTGCATCATTAACAATAAATCCAAATGATAGTGCAACTTTATCAAACTTCTCATGCCATTGCATGGGAGATTGCTTCAGGCCATAAAGAGATTTAACTAATTTACAAACTTTCTTTTCTTGGCCTGGGGTTATGAAACCTTCAGGTTGTTCCATGTATATCTCTTCTTCTAAATCTCCATTTAGAAAAGTTGTCTTTACATCCATTTGATGTATGACCAAGTTATGAATTGATGCAAGTGCTATTAAACAACGTATCGAGGATATGCGAGCCACCGGAGCATATGTATCAAAATAATCTACTCCTTGTCTTTGTTTATATCCCTTAGCAACTAATCTGGCTTTGAACTTATCAATGGATCCATTTGTGTTCAACTTTTTCTTGAATATCCATTTACATCCTATAGGTTTTGCACCAGGAGGTAAATCGCTTAATACCCAAGTTTGGTTTAACATTATGGAATTCATTTCATCATTGATAGCTTCTTTCCAGAAATTAGAATCTCTAGAACTCATAGCCTTAGAATAAGTTTTGGGATCATCATCGACGTTCATTACATATCTTGTCACATTAAGGACTTCGTCCTTATTGCCTTCTACGAGATATGTTATGAAGTCAGGACCATAGTCCTTCTCTATTCTCGCTCTTTTACTTCTTCTGTGTTCAGTACTATCATCTGGTACTGACATTTCCTTGCTGTTTTGAGCAAGAGCACATTCATCATCATTTGTATCATTAGTCTCAGTTGGTTCTGGACTAGATGATCTCAATGGATTCTCAATAGTTTGATTTTCAAATAATTCTACATCTACAGATTCTATGACTTCTAAGGTATTAAGAATCATAAATCTATAAGTTATACTATTTAGAGAATATCCAATGAAAACACAATTAAAAGCCCTATTACCTAACTTTGGTCGTTTAGGATCTGGTTTTCTAACATATGCTAAGCAACCCCAAACTTTAAGTCTAGTAAGATTAGGTTTTCTATTGAACCATAATTCATAAGGAGAAATATTATTTTTCTTAAGTGGTACTCTATTTAAAATGTAACATGCAGATAACATAGCATCACCCCATAGGTTATAAGGCAAATTAGAACTTATGAGCATGGCATTAACCATTTCTACTAAAGTTCTATTTTTTCTCTCAGCAACACCATTGTTGTGGTGTATAAGGGGCGGTACATTGGTGAATGATACCATTTTGTTTGCAAAACAGAGTAAACTCATTTGAAAAATATTCACCACCACGATCTGAATGTAACACTTTAATTTTAATTCCTAATTGTGTTTCGACTTCTGCTTTGTAAATTTTGAATTTATCAAAGGCTTCATCTTTTGATTTCATTAGATATACATAAGCATATATAGAATAGTCATCAATAAACGTTATATAGTATTGGTTACCACCATAGGTGATATGACTTTTCAAGTCACCCACATCACTATATACCAAATCAAGCAAACCAGTTTTCCTTTCAACAGATTTAAAGGATTTTCGATGTATTTTTGCTTGAACACATATCTCACATTTAGAAATGGATTCGAAATCACAATCAGAAATTAATCCTAATTTATGCATATTTCTAAGTGACTTATAATTAACATGTCCTAATCTACTATGCCATAAATTAACAGAGTCAACAATATAAGCAAAAGATTTCTTTATTAGATTCAACTTAATCATGCCGTTACAAGAATATCCCTGTCCAATAAATTTGCTGTTCTTGGACAACACTAACTTATCAGACTCATACACCATCTTGAATCCTCCTTTGTTAAGAAGGTATCCAGAAATCAAATTCTTACACATATCAGGTACATAAAATACATTGACTAAAGTAAGAACTTTTCCAGAGGTGAATGTCAATTCAATAGTGCCTTTTCCCAGAACTTTGCTTGCAACTTTGTTTGCGCTAGTTACTTCGCTGGATTCTCCGTTATTCTCATCGTAAGTCTTGAACAGATTACGGTCTTTGCAAATATGAATAGTTGCTCCAGTATCGAGCCACCAATCATTATCAATTCCACTACTGGAGTTCGCCTCTTGTACGACAGCCACAAGCTTTTCTTCGACCACAATCGCTTTTTGTTGTTTCTTCCGAAGACGACAGTCTCGGGCATAGTGGCCGGGTTTGTGACAATAGTAACAGTCACCCTTCTTCTTATTCTTGGAATTAGTACCTTTCTTTTTGAACTGTGTCTCATTCTTAGGCTTCAACTTATCGTTAATTTCAACATTATTAGCCTTAGATTGAGACTCAGTTTGCGGATTATCATCTAGTTCGCGTTTACGAGAATCCTCTTCAATACGAAGATGACGCTGTAAACCGTCTAAATCATAATCGGTTTCCGCATGTTTTAATTTCTTCTTATAATCATTCCAAGAATTCGGGAGTCTCGAAATAATAACTCCAACAACAAATGATTCAGGGAGATCAATACCGGCATCCTTAAGTTGATTTACTAACAGTAGTATTTCACTAACTTGTCCAATTATGGACTTGTTAGTGACCATTTTGAAATCCATAAAATTGCATATAAGAAATTTTTTATTACTTGCCTCAGAGATGCGATATTTGCTTTCTAGAGCAGTCCAGAGTGCCTTCGCCGTGTCCAAGGTCCTGTGAGCATTGTATATCGGAGTAGACAGTGCATTCAGTATGTGGCCTCTGCATAGAAAATCTTCCTCTTTTCGCTTTGCCCTTTTTGCTTTTAATTCTGCACTATCCTTATCGGTTTCCTCCGGTATTTTCTCCAATCCGTCTTCGAGAATATGAAATAATTTAACCGTGATCAGAAAGAATTACATAGTCTCCTGCCAACGAGTGAAGTTCTCTCCATCAAACCGCTCCAACTTCGTCAAATGCTGATTCATGACTTGCAAAGCGCTCAAACTATCCATGGTTGAAGCTATTGTCTGAAAATTTGTTGGGGATTTTGTGGTTTGAGACGATGATGGAGGAGAATAATTGCCGTACTTCTGACTTCAAGGATTTACGGAGCAAATTCTTTCAGACAATATTTCAACCCACCAGGTACAAACGGGTTAACGAACTATTGACTTCAGGATTCAATGAAGCCTTGAAACAGCGTTATCGAATTCAAAGTTTGTACGACTTTGATTCGACCAAGAACACTCTGATTTTAATGTTTCTGATGATGCAAGTACTGTAGAGAATGAAGAGAAGAAGAGGTGGATTAATATGCAACGTATTTCTGCAATTTGCAACACCTCAGAGGCGTTACAAATGAAACAGCGTTTTGATACGCTTTAATGGCGTTGCAGACTGTAAAGGAAGAAGAAGATATTATTCGAAGTGATTTCAAACATTTCTGGGCGTTGCTATTTATAACAAACGAAGAGGCATCCTTTCAGCGAAGTGTCACCACCGTCTGTAACGGTTATTTTCGTCCGTACAGCGTCGCATCTCTTCCCTTTGGAATGAAATCGGTCGACCGCCAAAATATCACCGGTCGAACGTTTTCAAACAGAGAGGCTTAATGGATCACGAGACCCCAAGAGCCCCAAGGCCCAAGGCCCATCTTTTGACATTTTAAATATTATTATGCCAAGTTCATGCTCAAGGCCCATTGCCTTATCTCTCCTTCTCTTCTTTCTTTTGTTATTATACATCAAGTCTTTACATATATAGTGGAAATCCTTTGTATTTTCCATGATGTGGGACAAAACATATTTGCCCATTCCTTCTTCCTTTTATTCTTCATTCTCTTCAAATAATACCCAAACCCAAATCATTTGTTTTGAAAATTTTACAACATTTTAGAAATAACCACAAAACATTGCCTGACAATTCAACAAAAAATTGTATCAAAAGTTGAAACAATAAATGTGCATTTAGAATCATTTAGAGAAGCATAAAATTATCATATTTCTAAATATTTCAATTGGCAGATTCACAAAAGAAGCCATGTAAAGATTCACTCCCCAGAATAGGTGAAGTTTTTAATATCAGAGATTTGGTTAAACTGCGTTTTGGGGAATAAACTATAATATCTCAGTTGACAAATTACTATAACCTACCACATACGACTTTTTTATGTAATGTTGTTTCTTCTTCATAGGTTTTCCAAGTGAGGAAGTAAAGTAGATTAACAGTAGCAGGTGCAGAATTCTACCAAATCATTTTCTGAAATGGAAGAATTTCCATGCAAGAAATTACTTGATGGTAGTCAGCCAATTTCGGAACGATTTAGAGCGTTATTCTCCCTTCGCAATCTTCATGGTCCTGGTCCTTGCCAACTTTAATGCTCGGTTTGTGTGCTTTTCTAATTTGTTGCCTCTCTTTTTCTTCTTTAATTTCTGATCTCACCTTTGTAATTATTCTAGAGTCTAATATTTTGTTTTGTGGACAGTCACTTGTTGTTTATAGTAGTCCATATATAAAGTATAATCTGAATTCCTCTGTTCCTTGCGTAGTTTAAGCGGGGTCCTTTAGTACTGTATTTTGTTTCTGGCGAAGGAAACATATTTTCAACAATCTTTAAGCCTAGTTTGAGGAAATATTATTTGACAACTTATTCACCTTCATTTAAAAAAAAACACTTTAAGCAACTATGGAGAGGGTGTTTGCATGTTCTTTTACTCTTCTTTTGAATCATTGGTGTTTCATAATCAGGACAATTACTTGTTTAACTTGTTTATGTAATAATATTCAACCAAATTTGATTTTCATTTTTGCGTGTCATCATACTGTAGACAAAAAATTAAGATATAAATATGAATGAAAACACATAACTTATTATATTACCATATAAGCACTTCTTTTATAAAAAAAGTAAATTTTGTATAAACATTACGCAAATTAGCCATTTAAGCTACACTTTATTAAAAAGGAGGTAAGGCTATTCAAAAGGAAAATCACTAATAATCTAAACCACTGGTTGAATTATATATAGAATCTTTCGAACTCGTGCATCGCAGCACCAATTTACAATCATTTGTGATTTTGTATATTACCTATTGTGTTGGTAGCATAAATTTGTAGTGTTTTATGCGGAATTTTGTTGAGGATCTAGTATTGTTTATTTAGATACCAATGGAGTATAACAAAAATAATTATGAAATCTCACGAAAAACAAAGAACAAAAAAGGACACAGAAGATTTAACGTGGTTCGGATATGAATATAATACGTCCACGGAGACCCAACAACTTTTATTTCTCAATGAAGAAATGAGTACATAAGAGAGGAGGAAGATTACAATAGAGAGAAGATTAATGGTGGATTGCCTTCTTCATACAATAACATGACCTCTATTTATATAAAGGGATTTCTTGACCTCCAAGTAAACTTGGCACCCAAGTTTTCTTGACCTCCAAGTAAACTTGGCACCCAAGTTATTCCATATAGGAGCCAATTACATGATTGACAATTAATCTTTCCTTCTCTATAAATATTTGAATCATCAATTTCAACACTCCACCTTGATTCAAATATGACCGTCTTTCTTCATCATCTCATCTTCAACAATCAACATAGAAATCATTGGGCCCAACGCCCCATGGCGCTCAAGTAACACGAAGCAAACTGATCAAGTTTGAGCAATGCTCAAACTTGTCCTTTGGAAGTGACTTAGTCATCATATCTGAAGGATTATCCGAAGTACCCACCTTCAATAATTTGATCTTGCTCCATTCTTCCTCAAGCATAAGAAAGAAACCTCTAACATCAATGTGCTTTGTCCATGAACTATAGGCTTGATTCTCAACAAGATGAATAACACTCTGACTGTCTGAAAATAGCTCCACTGTTCGCTGCACCATTGAAAGATCATACAATAACTTAAGTAAGTACAATCCTTCCACTACAACAAAAAGGGGATTTTATAGCGTTTGAAAAACGCTATGATATCCTAATATAGCGTTTTAGAGAACGCCATGTAATGACATGCTATCTTAGGTCGTCGACTTGAAATGGCACTGTAAAAACGCTATTAAAACTGATATCTTATAGCGTTTTACTTTGCTATCAAACGTAAACGCTATATGAAATCATACCCGACGGCAACCTGTTATAGCGTTTATGTCTAAATTTTATAGCATTCATCCAACTTATACTATAGCGTTTTCCTTTACTTCTAGAGCATTTTATAGTATAGTTTTATAGCGTTTAGGGTACATTTGAATAGCGTTTAGGGGTACATTTGAATAGCGTTTACACTAAGTTACTAATAGCGTTTCTGGAGGATCATTTATAGCGTTTTAAAAACCCTATAATATTGAATGCCAATCCATAACATTTACCATTTGTATATCACCAATACAGCTCTTTCGTTAATTTTAAATACATACATATCATTCAAACAACACTCATATGTATCATAATCTATTTCTCAAATATATAGAAACGTAACATATTTCACAAACAAACATGTAAACTACAACATAATGTTTCATACATATCATTGAAACAACATTCATATATTCAAATTTAATATTTCATACATATAATTCAAATTACTTCTCACATATCCAAACTTAACAATTCATACATACTTGTCCATAATACGTCAATATACTTGCGTTAACAAGTTACTTACAACGTAGTCGAATACTTAATCTTGCTTTACTTCTGGTGTTTTGTCCAAAACATGAGCAATTGGTCCTGCCACAACAAAAGTAAGCAATATTTAGATCAAAATATTTTATATATATATATGTGTGTGTGCGTGTGTGTGTGCGTGCGTGTGTGTGTACATACAGAGGCACAACATAATTGGAAAATGATTCAAGAGGAAAAAAAAAGTGAAAATGCACATTACTATGCAAATCAACATATATATCAGTAAATGATTTTTCAGATCTTCCAAATTATACATTTAGTCCATATTCCATTAAAGGAAGGCTCCTTTATGCTTACGTTTCCATATACAAATGCACAAGTATGAGAGAAAATAGAAAACAAAGAAGCAGGTCAGCAGTTATGAGGAATCATAAAAATTGTCTGTCAGCCACTAGTGCATTAGGCGTACATGTGACATATAAAAGGCTTGTTAGGATATTAAATCCATTTGTAAAATTACCTGACCATAAAATGTTAATTAATTTAAAAAGAAATTACCTGACCATAAAATGATAATTACCTGACCACAAAATGAATCCATTTGTTGCATCCTTGGCTATGTAAAATCCAAATCTTGAAAATAAGCTTCATCGCTGTATTTATAAATTAGGATGTAAGTTCATTTGTTCCTCCTAATTATTTCAGTTCATGCATGAATTACATCATTCAGAGAGGAACATAAGGTTGTTGTAATCCACCCATGCTTAGTCTCAACATCATTAAGGACTGTCAAGAATCAAACAAATAAACCGGAATAAATGAATCATGAACAAATCCAGTAGTTCCATATAGTATGGTAACATGCAATGAAGAAATTTGTCATTGTAATTTTCTTTACTTTACAACGGAAAACTTCTCAGTCTCCTAGAGAAATAGTTACATCAGATCCCTACCGAGCATTGGCTTTACTTTACATCTGCCTAAAGGCATTCATCTACATTTTCCCCATAATAATTTCTCGCATTAAGGCATTCCTATTCACATACCCGTTGCACTTTAATGTTGAAATATTTGGTGAATGGAACCACAACTTATTGGACCGTGTTCGACATGTAATTGATCTTAAAAACAACTGTCCAAGCCTCAAAGCCAGAAATTTTTGAAAGAGAGCCACAAATGTTCGGGTCTGGGCTTCATCTCTTGCTTCAGTTTCTCTGGGTGAATCATCATCAAGGAGTAATGAATTATAATTAGGAGGCTGAATTCTATTTTGTTGTACTGCAGAAGACTTGTCATTATTTTTAAATATGTAAATTTTTGAGACCTTCATATTGTGTATATTACCAGTCTTGCATGTATCTGAAGTTGACCTTTCATTTCCACTGTTCCTTTATTTTGAGAATTGTACCTGTAGTACAAATTATGTTGTATGATAGTGTAATTGTTTTTTCAAGTAATTGGCGCCATTTTTTGCTTTTGATCTCTTTTTTTACATGTATTTTAGCATCCAAGTAACCATTGTACCTGTTGCATTACTTTCAGTTACCACCATTAAATTTTCATTTTAAGTGATAACCATTCATTTATAAAATACTAAAAACTAAATGAGGTAAGTCCTAGCAAATAGAATGGCCTCTTTCCTTGTATTAATCTAATTCACACAAAATGGTCAAGCCATTTGCCTTTACTGTCTATATATAAACAGGATGGAGTATCTTTTTCTGAGTTATTTATTTTGATCTTTCAATTGTGTTGGCATTACACAAAATGGCAAATAGCAAAGCAGTGATTTTCTTCGGAATTCTGGTTATATCATTGGTTTTGACAAGGGCACAAGAGCATAATGAGGTAAATTTAAATAAAGTAACATCCTATATTGTTATTTATATCCAAATAAATCATGAGTTATAGAATTCACATAACAAAACTCATCAGCCAAATCCAAATTACATCCTATATTGTTATCTAAAAACTGCTCGGCGCCTGAATTTGGAAAACGTTTATTGACTTTGCTGATTAATTACATTCTTATTTCTTTTTAAATGATGGGCTCAACGGTTTAATGTAAATGCTGCAGCTTTCTAATAAATAATATAATGTCACTGCGTGGCTAAAGAGGACTTGAATGAGGCTGTTATGCAGAACATATAGTGGCATGACTGTAAAACTGGTTGATCAAGGGGCTCCCACTACATGAATAGCTGCTGCTGGAAACTGCCGAAACATCCAGACTGAGTGTGAGTAACTTCTCTGGATTAATTTTTTTTTTCTTAAAAAAATTGTTATTTTGTTGTTTTGTATAATCCGAGCGTGTATCATAATAAACAAATTGCATGCTCTGGCTTATCAGCACCATACGCATATCTCAGACTGATGGATGTAGTATAATTCGTTTCCCAAAACAAGAAGGAAAAAAATGATTATTGAATATTAATGTTCATAAATCATAAGAGCTTTGGCAAATAAATATTTATATAACTGAATACTTAAGTAAATATAAATAGCCTGGAAGGATAACTTACAATCCCATTGAAAAGCTTTAGAGAACAGAGTATTTGCTGGGGTTTTTCCCTTGTACTGTATTCAGGTTTCATGATATTTAGTTAGCCGGCTCTTGTTTAGTTATATTTGGATTATAATTGTTATTAGACAGCTACTATTTGCAGTGTCACTCATACACATTATT
The DNA here is from genome assembly GCA_030737875.1 of Allium sativum. Classification (NCBI taxonomy): domain Eukaryota; kingdom Viridiplantae; phylum Streptophyta; class Magnoliopsida; order Asparagales; family Amaryllidaceae; genus Allium; species Allium sativum. The sequence goes on along the minus strand of CM060912.1, from coordinate 1,880,106 downwards.
TATGTCTGGAAGTGACGTCGGTTATTACGTTAAGACCTCTGTGTTTTTTTTTCCATAGTTAAATTATCAGCATCGGTTATTATGTTAAGACCTCTGATTTTTTTTCCATAGTTAAATTATCAGCATCAGTTATTATGTTAAGACCTCTATGTTTTTTTTTTCCAGAACAGATGTTTGGAAGTGACAAGCTCTCTAAAAACTGCTCGGCGCCTGAATCCGACTCAAGTCATCAGCCAAATCCAAATAGTGGCATCAACCATATCTACCTCGCTAGCCCATTATCGCTAGCCTGTTATCTGTAATAAGTTGCATGTATTTTCCAGTTTGAATAATTCTCAATAACATCATTCATTTTCCTTTTTATACATCATCTCCTAATGGACTATATAATAATGGGCTCAGTTCCATGGATTACAATTATAGTGTACATGTTTTGGGATCTGTATTGAACGGTAGTCGAACTGCTACTAGAGACGCCATACCATACCCGTTATTATATTATTAGCATGTTTAGATTGGCTAAAAGTAGGGGACATAATGGTGAACTTATGATTATCAGTCTAGTCATCAATATTTAGTTTAATTAGGGATTATATTTTCAAGTTTTTGAATGGTTAAAAATTTGACATGTTCTTACTAGTTTAATGTTTAAGGAACTAAAGTGCAGACATAATTTGGATAATGCTGTTTTGTTTTATTTTATGATCGATGTAAATCAATGATATTATGGTTTTGTTTTCGTTTTATTTTGTGCTGGCTGAAGATTTGATATTTTGATTGATTATACGCCCAACCACAAAAATACGATTAAACACCTCGTCAGAACCAAAGACGTTTGTCAGGAGACTTTCTAAATCATAAAGATCTAGCATTCGGGTACATCTACATAAACACCTCATCAAAACCAAAGAAATCTTTATATATAATCCCCATCTTTGTTAAGTTGCTTTTTTTCTTTCAGGTTTCCATTTGCTCAATTTTATAACGGTGGGGATTTGCAAAAAAATAGTACGATGTACAGATGGATACGACGGGTTTATGAATTTTTTTTTTAGTTCAACTGATAAAATTGAATACAAACTCTTGAAAAATTGGACGGGTATAGGGCCAACTATATAAATACGATAAATCTGAGATCTGAAGAAATTTGTCAGGAGACTTTCTAGGAGCAAATGATTATATTTTTTGGAGTATACCGAGTTTTATCCGTAATTGTAAGATTTATCAAGTCACTATGACATTTTAACAACAGAGGCGCAACCCAGGCATGTGGGACTACCTTCTTCTCGGCCAGACAGTAGTGCAGTAGCCCCTTTCAGTCCTGCACCGCCTAGCGAGCTGTGCTGCAATGCGGTTCGTAACTGGCGCATTGGAGATTTCTGCTAAGTGCAACGTCAATTACGAGCAATATTTGCAGTCTACTATTTTATTCACCACTCTTTTCACTATTGTGCTTAGGATTGAACTAAAACGTCGGCTTGAAATTCTATTTTTGCAATTAAATTATGAATTTTTTAGGGACTGTAATAAAATAAAACATATAAATGTGGACATACAATTCCTGAAAATCATACTTTATATCTATTTAAATTTTTATTAAGGAACCTTTAATTTATATCTCATTTGCATAATATATGATGCTTTCTGTACATATTTTTACTTGACTTTTGCTTTGCAGTATTATAATTGATTTCCACACAACATTTGAAATTGAATATTTTTATTTGAAATTTGTCTTGATTACTAGGATGGTACATATGAATTCAGCAACCACCTCCCTCCCCTCCCCCTCAAACCACATTCCCACAATATCAGTTTTAGCAAATGAAAACTGGAAATCAGATGCAATTCAAAGCTGAGTCTCAAAGTCAACCCAAAACTCAAACATAAAGATCAACCACATTTAGACTACTATGATTAGATATATTCAACTTAAAGGCATAAGGGCAGTGAACATAAAAAATGCCGGAGTTATAAACTTACATTTAGGACGAAAATAGCTTTTTTCCCCCTTTTGATTAGCTAACAAACTTTAATAATGATTACCTATATAAATGTGGCGAAACGTCAAATATGTATACATTTTAAAAAAAAATTATATCTATAAAATTAATGCTTACTTACTAGAACTAGATTCTGTTACAACTTTTGAGGCTGGCCATGCTACTGTAGAGCCTACGACATCTTCAATGCAGACAAGATCAGAAGTTGGACTACAGAGAACTGCATATGGAACCGTAGCGTTCACTACCCAAACTTTAACAACATCTCTTCCAAGTTGAACAAAATGAACCATTTCATTTGGATCGGTTGAAGCCACAACTCCTTCTGCAACCAGTGCTCCTGTTCCACCAACATCAATTAGCTTGCTTACTCTTAACGATTGGAATGGTTCGATTTCCACCCTATCAAACACAAGCATAAACACAAGTGCTTTAATATATATTTCAATTAGTAAATTTGATAACAAATTACTACTATTTCGCTTTAATGTATTAGTATATGAGATGTTACGTTGATAGCGCTAGAAACAAATGATGCGTCTTTGACCGTCTCAACAACCACTTTTGATTCTGGCCAAGCTACTTTACTACCAAAAGCTTCTCCAACATGTATCATATTATTTGTTGGTCTCCATAAAAATGCATCAGCCTTTTTTGGATTGTCAATAGAAACTAACATAGCTGATGGTCCAATAGGAATGCCGTTCACAAGCTGATTTGGATCGCTAGAGTACAAGCGTCTTTCAGCAACTAGCTCTTCACCTCTAAGCCAATCATATAACTTGCATAATTTTTCCGTGCAGCTAGTTTTACTCTATTAAAACAAAGTGCATCATAACTTTGTCATGTATAAAATTAATTTGTACTTAAAAAATTTTGAAAATTAATTTACCATATTATCAGATTGATCCAAATCTCGCATAATAACTTTATCGGAAGGCCATGCTACTAGCATGCCCGTAGCCTCTCCAAGGCGTATCGTATTAAACACAGCTCTCCATAGAAAAGCATCCACTTTCCGTGGAAACTCTATCAAAACTGCTTTCGCATTTAGTCCTAGAGGAATTCTGTGTACGAGCTCGTTTGGATCACTTGACACTACTCTTCCTTCAGCTACTATTTCATCAGTTCCATTCCAATCCAACAAATCACATTTATCATCAATGTTTCCATAATTGCTCTGCATTTAACAAAAAGTGCATTAAGTTGATTACTACATTTACAATGATAGTATATTTGATGTTCACCTGAGATATGGATTCTCCTCTTTGAGATCCATTAACCTTAAAATTGCAAATTTGAAGAACGTGGATTAAAAAATCATATGAAAAACAAAATAAATTTTTTTATCTAATATTACTACGCAATTAGTACAACAAATATTGAAGTTGTATACCAAATTTTTCTTCAACATGCGAATCTCTTCTTCCAACTTTGAAATTCTCTCATCTTTAGCTTGAAGCAGCAAAGACTTAGTATAGTTTGCACCTCTCCCCATTGCCCGTAGTCGTCCAGGCCTATTTTGTCCTAACACTTGAGAGACAACATCTTCTCTCACAGAACTTTTTGTTGAGTTTGATTGTGTTTCAGATTCAATTTTTTTCATCTTTTCCTACAAAAGTTAACATTTTGTTACATATTTGTAAGTACTAGACAAAATGCGAATAAATGTTCAAAAAACAGTATTATAGGATTTTTATCAGTACTGTAGTGCTCTTACAATAGTATCCTGGACATATGTATTCACCGCTTCGCCATTTTTCCGAATGCGGGATTTAATCCAAATTTGAGCTCTAGGAATGGGGTTAGTATTGCCACTCTCATTTCTCTATTAGTAAGAATGATAAATAAAATGAATGGTTGTAACTGAAAAAATTGACATGTAAAAATAATTAAATCGACTGTTCTTTCTTACTATGTCCTCCGCTAGTCGAGGCATTCCTTTGCGACTAACTGTATGTGGCAGTTGAACACTTCTGATAGCTTTAAATTTATCGATTTGGCCTAAGATGAAAAGATATAATAAATTGATTAATTATAATTATTACATATAACTGAATTTTATATTTATTTACCTTAAACTTTGAGTCTGTTTTTTCTTTATAAAATCCCTCCAATCGTTCATATTTTGGACATTGTTAGGTTTGAGCTTAATCCTTTCCTCTATGTTCTTTACTTTCACTATTTGCCTAACTAGTCTTGCTTTTTGAAGCCCTCCAGATGCATCCCATTTGTCGGAAAATAGGCACTTTCTGCCATTCCTCATCTAGTTTAAATCTTGCCTGCAAAATGTAAGTTTCAATAAGACCAATACTAAAGAAAACAAGTACCGAATATACAAAAAAATGATCACAATAAAATATAATGAACAAGCTGCCTTAGAACTTACACTAAACATGTCTTACCTTATCCATGCATGCATGTTAGTAATTTAATTCATTCAGCATACTGATAAACATAGTAATTTAATGCATGCATGGAAATTACAGAGTTTAACAAAACTACAGAGGAAGATATCATCTTCTCTGCCATTTTCCTGAATGATTGTGGCTGGTCACATGAATTCTCATTTTCCTTTGGTTCTCGTCTTTAAGTCATATTTTTAGAAACTCAGTTTTTAATGATCATTTTTGATACATTTTACCGAAGGCAATTCAGATCTTCAGTCTTTTTGGTTTCATGTAAATATTTTCATAGATTTACAAGTTATATTTGTAATTCAGTGAATCAATCGTCGACATCTACGACCAAAGCAAGTTTCTCACCTTTTTAAAAGTTGTTTTTGGTTGTGTTATATTGTCTGTTAATGTAGTAGTACCAAGTCCATTTGCATAGTCCTGCATTTAAGTTTGTTGATTCAATGTTCATCTTTTATCAATCTTTAGAACACATACATTGATTTCTCATTTCCTTGATGGATTCTTTCCTTTTTCAGGTGAATTTCCCCGCTTACATTTTACATGTGTATGGAATATGCGAAGAATGCAGCATGCCAATCTTGGATGAATGGAGAACATGACAGTCTAACTCCACTTGTCAATGGCGTTTATGTCCGGTTTATTGCTCACTAAGTTATACTTCCTCAAGTAAATTAAATTTAACCAAAAGTGAATCTCATGTTGTAAACCAAAGCTCAAAGGAAATGGAGAATTTGACCGAGTGGATTGAGTGGTTCGCAGCAGATCAAACAAGGTGATATTTCCTTCCTTATTTTTGATAAATATACCATAAACTAGTTTGTTAATTTTATTTGATTATAGGTGAATTATGAAAATCTAGAAATAATACCTTCTACCTTTAACTTTGAGTCATTTCAATTCTGTTTGTGTCAACGAAAAGGAAATATTTCCTTCCATTTTTATTAATCTTAATTTTACCTTTAGCTTTGTTTTTGGACAAGCAACAAATTGGTTTTAGAAACTCATTTTCCTTAGGTTCTCGTAAAACATGGAAATTACAGAGTTTAACAAAACTACAGAGGAAACCTGTAGTGAGCAAGGCAGTAAAAGGTATGATTCAATGTATTCATATCGCGGACTGGATCTATAATAGTAGTAACATATTCATGTCGCGGACAATACTGTGTTACCGTTTGTTTCTATTTAGGCTATCTTCAAAAGAAGAAATCACATAACATGTGAATAAAGATATGGGTCTCACTTCGGTATTATTTCTTATGGTGGTAAAGCACTTAAGTCCGCATGGTTCAGTTTTGGTCTTTATGCTATGGTGATAGAAGCTATTAAATTTATTAGTAATATTACTAAGAGAATTAAAGATGAAAAAGCATCATTGTGAATCATACTGTCACTGATATAACAATGTTTCATGGTCCGACTCTATGATGGAAAAACTTGAATCTTGAACCGGCATGATCTGTAACTCAACCAAGCTTGAATCGTGCTTGAACTCTGATCACGCCTTCAAAACGGTTATTTCACCATCAATTTTAACATGCCAAACCATTGTTTTTTCCTCTATTTTCTCATCACGTAATTCTATTTCATTTTCATATTTTGTACTGCATTAGAGAAGTCAAATAAATTTATATGTTACTTTATTACAACTATAAACTCTGTTGATACCACTGCATGTTTCATTAAGTTTATCATCGTTAAATTTCTCCGAATTCATGTCGCGGACTGAATCTATAATAGTACAGATTCAATAATTTTTGGCATTACACTGGATAATGCCGCATCAGTACAATGAATCACGCACAAGTATTTGTACAGTTTCATCGACTTCCAGGCCATTTAGAAAAAAACAAAAGGAAATTTTATGTTCTCTATTTTTATTGTTGAAATTTAATGTAATTTACTTTTAAGGTTAAGACAGCCCATACTGTTGAAGCATGGCAGAATATTAAATCTTAATTTTGAATGAGGATAATATCAATCTTAAAGCAGGAAACTCAGTTCATACTAATTATATGAAAATGATACCTGTATGGAACTCCACAACACGAACTTTAAATCATCCCCAATTGACCGCCAATCATCAATTGTGAATGGAACATGCTCCCGTACGAGCGGTCCTAAGTAAGAAGACAATTTTACAGAACCTTCTATTGGTATAGCATTTTCGTTAAATTCAACGGTAATCCGAGATACACTATCTGATGGAAGTCTTTTCATTCTTGTCAGACCTCGCTTTTTTTTCTTTTCAACCAGATTTTCATGTACTTGAAAATCAGTCTCGTTTTCCACCAAATTATTTTCAACTTCAACTTCATTGGTTTCAATATTTAATCCAGATTGCATCGCATTTTCTATACATGCTTCGGTTCCCTGATTGGTTGTTTCTATATTTGCTATGATTCTCATTGGTTTGTAAATTTGCTTCATGTTGAACATTAATTTCTACATTCACCTCAGGTTGATCGTTGGCTTCAATATTTGCTTCGAGTTCTTCAAGGGGGTCCTCGGTTTGTTTTTGTTTGCGGGTAATCTTCCTCTTTTTCGCCATTTCCTACATTAACAAAATAAATATATAGAATTACACAATAAACATAATCAATTTGGCTATGGCAGAATTACTAAATATAGAAAAAAAAATCACAGTTGCCCTTTTTATGCATGTTATCAAACAATGTAGTAAACATTGAAAATTGAAGCTGCAGGGTAAATGCAGTAATTGCAGATACCAACAGAAACAGTAACCAATCGTATATTAAGGAGCATAAATAAACATTAAATGAAAACAATCTGTATTATGGAGCATAAACAAACATTTAAATATATGTTCCAAGTTATCAATTTGGCATTACAATGATAAGAAGCCTACTATTCTGCAATATATATGATGAATGTATAAAAGAATGTGTAATCAGGTTTAGTGCCAAGTGCAGTATTAGGTCACTAGGAAGATGCACTAACATGAAACTGTGAAGGGGGAAATTTATCAACCATCAAATATTTTCATGCCATGATGAAAGCAAAGCAAAACAAACAGCATAGTCATAGTTTGAAAAATAAACATACTTCAAATCCTCATAAACTAAAAGAAGAAGGTACAAAATACTTTTTTGGCTTCAGAATGTCAAATTTTAATTGATCTACCATCTGAGAATGCAAAGAGAAAACTTATATCTAAGTGAAATAAAATATCCAAGCAGCTCGACATTTCAAATAAATGGTACAAGTACTCAGCAACATATCCGTTGACTGTACATGCATCTCAAAATTATTCGAGTATGCCTTCAAAATCTTCTCTAACAAAAGAAACATCATCAACATATCCATCGACATCCACACTGATTTCTTGGCAATCTTCCTCAACATGGTTTACTTCCTCAACAGTGTCCTGGATCTCTAGCTCATCAAAAATTCTTGAAGTTGCTTTCATTACCGTATACCAATTAGAAGAATCATTCTGTCTTAAATAAAAAACTTGTTTCGCTTGGGATGCAAGTATATATGTATCTTTTAAAAATGAAGCTTGACTTTGATGTAAATTGACAAGAGTAAACCCATCCTAATCTTTACACCATTTCTTATATTTGCCCAATGACACTTAAATATTGGAACATAAAAAACATTATAGTCTAACAAAATTATATCGGTAAGTATCCCATAATAAGTGACAACATCAGCCACTTGAGAAACATCTTTTGCACTTGCTCTGCACATGGTTGTTGCATCATAAGTCACTCCACTATTTTGAGTTTCCCTCTTAACGTCTTTTTTATGAAAACGCAGCCCATCGATGATGTATCCTGTATAGGACAACACATCGTTCTTCGGACCATAAGCAATCCATTTTAGCATGTCATCGTGCTCTTTGGAGCTAATAGGTATCTATAAACAATTGATTTCATTTAATAAAGCTAGTCATAATATGATTTAAAATAAATTAGTAACATTTCAAAATTTAATTCACCTTTTTTTTTTAATCCAACTCGAGAATGTAGCTATATGATTTTTCCAAAGTAATGTGCCATTTCTTTCCATGCGCTTGTCTAAATTTTGTAACTCCTCCAAATGCAAACTACGGTGTAAGAACAAAAATTTACGTTACACTAGACATTGCAAACAATCAAAACATAGAAAAAAAAATGAGGTATGCACTTACTCTAAATATGGTTCTATTATGGTCATATTCATTAGCACAGCCAAATGAGCGGACTCTTTTTCATTAAAAGACAATGTGATTGTCTTAGATGCTGATATTGGACGTCCTTCAAGTATTACATTACTTTGGTAATCTTCATTTCGAGCTTCTTTCTCATGCGATTTTCTCAAAAATTCACCAAAAAATCTCATGCATTCTTCTGCAAGATAATATTCTGCAATACACCCCTCAGGACGAGCATAATTTCTTACGTAATCTTTTAGTGTTTTCATGTACCTTTCAAAGGGGTACATCCAACGAAAATGGACTGGCCCACACAGTCCTGCTTCCCTTGCAAGATGAATTATCAGATGTATCATTATATCAAAAAAAGACGGCGGAAAATATCTTTCAAGCTCGCACAAAATCGCAATAATCTCATCCTCCAGATGTTGTAGTTTCTCTCTATCTATAATGCGCTGACATAATTTATTAAAGGATGAACATAAGTGAGATATTGTTTTCCTTGGCTTCTTTGGAAGCAATCCTCTTAGTAAGATGGGTAACAATTGTTGCATTAAAACGTGATAATCATGAGACTTCAAACCACTGATTTTGCAATCGTCCAATGATACACATCTTTTAAAATTTGAGCAATAACCATCGGGTCCTGTAAAGTCATATAACCGTTTACAAAATATTGTTTTTTCAATTTTTGACAATGTATATGGAGCTGGTGGAAGATATGTCTTGTTCTCACGAGGTTGTGTATGAAGACCATGTCGAATTCCCCAGTCCTCCAAATCCTTTCTAGAATTAATTCCATCCTTTGATTTTTTGTCATGGAACATTGTGCTTATTAGACTTTCACCGACATTTTTCTCTACATGCATTACATCTAAATTATGTCGTAATGGAAGCTCCTATAAAATCAATAACGGAACATTTTAATTATATAATTTCATAACATTATTTAGTGAAATAAAACAAAACTTGCGCACTAACCTCCCAATATGGCAATTGAAAAAAAAATGGATTTCTTTTTCCATCTTGATAGCTCCATTCTCACAGGATCTGTATCTTCATCATCTTCATTTTTCTGGCTATATTCAATTCTTCTTTTATCCCCTATCTTACTTTGGTCATTCTTGTTTTTCTTTTTTCTATTATTCTTTTTTTGGCTCTTCTTTGCATTTCCAAAATTATTTGGAAAATCTTTTAGAATAATAGATATTTTTCTTCCAGTTAGAATCCTAGGCTTGAACCCTTCCTCCACGGTGTCATCAAACAAGGCCTTATTTTTTCTTAAGTGATTTGAAGGAGATAGAAATCTTCTATGACCCATATAGACGGTCTTTCTACTGTGATTTAGCCATTGATGATGAGTGTTGGCACCGCATAATGGACATGCTTTTTCACCTTTTACACAGCAACCAACAAGGTTACCATAGGCTGGAAAAGCATTAATTGTCCAAAGCAAAATCGCTTTCATATTAAAAATAGATTGGCTGTAAGCATCATAAGCATCAACTACAAAATTCCATAAATGATGTAAATCTTCTATCAGTGGTGCTAAATATACATCAATGTCATTTCCTGGCTGCTTTGGACCAGGGATCAATAAAGTTAACATAATATTATCTTTCTTCATGCACAACATAGGCGAAAGATTATATGTGACGAGCATTACAGGCCAACAACTATATTTGGAATTTAGCATGGAAAAAGGATTGAAACCGTCTGTTGCAAGGCCAAGCCTGAGATTGCGAGGATCTGCTGAAAATGATTTATATTTCTCATCCACTACGTTCCAAGTAATAGAATCTACAGGATGACGCATTTTTCCATCGGTGCTTCTATTATTGAAATGCCACCTTAAATCTTCCGCCATTGTTTTGGATCTAAACATTCTTCTAAACCTTGGAATTATTGGAAAATAACGCAATACTTTAGTAGGAATCCCATTCATAATCTCCTTTGCCGGTTGATTTACCTTCCACCTTGAAAATCCACATTTTGGACAATTATTCAAATCTTTATATTCGTTTCTAAAAAGGCAACAATCGTTTTGACATGCATGAATCTTCTCAAAGCCCATGTCAAATAATTTAAGGAATTATTTTTAATTCATATAACGACTTGGGAAGTACATTATTTTTTGGCAACAACAACTGTTGCACAATTAAAAGCTTATCGAAACCAGTATCAGACAATCCTGTCTCACATTTAAGATTATACAATGCGAAGATAGCGGATAACTTTGTTTGATCTAAGCAACCAGGATACAATGGAGTTTCTGCATCTTCAAAATTTTTATGTAAATCATCCTCTCGTCTTTGTGCATTATCTTCACATTTATCATCGTCAAAAAAGGAATTATTAACAAAGTCTTCATCTTCACAGATGATGGCCTTAAGTAAATCATACGCATCACCCGACTTCACTTCTTTCTTTTTATTTATCCGCTCGCCGTGATTATACCACTCACTACTCATATACTTAGGATCCATTCCTCTTATAATCAAATACTCAACAATAACTTCTCCAGAAAGACGAGTAAGATTTTTACAATCTAAACACGGACACAAATATTTTTCTACATTTCCCATATTTCTCTTTGCATCATTCACAAAATTCCAAGCTGCTTGCTCATACTCTTTAGTGGTTCTACAAGCAAAAGGAGAAAAAGAACGGTAACCTTATATATTAAAATATGTTTTAAATTCAATATTAAAGTTGACCACTGTAATAATTACCTGTTCAAACGTACCCAGTCTTTATCCATCATTCACAAAATACCAAAATCTCTCAAATCGAAGCAAGCAAAATTTCTCAAATATCGACCATTCAAACTACAGTAATCATGTAGAGTTAATCAATATCATAATCATGTACGGTTAATGAAGAATACTAGTATGGTTAATTATTATTTTTTAATTTTTTTTGTCACTTTTAATTATACAACAATAATGTTAAGTGAATATATCATTTTCTTGTATAACTTAAAAAGATATATTAGTGTATTATTTTTTTATAGATTGTTCTTGAAACTATTTTTTTAAATTTATCATCCTTAAACTTAATTATTTAGAAACTAGAAGCTTTCAAACTTAATTCTTAACACGTATAACTTAAAAGAATAAATTCATTTATTTATTTTTCTGTAAATTGTTGTAGGATTAATTTTTCAAACTATCATACTTAAAATTCATTATCTGCAAACTAGGAGCGCTTGAACTTAATTTTCCAGGCACAGTAAAAGAAAATGAAGAAGGTTCGTACATCAAAATTACATACATTTATCTCTTGTCATGATGTATGCCACGAATCCTCTGTAATTTCATACCCAATGGTTTCACCGAACTAAAAATCCACTGGTTCCTTTCTTCGTTAACTTTTCATTGTCAACCGGTTTTAACCTTGGTTACATTTCTAATGAAAAGCTATCACGATACTTCCACCAATCGCATAAGTTTAAAAAAATATAAGAAACGTGTATGAATAAAAATTATTTTCTCCTAGGATAACAAGCTTATTATTAAACCGACACTCGCCTAGAAACATCAAAATGAACGTCGAATATGATTTCGGTTAGTAAATGGCAACCAAAACGTTTTGATTTTCACTTTTCAGTAACATTATCATCACACTCGCCCACAGATCTGGTTTCGAAGCAAACAACCATATGTACAGCTGTCAACAATTGCTTTCGAATGCACATAGTGTCATATCCATATCTGCATCCGCATCCGAAATTATTTTTGAATATCGAATAATTATCTAATACGTCAACAATCTTAACCGTCTAGAATTACCTCGACAAGGTGAAACAAGGAAACAAAAAAATATTACTCAGATATAAACTTATAATAATAAAATCTGTTGTGTTTTGCTTCATGAAAGAGTGATTCTTAATTAATGTGCATGATAGGGTGGAGGTTACGCCACACGCATTTCAACATCACTATTATCACTTCTGCCCTTTTTTCTAACTAGAGAATGTAATCTTCTCAGTGCTATCTAATTTGCACTATCATCAACTTGCCCGCACGTTTAACCAGCGAGAATGCCAAAACGTTCACTCTCTTCCACTTAATCAAACCACCACTTCACAAGACTCACCTTCTCAACATCATTATCTCTGTACAACTCAATGGCATTACCATTCTACTGCATCATGACATCAAAATTACATGCTATCAAGAATAAGGTTTGTTCACCTAATTGATGATTGAAAATGACCGTGGATGAAAAAAACTCAACTTAGCGCTCCACAACTAGCAGTTGAACAGAGAAGTTTATGGGATTTTTTTTTAATTTTATATTCGTTAATCAAAAAGTATAAACATAAGAATCCACCAGAATTTTAAATGTAATACACATGTTAATAGTATTCATTTGTTCCAAAGTTTACCACAAGTAAAAAAGAAGTTATAAAGCATACCAGGCTTCATACAGTTGACCATGCGATATTGCAGGTTGAAGCGTATAGTAATCTGCATTGTGTTGCAATGCATATTGGGGTATAATTATCTACGTGTTAATAGTCATTATTATGAAAAGCAAATACCCAGCAAGAAGCTTAATTGGGCACTAATGAACACCTGGAATCTAAACTTACAAAATGTCATGCATGAAACAAATTCATACTTGGTATACTTCAAGTCTATTAAGTTAAAAGCTGATCGGTAAAAATGTATGAAATTAGAGATAATCATATGTCACAAGAAGAAAGTTTTATAATGTTCCATTTGAAATAAATGTTGCATCACCATGGAAGTAGACATACTAAAATTTTCATACATAATGAGAACATAAGGAAGGAAAAAATGGACTGTTAATAATTGTATTCATAAATACGGTCAAAATGATATAGAGGGATAACATCACCATTAGCTGCATTTTCTAACCATGCTACACATTTCAATCTATATGAATGGAAGTTCTAATAAACATATTTAATATTTTAGTGTAAAGCCATACCATAACCACAGAGGATGAAAGCTTAAATGATAATACTGTTTGCAAGTACACGGGGTCCTTACACTCAACACTCATAAAAAAAGCGAAGCTAAATCGTCCAAAAGAAAGGTCAAGCTAAACTATAACAATATCAAGCATAATACTAATAACACTCAACAAAAAATATATTTTGAAGTAATATATTTTGAATTATTATCGTATTTTATTTTATTTTTATGTTGCATAAGGACCCCACTAAAAAGTTTTTTTGAATCCGCCACTGAGCTTCACTAGATTCTAATCGTTAGACAAATTTGTTGGCACTTGCATAAATTATTTCATAGCCAGATTATAGTTAAATTCCAACTCCTAAGATCAGTTATCAAATATACAGAAATTCCTTTTGTCCATTGCTGCTCTAATTTTTCTAGCCAGATACCGTTGAAAAAAATGATTAAAATGATAGTCTAATATATATTTTATTATGATGCATTATAATCTTTCTTTGATCTGTGAAGCACACACTGACAAAATATAATATAATAAAATGAAAGTAGAATAAACGAAGGAATGAAAATATAATACCCAAAATATCAACAATGTTATCAAGTATTATATTTTCATATGGTCGGAATATTCTTACTGATATTATATAATTTTTAAAATGAAGCAAATTCTGTTTATACCTAACCAAAAGGTTCTTGATTTCCTTAACAGACATGAATTGCTGATGAGATGAGAATATGAGTAAATCGCCTAATGTTGAATTATAAACAAATTTAAGTTAGCCTGCTAACATGCAATCGCATATTAACATATTTATTTATTCATATAACAGTAACAATGGATTTACTAATAGTTTTTACTGGAAATAAGGGCATCTTCAACGGTTTGAAATATAATTACATATTGTAAACTTAAATTTCTGCATTTGGTATTTTCCCAAAAGAATACCTGTTCAAGGGCCTGTTGAACGGACGTCTGGACTTCAGGCGTCTGTTCAATTGACGCTAAAGAAAAAAAATCAAATGCTAGGAGCTAAGATTCCTGTTCAACATATGCTTGAAGCCCAAGATCATGTTCAACAGGAACCCAACTTCAGCTTTTTTTTGTAGTCCTCTCAACAAAAAGAGCATGTGAGAAACTACACCCATTACAAAAAGAAAAGAAAAAAGTTCTTAACCAAACATCAAGTAATAAAAAAGACGTTACATAATTTGAATATATGAGAATATCAAAATATAGTAACGTCAAAACATCACTAATTTGTGCTAGGGCAACCCCAGGCCTTGGGCAACCAAAAAAATTTGCAGCCCAAGGAAAAAAATGCCCAGCCCAGCAATTGTTTGCTAATTGTTTGGGTAAATTGATCTGCTAAATGTTCGACTGAATTGTCCCCTATCCAAGATTCGGTTTAATTCTTTTCGATCCAGTAACCTGGTGGAGCAAATCAGAATATTCATGTCCAATTCCATTGGAAGCCTAATATTTATATTTATTGCAAAGTATTCGGTCGCACATGTAAAAAAATGAGTTGCTTGGTGAAAATAAATGATAAGTAAAAAAAGCAAATGCTAATGATATTCTTGTAAATGTTGAAGGGAAGTATGTTATTTGGAAAGCAAATTTTGGGAAATATAATGCTGGCTTTGGAAAGAAGAAATTTTGAAAAAAAGGTAGTTAATAAGAAAAATAATTTTAGCGCTAATGTTAAGGCATCAATAGCTCAAGGGAAATTTATAACCATATTGAATGATAAGGTGAATCTTGTTTGTAATTCTGCTGTAGCAATTGATCAGTTATCTTCTGATTGCAGTAATAAATCAGTGTTGTCGAGCAATAAAAATTTTAGGTTTTAATTTTTTTGAAGAATGCAAATTTCTTGTAGGAAGCGAGACGAATGCAGAATGTATCAATCAAAAAAAAAATGCATGTAAAAATGCAGTGAATGCAGTTGCACATTTGTGTGGAATAGATGGTATTATAGTGCATGGAATAATTTGAGTTGTTGCTACTGAGAATGTAAGTAACGTCAACATTGTTATGTATTCAAACTGGACCGATGAAGCAATCAATGACAAAACTGGAATGAATATTGTAAACAAATCAAACATGTAATCTAATAGAATGAAACTGCTGTTAGATGTTGTCATGAGCAGTGGCGTAACCAGGAATTTCCGCTGGTGAGGTCACGATAGGAGCGTTAAAAAAATTCTGATCAATTATCACAATATATAACTTCAAAAAAACTCAGGATTAAACTTAAGTGGTCCTAAAAACCATTTGAGATGCTAATGGCTCAATGCAAAATTTATTAATCATTAGAACTAAAGCATCATAGCATAAAAATTAATAACCAATACTAAAAAAAATCATCATATAACTTACAGAAATAATGTTGACGCAAAATAATTTAATGCCATTAGGAATAATTTTATCCTGTTAACACAGCCACACTACAAGAAAGATTTAAATTAAATATTTCATTTGTTGGCATACCATAATATGTTCATATAAATATATTTCATGCTTGTTATTGGCACATATTCCGCACTAATTATAGGTCATCAGCGGCCATTACCATAGCAAGTGACAAAATATCTTTATACAATGTTATGTCGTGAAGATCAGTTAGTCAAAAATATTAAAACTTTGAAGGCCTGTAGTGATATTTATATGCCAGGTACTTGAGCATGTGTTCTAACAATTTTTACAGAATTGTTTGATGCTTTAATATCGACATTTCAATATTTTAGTGTCAAAAAAGGAGTTACTTACCACCAACAACTATTAACCATTAACCCTAATTTAAATTGAAAAACTAGAGGACCGATTTAGAGTAATATTAGTTTAATTTAAATATAAACTCACCCATCATGGCTGTTGATAACATTTATAATATTTAAAGAGAATAATGTCTAGTTTTACCATGTGTGATTTTAGTGCCTGGATTAGGCTTTTAATCGCCAATAAAAGTTTTTTTTATTTAGAATTCCTGGGGAGGTCACGTGACCTTCCCAGCTATCACTTGGCTCCGCCTGTGGTCATGAGGTCGCCATAACCATGAATTTTCCAAGATAAAAACTTAAGTCAAATTCAATCAAACACCCAATCAAGCAGTCATTTGGAAGTACATTTTTTTCATTTGAACCGTCTTCCTTATCTAGCAAGTAGAACTTAGGACAAAACCTTCTCATTGTTGCCTACTTCATGTAGTGTATTTTAAATGAAAGTCTTTTATGTTATCTAATGCTTAATATTAAAAATATATCATAATTTTATATGACAGTGGGCAACAAAATTCGAATGTGGCTTGGGCAACGAATTCTTTGGGCCGGCACTGGCCTGTGCAGCTAAATTCAATACAATCACTTGTTCATCTTCAAATATCAGATTTTCATCAGAACTTTGCTATCACCGCTATATTATTATCATCAACTATTTACCATGACAACGAAATAGGCAAAATTGAATCATACTCTTGTTTCATCTTATGCATATCTCACTGTGAGCATTGCACAAGCAGAAGAGAATACTAGTTGGTAACTTCAGGGGCATTTCAGTTTGTAAAACACTTTTATTGAACAAATTGGTACAATGCAGCTCAAATAAAAGTAAAATTAAAATAGTATGATTAACAACGATGTAACAAGCAGTGAGCAACAAATACCTCACGGTTAATACCTCACGGTTAATACATCACGGTTAATATTATGATGAAATATTTATATAAACAACAAATTATATGAAAAACATAGATTAAACCTCACGGTTGTCCGAATATGAGAGGCGTATGGCTCGATAGAAGGATTAGGGCACCACGGCTTCTACGAAGGCGATTAGGGTTACACCACCGAGATCTGTGGAGTGAGTGTTTTCGATTTTGGGAGGTGATGATGGCGGAGACTAATCGTTTCTCATGGCTACGTTAAATCGATTTTGGGAGGAGATAAAAATTTAGTTCCCACGTTAATCTATTTTTGTCGCTGAAATATTTTATTTCCCGCGTTTTGTCAGATAGCGTTGACCACCCCGCCTTTTTTCTCAAGTAACGTTGAAATGGAATAGCGTCCTAACCAAGGTACGAAGGTGGTGCTGTAAAATCCCTTTTTTGTTGTAGTGTTCCTTTGTTGCTTCCACAATCGACATCAACTCTGCTTCGGTAGTCGACAAAGCTACGATAGATTGCAGCTTTGATCTCCATAAAATCGAGCCTATGCCAAGTGTAAAAACATAGCCCGACACTGACCTTCTAGCACCGCAAGTGCCATAATCTGGAAGAATCTGAATCAGCTGAAGTAACTGAAGCTGATTCACCAACTACAGTAGTGCCCTTTAGTAAATAGAGATTTCCTGCCCTTACTCCTTTCATAACGATCATGGAACCCTTAGATATTTTCATCTTCTCTTCTTCAATTACAATCTTTAGTCCAAGTCTACTCAACGCCCCAACAGAAATCAAGCTCCTCTTTAAATCAGGTACATGCCTAACATTAGTAATGGTTCGAATAACACCGTCAAACATCGTGATCTTTACACTACCAACACCAACCATACGACAAGAAGCATCATTTCCCATCAGAACTTCTCCTCCTTCAATCTCACGGTAAGTGGAAAAAGAGTTCCTATTAGGTGTCGTATGATAGGATGCGCCAGAATCAATCAACCATAGGGTGCTCTTCCCAGAAGAACTAGAAGCTGTAAACACATCATTGTCACTCTCTGTATCTGATTTCTCCTCTGTAGAGGTTGAAGCTTGCTTTGGGTCTTTTCTTTTTCCTTCAAGCTTGGGACATTGTACAATAAAGTGCCCGGGCTTCTTACAATAATGGCTAGTCAATTTCTTAGGCCCCCTAGACTTGGACTAGGGCTGGCAATTAGAACCGAGAACCGAAAACCCGAACCGAACCGACCCGAAAAGACCCGAACCCGAACCGAACCCGATGGGTCTCGGGTCGGGTCTAGGTGATGAAAAATACCATCAAGACCCGATCAAACCCGACCCGCATAGACCCGAACCCGAAAGACCCGACCTAAAAACACTGAAATATATGTATTTTTAGTGTTATTATTTAATCGGACCCGAACCGACCCGACCCGACCCGGGCTTTAACTCGACCCGACCCGAACCGAAGCTCGGGTCGGGTCGGGTCCAGATTTTTGAAATGTATAGTTTAGACCCGACAAAACCCGACCCGCCTAAAACCGAGACCCGCCGGGTCGGGTCTGGGTCCATCGGGTCGGGTCTAATTGCCACCCCTAACTGGGACCTCGAAGAATTCCGTTCTTCACCTTTCTTTGACTTGCTTTGACATCTACCTCTCTGAACAGATAAGCCTTCGGTATCACTATCAATGCTAGTGCTCGCCAATCTACCTCTAAGCACTTCATTATGAAGGCCCGCCTTTACATCAAAAAGGCTAATTTTACTGCGGCCATAAATCATAGAATTGACAAAAGCAGTATATTCTTTAGGCAAGGAACAAAGGAGGATCACAGCTTGAGCCTCATCAATAATATCAACATCTGCTGCCTTCAGATTCATAACTAAAGTGGTCAAGGCATCTACATGCTCCATAAGATCGGCTCCAGGCTTCATCTTAAACGAATAAAGTTGTTGTTGTAGAATAATCCGATTTGTGAGAGACTTGTCTTGATATGCATCTGATAATGCATCCCATAGTTCCTTCGCCGTCTTCTTCTGAGGAAATTCTCTAAGGACTTCATCTGAAAGACTCAACTGAATTGTTGTGAGAGCTTCGTCTTTCATTTCCTCCAATTCAACTGCATCAACATCTTTCAATTTCTCAGGCGCAGAAACAACTTTAAAAGTCTTCTCCTTTTTCAATACGGCCTCCATCTTTATCTTCCAAGTAACAAAATCTCCTTTTCCGTCAAAACGTGTTACTCCATAATTGATGTCAGATCTTCCAACAGACTTACTAGAAGTAGCCATTAATATCCAAATAGAAACAATAACACCATCTCTGATACCAAACTGTAGAGTTTTATGCGGAATTTTGATGAGGATCTAGTATTTTTTATTTAGATACCAATGGAGTATAACAAAAATAATTATGAAATCTCACGAAAAACAAAGAACAAAAAAGGACACAGAAGATTTAACGTGGTTCGGATATGAATATCCTACGTCCACGGGACCCAACAACTTTTATTTCTCAATGAAGAAATGAGTATATAAGAGAGGAGATTAATGGTGGATTGCCTTCTTCATACAATAACATGACCTCTATTTATATAAAGGGATTTCTTGACCTCCAAGTAAACTTGACACCCAAGTTTTCTTGACTTCCAAGTAAACTTGGCACCCAAGTTTTCTTGACCTCCAAGTAAACTTGGCACCCAAGTTATTCCATATACGAGCCAATTACATGATTGGCAATTAATCTTTCCTTCTCTACAAATATTTGAATAATCAATTTCAACAAAAGTTACATTTTAGTAAAGCTATTTATTCTCATACCCACATAGATTTTAACAACAAATGTTATAGCATGATATGTGTTGGTTAATTTGTTTACCTAAATTACCGGTTAGACTGCCGAAACTGTAAATTTCATAGCTATAATCAATTTGCATTGGTGATAATACCTGAAAGGTATTGTTTGAATGGATCTAGAAACATATATCATTTGACATGTACTTTCAGAGCTCCGTTATTAACCATAGCAAAGTGCATACTCAAAATTTGGATGCTAATTAAAGGACCCTGAGAAAATTGTTTCATGTGATTATTATTCCTGGATATATTTGAGAAATAACCACAAAACATGGCCTGACAATTCAGCAAAAAATTGTATCAAAAGTTGAAACAATAAATGTGCATTTAGAAACATTTAGAGAAGCATAAAATTATCATATTTCTAAATATTTCTATTGGCAGATTCACAAAAGAAGCCATGTAAAGATTCACTCCCCAGAATAGGTGAAGTTTTCAATATCAGAGACTTGGTTAAACTGTGTTTTGTGGGATAAACTATAATCTCTCAGTTGACAAATTACTATAACCTACCACATACAACTTTTTTATGTAATGTTGTTTCTTCTTCATAGGTTTTCCAAGTGAGGAAGTAAAGTAGATTAACTGAAGCAGGTGCAGAATTCTACCAAATCATTTTTTGAAATGGAAGAATTTCCATGCAAGAAATTACTCGATGGTAGTCAGCCAATTTCGGAACGATTTAGGGCTTTATTCTCCCTTCGCAATCTTCATGGTCCTGGTCCTTGCCAACTTTAATGCTCGGTTTGTGTGCTTTTCTAATTTGTCTCCTATATCTTTTTCTTCTTTTATTTTTGATCTCGCCTTTGTAATTATTCTGGAGTCTTATTTGTGGACAGTCACTTGTTATTTATAGTCCATATATAAAGTATAATCTGAATTCCTCTGTTCCTTGTGTAGTTTAAGCGGGGTCCTTTAGTACTATATTTTGTTTCTGGCGAAGGAAATATATTTTCAACAATCTTTAAGCCTTGTTTGAGGAAATATTATTTGACAACGTATTTACCTTCATCTTTTTTTTAAAAAAAGAAAACACTTTAAGCAACTATGGAGAGGGTGTTTGCATCTTCTTTTATTCTACTTCTAAATCATTGTTTTAGCGTTTCATAATCAACACAATTACTTGTTTAACTTGTTTATGTAATAATATTCAACCAAATCTGATTTTCATCTTTGCGTATCATCATACTGTAGAAAAAAATTTAAGATATAAATATGAATGAAAACACATAGCTTATTATATTACCATATAAGCACTTCTTTTATAAAAAAGTAAATTTTGTATAAACGTTATGCAAATTAGCCATTCAAGCTACACTTTAATAAAAAGGAGGTAAGGCTATTCAAAAGGAAAATAAATAATAATCTAAACCACTGGTTGAATTATATATAGAATCTTTCAAAGTGCATCGCAGCACCAATTTACAATCATTTGTTATTTTGTATTACCTATTGTGTTGGTAGCATAAAGTTACATTTCAGTAAAGCTATTTATTCTTATACCCACATAGATTTTAACAACAAATGTTATAGCATGATATGTGTTGGTTAATTTGTTTACCCAAATTGCCAGTTAGACTCACTACAAGAAAATATGATATACATAGCGTTGTATCATAGCCTTATATTAAAGTGCTATAATAAAATAATTAAAAAAAATAAAATAATGCATTAAATGTGCTATGTAAAGAAGTAAATAAAATAACAAAAAGATTATGCTATTCATTAGGTCATTACGCTATGTCAATGTTCATTATAGAAAAAGCGGGAGCGAAAATCCAACGCGGGACTAAATGAAAAGCAAGGCCACGAAATAAAAAAGTTCCCTCCGTCCCCATCAAATTTTATCCCTTAAATTTCCCTTTTTTCGTTTCAGTAAAGCTTGGATTCATCGATTTATTCAATCCAACATCAATTCCTTCATCTCCGACAGATTCATCGATAAATCGATAGGCACATCTCCCCCTGATTCAGTCCGACTCTTCTAAATCAACGTGAGTTTTTTTTTAAATCGTTAATAGTATTACTTCGATTTTTTATAAATTGGCTTCACTCGTTGTATAAATTTTGTTATTCAGCTGCATCCCTAAGTTGATTTCCATGATTTGTATTACGTAGGTATTAGTTTCTTTTAAACCTAAAAAGGATTTTTTAACAACGGATTTGGTAAAGGAAATAAGTGGTGAATTCACCTGTGTAGCAGAATAATTTAAATTTCCTTTTTTTCTTAACCTTTGAAGATTAGCAGTGGCCTTTGTCTCCTGAAATTTATGCACTCTAGAAATTAGCTACCATCCGCAGTATCAATTTGTACATGAGCATCTACAATTTTGTAAAATCGTGCTTAGATTTGAATTTCTAATTGTTGTATTGTATTGTAATATTGTCCATGGCAAAATAACTTAGGTAGCATTTCTTTTGAAAATGACTTTTGTGTTTTGTGTTTTAAGTCTTCAGTTTAGAAATACACAGATGATTAATAGGGGTTTAAGAATGATCAATTTGAAAAATGGTTTCAATATTTAAAATTGGAAACGACCTTTTCTGGTTTTCTGAGTGTTGATTAATATCAAAACTATCTTCTCACCTTTGTTGGAATGGTTAAAATTTTCCAATCCCTGCTTCTTTCCCTTTTCGTTTGACGTATATACTGAGAACGCAAAATACAAAACTTGTTTTCAAGCCTGACACTTAGGCGGTATTTGGTTAGAAGTAAATTTCATGTTTCGCGTCTTCAACATGTATTTCGAAATGCATGCATGTATGTATGTACAAATCTCATTTCTAGTTCTTCCTTTTGTCGTAATGATTAGAATTTTCCAATTCATCCGTTTTTCCCATATTATTTTTTGCACATTTGGGACGCAAAACACAAAATTCATTTTGAAGCCAAACCCTTACTCTATTAGCGTTGTCATTTTCCTTTTGCATGTTTTTTTTACGTATGTCATTCATAAATTTAGTTTGTAATCAATCTTCTAAATATACCAGTACACAGGCACGCGCATTGCGCATGTACAAAGAAAATTTGTGCAATTTAACCCCCTACGCCCAAATGCGTGACTTTTTGCGTGGATGTTCATCCTGTTGGACAGAGATATAGTAGTAGGCAAAAATGAACATTACAGTGGCATAGCACTGTACAGAAATTAAGCAAGGAAATGATGTTTGAGGGAACACGTTATAATTTGTAAATATGAATTGTGTACATATTTACAGGAAACTGGATGAAAATGGTGATGTATTTATGAGTTGAAGTAGTTTGCTAAACTATTAGAATCTCTATGAAATTTTGCCCATAAATTATTCTTGCGTTAAAGCCTTTCATTTTTTTTTTTTTTTTTGGTGTTGGTCTTCTGTAGTGAAGCATGTTCAACTGTTCGTATGTGTTTTGGTTTTATAATGCTTTTTTTTGTTGGGCGTTCTTGTTTTGTTTGGCTGCAAATATAGATTTGTTGGCACACTTGTACACATTTGTTTTCTTTATTATAATAAAGGGCTTGAATCTATTTTATTTTTTAAACTTCTGTCATAAATCTCATGACTTGAGTCCAATTGAATGGATGTATGCATAAGATCAGAAAATTTGTACCACTGTATATTTTTCAAGTAATAGATCAATTCATCGTTAACTTTTTTAAATTATACCACAAGCTGCGTTAATTTTTTACGTTGGTGGCTAGTAGGGTATATACATACATAAATTTGAATTTCAACGCGCCCCCAGGATAGGGCCTGTAAATCAGTGGACATAAACTTCTAGAATGACAAAACATATACATCATATGCACAAGACCATAAGTCTCTGTAAATTTGTTAAATAGCTGCAGATATAAGCTTACAGACATAAAAAGGAAACAGGAGACAAAAGCAAAGAGGATACAGACACAATGTGCGCTTCTGCCACTATTGTAGCCAAGCCAAGCATCAATTCTTTCTTATTGATAAGCTAATATATTTATTGTGAAAAGCACTCTTTTGAGGTATAAATCAAAACATAACTTGCAATTAATTGATTAGATTGTTTGGAAAGAGAGAAAACATACAAATAACAGAAAAGAAGCTGACGATCAAGTTGTATATAATTGATCCCAGTATAATCTATCCTAGCAGGGACAAATATTTAGAAAAACTTGAATTTTCATGGAAAGAAAATTCACACACCATAAACATAATAGCCGTCATTAGATTATATCATCCTTAGTCAAATTCTAGTACATTAAAGAAAATAGAGGATGCATATACAAAACCATGATTTAACCGATCTCATGCTTGCTTATCAGTTCTGCCACGCTTAGCTCCAATGCTGAGTTTCTTTGTGACTGACGACCAATATCTACCCCTATAGGAATAATATAATAATGTTTTGAGCAAACAGGTTGATAAAATTACTCATGATTTAAAGCAACGTCCAATTGAATGGATGCATGCATGATGTCAGAGAAATTGTACCACAGTTTACCATCAAGTAATAAATCCTTTCATCGTTACTTGCAAAATAACAAATTCATTTAAAATTCTCAAAAAGAAAAAAGAAAAAAAAATGAACCTGAATGGAGTTCTGAAGCGTACAGGATGTAGCATAAGTGCATCTCTCCACTAAGTTTCCGATTTGAGAGAAATTTCCTCTAGAACAACATACATGATTCTTGTAGATAGTACTTCAGATCTGCAAACTTTCATCTGTCGGCCTTCACTCTTGAATTACCCTTTATAATATGTAGTTTTTCAGTCCTTGGATTATGTTAGGTGGTCTTCCTCCCCTGGTTGGTTATAGTTATGCATTGTAGATGAGTGCCACCATTTCCGTACAGTTCTACATGTAGAAAGACCATTTATTGATAAAGATTCAAAACCTGTTGTCAAATTAGATAATAAGATGCATGAATAGAGTTGATTCATGTCCATATATTTCTACATATACAGCCAGAAAAAAAATATAGTAGTTAATTAAAATATTCAGTTGAAAAGCTCAATCCATTAAATATTAATCTTGTAATCGATAGAGAACTAACATTACAAAATATAACTTGTCTACTTGCTGATCAAACATGCCTACAGGCCGCAATCATGTCCTAATAAATTGTCAAGCTATGGACAGTAGACATGATTCAATTTGGTTAGCATCCTCCACCTACAATATTAAAATATAATTTAGCGCATATATGAACTAAAAATGTAATGAACTCATATTTTCATAATGAAATAGCAATATTACTTCCATATCAGATGTAATTTGTTCTTAATTCTCATCCTTAATAATCTTGTGAAAGTATAATAACATCCACTTACAATAAAAAGTAAGAGGATAAAAGTATGAAATATATTTAGCTAACATTATATATTCTTACATGATTCTAGCCTATGCGACACAATATTTAAATCATATCTTATGAAAACAAAAGTTGATCAATTAATTAAAACAGATGGAAAATTAGAATTTTCAAGCACCTCTACTTCTAAAGTTAAATGCATAAATTTTAGTAAAGTCGCGGTTAGTAAAAGTTGCTTTACATTCATCAAATAATATATGTTTGATTTTAACTAACTTTAAAGCTTCTGTTTGTGGAGATTGTTTTCCGTAATTATAAGTTCTCTAGTGAAACGAGGTTTTTGAATGTATCATAATAATAAGTTCCATATTAGATGCAATCTGTTTTGAAGACATGAGAGAATATATAATATGCTCATCCTTAATAATTTTGTGAAACTATAGTTACATTCACTTACAATAAAAAAATATGTCGATAGAAGTCATAAATTTATCCAGCTAACATTGTATATTCTTACATGATTCTAATAAGTAACGTATGTTCAAATGAACAATCTGATATGTTATCTTGTCTATATAACACCATATGTGAATCAAACGTTATGAAAACAACAGTTGATCAATTAATTAATATAGATGGAAAAAATAGAATTTCCAAGCATCTCTACATCTACATTTAAATGCATTATTTTGATAAAGTCGTAGAGTTGCTTTACATTCAACCAAATAATACATGGTTGACTTTAACGAACCTTCAAGGTTCATCTGTAGAGATTGCTTTCCGTAATTATAAGTCTTTGCAGGGAATGGTAGTAGAGGGAAAACATGCTTTGAAAGAAGGTCTAAGGTTCAGGACCTAACATGGACTGTTTTATCAACCAGTCTAACAAAAAAATTATCATTTTAGACCAAATCTTAATGTTCCATATCAAAATTTGCAACATGCATTTTCCAAATGATGTCCTTACATGGACTGTTTTATGATTAACTATCCGCAACATGCATTTTCCAAATGATGTCCTTACATGCATTTTCCAAATGATGTCCTTACATGGACTGTTTTATTATTAACTATCCGTAACCACTACTATCCGTAACAGTATTCCTGCATTTTCCACATTGCTATCTACATTAATACCAAGCAGCTGGTTATTAAGTCATAGAACTGAAAAAATAAAACACGATTTTATGATTAACCATGGCAGATATTTTAGTTTTATACCGTTTTTAGTTTATAGTTACCGGGATCATACATTGGTCTGCTTATTATGGTTAAGACCTGCTTGTTGATGTGCATTGGCCCTGCATGTACAAGAAGATGTGCATGTTCAAATTGACTTAGCTTATGTTCAAATTTGTTCTTGTGTTTTAAAAAGGAATACCATTGGCCAATGACCCAAAACTTAAAGGTTTAAACTTATGTTTTTAAAGGAAAAGTATAGCAGCTTTAATTAGAAAATTGAGGATGTCATAATCATTTTCAAACGGACAGCCCAAAAGAATTATGAACCTATGTATGCAATAATTTGGAATTCCCAATCCTTTTGCAATAGATTTCCTGTGTAATTAATGTATTACAATTAAATAGTAGTAAATATTTCTTATAAACAGCTTTATATAAAAATTAAATTCAAGTAGCCATATGTAAAACTAGCATGCAAATGAGGAAAATGACTAAGTATTTTCTGTTTAGCTGTGTTGAGATTGGTTAAATTTATTAACCAATTTGCTTTTGCTTTATGTATGTAACTATGATTTTTAAAAGCAAAAGAGTCATCTTATACACAAGTTAAAGATAAATGTAGTTGCCTTAAGATGCGAGTGATTATAGGTCAGTTGAAGTAAACAACATGACTGCTACTGTTGTAAAAATTGTACGTTCAATGCTGGGAAAAATGGTAAAAAAAAGCAATGGAATATCATATGATTTGTAAACAACAGTCTTGCTGTAATTAAATTTCATTGCTTTGCATATTATTTGTACCACTTTCCTTTAATGACTATTTTTTTTAATTTTAGAAACTTTTTTGCTGAAGTAATTTGCATCTCAAAATAGATAAAAATTGGGTGCATTTACACAGGTAATTGCTAGTGTTTGCAAATGAAGATTTTATTTTATTTTATTTTGCATGTAAATATTTATTTATTTTATGATTTTTTTGTAATTATAGAACTAATAGTGAGTACGAGTTAGGGGCTAGGAAGTTTGTAGATTTTGCAAAGAGACGTTTGAGAAACGTGGAAAAAATTATGTGTCCTTGTTTTGATTGTCGAAACCTTACCTACCAATTTGGAAACACCATTGTCGAGCATTTGATTATAAGGGGAATGGATCCTAAATATAAAAACGGTAGATGGTACAATCATGGAGAGCAAGTAGATACTGGAAAAAAGATAAAGTTGGATGGTGCATATGACTTATTTAAAGGGGTTCATTACGAAGATGAAGATTTCATCACTCATTTTTCTTTTACTAATGATAACGATGAGGATGATGTGCAGAGACGAGAAGACGATTTATTGACAAATTTAGAAGATGCGGAAACCCCTTTATATCCCGATTGGGCAGATCAAACAAAGCTATCTGCCATCGTTGCCTTATATAATCTTAAATGCGAAATAGGATTATCTGACAGTGGTTTTGATAAGCTTTTGAGTGTGCAACAATTGTTGTTACCCAAAAATAATGTACTTCCTAAAACTTTATATGAGGTGAAAAAGTTTCTGAAGATTTTTGATATGGGATTTGAGAAAATTCATGCTTGTAAAAATGATTGTTGCCTTTTTAGAAAAGATTACAAAGATTTGATTAACTGTCCGAAATGTGGATCGTCAAGATGGAAGGTTAATGAACGTACATGAGAGATTATGCAAGGGATCCCAACAAAAGTATTACGGTATTTTCCAATAATTCCAAGATTTAGGAGAATATTTAGATCGCAAACAACGACAGAAGATTTAAGATGGCATTTTAATAACAAAAGTAATGATGGAAAAATGCGTCATCCAGTAGATTCTGTTACATGGAATGTAGTGGTTGAGAAATGGAAACCATTTTCAAATGATCCACGCAATCTCAGACTTGGTCTTGCTACCGATGGTTTCAATCCATTTTCTATGTTAAATTCTAAATATAGTTGTTGGCCAATAATGCTTGTAACATATAATCTCTCACCTTTGTTATGCATGAAGAAGGAAAATATTATGTTAACATTACTAATTCCAGGCCCTAAGCAACCGGGAAACGATACAGATGTTTATTTGGCGCCATTGATAGAAGATTTGTGTCATTTGTGGAATAATGGAGTTGGGGTTTATGATGTATTTACTAAAACATGTTTTAATCTGAAAGCAATTTTGTTATGGACGATAAATGATTTTCCAGCTTATGGAAATCTCGCTGGATGCTGCGTAAAGGGTAAAAAGGCATGTCCTACATGTGGTGTGAATACTCATCATCGTTGGTTGAATCATAGTCGAAAGATTGTGTATATGGGTCATAGAAGATTTTTACATCCTTCTAATCCAATGAGGAACAAAAAGACTTGGTTTGAAAATACTATAGAAATTGGAAGTAAACCAAGAATTTTAACTGGAAGAAATATCTTTAATATTTTAAAAGATTTTCCAAATGATTTCGGAAAGGAAAGTAAACACCCAAAAAACACAAAAAAGAAAAAAACAATGCAAAATAAGAAGAGACCATTGAAGAAAAGAAACACTAATTTTCACATTGGAGTTGATCCTATGAAAATGGAGCTATCAAGATGGAAAAAAGGTCAATATTTTTCGATTTGCCATACTGGGAGGTTAGTGTGAATTTTTTTACGCTTTAGTAGTAATAAAAATATTATATCATTGAAATATTGCATTCTTGTTTTTTGTAGGAGCT
Organism: Allium sativum; assembly: GCA_030737875.1. Classification (NCBI taxonomy): domain Eukaryota; kingdom Viridiplantae; phylum Streptophyta; class Magnoliopsida; order Asparagales; family Amaryllidaceae; genus Allium; species Allium sativum. The sequence goes on along the minus strand of CM060912.1, from coordinate 1,850,905 downwards.
TCCCCTACGTCATAACTTAGACGTAATGCATGTAGAGAAAAATGTATGTGAAAGCGTTTTAGGCACGATGCTACATGATGGTAAATCAAAAGATGGAATTAACTCAAGAAAAGATCTAGAGGATTTGAGGATTCGGCATGAACTTTATGCACAACCACGTGGGAAAAAAATGTATCTTCCACCGGCGCCATATACATTATCAAATTGCGAGAAGAAAACATTTTGTAATAGATTGTATGATTTCAAAGGACCCGATGGTTATTGTGCAAATTTTAAAAATTGTGTTTCGCTGCAAGAATGCAAAATTAGCAGGTTAAAATCTCATGATTATCATATTTTAATGCAACAACTGTTGCCAGCAGCAATAAGAGGACTGTTGCCAAAGAAACCAAGGGAAACAATAATTCGTTTATGTTCATTCTTTAATAGAATATGCCAGCGCGTGCTTGATAGAGAGAATCTACAACAACTTGATGATGAAATTATTATAATATTATGTGAGCTCGAAAGATATTTTCCACCTTCTTTTTTTGACATAATGATACGTTTGGTGATTCATCTTGAAAGAGAAGCACGGTTGTGTGCTCCGGTTCATTTTCGATGGATGTACCCTTTTGAAAGATATATGAAAACACTTAAAGATTATGTAAGAAATCCTGCACGACCAGAAGGGTGTATTGCCGAATCCTATCTTGCTGAAGAATGCATGAGATATTTTGGTAAATTTTGAAAAGAAACAGGACAAATAGAAGAGAAAGAGGTTCGAAACGAGGACTATGATAATTCTACAATACTTGAAGGACGCCCCATTTCCGCTTCCAAGATAGTTACATTATCTTGTAACGAGAAAAAAAATGCTCATTTAGCCGTATTAATGAATATGATAATGGTTGAACCGTTTTTATAGTAAGTATATTTAAACCTTTGTCAGTATTGTTCTTATATGAAATTGCAAGCTATAATTTTTTTTCTTTATCAGTTTGCATTTAAAGGAGTTGCAAGATTCTGACCAACGTTTGGGAAGAAACGCAACCTTACTTGGGAAAAAACATGCAGATAACTTTGCCGATTGGATTAAAAGGAAGGTTAGTTAAATTTTATAATAAAATTAACGTTGGCTTTGGAATGTCATGAAGTATGTATTAAATATATTTTTACAGATATCTATTGGCTCCGATGATCATGATAAAATGTTAAAATGGATTGCTTACGGACCAAAGAATGATGTCTTGTCCTATAAGGGATATATCATCAACGGACAACGTTTTCACACAAAGGACATTGGTAGAGAAACTCAAAATAGTGGAGTTACTTATGATGCCACTACCATGTGTAGAGAAAGTGCAAAAGATACATCTCAAGTGGCTGACGTAGTTACTTACTATGGGATACTGACCGGTATATTTTTATTAGACTATCATGTCTTTTATATTCCTATTTTTAAATGTCATTGGGCAAACATAGGAAATGGTGTAAAGGTTGAAGATGGTTTCACTCTTGTAAATTTACATCAAAATCAAGCTTCCTTTTCAAAAGATCCATCTATTCTTGCATCCCAAGCGAAACAAGTTGTTTATTTGAAAGACAATGATGAGTCTAATTGGTACGTGGTAATGAAAACACCACCAAGATGCTTTCACGAGTTAGAGACAAATGAGTCGGTTGATGAAGTTGACTATATCGGGGAATACTATGGAGAAATTGATATGGATGTAGATGATTCTAGTGAGGACGTTAGCTACGTAAGAGATGACTGCGAAGGCATAATTGAGAAGTTAAAATAATGAATTTCGATTCGTTTGTAGTATCAGTACAATATTAGTTGAAAACATATTTTTAGTTGTTCACATGAATTTTTTTATTAATTGAAAGAATTGGCTCTTGGTTTTTGTACTTGTGTGCAAGCCAAATACTATTTGCTTAGTATTCGTGTTTGCAGGTTTGTTTATTGCTTGCCATTAACCATTTGTGTGCTGTTTGGTTTCGTTGTTTGCTTGTGCATTTTTGATATAAAAATTATATTTAGCATGTTCACTTTTTTTTAAAAAAATATATTTGATTTAGCATGTTCACTTTCTTTTTTTTATGATATTTTTTTAGAAAAAATATTTAGCAAAATAATGACAAAGAAGAAAAAAGCAAACGGCAAACAAAAAGAAACCGAGATATCAAAAGAAGCATTAAAGAAGTGGTTAGCCAGGGAAGAGCGTATCGAATGTAGCAATTTGAATGCGATGGAAGATGAAATAGGAGCTAATGTATTTGAAGACAACATGGAAGAAGATGAAGATCATGCAATGTCAATTGATGTAAATCAAGAAGTTTCAATGGAAGCTGATGTACCGGTTGATGATACACTTGCAAGTACACATGGCAAAAAAGATACTAGAGGTCCGACAAAAATGAAAAGACTTCCTTCAGATGCTATAAGTAGAGTTGCAGTGGATTTTAATGCGATGGAAGAACCAATAGGCCCTGGATCAGTTGTCTTATCTTCTTATTTAGGGCCATTAGTCCGAGGGGTTGTTCCGTTTACACTCGTTTATTGGAGGCAACTTGATGATGATAGAAAAATTGTTTTGTGGGAATCCATTCAGGTACGAACATATTTCTCTCACTCTTATTAAATGACTTATTAAAAGCCCATTTTGTGTTAACTGGACTCATTACCAAGGCCAAAGTTCAAATGCCTAATAAGAGAATTGCTGTCAAGGACACCAGATCTTTAAAAAGAATTGAATGCATCAGTTAAAACATTATTTCTGAGGTTACGTAGAAAATATAACAGGAGGAAAATTGCTTATCTAACAATTGCACTGGTTGAAAAATATTTAAAACAAAAAGTAATTAATTTACGAGGATGATTTTTACAAAAGGGTTTACTCAGTAAAATGAAAGAAATATCATTTTTCTCAAAAATTTAGCAGTAACTCGGCAAAAATGACAATTCTAATAGAATTTGCACAACTAAAATAAAAATTAGTGTATGCACATAACAATGTATAACCCTGTTAACAACAAAAATGAAGAATTGTTAATTCCTTCAATTTTTTGTGGATTTTTTGTATTTTTTATCAAAAATTTTAAGATCTACATGGTTTAAGTAGACTTAAAAACCTTTGCAGCAATGCTTTGAGGATCCTTCGACGCAGCCGAAGGCTTTTTGATTCAAAATAAGTCTGATTCTGTGATAAGTTATGCATTAATTTCACAGCTAATCATACTTCGTGTAATTTGTAGAATGATCAAATAATCCCTTTTTTCTGATTACATGATTAATGATGTCAATGAGATTACCTAATCCTCAACATCAAACTGTACTAGTGGATATTGACATGCTCAAAGAATATTATTCATATCAGAATTTGAGAAACATCAAACTTCTTGCTCATCGTCGTCGACCTTCCAGTTTGCTTTTGAGAAACAATCCCCTTGATTAAATTTGAGTACTGAAGAACTCAAGTCATACGCCCACTGGGTAGCATTGCCCGACTGTTGACCATATTCGTAACTCATGTATGCACGGCTAGTTAAATGCGTTGCATCAAAAAAACTGGGTAAATGACTTTTTGAACCCATACAACCGAGGGAAGAATTGGCATCCACTCCTTGAACGAAAGATTGCTGTGAAGTACTCTGTTGCATTTTTTCTTTTGCTTAAGCCATTCTAAGTAGTATAGAAAGGTACTGTAATGCTATACTCTAGGTTATAGAAGTATGGTCTCTTATTTTTAGGGACAAGGGTTGAAATATCACAATATCCAATGTATTACACGCTGCACCAAAAGCTGCAGTATTCATTCTAGCCTATTATTTTCTTGAGTAAATTTGTGGTTTTGGATTTGTTTTAAGGGCTATTCTTTATAATTTATAGATGTTGGTTAAAAGCACACATTTGTTTCTCACACAGAATAAATTTATTCACACACAGAATTTAAGTCATTATGCATTGAACCCATTTTTTTCTTTAACTGTATCTATGTTTTTTTTCTATAGCTGATGTATCTTTATATTAATATCAAATTTAAATTTGTCATATCAAGAGACATTACCGTCATCTTGAATAACAATTCTTTTCATTCTTCATATTGATATTAGGCAAGATTTAAATTGGATGAAGACTGGCAGAAAGTGTCTATATTCCAACAAATGGGAGCTATTTGGAGGGCCTCAAAAAGTAGATTCATTAAGCAGTTATTAAAAGCAAAAACCAAAGAGGAAATACTACAGTTAAAACCAGATAACATTGTTAATATGAATGATTGGAGAGATTTTGTGAAGTTGAAAACAAGTTCAACTTTTACGGTAAAGAAATAAATAAATTTATGCTCAAAGTTGCATTTTCTTCCTTTATTTCTTCCTTCATTTCTTCCTTTATTTCTTCCTTCCTTAAGCTCAACAATTGCTTATCATATCTTTTGGGTTGAATGTTTTTTGTTTGTAGTTTATTTGGCATATATATTGGAAACTAGAGCCCTTGAAAATAGCTATCTCATATATATTTCAAACATGCATACGGTATACATACATGCACATGTTTACCATTATGATTTAACCATTATAATTACATATTTTTAGAAACGAAGTGAGAAATATAAAGCAATAAGACGGAAGCAAATGCCACATACATGTAGCCGCAAAGGAATGGCTCGACTAACTGAAGATGGTAAGAAATTATTTTGGATTTAAAATTTTACGCCTTAGCTTGTTTCATATATTAAGTTTTAATCAATGTTAAATATATCTTAAATTTAAATTTCTTCTTAATGTAGAAAATGCGGAGTGATGATCCTTCTTCTATCTGTAGATCTAAAGTTTGGATTAAATCTCGCATTCGAAAAAATGGTGAACCAGTTAACAAGGATGTCGCAGATGTTATTGTAAGAGTTTTTGATTATTTACTGGAGGAACATTTTCCTTCTGCGTAGCAGTTTTTTTTTTGGATAATGCATTCTGGGTCTCCATGTTTCTCTAAATATTTGAGATTGTCTTTGATTCTTTGCTTTAAATCACCTTCAAGAGATTTGAGTTCAGTTTTTACATTTGCAGAAGCAGCCATTTTCAATGTTGAGTGATAACGTGACATTTAGCACCTCCCCCCTTTCTTCCTCCCTGATTTAGAAATTAAGATAAAGGAGGGAACACTCAAAAATGGGTGCTTAGAACTCAAAATTGATTTTGAAATTCATGGAAAACATGTTATTTTTATTTAGTCAACTTTTCAAAAACCGCGCATTTGATTCTCACTCTATTTGTTTGAGAGTACGTAAATTGACACTCATATGTATATCTGTATATTTTTATTACAGGAGAAGATAAAACATTGTGAAAGTGAATCACAATCTACTTTACCAACTAGTGATGCTCTTTCACAAGTGCTAGGACAAGATAAACCAGGGCGTTTAAGAGCAATGGGAAGAGGAATAACTCTCACCAAGTTCATTTTATCACAGGCTAATGATAAGAAACTGACCGACTGTCAGAATACTATTTTGGAACTGAAGCAGACGATTCGGATGCTAGTAAACAATTTGGTAAATATCAGTAATTTGTTCATTATATGATATCATGTATGATTGTTTAGAGCGATTTGTGTTGTAAAGCGCTAACTTATTTACTAATTTGTTAGGGTGTAGAAAATCGGACTAATGCAAGCACATCTGAAACGGTAAACTTCAATTTACATTGCAACATTTGTTTTTTGGTTTTTAATATAATTTTTTGTTTTTTATTAATCATAGGGTATTTTGGAGAAAATGCATGAAAAATGTGATTTATTGGATTGTAATGGGTATGATGAAATAGTTGCCGAAGGAAGAGTTTTATCAAGTGATCCGAATGAGTTTGTACATGAATTTCCTTTAGGACCGAATGCTATGAAAATTTTGATAGAATTTCCTAAGATAACAGATGCTTATTTGTGGAGGACCGCGGCTGGAATGACGCGTGTCGGAGAAGCTAAGAGTATGATAGTAGCATGGCCAGCTGATAGAGTAATCGTGCGCACCACAGAAAAAGAGAAAGAAGACACTGAGGTAACATTTTAATTTAGTTTCTATTGTAGCTATAAAATAAAAATAATACATTTTTGTCACATATTATTTAGCCCAAGCCATTAAAAGTAAGTGAAAATGTGTGTATTTTTGTTAAACATAAAGAAAAGTTTTCCTTTAGTGGCACAAAAATATTATGCGATGTCCCGAGCCAAGATATTAAAAACCTGTATTACCTTATTGTAATCTTTGTAATTGGTAGTCAAATTATTATTTTTCCAGAATGGAAGCGAAGATAATAAATGCAAGATATATGATTGGATGGGAAGCGAAGAAATTGTTGCGGAAGGACGAATCTACGATAGTGATCCAAAAAAACTTGTTAATGATATACCTCTTGGACCATCCGCCAAGCTAGTGTCGATAGACAATCCAAAAAAAATGAAGGCTTTTTTATGGAAGCCGACGACTAATATGAGATATGTTGGAGAAGCCGTTGGTAAAAAAGTAGCTTGGCCAGAATCTAAAGTGGTTGTTGAGAAAGTAAGCACTCAAGCATCTTTCAGTACTTTGACGAACCCGGTATCAATTCCTATGGTAATATATCATTTGTAGTTTAAATATTAGTTCCACTTTGTTCGTAACATAATGTGTTTCAAGTAGTTTATATAATCAAATTATTATCGTTACTTGATAGGTTGCAAATTCTGCATCGAATAAATGTAAGTTGGTTGATGTATTTGGAACGAGAAATATAGTTGTCGAGGGACGCGTGGCTTCAACGGACCCAAAAATAACGGTACATTTCGTCCCGTTAGGAGAGGGTGCGGCTCGAGTTTGGGTTGACATTGCAATAGTTCCAGCTGCACGTTTGTGGAAACCTACGGCTGAGTTTGAATGCATTGAAGATGCTGTGGGCTCTACAATAGCTTGACCTATGGCAAATATTGTAACGGATTCATCTTCTAGTAAGCATCTTATTATTGTTAAAAAATATTGTTCAAGTATAAAATTCTGAATTTATGAATCAAATATCCTTCTTGTATATAGGTAATTGATCGTCTTTGGAAAATAGACGTGGACTTTGGCTACTTAAGTAGGTAAATTTTTCAAATAGTTTTCATGTCCCTGTTTTATTTTTATTTTAAGACTTACGATAGAAAAACATTCTGCATACATCCTTAAATAGTTCTGTTATAAATTTGATTCCTACATGATAGTGCATAATAGGACACTGTATCCTCCCTCATCAAGTGCCCAACTGTCATCATATAATGGTATAAAATAAATGTGAATGAGCAATTAAGCAAAATGATAAAGTTTGACACATGATATACTGGTTCTGTTTATTAAATATGTAGATGAGCAATTAGGGAAAACACATTAACAGCTTCACAGTTGGCCTTTTTGCTCTCAGTGTCATTGTGTCAAACACATTAACAGCTTCACAGTCCTCTATAATCATCCTGAGCTTCAACGTTAGGCTTTTTGCTCTCATTGTCAGTGTGTCGAACACATTAACTGCTTCACTGAATGGCAAAAGTGTCACAGCCTTTTCCACATACTGCTGTCTCCACGAAGCTTAATAATCTCGTTATCATAAACATAACAATTCAGTTGAATTCCTTCTTTTCTAAGATTCTTCAGTACTGCCACCAAATCTCGTTACTATAAACATTAATAATCTCACAGCTTTTTTTGCGTTATTTTTGAACAAGGCGTCGTCTTCCCGTGAAAGCTCTTCCCGTCTTCCTTGTAATGTAAGATGGTTTTGCGAAAATATTGAAATTGAAGCCCCAAAAAAAGGTATGGCCGAGATATAATACACAGGAAATGATGAGAGTGCGCGCTACTGTATGGGCTGCGAGTTCTATTTTTTTTCTAATTTTTTTGGTTGCATCTGCCCAGTGGTTTGGGATTGAATTTTGGATGCAATGGTGCTAAGTGATTTTATCAGTTTAAATTTCCTATATTTTCCTATTACACTGTCATACATAACAACATGAATTTTACTTTCTAAATCATATTGTTTACATGATATTTCAGGTGTATTCATGGTATCGGCAAATAAAGAACTGACCAAGTCGCAATATGATGTTTCAGGTAAACTGCTTTTCCTATAAATATACTGCCATATGTATTTTTCGTGGAATGAACTAATTAGAAAACATAAAGAAGAAAAAAAATAATGTTAATGCTTTTATAACCAGTCTGTCGTGTCACACTGTATTACTGGTTTGCACGCTTGGAATTATTTGGAGATGCTGTGATGACCTAAAACTACAAGATTTCTTTTAATGTGGTACATATACAAGTTTCCGTTTTAACAAAAGCACAAGCACAGTGTGGTTTCTTGTTCATTTCAAAACTTACGAGTGGGCTGCACTCCTTTTGGCTTTATTCATCACTGTTTATAAACTGTGGAACCATGTAATATCTTTTGCACGTTTATAAACCGTGAATACCGAAGGACATCATAGGTCTGCACGTTTAATGTCCTTACAAGTGGGCTGCCAGTGGCGTCATTTTCATTTCATACTAATTTTCTCCATTACTCATAGTTTTCCTTCAAATTATTTCCACATCATGAACTTGATCTTGTGAAAAACGGGCGTTATGGGTGTTATGTCAGACAAATTATATAGGCTCTTTATAATGATATGATCTATTTTGTCTGACATAACGCCAAGGATCGAGTATGTGAACAAATTATATAGGCTCTTTATAATGCTATGATCTATTTTGTCTGACATAACGCCAAGGATCGAGCATGTCAAACAAATTATATAGGCTCTTTATAATGCTATGACCTATTTTGTCTGACATGCTCAATATGCATAAGATTTTGAAGGTAAACGAACACATGCGTCAAACCTGTCAATATATATACTTCCAATTGTTTCGAATTACAATAGAAAATGCTTTTTATCAGAAAGAGTTCAAAGTCAATTATATTTGAAAAGTTGTCTATACGCGTGTGACTTTAAGTTTGGGTTATTATATCACAAATTGCATTCACTACAGATTTTTACCCTAATAGTGATTTGTTCACATACTCGATCCTTGAATGGTTTGATACTGAATAATAGTGAATGAACAGGTAACCGTTTGCTGTTCACTAAAAAAATGGGGGATGAAAATCAAGGAAGGAGTTAGGTTGGTTCATGTTTGTTTTAGAGGTTGATTCGGTGAATTGATATCGGTTGGGAAGTGATTGTTATGGTGGAATGATTTGACAATTTGTTGCAAATGATCATTTAAAAATTGATACTGAAAAATATATGTGGAGACCTTAGATGCATGGAACCATTGAACCACAGATGTTAAAATTATTATAGGTGCTAATGTATTTTTGTTATTTTTGCACAGTACACATAAATGGGTGGATGCATGCACATAGACACTGACTGATCCTATCATAACATCAAATTAACATAACTTACAAGCCAAGTATAGAGTAATTTGGTCTGAGAAAGTGAATATGGGATGTAGATGGGAATTGATGATGATGTATTTGGGTTCGGATGTTAGATGTGCTGTTGTATTTTGGTTATAGTATGCGTAGTTTTGCTACTTGTGTTTCTGCTTCTTTAGATTGCATATAATTATGATGCCTGTTGCGCAAGTTTGTTCATAGATTCAGATTTATTGATGCAATATAATTATAATAGTGTTTCCAAATCCAAATTATAGCCGTAGTTTAATGGTGTAAGCTTTTAATAAAATAGTCTTTAGTCATTGTAGTGAAACAAAAAACTATAAAAACAAAAAGAGAGAAGAACAAATAAAAAACTAATAAAATGTAACAGTTTTAAATAAAATTGTGATATGCATTTAAATTGTATTTTTTTGCATTTTGCTTGTGTTTCTTGCATTTTGCTTTGTTATAAGACTATAACTTGTGCTTGTGAATTGCAGGTTCTAGAAGTCAGACGAGCTAACAAGATGAAGACTACGTGATTTTCATGTAATCTTATTTTATAATGATGTTTAAACAATATGTATGTTGACTTATTTCTATATTTACTAATAGATTTATTATCTATAACTTTGTAATTGAAATCAAATATGCTTTTGGTATTAATTTTTTGCTATTGACTGTTTTGACTTATGAATTTAGTGCTTAATTGTTTGAACTGTGTACAAATTAGATTTGCTACATAGATCACAGCTGAAATATGTGTTATATATTAAAGATATTAGTAGTGGAAAATTGCACTTATGGGAACAAAGGTGAAATGCTATGTAAAAATTTAAGTAGTGTGGGAACCTTTTCATATCATTGAATGTGTGCTACAAAAACACTGATAACGCTACATATACTATAATTATAGCGGAAAATTCCACTTATGGAAACAAAACGTGAAATGCTATATAAAATTTAGACCGTGTGGAAAACTTTTCATATCACTGAATATGAGCTATGAAAATTGCGATAAAGCTATAAAAAATAAGCGAATGTTTAATATGGCAAGGTCTGAATGCTATATATCAATGGGAATATTAATAATAGCGGAATTTTTTTTTCTGAACCACATTGGAAAACATTTTTCATAACAATGAATGTGCGCTATGAAAATATCAATAATGCTATAGAAAAATAATCTGAATTTTAGTAAGCAAATAAAATGACACGGTCTGAACGCTATGTAAAACATTTCATGGTGGTGAACGTGCGTTATAAAATGTTTGATACGATAGCGTTTAGATTAGAGCTATGAGATATAACTGACTTATTATAACATGTTGATATATAGCGTCGTCACTAATGCTATGTTAGCCTATTATAGCGTTTTTCACGTGCTATTAAAAGGTAAATCTGTTGTAGTGACTGCCTAAACTGTAAATTTCATAGCTGTAATCAATTTGCATTGGTGATAATACCTGAAAGGTAGTGTTTGAATTGATCTAGAAACATATATCATTTGACATGAACTTTAAGGGCTCAGCTATTAACCATAGCAAAGTGCATACTCAAAATTTGGATGCTAATTAAAGGACCCTGAGAAAATTATTTCATTCGATTGTTATTCCTGGATGTATTTTAGAAACAACCACAAAACATGGCCTGACAATTCAGCAAAAAATTGTATCAAAAGTTGAAACAATAAACGTGCATTTAGAAACATCTAGAGAAGCATAAAATAATCATATTTCTAAATATTTCAATTGGCAGATTCGTGAAAGAAGCCATGTAAAGACTCACTCCGCAGAATAGGTGAAATTTTTAATATCGGAAATTTAAACTGCGTTTTGTGGAATAAAGTATAATCTCTCAGTTGACAAACTACTATAGCCTACCACATACAACTTTTTTATGTAATGTTGTTTCTTCTTCATAGGTTTTCCAAGTGAGGAAGTAAAGTAGATTAACTGAAGCAGGTGCAGAATTCTACCAAATCACTTTCTGAAATGGAAGAATTTCCATGCAAGAAATTAATCGATGGTAGTCAGCCAATTTCGGAACGATTTAGGGCTTTATTCTCCCTTCTCAATCTTCATGGTCCTGGTCCTTGCCAACTTTAATGCTCGGTTTGTGTGCTTTTCTAATTTGTCTCCTATATCTTTTTCTTCTTTTATTTTTGATCTCGCCTTTGTAATTATTCTAGAGTCTTATGTTTTGTTTTTTGGACAGTCAGTTGTTGTTTATAGTCCATATATAAAATATAATTTCAATTCCTCTGTTCCTTGTGTAGTTTAAGCGGGGTCCTTTAGTACTGTATTTTGTTTCTGGTGAAGGAAACATATTTTCAATAATCTTTAAGGTAGCGTTTGATCAGTTAATGTTCGCGTCTGCGTCCGACGCGTCCGACGCATCAGAGGTGGGTCTCACACTTTTGCCCCTTCAAGACGAACGTGTGAAAAGATAAGTTTCGCGTCCGACGCGTTGGACGCACGTCCGACGCGACGAAATTTCCAGAACAGCCTCTTCCTTCTCTCCCTATATATTCACTCCATTCCATCTCCATTTTCATCACTAATCAACATCAGATCCGAAAATTTCAGCTCTATTCACCTTCATCTCGTCGATATTTTCAGGTTTTTTTTCCCTTAAATCTGTTTTTTTTCTTATTTACTCCTCTTCCTATATAGTTTATTCACAATTTTTTTGTTACTTTTCCAGAATGGCCGCAAGTCAGTCATCGTCCACTCGCTCCATCGCCGAATGGACCAACGACACCACGAACGCGTTCATTGACGTGTGCATGCAACATCTGGGTACGCGTGCACATAATGTTGGCGGATGGTATCAGTTGATCGCCCAGGCATTCAACGAGCGGACCGGCTTGGACTACAACGCTGGTCAAATGAAGAATAAATTCGATAACATGAAAAGAGATTGGGCACCTTGGAACATACTGCTACAGATTGCTGAAGGGGGATGGGACGAGCAATTAGACACCGTCCAAGGATCGGATGAATGGTGGGCGACGGTGCCACCACAGATGCACAAGTTCAAGAGTGGGTCCCCGGCACGATTCAGGGAGTTGGACTCCATGCTTTCAGGATGCATCCGTACAGACAGATGTCAGTACGTGATTCCGGATGCTCTACTAGTTCATTTGCAAGAGGCTCAGATATTTGGCGATGTCATCCGTGGCGAGAATGTGGACATCTCGAGTCATCCGACTCGTAGGCCGGTCAGGTCTGGTGCTGGTCCTTCTCGTTCAGCTCCTTCGCGCATGGATCGAGATGAGCTTGTAGAGTTATGCATGTCTGTACGCCGTGAGAAGGATGACTATCAGGATTGGGAGGTGGCGGTTATTCTGTCACAGCAGGACAGATTGGGTCACAACCCATTTTATTCTTTGCTTGAGAAGCCGGCACAGCTTAGGGCTTGTGTTATTCATTTTGTTAGGCAGCTAAGGAGTGGACAGGTGTGATTCTTGTGGCTGTTGTGTCAGAATGTTGGAGTTTACTTGTGTTGTTTTTTTTTTGAATGGTGTTGTGGGTTTTTTTTGAATGGTGTTGTTTTTTTTAAAATCGTAGTTGTTGTTTTTTTAAATTCAGCAATATTTGTATTCTGCGTTTTACTTTCTGTTCAACACTAAATACAAACAAACAATTAAAAATAATATATACAAAAACAATAAAATAATAACTATGCCCCTTCCAAAATGCCCCTTCCGTTAAAAGAACACATTCCCCGTTCCCAACAATTCCCCTTCCAATGCCCCTTCCCCATGCCCCTTCCAAATGCCCCTTCCTATTCAAAATCAAACGGACCCTAAGCCTTGTTTGAGGAAATATTATTTGACAACGTATTTACATTCTTTTTTTTTTTAAAAAGGAAAAAGAAAACACTTTAAGCAACTATGGAGAGGGTGTTTGCATCTTCTTTTATTCTACTTCTGAATCATTGTTTTAGCGTTTCATAATCAGCACGATTACTTGTTTAACTTGTTTATGTAATAATATTCAACCAAATTTGATTTTCATCTTTGCGTATCATCATACTTTAGAAAAGAAAATTATATAAATATGAATGAAAACACATAACTTATTATATTACCATATAAGCACTTCTTTTATAAAAAAAGTAAATTTTGTAGTTCGAATAATTCGGTATTCGGTTCGACGTGATAGGGTCGGAAGACATTAGGAAAATGATTTAATAAAGAAAACTTCTGAAATGAATGATACATTGAATCATGGAAACAAGAATTAGGGTTCTATAAAGCACGGAGAAATGAATCGGGGTTTTGCACATGATACGATATGCGAATAAAATACACAAACGATAATAGAATTATACCTTGTAACGATGTGATGCCCAACCGATCGTGGGGAAAGCCCAGCGGAAGTAATGAATTTTATAGGGTTAGGGTTTGTCGATTTGAGGTGAAAGGGGAAGAGAAGCTGTAAGCGGATGATGAATTCAAGGCAACGGGACGGCCTACAGCCATGCGGTGAAGTATTGGAGGAAGAATACCGGTGATTTTTTGGGAAGAGCACCGGTGATTTTTTGGTAAGAGCGATGGGCACGGGGCAAGCACGGCTGTTGTTTTAGGCGAATTTTTAGGGCAGGAGACAGGGAAGGGGAGAGAAATAAGTACTAGAGAATCACTGTATATCTGAGAGGTGGTTCAGTTTTAATCAACGAATGAAATTATGGGAGCTTGTTAGCTCTCCGTGGCAAACTCAGTAATTATAGTATAGTATAGATTTACTTGCTAAAAGTAACTAGACTCACCAAACTATATATCTGACCCTTTTTGTTTCCTCTTCTTTATTCCATTCCCCCCTCCCCAGGTTCTCATCTGGGAATACTCAGACTTCACTGTGATTCTGCTTATATTTTGCTAGAGCTGCTTAGATGTATGGCTCAAACTCATGTCCTTATTGCTATGGCTATAATTTTTGGGCAGAATTTTATTTCTTTTATGTACTCTGATGTTTTAAAGTACAAGACAGTAGTTTTAATGTTATAATGGTTTTTGTGTATTCAGACATGTGATGTTTTTGAACCACGAGGCTTTATGATAAATAAAGTTTTTTTTCGCTGTCATTTTATATCTGTCTTGTAATATTTCGATTTCTTTTACCTATAACACTTCACGAAACTTAATGAATTTTATTTGTGAGTGACATTAACGGACGCGGGGTGTCACATTGCACCTCAATACTTCGATGTTGCACCCAACAGACGTGGGTTGTTCCGTCAACCATAACTTTTTATCCATTTTGAGTTACTGGAACAAAAACCAGTCAAAAAGAAACTCTCTCGTAGATCTATAGGATTAATAGGTTCCACCCATCTCATTTAGTTTACGAACCAAAAAAATCATTCTTAAATCTTTTGGAAGCTCGAAAGCTTTTTTAGCTCAATTTTTTCACATGTCGTTTTATTGGTCAAAGGGGGTTGAAGTGGTCGGATTTAGATTCATTGTTTTTTGGAATATGATGCACCATGTTATATTTATGTGACATCCCCATAAACGAGTTTTCAAAAGTCATACACTGCAATTTTGGTTTTTCAAACAGAAGTTGCACCTCTAGACTTCGATGCTGCACCTAACAGACATGAGTTGTTCCATCAACCATAACTTTTTATCAATTTTGAGTTACTATAACCATAACAAGTCAAAAGGAAGCTCTCTCATAGATCTATAGGTCTATTAGATTCCATCCATCTCATCTTAGTTTAGTAACCAAGAAATTCAATCTTAAAGATATTTGGAAGCTCGACAGCTTTTTTAGCTCAATTTTTCCACATTCCGTTTTGTTGGTCAAAGGTGGATTGACCGTGGTCTGATTTAGATTTACTAATTTTTGGAATATGGTGCATCATGTTATATTTCTGTTTCATCCCAATAAACGAGTTTTCAAAAGTCATACATTGCAATTTTGGTTTTTCAAACAAATGTTGCACCTCAAGACTTCGATATTGCACCGAACAGACATGGATTGTTCAATCAACCATAACATTTTATCCATTTGAGTTACTGGAACCATAACCAGTCAAAACGAAGCTCTGTCATAGATCTGTAGGTCTAACAGGTTCCGCCCATCGCATCTTAGTTTAATAACTAAGAAATTCAATCTTAAAGTCTTTTGGGAGCTCGAAAGCTCTTTTAGCTTAATTTTTTCATATGTCATTTTATTGGTCAAAGGGGGGTCGACCATGGCCGGATTCGATTACTATTATTTGGAATATGATGCACCGTGTTATATTTCGATTTCATCCTCATAAATTGGTTTTTAAAAGTCATATAGTGCAATTTTGGATTTTCAAACAGATATTGCACCTCTAGAAACCGACGTGGGTTGTTCCATCAATCATAACTTTTTATCCATTTTGAGTTACTAAAACCATAACTGGTCAAAATGAAGCACTCTCATAGATCTATAGGACTATCAAGTTCCACCCATCTCATATTTGTTCAGAAACCAATAAATTCAATCATAAAAACTTTTGGGAGCTCAAAAGCTTCTTTAGCTCAATTTTTTAACATGCCATTTTGTTGGTCAAGGGGGGTCGGCTGTGGTCGGAATTCGATTTACTATTTTTTGGAATATGATGCGCAGTGTTATATTTTTATTTCATTCCCTTAAACAGGTTTTAAAAAGTCATACACTGCAATTTTGGTTTTTCAAACAGATGCTGCACCCAACGTAGTAAAGATTGCATTTTGTGTTAAATGTTCAGATGTTCTTCCCATGTTTTCGGGCGTCTCGTACTTGCATAGACTTACTTATCATTACACTTAACAGAAAAGCGATTGTGTGGTTCCGCGCCCTGGGTTGATCATCCCAGGGGGGTGTGATAGTGTACCGCACTCAGGTCGTGGTTCTAGAGGGGTGTGCTAGAGTACCGCACTCTGGATCGTGGTTCCAAAGGGATGAGCTAGTGCGTAGGCTTCTAGTAGGTTCCCGTTAGCTCAGGAAACCCGTAGTTTGCAACGCCGGGCTTGTACGCCTACTGTTTTTTCTCGGGTTGCCCGGTGTTAACCTCAAGAGTCGCGAAGGTGCGAGACGTCGCATTGTGCGGTCCATTCGGTGTAGGCTTTCCCGTCGTTCATCAGGTTAAGGCGAGCCTGTAGGCGTCGTCGTTCGCCTGGAAAGAGAAGCCCGAGTCATCAGCCTGTAGGGTCCGACCGTGGCCGTAGGCAACCCCTTAGCCTTGAGAGCTTTGGTGAAGTGACGATTTTGGGTCGGTCTTGGTGCTGCGCCAAGTACACGACCAACACCCGTAGTTCGGGGGGAGTTCGTATCGCCCCGTCTGGCTGTTGGGTGGTTGAAAGATTTATCCTCGGCCTTGGCGTTGGGCCTAGGTTTGAGTTAGGGGTTATTTATGCTCGGCTGCGCCACGGGCTGGCGACTCGAGTAGCGTAGCCGGCTCCCGTGCTCGAGGTGCCGGTTGGTGCCAATGCTCACAGACCGGACGACGGTGTCGGCCCCCATACGTGGGGCCGACATAGCGGTCGGTGGATTATACGAAAGCGACCTATTAGGACTAATCAAACATGTCACGCGAGGAGTAAACATAAAATAAGGAGGCAGGAAGTTGAACACCGTTTCATTAATAAAATTGGTATGAATAGCCTTTACAATGCCTTGAATTGCTAGAAAACAAAACATCGCTGAAAAATGTATACAACCATGTACTAAGTTAGGTGAAGTAGCAGCGGAGATGTTCGCTGTTCCAAGCCCTTGGTAGTTCGGCTCTGTCCACGGTCGCTAGCTTGAAATTTCCGTCACTGAGCCTTCATGTAATAGAGTACGGGCCATCCCAACGAGGAGTGAGGCCTGTTGGAGGAAGGAAAACCCGCTTTAGGACGAAGTCGCCGATGTTGAGGTCCTTCTGGCGGACTCGAGAGTTGAAGTACCGGGCGACTCGTTGTCGTTGGGCAGCGGCTCGTAGATCGGCTTCGTTCCTTTTCTCTTCTAACAAGTCGAGTGATCCCATAAGTAAATCCTGGTTCGTCTGTGGATCGAAGTAGGTGACTCGGTGAGATTGAAGCTCGAGCTCGATGGGGATGACGGCTTCGGACCCGTAGGAGAGGGCGAAGGCAGTGTGCCCGGTTGTTGTCTTGTGCGTGGTCCGGTAGGCCCGGAGGGATAAAGGAAGTTCGTCTGCCCACATGCCTCGGGCCTTCTCGAGGCGCTTCTTGATGATGGACTTGATAACTTTGTTAACTGCCTCAACTTGTCTGTTAACCTGGGGGTGTGCTACGGGTGAGTACCTCTTTTCGATGCCATGCCGCTGACAAAAGGATTTGAACTCTGCGCACTCGAATTGAGCGTCGTCGCCTGAGATGATGGCCTAAGGGACCCTGTATTGGGTGATGATTTTGTGTACCATGAAGTTGGTCATTTTCTTGGTAGTGATTGCGGCGAGACCTTCGGGCTCGACCCATTTGGTAAAGAAATCGATGGCGACAACGGTGTAACGTGCCACACCTCTGGCCATGGGAAGAGTCCCAGTGATGTCGATCCCCCACATGGCGAATGGCCATGGGCTGGTCATCTGTGTTAGTTCCGTTGGTGGGGCTCTCGGGATCTTCGAGAAGCGTTGGCATTTTTACACTTGCTAGCATAATTAGTAGCAACTTGTTTGAGTGTGGGCCAGTAATAGCCGTGTCGGAGTATCTTCCTGGCCAAGGTTTGCCCACCGGTATGGTCACCGCATTCCCCTTCGTGTATGCTGACTAGGATCTTGGTGGCCTCATCATGGGCCACACATCTGAGTAAGGGAACCAAGAAGCCTTGTCGATAGATTATCCCATTCATAAGGAGATAGCGGGATGACTGGCGAGTGAGCGTTCGTTTATCTTTGCGGCCTTCTGGGAGGGTCCCTTGTTGTAGGTAGTTTCGGATCGGCATCATCCATGACTCTAGCTCTGGTCCGATGCCCAGGGCCATATTGGTTTGCGCCGGTTTAGTGTTGGGGGAGTTGAGTATCTCAACGGGGACGAAGCTCAACAGTTGTGGGTTTTAAGAACTTGCTAATCGGGCCAGTGAGTTGGCTCTTTCATTTTGTTCTCGTGAAATGTGAGTGATAACGAAGTGAGCAAGTAGTTCCTGAACTTGGGCTAGGTATAGGGAAAGCTATTCCCCCTTTGTCTAGTGCACTTCTTTTACTTGACGCACGATGAGCTGTGAATCAGAGAAGACCTGAATGATCTTCAGCTTGAGTTCAATTGCGATTCTTAGTCCGGCTATCAGTGCCTCGTATTCTGCATCGTTGCTGGTAGCGGGGAAATTTAGCTTTAGTGCATAGTGTATTGAGCGTCCCTCGGGAGTGATGAGTACAATGCCGGCTCCCGAGCACTTATCGTTGGAGGACCCATCCACAAATATCTTCCATGCATCGCCGGGCATTCCGGTGTCCTCTTTAGAAGCTTCTTCGGGGGCTGTGAATTCTACTATGAAGTCGGCGAGGGCTTGTCCGAGGATGGATCGACGAGGAATGAATGTTATCTCGAACTGGTTTAATTCCATGCTCCACTTTAGCAATCGACCGGATGCCTCGGATCGTTGTAGGACTGGGTGCAGTGGTTGTTCAGTGAAAACTTTTATACGGCGAGCCTGGAAATATGGCCGGAGCTTTCAAGATGAAATTAGTTAGCAGAGTGCCAACTTCTCGAGCTTTGGGTAGCTCTTTTCTGCCCCGTCAACCGTTTGCTGATGTAGTCAATAGGCCGTTGAGTGCGATCATCAAGTCGCATTAACGTCGAGCTGATTGCCTGTGCAGAAACAGCCAAGTAAACGTGTAAGTCCTCATAGTCTATTGGCTTAGACAAACTGGGTGGTCGCTCTAAGTGGTCCAGGAGTTCATTGAATGCATAAATGCACTCGGAGGTCCACTCGAAGTTGCACTTCCCCTTTCGAAGTAAATTGAAGAAAGAAATGCACTTGTCGGTGGCCTTTGAGGTGAATTGACTTAGAGCGGCGACCTTTCCGTTTAGACTTTAAATGTCTTTGATGTTTTCAGGGACTCAGATGTCCCGAATGGCATGAATCTTTCAGGATTAGCTTCGATGCCCCGGGCGTTGACGATGAAACCTAGAAACTTTCCTGAGGCGACTCTGAAGGTGCATTTTAGAGGGTTAAGTTTCATGTCGTATCGGCGGAGGACATTGAACATTTCGGAGAGGTCATTGATGTGATCGCTAGATGTTTTTGATTTAACTAGCATGTCGTCCATGTACACCTCCACGGATTTCCCGATTTGAATTTTTGAAGAGGCGATCAAC
Organism: Allium sativum; assembly: GCA_030737875.1. Taxonomy (NCBI): domain Eukaryota; kingdom Viridiplantae; phylum Streptophyta; class Magnoliopsida; order Asparagales; family Amaryllidaceae; genus Allium; species Allium sativum. The sequence goes on along the minus strand of CM060912.1, from coordinate 1,831,212 downwards.
CATCCGTTGATAGGTGGCGTCGGCATTCTTGAGACCGAAAGGCATGACGCGATAGCAATAAAGCCCGTGGTCAGTTATGAAGGAAGTACCGTCCTGGTCGCGGGGATTCATCGGAATCTGATTATAACCAGAGTAAGCGTCCATGAAGGATAGCAACTGGTATCCGGCGGTCGAATCGACTAGTCGGACGATTTTTGGAAGCGGGAAGCTGTCCTTGGGACATGCCTTGTTCAAATCTGATAAGTCGACACACATTAGCCACTTGCCATTGGCTTTCCTGACTGGGACTGGATTGGATACCAATTCGGGGTAGTTGGCCTCGCGGAGGAAGTTGTTGTTCAGAAGGCGGTCTACCTCTTCTTTAAGTTCCTTGGATCTGTCGGGTCCTAGGAAGCGGCGCTTCTGTTTTATTGGAGGCATTCTATGGTCTATGCTTAAAGAATGGTAGGTGATTGCTGGATCTATTTCTTTCATGCTGGAATGAGTCCATGCAAACACATCTATATTAGCCTTCAAGAAGTCTATAAGGTTGTCTTTGACTACCGGGTGAAGGTGTGACCCTATCTTTAGTACTCGTGATGGGTCGTCGAGACTGACGGGCACATCTATTATAGGATCGAATGGAGTAGGTCTATCGCATTCAGGCTCTTCGTCTTTCCTTGGATCGAGGTCATTGGAAAGACGAGAGTGGCATCTAAGCCATGGCATAGATGCCGTTGGTTGCTATGCGGAGGCGGTTTCGGCGCAAATGGTTGTGGGCGCTGCTTTGCCCATGTCCCTATTGCGCGCGTTCTTCCATTCGATTGCATAGCATTCTCTAGCATTGACTTGATCACCTTTGACTGTTCCAATCCCGTTCTCTGTTGGAAATTTCATAAGGAGGGACCATAGCGATAGGCAGACGTGGAACTCTGTGAGGAATGAACACCCAAGGAAGGCGTTATACAGCGAGTCGATGTCGACAACCACGAAGGTGAGGATGCAGACTCGGCTCCGATCCCCCGTGCCGAGTTAGACAGGTAGGTCGAAGACTCCAACCGGACAACTGGATGCACCATTAAAGCCGTGGATCGTGGAGAGATATGGTTTGAGATCTCTTTCCTCTAACTTCACTTGGTCATAAGCAGCTTTGAGGATAATGTTTACCGAGCTCCCTGAATTGACCAATATTTTTCGCATAGTTGCAGCGCCAATTTGGGCAGTGTTAACGAAAGGATCGGTGGTTGGGATTTCAATTCCCGTGGACTCCCTCCCATTGAATATGATATCATCCCGCATGGTTTCCGAAGCTTGGCCGGGATAGAATCATTGGGATCAGAGCAAGCCTCGTATGTCGCTTACTTGATGGAGCCCACGTATTCCTCCATCTTCCGAAAGTCGTCATGTGTAGGGCCCAGCCCGCCGCATATGGTATTGATCACAATTCCCCGCCTTGGGTTAGACGGTCCTGCGGCTGTCTTGGCGGTTGTCTGTGAACCTGGCGCTGGAGGCTTTGGATTGGTTTCAGTGGGAAAAGGCTCTTGAACGTATTGTTTAAGACATTCTTCCCAGATGAGCTTTTCGACTGCATCCCTTAGCTGGCGGCATTCATTTGTATTATGCCCATACATATCATGGTATCAACAGTATCTTCCCGAGTTCTTCTCAGCATCAGTTGACTCCCTGACGTGAGGTTTTTTGTATGGTAGAGTGTTACATGTCTCTAGGTAGATAGTTTTCGGAACTTCATTCAGTGGAGTGTACGTCTTGTAAGATTGGTAGGGGCCGGGCTTCCTCGGTTCGGCTTGTACCTGATTGTTGCCCCAACTTCCTTATCCCCCGGTGTTTGGCCTTTGCCTGAGGGGTGTTGGCCCTTTATTTGGGTTAGAGGGGCCTCCTGCTTCTCGCCTCTTATGATGGTTGTTTGTGATGCCTGCTCGAGGGATATTGGTGAGACTGGTCTCGATGACGCAGTTGCGCCTTGCTTCTTCTTGGCACAAGAACTGTCCTGCCTTCTTGTAGAAAGCGTCAAGGCTCTTCAGTTGCTTTTGATCAATCCACACCCCAAATTCTGAAGTTGGAAGGATGCCCTTAGCTAGTTGGAATAGTATAGTGCGCGCATCCGGATCTTCGACCTCGGGGAGGACGACATTGAACCGAGAAAGGTAGCTTTTGAGCGACTCAGCAGGCCCTTGGTAAAAGTTGGAAAGAGCGAGGGCGTTCTTCGGAGTTAGGATATGCATTCGGAATTTCTTCACTAATTGCGTCGCTAATTGGCCGAAGTTGTTGATGGAGTCGAGCGGAAGGCGAGAAAACCATAATAGGGCGGTTCCTGAAAGGAAGACTGGAAGGCATTTGCATTTAACTGGATCATTGCATCTGCTTGAGTCCATTTGCCATTCATAACGGTTTAAGAAAGCACAAGGGTCGGTGGTGTCGTCATATAGTGGCATCTGTGGCATGCTGAAATGTCGTTGCCATTCAGCTTTGTTGATTCCTCGAGTGAAAGGGTTGCGCCTAACGTGTGCTTCCCATGAATCATGAACATTTCCTCGCATCTCCCTCATTATTCTTCGGATCACGTCGGGAAGGTAGGTCGGGTGAGGGTCCGCCATTGGAATCCAAAGGTTCTGGCGAGGTTCCGGAGTTCAGGTTCGAGGACGTCTCCTATGGTGGATGCCCGGGCTGTTTTCTTCCATGTCCTCGACATCTATAACGGGATCCGCGTTTGCATGAGGATGTAGAGCGGGAGTGCACGGATCCTGTTCCGGATGTGTTCGGGCCACCATAATAGTTGGTTCGTTGTTTCGGCGGCCGGCCATTGGGTCTTGTCGAGGAGGAGGTTGGTTAGTAGGAGCGGGTCCGTCATTGCTGATTAGGCGAGAGCGGTCCCGATATTGGGTGCCCCCCGCTATAAGTGACAATGGCGCGGTCGCCGTTGCCATTGGAATACCCATTGCCATTGCCGTTGTCGATGGCGTTTTTTCGGATGGCGACGTTGTTGATGAGGCTAAACCTTCTTCGTTGGCGCGGGCCCCTTGATTCGAAAGAGGAAGTTTCCGATGTTGGTGGTCGAGGTCGGGCATTGTTCCGAGCTAGTTGTAGTCGAGCGACGACGCGCTGAGTCTGTTGGAGTTGTCGCATAAGGTCGATGTTATTCCTTAGCGCTAGATTAAGATCGATAGCCGTACTCTCATATCTTTCATTAAGTGAACGGACTTGCGCTTGGGTTACGGGCGCTTCGGGGTCCGCAATCGGAGGTTCATTCTCATTAGTGGCCGGGATGTCTGCCGATGGGGGTGGATGAGATGTACCGGCCTCGGCGGCGGCTGAGGAGCCGATCATTGCGTTCTTTGACTTCTTCACCATCATAAGCGGACTCGACGACTGGTTAGGCAAGGAACCATAGGCTCGTCAAAGTCGAGATGGTAAGGTGCGATAAAGATGCAATATCCGAGTGTTCTCAGTGAAAGCACCAAATGTTGGCGAAAAAAAATGTCATAAACACCAAAGATTCCTTATTACTAGGAATTATTAATATGGTCGCAAAGACAAGACATATTATAGAACATAAATAGTAAATAACACAAGAGGTTTATAGTGGTTCGGCCTTAGTGAGGGCCTACGTCCACTTTGAAGAGTTGTAGGAATTTTATTGATCTCTTGAAAGATTACAAGGTTGAGACCCTCTCATTACATTCATTGACTATCTTATATGAAGCTACAATAGTAATATTTGCATGAAATAGTAAAGTGGACAAGTTTGCCCTTCTTCTTCCTCAAAGAGGAGATGTCATTAATGATGCTCTATATAGGTCTCAAGGTCCAAGAATCTCTCCCTTTTGAAGTGTTAGGCCATAGGGTATTTATAGGAAGTGGTTAGGTAAGGGTAGGTAGAAATGGGGACCATCTACAGGAAATTCGCGCCTCCAGCTGTCGGCCATGGAAAATTGGTACTTGGGCGGAGGTACAAAATTTCGCACCTGCTAGGTGTGAAGTTTCGTACCCCCTAGGTACGAAATTTCACACCTGCTAGGTGTGAAGTTTCGCACCTCCCAGGTACGAAATTTCCCACCTGCTAGGTGCGAAGTTTCGCACCTCCCAGGTACGAAATTTCACACCTGCTAGGTACGAAGTTTCGTACCTTCAAGGTACGAAATTTCGTACCTTCAAGGTACGAAATTTCATACCTAAGAGGTACGAAATTTCGCACCTTGGCAGGGTGCGAAGTGGATTTATAGCGGATGTGGTCGAGGTCCGTCGGCGCGATCCCCCTCGTTCTTCCTCCCGGATTTCCTGAGTTTCTCCCTTGGCCCTGGCTTTACGCGATGAGCTGAGTCGAGCGTGTCTTGAGTACTTTTGGTAACCGGACCAAAAGGCCGGTTAACAATTTTATTAACAAATTATAATATTCTAATTAATTTTAATTTGACTAAAATGTACTATTAGAATGTGCGTACCAAATCGCAATTTTTTTATTAACAAATTAGAATATGTTAAGGTTATAATAATTTGAAACTAAAATTATTTTCAATATGAGCTACTCTAAAAAAAATCAACCTAATCCATTAATTTCATTAAAGCATTTTGACATTAAAATCTACTTAATTAGTTATAAAAATCATTGGTCAATAGCTCATATTTTAATATGATTACTAGGAGTAGGTTGAACCAAATATTATAACAGTTGAGTTTTAGTCTAATTGATAATCAGCTCATATTGTAATATACTCATTAGTTGCAGGCTTAAAATTCATTTTCTATAAATTGATATATCAATAAGAGCTACCACTCACTTTAAAATTTACTCTTTTTGTATTAGCTTGCAAATGCTAAGTGGTATATCAATGGCATCAAATTGAATTATCAATGAACCCACAAAGATCTATTAATACCCTGAATTTCAGATCCATGGATTTAGATAAATGTGAAAGCATGATTAAAAGTGCATTTGTAGCCGTAGGAAGGCATCTGAATGGGGTATCTAAACTAGGTAGAAGACTAAATGGGGCACGCAGTTGCAGCATCAAACGGAGCATCTAAAAGGGACAATTAAATGGTGTAATTAAGGGGGGAAATGAGGTAATTAAGGAGAAAAACAAAAAATAAGGATTAAATGGGCTAAAAAATTGCTAGGAGCAATTTGTTCCATTAAGCAACCTGGACAAATTGTCTGTTAAGTTTTTGATGCGTTGGACATGTCAAAAACATAAACAGAGCAGTTTGCCTATGCGAACAACCCTTAAATACTTGAAGCCAAGTAAGACACTTTATTGGAAGAATTTGTGAAGCTTGATGGGAAGAGGGAAAAGATACTTTAAATCATGTGTATCCTTATTTGTGTCTATGTGATGTATTTTTAAATTAAAATAAAGCATGTGGAAACCCAATGTTAGTACGGATCTGTTGCCCAACTTTGTTGAAGGCCAACAAACATAGGTAACTTATACATATTATTCAATCGATACTTATTTACAACCTAAAGAAAGTTAACTAAATATATAATGGTTACATTTTTCTTAATTTTTTTTCATTAAAGACTTTCTATATGTTGATGACAGCTAAATTGTTAGTTTCTCTAAAGGGAACTAAATTTTCAATTATTTGTTATATGCTTATTAGGGTAAATAGTACATGTTTTTGAGTACTCATCTTAACTTTTCCATTCCAGACAAACCACGAGAGTAACGGTAGGCGCATCCAAAATTATTTATTGATCCATCAAATGTAGTTATGGTTCATGTCAAATTATTTACTAATCAACATCTGGGCCTTGTATACATTTTGTTTTCCTATTTATCTTTATGAGACAACCTTCATGCTAGAATTGAATAATTAACATTTATTTAGTATTATGTTTTGTATCCCCATAATGAAGGCATTAATGAAATATATTTTAATGTATTTTCAAAATAACTAAATTTTGATCTTATATATTTTCTAATGCTTGAACAAAGTTACAAGCATGGCTAATATTCATATCTCTTACATGCTACATTCTGCACTACTTGAGACCTACATTAATTGTCTATCACGAGTACATTGAATATACGTAGCATGATGTTTTAGGATTATTGTTGATGATTTTTTGTGTTATGATTTGTAATGCATCATATTGTATTTAGAATCAAGATTGCACATATTATCAATTATTCTATAGAAGTAATGTAGTACTTCCATGTGTATGGACAAAAGGAGAACAAGCTATTGATTTAATTAATTTAGCACAAGAATACATTTATTTATTTTAAATTCAAAATGGTTCTAACCCAATCTTTATATTCAAATGTGTCGTTGGAAATACATGCACTTTTTCTCCTGCGGTTATGATTTGCCTCATTACTCAACTGAGCTCATTACAGCGTATAATCTACCATTTTCCTTTCTTCTTGAAACATCCTATACATTATACAATGGAAGAAAACCAACTATACGTATAGCATCATAACAACGCAATTATTTCTTATGGAACATAGTGTAGCAGATATGATATATTTGTATAATTTAAACAAGCCTAAAAGCAAAAAATTTACATTTTATTTACATAATAAGTGTAGATTTGTGTTGTAAATGCAAAAAAAAAATTAGTAGTCCCCACACTTCTATTTAAAGTTTTTTTGTTTGTGTTACCAGTGAAAATTTGTTTTAAAATTTTGTTGATGGGAAATAAAAACAAAATGGTGATGGATGGTGTAAATTTGCTATGAGATTAGGTCAGCAGATGAGGGTAATAACGAGCATTATAAATCTATTCAATTAATGTTGTTTATTAAACTAGAGAGAAAAGGTGCATATTCCTACAACATGGTTGACGAATTTGGTAACAATGAGAATAAGCATATTAAACCAACTCTTATCTAACATATGAATATTTTGTTTTGAATGTACATGGAAGTTTCTATTACCACAATGTGTTTGGTTTCCAATGTCATGAAAGGTTATAGGATGCACGACATAGTGAATCACAAAAATACACAACAAATATTGACAACCAGACTTATCGTTTTTATATAGGGGGAATTATTTGATTAACCTATACATGTTTACTTCTTTTCTAAATAAATTTTCATTGCACGCATACAAATCTTATTTTTAATAACCTGGTGAGTTGAAACAAGAAATATGTCTTCCCAATGCCCTTTGCTCAAAAAGGGTTATAACATTTCGTGGCAATGACATTCCATTATCATAATTTATAAGGACACGTTCACTCTAACCTATTTCTTTTACTTATTACATCGATTTTCAACTGATTAGCAATATGAATAAAATAAGTCGTTGTTATGTGTTCCAACAAAATATAAATAATAACGTACCCTTATTTTATAAGTTTAATGCGATTATTCCCTGCAAGGTTACATTGCTATTCAACCATGGTTGCTGCTTAATTTATTAAGAACCGTTTTGGTAGAGTACCATCTATATATGTTTGGCTTCATATTAATTTGTATTTTCTTTTACTGGACCGTGTGCGAAGCATGGATTCGCACTTGTGATTAAGATTAATAATGTGGTTCTAAATCGTTTCAAATACTGAAAAGACACTTCCTTTCAAAATTGGAAAAAGTGATAGTTGTATGTCGACATGGTGTTTTTAGTATGTCGACATACCCTTATATATTTTTTATTTTCAAAGCATTTTTCAAGTGTTTTGACATTCTGGAAATTCTTGAGTAAAAAGTGTTGTAAATTAATATTATATGACAGAAAAACATATGAAAACATAAATTTAAACTCTATAAATATATTTATAGAATTACAAGGTTTAAAACTATATAAATATAAAGTATAAAAATATAAATATAAAGTATATAAATATATAAAACTTAATTTCACAAACAAAGAAGAATAAAAATAGAAATAAATAAAAGTAGAGAGGATTGAGGATAAAATTGAAAATCAAAATTTGAAAATTAGAATTTGAACCTAGAGTGTTATTTAGAGCGTTACAAAATCTAGACTCTATTAATATATTAATCTTGAACTCTTGAACTCTTGAAATCTTGAATACACATGAGTCTTGATACTTCTCTGAATTCTTGTTCTCTATTATATTTAAACTGTACAGCCTTCAGTAATATTTCTTTTATATAATTCTTGCATATGTGTATCTATATATATTATATACAAAAGTGTTAGTATATATATTTCATAATCAATAATAATTGAAATAAGGTTGTTGTCATCAAAACTTCATTCTCCAACAATCTCCCCCATTTTGATGATGACGACCTTAGTTTATAAAATATCATACCTGTATATACCTGTTGATGATGATCCTTTAAATACTCCCCTTGTTAGTAAGAATCTTATAAATTATGTCTGTATTTTATAATTTCTCCCACTTTGGCATTATCAAAAAGAAATTCTAAAACTACTCCCCCTAAATCCTATAAATATCTAAATAATTCCTATACTAAAATAAAAGTACTCTCCCTTAATTATATATATATATGTCATAAAATACTCCCTCTAATTTTATGATATAAATTTTCCTAATGATTAAATATAACTATCCTTAATTCTATGATATCCTTATATCTCCCTTTAAATCTATGATTCTAAGCCTAAAAGATAATAACTTCCCCAAAAATTATGACTATACTAGTCTGATATTAAATTAAGCAATCCAATCAATATTTACAATCAATCCAAAAAATCAAACAAAGCAAGCAATTCATACAAGCATTTCAAGCAAGCAATTCAAGCAATCAACTAAATCAACTATCTTAAATGATATATGTTAATAAACGCTTCTTGAACCTCTTACTATCCTAGAAACTATAAAACTCCCTCTTAATCTAATACCCTTAATACAAGACTAAACCTATCCTAAACTCTAATTTCCTTAAAACTATAATAAGACTTTAATCTAGTCTAAGATTTAATTAAGATTTCCTTAAAATAAATATTTTTCTAACAAACCTATCAACTATTAATAAATTTAACCATGTCAAGTAAGTTAATCAAGTTATTCAAGTCAAACAAACCAAATAAGTCAATCAATCCAATAAATTCAATCAATTCAACCAAGTCAAACAAGTTAATCAAGTTAATCAAGACAAAGTAAATATGTTATATGTTTAATAATCCTATGTATTTCTAAGACAATAATTCCCCATTAGTATACTTGTTATATGTGGAGTTAAATGTTAATATTTAATGCATTGTGCTAGTAATAATGCAGTATGACATAAGCAAAACTAGATGAAGTGGTATATTGAATGAAATGCAATTTATGATGTAAATGATTCTAATTTGAGATGCACTTTAATGCTATATGATATGAAATAAGATGGGTAATGATAAAATGCAGAATGACTTGATGATTATATCTTTTTTGGTAAAATTCTACATATATTATAAATTATTTCAATCAAACAATGGTAATATTAATTTCTAGACTTAAATTAATGATGCTAATGAAAGAAATTAAGAGTTTAATAAATTCATGATTATTATGCTAATGAAAAAATATTTAAAATAATTATGGAGTTATAATATTAGCAAGGTAAATATAGTAAGAATTGAAAATCTTTTAAAAGAGAATATAAAATTATATATAGTAGACTATAAACATATATTCATAATAGTATATAAAAACTAATTTTCAAAAGAACTTAAAATTTATTATGTGATATACAATAATCTTCTTGAGACAAAATAATCTTAAATTCAAACTTTTAGAAATCCAAACATATTTATTTGCTAAAGAAAATTTATATGTTGAAACTTTAAAAGAAATCCTATAGTTATAACAAAATTACTTTAATGAAAAAATGATAATATGAGGTAATATATAAAGTTATAATTTCTTATGTTTAAACTATATTTTTACGGCATAAAAATCATATACATATACATATACATATATATATATATGCATTTTCTTATACCAAAATATTAAGTTAAATGTATAGATCAAAATTAGTATGATATTACAAATAGTATTTATTATATTGTAATGTTATTAGTTTATATATTTTGAAATAAGAAAATAAGTAGACAGAAAAAATTAATAACTATAATCTGAACTTGCGTTTTCTTATTTAAAAGATGGAGGGAAGTTTGAAAGTCTAAGCTTTTGAAACTCAAAATTTGACTTTCATTTTACAAGCTTTTATATTGACATAAGAACATATGTATGTTGACATTCATGCATAATTTTCAAAGAACATATGGTTTTGTGACTTTGATTTTAAATTATCGATTTATATTTTAGGTTTAACTATTTCCTAAAATAATATTAATCCTAACAAACATTCAAAATTTTATTTTATTATTTTATTTGTTATTTATTATTATATTATTATTTTGAATTTCAAAATTCAAAATTTGAATTTGAATTTTAAATTTCAAATTCAAACAAGCAAACAAGCAAGACAATCAAAGCATTCATTCAACCAAAAAATTAATTAAGGCGTACCTATTTTTGCAATCCTTCATTTTGTTGTTCTTCCATTCATGAATCACACATTCACATCTTCAAGAATTTGATGATGAAATCTGCTCTATTGTGACGAGCTCGTTTTTCTGATCAGGATATTATATTCAGTTGCTGAATTTGAATACCATATGAGAAATATATCGAAGATTTAGTAGTTCAATCATCTTGGCGCCAAAATATGATTTTGAATTTTGACTTTGGAATGAATGTACACTTCAACTACTATATAAAGGCCCAAAAGTCATGTCCCTTCACAATCTCTTCTCTTCCTCTTCTTCTTCTTTCTTCTCGTTTTCCATTTTCAATCAAACTTTCAAGAGGCATAACTTCTTCGTTTCTCGACGGAATTGGACGAAATCAGTGGAAAATCGAAGAGAAATCAAAGGATTACAATATAGTAATAGTTTGGGCATGAATTTGGATATTATTGGGGTGCAGCAAGTCGAAACAGTAAGAGTAAAACAGAAAATCTCGTAACAGTTTTTCTGTTTTGGATAATCTACTTTGAATTGCCATATCTCACTCAATTTTTATCCAAATTTTATGATCTACCCATCAAAACGACCGCAAGAATGAGAACTAAAATTTGGAAAAAAGTTTGGCACAAAATAGTCTAACCTGTGGATGCAATTTGAAGATTATTTCGACAATTCTGGTTTCCTTCTCTCTTTTATTCACCAAAACTTCATTTCATTATTACTTGATCAATTCTTGATGGATTCACATGAAACCAGTGGCATTACGAAGCAAATGAAGAGAAGTGCAGTATGAAGATAAGTTGTAAATGAAAATCTAAAGTTGTAAATTGATCTGGTACCCATTTCTTTGCTGATTTATATTATATATATATATCCATTTCTTCTTGATGTCTCTTCACCAACCGTCGTTACTCTTCTCCTCATTTTGATTTCTTTTCAAAATTTGAATTTTCAATAGCCACCATTTCGAAATTTGAATCACCAAATAGCCACGTCATCCTTCTTTTCAGTGTTTGAATATCCAATAGCCATATAACACATCTTTTCCTGTAAAACAACACATCTTTCCAAAGAATCAAGTAACTTTTGAAATAATTCAAATGACTTTTCAAATAATCAAATGACTTTTCAAAATAACTAACTACAATAATATCATGATATATCAAAATTTTCAAAATTTTCAAATTTCAAATTTCAAAAATCATATCATAGTGACTTGATTTTTCAGTAAAATCGAATGCACACTCGTCTAATACTGATGCAATACATAAATTTAAACTAGTGTTCAAAATATGCCATTTAACATTTTCAAAAATCAAATTATGAACTTTTTGAAAAACCTTGCTCCGATACCAATTGTTAGGGAATGCGGAATGGACTGTTAAAGCAAAACAAACACTAGAGGGGGTGAATAGTGTTTGTAAGAAATTAAACAAAATCCAAAACTAATGTGAACTACGGGATGAATCAAACACAACAAACACAATCACAGACACAGATTCAAACAAAAATGCAAAATTAACAGAAATAAAGATGCAGAAAAGGAAAGAACACACCAGATTTTATGCTGGTTCGGATTGTTCCTACGTCCAATCCTACGCAACGCCGGATTGCGTAGAGTTATATTACTATTTCCAATAGTCAAGTACAACCTCCTTGATTTCTCGAGTACAAGGACACACCGATTCCTACTTCCCCGATTTCACTGCTACAAGGACACACTGATTCCTACTTCCCTGATTTCACGGCTTCAAGGACACTTCGATTCCTACTTCCCTAATTTCATGGCTTCAAGGACACATCGATTCCTAATTTACTCAACCCACACAACTTTTACTTAGTTCAAGCAATTACAAATAGCCCTATAACTCTTCAATTGCACTTGATTCAGAAAGTAGAGAGTGTACAGAGAAGAAGTTTGATCAAAACGGAATTAAATTCGATAGAGTATAAGTGTAAAAACAATAAAATTGATTAAGAATAATGGTGTAGAGAAAGAGGATGAAATTGGAAAAGAAGAGATGATAAAAAATTCGGTTTTAACCCCTTTTTACAGAGTCTGAAAGGTTGCAACGGTTCTAAATCGTTTCAAATAGTGAAAAGACACGTGACACCCCACGTCCATTAATGTAACTCAATAAGAGAATGCATTAAGTTTCGTCAAGCGCTATATGTAAACAAACAAAGAATATTACAAGACAGATATAAAAGATAACAATGGAATTTAAAATTTTATTTTAAACATAATTCATAACATCGTGGTCCAAAATATCACAACTCTAGAACTACATAAAATGCAATACAATAACATAAAACTTATGTCTTGTACCATCAGAGTACAGAAATACATAAAAAGCATAATTCCCCAAAAAGAGACAAAGCCATAGTAGTAAAGTAGATAACTTGAGCGATACTTCGAAAGCAGCTCCTAGCAAGATGATATCCGAGTCCCGACTAAGCCTGAGTATTCCTACCCTGAGAACCTGAGGGGAAGCAGAAGAGAGAAGAAAAAAAAGAGTCAGACATAAAGTCTGACGAGTCTAGTTACTTTTAGTGAGTAAATAAGTAAAAGGAGCATGCCATGCATATAAAGTGGATAAGAGAGACAACATCATAAAAGGTAAGTATGTCAAGGTAAACATGATAGAGTGTATACACTTCCTTAATGATTACTGTGATTCTCTGCACTAATACTAGTATAACTAGAATGAGATGATCCCAACTCTGTCAAATGGTATACTTAGGTATACGTCCAGATGTACCTTAACTACTACCCTAATTGATCGGCTCCCTACTCCGTTGATACTCTGCGTCGGCCCCACAGTAGTAGGTATCACTTTCCTAAAGTTGCAACCCTTCGTTGATGTGCACAACTATACCTACTGGTGTTACAGTCGTCTTAGACCCCTCTGTCAGGCCTATGCATGAACATGTCCCCGGTCGGTTTGCGCCGCCTATACTGTCCTCCTCATTTGGATCTCTTACAATTAGCCCAGTATGCGTGCCCCAACTCCAACCAAGTTCGGGGTACCCGTTTGATACCTATTAAGGGTTACTGACTGAAATGGGTCCCACACAACATGATACAAGCTCTCTCCATTGTCTTGTATCCCCACTAGGATTTCCATTGATTATGTATAACATTAGGTGTCTTAATTACATAAACCTATCATTCCTACAAGTTATGCTTACCCTAAAAAGGTGTCTATAATTACGTAACTATAATATTTTCATCAGTTATGTATACCACTAGGTGTCTTTAATTACATAACCCTATCAGGTTAAGTTTGTGGGCCTATATGTAAATATTACCCACCCCTCAGATTTACTTAACACATTCACTGTTCAACCAAATTTACTTAACCCCCAATTTCAATTCATGTTCATACAATCCCTATGGATTCTACTGGGTTAAGTATTTTTGGTTTATTACCATATTTTCATTTATGGTTACAGTATGCTAGACCTCCCACATTAAGCCTACCATTTGTGGATGCTGGACATGCCGGGCAGGTCCGACCAGACTTATTCCACAAATCGGGCTTAACCTCGTGTCTTAGCATGTCTCGTGTTTGCGCATCTAGACCTCTCACATTAGATTCACCACTTGTGGTTGCTGGATATGTCGGGCGGTTTTGGGCAGCCTTCCACCACAAGCGTTATCTAACCTTGTGTCTAGGCGCAATTACAGTTTCTAATTACTGTAATCCTAGATATTTTATTAGTAGCCAATTTTTACCTATGTCATTATAGGTTATAGGTTTCATGCCCCCTTTTTCCTAATTATGTTCATAGTGAATTATATGTCCAAACTCATATACATAAACATTATTCAAGTTATGACACATTTCCCTTTTTCAAGTTACGTCAAACTCTACGTTTCTCCCCCGTTCCTAAACTAAAGTATTCGCATAATTTTAGCGGCATGCCCAGGCTCGATAATAGCCTGGCTATATAAAAGGGAAAGGGTGGAGGAAAGATGACAGAAAAGTTTACTCTAACAAAAATGACATAAGCATATGATGGCATAATGTTATGATGAACATATAAGACTGGATCGGTGAACTTGTGATAATAAAATAGGTTCAAACTTAGTAGGGATGTCATAGTAGGCATGATTAAATCTAAATAAGGATTTAGATGTCCAACTAATGACAAATCTAAATTGGCCACAATATGATTGACATAAGATGATCTAAATAACAAATTAGACCCATAATCAAAAGTAGATCTGACATGACAAGGGTTGAGATCCAAGTTACAGTTATAGATTCACAAATTACAATAGATTTGATATGATACAGGTTGAAGTCCAAATTACAGTCATATCATGTTTTACTTTTAGTTATTTAAATCTAAAAATAACTTAAACTCACAGTGTTCAGATCTGGTATGATAGAAGGAGAAAAGAAGTTGATGAATTTCATATCTACGCTTGAATCTCTAAATTTGACTACAGAAGAAGAAAAAGTTTTGATTCAGTCTAGGCAGCAATAATACTTAGGCCTCCATTGATTTTCAGTGTGAGAAAACCAGAAAATGAAGCCGTATATATAGCTGCCAGCCCCCAAAATTCAACTGCCACCGCAGCCCTAGGGGGTCGACCTTGGGGTTGACACCCTCCCTAAGGGGTCGATTCCGCTGGGGAGGGAAGATTTCCGCCCCTAGATTTTTGATTTTCAAATGGTTTTTTTGATTTTTCTGATTTAATTAATTTTATATATAATTCTCTTGCGCGTATACAAACTTCAAACCTTCATAATTTCTTCATATGGTCGCGTTTTACGCAAACCAGATGTCTATCTTGACCAGAATTTCGAGACGGACGCAATGGCGCATTTCGTTTTCGTTAATTCTGAATATTAAATTAATTATTATTTAATTTATCTTCTTTTAGTGTTGTTAAAATTATGGGGTGTTACATTCTCCTCTACTCAAAGAATTTCGTCCCCGAAATCTCCAAGTTAAGAAGAATGTTCATCCTACCATCCAACATCCATCTACTCATCCATCAATCACAGACATCATTGTCCTTAAAGACTTCTAGTGCTTAAATGAACATATGCAAAGGTGTGTGTATATGTCCTAATAATAATGCGAAGATCAGGCGGTTTACTGACTCAGTTGACCTCCTTAATGCAATGCATGATACTGCCATGAGTCCAACATGTATGCAATAGTCCTATTATTTCATGTAAGTTCTACATGAGTGCACAATCATCCATCCAAATGCAGCATCAATATGACGATACATTCAATTTCATCCATAAAAAGAAAAAAAATGCACATACATCCATATGCAGTATGAGAGTGATTGAGCCGATCTAGTGCCTAAGGTGTGTGTATATGCATCCACGAGAAACCGCTAGCAAACACTTGCATCCACTTGCATCTATCAAACAAAACATGTCTTATATACATGTTTACAATCATGGGACTCCTACCTAAAGGTTGAAGATTCTTTCGATAGGACATACTTAGATGATAAAAACAAACATAGATAAAAGCTTTGGAAAAAGAGTTAAGAACATACCCTCGAAAAGAAAAGGGTACGAAGCACGAATCTTGTCTTCGGTCTCCCAAGTCGCATCCTCTGGGTTATCTCCCCATTGAACCATCATTAACTTGATTTCTTTGTTGTGTAGCTTCTTAACTTCCGATCCAAAAATATGAGCAGGAACTCGTTTGACTTTTGCCTCTCGTTCCACTTTCACTTCCTCTAATATATTTGGCTCAACAACTTTTTGCGGTATCAGGCCAGCACTTCCGCAAATGAGAAACATGGAAAACATCATGAACGCCAGGTACTCTCTCGGATAGCTTTAATATGTAGGCCATTTGACCAATCTTTTCTGTTATGGGAAATGGCCCCACAAATCTCGGTGCCAGTTTCCCTACAGAGCCAAACTGAACCACATTTCTTAATGGAGATACCTTAATGAAAACCATATCTCCTACTTCAAATTCAATGTCAATCCATCTCTTGTCTGCATAGGACTTCTACCTATCTTGAGCGGTCTTCATTCGCCGTCTAATAAGATCAATCTTCTTGGATAATTCTCTAACCAAATCTAGTCCAAGTAATAGTCTTTCTGTAGATTCCACCAACAAGTCTGTAATAACCCGAAAATCTGGGCCAGTTTAAAATTTTTATTTTGGCTATTTTAGCGAATTTTGATTATTTAAAATGAATTATTTTAAATAATATCGACGAGAAATTTATTTTGAATCTAATTAGAACGTATATATTATATACGTCGTCGTTAGAATATATAATAATTATATATAATTATAAATAGAATTGAAAATGGCGCGGTAGTTCGATAATTCGATTTCAAACTTCAATTGAATGTACCGGGTGCAAAACAATCCGGATTTTAGTGAAACCAAAAACATTAGGATCTAATTGATGATATCTTTCCAACGAATCCGAAAAATCAAGATTTCATATCAGGAATCAAAAGATATGTCCAGTTGAAAATTCTGAATAGTCGCTATGGAATTCAGGCCCTTAAAAATGGACATTTTGCAAACGACCTCGGATTTCGACGAAACCAGTTTTGTTGGGTCCGGGATGTCAAGTTATCGCTAGGTTTCAAATTTCATAATTTTTCGAATCAATATGTGAGCGTGGCGAAGGAAAACGCGTTTGACCAGTTTCAGTTGATTTTAATCGACTGGAAAATGGCCAGTTTTCTAACGGTCTCAGAATTCGAAGAAACTAGTTTTGTTAGGACCGTATCGTCAATACGAAGCTAGAAAATATTTTTCGAGAATTTTTTTAGAGTTAGTATGTGGCCCCGGTAATTTGAAATGTACGTTAAAAATTCAATATAAAGATTTATATTTTAAATTTTACGGAAACTGACTGTAACAGTCGAAATGGCTTACGAAACCTATTCCATTGTGTCCGGGATGGGGGTAGTTAGCTAGGGGCGACACTGGTTCGGTTTGATTTGGAGTTTAAATGAAAATTCCCTTTTTAAAAGAAAAATAGAAATAAATATTAATTAAAATAATTATATTTATATATACTTCCCCCCCCCCCCCCTTCAGAAAATTAAAACCAGAAAAAGAAAAAAAAAGAAAAAACGCGCCGCCTCCAAATCGATGCCGCTCGCCGACGCCTCACTCCCCCCAACCTCCGACGATGGCGCACCCTCCTACGCCCCTCTCTCTTCTACTCCCATTCGAGCACGCACCGCAAGACCCCCAGAGCCCTAGAACGGCCGCGCCGACCCCAAAACGCCCACCGCCTGTCCTCCGCAACCTCCCCATCGCCTGCGTGACCCCCCGGCCTCTAGAGCTCCGGCGATCCAGGAAATCGTTTGGGTGAGTTTTAATTTTATTTTATTTTGTGTTACTTTATTTTAAACATTTAGTTAAGGTTAGATTTTTAACCTAAATCAAAGGTTAGATTTTTAACCTAAATCAAAGGTTAGATTTTTAAACTAAATCAAAGGTAAGATTTTTAAAATTAAAGAAAGGTATTATTTTTAATTATATATTGAATTTCATATTAAAAATATGATTTTTATATTTTTAAAGTAATAAAAATATATGATCTTTATATTTTTAAAGTATTAAAAAAATATAATCTTTATAGGATAGAGAATATAAAAATATCATCTTTGTATATGTAGCGAAATAAAAATCTGATTTTTATTTTTATACGTTAAAGTAAAGTGTTGATTTTTATAAAGGTGAAATCTTTAAATTTAAAAAGGTGAAATCTTTAAATTTGAAAAGGCGAAATCTTTATATGGAAAATAGCGTGATAAAAATATAATTTTTATCTTTGAACAACGAAGTAAAAATATAATTTTTATCTATGAACTTCGAAATAAAAGGGTGATTTTTATATATTGAACTTTGAACTAAAAATTCGATTTTTATATATTGAACTTCGAACTGAAAATTCGATTTTTATATATTGAACTTCGAACTAAAAATTCGATTTTTATATATTGAACTTTGAACTAAAAATTCGATTTTTATATATTGAACTTTGAACTAAAAATTCGATTTTTATATATTGAACTTCGAACTAAAAATTCGATTTTTATATATTGAACTTTGAACTAAAAATTCGATTTTTATATATTGAACTTCGAACTAAAAATTCGATTTTTATATATTGAACTTTGAACTAAAAATTCGATTTTTATATATTGAACTTCGAACTAAAAATTCGATTTTTATATATTGAACTTTGAACTAAAAATTCGATTTTTATATATTGAACTTCGAACTAAAAATTCGATTTTTATATATTGAACTTTGAACTAAAAATTCGATTTTTATATATTGAACTTCGAACTAAAAATTCGATTTTTATATATTGAACTTTGAACTAAAAATTCGATTTTTATATATTGAACTTTGAACTAAAAATTCGATTTTTATATATTGAACTTTGAACTAAAAATTCGATTTTTATATATTGAACTTTGAACTAAAAATTCGATTTTTATATATTGAACTTCGAACTAAAAATTCGATTTTTATATATTGAACTTCGAACTAAAAATTCGATTTTTATATATTGAACTTCGAACTAAAAATTCGATTTTTATATATTGAACTTCGAACTAAAAATTCGATTTTTATATATTGAACTTCGAACTAAAAATTCGATTTTTATATATTGAACTTTGAACTAAAAATTCGATTTTTATATATTGAACTTCGAACTAAAAATTCGATTTTTATATATTGAACTTTGAACTAAAAATTCGATTTTTATATATTGAACTTTGAACTAAAAATTCGATTTTTATATATTGAACTTTGAACTAAAAATTCGATTTTTATATATTGAACTTTGAACTAAAAATTCGATTTTTATATATTGAACTTTGAACTAAAAATTCGATTTTTATATATTGAATAGCGAACTAAAAATTCGATTTTTTATATATTGAATAGCATAGTAAAAATTCGATTTTTACATATGTAGTGGCTACGGGCAACGAAGATGACGAAGATGCGATAGCGATGAAGATTTCTATCAAAGAAGAGCCGTGGAGCTAGGATAGCTATATGTGAGGACTTCTCACCTTTCAATTTAATTTTTCTAGTTATATATATACTAGGATGCAGACGGTGCTTAGTAGCACCCGACACAATCGTCCACAGACCATGGACTTGTTTGTTTGACTGTTTGGTGATTGATTGCGATATTGGTTTGAATGTGGTTTGTGGTGTGAAAAATCGAATCGATAAATTGGTTAGGATTAGACGTGCGCCGTTATAAGGCGAAGGAGTAAGGCTAGGTTAGACTCTTACTCCAAATTTTGTGGTTTGCATAACGAATTGATTTGATTGATGTGTGAATGGCGTGGGCCTTCACTAGACCGGGGATAAGGCTAGGCCTCGTCCCGTTTCTAGTATCGTGCCGTTATGCCGCCGAAATTTTCTAAAATATGTTAGAAAAATAAAAATATCATTTTATTTAAAGAATGAACTGAATAGAAATTCATATGTTGGAATAAAATGTTTTGTCGTTAAAAATATAACTTTTAACGTGAAGTGAATAAAATAAAATATTCATTTATAAACCGGACGGTTTGTTTATGTACACCTATTTGAATGACATTGATTGGGACGATAAATTTTACACATCGCCCAACTGCACGAATAAAAATCTGTGTTTGATGGTTTGAAACCCCACACGGGTGTTGGGATGAAATTTGAAGTTCACTCATCCTGATTGATTAAATCTGTCGATCGATTGATTGACATGCTGTTATAAGCGTTGAATATCTATATTTGATGCTTATACAGTGTAGTGCACTTTGGTTGATGGTTGATTATTTTTCAATGCTATGATATACATGTGTTGTATGAAAATCCATATAATTAATTTGATATGGTAATTGATTGGGCCTCATTCCAATTTGAAAAACAAAGAATAATATAAAATGAAAGTTCATGTGTTGACAGTACTCATTCATTGAGATTGGTCATGTGTTGAACGAAATATTTTAATATTAAAATTTACATCTTTATCGATATAAAATAAAAGTTCATGTGTTGACAGTACTCATTCATTGAGATTGGTCATGTGTTGAACGAAATATTTTAATATTAAAATTTACATCTTTATCGATATAAAATAAAAGTTCATGTGTTGACAGTACTCATTCATTGAGATTGGTCATGTGTTGAACGAAATATTTTAATATTAAAATTTACATCTTTATCGATATAAAATAAAAGTTCATGTGTTGACAGTACTCATTCATTGAGATTGGTCATGTGTTGAACGGAATATTTTGATAATAACAACTATTTTGAAAAAGAAATGTTTGAAATAGAATATTTGAAAGTAGAAATTTATGAAGCCGTGTTGATTAGATTGACGCCATTTTGACGTGAACGATATTTATATCGATTTGAAAACGATTTCGAAATGAATTGAATTGAAAACGATTTCGAAATGAATTGAATTGAAAACGATTTCGAAATGAATTGAATTGAAAACGATTTCGAAATGAATTGAATTGAAAACGATTTCGAAATGAATTGAATTGAAAACGATTTCGAAATGAATTGAATTGAAAACGATTTCGAAATGAATTGAATTGAAAACGAATTCAAATTGAATTGAAAGCGAATTGAAATGAATTCAAATTGAATTGAAATTTAAATTGAATAGAAATGAATTTTAAAACGAATTTATAACGAAGAATTCAATTTTGATTTGAATTGAAAAGGAAGTTGAAAACGTTTTTGAAACGAATTCAAAACTATTTATATAATTCGTTTTAAATAGAAATCGACGAAATATATTATATATATATTATATATATAATATAATGGCCTGAATAGAACGCGCCGCGCCGCGGTAGTTCGTGAATTTCGACCATTTATTTCAAACGGACATTACGGGAGATCCGACCGTCGGATTCTCCTAAAACCAGAACCGTTGGGTTCGTATCGAAAAGAGCTTTCTAATGAATATTTGAAATTAGAAATCTAACGGTTGGATTTGGAATTATGTCCAAATCAAATTTGAAAAAGGTCGCTGTAAGTGCAGTTCGATGGCCATTGATGGAAATCGACTGTACGGGCCTTGATAAAATTATTAAAAATAGTAATAATTTGTGTAAAATCATAAGAAATGATTTGTGAAGATTTGGGATGAAAAACTCCATATTTGAAAAGATAAAAATAGATTTTTATCGAAATGAACTAGTTTTGAACTAGGATTAGAATTCTATTTATTTTTAAATAAATAAACTGAATTTGAAATGGTTTTGAAAATAACCAGAATTTCCAATGACTGCATTGGAACGGACTTGAATCGAAATTGTCTTCAGAATATTTCGATGTTGGATTTCGGGATTATACAGATGTTGTTATGGAAATTTGAAAGATATATTTATATCGTTATTTCCAATACGACATTTGTTAATCGTAGAATTTGATATTGAATATAAGCCGATATATTTTCTATTCAGAGCCTTGTGTTTAATATCAAATGTGATTTGGGTTTGTCGTGAATGGTGTCTACACTAACACTGTTCTTGAATCCAGTTGAGAAAAGATTAAATCTTTTTATTTAGATTTAATGAAGTGTACCAATTAAACAATATTTAATTGGAATTGAATTGATATTGATTCTTGGGTTTATCGTGAATGGTGTTTTTAAATAACACTCGTTCTTTAACTCGATAATTAATGAATGTGACTTTGGGTTTATCGTGAACCGTGTTTTAAATGACACTGATTCTTTAACCCAGTTAACGATTAAAACTAAGTGGATTTTTAATGAATCTTTAATTAGATTGAAATAATCGAGAATGGAGTATCACCAGTTTTACTCCAGGCGATAGTTAAATCTTTAATTAGATTTGAACGTGAAATGGTAATTGAATTTACCGATAACACTGTGGTGTTAGATATGAAGTATTACCAGTTTTACTTCATGGGATAAATAGGTTGGGATTGGGAAATTAAAACAAATGATTACTTCGGTAAGTTTCGTTAATCCCGACTAGTTGAATTGATATTCAAAAGTAGATTAAAGAATAAATTCAAGAATTTATCTTTGATAAAATTAATGGGAACCTTTCCCTATGAATGTGAAATTTAGAAACTAACTGTCGGTTAGCCAAGCAGAATAGTTTTCTGGATATTGATCTGATGTTGGTTTCGGCCTTCGGGGTTAATGTTTGGGAAATTATTCTCTTGATTAATTTATGGTTAGTGACTGATGAATTGGAATGAGGCGTATGTTGTGTTTGTGTAACACTTATTTAAAATATACGCGAGTTATTCGGAAAGACCGGGTTTAGCCCATACTGAATAACTGATACGACGATAAGTCGAAGATGAAGACGATGGTCGAAGACCGGAGGTCTTCACGTCGTTTGGGTAATTACCGATGATCTTGATTGGGCTGTACACCCAAGAAGATGGAAACAGTTAGTGATCGTCCAGACGTACTTGGAGATCGATGGATATGCGGGGTACTAGGTGCCTCCGGTTTCGTTCAGACCCAGAACGGACTTGTAAATGGACTGTGTCTGACATTGGATTTTAGTCTGTGTGATTGATTTCTATTAAATATATATCTGTTTGGCGGCGGAGAATTTATTCTCTTGCTTAACGCCCTTCTCTGAGACGTACGAGCTCAGGGGTTATATATTGATGGATATCAAACGCATGGAGTGAATTGCCTGTGTGGCATGCCTAAGTGGCAATTGATCGAGGCTTCTGTTGAAAAGCAAAGTCTTGTAGTGATGATCAAAGCACGGCCTTTGTGGTGTAGCTTTGTGTAACGTTTTCCTCGCGTGTTTCACACCCGGTATGAACCTAAAACGGGAGACGGACGTCAGGGGGGACATGCGTTTTCTTTCTAGCTAGAAGTGGCGTCAGTGGTTTTACACGCCCTGACGAGTTTGACTTATGTGGTTGTTGCTGTTGCGAGGCGCCTCGGATTGATCGGTCGTTCTCGAACAGATGCAGTCATTTAGTTGGCTCATTTACGCCCCAAAGGGCGGAGAAACGTATTGTTCAGGCATTATAATCCACATCGGTGGACCGGCCCTGAGGATCCAAGGTACGGTTGCGGCTGTGCCTGAGACACGGGCTAGAGCGTCTCGAATCGGTTGAGGACTATCTTTTGCCTTGGTTCATAGATGGAAATCCAATTTCCAAATACGTGACATTTGCGGTTTTATTTGTAAACCTATATATGGCGACATGATATATGGTACCCATGCCGCCTATGATTGATACTTATGATTTGAAGTTGTTTTATACACTATGCACTTATAATGGTATCAAATGATTTGTTTTAAACGTATCAAGCATTCTTTGGCTGTTATAAGGAAAAACCCTATCCCCCGGCTTGCGTTGCATTGTGTGATAGGACCTGGGTCTTATAACAGCTTCATTTTTCTTTATTTAGCATTGCGCTGTTTGTTTTATGCACTGGTATTCTTGGGAGGAAACCCGTTCCGTGTTATACGGCGTGGTCCCTTGATTTACCTAATGATTTAAAATAAAGATTAATAACTGTTTTAGTTCTCACACCAGTCACATGACTGACCTGGAGTTTATTGTTTTAACCTAAACTCTGGGTGCCCTTATTTTGACACGGGCAGCTAGTAGTTTTGGTTTTGCAGATTTATATTCACAGGATCCTGGTTTACAGCTGGAACGATATCCGGAAAGCTTTGTATCCGTATATCTCTTCTAGTTGTGTATTGTATTATTTTCCGCTGCTATGTATTTAAATGTAATTTAAATCTCTGATATTTCTGTGTAATATTCATTTTTACTCTGTATATTCTTGTAATCTGATGCATTGTTGTAATATACAATGAGATGTTCTTCTGTATGCGTTCTGTTGTGGCTTGTTCTCGAACTATCCGACACTTTCCTTTACGGGGAAGTTACGGGTTTTCACAAAGTCGGTGATCTACAGGGTCTTCCGTATAAGGCTTTAAAAGGTGCCATGACAATGCTTGCTTGAAAACTATTATTGTAGGCGAATTCTACTAAAGAAGATGCTCTTCTCGAGTACCTCCAAAGTCTAGAATACACAGCCTCAAAAGATCCTCTAGAAATCTGTTCACCCTCTCTATCTGTCCATAGGTCTAAGGATGATAAGCGGTGCTCAAACGTAACTGTGTACCTAATGCTACTTGTAAGCTTCTCCAAAATTCACTAGTGAAGATGGGGTCACGATCGCTTACGATACTGGAGGGTACTCCATGAAGACGGACAATCTCACGAACATAAACTGCTTCTAACCATGTTGCCATCCTCTTACTCTTATCTGGAATGAAATGAGCGCTCTTTGAAAGTCTATCTACTACCACCCGAATATTGGTGTTGCCTTTCTTTGATCTAGGAAAACCATCTATGAAGTCCATAGAGACACTTTCCCCCTTCCATTGTGGAACCTCCAAAGGATGAAGTAAGCCACCGGGCTTCTTTTGCTCAGCTTTCACTTGCTGGCAAATCAGACATTGAGAAACACACTCTGCCACATCTCACTTCATCCCAACCCAAAAGAAAACCCACTTCGTATCCTTATACATTTTATCGCCACCTAGATGAATAGTCATTTTAGAGCGATGGGCTTCTTTTAGGACTGTCTTTATCAAGCTGCCAATTCGAGGAACACAGAGTTTTCCATTTCGTCGCAACCACCCTTTATCGTCAATGGAGTATTTATTGAGGTGACTTGAAGTCTCCCCTTTACCGAGCCTATCCAATATATCTGAAATCTGTGGATCATTTTGCTGCGAAGCTTCTATCTGATCCATAAGAGTAGGTCATATCTCTAGCGATACAAACAAACCAGGCAAAATCTCGGTAGAGGGTCTAAAGTCAAAAACTGACATAAACTCCAAGCTTTTCCTTTCTACAAACAAAGAACTTAAGACCATCCTATGTCTACTCAATGCGTCTTCCACTACATTACCCTTACCATGGGTATAAGCAATCTCGAAGTCATAAGATGTTAAAAACTCCATCCACCTTTGCTGTCTCAGAATAAGATCCATTTGTGAAAATAAGTACTTGAGAGATTTATGATCAGTGTATTAGTCGAACTTCTCTCCAAGAAAATAGTGACGCCACATCTTAAGCGTGAATACTATGCCAGCTAGCTCTAAATCATGGGTATGGTAGTTCTTCTCATGAACCCTTAGTTGTCTTCCTCGATAACATGCTACCCTTCCCTCTTGCATTAGAACCGCACCAAGCCATGTACCACATGCGTCAGTGTACACTGTAGACACTTTGTTCCCATCGGGTAAGGTTAAGACTAGGGCTGTTATCAGAGCCCTCTTTAGTCGTTGGAAAGCAACATCACAATCTATATCCCATGAAAACGCCAAGTTCTTCTTTGTCAGCCTGGTGAGTGGGGCTGATATCTTTGCGAAGTCCTTAATGAACTTCCTATGATAACCTGCTAACCCAAAAAAGCTTCTCACCTCCATTGCATTCTTTGGAATCTACCAATCCTGAACTATAACAACCTTTGTGGGATCCACTGCTATCCCATCTTTGGAAAACACATGCCTTGGAAATCTCATTTCTTTTCTCCAAAAATGGCATTTGGAGAACATAGCCTTAAGCTGATGTGCACGGAGGGTTTTCAAAACTTCCCTCAAATGTTGGGCATGCTCTTCCTCGCTGTTTGAGAAGATCAAGATATCATCAACAAAGACTGCGACAAATTTATTTAAAAACTCACGAAACACCCTACTCATCAGATCAACAAAATAGGCGGATGCATTTGTCATCACAAAAGGCATAACGAGCCGTTCAAAGAGACCATATAGAGTCCTAAAATCGGTCTTATCCATACTGTCCTCAGCCACCCTCAACTGATGAAACCCCGTGGCTAAGTATAACTGAGAAAATATCGGGGCACCAACAAGCTGGTCGAACAAGTCTTCTATCCTCGGAAGTGGGCGCCTATTCTTCTTAATGAGTTTATTCAACTCCCTGTAGTCCAAACACAAGTGAAGCGAACCATCCGCCTTAGTTGTGAATACCACTAGAGCACCCCATTCAGATAAGCTTCGCCTAAATAAACCTTTTTCAAATAGTTCTCCTACTTGTTTGCTAAGCTCCTTCCTTTCTCCTGGAGCCTTATGGCACACAGGCAATGCAACTGGCTTTGCATTATCCACTAGATATATGTGAAAACCGATCTCGCGCCTTGGGGGTAAACCCCGAACCTCATCAAAGACATCAGAATATTCACTGTAACACCCCACTTCCGCTATGGTCACTCACTAAGGGAATGCCATAGCATTGGTGGAGTATTTTAGTGAATATAGAACAGAAAAATTACAACAAGACAGATATAAATAGTACTTGAAATTTAAAACATCATCTCATAACAGCGGAAGTAAAACATGTCTGGTTACATCATAAAACCACAATAAAAGTCAAGTACAATATCCATCAAAATAAAGAAGTACATAATCCCACTCTCATACAATAGCCATGACAAAAGAAAAGATAACTGGGTAACTGGAGCTTTACATCAATCCAAGCTCCTAAAGACTGGAACAACAATCCGATCAAGCTCCACTACTGCTAGGATCCACCGTAGGACCTGAGGGTTGGGAAAAAGATAAAAACAACGGGGTCAGACATAAGTCTGAGCGAGTCCTATAACTTTAACAATACAATCGTTAAAGTAACCAGAGAAGACATAAACTGATATACGGTAACTAATGGGGATGAATGGCTACACTAAGCAGTCAACTAAAGTAAGATAAAAGATAAAGACGCATCTACCCTTCCAAAGGTAAATTACTAAACTGCACCACACCAGTCATTCCTAACTTAAAGGTTGATCCCACCCATGGACTTATAAAATTAACTTAATAGTTCTCGCGTACCCCTAGGTGACTAAGTAGACGCCACGGGGCCCTACAATCCACTAGGTGTACACACTACTCCCCATTCGATCGGCTCCCTAACGTAGATACTCGTGCTGGCCCCACCGTGGGGTGTACCATTCCCCAACGTGGCAACCTGATAAAACTAACGGTGCACGGCTTATATCTACACGATGCAACAACGTCTTATTTACCAGCCCGGGTCCACACACGCATATGAAACCCGTTGGTCATGCGTTGCCACCGCTAACCCATTTTGGCCTCTTATAGTCAAGCCCAGTATGCGTGTCCCGTCCTCGACATGGGTCGAGCCCTCTAAGATACGTATGGGTTACTGGTTGAAATGGGCCCCCAGCACAAGCCATCCCCCTAAGCTTGGCCCACACACTAGTGTTTCCCACTTAACCCTTTAATCATGTTTAATTACATGTTTCATCTTGGTTAAGTATTTTATCATATTTTCTATTGGCAACCACTAGCAATTTCCACATACCACCCAAGGTACCCACTTAACCCCCATGCCCCACTACATGCTTATCTGGTTAAGTGTTTCTTGATTGATTAACACCGTAACCGTGTAAAGGACCCCTCACATTGGACCGTCATTTGTAGATGCCTGGTTAAGCCGGTAGGTTCCGGGCAGTCTTACACTACAAACGGGTCCAACCTCGTGTCATTTACCCTTGTTACGTATTTAATTTATGATTAAGACCCCTCACATTGGACCGTCATTTGTAGATGCCTGGTTAAGCCGGTAAACTCCGGGCAGTCTTACACTACAAACGGGTCCAACCTCGTGTCTTAATCGATTAATTACTCCTAATTAATCACCCCCATAATTTGTGTTAATTATCATGTTTATTTTAGGAATATGGGTGCACCTAACTTAATAGGCAAATTCCCAACTCCAAAGTGTGGGTACACCTAACTTAATAGGCAAATTCCCAACACATAATATGGGTACACCTAACTTAATAGGCAAATTCCCATACTATGTTCATTTATTTTATGTTAAGCATAATTATATTAATTTCACACAATCTTATTAACATATGCATTTAATTAACCCCATCGTTCCCACGTAATTTCGTTCTCATGACATAACACATATAAAAGGTGTCAACTTGCATATGTATGAACATGTTTCAAAGGTGCCATCTTGCATATTAACAAACACATAACTTGCATATGAACTTGCATAACATGTCACATAACTTGCATATAATCTTGTATAACATGTCACATAACTTGCATATTAACTTGTATAACATGTCACATAACTTGCATATTAACTTGCATAACATGTTACATAAACTTACATATTAACAAATACATGACTTGCATATGAACTTGCATAATATGTCACATACTTGCATATGAACTCATAAACTTGCATATGAAGAAACATACAACTTGCATAATTATCATACATGTAACTTGCATATTATCATACATGTAACTTGCATATTAACATATGATCACAAAGCACAAAACTTGCATAACCCACATACATTAGCAAACTAACATCATGTCATATGACTTAAAACCCATTAATCCACAAGCAAAACCATATGATCTCATCATATCTCATCTACTTAGTTTAGCAATTGATCATTAGAGTGATAGAAACTCACAACAAGCCAATTTGCACTCCAAATGAAGAAGATTAAGATGCTTAGAATGGATTAGAGGTTGATTAGAGAGTGATTAGCTTGCAACCCTCTTCATAAATAAGTGGAGGCTCCTTCTAAGATTTAATTTGGCGGCATGTAGCCCTCAATTCTATTTTTAGTATGGATTAGGGTAGGTTTAGGGTGTATTTATAGATTTGGTGAGTGTTTTAGGCCCTTAGATTAACCCTAAATTAGATTAGGACCCTCAGATTTCGGAACCTTCCAGAAACCAGCCCTAAGACCAAGCCCAAACCCCAAACTGGTGCACCCAACCACAGAACTCTCTAGAAACTGTGCAGGTTTCCTGTCCCGACATGGGCGCACTTCCCAAGTGCGCCAGTGTATTTTTGTGCTGGCGCACTTCACAAGTGCGCCAGTGCATTTCTGGCCTGTTTCGGGTTTTTCTGCCTAACTTCGTTCGTCCATATCTCTTTCATACGGTACCCGTTTTACGCAAACTCGGACTCTATTTCGCGTATTTTTCCGAGACGAACGCAATGACGCAGCCCGTTTCCCCTTATTCTCACATCTGAGATTAATTATACTTTAATTACTAACCATTAGTGTTAATTGAAATTCGGGGTGTTACATTCTCCCCTACTTAAAAGATTTCGTCCTCGAAATCTCTAAGTCAAGAAGAACGTATCCTACCAACCAAACAACCATCTACTAAACCATCAACCACAAGCAACCATTATCCTTAGAAACTTCTAATGATGTATGAACATATGCAGAAAGTGTGTGTATATGTCCGTATACTAATGCAAAATCAGGCGGTCTACTGATTCAGTCGACCTCCTTAATGCAAACCATGATAGTGCCATGCATCCAATATGTATGCAAAACCTTATTGACACATACAATTTCTATATGCGTGCACAACCATACACAAAAATGCATCATCCACATGATAACATAGCCATGATACATCCATCAATCTAACTACCACATCCATTTATGCGATATGCAACATGAAGTGACTGAGCCGATCTAGTGCCTAATGTGTGTGTATATGCATCCACGAGCAACCACTAGCAAACAATTGCATCCACATGCATCCATCAACCATAACATGTTTCAAACACATGTTTCAACCATAGGTTTTACCCTATCTAAAGGTCATAGGTACTAGCGAGAGGATATACTAAAGATAAGATAAGTACTAGACAAGCGATAAAGGAGAAGTTAATAGACATACTCTCAAAAAGAAATGGGTACAAAGAACGCATCTTCGCTTCCGTCTCCCAAGTAGCATTGCTTTCGTCATCCCCATTGCACTTTAACTAGCTGAACTTCTCTGTTCCTCAACTTCCTAGTTTCTGACCCAAGGATGCGAGTAGGAACTCGTCGAATCGTCGCATCACGCTCTACCTCTACATCTCTTAGCAAGCTCGGCTCTACCACCTCTGCGGTCTCATGTAAGCACTTCCTCAAATGTGATACATGGAATACATCATGAACACCACTAAGTCTGTCGGGCAACTCCACCCTATATGCCATCCGTCCAATCCTTTCCTTAATAGGAAACGACCCAACAAACCTCGGTGCTAACTTCCCAACGGACCCAAAGCGAACAACATTTCTCAACGGAGATACTTTGACAAAAACCATGTCCCCAACCTCAAACTCAAGATCCGTCCTTCTCCGATCCGCATAAGATTTCTGTCTATCTTGCGCTGCCTTCATCCTTCTTCGAATCAAATCAATCTTCTCTGAAGTCTCTCTAACCATATCTGGCCCAAGCAAGATCTTATCCGTAGATTCCCACCAACATGTAGGAGATCGACAAGGCCTTCCATAAAGAGCTTCGAAAGGTGCCATGCCAATACTAGACTGAAAGCTGTTATTGTATGCGAACTCCACCAAAGGAAGATGTTCTTCCCATGTACCTCCAAAATCCAAGATACAAAGCCTCAAGAGATCTTCTAAGATACGGTTCACCCTCTCGGTCTGACCGTCCATCTGAGGATGATATGCGGTGCTCAAACACAACTGAGTCCCTACCGCCTCTTGCAAACTTCTCCAAAACTCACTAGTGAAGATAGGATCTCGATCACTCACAATGCTGGATGGTACGCCATGCAATCTAACAATCTCTCTAACATAGACTGAAGCAAGCCATGGAGCGGTCCTCTTACTCTTCACGGGTATAAAATGGGCACTCTTGGTAAGTCTGTCTACCACAACCCAAATTCCCGTATTGCCCTTCCTCGATCTCGGTAACCCATCGATGAAATCCATCGAGACACTATCCCACTTCCATTGCGGAACTTCCAATGGGTGTAGCAACCCACCGGGTTTCCTTTGCTCCGCTTTAACTTGTTGGCACACTAAGCATCTAGCCACATACTCGGCCACATCTTTCTTCATACCGGCCCAGAAGAAAACTCTCTTCATGTCTTGGTACATTTTGTCTCCACCGGGATGAATAGTCATCCTTGAACGATGTGCATCATCCAAAATAGCCTTCTTCAAACCCTCATCTTGCGGTACACAAAGTCTACCGTCTCTATGCAACCATCCCCTATCATCTATGGTGTATCTACCCAAATGGCTGGACGACTCCACCCTTATAAGCTTCTCTACCAACTCAACCAACTGTGGGTCGTCTCGCTGAGCCTCGCCAATCCGTCCCAAAAGAGTAGGTCTAACCTCCAAGGATGCTAACAAACCAGGTACAAAGTCAACAGAAGGTCTGAAGTAGAACAAAGAAAGAAACTCCAAGCTTCGTCGTTCCACGAACAATGGACTCAAAGATAGCCTTTTTCTACTCAAGGCGTCCGCCACCACGTTACCCTTGCCAGGGGTATACGCTATCTCGAAATCATAGGATGCTAAGAACTCCATCCACCTTTGCTGTCTTAAGTTTAAATCCTTCTGAGAGAATAAGTACTTCAATGATTTATGGTCAGTGAACAACTCGAATCTCTCACCAAGAAGATAATGGCGCCAATACTTAAGTGCGAAAACAATCGCGACCAACTCTAGATCATGGGTAGGGTAATTCTTCTCATGCACTCTCAATTGCCTCCCTCCATAGGCTATTACCCTTCCCTCCTGCATCAAGACTGCGCCTAATCCTGTCCCACAAGCATCGGTATAAACAACAAACGGCTTACTCCCATCTGGAAGCACTAAAACTGGAGCGGTGGTCAAAGCTCTCTTTAACCGTCGGAAAGCATCATCACAATCTATGTCCCATGGGAAAACCAGATTCTTCTTCGTCAAGCGGGTTAATGGGGCTGATATCTTCGCGAAGTCTTTGATGAACTTCCTATAATATCCTGCCAACCCCAAGAAACTTCTTACTTCGGTAGCATTTCTAGGAACTTTCCAATCCTGGATAGATACTATCTTTGCGGGATCCACAGCTATCCCTTCCTTAGAGACCACATGCCCTAAGAATCGCACTTCTCTTCTCCAAAAATGACATTTAGAGAATTTAGCTTTAAGACTATGTGCTCGAAGAGTCTCCAACACTTCTCTGAGATGTAAGGCATGTTCTTCTTCACTCTTGGAAAAGACCAAGATGTCATCCACAAAGACCACTACAAACTTATTCAGATACTCCCTGAACACTCTACTCATCAGATCAACAAAGTATGCAGGGGCGTTTGTCAACCCAAATGGCATCACAAGCCACTCATAAAAACCATCCAGAGTCCGGAAAGCAGTCTTCTCTATACTGTCCTCCGCCACTCTCAACTGATGAAACCCTGTAGCCAAGTCCATCTGCGAAAACACTGAGGCGCCAACCAACTGATCAAAGAGATCATCTATCCTCGGTAATGGGTGTCTATTCTTCTTTGTGAGCTTATTAAGTTCTCTATAATCCACACAAAGTATGAGGGACCCATCCGCCTTCGTGGCAAACACTACTGGAGCTCCCCACTCCGATATACTTCGCCTTATGAACCCCTTCTCAAGCAACTCCCCTACTTGCTTATGAAGTTCTCTTCTCTCACGAGGAGCCATGTGGCGCACTGGCAAAGACACTGGTTTGGCATTATCCACCAAATAAATTCGGAAATCTATCTCCCGCTTCGGAGGCAAACCCTTCACCTCTTCAAACACATCCGGATATTCCCGGACCACTCTAACAGAACACAAACTCTCGACCGAAGCATCGAGCGATTCAAGATAACTTAGCAAAACAGATTCCATGGGATTACAAGAGATCTCGAGAGTATTATCCAAGCGGGTCATAAGCCTGACAACTCTCCTTTCACAATCAAGAACGGCACCATTACTGGATAACCAGTCCATGCCCAAAATCAACCCA
Source organism: Allium sativum (assembly GCA_030737875.1). NCBI lineage: Eukaryota > Viridiplantae > Streptophyta > Magnoliopsida > Asparagales > Amaryllidaceae > Allium > Allium sativum. The sequence continues at coordinate 1,797,970 of CM060912.1, read as the reverse complement.
TAGCCCGTGAAGCCCAATACAAAAGCATCACATCCGAACTCAACGCTAAGTATAGAAATCTTCAAACCCAAAAATATCATAGACAGATATATGGAGCGCCCAATTGGGTTTGAAACAACCAAGGGATCATCAACAAGACTGGTGTCTAAATGCAGTGACTCAACTAACGATGATGAGATAAAAGAATGCGATGCGCCAGAGTCAAACAAAGTACGAACTGGATGATCAAACAGAAAAACCAGACTTTCAACGGAAATAGTTCTACCTCTCTGCTGAATCGGTGGAACTGAGATAGCCTGAACTTGCCCCCCTGCCTGAGCTGGTGCCATAAGAGCTTGCACCTGACCTCCTGAGGTAGACCCCGTCTTCTGCCCCTTCTTTGGGCAATCCTTCACAAGATGTCCTGCTTCACCACAATGAAAGCAACCGGTCTTCTTCTTTTTGCGACAATCCTTGCTGAGGTGGCCCTGGGTCCCACAATTGAAGCACTTCTTCTTCTTCTTCCCCTTGTCACCATTGCCTTTTCCACCCTTGCCTTGTTGTTGTTGTTGCGGTTTCTTCTGATCCCCCTTCTTCTCTGGTGCCTTAGAACTCTTATCATCCTCATGCATAAGTGCCATGTAGACAAGCTTCTCAAAGGTGGCCCCCATAGGAATGTGAGTCATAGCTATTCCTTGCAATGGTTCGTTCAAGCCTCTAACGAACCTCAAAGCCTTCTTCTCCGGTGTATTCACCAACTCTATGCCAAACCTTGCTAGTTGATTGAATTTGTTGACATATTCTTTCACCGTGAGATTCCCTTGCTTCAAATTCAAGAACTTCTCCATAAACAGATTCTCTTCCGCCCTTGAGAGAAACTTAGCCTCAAACATTTGCTTGAAATCTGCCCAAGAGTCAACAGGGCGTTCTCCATTAGTGACCTCCCACCAGAATGAGGCCTCTCCCTTCATTAACCAAGCCGCCAACTTGACTTTCTTTCCCTCTTCCACTTCAAAGATATCTAGTAACTCTTCCACTTCCTTAAGCCAATCTCTAGCCTCTACGAAAGTCTCTGAACCTAGAAAAGGTTTTCCTCCTTTAGCCTTGAACTCCTTGCAAATCTTAGCAAAATTATCCACTCTAGGCTGAGGAGGAGGAGCGGTTGCCTCTGGTGTAGTAGCATTGGCTGGACCCGCAGCCGCGGCCCTAGCCTCTTGTAACCTCCTATACCATAGTGGTATAACTAAGCCCTCCGGGATGTTAAGATCTTCAGCCATGCTGAAACGAAAGAGGAAAGATTCAAAAAGGAGATTCCGAAAGATAAAGATATGGCTATTGGGGATTATGCTTTTCTTTTTCAAAAACTTTTCTCTTAAAAGACATGTTTTTGAAAATACTTTTTCCAAAAATAATACCTTTACTATTTTCTAAAAAAAAAGTATTTTTCTCAAAAATTTATCTGTTCCGGTAACCTTCAGCTCTGATACCACGTGTAACACCCCACTCCCGCTATGGTCACTCACTAAGGGAATGCCATAGCATCGGTGGAGTATTTTAGTGAATATAGAACAGAAAAATTACAACAAGACAGATATAAATAGTACTTGAAATTTAAAACATCATCTCATAACAGCGGAAGTAAAACATGTCTGGTTACATCATAAAACCACAATAAAAGTCAAGTACAATATCCATCAAAATAAAGAAGTACATAATCCCACTCTCATACAATAGCCATGACAAAAGAAAAGATAACTGGGTAACTGGAGCTTTACATCAATCCAAGCTCCTAAAGACTGGAACAACAATCCGATCAAGCTCCACTACTGCTAGGATCCACCGTAGCACCTGAGGGTTGGGAAAAAGATAAAAACAACGGGGTCAGACATAAGTCTGAGCGAGTCCTATAACTTTAACAATACAATCGTTAAAGTAACCAGAGAAGACATAAACTGATATACGGTAACTAATGGGGATGAATGGCTACACTAAGCAGTCAACTAAACTAAGATAAAAGATAAAGACGCATCTACCCTTCCAAAGGTAAATTACTAAACTGCACCACACCAGTCATTCCTAACTTAAAGGTTGATCCCACCCATGGACTTATAAAATTAACTTAATAGTTCTCGCGTACCCCTAGGTGACTAAGTAGACGCCACGGGGCCCTACAATCCACTAGGTGTACTCACTACTCCCCATTCGATCGGCTCCCTAACGTAGATACCCGTGCTGGCCCCACCGTGGGGTGTACCATTCCCCAATGTGGCAACCTGATAAAACTAACGGTGCACGGCTTATATCTACACGATGCAACAACGTCTTATTTACCAGCCCGGGTCCACACACGCATATGAAACCCGTTGGTCATGCGTTGCCACCGCTAACCCATTTTGGCCTCTTATAGTCAAGCCCAGTATGCGTGTCCCGTCCTCGACATGGGTCGAGCCCACTAAGATATGTATGGGTTACTGGTTGAAATGGGCCCCCAGCACAAGCCATACCCCTAAGCTTGGCCCACACACTAGTGTTTCCCACTTAACCCTTTAATCATGTTTAATTACATGTTTCATCTTGGTTAAGTATTTTATCATATTTTCTATTGGCAACCACTAGCAATTTCCACATACCACCCAAGGTACCCACTTAACCCCCATGCCCCACTACATGCTTATCTGGTTAAGTGTTTCTTAATTGATTAACACCGTAACCGTGTAAAGGACCCCTCACATTGGACCGTCATTTGTAGATGTCGGGTTAAGCCGGTAAGTTCCGGGCAGTCTTACACTACAAACGGGTCCAACCTCGTGTCATTTACCCTTGTTACGTATTTAATTTATGATTAAGACCCCTCACATTGGACCGTCATTTGTAGATGCCTGGTTAAGCCGGTAAACTCCGGGCAGTCTTACACTACAAACGGGTCCAACCTCGTGTCTTAATCGATTAATTACTCCTAATTAATCACCCCCATAATTTGTGTTAATTATCATGTATATTTTAGGAATATGGGTGCACCTAACTTAATAGGCAAATTCCCAACTCCAAAGTGTGGGTACACCTAACTTAATAGGCAAATTCCCAACACATAATATGGGTACACCTAACTTAATAGGTAAATTCCCGTACTATGTTCATTTATTTTATGTTAAGCATAATTATATTAATTTCACACAATCTTATTAACATATGCATTTAATTAACCCCATCGTTCCCACGTAATTTCGTTCTCATGACATAACACATATAAAAGGTGTCAACTTGCATATGTATGAACATGTTTCAAAGGTGCCATCTTGCATATTAACAAACACATAACTTGCATATGAACTTGCATAACATGTCACATAACTTGCATATAATCTTGTATAACATGTCACATAACTTGCATATTAACTTGTATAACATGTCACATAACTTGCATATTAACTTGCATAACATGTTACATAAACTTACATATTAACAAATACATGACTTGCATATGAACTTGCATAATATGTCACATACTTGCATATGAACTCATAAACTTGCATATGAAGAAACATACAACTTGTATAATTATCATACATGTAACTTGCATATTATCATACATGTAACTTGCATATTAACATATGATCACGAAGCACAAAACTTGCATAACCCACATACATTAGCAAACTAACATCATGTCATATGACTTAAAACCCATTAATCCACAAACAAAACCATATGATCTCATCATATCTCATCTACTTAGTTTAGCAATTGATCATTAGAGTGATAGAAACTCACAACTAGCCAATTTGCACTCCAAATGAAGAAGATTAAGATGCTTAGAATGGATTAGAGGTTGATTAGAGAGTGATTAGCTTGCAACCCTCTTCATAAATTAGTGGAGGCTCCTTCTAAGATTTAATTTGGCGGCATGTAGCCCTCAATTCTATTTTTAGTATGGATTAGGGTAGGTTTAGGGTGTATTTATAGATTAGGTGAGTGTTTTAGGCCCTTAGATTAACCCTAAATTAGATTAGGACCCTCAGATTTCGGAACCTTCCAGAAACCAGCCCTAAGACCAAGCCCAAACCCCAAACTGGTGCACCCAACCACAGAACTCTCTAGAAACTGTGCAGGTTTCCTGTCCCGACATGGGCGCACTTCCCAAGTGCGCCAGTGTATTTTTGTGCTGGCGCACTTCACAAGTGCGCCAGTGCATTTCTGGCCTGTTTCGGGTTTTTCTGCCTAACTTCGTTCGTCCATATCTCTTTCATACGGTACCCGTTTTACGCAAACTCGGACTCTATTTCGCGTATTTTTCCGAGACGAACGCAATGACGCAGCCCGTTTCCCCTGATTCTCACATCTGAGATTAATTATACTTTAATTACTAACCATTAGTGTTAATTGAAATTCGGGGTGTTACATTCACGGACTACTGGTAGCGATCGCAAATCATCAATAGATGCATCAAGAGATTTTAGGAAACTAAGCATGACAGACCCTTGCAGATCACAAGAAATCTTGAGGGTATTCCCATGACAAGTTAGAAGCCTAACGATCCTCCTCTCACAATCTAGAATGGCACCATACATGGTTAGACAATACATTCCTAGAATCAACTCATAGCACATAAACCCGAGCACATACGCATCACATTAAAACTCAACGCCTAAGATAGATATCCTCAAACCCTGACAAATCATGGGTAAATGAGTCGAACCGCCAATGGTGTTTGAGACAATAACGGGATCCACTACCATACTAGTATTTAAGTGCAGAGATTCAACCATAGAACTAGATATAAATGAATGTGAGGCTCCAGAATCAGAAAGAGTTCTAATAGGATGACTTGATAAAGAAATCAAACCTTCCACGGAAATTTCCTACCTCTATCCGGAGCACTAGTCGCGAGAGCATGCACTTGCCCTACAGAAGCTCCTTCCCTTTGACCTTGTCCCTGTGGTCCCTGTTTATTCGGGCACTCCCTAGCAAAGTGTACGACCTCATCACAAAGCAAGTATTCTTCCTTCTTTTACAGTCTTTGACCAAGTGACCCTCTCGTCCACAACAGTGACACTTCCTCTTATCCTTAGCCCTGTCATCCTTTCCACCTTTGTTTTGTTGTTGCTGTTGTTGTTCTTTCTTGGGACGTACTTTCTTGTTCTGCGTTGTTTCCTCAACTTTAACCTCCTTCTTCCCTCCTTTGTCTTCCTCATGCATCTAGGCCATATTGACAAGCCTTTCAAAAGTAGCTCCGATTGGAATATGGAACATAGCTAACCCATGAAGGGGTTCATTTAGTCCTTTAACAAACCGCAAGCTTTCTTATGCGGAGTGTCTACCAGGTCTAATCTAAATCTCTCCAGTTGGTTGAATTTGTTCACATATTCTTTAACAGACATGTTTCCTTGTTTGAGCGCCAAGAACCTCTCCATTTGCATTCTTTTCTCATCTTGAGAAAGAAACTTCATTTCAAATCTCTATCTAAAATCATCCCATGTCTCCACCGGACGTCTAGCTTGGGTAACTTCCCACCAATAAGAAGCTTCATCTTTAAGTAGCCAGGCAGCTAACTAAATCTTCCTTCGATCTTTCACTTCAAAGATTATGAACAAGTCATCGATCTCCTTGAGCCAATTCCTTGCCTCTACGAATGTTTCGATTCCACGGAATGGCTTCCCTCCCATGGCGCAGAAATCTTTGCATATCTTAGTGAAATTATCGGCTCTTTGGAGGAGGAGGAAGAGGAAGAATGATGGGTGCAGCTGGGGGAGGAACGTCAGCTTGACCTCCGGCAGGCGTCGTTGCCTCTAGATACCTACGGAACCAGTCTGGTATCGTAACGCCCTCTATGATATTAGGTTCCCCAGACATGTTGAAAAGAAAAGGAAAAAAATTTAGACAAAGGATCGAAGGATATTACATATGGCTTTGGGGAATATGTATTTCAAAATAGACCTTTCTTTTTGAAAAATTCTTTCTTAAAATCTTTTTGAAAATAATTTTCAAAAACTTTTATCTAATCTAGTAACCTTCAGCTCTGATACCAAGTATGACACCCCACGTCTGTTAATGTCACTCATTAAGAGAATGCACTATGTTTCGTCAAGCGTTATAGGTAAACAGACACAGAATATTACAAGATAGATATAAAAGATAACAGCGGAATTTAAAATTTTATTTAAAACATAATTCATAACATTGTGGTCAAAAATATCACAAGTCTGGAACTACATAAAAACCATTACAATAACATAAAACTTCTGTCTTGTACCATCAGAGTACAGAAGTACATGAAAAGCATAATTCCCCAAAAAGAGACAAAGCCAAAGTAGCAAAGAAGAGAACTTGAGCAATACTTCAAAAGCAGCTCTTAGCAAGATGATATCCGAGTCCTGACTAAGCTTGAGTATTCCCACCCTGAGAACCCTAGGGGCAGGGGGGAACGGAAGAGAGAAGAGGAAACAAAAAGGGTCAGACATAAAGTCTAGCGAGTCTAGTTACTTTTAGTAAGTAACAGGAACACGACAGGCATATAAAGTGGACAAGAGAGACAACATCATATAAGGTAAGTATGACAAGGTAAGCATGATAAAGTGTATAAATTTGCCTAATGATTACTCTAATTCACTGCACTAATTGTAGTATAACCATAATGAGATGATCCTAACTCTGTCAAATGGTAAACTTAGGTATAAGTCCAGATGTACCTTAACTACTAACCTAATCGATCGGCTCCCTACTCCGTAGATACTCTGTGCTGGCCCCACAGTAGGAGGTATCAATTTCCAAAAGTGGCAACTTTCGTTGATGTGCACAGCCGTACCTACTGGTGTCACAACCGTCTTAGACCCCTCTGCCCGGCCCATGCACACAAATATACCCGGTCGGTTTGCGCCGCCCATACTGTCCCCCTCGTTTCGATCTCTTACAATCAGACCAGTAAGCGTGCCCCAACTCCGATCTTGTTCGGAATACTAGTTTGATACCTACTAAGGGTTACTAACTTAAATGGGTCCCATACAGCATGATACAAGCTCTCCCCCTTGTCTTGTATCCCCACTAGGATTTCCATTGATTATGTATACAATTAGGTGTCTTTATTTACATAACCTTATCATTTCTACAAGTTATGCTTACCCTGAAAAGGTGTCTTTGATTATATAATAACATTTCCATTGGTTATGTATACCACTAAGTGTCTTTAATTACATAACCCTATCTGGCTAAGTTTGTGGGCCTATATGCAAATATTACCCATCCCCTCAGATTTACTTCACACACCCACTGTTCAACCAAATTTACTTAACCCCCAGTTTCAATTCATGTTCATACATTCCCTATGGATTCAACAAGGTTAAGTATTTATGGTTTATTACCATATTTTCGTTTATGGTTGCAGTATGCTAGACCTCCCACATTAAGCCTACCATTTGTGAATGTTGGACATGCCGGACAGGTCCGCGCAGACTTATTCCACAAATCGGTCTTAACCTCTTGTCTTAGCACGTCTAGTGTTTGTGCATCTAGACCTCTCACATTAGACACTTGTGGTAGCTGGATATGCCGGGCGGTTCTGGGCAGACTTCCAGTACAAGCATGACTGAACCTCGTGTCTAAGCGCAATTACAGTTTCTAATTACTCAAATCCTAGGTATTTCATTATTAGCCAATTTTTACCTATGTCGTTATTGGTTATAGGTTTCGTGCCCCCTTTTCCTCAGTTATGTTTATAGTGAATTATATGTCCAGATTCGTATACATAAACATTATTCAAGTTATGCCAAATTTCCCTTTTACAAGTTATGTTAAACTCTACGTTTCTCCCTCGTTCCCAAACTAGTATTCACATAATTTTAGCGGCATGCCTGAGCTCGATAATAGCGTGACTATATAAAAGGGAAAAGGTGAAGGGAAGATGACAAAAAAGTTTATTCTAACAAAACTAAAATAAGCATATGATGGCATAATGTTATGATGAACATATAAGAATAGATCGGTGAGCTTGTGATAATAAAACAGGTTCTAACATAGTAGGTATTTCATAATAGGCATGATTAGATCTAAATAAGGATTTAGCTGTCCAATTAATGACAGATCTGAATTAACCACAATATGATAGACATAAGATGATTTAAATAGAAAATTAGATCCATAATCAAAAGTAGATCTGACATGACAAGGGTTGAGATCCAAGTTAAAGTTATAGATTCAAAAATTACAATATATCTGATATGATAAAGGTTGAGATCCAAATTGCAGTCATATCATGTTTTACTTTTGGTTATTTAAATCCAAAAAATAACTTAAACTCACAGTGTTTAGATCTAGAACAATAGAAGGAGAAAAGCAGTTGATGAATCTAAGAACTACACTTAAATCTCTAAATTTGATTGCAGAAGAAGAAAGAGTTTTGATTTAGTCCGGGCACCAGCAGCACTTAGGCATCCATTGATTTTCAGTGTGAGAAAACCAGAAAATGAAGCTGTATATATAGCAGCCAGCCACCAGAATTTGACTGCCACCTCAGCCCTAGGGGAGTCGACCCACCCCTTATGTCATCGACCCTGGGTTCGACACCCACCTTGAGGGGTCGACCAAGGGGTTGACACCCCCTTAAGGGGTCGAATCCCCTAGGGCTGGAAGATTACTGCCTCCGGATTTTTGATTTTCAAACGGTTTTCTGATTTTTTCTAATTTAATTATTTATATATGTATATATACATATAATTCTCTTGTGTGTATACAAACTTCAAACCTTTATAACTTCTTCATACGGTGTCCATTTTGCGCAAACCAAATGTCTATCTGGACTAGAATTTCAAGACAGAAGCAATGGCGTAGTCCATTTCCCTTAATTCTGAATATTAAATTAATTATTATTTAATTTATAATCTTTTAGTGTTGTTAAAATTACGGGGTGTTACAAGACACTTCTTTTCAAAATTGGAAAACAAACAGTTGTATGTCGACATGACGTTTTTGGTATGTCGACGTACCCTTGTATATATTTGATTTTCAAAGCATTTTTTTGTGTTTTGATATCAAAACAATTTTGGAAATCCTTGAGTAAAAATCTAGGGTTGTAAATTAATATTATATGATAGAAAAACTTATGAAAACATAAATTTAAACTATATAAATATATTTATATAATTATAAGGTTTTAAACTATATAAATATAAGGTATAAGAATACAAATATAAAGTATATAAATATATAAAACTTAAGTTTAAAAAACAAAGAAGAATAAAAATAGAAACAAATAAAAGTAGAGAGGACTGAGGATAGAATTGAAAATCAGAATTTGAATTTGAACCTGAAGTGCTATTTAGAGTCCTACAAAATCTAGACTCTACAACTATATTAATCTTAAACTCTTGAACTCTTGAAATTCTTGAAATCTTGAATACTCATGAGTCTTGGTACTTCTCTGAATTCTTGTTCTCTATTATCTTTAAACTGTACAGTCTTCAGTAATATTTCCTGTATGTAATTCCAGCATATGTGTGTGTGTATATATATATATATATATATATGTATATATTCTATACAAAAGTGTTAGTATATATATTTTATAATCAATGATAATTGAAATAAGGTTGTTGTCATCAAAACTCCATTCTCCAAAGCGTATACACTCCATCGTGTATACCTTGTCATACTTACCTTTTATAGTGTTACCTTTCTTATCTACCTTATATGCTTATCATGATACTTTTACTTATTTACTTGCCAAGTAACTAGACTGGCCAGACTCTATGTCTGGCCCTTTTTGTTTCCTCTTCTCTCTTCCGTTCCCCTCGGTTCTCCGGGTGGGAATACTCAGGCTTAATCAGGACTCGATTACCATCTTGCTAGGAGATGCTTTTGAAGTATTGCTCAAGTTATTGTCTTTACTACTATGGCTTTGTCTCTTTTGGGAAATTATGCTTTTTTATGTATTTATGTACTCTGACGGTACAAGACAAAAGTTTTTTGTTATTGTAATGGTTTTTATGTAGTTCCAGACTTGTGATATTTTGGACCACGATGTTATGAATTATGTTTTAAATAAAATTTTAAATTCCGCAGCTATCTTTTATATCTATCTTGTATTGTTCTGTGTTTGTTTAACTATAGCGCTTCACAAAACTTAATGCATTCTCTTAATTAGTGACATTAACAGACATGGGGTGTCACAGTTTAGTAACCAATAAATTCAATCTTAAAGACTTTTGGGAGTTCGAAAGCGTTTTTGGCTCAATTTTTCACATGCCATTTTGGTGGTCAAATGGGGATTGGCCGTGGAAGGAATTCGATTTACTAATTTTTGGAATATGATGCACCATGTTATATTTCCATTTTTTCCCTATAAACGATTTTTAAAAAGTCATACAATGCAATTTTGGTTTTTCAAATAGTTGTCGCACCTCAAGACTTCGATGCTGCACCCAACAGACGTGGGTTGTTCCATCAACCACAAATTTTTTTCCATTTAGAGTAAATAGAACATTAACCAATCGAAATATGGTCTTTAATAGATCTATAGATCTAACAAGTTCCACCCATCTCATCTTTGTTTAGAAACCAAGAAATTCAATATTAAAGACTTTAAGGAGCTTGAAAGCTTTTTTAGCTCAAATTTTCACATGCCATTTTGCTGTCAAAGGGGGTTGACCGTGGTCGGAATTCGATTTACTAATTTTTGGATTATGATGCACCATGTTATATTTCTATTTCAGCCCCATAAACAAGTTTTCAAAAGTCATACACTGCAATTTTGGTTTTTCAAACAGATGATGCACCTCAAGATTTCGATGTTGCAGCCAACAGACGTGGGTTTTTCCGTCAACCATAACTTTTTATCCATTTAGAGTAATTGGAACCATAACCAGTCAAAATGAAGCTCTTTCATAGTTCTATAGGTCTAACAGGTTCCACTCATCTCATCTTAGTTTAGTAACTGTTAACTGGCATTTTGGTCTGGTTCCCAAAAGTACGCAAGGCATGCTCAACTTAACGCATTGCGCGAAGATAAAGATAGGAGTGTCGCTAATGAGCAAAGGAAATGAGTCAAGAAGGGATTGCGCCAACCAAAACCTCACGTTCCTCCAAAACATTGCAAAACCATCTCCACGAACCTTAGAAAGACAAAAGCCTTAATCATGACGCTCAACGCCTTTTTTTCCGTGCATTTCCCGTACCCTCGGTGTACAAATTTCGTACTCCACAAGGTTGGAATTCATATCTCAGAAAGTGGTATGAGTTTTCGGACTTCGGCATAAGATGGAGTTCGAATTTTCGGGCTCGGCTATAGGGGATTGGAGATTTTGGGGGTGGTCCCATATTTCTACCTGCTCCTACCTACTCCCACCTAACCACTCCACTATAAATACCCTACTACCTCGCACATCAAAGGGGTTGGGTTTTGTGAAATTGACATCTCTTGTGAATCTCCAAGAGACCTCTTTAATGGCATCCATTCTTTGAGGAAGAAGAAAGGGAAAATTATCTTTTTCCCAAATATTTGTATATGACATATATGACCTTGAAATCCTTAAAATTGTTTGTAAAAGGATGTCATATAATACTCCCATGCTTTCAACTCATGACTGTCAATAAAATACCAACAACACTTCCAAAGTGGATGTAGGTCCCTCGCGGTGTCGAACCACTATAATTCTCTTGTGTGATTTATAACTTTCTGCACTTACATTTATACGGGAAGCGATAATTCTTAAGTAATTAAGAATCTTGAGTTTTGACGACATTTTTGCGCATCAACATTTTGGTGCTTTCATTGAGAAAACTCGAAGTCGATTCTTTGTCGTAAACCTCCATCTCGACTTTGTCACGCTTTAAGATTCCTTACTAAACATACCGTCGAGCCCACTACGATTGTAAAGCGACTAAAGAACACTTTAATCGACTCATTTGCCGCAGCCGACGATGGAACATCCTAGCAGCCTCAGCCGCAGGATATCCCGGCCACGACTGAATCCCTTCCTCATGTAGACACTGAAGATCCCGCGACGCAAGCGTAAATCCACGCACTCACCGAGAAGTGTTAAAATACAGCCGTCGAGCTTAATCAGATGAATAACATTGATCTTATGTGCCAGCTCCAAGGAAGTCAACGCGTTATCGATCGACATCAGCTTGCCCCGAATAACGCACGACCAAGGCGCACTATCTCGGAAACCTCTTCCTCCGAGTCAAGGCATCCATATCAAAGAAGAGGGTTCAACCTCATCAACAACGTTGCCGTCCGCACCAATGCCCATACCAACGACAATGGGATTAGTGATCAAATAACCATCACTTATAGTGGCGAGGCTCAACACCGTGATCACTCCTGATAGATTATCAATGACGATCCGTGTGACACCCCATGTCCGTTAATGTCACTCACAAAGGGAACGCATTAAGTTTCGTGAAGCGTTATAGGTAAATAGACACAAAATATTACATGATAGATATAAAAATTTTGCGGTAGAAATAAACAACTTATTAATCATAAGATACCGTGGTTCAAAACATCATTTGTCTGAAATATAAAAACCCATTACAACATAAAAACCACTGTCTTGTACTTCAGAAATATCAGAGTACATAAAAGAAAGAAAATTCCCTAAGAACAAAATAAAACCATTGCAACTAGGATAGGAGCTTGATCCATGCATATCCGCAGCTCCAGCAAAATAAGCAAAATCACGGTCAAGTCTGTGTGTTTCCTCCTTGAGGACCCAAGGGGGAAACGGAAGAAAGAAGGAGAAACAAAATGGGTCAGACATAAAGTCTGGAGAGTCTAGTTAGTTTTAGCTAGTAAATAAATAAAAGTAACATGATAGGCCTATAAAGTGGATAAGAGAGATCATTACATAAATGGCAGGTGTGACAAGGCAGACATGATAAGGTATATGCGCTTCATTAATGATTCCTCTGCACTGTTACTAGTATAACTAAAATGAGATGATCCCTTCCACTATAAGTTGGTAGACTTACGGGTTACATCCGAGTGTACCCTAACCACTACCCTAATCGATTGGCTCCTTACTCCGTAGATATCCTGTTCTGGCCCCACAGTAGGAGGTATCACTTCCTAAAGTGGCAACCCAAGGTGAGCAGAACCATATCTACTGGTGTCACGGTCGTCTTAGCCCCCTCTGCCCAGTCCATGCACGCACATGTCCCCGGTCGGTTTGCGTCCCCCACACCATCCGTCTCGTTTGGATCTCTTACAATCAATCAGTAAGCGTGCCCCTTCTCCGCCTAGTATGGAGTTCTTTACTTGATACCTACTCCGGGTTACTAACTAAAATGGGTCCCACACAATATGATAGGAGCTCTCCCCTTTGTCATGTATCCCCACTAGGTTTTCCACTGACTATGTATACCCTTAGGTGTCTTTAATTACATAACCCTATATTAGTTATGCCTACCCTAAAGGGTGTCTTTAATTACATAACTTTATTGTCTTTTCCACTGGTTATGTATACCACTAGGTGTCTTTAATTACATAACCTTATTGGGTTAAGTTCGTGGGCTTACATGTGAATATTACCCACCCCTTCTAATTTACTTAACCCGCCCACTACCCATCAAATTTTACTTAACCCTAAATTAAGTCCATAGTCATGCAATCTTTATGAATCAAATTAGGTTAAGTAGTCCATTTCATTACCATCTCTAATTATGGTTGTATTGGGTTAGACCTCCCACATTAGGCCTGCAATGTGTGGATTCTGGACATGCCGATCGGGTCCAGGCAGTCTTATTCCACAGTTGGGCCTAATCTCGTGTCTTAGCCCGATTCGTTTACGTACTTAGACCACCCACATTAGGTTCAACATTAGTGGCTGTTGGATATGTCGGTCGGGTCCGGGCAGACTTCTACCACTAATGTAACCTAACATCGTGTCATAAGTACAATTACAATTCCTAATTGTAATTACTAAGTATTCCATTTTTATTCAAATCTACCTATGTCATTATAGGTAATTATTCTATGTTTTCCCCATTTGAATCATGTGTCCATTTCATATAAAGATTACACAAATTATGCCAGTCATAATCCCTTTTTCCCCCGTTTCCTAACTAACGTATTCGCATGTATATTGGCGGCATCTAGGCTATAAAGTACCCTAGCCATAATAATAAAAAGTGAATATGATAAGGTGATAGTTTGGCATAAACATACTGGCATGATAAAAAAAGTGAATGTACATGTAATCAACATTATAACAAGGTGGACATGAAACTGATGACTTGTGGCAATTACTATGATGTCAAATCAAACACAATGAGATGTAGTTGTCAAACCAATTTGATCTAGCTTAATTAGGGTGACATAGAAACATGTTTAGATCTAAAGATGGATTCACATGTCAAGTTTATAACAGATCTAGATTGATCACAATATGGCAGGTGAAAGGTGATTCGCATAAAGAACAAGGTCCAATGTTACAACTGTCCAATCTTAATAGATGTATATTTACCACAATACAATTATAAGTCAAGATCACATAGACAACATAATGAAATAGCCACAATCACATTAGTTCTAGGGAATTAGATCCATCATGACATAGTATAGGATTTAACAATACAGTTTACAACATATCCAATTTACTGTCTTTCACAGTTCACTTTTATTTATCCAAAACCTAAAAGTAACTAGAAAACTCACAGCGTTAGGTTTAGAGAATTGAGAAAAAATGGATCAAGAATTCTGAATTTGATTTGCAAAGTATGTTGTTGTAGAAAACGGTTTCGTTCAGTTCAGCATATAGCCTCCATGATGTTCAATGCAGAAAACAGGAGGACAGGACACGTATATATAGCTGTAGAACCTTAGAAACCTACTATGCCACCTTAACCCTAGGGGTGTCGACACCCATGTGGGTGGGTCGACACCCCTCTAGGGGGTCGACCCCCTAGAGCAGGAATTTTGTCGCTTAGAGGAATTTTTTGAATTTGAATCTTCTGGATAGAATTCTGACTCATTTCTGACTCATGCGTATATATATATATATAATTTTTTTGTGCATATACAAATTTAAAACCTCCATAACTTCTTCATACGATGTCCGTTTTACGCAAACCAAACGTTTATCTTGACCAGAATTTCGAGATGGACGCAATGGTGCAGTCTGATTCCTTTAATTATGAATATTAAATTAATTATTATTTAATTTATTCTCTTTAATTTCGATAAAAATTCGGGGTGTCACATTCTCCCCTACTCAAAGGATTTCGTCCCCGAAATCTCTAAGCCAAGAAGAATGCATATCCCGCCATCCATCATCCATCTACTCATCCACCAATCACTAGAATCCATTGTCCTTAAAGATTTCTAATGCTTATGTGAAGGTGTGTGTATATGTCCCAACACTGATGTGAAGATTAGGCGGTCTACTAATTCCGTTGACCTCCTTAATGCAATGTATGTTAGTTCCATGAATCCAATATGTATGCAAATAAACCTATTGTATCATATAAGTTCTATATGTGTGCATACCCATCCATCCAAATGAAACATCCATATGCTAGTTCATCCATTTCCATTCATACAAGAAAAGAAAATTCACACACATCCATATGCGATATGAAAGTGATTAAGCCGATCTTAGTGCCTAATGTGTGTGTACATGCGTCCGCAGGAAACCACAAGCAAACACTTGCATCCATCAAACATAGCATGTTTCAAACACATGTTTACACCCATAGGATACCTATCTAAAGGTCGAAAATACTATGGATAAGATATGCTCAGACGATAGAATCAGGAACGATAAATTTTTGGAAAAAGGAGTTAAAAACATACCCTCGAAAAGAAAAGGGTGTGAAGCACGAATCTTGTCTTCGGTCTCCCAAGTCGCCTCCTATGGGCTATCTCCCCATTGAACCTTTAACAACTTGATCTCTTTATTGCACAACTTTTTAACTTTTGACCCAAGAATACAGGTAGGGACTCGTCTGACTGTTACCTCCCATTCTGTCTCCACTTGTTCTAACATATTTGGCTCAACAAATTCTACGGTGTCATGCAGGCACTTCCACAGATGAGAGACGTGGAAAACGTCATGAACACCAGACAAAATTTCTAGGGGTTTCACTTTATAGGCCATTTGGCGAATTCTCTCATTTGTGGGAAATGTCCCACAAACCTAGGTGCCAACTTCCCTACTGCTATGAAGGGAACCACATTCCTTAGAGGTGATACTTTGATAAAAACTAAGTCTCCTACTTCGAATTGAATGTTAGTTTTTCTCTTGTCTGCATAGGACTTCTGTTTCTCTTGAGCTATCATCATCCGCCATCGAATAAAGTCAATCTCCTCGGACGTTTCCCTAGCCATATCTGGTCTGAGCAATAATCTTTCTATGGATTCTCACAAACAAATTGGCAATCTACCGGGTTGCCCGTACAATGCTTCGAAGGGTGCCATGCCGATGCTAGCTTGATAACTGTTATTATAGGCAAACTATACTAAAGGAAGTGCTCTTCCCAAGTCCCTCCGAAGTTTAGGATACACAGCCTCAAAATATCTTCAAGAATCCTGTTCACTCTCTCCGTCTGTCCATCGCTTTAAGGATGTTAAGCGGTGCTTAAACACAACTATGTACCTAATGCTTCTTGCAAGCTCCTCCAAAATTCGATGGTAAAGATGGGGTCACGATCGCTCACGATGCTGGAAGGTACTCCATGAAGACGAACTATCTCACGAACATAAATTGCTATCAACCATGATGTCGTCCTCTTACTCTTAACTGGAATAAAGTGAGCGCTCTTAGTGAGTCCATCCACCACAAACCAGATACTAGTGTTGCCTTTCTTCTATCTAGGCAAACCATATATGAAATCCATAGAGACGCTTTCCATTTCACTGAGGAACCTCCAACGGATGAAGTAATCCAGCTTTTTTTGCTTAGCTTTGACTTACTGGAAAACTAAACATTGAGAAACAAATTCAACCATGTCCTTCTTCATCCCAGCCCAAAAGAAAACACTCTTCATGTCCCTGTACATCTTATCACCACCTGGATGAATGGTCATCTTAGAATGGTTGGCTTCTTCTAGGACTGCCTTTATTAAGCTTCCAGTTTAAGGAACGCAGACCTTCCATCTCGTCGCAACCACCCCTTTTCATCTATGGCATACCTACTGAGGTGACTAGAATTCTCCCCTCTTCTAAGCTTTTCAATGATGTCTAAAATCTGTGGGTCACCTTGTTGCGAGGCTCCTATCTGATCTGCAAGAGTTGATCGTATCTCTAAGGATGCAAATAAATATGGAAAAACCTCTATAGAGGGTCTAAAATTGAAAGCTGATATGAACTCCAGGCTCTTTCTTTCCGCAAACAGAGGACTCAAAACAATCCTCTGCCAACTTAGTGCATCTTCCACCACATTACCCTTCCCAGGGGTATAAGCAAACTCAAAATCATATGAAGCTAAGAACTCCATCCATCGTTGTTGCCTTAAGTTGAGATCCTTCCGTGAGAATAGATATATGAGAGATTTATGATCGTTGTATAACTCGAACCTCTCTCCAAGTAAATAATGACACCATGTCTTTAAAGCGAATACAATGGCAGCTAGCTCCAGATCATGGGTGGGGTATTTCTTCTCATGAACTGTCAACTGTCTACCTCCATAACATATTACTTTCCCTTCTTGCATCAGAACTTCACCAAGACTAGTACCGCATGCATCAGTGTAAATAGTAAACACTTTACTTCCGTCAGGTAAGGTCAAGACTGGGGTTGTTGTCATAGCCCTCTTCAGTCGTTGGAAAGCAACGTCACAGTCTATGTCCCATGAAAATGTCAAATTCTTCTTTGTCAGCCTGGTGAGAGGGGTTGATATTTTCGCGAAGTCCTTAATAAACTTCCTATAGTAACCTGCCAACCCAAGAAAGCTTCTCACCTTAGTTGCATTTTTAGGAATCTGCCAATCTTGTACTGCAACCACCTTCGCGGATCTACAGCTATCCCTTCTTCGGAGACCACATGCCCCAAGAATCTCACCTCCTTTCTCCAAAGATGGCATTTGGAGAACATTGCCTTTAGTTGATGGTCACTGAGGGTTTTCAAAACTTCTCTTAAATGCTTGGCATGCTCTTCTTCATTCTTAGAGAAGATCAAAATATCATCGATAAAGACTACGACGAATTTGTTTAGGAACTCCCGAAACAACCTACTCATCATATCAACAAAATAGTTCGGTGCATTTGTCAACCCAAAAGGCATAACTAGCCATTCAAAGAAACCGTCCGAAGTTCTGAAAGCAATCTTATCCATGCTGTCCTTAGCCACCCTCAACTGATGGAACCCCGTAGCCAAGTCCAACAGAGAAAATACCTAGGCACCAACAAGCTGATCAAATAAATCATCAATCCTCGGAAGCAGGTGCCTATTCTTCTAAGTGAGCTTGTTCAACTCTCTATTGTTAACACACAAACGAAGCGAACCATCTGCCTTAGTTGCAAATACTACTGGAGCACCCCATTCAGATATGCTTCGTCTGATAAAACCTTTCTCAAGTAGCTCCCGTACTTGCTTACTCAGCTCCCTTCTTTCCCTTAGAGCCATATGGCGCACTGGTAATGCAACTGGCTTTGCATTGTCCACCAGATATATGCAGAATTCAATCTCGTGCCTTAGAGGTAAACCTCTTACCTCATCAAAAACATCGGAATAATCTCTAACCACTGGAACAGATTGCAAATCTCTAGGAAGCTAAGCATAACAGACCCTTGGGGGTTACAAGAAACTTCGAGGGCCTTCCCATGACAAGTCAGGTGTCTAACAACCCTCCTCTCACAATCCAGAATGGCCCAATACGTGGGAAGCCAGTCCATTCCTAGAATCCACCCATAGACCATAAACCTGAGCACATATGCATCGCATTCAAACTCGATGCCTAACACAGAAATTTTCAAACCCCAACAAATCATCGATAAATGAGTCGAACCACCAATCGGGTTTGAAACAACTACGTGATCTACTACCATACTAGTAATTAAGTGCAGAGATTCAACCACAAAACTAGATATAAACAAGTGTGAAGAGCCAGAATCAAAAAGTGTTCTAACTGGATGGTTTGAAAGAGAAACTAAACTTTCTACAGAAAATTTTCTACCTCTTTCCGGAGCATTGATCATATGAGCAAGCACTGCCCTCCTGAAGTTCCTGCTTTTTGACCTTGTCCCCGTGATGCCTATTTCTTTGGGCACTCCTTAGAGAAGTGTCCATCCTCTCCGTAATTAAAGCAATTGGCCTTCCTTCTCTTACAGTCTTTGATCAAGTGGCCCTCCTTTCCACAATTGCGACATTTTGTCTTATCGTTGCCTTTATCATCTTTCTCTCCTTTCTTCTGCTATTGTCGTTGTTGCTGATGTGATTGTTGTTGTTGCCGCCCCTTCTTCGGCACACCTTCCTATTTTGTGATGTCCACTAAGTCTTTGCTTCCTTCTTCTCTCCCTTGTCTTCCTGATGCATTAGGGCCATGTTAACTTGTCTTTCAAAAGTGGCCCCCATCGGAATATGGGACATGCCTGACCCATGAAGGGGTTCATTCAGCCCTTTACCAAATCGCAAAGCCTTTTTGTGCGGTGTGTCCACCAACCCTAACCCGAACCTTGCCAGTTGGTTGAAATTGTTCACATACTCCGTTTGCCAACAAATTATACAATTGTAAACAACTGTAAAATCCGTTTGGCTTTCCTCAACAACAAGGATTGTTGTAGAGGGTGTTGAACTCTAGTACCAAAAATATTTTAATTAATAAATCCAATCAAGTTATTCCAAGATTTTGATTGATTGAAAACACAGAAAATAACACCAATTAAATAAAAAAGAGAGATTTATCTAATAAGAGAAAGCAATTAGGGGATAATGACATAGATTAGATTCACACTCATCAATAGCCAATAAATAAATATAGATCTAATTCATGTTTCTGTCACAAACACGAATCAACGATAAATAGATTCTTATAAACAAATAAGTAAATAACGACAAGCATAGCCTATGCAGGAGCTGAGCTCTTAAACAACTATAGACTATCAGGACAGATTCACAAATTAATTTCTAAGAACCTAAAATTAGATCTAAATCTGATAATTGTTAGATTGAACATGATTATACCCTGTGAAGGAGCATAGCCCTTAAACGACACAGAATATGAAGGTTTAGATCTAACCCTTGATTCAGATCTAGATCTACATATATAAAATCATCATCTATTGGCTATGTGATTCATGTTGAATCATATCTATTAGCGTCATCACCCCCTAATCAAAGGGGATTAGCTAGACATAGCTAAAGAACAAGAAAAACAGAAAGTAAATAACACGAACATAAACAAAACTAAAACTAAATAGTCTATGCTGAAGTCATTATATGTTTATGCAATTTATAACTAATACTATATATTTATAGATTGCTACAAAGACTTTAGCAACAGTAGTTTCATAAAACAATTTAGTTCAGTTTTATTCCAAGAGAAAGATTATAGAATAAAACTAAGTGTGTTTTACAATGAATGAGATAAAGTGTATTTATAGCTGATATGACAAAGGCTACTAAGAAAATTCCACAATATGGGACTAAAGAATTAGCCCAACTAACACATAAGCTAGTGTGAACGCAGCTGTAGAGTGAGAGGCCTTGCAAATGAGCTAATGTGAACGCGTTTGAATAGATTTGCAATTTGTAATAGCTTGTGGGCATCAAATGCATAAATATCAATTGTTTTGAGCATGAATAGGAACTCCATAACATCTGCAACAAGCTATCATTATGAAAAGGCATTGGATTGACATATGCGGCAGAAGGTGGTTGAACAGCAACATTTCTTCAAGCTTTAATCTTACTCTCAAAATTAACACTCTTCATGCACCAATTCTTCAAGCTCTTCAACAATTAAGTGCATTAATCCAATCATCATAAATAATCTGAAAACACAACTATAAATACATAGTATCAATTATTTTAAATATAAAATAAGATAAATAAGTGGATAAAATATACACAATTACGTGTATATCAAACACCCCCACACTTATCTTTTTATTCGTCCTCGAATAAACTAAACTAAGATATGTCACACTTTTGTAGGAAACACGATTGCATTTAGCATATGCAACAAGCCGTTAAACCCCTAGGTGTCCCTAGTAGGACGAGTGTTGTCTCGTGAGGGTTTTCAGCGGATACTACCCACAAAATCCAAAGCGTCTTGAGTACGCAGATTAATCAAACAATATATTTAAGGTCTTTCACATTCCAAGGATTTCACCTAACTTCAATAATAACGGTTAAGCCCCAAATTGTCCATCCCATAATTAGTGCAAAAATGAATAAAAAAATTCAAGCTGAATCGTAATTCCTTGATAACACTGTAATTGTCTTGAAGGTTAAGAGCGTGGTGTCAACCAAAGTTCTACACATCAACAATGTGCACCCAATCATTTATTCAACTTTTTTTTTTGAATTATTTTGCACCAGTGTTACTGTAATATATTCGATATGAGTTATGCATAGATGAAGGAAAATTTTGTAAGTTCTAAAAATATTCTAGATAAGAGGGCAAGTGTATTAGTTCAATTTCAAGCTACAAAAGATAAAGTAATACTAAGGCACATATGGACGTTTTGTTTCCTTTCATCTCCTCAACTACAATCCTTGCTTCTAAGTGCGGTATGATGGATGTGGATGGAATGGAAATGGATGCTTCATAGTCAAGAATGATGAAGACTATTTTATTCAGACAGACTCTCTCTTTATTTCATTTTTTTTCTTTTCTTCTTTTTTTTTTTTTTTTGCGTGATGAATAATGAATGGAGATGGAATGGAATGATGCCGTACATTATTTTATTTGATTCCTCCTCTACTAAACCAATACTTCATGAAAGGAAAGTTTTGTGCCCTAGTTACTCTACTTCTATAACCCTAATTCAATACAGAAGTCTGGATTGATGTTATACAAAAAGCTGAAAGGAATGATAAGCAAAGTTTCGTAAGATAGATAACCCATATAAAATAAGATGTGGTATATGGTTATCATACCTTAAAACAAGTACGGAGTGGGTGGTGTAATATTGGTATAAAAAGTGACGTTTTTGACCTTTAAACAAAGGTTCTTGAATATACAAATATAAGATAAACTTGTCGAAACATTGATGTAAATCAACAAAAATTTGGGTTGAATAATATGGGGTATCGAAGAAGAACGATACAATGAGTCATTTCTCCTTAATTGGGCCAAGTGGATTTTAGAACTTACGATTTTGAAAATTTGAGTGAAAAGAAAATATTATGCATGAAAACGAACTCAGAAAATCCAATCAAATGTAAGTGCAAAATCATTATTATTTGATTTTTTTTTATTATTTTACTTGCACATTCTAACATGTATAACAAAGGTTGACACGCTTACTCCAAAACACGACTAACGTCTGCACAGTCTCAAGCTAGCATCTTTAAAAGACACATTACGATTCAATGAATAAATAATGTTCATTCCCATCACCCAACAATTCAACTTATCAAACAAGAACCAATGTGTTATTTATGAATTTTAAGTTAATCCTTGTTCAATGAACGACCTACTTCATAAAATTTGATTGCTGATGTAATGTAAATCCCCCCCCCCCCCCACACTTGAGTGTGACTGTGTCCTTACAGTCGTAAATCAGACATATCTTGGTGAAAGGAAAAATAAAATAAGAGACTATTTACATATATACAAAAGAGGGTTAGTGCGTCTTACTGAATGTAATGTGGCTCATGGAGGACCATGAGCTCTTCCTCTTGGTTGGGTATTGGTTCCAAGTAAGGTTTAAGGCGTTGACCATTGACCTTAAAGGGTGATCCATCGGTTGGATTCTCAATTTCTACCGCACCATATGGAAAAACAGTCCGTACAGTGTAAGGTCCTGTCCATCTAGATTTTAGCTTAGCCGGAAATAAATGCAGTTTTGAGTCGTACAACAGAACTTTGTGACCTAGCATGAAAGTTTTACATAAAATTGATTTATCATGAAAATTTTTTGTTCTGTCCTTGTAAATTCGTTCATTTTCATAGGCATCATTTCGAATTTCATCAAGTTCATTAAGTTGAAGCTTCCTATGTTCACCTACTTGCTCTAAATCAAGATTTAAAGTTTTTATTGCCCATAACGCCCTATGTTCTAGTTCAACTAGCAAGTGACATGGCTTACCAATAATCAACCGATAAGGGGACATACCCAAGTTGGTTTTGAAAGCGGTGCGGTAAGCCCAAAGAGCGTCGTTAACTTTTGGGACCAATCTTTACGATTTCGATTCACAGTTTTCTCAAGAATTTGTTTAATATTCCTATTCAATACTTCAACTTGCCCACAAGTTTGAGGATGGTAAGATGTAGATAACTTGTGGGTTATCGTATACTTTCTCATAAGAGCTTCAAAAGAACGATTACAGAAGTGTGTTCCGTTGTCACTGATTATTATGCGAGGTGTGCCAAATCTAGAGAAGATATTTTCTTTCAAGAAGCGCACAACAACCTTGTTATAATTTGTTTTGCATGGAACTGCTTCGACCCATTTGGAAACATAATCAACAGCTAAGAGAATGTAAACGTTTCCAAAATAATTAGGGAAGGGTCCCATGAAGTCTATACCCCACACATCAAAAATTTCAACCTCTGGAATGGGTTTAGGGGCATCATATTCTGTTTAGAAATTTTCCCTAAGAATTGACATCGATCACAAGTTTTACAAAATTAGTACGCGTCTTTGAAAAGGTTGGGTCAGTCGAAACCCGATTGGAGAACCTTTTCGGCTGTCTTTTTGGGACCGAAGTGACCACCACAGGCTTGGTCATGACAGAAAGAGAGGACACTGTGAGTTTCAGTGTCAGGAACACATCTTCGAATGATTTGGTTGGGACAATACCTGAAAAGTTAGGGGTCGTCCCAATAAAAATGTTTCACTTGGGAAAAGGATTTGTGTTTATCCTGCTTAGACCAAAAAGAAGGAGTCTGCTTGGTGACTAAGTAGTTGACAATGTCAGCAAACCAAGGATCAGTGGATAAAGAAAATAGTTGTTCATCAGGGAATTTCTCGTTGATCGGGAGAGGAGAAGATGGGGCATTTGGAAGACGAGACAAGTGGTCCGCAATAACGTTGTCAGATCCTTTTTATCCTTAATGGTAAGGTCAAATTCTTGAAGTAGAAGGATCCAACGAATGAGACAAGCCTTAGCATCCTTTTTAGAGAAAAGATACCTAAGTGCGGAATGATCAGTATGAACAGTGATGTGTGAGCCAACTAGATAAGGCCTGAATTTTTCTAGAGCAAAAACAACTGCCAAAAGTTCTTTTTCAGTGGTCGTATAATTGATTTGGGCATCATTCAAAGTCTTACTCGCATAGTAAACGACATGAAGAATTTTATCGATGCGTTGTCCTAAGACAGCACCAACAGCGAAATTCGAGGCATCACACATGATTTCAAAAGGCAGTTTCCAGTTAGGAGAGCAGATGATCGGGGCAGAGACAAGTTCATTTTTAAGATGCTCAAAAGATGAAATGCAATCAGAATTGAAGTCGAAAGGAACATCCTTACCAAGAAGATTGGTCAAAGGTCGAGTGATTTTGCTAAAATCCTTTATAAAGCGACGACAGAAACCAGCATGACCTAAAAAGGATCGGATGTCCTTAACTGATTTGGGAATGGGAAGATTAGAAATAACTTCGATCTTGGCTTTGTCTACTTCAATTCCTTTATTAGAGATGACATGTCCTAAAACAATGCCATGTTTGACCACGAAGTGACACTATTCCTAATTTAGCGTTAAGTGTTTATATTTACAACGATTAAGAACAAGATCCAGGTGATGTAAACACTGAGTGTAGGAATCCCCAAAGATGGAAAAATCATCCATGAACACTTCCAAAAATCGCTCGATCATATCAGAAAAAATGCTAATCATGCACCTCTAAAAGGTTGCAGGTGCATTACAGGGACCAAAAGGCATACGTCGGCATGCAAATGTACCAAACGGAAAGTAAAAGTGGTTTTCTCTTGGTCCTAAAGAGTGATAGGGATTTGATTATAGTCCTAGTACCCGTCAAGGAAACAATAGTACTCATGATCAGCTAGTCGTTCTAACATTTGATCGATAAATGGCAGAGGGAAATGATCCTTACGTGTTGCAGCGGTAAGTTTCCTATCGTCAATGCAAACACGCCAACCGGTCTGGGTGCGGGTTGGGATAAGCTCGTTAGCTTCATTTTGGATCACGGTAATCCCTGATTTCTTAGGTACGACATGAATTGGACTAACCCATTGACTATCGGAAATCGGGTAGATGATTCCATTGTCAAGACATTTAAGGATTTCAGCACGAACTACTTCTTTCATGATGGGGTTCAGTCGACGCTGCGGATCACGAGTGGGTTTGGCATCATCTATAAGGTGGATTCGATGTTGGACAATCGAAGGACTAATCCCCCTAATATCAGCCATGGACCAGCCAATTGCTTCCTTATTTTTCTTAAGGATGGGAAGGAGCAATTGTTCCTGCTCTAAAGTAAGGTCATAAGCTATAATGACAGGAAAAGTTTCATTGTCTCCTTGTTGTATATGACGTAGTTGTATGCACAATTATATGAATTCTGTTTGATGATAACAACCAAATAAATTTTATTTTTGTATTTGTTACTGTACTGTTATTCTATATCACAGACAGGAATATAATATCTATATTTATATAAAATACTACTGGACAAGAATTAAATATTCAAACAGTATTTTATTAAATATAATATTATATTTCAACAATCAAACAGTCCAATTTTATAACTCCACTATTTGTATATTCTTCATACGATATTTTACTTGTATATAAACTTAATATGTTAAACAAATTTGTTTGAACATAATATATTTCAATCAAATTTGTTTATTACAAATATCGGTACAATTTTTCTCATTTTTGTACATTTGTTCCTCACTACAACTCTCATCACTCTAGTATACAGTCATTGCCTCACTACTGCATTTCACTCATTCACATTGCAATTATGGCACATCAAAAAAAAGGAACAAAAAATTTAGCAATAGATTTTTCTTTGAAAAACATTTTCTTTTCTTGTCAATCATGCGAGATCACAGCAGTGCATTCATATGAATTGCAAGGAAGCATTTGATCATGCAAGGAAACTTCAATCTGTTTAGATAAATTTTTTTGGTAGAATGCATATCTGGTATGAATGTATATTTGGGATGAATGCATATTTAGCATGAATGCATCATATTTAATCTTGCAAAGAAACTCCAAAAATGACACACATCTTTTTAGCATGAAAGAAATCAAGTGCTAAATCAATACTCAAGTTATTTCAGGAAATATGTGTATGCAAAGAAGGAATGCTTTCAAGGAATTCATTTTGGAAAATTGGCAATCTTTTATTTGTTTCAAAAAAAAAAATCGAACAAGGCAACAAAATACAAATTTGGGTAAGAAAGAATCTATTTTTATTTGCAGAAACTAAACATGAGGCATCAGTGCATTGAAGAATTTTTTTTTTGGCAAGATTTTAAAGCATTTCCATAAATCAACAAATCACGCATTCAGCATGCACAGTTTTGGGCAAGAGAAACGTCAACATGAAGATGGCACAAATGTGATGTTGCAGCTTTCAAGTACTAGCTCAAAGAAATGGTGACAAAACTGGATTTCAACATGCATGAAATGTCAGGGGAGTTTTTTTTTAATACATTCAATCGAATAACATTTCTAGAAATAAATAATGTCATGAATGCAAGCATATATTCTTATTTTAAAAACATTTCCAGAAATGAATATTCAATCAGTGATGACAAAGTAGTGAATGGAATCTATTGCATGGAAAGTTTTTATTTTTTTCATTTCAACACCAAATTGGAGAAGCAAAAGGGTGCAAGTTCTTGGCAAGTATAAAATCAAGGAGGACCACAAACTCAAGTTTTCAATGCAAATATTTATTCCATAAAACGTTTCCAGAAACTCATATTTTGCAAGCTACAGGAGCTAATCAAGCAACAATTTATTGGCAAGTTTTCAAGATGTTCAAAATCAACATGCAGGTGTTTTTCAATTCGGGGCCAAGAAAAACAATTGAATGATTTCCTGAAATCATGTTCAAGGTCACATATGCAATTGTTTTTCATAAATGAATAAATATTGTGGCAAGTGATTAATTCATTTCCAGAAATGCATATGTGAACAAATCAGTTCATACATGTATATATGGCAAGATTTTTGAATTACAGTTTTACAATCAATGCTTATTGTTTTCTGAAATCATGTTGCCAAGAGATCATTTGTTTCCAGATAAGATTATTTATTTTAAGGGGCCACAAATAAGATTCATTCATGGTCTACGTTTTTGGCAACAATTTTCAAAGGGGGAAAAATTTACTTCTAGACTTCTCGGCCAATTTAATCAAGGCAGCAATTCAAAAATCAGCTGATGCATGATGCTTTGATTGCAATTGAATGTCCATAGCAAAAGACAAATAATAGAAGAGGCATGCAAGAAATGGTGCAGGAATTATTTTAAAGCAGCACATAAATGAATGGAAAGTATTTAAATGTGCATTTGTGGCATTAAATATTTTTGGCAATTGATTTTTTTTTTTGGTTCTCAAAATTCAAAGAGGGACAAAAATTGACCAGGTAAGAAAGGATCTTTATTGATTCCAGAAATATGCAAGCAACATGAAAACAATTTGAATAGTTTCCTGAATTCAACAAATCATACATGGCATTCACTCGACAGCAGACAATTCATTCAATGCCATGAAGCAAAGGGGGAAGTATCACGCAAATATCATTTTCAATTCAAGGCAACAAGTAAAAGTCCATGCACAATCAGAGCAAATCATTTTTTATGAAATCAGAGGGGCTTAAGGTCTTCTATAACCTTACATAAGCACACACAAATCAACATGGGCAGACATCAAAGACCAGAGCAAAATTGAAAAATCAAATTCAGATAAACTCACAAAATTACTTCATTATTTTTGATCGCCAAAGAGTGGCCAAATAAATCGACCAAGAAGCATCAACTAATCGGGGCATCAGAGTATAATTCAGAGCCAGCCTTTTTGAAGTCAAATTGATTTGGGGCAAAACCCTATTTCCATTTCTCAGCCGCCATCAAGAAAGAGGAGACCAAGTTTTTTAATGACAAAGCAAAGTGGCAGGCTTATATTACTTTAGACAAAGGGGGTTTTATTGGTTGTATTGTATTTTCATTTTTTTTTATTTGTAAACCATTCTGAACAGTTGCTAGATCTGTAAAATTCTAGGGGATTCAGTTAGGGGTTAACTGACTGTTTCTAGAGTCTGTAAAATTCTAGGGGAATCCAGTTAGGGTGTTAACTGGCAGTTTACTAGCTTCTGTAAAACTAGGGGAAATCTGGTCTAGGGGATATAGACCAGTCTAGAGTTTTGAGCATAGGGTTAGAATAGGAGCGAGGGGTTCGCAAATTTACATGGTCTTGTAAGCGGGATCTGTTCTATCACCTAGTAGAAACTTTAGGAATGTAGCAGTAGGCAGAGTCTTGCCGAAGCTGGGTATATCTGTGTGTGATTTATTTTCTGTACTTCTATTTCTGCTGCATTCTGTGATCTGTTTATTATTTTAATATCCTGTCAGTTTTTCAATTCAGTTTAAAAACTGTGATAAACCCTATTCACCCCCCTCTAGGGTTAATCTAGATCCAACAAGTGGTATCAGAGCAGGTATTTTCTGTTGACTCTAGAGAAATGATAATCCCTAGTTGTCAGCCTTCTGAGAGTCAGTCCAGTCGTATTCCAGTTATTTTAAATGGTACAGATTTTCTAATTTGGAAATCAGAAATGGAATCCTATTTAAAATCTGTTAAGTCTGAATATTGGAATGTTATTGAAAATGTGGGTGACATGTTAGATAAGAAGAATAAAATTACCAATGCTCGTGTTGTGCACATTCTCTATTCTTGTCTTAATAGTAATCGACTTAATCTCATATCTCACTATTTAACTGTGCAGGATATTTGGATTACTCTCAATGCAAAGTATGGACGAAATGAAGACAACTGCTCAAAACCCCAGAATGACAACTCAAAATCAGATCTTTGCTTAACAGGCCATGTAAGTGAAACTTTGGATGGATCAGATGATGGAGAATCAACAAATGCTGAAACAGAAAATTTCACATATGAAGATCTGGTGTACATGTGTCTTGATTTAACGAAATCTATTGATAAACTCCAAGTGAAAAATAAGTATCTGAAATCTAAGAATTTTGAATTGGCCAGCAAAATTGATGATTTGGAATCACAACTTGAATATGTTAAAAATTCTTCAAATTCTGTTTGCAAAAATTGTTTCAAATTGAAAACTAATCTTGTTCATCTCAATAAAAATATTCAAAAGTTTGAAAATGAAATTCTGATCTTAAATGAGAACAAGACTGAGTTATCAAATTTGAATAACCTTCTGCAAAAGGAATTTGAAAATTTTAAAACAGATATAAATTCCAAATTTGAAATTGCTGAAAAGGAGAACTTGTTGAAATCAAATTTGATTTTAGAAGAACTTGAAAATGAGATTGAAAAATCCAAGAAATTTGAGTCTGAAAAACAAAAACGATTTGAATCTGAAATCATGGGATCTAAAGCCAGAATTAAAATTCTTAAAGTTGAAAATTTGGTTTTAAAATCTGATTTTGAAAGATGTAAGATCACTAAAAATCATTGTTCAGATTTAATGAAAGAGAACCGTGATCTTAAAACTAAAATTCAATAGCTTGAGTCAACTTTGACTAAATTTTCTAACGGTGAAAAATCTCTGAATATGCTATTGAAAAATCAATTTTCATCTGGAAATAAAAGTGGTCTCGGCTTTGAGAAAAATAACGTTTTTGAAAATCAGAACTCAAATGATTATAAAAATCCTTTAAACTGCTTTGGAAAGAATCGATATGAAAATTCAAACTCTAATAATAGCAAAGGATTTTTGAATCATAAACATGATGTGAATTGGTTTTATAATAATCCATTTGAACAATCCTGGATCCCAAAAAGGAATAAAACAAAATTTGTTAAATTCAAACAGATCTGGGTTTCTAAAGGTACAAAGGTGAATTCAGATGGGTTGTTGTATAAACAAGTCTAGGTACCCAAATATGTGAATAAAACTGTGAGTGGTTTTACAAACTTTGTTAGACCACTCGATTCTCTAAACTGATAGGTACCTGTGGAGGCTGAGGAACTGCCAAGCAAAAAGAAATGTGAAATCATGTTGGTTTATACTTCTGTATCATTCACAGTTCCTCCAGCCAGGATTTGTTGAGTTAGAGATTTATTTACTCACGTCAATTTCAGGTATAACCTCTAAACTCAACATTTGTAAATATTTTTCTTTTTCTTTGTGTATTCCTCCTTCTACCCCTTCTATTTATTTTCTTTATCTCATCTGTTTATCTTTCTTTGTCTGTTTGATTTATCACTGTCATATCATTGTAAAAAAAAGGTTGTGCTTTCTTAAACTTCCAGTTGCAGAATTCTCGATTTTCTGGAAATTCGCTTTATTTGAATAGAATTTTGATGTGTTAATTATTTCCAGATCTTGATTTTAATCTTGTAAATATCTGTAATTGTTTTGAAGTTTATTTTCTAATTTTTGAATTCATAACAGTGTTGATGCATTCTTGTCATATCTTGAACATTGTTAATTTGAATTCTAAATTTTTTTTGAAGATCTGAAAGTTTAATGGCACACACCGCTGCTGTTTTGAGTTTCTTCCAATTCATTTTGGAAATGATTAAAATATTATACTCATTACAGTACACTCTGTTATTTATCAGTTGTGATAATTTTAGAAATTTTCAGATTGGCTTGAATATTTTGAATTGTCTTGAATTACAGTGATACATCTAGAAAATCATCTTATATTCATGATCATTTTATGGTTGAAATCTATTTGTTTGAAATCATCTGAAATACTTGATATTCTGAATCTCACATACCTCTTAAATTTGAAATTGTCAATATTGTGTGACTGATTTATTATATATCGAAACTTGACAGTGATTCAAGTGATTTCAAATAAATTATTTTTTTATTTTCTGGATCATGAATATCTCTTAAATTTGATGTAAATGATCGGAAATTACTCATGCGCCTGTCAGAAATTGTTTTGAAAAAAAAATTCCTTCAAAAATTTGGGTCTAGAAATTTATTGGTATTTCATGGTTATTTGATTTAAATATCTGTTTGTTTAAAATCATTTGAAATTATTGATTTACTGAATCACACACATATCTTGAATGTGAAACTAATAATTTGGTGTGATAGATTCATTGAATCTAGAGTTTTTCATATTCCTCAAATGATTTCAAATAAACAAGTATTTCTAATCTTGGATCATGAATGATCTTATGTGACCATCCTCTGACAAGTCTGCTGTGAGATTGTTTTCTGTGCTGCTCTGACACTGTTTTCAAATAACTGCCTGCTTTAATCTGACTACTGCTCTGATAATTGTGCCAAATTTGTAATCTTGTCTGTTTGGGCTTTGTGTTTGAAATTTCTTTAATCTAGGGTGTGATTAAAATCCTCGAGAAGGACACTACAAGTGGTATCAGCTTTTTCATCCATTTGTTTTTGAATTTTCACCTTGTATAGACACCATACACATTTTTTCCCCTTGTATAAATCTGTATAAATTCCTCTTGTAATCGATTTTAAATTTTAAAATTATGTATTGATTATTCATTCAGAAATTGAAATCAATATCCAAATTGAACTATATATATAATTCATCGAAATTAGTATCAGATTTTGAAATTATGATGAATTGTGATTGCAGTATATTTTCACAACGAGAGGAGATGTTATTTTGATTTTCATGATGGTTGAAGGTTTATTATAATATCTTTGAACTGGCAATTATTTCGCGACCATCTTCATTACCTATCATCCTTCTGCCATCCATGATAATTTTATATTAATGTGGAGAGTTTAATTTAAAAAAAAATCATCGTGAATAAACAGTGAAAATATTTGTGATAGAAATTGGACTATGTTATTTTTTTTAAGAATTGGTGACAATTGAAATTTTTCAATGATCCCAGCACAATCGAGCATATTTCATAATATAAGTAATTTAGAAATTTATTTCACAGTCCATTTCTGTACTTACCACATTTCAGTCATTCATATTGGTTGTATATACCGAGGAGTTTTTCTATTTAAAGCAAATGATAAAATATATAATTAATATATATGTGTGTCTCTAACATCATTTAAAAATCCAAGCTCTGGTCATGCATGGTTAAGAGACAACTTATAATTTAAGCTGCGACTGACCTCATTTAAAAATCCAAGCTCTGGTTATGCGTGGTCAGTGTGCTCATAAATAAAAGATAAAATGAAAAAGGAAATAATGCGCTATAAAGTAAAATTAATATGAAATTCTCCTTGGTATTTATAAAAACCAGCCTATCAATCCATGTTCTAATCTGTGAAATGTGTTAATATCTTATGAAGTATTATGATTTGTTGATTGATAGCGATTGGGATTTGAGATTATTCGATTTTGTCACTTAAGTTGAAATTATAATTATAGTCCAAATCCATCACTGCTTTTGTGCCTCATTTTTATAAAAATTCTTTGGAAAATAATTGGAGCTCTTTTTTCTAACACTCCCCATTTTATATAAAATTCATCGTAAATCCGTCATTCTCTACAATGTGAAATATGCCACATGTTCTTAGAATATTATGATTTTTTTTTCACTGATTGTGATTTATGATGACCGTTCTTTCTCCTAAGCTGAAATTATATCTTTAGTCATTTTTCATCTGTATTTTAAACTCTGAATCCTTTTGATGATAACAAAAGGGGGAGAATAGGTTGGGATTTTGATTTATGAATGAATATTTTATAAATATTTTATTTTTGAAAACTCATTATTATTCATTCATTTCACTCATGCACAGTTATAGGGGGAGTTTTCTGTTATAGGGGGAGCTAATAAATAGGGGGATTTCAATATTCATTGTCAAACACATTTATTATGCTCAAAATCTTTTATTTGTTTGTCATCATCAAAAGGGGGAGATTGTTGTATATGACGTAGTTGTATACACAATTATATGATTTTTGTTTGATGATAACAACCAAATAAATTTTATTTTTGTGTTTCTTACTGTACTGTTATTCTATATCACAGACAGGAATATAGTATTTATATTTATATAAAATACTACTGGACAAGAATTAAATATTCAAATAGTATTTTATTAAATATAATATTCTATTTCAACAATCAAACAGTACAATTTTATAGCTCCACTATTTGTATATTCTTCATATGATATTGTACTTGTATATAAACTTATATGTTAAACAAATTTGTTTGAACATAATATATTTCAATCAAATTTTTTTATTACAAATATCGGTACAATTTTTCTCATTTTTGTACATTTGTTCCTCACTACAACTCTCATCACTCTAGTATACAGTCATTGCCTCACTACTGCATTTCACTCATTCACATTGCAATTATGGCACATAAAAAAAAAGAAACAAAAAGTTTAGCAACAGATTTTTCTTTGGAAAACATTTTCTTTTCTTGTCAATCATGCAAGATCACAGCAGTGCATTCATATGAATTGCAAGGAAGCATTTGATCATGCAAGCAAACTTCAATCTGTTTAGATAAATTTTTTTGGTAGAATGCATATCTGGCATGAATGTATATTTGGGATGAATGCATATTTAGCATGAATGCATCATATTTAATCTTGCAAAGAAACTCCAAAAATGACACACATCTTTTTAGCATGAAAGAAATCAAGTGCTAAATCAATACTCAAGTTATTTCAGGAAATATGTGTATGCAAAGAAGGAATGCATTCAAGGAATTCATTTTGGAAAATTGGGTATCTTTTATTTGTTTCAAAAAAAAATCGAACAAGCCAACAAAGTACAAATTTGGGCAAGAAAGAATCTATTTTTATTTGCAGAAACTAAACATGAGGCATCAGTGCATTGAAGAATTTTTTTTTTGGCAAGAGTTTAAAGCATTTCCACAAATCAACAAATCACGCATTCAGCATGCACAGTTTTGGGCAAGAGAAACGTCAACATGAAGATGGCACAAATGTGATGTTGCAGCTTTCAAGTACTAGCTCAAAGAAATGGTGACAAAACTGGATTTCAACATGCATGAAATGTCAGGGGAGTTTTTTTTAATACATTCAATCGAATAACATTTCTAGAAATAAATAATGTCATGAATGCAAGCATATATTCTTATTTTAAAAACATTTCCAGAAATGAATATTCAATCAGTGATGACAAAGTAGTGAATGGAATCTATAGCATGGAAAGTTTTTATTTTTTTCATTTCAACACCAAATTGGAGAAGCAAAAGGGTCCAAGTTCTTGGCAAGTATAAAATCAAGGAGGACCACAAACTCAAGTTTTCAACGCAAATATTTATTCCATAAAACGTTTCCAGAAACTCATATTTTGTAAGCTACAGGAGCTAATCAAGCAACAATTTATTGGCAAGTTTTCAAGATGTTCAAAATCAACATGCAGGTGTTTTTCAATTCGGGGCCAAGAAAAACAATTGAATGATTTCCTGAAATCATGTTCAAGGTCACATATGCAATTGTTTTTCACAAATGAATAAATATTGTGGCAAGTGATTAATTCATTTCCAGAAATGCATATGTGAACAAATCAGTTCATACATGTATATGTGGCAAGATTTTTGAATTACAGTTTTGCAATCAATGCTTATTGTTTTCTGAAATCATGTTGCCAAGAGATCATTTGTTTCCGGATAAGATTATTTATTTCAAGGGGCCACAAGTAAGATTCATTCATGGTCTACATTTTTGGCAACAATTTTCAAAGGGGAAAAAATTTACTTCTAGACTTCTTGGCCAATTTAATCAAGGCAGCAATTCAAAAATCAGCTGATGCATGATGCTTTGATTGCAATTGAATGTCCATAGCAAAAGACAAATAATAGAAGAGGCATGCAAGAAATGGTGCAGGAATTATTTTAAAGCAGCACATAAATGAATGGAAAGTATTTAAATGTGCATTTGTGGCATTAAATATTTTTGGCAATTGTATTTTTTTGTTGTTCTCAAAATTCAAAGAGGGACAAAAATTGACCAGGCAAGAAAGGATCTTTATTGATTCCAGAAATATGCAAGCACCATGAAAACAATTTGAATAGTTTCATGAATTCAACAAATCATACATGGCATTCACTCGACAGTAGACAATTCATTCAATGCCATGAAGCAAAGGGGGAAGTATCACGCAAATATCATTTTCAATTCAAGGCAACAAATAAAAGTCCATGCACAATCAGAGCAAATCATTTTTTGTGAAATCAGAGGGGCTTAAGGTCTTCTATAACCTTACATAAGCACACACAAATCAACATGTGCAGAAATCAAAGACCAGAGAAAAATTGAAAAATCAAATTTAGATAAACTCACAAAATTACTTCATTATTTTCGATCGCCAAAGAATGGCCAAATCAATCGACCAAGGAGCATCAACTAATCGGGGCATCAGAGTATAATTAAGAGCCAACCTTTTTGAAGTCAAATTGATTTGGGGCAAAACCCTATTTCCCATTTCTCAGCCGCCATCAACAAAGAGGAGACCAAGTTTTTTAATGACAAAGCAAAGTGGCAGGCTTATATTACTTTAGACAACGGGGTTTTTATTGGTTGTATTGTATTTTCATTTTTCTTATTTGTAAACCATTTTGAACAGTTGCTAAAGTCTGTAAAATTCTAGGGGATTCTGTTAGGGGTTAACTGACAGTTTCTAGAGTCTGTAAAATTCTAGGGGAATCCAGTTAGGGTGTTAACTGGCAGTTTACTAGCGTCTGTAAAACTAGGGGAAATCTGGTCTAGGGGATATAGACCAGTCTAGAGTTTTGAGCGTAGGGTTAGAATAGGAGCGAGGGGTTCGCAAGTTTACATGGTCTTGTAAGCGGGATCTGTTCTATCACCTAGTAGAAACTTTAGGAATGCAGCAGTAGGCAGAGTCTTGCCGAAGCTGGGTATATCTGTGTGTGATTTATTTTCTGTACTTTTATTTCTGCTGCATTCTGTGATCTGTTTATTATTTTAATATCCTGTCAGTTTTTCAATTCAGTTTAAAAACTGTGATAAACCCTATTCACCCCCCCCTCTAGGGTTAATCTAGATCCAACACTCCTAAGTAAGCATACTTAAGATGACTGGGCAGCACTTTGAGGTCAAATTTTGGGGACGACTCAACCCAAGAAATTGGTTGAGGGATAGACTCATTTGTAAGAGACTCGATAGGAATAAAATCAGAGACATTTTCAGGAGTATCTTGAAACAAAGTTTCGTAATTAGATTCAATTTCGTTATTCAGTTGGTCGAGCTCAGATTCATTAACGTGGACAGCATGGATTTCAGAAAACTGGTCCACATAAGAGTTAGGAGAGTTTTCAGTTCTAAAGATGTTTAGCTCGACAGTCATGTTACCGAAAGAAAGTTACATAGACCCATTTCTACAGTTGATGAGAGAAATAGAGGTTGCTAAGAAGGGTCGTCCTAGAATCAAAGGGATCTGGTTTGCAGGATTGCTAATCTGTTGAGTTTCTAAGACAATGAAATCAATTGGAAAGATGAATTCTCCAATTTTGATCAAAACATCCTCGATTTCTCCCATAGGTCTCTTAATTGATCGGTCAGCAAGCTGAAGGGTAACCTTGGTGGGTTTCAATTCACCTAGCCCTAATTAGTGATAGACAGAATATGGAAGCAAGTTAACACTAGCACCTAAGTCTGGCAGGCATCTATCGATTTTCTTGTCCCCAATAGTACATGATATTGTGGGGCAGCCAGGATCTTTGTATTTCACTGGTATTGATTGGGACAAGACTTCGCTTAGAGTTACTGCTAGAAACACTTTCTTAGGTACATGTGTATGACGTTTTTGAGTGCATAAATCTTTTTGAAATTTCGCGTACTGTCGAATTTGTTGAATAATATCTAAAAGAGGAATGTTCACTTTAACTTGCTTAAATATTTCAAGGGTCTTTTCTAGTTGATCCGTCTTTTTCCTAGGTTGGAGTCTATGAGGAAATGGAGCAGACAACTCAGTAGGTTGCGCTACTTGAGTTTAAGGATGGTCCTTGTTAGAAATTGGCTCAATGTTTTGATCTGAGTTGGTCGAATTTTCGATAGGGTTTGGAAGATTGTCCAGTAAAGCATTTGGGTTGACCACATGGTTGTCAATCTTTTTGCCAGATCTAAGAGTCGTGACCGCATTCCAGTGACTAACGTTTGAATCTTGAATAATGTGAATTTGGTTGGAGTTAGGATTTTGACGGTTGGGGTTCGGAATGGGTTGACTCGGGAAAGTGCCTCTTTCCCGTTCTCTTACGGAAGTGGCTAACTGACTCATTTGCATTTCAAGTTTAGCGATCGATTGACTCGTGTTTTGCATGTGCGAAGTCAATAAATTTTGAAGATTGGTTTTTGATTGGAGATTTTGAGTCGTCGCTTTAGTCAATTCTTCGAGAGTTTTCTCAAGTGATGTCAATCGTTTATCGTCTTGGGGAACAAAATATTGTTGCGTTTGATTTTGAGAAGGTGACGCAGGATATTGGAATTAAGTTTGTTGAAAGGGAGGTTTCGAAGTATTATTCGAAAATGACTGAAAAGGCGGTCGAACCGCATTCAAATTTGCATTGTTTTGGGTCCAAGAGAAGTTAGGATGGTTTCTCCAACCTGGATTGTACGTTGGGGAGAATGGGTCATTCCTAGCTTCGTTAAATGCGTTGAGTTGTTCCAATGAATGTGGGCATTGATCAGCTATGTGGTTAGGATCGTTACATTTGTAACATGACGTCTGAGATGCTTGAGCTTGATTTATTTGCATTGATGAAAGGACATTATCAAATTTGGATATCATCGCGTCTATTTTTGCTTTTAAGGCTACTGATGATCCTACCGAATGAGCGTTAGATCGGGAATAAATCGATTTCTCGTTAGATCTTTCCCATTGAGCAGATTTTTCGGCCAAATTTTCGAGAAATTGCCAAGCGACATTGTGATCTTGGGCTAGAAAATTTCCTTGGCACATCGATTCGAGCATGGTTCGAGAGTTATTTTCAAGTCCATCGTATAAAATTTGACAAAGAGTCCATTTTTCGAAATTGTGATGTGGACATTTGACTAGAAGCTCTTTAAATCTTTCAAAATATTTTGCAAAGGATTCACCCTCGAATTGACGAAAATTGACGATCTCATTTTGAATTTTGGATGTTTTTTCAAGAGGGTAAAATTTCTTTAGAAAAATGTTTAAAAATTCACCCCAAGTTCCAATCGTATTTGAAGGCAAGCTATGCAACCATTTCTCAGCATAATCGGTAAGTGCAAATGGAATTAACCGAAGTTTGATTCCATCGTCACTTAATTGTTGAAATTTCATGGTTGCACAAACTTATTCAAATTTGGTCAAGAAAATATACGTATCATCACATTCAAAATTTCCAAACTTTGGAAGAGTATTTATGTGATTCGAATGAATTTCAAAGTGGTTACCCGTTGGGGCGGGCAATATGATGCAAGAAGGAATAGAAACCCGATCGGGGAAGTATCTATCCATAAGAGATCGAAGGGGATTTTCTTCAGCCATGGTTAAAGGAATGTTTGTTCGAACTAAACGATTATCTGAAGGATCACGAGTCCAACTACGCATGCACTAGCGAGAAGAATGAGGGAAGACGAGAAAAAACAAATTTGAGAAGCTATTTTTTTTAAACAAAACGAGAATTGTTTTGAAATTCTTTTTTTTAAGAGAAAAAGAATTAGGCACAAAAGAAAATTGTTTTTTTTTAAATGAACCTAATGCAAATTACTTATTTACAATTTCTAGAATTATATAATGACGGTTAGATTTATTTCAACAAAATATTTCTCAGCCAGTTAACGGACCGGAGTTATCGGTGCACCAGGAATCACCCTAGCAATGCAGCCGAAGGTTTAAGTACCTTCAGAGGAACAACCGATATAATATTTACGAATCACTGTAATACTTATAAACGGTTATTACTCTGCCGTAGTCTAGAGAAAATAATCCGTTAGAACTAAACCAAATTGTCAAAATATAATGAAGTCCTTAGAAAGTAAAAACAAAACTAAGATGACTGCGATATTTTTTTTTCAGTCACAGAACAGGAAATTACAGAAATATATATATACTTTTACAAGCAAGCCGATGCTCTGCAGAAGATTTTTACAAGCAATGTCTATATATATATATATTTTATTTGCAGCAGCAATCCCTGTAGAGTTAGAAAATACTCACCTTGATCGGCAATCCGTCTAGTGCAGTTGAGTCGCGCTAGCGCGTTCACACCCCACTTGGTGTGCTACCGCTCAAACCCTGAATTGTCCACTGCAATTTTTTTTTTAAGACCTTTTTCTAATTTCCACTGTACCTGTTTTCGAAAAATTTCTTTTTCTTTATGGAGAAGAAAACAAGGAAACAAAAGAAAATAAATTGAAAATTGAATCGGAACTAAATTAAAGTAAACAAAAAAAACAATGTTGGACTAAAAAAAATTGAGAATAAGGCAATCGATATATTTTTTTTCAAATGAAAGACAATCAACGAGTAAATAAAAATTAAAACTAAACAAACATAAACTAATTATTAACTTGAAAACCACGGTGGCCCAAACACAGCCCACTGCAAAGCCCAAGTGAGCAAAATAAATTACACAGCAAAAGTAAAATTGTCCATCGTTGCCTTACAAATGAATATGCCCTAGCGTTTAAAAGAGAATTCGCAAAATCCACGGAAAAAAGGAAAACTAAAATTCGAGCTTAACTTGTGAAATCGTAATTCAAAATGCCGCAGCAAAGGTGGGAGGACATTGATTTCAGGGAGGCTTTGTAAAGAAAGTAAAATTTGGGGGTTCGATGATTCTTTTTTTTTTTTGAGCTTCTGATTTCGGATCTTGGGGTTGGCCACTGGTTGAAGATTGAGATGAGGGGCTCAGAACCGAGTTTGTGTAGGGGTGATTTTTGGGTTCGTGAGCAGATTCGAAATGGGTTTGGGGATGTTGAGGTTTTTGGTTCAGTTAGGGTTCTGATGGCGATTACGGGGTTTGCTTAGTTGGGAATTTTGGTGAATGGATTTTGACGTGAAGATGGAGGGACCGTGGTGAAGTACTAAAGGTTGTGTGATGAATGTGGCAATGGTATGGTTGTAGAAGCAGACTTGTGCGTCACTGGTTAGAGAAGTTTCTGGAGTTGGGCCACTCGGTAGCCTGCAATGCAGAAGCAGGCTGGTAAGGCAAATGAATTGTTGGCCTGAGTGGCTTGCACAACAAAAGTGAATGTGGTGGAGCTGGTTCGTAAGGAGAAGTTGAGTGGAATTGTAGAGGGTGAAAGAAGGTGTTTGATCAGAATTTGTGTGTGAGTAATTTTGCAGATGGGCAGATGTTTGAAGATGAACGACAGTGGTTTTTCGAAGAGGCTAGTAGGTGTTCAAAGGGATGGAAGTAGGCGTGGATATTGTAGAGAGAAAACGGCACAGAAGAGAAATTTTGGGAAGGAAATTTTGTTTTTTTTTATTGCAGAAACTTGGAAAAAAAATGAAAAGGGGAAAGAAATTGTATGGAAATCAGGAAAGAAATTGTACATAAAAGGCAAAAAAAAAAAGTCTTTTAATTAGAAGATTATAGTATCAATAATTTAATACTAAATTGTCTAAATAAGATTTTATTTCCCTATATATGAAAAAAATCCAAGAAATACAATATAATATTTTTGTGTTTTTTTTAACTGAAAAAAAAGAGAGAAAAAATAAAATTAAAAAAACATAAAAATATAACCCAAAGGATTTTTTAATAAAAATTATTTTGGTCCCCGGCAACGGCACCAAAATTTTTTTGCGAATAAATTATACAATTGTAAACAACTGTAAAATCCGTTCGGCTTTTCTAAACAACAAGGATTGTTGTAGAGGGTGTCGAACTCTGGGACGAAAAATGTTTTAATTAATAAATCCAATCAAGTTATTCCAAGATTTTGATTGATTGAAAACACAGAAAATAACACCAATTAAATAAAAAAGAGAGATTTATCTAATAAGAGAAAGCAATTAGGGGATAATGACATAGATTAGATTCATACTCATCAATAGCCAACAAATAAATATAGATCTAATTCATGTTTCTGTCACAAACACGAATCAACGATAAATAGATTCTTTGAAACAAATAAGTAAATAACGACAAGCATAGCCTATGCAGGAGCTGAGCTCTTAATAACCATAGACTATCAGGACAGATTCACTAATTAATTTCTAAAACCCTTAAATTAGATCTAAATCTGATAATTGTTAGATCGAACACGAATATACCCTGTGAAGGAGCATAGCTCTTAAACGACATAGAATATGAAGGTTCAAATCTAACCCTTGATTCATACACAGATCTACATGTATAAAGTCCTCATCTATTCGCTATGTGATTCATGTTGAATCATATCTATTAACGTCATCACCCCCTAATCAAAGGGGATTAGCTAGACATAGCTAAAGAAGAAGAAAAACAGAAATTAAATAACATGAACATAAATAAAACTAAATAGAACAGAGGAAGAAGCGTTTTATTCCAAGAGAAAGATTATAGAATAAAACTAAGTGTGTTTTACATTGAATGAGATAAAGTGTATTTATAGCTGATATGACAAAGGCTACTAGGCAAATTCCATAATGAGGGACTAAATAATTAGCCCAACTAACACATAAGCTAGTGTGAACGCAGCTGTAGAGTGAGAGGCCTTGCAAATGAGCTAATGTGAACGCGTATGAATAAATTTGCAATTTATAATAGCTTGTGGGCATCAAATGGCATCAATATCAATTGTTTTGAGCATGAACAGGAACTCCATAACATCTGCAACAAGCTATCATTATGAAAAGGCATTGGATTATCATATGCGGCAGAAGGTGGTTGAACAGCGACATTTCTTCAAGCTTTAATCTTACTCTCAAAATCAACACTCTTCATGCACCAATTCTTCAAGCTTTTCAACAATTACGTGCATTAATCCAATCATCATAAATAATCTGAAAACACAACTATAAATACATAGTATCAATTATTTTAAATATAAAATAAGATAAATAAGAGGATAAAATATACACAATTATGTGTATGTCATACTCCTTTACAGTCGAATTTCCTTGTTTGAGTTCTAAGAACCTCTCCATATGTATGCTCCTCTCAGCTTAGGAAAGAAATTTCATTCCAAACCCCTATGTCTATAATCTTCCCAAGTTTCCATCGAACGTGCAGCTTGGGTGACTTCCCACTAAAATGAGGCTTCGTCCTTTAATAGCCAAGCAGCCAACTGAATCTTTCTTTGGTCCTCCACTTCAAAGATTACGAATAAGTCCTCGGTCTCCTTAAGCCAATTCTGAACTTCTACGAATGCCTCATTCCCGTGGAGTGGCTACCCGCCCATAGCACGAAAGTCCTTGCAGATCTTGGCGAAGTTATCTGCCCTTAGAGGGGCAGGAGGAATGTAACACCCCGTATTTTCTGTGAACTTAAGAATTACAAATCTGAGTATAATTAAAATATAAAATCAGAATCAAGGGAAACGGGCTGTGCCATTGCGTTCGTCTTGGAAAAATACACGAAATAGAGTCCGAAATTTCGCAAATCGGAGTCCATATGACCAAGTTATGGCCTTCCAAAGTGCAGAAAAAAATTAAACAGCACAGACCAGGTCGACTGGGGGGTCGACTGGGGAGTCGACCCTAGAGTCGACCTGCCCCCAGGGGTCGACCCTAGAGTCGACCTACCCCCAGGGGGTCGACCCTAGAGTCGACCTACCCCCAGGGGGTCGACCCTAGTGTCGACCTGGGGGTCGACCTGCCTCCCGAATCTGCTTTTCTGCCTGGGTGCGTTCTGATGTATCTGGTCTCGTTTTCTGTCTAGATTCGTCTGCCTAAACCTATTTAAACAGCCCCAAACCTAGCCTTCTCTGCACACAATTCAATTCTGCTTCTACTCTGCCTCTGTTCTAAATTAAAAATAAAAATTGTGTTGTTACTCTGCTGGAATCAAAACTAGAAGACAATCAACATCAACCTAAATTCAATTAGAGATTAGAGCTTCTACAACGGTTCTACAACAACTAGAGTTCTTTCTTTAATCCAATTAAGGAAAGTACAGTTATTTTCCGCTATAAACGTTAATTCTGATTTTGACATGAAT
Source organism: Allium sativum (assembly GCA_030737875.1). Classification (NCBI taxonomy): domain Eukaryota; kingdom Viridiplantae; phylum Streptophyta; class Magnoliopsida; order Asparagales; family Amaryllidaceae; genus Allium; species Allium sativum. Next base: position 1,754,683 of record CM060912.1, on the reverse strand, counting down.
TGTGAATCTGAATCTGAGATAATATCTGTTTTGTTCTGATTTGGTTTGTCTTATTCTGTACCTCTTTCCTCTTTCTGTTCTACAGCCAGGCTACTACGAGCCTGAGCCAATCTCATAAGAGATTAACATGCGCTAAAATGTTTGGGACAGTAAAATAAATGATGCATAAATTGGGCATGACCAATAGGTGACTAATTTGAGGAAAGAACATGGACTGTAGCTAGAACATGAATCTGAGACATATGATTGGACATGTTATATTTATAACATAAAAAGGTATTGGACATATGATTTGTGGACATGACATAAAAAGGTATATAATTGAACATAAATATAGACTGTATTGAACACAGGATTTAGGATAAAGAGAATATGGCCTAGTTATAAAGATTTACATGAAAGCAGGATATCTATTAATGTAAATAAACACCTAAGTAAGGGACCTTTGGGATATATGACATGCATAGTAATCTATGGCTATATTCGGTATAAATTATATGGATCTTCTGTACTATGCAAGTTTAATAAAAATTTGGAACATATGATATATGGTAAATATATGACCATAATCTGTGCTATGTAAATTTAATACAAACATAGGGTATATGATAATATTGTGAATTATGACTATTATTTATGCACGTGAACTTAGGCAATGTTTATAATTAGGCATGGTATGAAACTTTAAGAAATAAGTAAATTTGTTATATTTGCCTAATTTGCTAGTTGTGTTACATTGCCTAATCTGCTAGTTCTGTTATATTGCTTAATCTGCTAGTTCTGCTCTACTGCCTAGTCTGCTAGATTTGTTCATCTGCCAAATCTGTCATTTGCTAAGTCTGTTGAAAATACTAAATCTGCTAGTTTGCTTAATCTGCTAAGTCGCCTAACTTGAGAAATTTGTTATCTGCTATATCTGTTGAGTTGGTATAATTAGTCCGCTATTGACATAATCTGAATTGGCTATAGTTATGAATAACTGACATGTATATTAGGCGTGGGTATTAATGATAAATCATTAATTAATTGGCCGCAGAGATAAACATGGCTAACTCGAGGTTAGAATGAGTTTGCGGCGTAATTCTGCCCGGAACCGCCCGGCATATTCCAGTGGTCGCAAACAATAGGTTCTAATGTGAGAAGTTAGTCATAACGTGCTTGAAACCCGAGGTTTGACTCAGTTTGCGACAGAAACCTGCCCGGAACCAACCGGCCTAACCAGTAGCCGCAAACTGTCAGTCTAATGTGAGGGGTTTGGGCATTAATATTTAATTAATGAAAATCTGAGATAATTATGATGTTTAAAACGTGTTGGGTAAGGTTAAACCAATTGGACCAATGAATCTGATGAACCCGTTTCGTGAATCCGTAGGCCCAATACAAAGTTAGATAATCTGGAACCAGTTAATCTGTAAGCTTGTTAATCCGAACATCTGATCCGTTAGTCTGAAAAAAACCTGTTAACTTGATTGTCTGATCTGTGAACTAGTTAACCTAAATTTTGTATGTCGGAAACTTGTAGACAAGTTAAGCTGAAATCTGTTAGTCTGGGGACACAAGGTTAGGAGAAGAATTACTTGTGTCATCTGTTGTTTGGGACCCATATTAGTCAGTAACCCTTTCTGGTATCAAAACTTTGACCCAACAGTAAGTAGGGTCCGGGCACGCTTACTGAACTAATTATAAGCGGTTCATTCTGATAATGGCGAGGGGTGTTGATGGTGCCTTCCAACCGGGTCATGTGCGTGCATGGATCCCGGTCTGCCTTTGAGGATGTAAGACGCCGTGACATCTGTAAATAGGTCTGTGCCAATTGGTTGTCACTTTAGGGAGTGATACACCCAACTGTGGGGCCGACACAGGATATTTATGTATTAGGGAGCCGATCGCTTGGGTTAGGGTTTTAGGGTACACTTAGTTCTGTCTGTTTCTGTTGGTACCGTCTGTTTCTATTGGGTGGTAACACCTGTCTGTTTCTGTGTGTTTCCATCTGTTCGGGTGGTAAAGGCCCATTACTAGTGTACACCTAATTCTACATTCTGTTTCCGTAGGGATTAATCTGTTTCTGCTTCTGTTTGTTTCTGATCGGGTAGTAAAGGCCCATTATTAGCATTCAGTTTCTGTTAAATTATTCTGTGCTCTTTCCTGTTTCAGTTTAGACATTAGGGTGACACCTAATTCTGTTATACTAGTATTAGTGCAGAGAAGTGTAAAGCAATAGCTTATATCATTCTGTTCTTCGGTTATATCTGCTACACCTGTTAATTACGGTTATCTCTCATCCAGTTTTATGTTCATGTCATAATATTATTATCTGTTCATATGCTGAAAGTCACTGGACTTGCCAGACTTTATGTCTGACCCTTGTTGTTTCGCCTCTTTTCTTCCGTTCCCCCCCCCCTCCCAGGTTTATCTAAGGAGGGAATACTTTAGCTTGATCCAGATTTCTCTTTGCTTGAAGTGCTTGAAGTATGGCTTGGCTCTGTATAGCTTCCGTTCTATGGGGATTATGATTTTAAACCATGCATTTTGAAGGCTTTTGTACAAGACTGAAATTTTGTACTTGAATTCTGAGGTTTGAAAGGATGTAACCATATTGATTTCTGTTTCCGCTGTAATAAAGCTAAAAAATTTCAAGTACTGTTTCATCTGTCTTGTAAGTTTCTGTTCTGTTTACTAAAAAGCTCCACCAAAGTTAAGGCATTCCCTTTTGAGTGACCTTAACGGAGGTGGGGTGTTACACTTGGTATCAGAGCTGAAGGTTACCAGATTTTATAAAAAAAGTTTTGAAAACTATTTTCAAAAAGGTTTTGAAAGGAAGTATTTTCAAAAATAAAGCTTATTTTGAAAAACATAATCCCCAAGAGCCATATATCTTTCTTTCAGTCCTTTTTGTATTGAACCTTTCCTTATTCGTTTCAGCATGTCTGAAGCATCTGAGATACCAGAGGGTGTTCATGTACCCGGTTGGTTTCGTCAATATCTTGAGGCTAGGACCGCCGCTGCAGGTCCAGCAAATGATCCCCCTCCCCCACCCCCTCCTCGTGCAATTGCTTTATCAAAGATCTGTAGAGATTTTAGGGCCATGATTGGGAAGGATTTCAAAGGAACTGAATCATTCGTAGAAGCGAGGAATTGGCTCAAAGAAACTGAGGATCTATTCGTTATCTTCGAGGTGGACGATAGGCAGAAGGTACAGTTGGCGGTATGGCTGCTCAAAGACGAAGCTTCCTACTGGTGGGAAGTCACTAACGCCGAGAGGCTGGTTGAGACATGGATGGATTTCAGAACAAGGTTTGAGACAAAATTTCTCTCGCAAGCTGAACGGAGTTTACAATTGGAAAAGTTCTTATCTCTTAAGAAAGGAAGTATGACGGTCAAGGAATACGTCAACCAGTTCAACCAACTAGCTAGGTTCGGATTGGATTATTCAACACTCAGCATAAAAAGGCTCTCCGCTTTGTTAAAGGATTGAACGAGCCACTGCACAGCCTAGCCATGACCCATGTACCCATGGGAGCAACTTACGAGAAATTGGTGGATATGGCACTACTTCACGAGGAAGACAAGGGCCCGAAAGAGACAAAGAAGGGGGAACCACAGAATAAGAAAGCGGGGCCCAAAAAGGAAACACAAAAGAAGGATGAAAAGACTGAAGATAAGAAGGGGAAAAAGTGCTTTACTTGTGGGAGCTCGACTCATCTAAACAAGGATTGCAGAAAAAGGAAAGGCACTTGCTTCAACTGTGGAGAGACGGGACACTTCACTAGGGACTGCCCGAAGAGACGAGGGCAAGGAGGGCAGGCAAACACTCTCGAGGCTAGTGGCTAGGATAGAAATAGGAAAATTTCTATAGTAGGTTTAATTTCTTTATCTGATTAGGGAGTTAAGACTTTTTCTGATTTTGGTATTTTGATTTTTGTAATCGATACTTTGCACTTTAATACTAGTATTATTTCTGAATTCCGCTGTAGACTCAGACCCATAAAGGTTATGGCTCATCTGTTTGAGATTGGGGTTTGTGGGATATGATTTTTATCATGCTTAGCTTCCTAAGAATCATTAGGGAATCTGATCTGTACCAATAGTCTGTAAATATTTGATTAATTCTTCTTTCCAGTTTTGACATTGGCTAAAGGAGGTGATCCTCTGGGTGTCAATCTGATGTTGATTTCGGTCTTCGGGGTTGATACTTAGGGGAATTATTTTCTCAACCAATGTCTGATAGGAATCAAGTTTTTGTTTTATCTGTACTCGCTTCCATCACTCGACTGTATCCTATCAATCGAGTGTTCAACTTATAGATAGGAATCCTAATGGGTGTAAACATGTGTTTGAGACATGTTATGTTTGATGGTTGCAAGTGGATGCAAGTGGTTGCGAGTGGATGCCCGTGGATGCATAAACACACACTAGGCACTAGATCGGCTCGAAAACACTCACATACTGCATATGGATGTGTGAGCATTTTAAATTTTTATGGATGCAAAATGGTTGAATCAGCACATGGATGTTGCATATGAGTGGATGGTTGTGCACTCATATAGAAATGATATGTATCAAATAGGAAAATTGCATACATATTGGACTCATGGCACTGACATAATTCGCATTAAGGAGGTCAACTAAATCAGTAGACCGCCTGATCTTTGCATTAGATAAGGAACATATACACACACTTTTGCAAATGTTCATACAGCACTAGAAATTTCTAAGGACAATGGATGCTTGTGGACGATGACTGAGTAGATGAGTGATTGGATGGTAGGACACATTCTTCTTAACTTGAAGATTTCGGGGACGAAATCCTTTAAGGAGGGGAGAATGTAACACCCCGTATTTTCTGTGAACTTAAGAATTACAAATCTGAGTATAATTAAAATATAAAATCAAAATCAAGGGAAACGGGCTGTGCCATTGCGTTCGTCTCGGAAAAATACGCGAAATAGAGTCCGAAATTTCGTAAATCGGAGTACATATGACCAAGTTATGGCCTTCCAAAGTTCAGAAAAAAATTAAACAGCACAGACCAGGTCGACTGGGGAGTCAACCCTAGAGTCGACCTGCCCCCAGGGGTCGACCCTAGAGTCGACCTGCCCCCAGGGGGTCGACCCTAGAGTCGACCCTAGTGTTTACCTGGGGGTCGACCTGCCTCCCGAATCTGCTTTTCTGCCTGGGTGCGTTCTGATGTATCTGGTCTCGTTTTCTGTCTAGATTCGTCTTCCTAAACCTATTTAAACAGCCCAAAACCCAGCCTTCTCTGCACACAATTCTATTCTGCTTCTACTCTGCCTCTGTTCTAAATTAAAAATAAAAATGGTGTTGCTACTCTGCTGGAATCAAAACTAGAAGACAATCAACATCAACCTAAATTCAATTAGAGATTAGAGCTTCTGCAACGGTTCTACAACAACTAGAGTTCTTTCTTTAATCCAATTAAGGAAAGTACAGTTATTTTCCGCTATAAACGTTAATTCTGATTTTGACATGAATTGTGAATCTGAATCTGAGATTATATCTGTTCTGTTCTGATTTGATTTATCTTATTCTGTACCTCTTTCCTCTTTCTGTTCTACAGCCAGGCTACTACGAGCCTGAGCCAATCTCATAAGAGATTAACATGCGCTAAAATGTTTGGGACAGTAAAATAAATGATGCATAAATTGGGCATGACCAATAGGTGACTAATTTGAGGAAAGAACATGGACTGTAGCTAGAACATGAATCTGAGACATATGATTGGACATGTTATATTTATAACATAAAAAGGTATTGGACATACGATTTGTGGACATGACATAAAAAGGTATATAATTGAACATAAATATAGACTGTATTGAACACAGGATTTAGGATAAAGAGAATATGGCCTAGGTATAAAGATTTACATGAAAGCAGGATATCTATTAATGTAAATAAAAACCTAAGTAAGGGACCTTTGGGATATATGGCATGCATAGTAATCTATGGCTATATTCGGTATAAATTATATGGATCTTCTGTACTATGCAAGTTTAATAAAAATTTGGAACATATGATATATGGTAAATATATGACCATAATCTGTGCTATGTAAATTTAATACAAACATAGGGTATATGATAATATTGTGAATTATGACGATTACTTATGCACGTGAACTTAGGCAAGGTATGAAACTTTAAGAAATAAGTAAATTTATTATATTTGCCTAATTTGCTAGTTGTGTTACATTGCCTAATCTGCTTGTTCTGTTATATTCTTAATCTGCTAGTTCCGCTCTACTACCTAGTCTGCTAGATTTGTTCATCTGCCAAATCTGTCATTTGCTAAGTCTGTTGAAAATACTAAATCTGCTAGTTTGTTTAATCTGCTAAGTCGCCTAACCTGAGAAATCAGTTATCTGCTATATCTGTTGAGTTGGTATAATTAGTCCGCTATTGACATAATCTGAATTGGCTATAGTTATGAATAACTGACATGTATATTAGGTGTGGGTATAAATGATAAATCATTAATTAATTGGCCGCAGAGATAAACATGGCTAACTCGAGGTTAGAATGAGTTTGCGGCGTAATTCTGCCCGGAACCACCCGGCATATTCCAGTGGTCGCAAACAATAGGTTCTAATGTGAGAAGTTAGTCATAACGTGCTTGAAACCCGAGGTTAGACTCAGTTTGCGACAGAAACCTGCCCGGAACCAACCGGCCTAACCAGTAGCCGCAAACTGTCAGTCTAATGTGAGGGGTTTGGGCATTAATATTTAATTAATGAAAATCTGAGATAATTATGATGTTTAAAACGTGTTGGGTAAGGTTAAACCAATTGGACCAATGAATCTGATGAACCCGTTTCGTGAATCCGTAGGCCCAATACAAAGTTAGATAATCTGGAACCAGTTAATCTGTAAGCCTGTTAATCCGAACATTTGATCCGTTAGTCTGAAAAAAACCTGTTAACTTGATTGTCTGATCTATGAACTAGTTAACCTAAATTTTGTATGTCTGAAACTTGTAGACAAGTTAAGCTGAAATCTGTTAGTCTGGGGACACAAGGTTAGGAGGGGAATTACTTGTGTCATCTGTTGTTTGGGACCCATATTAGTCAGTAACCCTTTCTGGTATCAAAACTTTGACCCAGCAGTAAGTAGGGTTCGGGCATGCTTACTGAACTAATTATAAGTGGTTCATTCTGATAATGGCGAGGGGTGTTGATGGTGCGTTCCAACCGGGTCATGTGCGTGCATGGATCCCGGTCTGCCTCTGAGGATGTAAGACGCCGTGACATCTGTAAATAGGTCTGTGCCAATTGGTTGTCACTTTAGGGAGTGATACACCCTACTGTGGGGCCGACACAGGATATTTATGTACTAGGGAGCCGATCGCTTGGGGTTGGGTTTTAGGGTACACTTAGTTCTGTCTGTTTCTGTTGGTACCGTCTGTTTCTGTTGGGTGGTAACACCTGTCTGTTTCTGCGTGGTACCGTCTGTTCGGGTGGTAAAGGCCCATTACTAGTGTACACCTAATTCTACATTCTGTTTCCGTAGGGATTAATCTGTTTCTGCTTCTGTTTGTTTCTGATCGGGTAGTAAAGGCCCATTATTAGCATTTAGTTTCTATTAAATTATTCTGTACCCGTTCCTGTTTCAGTTTAGACATTAGGGTGACACCTAATTCTGTTATACTAGTATTAGTGCAGAGAAGTGTAAAGCAATAGCTTATATCATTTTGTTCTTCGGTTATATCTGCTACACCTGTTACGGTTATCTCTCATCTAGTTTTATGTTCATGTCATAATATTATTATCTGTTCATATGCTGAAAGTCACTGGACTTGCCAGACTTTATGTCTGACCCTTGTTGTTTCGCCTCTTTTCTTCCGTTCCCCCCCCCCCCCAGGTTTATCTAAGGAGGGAATACTTTAGCTTGATCCGGATTTCTCTTTGCTAGAAGTGCTTGAAGTATGGCTTGGCTCTGTATAGCTTCCGTTCTATGGGGATTATGATTTTAAACCATGCATTTTGAAAGCTTTTGTACAAGACTGATATTTTGTACTTGAATTTTGAGATTTGAAAGGATGTAACCATATTGATTTCTGTTTCCTCTGTAATAAAGCTAAAAATTTTCAAGTACTGTTTCATCTGTCTTGTAAGTTTCTGTTCTGTTTACTAAAAAGCTCCACCAAATTTAAGGCATTCCCTTTTGAGTGACCTTAACGGAGGTGGGGTGTTACAAGGAATGACTGGTGCAGCTGGGGGAGGAACGTTTCTTTGGCCCTCGGCTGGCACCGTAGCCTCCAAATACCTTTGGAACCAGCTGGGTATTATGATGCCTCTGGAAGATTAGGGATGTTTCGTTCCCCAGACATGCTAAAAAAGGAAAAAGGAAGGAATTTAGATAAAGGACCGAAGGATATTACATATGGCTTCTTGGAGAAATATTTTCAAAACAAAATTTTCTTTTTGAAAGTACTTTCTTTTAAAACCTTTTTGAAAATATTTTTCAAACCTTAAGCTCTGATACCAAGTGTGACACCCCACGTACATTAATGTCACTCACAAAGGGAATGCATTAAATTTCGTGAAGCGTTATAGGTAAAAAAACACAAAATATTACAAGACAAATATAAAAATTTTGCAGTGAAAATAAATAACTTTATTAATCATAAGATACCGTGGTTCAAAACATCATTTGTCTGAAATATAAAAACCCATTAAAACATAAAACCCACTGTCTTGTACTTTAGAAATATAAGAGTACATAAAAGAAAGAAAATTCCCCAAGAAAAACATATAGCCATTGCAATTACGATAAGAGCTTGATCCATACATATCAGCAGCTCCAGCAAAATAAGGAGAATCACGGTCAAGCCTGTGTGTTTTCTCCCTGAGGATCTAGAGGGGAAACGGATGAAAGAAGGAGAAACAAAAAGGGTCGGACATAAAGTCTAGCGAGTTTAGTTACTTTTAGCCAGTAAATAAATAAAAGTAACATGATAGACATATAAAGTGGACAGGAGAGATCATTACATAAATGGCAGGTGTGACAAGCAAACATGATAAGGTATATGTGCTTCACTAATGATTCCTCTGCATTGTTACTAGTATATCTAAAATGAGATGACCCCTTCCAGTATAAGTTGGTAGACTTAGGGCATACATCCGAGTGTACCCTAACCACTATCCTAATCGATCGGCTCCCTACTCTGTAGATATCATGTGCTGGCCCCATAGTAGGAGGTATCACTTCCTAAAGTGGAAACCCAAGGTGAGCACAACCATATCTACTGATGTCACGGTCGTCTTAGCCCCGTCTGCCCGGCCCATGCACGCACATGTCCCCGGTCAGTTTGCGCTGCCCACACCATCCATCTTGTTTGGATCTCTTACATTCAATCAGTAAGCATTCCCCTTCTCCGCCTAGTACGGAGTTCTTTACTTTATACCTGTTCTGGGTTACTGACTGAAATGGGTCCTACACAATACGATACAAGCTCTCCCCTTTGTCTTGTATCCCCTCTAGGTTTTCCACCGTCTATGTATACCCTTAGGTATCTTTAATTACAAAGCCCTATATGAGTTATGCTACCCTAAAGGGTGTCTTTAATTACATAACTTTTTTTTGTTTTCCACTGGTTATGTATACCAGTAGGTGTGTTTAATTACATAACCTTATTGGGTTAAGTTCGTGGGCCTATATGTGAATATTACCCACCCCCTCTAATTTACTTAACCCGCCCACTACCCACACAACTTTACTTAAACCTAACTTAAGTCCATAATCATACAATCTTTATGAATTAAATTAGGTTAAGTATCAGTCTTTATGAATTAAATTAGGTTAAGTATGGTCCATTTCATTACCATTTCCAATTATAGTTATAGTGGGCTAGACCTCCCACATTAGGCCTACAACGTGTGGATGCTGGAAATGCCGGTCGGGTCCGGGCAGTCTTTTTCCACAGTTGGGCCTAACCTCATGTCTTAGCCCAACTCATATTTACGTACTTAGACCTCCCACATTAGGTTCAACGTTAATGGCTGTTGGATATGTCGGTCGGGTCCGACCAGACTTCCACCACTAATGTAACCTAACCTCGTGTCATAAGTACAATTACAATTCCTAATTGTAATTGCTAAATATTCTATTTTTATTCAAATCTACCTATGTCATTATAGGTAATTGTTCTATGTTTTCCCCATTTGAATCATGTGTCCATTTCATATAAAGATTACACAAAGTATGCCAATTATAAATCCCTTTTTCCTTTGTTTCCCAACTAACGTATTCGCACGTATTTTGGCGGCATCTAGGCTATAAAGTAGCCTAACCATAGCGATAAAAAGGGAATATGATAAGGTGATAGTTTCAACATGTATTGGCTTAAACATACTCGCATGATAACCAAGCGAATGGGAATGAAATCAACATTATAACAAGGTGGACATAAAACTGATGACTTGTGGCAATTACTACGATGTCAAATCAAACATAATGAGATCTAGATGTATAACCAATTGGATCTAGCTTAATTAAGGTGACATAGAAACATGTTTAGATCTAAAGATGGATTCACATGTCAAGTTTATAACAGATCTAGATTGATCACAATATGACAGGTGAAAGGTGATTCACATAAATAACTAGATCCAATGTTACAACTGTCCAATCTTAATAGATGTATATTTACCACAATACAATTATAATTCAAGATCACATAGACAACATAATGAAATAGCCACATTCACATTACATCTAGGGAATTAGATCCATCATGACATTGTATAAGATTTAACAATACAGTTTACAACATATCCAATTTACTGTCTTTCACAATTCACTTTTATTTATCTAAACCTAAAAGTAACTAGAAAACTCACAGCGTTAGGTTTAGAGAATTGAGAAAGAACGAATCTAGAATTCTGAATTTTATTTGCGAAGTATGTTGTTGTAGAAAACGATTTCGTCTCACTTCACACCCCAGCAGCATATGGCCTCCATGATTTCCAATGTAGAAAACAGGATGATAGGACACATATATATAGCTGTAGAACCTCAAAAACCAACTATGCCACCTCAGCCCTAGAGGTGTCGACACCCCTATGGGTGGGTCGACACCCCTCTAGGGGAGTGACCCCCTAGAGCAGAAATTTTTCCGCTCAGAGGAATTTTTCGAATTTGAATATTCTGGATAGAATTCTGACTCATCCCTGACTCATGCGTATATATAATTTTTCTGTGCGTATACAAACTTAAAACCCTCATAACTTATTCATACGGTGTCCGTTTTACGCAAACGAATTGTCTATCTTGACCAGAATTTCGAGGTAGACGCAATGGTGCAGTCTGTTTCCTCTAATTCTGAATATTAAATTAATTATTATTTAATTTATTCTCTTTAATGTCATTAAAAATTCAGGGTGTTACAATCCGGGTCCGAGCAACCGACCTCCTCCTCGACAGAACCCAACTATCGCCGCTCAAGGTCAAGAGCCTAATTCTCCAGCGACTCGTCCGGCTCGAGATCTTCCGGACCAAGATGCATAACAACCATCTCAGCCTCGCCATCCAAACCAAAACCAAGCTGTTGATGTCGACGACATGGAGGAGGATGAGCCCGACATGAATCATAGAAGACATCCACGGAACAAGACTCCCGGGGCTCGTCGACACCCATGGATTCCGCCGGAAGATCAACGTCATACCTATCTTCCCAACATGGTTAGTATGATCATGCGAGAAATGCGAAGGAACTTCAATGAACCTTGGGAAGCATACCATAGGCACTACCCCTTTAGAAGGATTGTACACGAAGAAGAGTGGCCTCGATGCTTCGTCATGCCGGAAATGACACTCTACGATGGCACAATAGATCCCTGTGCCTTCCTAAATTGCCATGAATGGAAAACGGACTCCACCCAGGCCTCAGATCCGGTCTAACGCAAGTGCTTCGCAGTCTTCTTAGCCAGCACAGCTTTACACTAGTTATCTCACCTTCCGCTCGAGTCCGTCAGTACTTTCGGCCAGCTCGCCACAACTTTGGTTAGAAATTCTGAGTGCACGTCCCAACTCCGAAGAACACCCTCACCTTGACCAACCTATACCAAGGACTCACCGAGTCACTTAAAAGCTAACTTTTGTGGTTTAACACCGCTCCCGCCAAGGTCGACGATCCCCAGCCTCACAATGTTCTTTTTCAGCTTGTAATGGGTGTTCTCCCAGCGTAAGAGTTTGGGCATGGATGGATAAAAAGCAGCCCAAGAGCCTCGGCGCTTTCAACGAGAAGGCCGATCAGTTCTTGCGCCAAGAAGAAGCAAGGCGTAGTCGAAACTCCCAAACCAACCGTCCCAACAACCCACATACGTACATTGCCAACGACGACATCTAAGGAAAGTAAGTGGGTGAGCCCTTCGGCAAGGACAAGTGGGCGGCCCCTACAAGCAAAGACGAACAACGGCAGGCCAGTGGTCGTAATAACAACCAAAATCCGACGGATCTCAAGAGGCCAAGCTGCCTCTAAACTTATGAAACTTGTACTCCCTTGAATGAAGGCCTAGTGAACATCTACTTAGCAACATATAATACCCTTGACTACAAAACGGCTAAGTACAGGGAGTTGACGGACTGCGAAAAGAACTCCGACAAGTATTGTCGATACCATGATCTATATAGAAACACTACTAACGAGTGTCGCCAACTCAAGGACGCCATCGAGAAGCTCATCCGATAAAAGCGCCTCGAACAATATGTCAAAGCTCCATTCCCTCCTGAGACAACTCTTGGTCCTTCCATGCCCGCACCTCCGGCTCCTGCCTAAGCAAATTCTGGACTATCTAACTAAAGGTGGGAACGTAATTAACACCATATGTGGCGGGCCTTACGCCAAACACGAAAGTTTCCAAAAATTAGAGGAGTATGTAAGCTCCATCAAGCTCGCAAACTTCGAGGTTTGCTCTGCTCCAGATGAATCCATTTCTGCTAAGCTTCAGAAAAAAATGCAGGACCGCATCGTCTTCCATTAGACGAAATATACGTGAATTTATCTCCCGACTACATACCCTCTTGTAATCACAGCTCAAATCGGTTCTGCATTTGTTCGAAGGGTGTTGATCGACTCAGGAAGCACGATCAACATCAACTTTAAAGCTGCTTACGACCAAATGAAGCTGGAAACTAAAGACTTGAAGCCCTACCATGCCATGATCCATGGCTTCAAGGGATCATCCAGTCTCCCCATAGGAATGATCGATCTGCCTGTCGAACTCGGTGAGGGTAGTCGGAGCCGGATCTGAGTCCGCAATTTTATGGTTATCGACATCATCTCCCCCTACAATTGTTTCTTCGGACGTCCCTTCCTAACAAAATTCTGAATCTGCATATTGCCATGGTCCCTCCTAATGAAGTTCCCAATGGAGAATAGCATCGGAACAATTAAAGGGGACTGGGCGGCATCCCGGGACTGCTACGCCATGGAATGGAAGAGCGCACACAGGAAGGACAACGGCAAGACCGTGCCTTTGCCCTCCTACGTCAAGAACATCTCACCATAATAATCAAAGGCGTTTGAGCCCTGGCTCAGGTGCCACTCCCGCATTTCCGACGACCTCGATCCAAGGGAAGGCGGAGAGCCTGAATACGAAAGGGCCACTCCCGTTGAACCAACCGAAGATATCTCAGTCAGTATAACGACATATCAAAAGTCTTGAAAATCGGGTCGCAACTTCACCATACAATAAAAGACGATCTCGTGGATTTCTTATGAGCCAACCTCGACATGTTCGCTCGGACTTATTCAAACATAAGGGGCATCGACCTCGCAATTTCTTGCTACCAGTTAACTCTCAATCCCGCAATACCTCCAATCACGCAGAAATGTCACTTCCTAGGCCCCGAAACAAACGTGCTCAATGAAGAGGTAGACCGGCTACTCAATAATAACTTCATTTGCGAAGCCAACTACCCCAATTGGGTCTCCAATCCAGTTCTAATCAAGAAACAAAACGGAAAGTGGTGAACATGCATTAATTTCTCCAACCTAAACAAGGCATGCCCTAAAGACAGCTTCCCGCTCTCGAAGATCGATCAGCATGTCGACTCGACCGTCGGGTACTAAATCTTTTCCTTTATGGATGCTTACCCGGGCTACAATCAAATTCTGATTTACCTTCCTGATCAGGATCACACTTCTTTTATAACTGATCTCGGGCTCTACTGTTACCGTGTCATGCCTTTTAGTCTTAAGAATGCCGGAGCCACTTACCAATGCATGGTCAATTGCCTATTCAAGGACCTGATTGGAAAAACCATGGAGGTATACGTGGATGATATGCTGGTAAAATCAAAAATGTCGAGCGACCACGTCCACGACCTTCCAAAATGTTCGATGTCCTCTGACGGTAGGACTTGAAACTCAACCCCCTGAAGTGCTCCTTCGGAGTCGCTTTAGGAAAATTCCTAGTTTTCATCGTCAACTCCCGAGGCATTAAAGCTAATCCGGATAAGGTCAAAGTCATCCAATGTTGACACACTTTTTGATCAAAGATGTCATACATGGAATTTATGGTTAGCACCTTGCTCAAACATAGAGAACATCGTCAGAAGACAAGAAGCGATTTGGTTGAAGTCGCATCACAAACAAAGAACAACCTGAAACTCCTATCAGATGACCTCTTTTGGGCCCGAAAACAGTAATTACAGTGCTTTGCGTAATAAACCTTGTAGCCCTCTAAATTAGCTTCAGTTATAGATTTCGTTTGGCCCAATCGGACTTACAGTTTGGAATTACGCTTGTTTCCGTGAATGGGTGTAATCTGACATCGACTGGAAAACACTTGGATGAAGTGACGGAGCGTTGTTACCTTGGCTCGTGGAACCCACCTCGGCTCGTGGCCTGACCCAGCTCGCCCCCCGGCTTGTGGAGCCACCACCGGGTCGCCTCTTAGGGCGCCCCCCACTTGGGTCGTGGGCCACGACCCGGCTCGTGGTGCCCCGTTGGACCACGTCCCGGTTCGTGGTGCACCCCTAGACCACGAGCCGCATGTTCCTGAACAACAACCCTTGGTTTAGACCTATTCTCAAGGCTAATCTCACTCCTATCAATCTGGATCAGATTACACATGGCATAACACGACTTGGAGAGGTTTCCAGGACATTTTCCAACTTATTTCAAGATTATTAGGATGCATGCCACATGTCCCGCAAACCACGTACTGTAAATGACTATAAATACAACACAGGAAGGCATTTTGAAGGGATTCTCTTGGCTTTTTGGCAC
Organism: Allium sativum; assembly: GCA_030737875.1. Lineage (NCBI taxonomy): Eukaryota > Viridiplantae > Streptophyta > Magnoliopsida > Asparagales > Amaryllidaceae > Allium > Allium sativum. The sequence continues at coordinate 1,739,431 of CM060912.1, read as the reverse complement.
TAATACTTCTCGGCCTCCATTACCAGCCACACAAGGACATTGTATCTTCTTCAAACCAATATAACACGAGGATTTCATGTATAAACTTCTTACCACTTTTCATTGTAAACATGAGGATTTCACGAATAAAACCGAGAGAATTGTACTTGTAACTTTTTAGGATTTAAGAAGAGATAAAGTGGACATAGGTTTGGTTTGAGCCGAACCATTATAAAAACCTCATGTGTCTCCTTTTATTTTATTGTTTTTGCGTTATATTATCTGAGATTTATGATTATGAGGTCTTCACAGTGCATTTGGGTGTTAGGCCCAGATTTTGGTCTAACGTTTTGGCGTGCCGGGAAGGGGTCACACGATAATTTCAACTTCTATCCTGTATTATTTGGCTATTGGATCAATGGCAATCAAAAGGAAGAAAACCAGAACTTCCTCTCATGCTGAGGATGTTGACGCTGAAGGTGCACAGAACGAGGCAAGCCAGGAAGCTTCCTCTCATGGAGATCCATCATCATACTTGACTCGAGAAGAGATGAATGGCGTTCTCACTTAACTGAGAGCTCAGATGGCAAGTAAAGATGATCTCCTCTAAAAACAACAGGAGATGATGGATGAATTCTTCGCTCGGATGGATAGAGGGCCGAACAACATTCATGTCATGGAAAACGGAGCCACCGAAGCGGCTCACGTAAACCATCACGATTGGGTCGGGTCGAGCCCAGCGACCCGTGACCCTCCAGCACCTATGCTCGGGGGCAACCACTTCCATATTGGAATACATAGCGAACCTCTTCAGCTTCGGTTCAGATGGATATCAGAATGCAAGCTCTCACTCAACAGCAAGAATCGACTCGTGATGGGGACCCACGACCGGTCGGGTCGCCCCTTCGAACCGTGAGTCGCGACCCTCATGGTCCACGAACCGGCCTCCTCGATCCACGAGCCGCGATCCTAAGGCAGTAGTTCACCAGCAACTTCCTCCTTCTCTTGCATTACACGCTGGGGGAACCAGCTCTAACTTTGGAAACTTGCAACAACTTTTTAAATGAAATCGGATAGCCGACCTGATTGAACGCCTCTCGATAGGCCACACATATCAGAATGACGTGGATGATGTTAATCACAATCCATTTACATAGGAAATTAGGAATTCACGCAATTCCCCGGATTTCAAACTTTCGTAACTGGAGCCATATAACCGCAGGACGGATCCCACCGTGCACCCGATGCACTACAAAGACAAATGGAGGTTCAATCGGCGTCAGAAAACATCATGGCATAATTCTTCCCCCTCCTTTTGACAGATATAGCCGCTATGTGGATTCGAACGGAATCGAGAATAGCTGGAACATGTAGGTCTCCTGATTTATTGAAAAATTTCGAGTCCACATCGCTCGATCCAAGAACGTAATGTCGCTCACCACGATCAAGCAGAGGCCTAGAGAAACTCTGCGCTCATTTCTGGAAAGGTTCATCGTTGTAGAGGCATCAGTTGACCGACCAAAACCATTCATGGTATTTATGGCAGCAATATCTGCCATTCTAGATAAATCGGAATTCAAAAAATCTTTGTACCGAGATCCACCACGAAATCTAGGCGAGCTCTACCTTAAAGAAGATAGATTTCTACGGGAAGAAGATGCAACTTCCGAGAAGAAAGTTCTCGATGTCAACATGCTTAAAGACGGAGAATCGCTTGATTATGGAAAAGGAAAGGGAAAAGCTATTGTCAAGAATGACCGCAACACTTAGCCCCGGAGAGGGCCCAAATATTAAAAGTACACTGAATTCAATTCAACGCTGATTGACATCTACATAGATGCAAATGGAACAATCTCCTACCCAAAGCCTCCTAGGAGGGAGCCATCGCAAAGAGAACTTGATTCTGGAAAACATTGCATATTCCATGATACGGATGAACATGACACAAAAGACTGCAGGCACTTACAAGATATGATTGAAGAATGGGTTAAACATGGAGAGCCATCCGAGTTTGTGAAACAATCAACAATGCCAACACCCGCGCTTCCACCACCTGCTTTCCGGAGAGGGATCGAACCTGGATCGAGCTCTCGTGGGCTCATCATTAACTGATCTGCATGAGATCAACCTGGATTTCCTGCATTTCTTAGGATTTAAGATATGTTCTTTGATTCCTTTAGGTTTTATGATTAGCTAAATCGGAGTACACACGTACGAGGTTAGGATTTAGCCCAGAATCGATGATAATCCAATCAGGATTTGCTTTGGTTTTGCATTTTGAATTGAATAAGGAAGGACTTTCCGAGCATGAATTATGTTTGGCAAATTAAAGTATCCTGTCAGGTTGTGGCAGGATTCTCAATCTCAATCAAAGTATGGTTTATACTTATCTCGGACCCCTAGGTATGGCTTTTGCCTAGGAACAGACTGTCTTGTCAGGTTTTGGCAAGTACAGCTCTATCCTGACATGAGTATGGATTGTACTCACTAAGACTCTTTAGTATAGATTATACTCTAGAATGGCTTATTGTCTTGTTAGGATATGACAAAGGAACTTAATAAAACTCGAGTATGGCTTATGCTCGGTTCTAACTTCCTGGTATAGCTTATACTTGGAAGGTTAGCTCCCCCGCTAGGTTTTGGCTGGATGGTTCGAACGTCCCTTGAGTCTGGTTTATGCTCAAATAGACGCCTACGCATTGTTTATGCTCGAATAGGTTAATCGGTTTTGTCAGGATTTAACACATCTATTTGCCTTCTCTTCTTTGCTGGTATGGATTATACTTGCGGTTAGCGAGCCCGGCGTGGCCTTTGTTTTCTTGGATTATCCAGAACCCATCTTCCGTCAACCAACAAGATAAGCTCGGGGGGCAAACTGGTTGACACACTTTTTGGTCAAAGATATCACACATGGAATTTATGGTCAGCACCATGCTCAAACATTGAGAACATCGTCATAAGAAAGGAAGCGATTTGTTGAAGTCGCATCGCAAACAAAGAATGGTCCGAAACTCCTATCAGGCGACCTCTTTTGGGCACAAAACAATAATTACGGTTATTTGCACAATAAACCTTGTAGCCCTCTGAATTAGATTCAGATAAAGCTTTCATTTGGCTCAATCAGAGTTACGGTTTGGAAGTTACGCTCGTTTCCATGAATGGGTGCAATCTGACATCAACTGGCAAACACTTGGATGAAGTGGCGAAGCGTCATTCCCTTGGGTCGTGGAGTCCACCTCGGCTCGTGGAACCCACCTCGACTCGTAACCTAACCCAGCTCACCCTCTAGGGCTTGACCCCTGGCTCGTGGGGCCACCACTTGCTCATCCCGTAGGGCTCCCCCTCATACAGCTCGTGGGCCACGACCCGGCTCATTGTCTCCCCTAGACCACGAACTGATTCGTGGTGCACCCCTAGACCATGAGTCACTATACCAGAACAGCAACAACCCTTGGTTTTGACCTATTCTCAAGGCTAATCTCACTCCTATCAACCTAGATCTGATTAACCATGGCATAATACGACTTGGAGAGGAGATCTGGACGTTTTCCACCTCATTTCGAGATTTTTGGAATGTGTGCCACATGCCTCGTGAACCGCCTGCTGTAAACGGCTATAAGTACACCAGTGGAAGGCATTTTGAAGGGATTCTCTTGGCTTTTTGGCACTAATACGTCTCGGCCTCCCTTACCAGCCACACAAGGACATTGTGTCTTTTTCAAACCAATATAACACGAGGATTTCGTGTATAATCTTCTTACTTCTTACCACTTTTCATTGTAAACACGAGCATTTCATGCATAAAACTGAGAGAATTGTACTTGTAGCTGTTTAGGATTTAAGAAGAGATAAAGTGGATGTAGGCTTGTTTGAGTCGGACAACTATAAAAACCTCGTATGTCTCTTATTATTTTACGTTTTTGCATTCTATTATCTGAGATTGTGAGGTTTTCACGTTGCATTTGGGTGTTAGGCCTAGATTTTGGTTTAACATTTTGGCGCGCCAGGATGGGGGCAGTCGACCACTTCAGCTTCTAGCTTGGATTATAAGGCTATTAGATCAATGGAAAACAAAAGGGAGAAAACCGGAACTTCCTCGCATGCTGAGGATGTTGACGGTGAAAGCGCAAGGAACGAGACAAGCCAGCAGGCTTCTTCTCATGGAGATCCATCAGCATACTTGAAGCGAGAAGAGATGGATGGAGTTCTCACTGAACTTAGAGCTCAAGTGGAAAGGAAAGATGATCTCCTCCGAAAACAATAGGAGATGATGGACGGATTCTTCGCTAGGATGGATGGAGGGCCGAGCAACATTCAAGTCATGGGAAATGTAGCCACCGAAGTGGCTCGCGTAAGCTACCACGATCGGGTCACGTCGAGCCCAGCGACCCGCGACCCGCTAGCACCTATGCTTGGGGGCAATCCCCTCCCTATTGGAAATAAACAACGACCCTCTTCAGCTCCAGTTCATATGGATATCATAATGCAAGCTGCCACTTAATAGAAGAATCAACTCGTGATGGGGACCCATGACTAGGTCGGGTCGCCCCCCCCCCGAACGCGAGTCGCGACCTCTATGGTCCACGAACTGGCCTCCTCGATCCACGAGTCGTGATCCCCAGGCAGTATTTCACTAGCAACTTCCTCCTTCTCTTGCATTCCACGCTGGGGGCACCAGCTCTGACCTTGGCAACTTGCAACAACATTTTGAGGGAAATCGGCTAGCAGGCCTGATTGAACGCCTCTGGAGAGGCTGCACTTATTAGAATGACGTGGATGACGTCAATCAAAATCCATTCACATAGGAAATCAGGAATTCCCGCGATCCCTGGGAATTTAAACTTCCGCAGCTGGAGCCATACAACGGCAGGATGGATCCCATTGTGCACCTGATGCGCTACAAATGACATATGGAGGTTCAATCGGTGTCGGAAAACGTCATGGCAAAATGCTTCCCCCCTTTTTGACTGATATAGCCATTATGTGGATTTGGTAGCTAGGAACAGAATCGATCAACAGCTGGAATATATTGATCTCCAGATTTATTGAACAGTTTCAAGTCCACATCGCTCGATCCAAGAACAACACGATCAAGCAGAGGCTCAGAGATACTCTGCGCTCATTTATGGAAAGGTTCAACATTGCAGCGGCATCAGTTGACCGACCTGAACCTTCCATGGTATTGATGGCAACAGTATCCAACGTTCTAGATAACTCAGAATTCAAAAAATCTTTGTACCAAGATCCAACGTGAAATCTTGGCGAGTTCTACCTTGAAGTAGATAGATTTATGCGGCAAGAAGATGCAACTTCCGGGAAGAAAGTTCTCGATGTCAACATGCTCAAAGACGGAGAACCGTCTGATTATGGAAAAGGCAAGGGAAAAGCTATTATCAAGAATGACCACAACACCCAGCTCCAGAGAGGGCCTAGATATGAAAAGAACACTAAACTCAATTCAACGTTGAATGACATCTACATGGATACAAATGGAACAATCTCCTACCCAAAGCCTCCCAGGATGGATCCATCGTAAAGAGAACATGATTTTGGAAAACATTGCATATTCCATGATACGAATGGACATGACATAAATAACAACAGACACTTACGAGATATGATTGAGGAACGGATTAGATGTGGAGAGCTACCCGAGTATGTGAAACAATCAACAATGCCAGCACCCGCGCTTCCACCACTGCTTCTCGGAGAGGGAATGAACCTAGATCGAGCTTTCAGGGGCTCATCATTACCTGATCTAGACGAGATCAACTTGGATTTCCTGCATTTCTTAGGATTTAAGATATGGTCTTTGCTTTTTTAGGTTTTTCGATTGGCTAAACTGGAGTACACACGTACGGGGTTAGGATTTAGCCCCAAAGCATGCTCTGCACTCGATGACAAACCAATCAGGATTTGCTTTAGTTTTGCATTTTGAATTGAATAAGCAAGGCCTTTCCGAGCATGAATTATGTTTGGCAAATTAAAGTACCCTATCGAGTTGTGGCAGGATTCTCAATCTCAATTAAAGTATGGCTTATACTTATCTCGGAGCCCTAGGTATGGATCATGCCTAGGGACAGACTGTCTTGTCAGGTTTTGGCAAGTAAAGCTCTATCCCGATATGTGTATGGATTGCAATCACTAAGATTCTTAAGTATGGATTATACTCTAGAACGACTTATTGTCTTGTTAGGATCTGGCAAAGGAACTCAATAAAACTCGAGTATGGCTTATGCTTAGTATGAACTTCCTGGTATGGCTTATGCCTAGAAGGTTAGCTCACCCGCCAAGTTTTGGCAGGATGGTTAGAACGTCCCTTTAGTCTGTTTTATGCTCAAATAGACGCCTAAGCATGGTTTATGCTCGGAAAGTTTAATCAGTTTTGTCAGGATTTGACACATCTATTTGCCTTCTCTTCTTTGCAGGTACGGAGTATACTTGCAGTTAGCGGGCCCGGTGTGGCCTTGGTTTTCTTGGATTATCCAAAACCCATCTTGCTTCAACCAGCAGATATATTCTGGGGGAAAACTTGTTGACACAATTTTTGGCCAAAGATGTCACACATGGAATTTATGGTTAGCACCATGATCAAACATTGAGAACATCGTCAGAAGACAGGAAGCGATTTGGTTGAAGTCGCAACAAAAACAAAGAACGACCCGAATCTCCTATCAGACGACCTCTTTTGGGTACGAAAACAGCAATTACAGTGCCATGCATAATAAATTTTGTAGCCCTCTAAATTAGATTCGGGTAGAGCTTTCGTTTGGCTCAATCGGATTTGTGGTTTGGAAGTTACGCTAGTTTCCGTGAAAGGGTGTAATCTGGCATCGACTGGAAAACACTTAGATGAAGTAATGAAGCGCCATTACCTTGGCTCGTGGAACCCACCTCGGCTCGTAGGACCCACCTAAGCTCATGTCCTAACCCAGCTCGGCCCCCGGCTCGTGGGGCCACCACCTGCTCGCCCTTAGGGCTCCCCCACCCGGCTCGTGGGCCACGACCCAGCTTATGGTGCCCCTAGACCATGACCCGGGTCGTGGTTCACCCCTAGACCACGAGCCGCCTGTACCAGAATAGCAACAACCCTTGGTTTTGACCTATTCTCAAGGTTAATCTCACTCCTATCAACCGGATTTGATTACACCGAGTATAACATGACTTGGAGAGAATTTCTGGACATTTTCCACCTCATTTCGAGATTTTTGGGATGCGTGCCACGTGTCCCGCGAATCGCCTGATGTAAATGGCTATAAATACACCACTGGAAAGCATTTTGAAGGGATTCTCTTGGCTTTTTGGCACTAATACTTCTTGTCCTCCATTACCAGCCACACAAGGGCATTGTGTCTTCTTCAAACCAATATAACACGAGGGTTTCGTGTATAATTGTTAACCGACTTTTTGGTCTGGTTCCCAGGAGAGCATTAGGCACACTCAACTCAACGTACCTTGTGGAGCTGAGGCCAAAAAGGGATGCTCAAGAGTGAAGGAAACAGGATCAAGAAGGGACTACGCCTCTCGTAGCCTCACGGCATCCGAGAGACATCCGTGAACCAAGGCCTTGGGCCCCGAAGGAGCTACGAGCCTCAATCACCCTGTCCTGGGATCCTCGGGCCCTCGGAAGGACTTCACGCCAAGCATGACGCAGAATTCGCACCTAACCGGGTGCGAAATCTCAAACCCATTCCTGGGTTCGAAATTTCAAACCTAGTGGGTGAGGGATCTCGAGCCCAGCGGGTGCAAAATCTCGCGCCTATGGCCGGGTTCGAGATTCCGAGCCCAGCGGGTGTGGGATCTTGCACACATGGATTGGTTCGAGATTTCGAACCCAGCAGGAGCAAGATTTCTCACCCGTGCCTAGGTTCGAAATTTCAAACCCAACGGGCTCGAAATTTCGAACCCGTGCCCAGGTTCGAAATTTTGAGGTGCGCAGGTGATGGGTTCAAAATTCTGCAAGTGGTCCCCTATTTCTACCTAATTGTACCTACTCCTACTTACTCCCACTCCTATAAATAGCTCATGGCCTCACACTTCAAAGGGGTTGGATTTTTTTTAACTTGAGACCTTCCTAGAGATTCATGAACTCCATTAATGGCATCTCCCCTTTGAGGAAGAAGGAGAATTAAATATTCTTTTTTTCAAATATCTAGCATATGGCAATTATAAAAGTGAATGTAATGAGCATGGCTCTACCTTGCAATTTTTAAGTGATTAATAAAAGTTCAATATCCTTCCAAATTGGACGTAGGCCTAATCCGCGGCCGAACCACTATAAATTCCTATGTATTTTACCGCTTTCTCTTACTTAGTCTTGTGACCAAATTAACTATTCCTAGTAACAGGAATCTTTGGTGTTTGCGACATTTTTTGCCAAAATTTGGTGCTTTCACTGAGAAGAAGAATTCAAGATTTGTGTCTTTCTTCCACATTATCATCTCGACTTCGACAAGCTTAAGGTTCCTTGCCCAACCTGCTATCTAATCCGCTTACGATGGTAAAGAAGTGAAAGAACGCGATGGTCGGCTCTTCAGCCGCAGCTGATGCCGGTACCTCCCAACAACCTCAACCGTAGATGCCCCGGCCCCTAATGAAATCGTCCCTCCTGTGGTGGACCCCGAAGCGCCCGTTACCCAAGCTCAAATTCGCGCGCTTAGTGAAAGATATGAAAACACTGCAGTCGAGCTCAACCACGCATTAAGGGATAACATAGGCCTTATGCGACAACTTCAATAAAGTCAACGTGTTGTCGCCCGACTTCAATTAGTTCGGAACAATGCTCGGTCCCGACCAAATGCATTGGAAACTTTCTCTTCTGAGTCAAGGGGCCCACACCAAAGGAGGAGGTTCACCCTCATCAACAATGTCGACGCTCGTACCAATGCCCTCGGTAATGATAACGGTCATGCCAATGGGAATGGGAACGGCGACCAAACTACAGTCACATACAGCTAGGGGGCACAGAACCGAGACTACTCTCACTTGATTATCAATGACAGACCTGATCCCACAAACTAACCTCTTCCTCGACACAACCCAACGGTTGCTAATCAGGGTGAAGGGCCCGCTATCCCAACGGTTCGCGCTCCTTTAGAACAGGATCTGCACCACCCCACTCCACCTCAACGTCCGCACATAGACCCAATCATAGATGTCGAGGACATGGAGGAAGACGATCTGGACATCCACCAAAGAAGATGACCTCGCAACAGGACTCTGGATCCGCGTCAAAACCCATGGATTCCGATGGAGGATCCACGCCGGTCTTATCTCCCCGACATGATACGAAGGGTCATGAGGGAGACGCGAGGGGGTGCACATGGCACATGGGAAGCTCACATTAGGCGTAACCCCTTCACAAGAAGAGTAAATGAATTCAAGTGGCCAAGGTGCTTTAGCATGCCACAAATTTCACTTTACAATGGCATCAATGATCCTTGTGCCTTCTTGAATCGCTATGAATGGCAAATGGACTCGAGCCGGGGAGACGATCCAGCCAAATGCAAATGCTTCTCGGTCTTCCTGTCCGGTACCGCTCTACTTTGGTTCTCCCGCCTCCCTTTCGATTCCATTAACAACTTCGGAGAAATAGCAACAAAGTTGGTCAAGCAATTCAGGGTGCATATCCCAACTCCAAAGAATGCACTCACCTTATCCAACCTATACCAGGGGCCCGCCGAGTCTCTTAGGAGCTACCTTTCCCGGTTCAACATAGCTCTCGCCGTGGTCGATGATCCAGATCCTCGCACCATACTCTTTCAGCTAGCAAAAGGTGTCCTTCCTACTTTAGACTTCGATGCCTGGATCGATCGACAGCAGCCAAAGAGCCTCGACGCCTTTGTTTGCGAACAAATTATACAGTTGTAAACAACTGTAAAATCCGTTCGTCTTTCCTAAACAACAAGGATTGTTGTAGAGGGTGTCGAACTCTGGGACCAAAAATATTTTAATTAATAAATCCAATCAAGTTATCCCTAACTTTTGATTGGTTGAAAACAAAGAAAATAGCAAAATTAAATAAAAGAGAGTTTTAACAATAAGTGAAAGCAATTAGGGGATAATGACATAGATCAGATTCATAATCATCAATAGCCAATAGATTAACCAGATCTAATACATGTTTCTGTCACAAACATGAATCAACGATAATAGGTTTTTAGAAACAAATATGTAAATAAAGACAAGCATAGCCTATGCAGGAGCTCAGCTCTACAACCATAGGCTATCAGGATAGATTCACTATTTTATTTCGAAAACCCTAAATATTAAATCTAAATCTAATAAGTGTTAGATTGAACTCGAATATACCTTGTGAAGGAGCACAGCTCTTAAACGACACAGGGTATGAAGGTTCAGATCTAACCCTTAATTCAGATCCAGATCTACATGTATACAGTCCTCATCTTTTGGCTATGTGATTCATATTGAATCATACTATCAGCGTCATCACCCCCTAATCAAAGGGGATTAGCTAGACATAGCTAAAGAAGAAGAGAAAAAGAAAATAAATAACATGAACATAAATAAAATAAACAAAAAGTAAAAAGAAAAGGAGAGAATGATTTTATTCCAAGAAGAGAATTACAGAATAAAACCTAATGTGTTTTACAATGAATGAGATACAAGGTATTTATAGCTGATATGACAAAGGCTAGCTAGCTAATTACATAATGTGGGACTAAAGAAATAACCCAAATAACACATAAGCCAGTGTGAACGCAGCTTTAGAGTGAGTGGTTTAGCAAATAGGCTAGTGTGAACGCAACATGAGTAAGAGGCCTTCCTAATGAGCTAATGTGAATGCAGTTTGAGTCTTTATTGAGCCAAATCTTCTTAACTGAAATATAATTGCAACCGTTCTTCAAGCTTCAGACTCTTCAAGCTTTAGCAATTTTAAACTTCACTCTTTTTAAGCAAATTCTTCATGCTTTATCCATCAAATGCTCTAAACCATGCTTCTTGTCAACAATCTGAAAATACAGCTATAAATACAAAGTATCAATTATTTTAAAGGGAAAATAAGATAAATAAGCAGATAAAATATACACATTTACGTGTATATCAAATACCCCCACACTTATCTTTTTATTCGTCCTCGAATAAACTAAACTAAGATATGTCACACTTTCGTAGGAAACACGATTGCATTTAGCGTATGCAACAAGCCTTTAAACCCCTGGGTGTCCCCAGTAGGACGAGTGTTGTCTCGTGAGGGTTTTCAGCGGATACTACCCACAAAATCCAAAGCGTCTTATGTACGCGGATTAATCAAACAATATATTTAAGGTCTTTCATATTCCAAGGATTTCACCTAACTTCAACAATAACGGTTTAGTCCCAATTTGTCCATCCCATAATTGGTGCAAAAATGAATAAAAAATTTCAAGCTAAATCGTAATTCCTTGATAACACTGTAATTGTCTTGAAGGTTAAGAGCGTGGTGTCAACCAAAGTTCTACACATCGACAATGTACACCCAATCATTTATTTAACCCTTTTTTTTGAATAATTTTGCACCAATGTAACTGTAATGTATTGGATGTGAGTTATGCATAGATAAAGGAAAATTTGTAAGTTCTAAAAATGTTATAGATAAGAGGGCAAGTGTATTAGTTGAACTTCAAGCTACAAAATATAAAGTAATACTAAGGCACATATAGACATTTTGTTTCCTTTCATCTCCTCTACTGCAATCCTCGCTTCCAAGTACGGTGTGATGGATGTGGATGGAATGGAAATGGATGCTTCATAGTCAAGAATGATGAAGACTATTTTATTCAGAGAGACTCTCTCTTTATTTCATTTTTCTTTTTTTTTCTTTTTTCCCTTTTTCTATTCTTTTTTTTTTCTTTCTTCTCTTTTTTTTTTACTTTTGCATGATGAATGATGAATGGAGATGGAATGATGACGTACATGATTTCATTTGATTCCTCCTTTACTACCAACACTTCATGAAAGGAAAGTTTTGTGCCCTAGTTACTCTACTTCTATAACCTTAATTCAACACACAAGTCTGGATTGATGTTATACAAAAAGCTGAAAGGAATGATAAGCAAAGTTTCGTAAGATAGATAAGCCATATAAAATAAGATGTGGTATATGGTTATCCTACCTTAAAACAAGTACGGAATGGGTAGTGTAATATTGGTATAAAAAGTGATGTTTTTTTGACCTTTAAACAAAGGTTCTTGAGTACACCAATATAAGATAAACTTGTCAAAACATGGATGTAAATCGACTAAAAACTTGGGTTTGAATAATGTGGGGTATCGAAGAAGAACGCTACAATAAGTCATTTCTCCTTAATTGGGCCAAGTGGATTTTAGAACTTACAATTTTGAAAATTTTGAGTGAAAAGAAAATATTATGCATGAAAACGAACTCAGAAAATCCAACAAATGTAGGTGCAAAATCATTTTTATTTCTTGATTTTTTTTTTTTTTTGATTATTTTTACTTGCACATTCTAACATGTACAACAAAGGTTGACACGCTTACTCCAGAACACGACTAACGTCTGCACAGTCTCAAGCTAGCATCTTAAAAAGACACATTACGATTCAATGAATAAATAATGTTCATTCCCATCACCCAACAATTCAACTTATCAAACAAGAACCAAGGTGTTATTTATGAATTTAAGTTAATCCTTGTTCAATGAATGACCTACTTCATAAAATTTGATTGCTGATGTAATGTAAATTCCCCCCCACACTTGAGTGTGACTGTGTCCTCACAGTCTTAATCAGACATATCTTAGTGAAAGGGAAAAACAAATAAGAGAATATTTACATATGTACAAAAGAGGGTTAGTGCGTCTTACCGGATGTAATGTGGCTCATGGAGGACCATGAGCTCTTCCTCTTGGTTGGGTATTGGTTCCAAGTAAGGTTTAAGGCGTTGACCATTGACCTTAAAGGATGATCCATCAGTTGGATTCTCAATTTCTACCACACCATACGGAAAAACAGTCCGTACAGTATAAGGTCCTGTACATCTAGATTTTAGCTTACCCGGAAATAGATGCAGTTTTGAGTCATACAACAGAACTTTTTGACCTGGCATGAAAGTTTTACGTAAAATTGATTTATCATGAAAAACTTTTGTTCTGTCCTTGTAAATTCGTTCATTTTCATAGGCATCATTTCGAATTTCATCAAGTTCATTAAGTTGAAGCTTCCTATGTTCTCCTGCTTGCTCTAAATCAAGATTCAAAGTTTTTATTGCCCATAACGCCCTATGTTCTAGTTCAACTGGCAAGTGACATGGTTTACCAAAAATCAACCGATAAGGGGACATGCCTAGGTTTGTTTTAAAAGCAGTGCGGTAAGCCCAAAGAGCGTCGGTTAACTTTTGGGACCAATCTTTACGATTTCGATTCACAGTTTTCTCAAGAATTTGTTTAATCTGCCTATTCGATACTTCAACCTGCCCACAAGTTTGAGGATGGTAAGGAGTGGATAACTTATGGGTTATCGAATACTTTCTCATCAGAGCTTCAAAAGAACGATTACAGAAGTGTGTACCATTATCACTGATTATTGTGCGAGGTGTGCCAAACCTAGCAAAGATGTTTTCTTTCAAGAAGCGCACAACAACCTTGTTATCGTTTGTTTTGCATGGTACAGCTTCGACCCATTTGGAAACATAATCAATAGCTAAGAGAATGTAAAGGTTCCCAAAAGAATTAGGGAAGGGTCCCATGAAGCCTATACCCCACACATCAAAAATTTCGACCTCTAGAATGGGGTTTAGGGGCATCATATTCCGTTTAGAAATTTTCCCCAAGAATTGACATCGATCACAAGTTTTGCAAAATTCGTACGCGTCTTTGAAAAGGTTGGGCCAATAGAAACCCGATTGGAGAACCTTTTCGGCTGTCTTTTTGGGACCGAAGTGACCACCGCATGCTTGGTCATGATAGAAAGAGAGGACACTGTGAATTTCAGTGTCAGGAACACATCTTCGAATGATTTGGTCGGGACAATACTTGAAAAGATAGGGGTCGTCCCAATAAAAATGTTTCACTTGGGAACAGAATTTGTGTTTATCCTGCTTAGACCAAAAAGAAGGGATCTGCTTGGTGACTAAGTAGTTAACAATGTCAGCAAACCAAGGATCAGTGGATAGAGAAAACAGCTGTTCATCAGGGAAATTCTCGTTGATTGGAAGAGAAGAAGACGGGGCATTTGGAAGACGAGACAAGTGGTCCGCAATAACGTTGTCGGATCCTTTTTTATCCTTAATGGTAAGGTCAAATTCTTGAAGTAGAAGGATCCAACGAATGAGACGAGCCTTAGCATCCTTTTTAGAGAAAAGGTACCTAAGTGCGGAATGATCGGTATAAACCGTGATGTGTGAGCCAACTAGATAAGGCCTGAATTTTTCTAGAGGAACGACAACTTGCAAGAGTTCCTTTTCAGTGGTAGTATAATTGATTTGAGCGTCGTTCAGAGTTTTACTCGCGTAGTAAATGACATGAAGAATTTTATCAATTCGTTGTCCTAAGACAGCGCCTACAGCGAATTTCGAGGCGTCACACATGATTTCAAAAGGCATCGTCCAGTTGGGAGAGCAAATGATAGGAGCAGAGACAAGTTCATTTTTAAGATGCTCAAAAGATGAAATGCACTCGGAATTGAAGTCGAAAGGAACATCCTTACCAAGAAGGTTAGTCAGAGGTCGAGTGATTTTGCTGAAATCCTTTATGAAGCGACGATAGAAGCCAGCATGACCTAAAAAGGATCGGATGTCCTTAACAGATTTGGGAATGGGAAGATTAGAGATAACTTCAATTTTGGCTTTGTCAACTTCAATTCCTTTGTTAGAGATGACATGTCCCAAAACAATGCCATGTTTAACCATGAAGTGACACTTTTCCCAATTAAGCGTTAAGTGCTTCTCTTTACAGCGATTAAGAACAAGATCGAGATGATGTAAACACTCAGAGTAAGAATCACCAAATATGGAAAAATCATCCATGAACACTTCCAAAAATCGCTCGATCATATCAGAAAAAATGCTAATCATGCACCTCCGAAAGGTTGCAGGTGCATTACAGAGACCAAAAGGCATACGTCGGTACGCAAATGTACCAAACGGACAAGTGAAAGTGGTTTTCTCTTGGTCCTCAGGAGCGATAGGGATTTGATTATAGCCCGAGTACCCATCAAGGAAACAGTAGTACTCATGACCCGCTAGTCGTTCTAACATTTGATCGATAAATGGCAGAGGGAAATGATCCTTACGTGTTGCAGCGTTAAGTTTCCTATAGTCAATGCAAACACGCCAACCAGTCTGGGTGCGGGTTGGGATAAGCTCGTTAGCTTTATTTTGGATCACGGTAATCCCTGATTTCTTAGGTACGACATGAATCGGACTAACCCATTGACTATCAGAAATTGGTTAGATGATTCCATTGTCAAGGCATTTAAGGATTTCAGCACGAACTGCTTCTTTCATGATAGGGTTTAGTCGACGTTGGGGATCACGAGTGGGTTTGGCATCATCTATAAGGTGGATTCGATGTTGGACTATCGAAGGACTAATCCCCTTAATATCAGCCATGGACCAGCCAATTGCCTCCTTATTTTTCTTAAGGATGGGAAGGAGCAATTGTTCCTGCTCTAAAGTAAGGTCAGAAGTGATAATGACTGGAAAAGTTTCATTTTCTCCTAAGTAAGCATACTTAAGATGACTGGGCAACACTTTGAGTTCAGATTTTGGGGATGACTCAACCGAAGAAATTGGTTGAGGAATAGGCTCAGTCATGAGCGGCTCGACAGGAATTGAGTCAGAGACATTTTCAGAGATATCTTGAAACAAATTTTCGTAATTAGACTCAATGTCAGTGTTCAAATGGTCGAGCTCAGGTTCATTATCGTGGACAGCATGGATTTCAGAAAATTGGTCCACATAAGAGGCAGGAGAGTTTTCGGTTCTAAAGATGTTTAGCTCGACTGTCATGTTACCGAAAGAAAGTTTCATAGACCCATTTCTACAGTTGATAAGAGCATTAGAGGTGGCTAAGAAGGGTCGTCCTAGAATCAAAGGGATTTGGTTTGCAGGATTGCTTACCTGTTGAGTTTCTAGGACAATGAAGTCAACTGGAAAGATGAATTCTCCTATTTTGATCAAAACATCCTCGATTTCACCCACAGGTTTCTTAATTGAACGGTCGGCAAGCTGAAGAGTAACCTTGGTGGGTTTCAGTTCTCCTAGCCCTAGTTGGCGATAGACGGAATATGGAAGCAAGTTAACACTAGCACCTAAGTCTAGCAAGCATCTATCGATTTTCTTGTCCCCAATAGTACATGACATTGTGGGGCAGCCAGGATCTTTGTATTTCACTGGCATAGATTGGGACAAGACTTCGCTTAGAGTCGCCGCTAGAAACACTTTCTTAGGTACATGTGTATGACGTTTCTGGGTGCACATATCTTTTAGAAATTTAGCGTACTGTGGAACTTGTTGTATAATATCTAAAAGAGGAATGTTCACTTTAACTTGCTTAAATATTTCAAGGATCTTTTCTACCTGGTCCGTCTTTTTTCTAGGTCGGAGTCTATGAGGAAATGGAGCAGACAACTCAGTAGGTTGGGCTACTTGAGTTTGAGGATGGGCCTGATTAGAATTGGGCTCGATGTTTTGATCCGAGATGGTCGAATTTTCTGTTGGGTTTTGAATATCGTCTGGTAAATCATTTGGGTCGACCACATGGTTGTCAATCTTCTTGCCAGATCTAAGAGTCGTGACAGCATTCAATTGACTAACGTTCGAGTCTTGAATGATGTGAATTTGGTTAGGGTTTGAAGTCTGTCCTCTAGGGTTTTGGATGGGTTGACTTGGAAACATACCCTTTTCCCTTTCACTTAATCTAGTGTTAAGTTGAGACATTTGTTTTTGAAGTTCACTCATTTGTTGAGTCGTGGTTTGCATGTGTGAAGTCAGTAAGTTTTGAAGATTGGTATTTGATTGGATATTTTGAGTTGTTGCTTTACCCAATTCTTCGAGAGTTTTCTCCAGTGATGTCAATCGTTTATCATCTTGGGGAACAAAAGATTGTTGCGCTTGATTTTGAGGGGTTGGCGCAGGATTTTGGAATTGACTTTGTTGAAAGGGAGGATTCGAGGTATTATTCGAAAATGGTTGAAAAGGAGGTCGAACCAAATTCGAAGTTGCATTGTTTTGGGCCCAAGAGAAGTTAGGATGGTTTCTCCAACCTGGATTTTAAGTTGGGGAGAATGGATCGTTCCTAACTTTATTAAATGCGTTGAGTTGTTCTAACGAATGTGGGCATTGGTCAGCAATGTGGTTAGGATCGTTACATTTGTAACATGAGGGCTGAGACGCTTGAGCTTGGTTTGCTTGAGTTGATGAAAGGACATTATCAAATTTGGTTAACATTGCGTCTATTTTCTCTTCTAAAGCCATTGAGGATCCTACCGAATGAGCGTTTGATCGGGAATAAATTGATTTCTCATTAGATCTTTCCCATTGAGCTGATTTTTCGGCCAAATCTTCGAGAAATTTCCAAGCGGCATCGTGATGTTGGGCTAGAAAATTTCCTTGGCACATTGATTCGAGCATAGTTCGAGAGTTATTTTCTAGTCCATCGTATAAAATTTGACAAAGAGTCCATTTTTCGAAATTATGATGAGGACATTTGACTAGAAGCTCTTTGAATCTTTCAAAATATTTTGCAAAGGATTCACCCCCAAATTGACGAAAATTGACGATTTCATTTCGAATTTTAGATGTTTTTTCCAGAGGGTAAAATTTCTTTAGAAAAATGTTTACAAATTCACCCCAAGTTCCAATCGTATTTGAAGGCAAGCTATACAACCATTTCTCAGCATAATCGGTAAGTGCAAATGGAATTAACCTAAGTTTGATTCCATCGTCACTTAATTGTTGAAATTTCATGGTTGCACAAAATTGTTCAAATTTGGTCAAGAAAATATAAGGATCATCACGTTCAAGATTGCCAAATTTTGGAAGAGTATTTATGTGATTCGAATGAATTTCAAAATGGTTACCCGTTGGGGCGGGTAATATGATGCAGGAAGGAATAGAAACTCGCTCGGGAAAGTATCTATCCATAAGAGTTCGAGGGGGAGTTTCTTCGGCCATGGTGAAAGGGGTGTTTGTTCGGACTAAACGATTAGTAGAAGGATCACGGATCCAACTACGCATGCACTAGCGAGAAGAATAAGGGAAGACGAGAAAAACAAATTTGAGCGAATTTTTTTTTTTAATGAACCTAATGCAATTTACAATTTCTAGAATTATATAATGACGGTTTGATTTATTTCAACAAAAGACTTCTCAGCCAGTTAACGGACAGGAGTTATCGGTGCACCAGGAATCACCCTAGCAATGCAGCCGAAGGTTTAAGTACCTTCAGAGGAACAACCGATATAATATTTACGAATCACCGTAATATTTATAAACAGTTATTACTCTGCCGTAGTCTAGACACCGAGAAATAATCCGTTAGAACCAAACCAAATTGTCAAAATATAATGAAGTCCTTAGAAAATAAAAACAAAGCTAAGATGAATGCAAATTGTTTTTTTTAATGTTTTAATCAGTCACAGAATGAACAGTCTCAGAACAGTCACAGAACAGTCAATTGCAGAGATAAAATAAAAAAAAACAGAATTTTTTTTACAAGCAAGCCGATGCCCTGCAGAAGAGTTTTACAAGCAATGTCTATATATATTTTTATTTGCAGCAGCGGTCCCTGTAGAGATAGAAAATACTCACCTTGGTCGGCAGTCCGTCCAGTGCAGTTGAGTCGCGCTAGCGCGTTCACACCCCACTTGGTGTGCAACCGCTCGAACACTGAATAGTCCACTGCTTTTTGTTGTTGTCGCCTCCTATTAATTGCCTGACTGCGCTGCGGCACGGGTTCGGGCTAGGAGCCCGAAAAAAAAAAATTAGACCTTTTTCTAAAATACCTCTGTACCAAAACAAAAGAGCAAGGATCCGCCGAAAACAAGTAGGCTCTACACCTGGTCACGTCAATATAAAAACCTAGAAGAACCCAACCAAACATTATTTCCGATAGCCCCCTCTTCTAAAAAAAAACGCAGTCAAAAATCAGAAATTTCCTTCTCTAAATCGAACGGGATTTGAATCGCACCCCCTCGTTTTGAAATGAATTCGTGAATCACAAAATTTTTCCAATTGGCTATTGAATTTTGGTTGGAGTTTCAGGTCTTCGGATTTCGATTGGGGATCGCGAGTACGGTGCTGGCGTGGTCAGGTTGATGTCAGTATAAGCAGAGGGCTGCTGTGTTGGAATGGAGGCTGTGACTATCAGGTGGGTCTGCGTACTAGCAGTAGAAGTATTCGGGAGGAAGGGAAGTTTGGTTTTTTGGTTAGTTGAGGATTTGGGCTCGGTTGAGGTGGTCTGTCTCAGTTTCAAAGGAGTAGGGCTTTTCTGGATTAGAGCGTGGGTGGCGGTTCAGAAGTGTGGCGTCGATTATGCTGCAGGAGTAGTAGCGGTTTTGGAAGATAGGTGATGGATGGTTATGGGGATATGCGGTGGTGTTCACGAGATGATGAAGAAGGGAGTATTTTGGCGTGGCTGTTGTGTTTGTGATGAGCAGATGTATGGTGGTGGTAATATGTGAGAGGAAGGTATTGCTGTTGAGGCTTGCGGTTGGTCAAGGTTTGGAAGAGAAGACGTGGCGTTTGCGGATAGATTGGGTCTGTGTTGCGATATGTGGTTTCAGGACGTGAATTCAGGTTGAAGGATATTTGTTGCCGGGGTGAACTTTGTGTACTGGCGGTTGCAGCAATTGTGGTTTTGGGAGAGAGGATGCTTTGGTGGGATGGAGTATTTGTGAACTGGAGTGAATGCTGTTGAGAGGGAGGTGATGCTATGTAGGAACTGTGTATGGGAGTTGATGAACTTCTTGACAGTGGAGCTCGTCTGAAGTGGTGCAGTGATGAAACAGCACGGTGGTGGAGTTTGCGGTGCAGTGGAGATTGTGAAAAGCAGGGATCATAGAAGAAATATAAAGCAAGAGAAGGAGGGATATAAAAGGAAAACAAAATTTTTTTTTTATATATATATTTGTAAGAATTGTAAAGATTATGGAAAAAAATTGTAACAAAATCTGGCAATATTATATTTTTTCTCTTATTTGTTCTGATTGTGGTAACCAAATGATACCAAATCAAATAAACAAGATTTTTTTTTTTGTAGACAAAGAAATGTAAAGACGGGAATAAGAAAGGAAACAAATCAAACAAAAATTGCAATTCTTTTTTTTCTCTTGGCAAGAAGATTACAGTAATATTGACTAACACCAAATCAAACCAATCAAGAATTTTTTTATCTATACTAGAAAACGAAACAAAATAAAATAAAAATATTTTTTTTTTTGTGTTTTTTTTATATGAAGAAAAATAGAAATAAAAAATAAAAAATTATAACTCGAAGGATTTAAAAATAAAAATTATTTTGGTCCCCGGCAACGGCGCCAAAATTTGTTTGCGAACAAATTATACAGTTGTAAACAACTGTAAAATCCGTTCGTCTTTCCTAAACAACAAGGATTGTTGTAGAGGGTGTCGAACTCTGGGACCAAAAATATTTTAATTAATAAATCCAATCAAGTTATCCCTAACTTTTGATTGGTTGAAAACAAAGAAAATAGCAAAATTAAATAAAAGAGAGTTTTAACAATAAGTGAAAGCAATTAGGGGATAATGACATAGATCAGATTCATAATCATCAATAGCCAATAGATTAACCAGATCTAATACATGTTTCTGTCACAAACATGAATCAACGATAATAGGTTTTTAGAAACAAATATGTAAATAAAGACAAGCATAGCCTATGCAGGAGCTCAGCTCTACAACCATAGGCTATCAGGACAGATTCACTATTTTATTTCGAAAACCCTAAATATTAAATCTAAATCTGATAAGTGTTAGATTGAACTCGAATATACCTTGTGAAGGAGCACAGCTCTTAAACGACACAGGGTATGAAGGTTCAGATCTAACCCTTAATTCAGATCCAGATCTACATGTATACAGTCCTCATCTTTTGGCTATGTGATTCATATTGAATCATACTATCAGCGTCATCACCCCCTAATCAAAGGGGATTAGCTAGACATAGCTAAAGAAGAAGAGAAAAAGAAAATAAATAACATGAACATAAATAAAATAAACAAAAAGTAAAAAGAAAGGGAGAGAATGATTTTATTCCAAGAAGAGAATTACAGAATAAAACCTAATGTGTTTTACAATGAATGAGATACGAGGTATTTATAGCTGATATGACAAAGGCTAGCTAGCTGATTACGTAATGTGGGACTAAAGAAATAACCCAAATAACACATAAGCCAGTGTGAACGCAGCTTTAGAGTGAGTGGTTTAGCAAATAGGCTAGTGTGAACGCAACATGAGTAAGAGGCCTTCCTAATGAGCTAATGTGAATGCAGTTTGAGTCTTTATTGAGCCAAATCTTCTTAACTGAAATATAATTGCAACCGTTCTTCAAGCTTCAGACTCTTCAAGCTTTAGCAATTTTAAACTTCACTCTTTTTAAGCAAATTCTTCATGCTTTATCCATCAAATGCTCTAAACCATGCTTCTTGTCAACAATCTGAAAATACAGCTATAAATACAAAGTATCAATTATTTTAAAGGGAAAATAAGATAAATAAGCGGATAAAATATACACATTTACGTGCATATCCCAACTCCAAAGAATGCCCTCACCTTATCCAACCTATACCAGGGGCCCGCCGAGTCTCTTAGGAGCTACCTTTCCCGGTTCAACATAGCTCTCGCCGTGGTCGATGATCCAGATCCTCGCACCATACTCTTTCAGCTAGCAAAAGGTATCCTTCCTACTTCAGACTTCGATGCCTGGATCGATCGACAGCAGCCAAAGAGCCTCGACGCCTTCTATGAGAAGGCGGATCAATACTTGTGCCAAGAAGAAGCAAGGTGGAACCAGCTTTCTGCCACGAGTCGTCCCAGTGATACCAGGAAGATATCAACAACAACCGCTTCAAAGGTAGGCGAGGTGGGGAGCCCTTCGACCAAAACAGTGGGAAGGTCTCCAAAGGCAAAAACAGAACAATGGCAGGCTGGATGAATGAAACAATGGGCAAGCCCCCGCAGAATTAAGAAAGCCCGGCCCTCGCCAGGCTTTCGAGACCTATACCCCCATTGAATGAAGATATAGAGACAATCTACTTGGAAACGTGTAACACCCTGCCATACAAGAAGACGCGCGTCAGAGAATCAACTGACCGCGAGAGGAACATTGGGAGATACTATCGATACCACGACATGTATGGGCACGACACCAACGAATGCCGCCAACTTAGGGATGCAATCGAGAAACTCATTAATGAGAAAGGGCTCGATCAATATGTCCAAGATCCCTTTCCCCCTGAAGAAAACTCGCAACCTCCAGTGCCAGCTCCATAAGCAGCCACCAAGGGAGCTCCGGGACCATCTAACCCAAGACGAGGAATAGTGATCAACACCATATATACACATGGCAGCTTTCAAAAAATGTAAGAATATGTGAGTTCCATAAAATATGCTACTTACGAAGCCTGCTCTGCTCTCCCTGAGTCCATCCCATCCAAGCTACAAAAAACCATGCGGGATGACATCGTCTTCCGAGAAAGAGAATCGGAAGGGGTGGAAATCCCAACCATCGATCCATTAGTCATCACTGCCCAGATCAGTACCGCTTTCGTTCGGAAGGTTTTAATCGACTCAGGAAGCTCGGTCAACATCATCTTTAAGGCTGCCTATGACCAGATGAAATTGGAAACAAATGACTTGAGGCCATGTCATGCAACAATTCACGGCTTCAATGGGGCCTCTAGTTCCCTCGTAGGGATGATCGACCTACCTGTAGAACTGGGCGAGGGGAACCGAAGCCGAGTCCGAATTCTAACTTTCATGGTCATAGACATCGACTCCCACTACAACGCTTTCCTAGGGTGCCACTTTCTCACTGAATTCCGAGTTTACATGGCACCATGGTCTCTCCCAATGAAATTCCCGATGGAAAATGGGATCGGAATCGTTAAGGGCGACCAAGTATGCGCCAGGGAATGTTACGCAATAGAGTGGAAGAACACGTGTAATAAGGACAAGATCAAAGTTATTCCCACTCCTTCTTGCGCCAAGAACGTCCCAGCATAGTAATCAGCGGCGTCTGGGCCCTGGTTCAGGTGCAATTCCTGTCTTTCCATTGACCTCGACCCACGGAAGGACGAAGAGCCCGCATACAGAGGGCTACCCCGGTCGAATCAACAATGGATGTTCCCGTCAACCTTGACGACCCGACAAGGGTGTTGAAGGTAGTGTCGCAACTCCACCCAGCAATTAAAGAAGATCTCATATGCTTCCTGAATGCCGATTTAGATGTGTTTGCATGGACTCACTCTGACATGAAAGGCATTGAACCCGCAACTGCTTACCATTCCCTTTGCTTTGATCCCAGAATGCCTTCAGTTAAATAGAAGCGCTGCTTTTTAGGGCCGAAGAGGTCCAAGGCACTTGAAGAAGAGGTAGGCCGCCTGCTCAACAATAATTTCATCCATGGAGCTGACTATCCCGAATGGGTTTCCAGTCCAGTTCTGGTTAAGATGGCCAACGGTAAATGGTGAACATGCATCGACTTCTCCGATCTGAACAAGGCATGCCCCAAGGACATCTTTCCACTCCCGAAGATCGACCAATTAGTTGACTCGACCGCTGGATACCAGCTACTATCTTTCATGGACGCCTACTCAGGCTACAACGAGATCCCGATGAGCCTCCGCGACCAAGATCATACCTCTTTCATAACCGACCTCGGGCTCTATTGCTACCATGTTATGCCCTTCATCCTCAAAAATGTCAGTGCCACTTACCAAAGAATGGTTAATTGACTCTTTAAAAATCAAATTGGAAAGTCCATGGAGGTGCACGTGGACGATATGCTGGTAAAATATAAAATATCAAGCGATCACGTTCACGACATCTCCGAAATGTTCGATGTCCTTCTCCAGTATGACATGAAACTCAACCCCCTGAAATGCTTCTTCAGAGTCGCCTCGGGACAATTCTAGGGTTTCATTGTCAATTCCCAGGGCATCGAAGCTAACTCAAAAAAAATCCAAGCTATTCGGGACATCTGAGTCCCTGAGAACATCAGCGATGTCCATAGTCTAAACGGAAAGGTCGCCGCTTTAAATCGTTTCATCTCTATGTCCATCGACTACTGCATCTCCTTCTTTGATTTACTCCGAAAAGGGAAACGCAACTTTGAGTGGACCCCTGAATGCGTCTCCGCGTTCAAGGAACTTTTGCATCACTTAGAGTGACCATCTATCCTCTCTAATCCTATAGACCATGAGGACTTATATATACATGGTTGTTTCTGCGCAGTTAATCAACTCGTTACTAATATGCCTCGAAGACCGCACTCAACGGCTCGTCTACTATATCAGCTAGCGGTTGGATGGGGCAGAGAAGAACTACTCGAAGCTAGAGAAGCTGGCATTCTACTTATTGATTTCCTTTAGAAATCTCCGACCGTACTTCCAGTCACATCCCATAAAAGTTTTCACTAGCCAGCCACTGCATCCGGTCCTACAGCGACCTAAGGCGTCAGGACAATTATTAAAGGGGAGCATAGAGTTATACCAGTTCGAGATAATCTTCATCCCCCGACGAGCCATCCTCGGCCAAGCTCTTGCAGATTTCATTGTGGAGTTCATAGCCCCCGAGGAGGATCCCAATGAGAACGCTGGAACTCCCGAAGCCCAGTCGAAATTGTTCGTAGATGGCTCCTCTAACAGAAAATGCTCCAAGGCCGAAGTCATGCTCATCTCCCCTGAAGAACGCCAGATGTATTACGCGTTGAGGCTAAATTTCCCCACTACTAACAATGACGCAGAGTACAAGGCCATAATCGTCGGGCTTTTCGCGATCGAACTCAAGCTAGAGACCATCCACATCTTCTCCGATTCACACCTTATCGTCCGACAAGTATCGGGAGAGTATCAAGCGAAAGAGGGACGTCTTTCCCAGTACCTGGCCCGGGTTCAGGGGCTACTCGTCTACCTCGAGAATTTCGCCATCACCCATATTACATGCGAGCAAAATGAAAAAGCGCATTCGCTCACCAGAATGGCAAGCTCCGAAGATTCGCAACTTAACGGATTCTCCCTGGTTGAAATCTTCAATTCTCCAAGCATCAAGAAAGGGTAAGACGAGATGATCATGAGCACCGAACCCGAGCCCGAGTCATGGATGACACCGATCAGAAATTACCTGTAGCACGAGATCCTACCAAAGCACTACAAGGAAAGGCACGCGCTCACTCGCCAGTCAGCCCTTTACCTTCTTATGGACGGGGTACTCTACCGTAGAAGTTTTTACGTTCCCTTGCTCTGGTACATAGCTCGCAGTGATATCCTCCAAGTGCTAAGCATTATGCATGAAGGCGAATGCGGCGATCACACTAGGGGGCAGACCCTGGCCAGAAAGATTCTCAGACATGGTTATTACTGGCCCACGTTTGACCAAGATGCCGCGGACTACGCCCGGAAGTGCGAGAAGTGCCAGCGCTTCTCCAAATTACGAGAGCCCCGCCTACCGAATTATCTCAAATGGTCAGCCCATGGTCGTTCACCATGTGGGGAATGGACCTCATCGGAACTCTTCCCATGGCCAGCGGCGTGGCACGATACGCCGTCGTTACAGTGGACTATTTCACCAAGTGGGCAGAAGCTGAAGCTCCCACCAAGTGGGCAGAAGCTGAAGCTCTCGCCACCATTACCACGAAGAAGATGATCAACTTTGTTGTCCGCAACATCATTACTTGCTATGGAGTGCCTCAAGCTATCATCTCCGATAACTGTACTCGATTCGAGAGCACTGAGTTTAAAGCCTTCTCTCTATGCCACAACATCGATAAAAGATTCTCAATGGTGGTCACCCTCAAGCCAATGGGCAAGTCAAGGCAGTTAACAAGGTTATCAAATCCATCATCAAGAAACATCTGTAAATGGCTTGGGGCATGCAGGCAGACGGACTTCCTCTAGCTCTATGGGCTTACTGCTCCATCCACAAGACAGCAACCGACCATACACCTTTTTCCCTCGCATACGGATAACAAGCTGTCATTCCCATTGAGCTCAAGCTACAATACCATCGAGTCATGTACTTCGATCCATAGATGAACCAAGATTTTCTTCTGGGATCACTCAACTTGCTAGAAGAAAAAAAGAATGAGGCTGATACCAGAGCCACCGCCCAACAACAGCGAGTAGCCCGATAGTTCAATTCTAGGTTCCGCCACAAGGACCTCAACATCGACGACCTCGTTCTAAAGAGGGTTTTTCCTAGCCAACAGGCCTCGCGCCTCACTGGGAAGGCCCGTACACCATACGTCAAAAGCTCAATAATGGAACTTTCAGGCTTGCCACCAACGACGGAGCTGAACTCCCAAGGGCAAGGAACAACGAACATCTCCGTCGCTACTTTATATAACTCAGTTTACGGTAGTTTATGTTTTCAAACAATGTTCTGTTTTTTTCAGAAATCCAAGGCATTGTAAAGGCTATTACTGCCAAAGTTACTAGTAGAATTGATGTTCAATTTCATATCTCCTTGTTGTTTACTTCTCATGTAATGCATCTTGTTTTCCAACAACCAGCTCGATTTACGCGAACGACCTCCGTATCGGCACCCTGAGCACGGGAGCCGGTGCAGCCATTTCAATTTCTGGGCAACATCGAGTTTGAGACACTTGGATATGCTCGGCCGCTCGAGCACGGGATCCGACAACGCTACTCGAATCGCCGGCCGGCGGCGCGACCGAGTCTAAACAACCACTAACTCGAACCTCGGCCCAGTGCCAAGGCCGAGGATAAATCGTTCCACTTCCTAGTCTAGGTCACTTGGCACCACTCAACGATCGACTAAGATCGATGCAAATCTCTCTTCGTCGGTTGCGGGTGCCGGTCGAATCTTGGCACAGCACCAAGACTGACCTTAAATCGTTTCTTCCCCTTAGCTCTCAAGGCTAGGGGGTAGCCCATGGCCACAATCGGAACTTATGAGCTGATGATCGGGGATGAAAACTACGCTGGTGTATAAAACAATGTCTGGCGGCCCGCCTCAACCCGATACACGACGGGAGAGCCACCCACCTGGCGTACTGCACAACGCGATGCCCTACGCCTTCGCTATACTTGGGTTTAACCTCGGGCCACCCAAAATAGCAGGCACACAGCCTGGTTTTGTAGACTACAGGTTCCCTGAGCTGAGGGGAACTTACTGAAACCAACGCTCTACCTCATCTCTCAGGAATAATTTACCCCGAGACGGCCCCTAATCGCTTTTGTGACAAGTGTAAGGATAAGTAAGTTTATGCAAGTACAAGACACTGGAAAACATAAAAAGAACATCCGAACACTTGGCAGAAATAGTGATGTTTACTAATCCATATTTCCTTTTCACACACATATGCTAAACAAACTACGTTTCTAACACTTTTACATTCTAATGACAGGGTGTACATAAGAACCACACCATGTCTTGAAAAACCAAAGGCGAGGGTCGTACTCGCGTAAACTATTAGCCTACACTGCCGAAATAATGGTAACCTCTACTTTGGCTACTAACACTAATCGTGTCTTTTTTCTTCTGCTTGTGCCTTTTTGCAGATTTAGCACTCGATAGTTCATCACCAGTACCATCCCTCTTCTGACCAGATCCCCTTCTGCTCGATCGACCCTTTGGGGGAGTAACTGACTCGTGAGTGACAAAGAGCCGACGACCCCCTGCACCATCACCGTTGGAGATCTCCATGACATCAGTAGTAACGACACGCGACTTAGGCACGGGGACACTCCCAGCAATCGGACCTGCCACGGCCTCGCTCTTCTTTAGGATCTTATTTCCTTCCCGCTCAGCCCTCTCCGTCTCCTCCACCTTCTCATGTTGGGCCACCATCTTGGCCTCTTGAGTCGCCACCATAGACGACATCATGGACACATCGGCGTCCACTGGACCTTTGATCAGGGTGCTCTGTCCATCGGCCACCTCTCCTTCTTCGTTGAGAATGTCCACCATGCTAGGAGTCACCCATATGTCAGAAAAAATGTCAAGTTGGTCGCCGCCTTCTCTAAACTGTGTTCCCATGAAGTCGGGCACAGATTCGGTCACCTGTGTGATCATAGGGGCAAGGTCCGCTACCGTCGTGGACTCCGGAGGAACTGCATAGCAAAGGCACAACCTTTTTAGTCCACAAATTCGGTAATCACTTCATCCTTAGGGATGTAGGGTAAAAGGAGTTTACCTATGGTTAGGGGTGGCATAGGAACGACAAGAAGGATACTTGAGGCAATAGGTAAGATGAAACTGGTGTCCCCCAATGCTGGAAAGTCACGATTGTACTCAAAAGTGGTTTGAACAAAAGTCTCAGGACCACTCACCATAGCAGACCCGGGGCCCAGGGGCTGATACGAACTACCCCCTGCAAATATTTCAGTCATGACCACGCTATTGGTCAGCACAAACTTCCCTTTCTCCTTAGCGAACCTTGCAAACCTTTCATTCTCAACATCCTCTCTCAACAGCCTCCTCCCTTCGTCCAGCTTCTCACGTTCACCACTGTCTAGAAGGACATTCGCTAGCTGGTGCTCAGCTAAAGTGCTTACATCCACTTGGTGTAAGAAGGCCTCGTAAGTGGCTAACCTCTCCCAAGTTCTGGCAAGCTCACGAGGATAGTTTTTGACCCACGAAATCCTTTGGAATCTCAATGCCCTTACATACATACTATGAATACTTTCCTCGAAGGAGGACCCAACGCGAAACTCCGCATCTCTCAGCTACTCCCTCAGTAGCTTTATCTCCCTTAGATATTCAGCCTTTATACCCTCGGACTAGCTCAGCACATCCCTGCTGCTAGCCTCAGCGTCCTCCTTCGCTTTCCTCTTTGTCTCGATCTGCCTCTTCAACATAGCAACCTCGGCATTCTCAACCCACAACCTCTCATCCTCCTCCTTCAAAGCAGCATTGTTATTCTGGAGTTCGGTGTCCCCCGCATTGTCTTTTTCCAAAACATCACACCCTCGCTTTATATCAGCTTTATCCTTTTCTGGAGTCGTGGTCTCGGTAGTTAGGGCGGCCATGGTGGCTTTATAATTCGAGTTGGTATCCCCGACATCCTCTTTAGTGTATCGTATGCTTGCGTCATCTCAGCTGCAACGACTGAGCTAACGTTAAAGGGTTTGATAGAGCATAAAAGAGAACTTACAATGCAAGGAACGGGCGTACCTATCTTCTTTTTCAAAGCTTTGACGGTGGTCTTCTCGGTAGCAAGCTATAGGTTCTTCTTTCTGATTAGCTCCGAAAGCCAGAAGGAATACTTGTTGAACTCATTAGTTTGATGATATGAAGCTTTCACGTGCTCCCATTCCTCCCTTGACTGTCTGTCGGGAGCCGGACGGAGGTCGGGGGCAAACTACAACTCATCGAAGTAGTGCCGGGGAAAATGATGCTTTAAAAATGCCCTTCACTGCTCTATGGATAGCCCTTGAAACTGGGGTCCGGTCAAGTCTGGCACCTCTATCTCGGTCTCTCTCTGGCCTCAACTAGCCAAGAGGTGCTTCCTTTTCCCTAGCAAGATGAACAGGAGCTGAAGGGGTGACCGACAGGGGAGCTATCGATGGAAAAGACCGAGAGTCGCCTATGTTACGCGGAGTATCTCCCACGGACATGCGAATAGGAGGAGGAGAATAGGGTGTCAGAGATCACCTAGATCCATCTCAGTCTCGATGACCGCTGCCTTGTTCTATGGGGGGTGGAGCACCATACAAGCTAGTGGCTCTTTGGAATATCTCGAAAGAAGAACTCTGGCGATGCTGGCGACCCCTGTGCCCATAAATCCGTCTGCTGCGTTCACCTGCCATATCACCTGCCAATGGGACAAGCTGAAGTTAGTCAATTAACTCACTTAGGCAAACATCTATGCTATGCAGTGTTATGGATGTTTGCCCTAAGTGTTCTCTCACCAGACTAGATTGTGGTCCGAGCGAGGGAGTTAACCCCTCGGCAGCACATGAAAGTTCTTCCAAGCTCGTCATATTCGGCCATGGAGTCACTACTAAAGCAAGCCCCTTTAAGCCATCAAACTATCCTGCTGGATCAAGCGAGGTAGTGGCCCCTGAGCGAGTCGCAGGAGACTACAGTCTAGCCAACACTCCTTCCCCCTTCCCGGTAGGAGGCGAGACGAGAGTGCTTGACAACCCCTCATCTCTGGCAACCTCCTCTTAACAATGAACCTCACCCCCGTGCACATCTCCTTGAGGCGGAGTAGTCCTTCGCAGTTCTCCTCCCGCGGGGGGCATTTTCCTCTTCCGCCCAATAGGGGTAGAGCCTGCCGCAACTCCCTCCTTTAACACACTAATAGCAAACGCGGGCCTGATAACAGCCAGGTTGTCCGGCAGCAACTCAGCGCGGCAGAGGCGATCCTGACTTGTCACGGTACTGGTATCGCGGAGATTCGCTGGTATCGCCCGCAAAGCATTAAGGCATTGCCGATATTCATCCCCCGTGAGCGCCTTTGGATTTCCTGTCATATCCCATTTAAACCCATGAATAAAGGAAGGAATCCTAAAATTATGGCAAGGAACGGAGTTAGAGAAACACTTACTTCCCTCAATCCAACTTCTGGCAAATCCGGGAGGGCAGCTAACGAAGAACCACTCGCGCTTAAACACAGACTACTCGGCCATGTGTCGACAAAGAATTTTGTGGCAGCCATCGCTTCCAGAGACTATTGAGAAGGGGACGCAACGCTCGTTTTCCTTAAGTGTAAGAAGTATTGAATATCTTCCCTAATGGGCTCCCTGTTCAAAAACTCATGGAAGAGAACATAAGTACCCAAGAGAGAAGCATAAGCATTAGGGTGTAGCTGTGATGGCACGAGACGAAATAGAACAACATGTCCCAAATGAAGTCGTTAGCCAGGGGCACGAACCTAGCGAGGTAAGCTTGTCGGTTCCAGGCAGTAAGACCCTCGGGCGGCATACGGGCTCTGTCTTCTCTCCTAAGGGCATGGGCATTATCCACTGGTATGTAAAATCAGGCCGCCATTTTCCTGACCGCAGTAGCATCCATAAAGTACTGCACTGAGTCGGTAGGATTCTCCAAAATCACCACATCAGTCAACATGTCCGGAGCCACCGGAGGTGCGGGCTCATCCTCACCCATGATATCTACATTCTCGACCTCTTCGGTTACGACCGGGGAATATTGTCGCTTAGGATGCTCCCCGTGCTCAGACGCTTCGGGCGAGCTGGTCAAATGAGAAGGAGTCGATCCTTCGGTGGTGGTCTCAAGCTCGCTGCCAGACGAGCTACCTCTAGGGGTAGGATCGGATGTGTGTGATGCAGGCTGGGAAGCCTCGGCTCTAGTAGTCTTTCCAGTCCTTGATCTGGTATGCATCTTTTGCTATACTTTAACGCATCAGTGTTAGAAAGGGCGGTATAGTAACTTATACTCCTCGTGTTGGTGACAACTAATATGTGCGTGTAATGCTATGCAAGGATGAGCTACATAAAGAAAGTTCAGAACAATTCGTAACAATCCAAGTCCTAGTCCGGTTGTATGCTCTACCCTATGTGAACAATCCTAAACCCCGCTCGCGTGGTTAACAATATATGCATCGACACAAAGCATGCAAATCCAGAGGCCAAAATTCGGAAGTCAAAGTCCATCAGCGTGACAAATTGGAAACTAGGCAATGGCCATGTCCCGAACCATGTCGGGCTCGAAATTTCGAGCTCCAGGTTCAAAATTTCGAATCTAGAAGGGTTCCAAGTTCTGAACCAACATGGGTTAGAAAATTAGAGCCCCTCTAGGTTCGAAATTTCGATCTATACAGGGTGCTCGGGAATTTGAACCCACGGGTTTGAGATTCCAAACCCAGAAGGGTTCGATGCTTCAAACCCCCTTCGAACCTATGAGATTTCGAGGCTTCGAACCCGATGGGTTCAAAAATTCAAACCCACTGAGGTTCGAAAATTCGAACCCATAAGGGTTCGAAAATTCATACCTGGCTGGGTTCGAATAATCGAGCCCATGAGGTCTCGAGGTCTCCACCGTGGCCTTTCAACCTCCTCCCCTTCTCAATTCCTCGATTCGAGGCCTCACCTATCTCGATTCGGATTATTGGGCTCGAAGTTATCGGGTTCGAAGTTTTCGGCAATGACGGCCAGAGAAAGAAAAACTAGGAGGAAAAAAGTGAAGGGGCCTATTTATAAAAGAAAATCATGTCTCTTCGCATTCCATCGTGGGTTCGAAATCTTCGAATCCCAAGGGATCGAATTTCCTGACCACTGGGCTAAAATTTTTGATCCCCCTAGGCTCAAAATCTCAAACCTACAGGAACGAATTTCCGAGCCCCTGGATTTGAAATTTCGATCCCCCTGGGCTCGAAATTTCCGACTCCAATAAAAAATGATGATGGTGGCGATGGTCACACCCCTAGGATCGGAAGCGCCGTGACGCACTCTCTCTCGTGTATGTGCCCCGCGCATATGCAAGCCGACTCCCGTGCATCTACAGAGGCTATGGACACTCAACGATTTGAGTGCGGCGCATCCTCCAGACATCGGCTTGTCTACACCGCCAGGGAGAGCGAGCCCCACAGCTAACGCCTATTTACCTTTTTTACAGGAAAAGTTAACAGTTTCGCCACAACATCAACCTATGCAAAGCACGTCATGTCAAGGACAAGACTAGGGGGAAAATGTTAACCGACTTTTTGGTTCGGTTCCTAGGAGCGCATCAGGCGCTCTCAACTCAACGTACCTCATGGAGTTGAGGCCGAAAAGGGACGCTCAGAAGTGAAGGCCGGGTTCGAGTTTCTGAGCCCAGCAGGTGCGGAATCTCACACCCATGGACTGATTCGAGATTTCAAACCCAGCGGGAGCGAGATTTCTCACCCGTGCCTGGGTTCGAAATTTCAAACCCGTGCCCAGGTTTGAAATTTCGAGGTGCGCAGATGGTGGGTTCGAAATTTTGCAAGTGGTCCCCTATTTCTACCTAATCCTACCTACTCCTACCTACTCCCACTCCTATAAATAGCCCATGGACTCACACTTCAAAGGGGTTGGATTTTCTTCACTTGAGACCTTTCTAAAGCTTCATGAACTCCATTAATGGCATCTCCTCTTTGTGGAAGAAGGAGAATTAAATATTCTTTTTCCCAAATATCTAGCATATGGAAATTATAAAAGTGCATGTAATGAGCATGGCTCTACCTTCTAATTCTTAAGTGATTAATAAAAGTTCAACATCCTTCGAAAGTGGATGTAGGCCTAATTCGCGGTCGAACCACTATAAATTTTTGTGTCTTTTATCGCTTGTTCTTACTTAGTCTTGCGACCAAATTAACTATTCCTAGTAATAGGAATCTTTGGTGTTTACAAATTTTTTTATCGTCGACAATAATCTTCTTACACTTTTCAATGTAAACACAAGGATTTCATGTATAAAACAGAGAGAATTATACTTGTAACTTTTTAGGATTTAAGAAGAGACAAAGTGGATGTAGGCTTGGTTTGATAAGAACCACTATAAAAACCTCGTGTGTCTCCTTTTATTCTATTGTTTTTTCATTCTGTTATTTGAGATTTGTAATTGTGGGGTCTTCACACAACAGTTGGGTGTTAGGCTCAGATTTTGGTCTAACATTTTGACGCGCCGGGAAGGGGGCACACGACAACTTCAACTTCTAGCTTGGATTATTTGACTATTGGATCAATGGCAATCAAAAGGAAGAAAATTAGAACTTCCTCTCATGCTGAGGTTGTTGACGCTGAAGGCGCAACGAACAAGGCTAGCCAGGAGGCTCCACCTCATGGAGATCCATCTTCATAATTGACTTGAGAAGAGATGGATGGCGTTCTCACTAAACTGAGAGCTAATCTCCTCCGAAAACAACAGGAGATGATGGACAGATTCTTCGCTCGGATGGATGGAGGGCCGAGCTGTAACACCCCACGTCCATTAATGTCACTCACAAGGGGAATGCATTAACTTCCACGGAGGTTTTAAGTGAATATAGAGCAGAAAATTTACAACAAGACAGATAATAAGTAGTACTTGGAAATCTAAAACTTCATTTTATTGCAGCGGAATTTAAACATGTTTATTACATCATAAAACCATAAATCAGAGTCAAGTACAATATCCATCTTGATAAAACAAAATACATAATCCCATTACATAAATAGCCATTAAAAAAAAGATAACAAGCTAGACTTTACTTCAACGGTCCAAGCTTTCCAAAAGAGAGATAAAGCAATCCAATCGAACTCCGCTAGAGCTGGGCCCAACCTGAGGACTTGGAGGGGGAAAAGGATAGAAATAGAGGGGGTCAGACATAAAGTCTGGCGAGTAGGATAATTCTAACTATACTATTATCAAAATAACTAGAAAAAGGCATAAGCTGGAAGACAAGTAAATGTCTATGAACTATTAGGTATGGAAGAGCAGATAAAGATAACGATAAAGATAACGTTGAAGGCACACCTAATTACTAACGAATAATTACTACACTGCACCGCACCAATCACCCTAAAAGTTGATCCCTACTTGCTTCACACAGAAATTATATAAATAGCCTTGCGTACCCCTAGCTGACTACATAGGTGTCGTCTGCCCCTATCTCCGCTAGGCATACCCCACTACCCACTTTCGATCGGCTCCTTACTCGTAGATACCTGTGCTGGCCCCACAGTAGGGTGTATCACTCCCCTAAAGTGGCAACCCGATACAACTTGAGAATGCACGGCTTATACCTACACGATGCAACAACGTCTTACCAACCAGCCCGGGTCCACGCACGCATATGAAACCCGTTAGACTTGCGATGCCACCGCTACCCCGTTTTGGCCTCTTATAGTCAAACCCATTATGCGTGTCCCGTCCTCGACTTGGGTCGAGCCCACAAAGATACGTTTGGATTACTGGTTGAAATGGCCCCCCCACAAGCTACCCACCTAAGCTTGTCACCATTAGTATATCCCACTTAACCCTCTTAGTCATGTTCATTTACATGTGTGTTTGGTTAAGTCTTACTAATCGTATTTCACATGCCACTAAGGGCACCCACTAGATTCCTCATGCCACCCAAGGTACCTACTTAACCCCAATGTCCCACCTTACATGTTTATCTGGTTAAGTATTTCTTAATTCATTCAGGCCATAACCTCATAAAGACCTCTCACATTAGACTGGCATTTATGGCAGCTGGATTTGTCGGGCGGGTCCGGGCAGTCTTACACCATAAAAGAGTCTAACCTCGTGTCTTTACAATTGTTATGCTTTAGTTTGGGCCTAGGACCTCTCACATTGGGCTGACATTTGTGACCACTGGATTTGTCGGGCGGGTCCGGGCAGGTTTACGTCACAAACGAGTCCAACCTCGTGTCCTAAGCATTGATTATCACTTATAATCTTTTACCCCAGTTTTGAATATATCCCTATTCAAATCATTAATTACTTCCAATTTTAGTGATGTCCATAATTGACTCAATTATGGCCATCCACTTATGGCATGCAAAATCATATCAATTGCACCCCAACTTCTTAATATTAAATCCTTAATATTACTCCTACCCCACGTTTATACGTTCGCTTATTCAACGCAGAATATACGTTAGACTCGAATAGTCTAACTCATAGCACAAAAATAAATTATCACAACATATAGACAATTAAAATGAATCTAATCATAATAGGGGTGAAACTTTCATAAAACTACACATGTTAAGGATATAAAGGTGTCAACTGTTAAATGTCACAATTTACATGATATGATCATAACCCAAATTCATGTATAAACTTGCATATGGGGTTTTATGCAACATAATGATGGTGTGAACTAGCATCTAACACATAGAACTCACACATGTCAAAGCACAATTCTAGATCTAAATAGATGTTATGGCATTTGTTCATAATCTTTACTAATCAATCTAAACTTGCATACATGGTTTGTCATATAGATCAACATTGTAACAACCCGAAAATCTGGGCCAGTTTAAAATTTTTATTTTGGCAATTTTAGCGAATTTTGATTATTTAAAATGAATTATTTTAAATAATATCGACGAGAAATTTTATTTTGAATATATTAGAACGTATATATTATACGCGCCGTCGTTAGAATATAAATAATTATTTATAATTATAAATGGAATTGAAAATGGCGCGGTAGTTCGATAATTCGATTTCAAACTTCAATTGAATGTACCGGGTGCAAAACAATCCGGATTTTAGTGAAACCAAAAATGATAGGATCTAATTGATAATATCCTTCCAATGAATCCGAATAATCAAATTTTCATGGCGGGAATCAAAAGATATGTCCAGTTGAAAATTCTGAATAGTCGCTATGGAATTCAGGCCCTTAAAAATGGACATTTTGCAAACGACCTCGGATTTCGACGAAACCAGGTTTGTTGGGTCCGGGATGTGGAGTTATTGCTAGGTTTCAAATTTCGTAATTTTTCGAATCAATATGTGAGAGTGGCAAAGGAAAACGCGTTTGACCAGTTTCAGTTGATTTTAATCAACTGGAAATTGGCCATTTTTCCAACGGTCTCAGAATTCGACGAAACTAGTTTTGTTAGGATCGTATCGTCAATACGAAGCTAGAAAATATTTTTATGGAATTTATAGAGTTGTTATGTGACCCCGGTAATTTGAAATGTACGTTTAAAATTCAATATAGCGATTTAAATGTAAATTAAACGAAAAATGATCATAACGGTCGAATTGACCTGTGATACATATCGCATTGTGTTCGGAATGGGGGTATTACGCTAGGGACGATAGTCGTTGGGCTCGGATTGGAGTTCGAATTTGAAAGTCAACTTATTTGGAAAATAAAATAATTAAATTATATAATTATATAAAGCCCCTTTATATCCCCTAACCCTAATATACGGTCAAACTATTCCTCCTAGTCAAAGAATTTCAAAACCCGCCCCCTTCCTCGATATAACTTCCGTCGCCCCTTATACAGCCGCCGCCCACCTCCATCGGACCGCGCTACCACCCATGGACCCTACCCCGTCAGGCCGCACTCCCCCTCTCTCCTCCTCCCCCGTGTAAACAACACCACACCCCAATGCTCAAATCGATGTTCGAGCTCGATTTCCTCCACCTGAGGACCGCCGAACGGGCAGCGGTGGCCAGTGCTGACAAGCACCGTCGAGGCGCAGGAGGGGGGACGCCTCCGATCAGACTTCGGCACCTCGGATTGCGAGCGGGTTGAAGCCCTAATGGATGAGTTCTTCGAAGTAAACGTCTTAAGCGTGATAACCGGGGATGAAGGTGGTTTATTTCTTCTTTTATTATTATTATTTACAATCATATACCTTGTTAATTGTCTTTGAAGTATATATAACTTTGTTTTGAAAAGAAAATCAACATTTGTTTTGAAAAGAAAATTAACACTTGTTTGAATAAATAAATATACATTGTTTTGAAAATATAAAATAGAAATGAAATGAATATAAAAATATGGTTTTTAAAAATGAATTTGCTTTAAATATAAAAATATGGTTTTTAAAAATGAATTTGCTTTAAATACAAAAATATGGTTTTTAAAAATGAATTTGCTTTAAATATAAAAATATGGTTTTTAAAAATGAATTTGCTTTGAAAATAAAAATATGATTTTTACATATTGAACTTCGAAATAAAAATATGATTTTTATATATGGAATAGCGAAGTAAAAATTCGATTTTTACATAGGTAGTGAAAGCGGACAACGAAGGTAACAAGAAGGCGAGAACGAAGAAGATTTACACCGAAGAAGAGTCAAGATGATTGGATAGCTTTCGGTGAGAATTTCTCACTCTTCTATTTCTTTTCTAGTTATATATATATACTAGGATGCAGACGGTGCTTAGTAGCACCCGACACAATCGTCCACAGACCATGGACTTGTTTGTTTGGCTGTGTTGTTAGTTAGATTGTTTGGGTTGATTTGAATAGTTTGGTGAAATGAAACTGATTGATTGATGTGTGAATGGCGTGGGCCTTCACTAGACCGGGGATAAGGCTAGGCCTTGTCCCGTTTCTAGTATCGTGCCGTTATGCCGCCGAATTTTTCTAAAATATGTTAGAAAAATAAAAAAAAAAATCATTTTATTGAATAAAGGAACCGAATAGAATATTCATAGGTGGGATAAAATCTTTTATCGTTAAAAATATAATTTTTAATGTGAAAGTGAATAAATAAATATTTATAAACAAATCGGCCGATTTGTTTATATACACTGATTTGACTGATATTGATTGGGACGATAAATTTTACACATCGCCCAACTGCACAACTAAAATCTATGTTTGATTGTTTGAAAACCCCACACGGGTGTCGGGATGAAAATATGAATTTCACTCATCCTGATTGATTGAATATGTCGGTCGATGGATCGACAGGCTGTTATAAGCGTTAGATATCTATATTTGATGCTTATACAGTGTAGTGCACTTTGGTTGAAGGTTGATTAATTTTCAATGCTATTATATACATGTGTTGTATGAAAATCCATATAATTAACATTATATGGTGATTGATTGGGCCTCATTCCAATTTAGAAGATAAAGAATACTATAAAGTAAAGGTTCATGTGTTGACTGTACTCATCCGTTGAGATTAGTCATGTGTTGAACGAAATATTTTAATAATAAAATTTATATCTTTATCACTATAAAGTAAAGGTTCATGTGTTGACTGTACTCATCCGTTGAGATTAGTCATGTGTTGAACGAAATATTTTAATAATAAAATTTATATCTTTATCACTATAAAGTAAAAGTTCATGTGTTGACAGTACTCATCCATTGAGATTGGTCATGTGTTGAACGAAATATTTTGATAATAACAACTATTTTTAAAAAAGAAATATTTGAAAAAGAATATTTGAAAATAGGAATTATATGAAGCCGTGTTGATTAGATTGACGCCATTTTGACGTGAACGATATTTATATCGATTTTATTCATTTCGAAATGAATTGAATATAAAACGATTTCGAAATGAATTGAATTGAAAACGATTTCGAAATGAATTGAATATAAAACGATTTCGGAATGAATTGAATATAAAACGATTTCGAAATGAATTGAATTGAAAACGATTTCGAAATAAATTGAATATAAAACGATTTCGGAATGAATTGAATTGAAAACGATTTCGAAATGAATTGAATATAAAACGATTTCGAAATGAATTGAATTGAAAACGATTTCGAAATGAATTGAATATAAAAAGATTTCGAAATGAATTGAATTGAAAACGATTTCGAAATGAATTGAATATAAAACGATTTCGAAATGAATTGAATTGAAAACGATTTCGAAATGAATTGAATATAAAACGATTTCGAAATGAATTGAATTGAAAACGATTTCGAAATGAATTGAATATAAAACGATTTCGAAATGAATTGAATATAAAACGATTTCGAAATGAATTGAATATAAAACGATTTCGAAATGAATTGAATTGAAAACGATTTCGAAATGAATTGAATATAAAACGATTTCGAAATGAATTGAATTGAAAACGATTTCGAAATGAATTGAATATAAAACGATTTCGAAATGAATTGAATATAAAACGATTTCGAAATGTATTGAATTGAAAACGATTTCGAAATGAATTGAATATAAAACGATTTCGAAATGAATTGAATTGAAAACGATTTCGAAATGAATTGAATATAAAACGATTTCGAAATGAATTGAATTGAAAACGATTTCGAAATGAATTGAAAACGAATTCAAATTGAATTGAAAACGAATTGAAATGAATTCAAATTGAATTGAATAGAAATGAATTTTGAAACGAATTTATAAAGAAGAATTCAATTTTGATTTGAATTGAAAAGGAAGTTGAAATTGCTTTTGAAACGAATTTAAAACTATTTATATAATTCGTTTTAAATAGAAATCGATGAAATATATATTATATATATTATATATATAATATAAATGGCCTGAATAGAACGCGCCGCGCCGCGGCAGTTCGTGAATTTCGACCATTTATTTCAAACCGACATTACGGGAGATCCGACCGTCGGATTCTCCTAAAACCGGAACCGTTGGGTTCGTATCGAAAAGAGCTTTCTAGTGAATATTAGAAATTTGAAATCTAACGGTTGGATTTGGAATCATGTCCAAATCAAATTTGAAAAAGGTCGCTGTAAGTGCAGTTCGATGGCCATTGATGGAAATCGCCTGTACAGGCCTTGATAAAATTATTAAAAATAGTAATAATTTGTGTAAAATCATAAGAAATGATTTAGAAAGAATTGGGATGAAAAACTCCATATTTGAAAAGGTAAAAATAGATTTTTATCGAAATGAACTAGTTTTGAACTAGAATTATAATTCTATTTATTTTTAAAGAAATAAATTGAATTTGGACAGGGTTTTAAAAATAACCAAAATTTCCAATGATTGCATTGGAATGGAATTGAATCGAAATTGTCTTCGGAATATTTCGATGTTGGAATTCGTGATTATACGGATGTTGTTATGGAAATCTGAAATATATATATATATATATATATATCGTTATTTCCAATACGGCATTTGTTAGTCGTAGGATTTGATATTGAATATAAGCCGGATATTTTCTATTCAGAGCCTTGTATTTAATATCAAATGTGATTTGGGTTTGTCGTGAATGGTGTCTTCACTAACACCGTTCTTGAACCCAGTTGAGAAAAGATTAAATCTTTTTATTTAGATTTACTGAAGTGTACCAATTAAATAATATTTAATTGGAATTGAATTGATATTGATTTTTGGGTTTATCGTGAACAGTGTTTTAAATAACACTTGTTCTTTAACCCGATAATTAATGGGATATGATTTTGGGTTTATCGTGAACCGTGTTTTTAAATGACACTGATTCTTTAACCCAGTTAACGATTAAAACTAAGTGGAGTTTTAATGAATCTTTAATTAGATTGAAATGACCGAGAATGGAGTATCACCAGTTTTGCTCCAAAGCGATAGTTAAATCTTTAATTAGATTTGAACGTGAAATGGTAATTAATTTTACCGATAACACCGTGGTGTTAGATATGGAGTATTACCAGTTTTGCTTCAGGGGATGAATAGGTTGGGATTGGGAAATAAAATAAATAATTACTTCGTTGTGGTTCGCTAATCTCGACTAGTTGGAAAAACCATAATTTGGTTTTAAACGACATCCAAAGGAAGATTACAGGATAAATTTTAAAGGATTTATCTTGGATAAAATTAATGGGAACCTTTCCCTAAGAATGTGGAGTTTAGAAACTAGCTGTAGGTTGGCTAAGAAGAATGGTTTCCTGGGTATTGATCTGATGTTGGTTTCGGCCTTCGGGGTTAATGTTTGGGAAATTGTTCTCTTGCTAATTTGCGGTTAGTGACTAACGAATTGGAATGAGGCGTATGATGTGTTTGTGTAACATTCGTTTTTAATATACGCGGGTTGTTCGGGAAGGCCGAGTTTACACCCATTCTGAATAACCGATTCGACGATAAGTCGAAGATGAAGACGGTGGTCGAAGACCGGAAGTCTCCACATCGTTTGGATAATTACTGACGATCCTGATTGGGCTGTACACCCAAGAGGATGGAAATAGTTGGTGGTCGTCCAGACGTACTTGGAGATGGATGGATATGCGAGGAAAGTGCCTCCGGTTTCGTTCAGACCTAGAACGGACTTGTAAATGGATGGTGTGTCTGACATTGTATTCCTTTATATTGTATTTGTTGATCTCTGCTAAATATATATCTGTTTGGCGGCGGAGAATTTATTCTCTTGCTTAACGCTCTTCTCTGAGACATATGAGCTCAGAGGTTATATATTGGCAGAAATCAGTGGTACGATATGGATTGATAGTGTGGCATGCTGAGATGCAGTGATCCAGACTTTTGTTGAAAAGCAAAGTTTGGTGGTTGATGATCAAAGCGCAGCTGATATAGCATGGCTTTGTGTATAGCGTTGATCCGCGAGCCTCACACCCCGGTATGGTGGCAAACTGATGGTTTGATCAGTATGCTTTTTTTTTTCGTGGATGGGCACCTTAGTGGTGTCGCGGATTCGGTCGACCGAGATGAGCCTAGTGCTCAGGGATATATAGAGTAAGCGGTGTTTTCTCTCGCTGGGACGTAAGCCGCGGTGGTACTCTGGTCCCAAATGTGCGGATGCAGACGGTGTTTTCTCTTGTGGGGACGTAAGCCGTGGTGAATTGCATTCCGCGATCGATCTTTCGAATCAGGAGCCACCATGATGGAAATCCAATTTCCGATACGTGTATTGCGGTTTTAATTGTAGAACTAGTATGGCGACATGATATATGGTACCCATGCCGTCCATGATTGATATTTATGATTGGAATTGTTTTGACACTATACACATATTATAGTATCAAATGATTTGTTTTTAAACGTATCAAACATGTTTGGCTGTTATAAGGTAAAACCCTATCCTCCGGCTTGCGTTGCATTGTGTGATGGGACCTGGGTCTTATAACAGCTTCATTTTTCGAAAAAGCATTGCGCTGTTTATTCTTTGCACTAGTATTCTTGGGAGGAAACCCGTTCCGTGTTATACGGCGTGGTCCCTTGAATTACTCTCTTTTAAAGTAAAGTTTTAAATAACTGTTTTAGTTCTCACACCAGTCACATGACTGACCTGGAGTTTATTGTTTCAACCTAAACTCTGGGTGCCCTTATTTTCCACACGGGCAGCTAGTAGTTTTGGTTTTGCAGATTTATATTCACAGGATCCTGGTTTACAGCTGGAACGATATCCGGAAAGCTTTGTATCCGTATTTCTCTTTCTAGTTGTGTATTGTATTATTTTCCGCTGCTATGTATTTAAATGTAATTTAAATCTCTGATATTTCTGTGTAATATTCATTTATACTCTGTATATTCTTGTAATCTGATGCATTGTTGTAATATACAATGAAATGTTCTTCTATATGCGTTTTGTTGTGGCTTGTTCTCGAACTATCCGACACTTTCCTTTATGGGGAAGTTACGGGTTTTCACAGTTGGTATCAGAGCTTTGGTTTACAAAGCTCAGAGAACGAGACACATTAGAACCATACGAAAGAATTCATCAGATATTGGAT
The DNA here is from genome assembly GCA_030737875.1 of Allium sativum. Classification (NCBI taxonomy): domain Eukaryota; kingdom Viridiplantae; phylum Streptophyta; class Magnoliopsida; order Asparagales; family Amaryllidaceae; genus Allium; species Allium sativum. The sequence goes on along the minus strand of CM060912.1, from coordinate 1,696,223 downwards.
TAGTAATATCCAATTAGAATGACTCGTTAGAGATAGGATCAGTAGTATCCTAGAACGAGTGTGAAGAGTATATTTTTTAAAGTGAAAACAAATTTTTGTTTTGAAAATTTAAATCAATTATTCGTATTTGATTATCTATTTATATTGAGTTGGACAGTCCAGTATATAAAGATTTTGCGTATACGTCTGATCCACGTGTATTTGAAATTTTAATATATTGGATAGATATAGCAACACACTCTAGTCGCCCGAAGATGATATTGATGATAGCGATCGCATCATCAACATTTATATTCGTGTTTCGAAGGTGTGATTTCTATATATTTCCATTAGACTGGTGTGAGAACCAAATCTTATATAGCTAGAACACTTTAGTGTGAATTGGCATCAAAAACAAGATTTTCAGTATATATAGCAAAATTATGAATTTGAAACGTTAATTCACTAATTGATTGATGTTTGTGTTGTTTGTTAAATTGTTTGATAATTTTGAATCATTATGCCTAACTGTATCAATATTGAATTATATTGAAAATTGGTCGCATTTGTTTGCATATACATATATATCATTGAACAGGTCATAGCAAGGAGGCTAGAGCCGAAGAATAAAATTTGTTTGCCCGACAAATAGGTACATGTTTACTACATAATTTCCTGTTTTTTTTGGGTGATGATGATTTTGTGAGCCTATTGGCTAGCCGCTTGGCTTTTTCTTTTTCTTTTTGAGATCTGAAGGACCGGGGAAGCTATTTGAAATTCCCCGATGCTCCCGGTGCAGGGGAGGTTATGGCGAAATTTTTCGAAAATTTAGGGTGTTAGCCAAATTTTTGAAAATTTTGAAAAGTTCCTAGAAACTGAAAAGTTGAAGAACTTAAGCCGTAATCAAAAACAATGGAAGTTGAGTTGAATTGTTAAACAACTTTCGACTTTGTTCCTTTCCGGGGACGAAAAGTTTTAAGTGGGGGAGATTGTAACAACCCGAAAATCTGGGCCAGTTTAAAATTTTTATTTTGGCAATTTTAGCGAATTTTGATTATTTAAAATGAATTATTTTAAATAATATCGACGAGAAATTTTATTTTGAATATATTAGAACGTATATATTATACGCGCCGTCGTTAGAATATAAATAATTATTTATAATTATAAATGGAATTGAAAATGGCGCGGTAGTTCGATAATTCGATTTCAAACTTCAATTGAATGTACCGGGTGCAAAACAATCCGGATTTTAGTGAAACCAAAAATGATAGGATCTAACTGATAATATCCTTCCAACGAATCCGAATAATCAAATTTTCATGGCGGGAATCAAAAGATATGTCCAGTTGAAAATTCTGAATAGTCGCTATGGAATTCAGGCCCTTAAAAATGGACATTTTGCAAACGACCTCGGATTTCGACGAAACCAGTTTTGTTGGGTCAGGGATGTGGAGTTATTGCTAGGTTTCAAATTTCGTAATTTTTCGAATCAATATGTGAGAGTGGCAAAGGAAAACGCGTTTGACCAGTTTCAGTTGATTTTAATCGACTGGAAATTGGCCATTTTTCCAACGGTCTCAGAATTCGACGAAACTAGTTTTGTTAGGACCGTATCGTCAATACGAAGCTAGAAAATATTTTTATGGAATTTATAGAGTTGTTATGTGACCCCGGTAATTTGAAATGTACGTTTAAAATTCAATATAGCGATTTAAATGTAAATTAAACGAAAAATGATCATAACGGTGAATTGGCCTGTGATACATATCGCATTGTGTTCGGAATGGGAGTATTACGCTAGGGACGATAGTCGTTGGGCTCGGATTGGAGTTCGAATTTGAAAGTCAACTTATTTGGAAAATAAAATAATTAAATTATATAAAGCCCCTTTATATCCCCTAACCCTAATATACGGTCAAAATATTCCTCCTAGTCAAAGAATTTCAAAACCCGCCCCCTTCCTCGATATAACTTCCGTCGCCCCTTATACAGTCGCCGCCCACCTCCATCGGACCGCGCTACCACCCATGGACCCTACCCCGTCAGGCCGCACTCCCCCTCTCTCCTCCTCCCCCGTGTAAACAACACCACACCCCAATGCTCAAATCGATGTTCGAGCTCGATTTCCTCCACCTGAGGACCGCCGAACGGGCAGTGGTGGCCAGTGCTGACAAGCACCGTCAAGGCGCAGGAGGGGGGACGCCTCCGATCAGACTTCGGCACCTCGGATTGCGAGCGGGTTGAAGCCCCAATGGATGAGTTCTTCGAAGTAAACGTCTTAAGCGTGATAACCGGGGATGAAGATGGTTTATTTCTTCTTTTATTATTATTATTTACAATCATATACCTTGTTAATTGTCTTTGAAGTATATATAACTTTGTTTTGAAAAGAAAATCAACATTTGTTTTGAAAAGAAAATTAACACTTGTTTGAATAAATAAATATACATTGTTTTGAAAATATAAAATAGAAATGAAATGAATATAAAAATATGGTTTTTAAAAATGAATTTGCTTTAAATATAAAAATATGGTTTTTAAAAATGAATTTGCTTTAAAAACAAAAATATGGTTTTTAAAAATGAATTTGCTTTAAATATAAAAATATGGTTTTTAAAAATGAATTTGCTTTGAAAATAAAAATATGATGTTTACATATTGAACTTCGAAATAAAAATATGATTTTTATATATGGAATAGCGAAGTAAAAATTCGATTTTTACATAGGTAGTGAAAGCGGACAACGAAGGTAACAAGAAGGCGAGAACGAAGAAGATTTACACTGAAGAAGAGTCAAGATGATTGGATAGCTTTGGGTGAGAATTTCTCACTCTTCTATTTCTTTTCTAGTTATATATATATACTAGGATGCAGACGGTGCTTAGTAGCACCCGACACAATCGTCCACAGACCATGGACTTGTTTGTTTGGCTGTGTTGTTAGTTAGATTGTTTGGGTTGATTTGAATAGTTTGGTGAAATGAAACTGATTGATTGATGTGTGAATGGCGTGGGCCTTCACTAGACCGGGGATAAGGCTAGGCCTTGTCCCGTTTCTAGTATAGTGCCGTTATGCCGCCGAATTTTTCTAAAATATGTTAGAAAAATAAAAAAAATATCATTTTATTGAATAAAGGAACCGAATAGAATATTCATAGGTGGGATAAAATCTTTTATCGTTAAAAATATAATTTTTAATGTGAAAGTGAATAAATAAATATTTATAAACAAATCGGCCGATTTGTTTATATACACTGATTTGACTGATATTGATTGGGACGATAAATTTTACACATCGTCCAACTGCACAACTAAAATCTGTGTTTGATTGTTTGAAAACCCCACACGGGTGTCGGGATGAAAATATGAATTTCACTCATCCTGATTGATTGAATATGTCGGTCGATGGATCGACAGGCTGTTATAAGCGTTAGATATCTATATTTGATGCTTATACAGTGTAGTGCACTTTGGTTGATGGTTGATTAATTTTCAATGCTATTATATACATGTGTTGTATGAAAATCCATATAATTAACATTATATGGTGATTGATTGGGCCTCATTCCAATTTAGAAGATAAAGAATACTATAAAGTAAAGGTTCATGTGTTGACTGTACTCATCCGTTGAGATTAGTCATGTGTTGAACGAAATATTTTAATAATAAAATTTATATCTTTATCACTATAAAGTAAAGGTTCATGTGTTGACTGTACTCATCCGTTGAGATTAGTCATGTGTTGAACGAAATATTTTAATAATAAAATTTATATCTTTATCACTATAAAGTAAAAGTTCATGTGTTGACAGTACTCATCCATTGAGATTGGTCATGTGTTGAACGAAATATTTTGATAATAACAACTATTTTTGAAAAAGAAATATTTGAAAAAGAATATTTGAAAATAGGAATTATATGAAGCCGTGTTGATTAGATTGACGCCATTTTGACGTGAACGATATTTATATCGATTTTATTCATTTCGAAATGAATTGAATATAAAACGATTTCGAAATGAATTGAATTGAAAACGATTTCGAAATGAATTGAATATAAAACGATTTCGGAATGAATTGAATATAAAACGATTTCGAAATGAATTGAATTGAAAACGATTTCGAAATGAATTGAATATAAAACGATTTCGGAATGAATTGAATTGAAAATGATTTCGAAATGAATTGAATATAAAACGATTTCGAAATGAATTGAATTGAAAACGATTTCGAAATGAATTGAATATAAAACGATTTCGAAATGAATTGAATTGAAAACGATTTCGAAATGAATTGAATATAAAACGATTTCGAAATGAATTGAATTGAAAACGATTTCGAAATGAATATAAAACGATTTCGAAATGAATAGAATTGAAAACGATTTCGAAATGAATTGAATATAAAACGATTTCGAAATGAATTGAATTGAAAACGATTTCGAAATGAATTGAATATAAAACGATTTCGAAATGAATTGAATATAAAACGATTTCGAAATGAATTGAATTGAAAACGATTTCGAAATGAATTGAATATAAAACGATTTCGAAATGAATTGAATTGAAAACGATTTCGAAATGAATTGAATATAAAACGATTTCGAAATGAATTGAATTGAAAACGATTTCGAAATGAATTGAAAACGAATTCAAATTGAATTGAAAACGAATTGAAATGAATTCAAATTGAATTGAAAATTGAATTGAATAGAAATGAATTTTGAAACGAATTTATAAAGAAGAATTCAATTTTGATTTGAATTGAAAAGGAAGTTGAAATTGCTTTTGAAACGAATTTAAAACTATTTATATAATTCGTTTTAAATAGAATCGATGAAATATATATTATATATATTATATATATAATATAAATGGCCTGAATAGAACGCGCCGCGCCGCGGCAGTTCGTGAATTTCGACCATTTATTTCAAACGGACATTACGGGAAATCCGACCGTCGGATTCTCCTAAAACCGGAACCGTTTGGTTCGTATCGAAAAGAGCTTTCTAATGAATATTAGAAATTTGAAATCTAACGGTTGGATTTGGAATCATGTCCAAATCAAATTTGAAAAAGGTCGCTGTAAGTGCAGTTCGATGGCCATTGATGGAAATCGACTGTACAGGCCTTGATAAAAATATTAAAAATAGTAATAATTTGTGTAAAATCATAAGAAATGATTTAGAAAGAATTGGGATGAAAAACTCCATATTTGAAAAGGTAAAAATAGATTTTTATCGAAATGAACTAGTTTTGAACTAGAATTATAATTCTATTTTTTTTTAAAGAAATAAATTGAATTTGGACAGGGTTTTAAAAATAACCAAAATTTCCAATGATTGCATTGGAATGGAATTGAATCGAAATTGTCTTCGGAATATTTCGATGTTGGAATTCGTGATTATACGGATGTTGTTATGGAAATTTGAAAGATATATATATATATATATCGTTATTTCCAATACGACATTTGTTAGTCGTAGGATTTGATATTGAATATAAGCCGGATATTTTCTATTCAGAGCCTTGTATTTAATATCAAATGTGATTTGGGTTTGTCGTGAATGATGTCTTCACTAACACCGTTCTTGAACCCAGTTGAAAAAAGATTAAATCTTTTTATTTAGATTTACTGAAGTGTACCAATTAAATAATATTTAATTGGAATTGAATTGATATTGATTTTTGGGTTTATCGTGAACAGTGTTTTAAATAACACTTGTTCTTTAACCCGATAATTAATGGGATATGATTTTGGGTTTATCGTGAACCGTGTTTTTAAATGACACTGATTCTTTAACCCAGTTAACGATTAAAACTAAGTGGAGTTTTAATGAATCTTTAATTAGATTGAAATGACCGAGAATGGAGTATCACCAGTTTTGCTCCAAAGCGATAGTTAAATCTTTAATTAGATTTGAACGTGAAATGGTAATTAATTTTACCGATAACACCGTGGTGTTAGATATGGAGTATTACCAGTTTTGCTTCAGGGGATGAATAGGTTGGGATTGGGAAATAAAATAAATAATTACTTCGTTGTGGTTCACTAATCTCGACTAGTTGGAAAAACCATAATTTGGTTTTAAACGACATCCAAAGGAAGATTACAGGATAAATTTTAAAGGATTTATCTTGGATAAAATTAATGGGAACCTTTCCCTAAGAATGTGGAGTTTAGAAACTAGTTGTAGGTTGGCTAAGAAGAATGGTTTCCTGGGTATTGATCTGATGTTGGTTTCGGCCTTCGGGGTTAATGTTTGGGAAATTGTTCTCTTGCTAATTTGCTGTTAGTGACTAATGAATTGGAATGAGGCGTATGTTGTGTTTGTGTAACATTCGTTTTTAATATACGCGGGTTGTTCGGGAAGGCCGGGTTTACACCCATTCTGAATAACCGATTCGACGATAAGTCGAAGATGAAGACGGTGGTCGAAGACCGGAAGTCTCCACATCGTTTGGATAATTACTGACGATCCTGATTGGGCTGTACACCTAAGAGGATGGAAATAGTTGGTGGTCGTCCAGACGTACTTGGAGATGGATGGATATGCGAGGAAAGTGCCTCCAGTTTCGTTCAGACCTAGAACGGACTTGTAAATGGATGGTGTGTCTGACATTGTATTCCTTTATATTGTATTTGTTGATCTCTGCTAAATATATATCTGTTTGGCGGCGGAGAATTTATTCTCTTGCTTAACGCCCTTCTCTGAGACATATGAGCTCAGAGGTTATATATTGGCAGAAATCAGTGGTACGATATGGATTGATAGTGTGGCATGCTGAGATGCAGTGATCCAGACTTTTGTTGAAAAGCAAAGTTTGGTGGTTGATGATCAAAGCGCAGCTGATATAGCATGGCTTTGTGTATAGCGTTGATCCGCGAGCCTCACACCCCGGTATGGTGGCAAACTGATGGTTTGATCAGTATGCTTTTTTTTTCGTGGATGGGCACCTTAGTGGTGTCGTGGATTCGGTCGACCGAAATGAGCCTAGTGCTTAGGGATATATAGAGTAAGCGGTGTTTTCTCTCGCTGGGACGTAAGCCGCGGTGGTACTCTGGTCCCAAATGTGCGGATGCAGACGGTGTTTTCTCTTGTGGGGACGTAAGCCGTGGTGAATTGCATTCCGCGATCGATCTTTCGAATCAGGAGCCACCATGATGGATATCCAATTTCCGATACGTGTATTGCGGTTTTAATTGTAGAACTAGTATGGCGACATGATATATGGTACCCATGCCGTCTATGATTGATATTTATGATTGGAATTGTTTTGACACTATACACATATTATAGTATCAAATGATTTGTTTTTAAACGTATCAAACATGTTTGGCTGTTATAAGGTAAAACCCTATCCTCCGGCTGCGTTGCATTGTGTGATGGGACCTGGGTCTTATAACAGCTTCATTTTTCGAAAAAGCATTGCGCTGTTTATTCTTTGCACTAGTATTCTTGGGAGGAAACCCGTTCCGTGTTATACGGCGTGGTCCCTTGAATTACTCTCTTTTAAAGTAAAGTTTTAAATAACTGTTTTAGTTCTCACACCAGTCACATGACTGACCTGGAGTTTATTGTTTCAACCTAAACTCTGGGTGCCCTTATTTTCCACACGGGCAGCTAGTAGTTTTGGTTTTGCAGATTTATATTCACAGGATCCTGGTTTACAGCTGGAACGATATCCGGAAAGCTTTGTATCCGTATATCTCTTTCTAGTTGTGTATTGTATTATTTTCCGCTGCTATGTATTTAAATGTAATTTAAATCTCTGATATTTCTGTGTAATATTCATTTATACTCTGTATATTCTTGTAATCTGATGCATTGTTGTAATATACAATGAAATGTTCTTCTATATGCGTTTTGTTGTGGCTTGTTCTCGAACTATCCGACACTTTCCTTTACGGGGAAGTTACGGGTTTTCACAAACATAGCCCAAACATTATGATTTGATTAACATGAACTAATTAGCATAGATAATAACATCATGTCTTTATAACATGTATGATTTATCACAACTTAGCATAGAAAATTACAACCTATACAGTATCAGCATGGCATGATTTACAACATATAGGATATCATCATCACATAACATAGGATTTACAACATACATGATAGCATAAGGTTTACAACAACATATATGACAATCCACATCATTCACTTATAATTTATTCATAATTTAATCTAATTGGTTTAATAATAATCTTGTTAAGATCATCATACTAATAATTTAGAGAAGAAAGTGAGTCTTGATTTGCTTTAGAGTTGAGTAGAATTAGGGTTTTTGATTAGCTTTCTTCCTTCTTAGTTGGCGGCGGCTAGACTGAGTTCCATGGCGGCGGTATGACGGTGGCTATTCTATTTTTCATGTGAATTATAGTGAGAGACTACCTAGGTATTTATAGAGTTTAGGATTTATTTAGACCGTCAGATCAACTCAGAACTAAACTGAACCGTTAAATTTGCCAACTCAGCCCTAAAGACACATCAGCAGCTCAAGATTTGGCTCAGCCAAACCCTAGCCGCCTGGACAGGTCGACTGCCCAGTCGACTCCCTAGTCGACCTGGGGGGGTGTCGACTGCCCAGTCGACTCCCCAATCGACCTGGGGTGCTGGGCGGGAAATTTCCCGCCTAGCCGGATTTGACTCCGAATTTGAAATTTAAATTTTCTGAAATCTGTTTTGAATTTTCTGAAACTTCCGATGGCCATAACTTCTTCCTACGAAGTCCAATTCACGCAAACTCGGACTCTATTTCAACCAGAATTCCGAGACGAACATAATGGCGCAACCCGTTTCCCATAATTCTCACGTCTGAGATTAGTTATTCTTTAATTTGTGAATATTAATATTAACAGAATTACGGGGTGTTACATTCTCCCCTCCTTAAAGGATTTCGACCCCGAAATCTTCAAGTTAAGAAGAATGTATATCCTAACATCCAACCATCCATCTACTCAACCATCAAACACAGGAATCCATTGTTCTTATAGACTTCTAATGCTTTCATGTTTAAATGCACCGTGTGTGTATATGTCCATATCTAATGCAAAATCAGGTGGTCCACTGATTCAGTTGACCCCCTTAATGCAAATCATGATAGTGTCATGCGTCCATTATGTATGCAAAAGTTCCTTAATGCTACATATTATCTCTATATGCGTGCACAATCATCATCTGAATGCAGCATCCATATGATTAAATAAATCCTCATACATCCATTTTACTAAATACATCCATATATATGAAATATGAAGTGACTGAGCCTATCTAGTGCCTAATAGTGTGTGTATATGCGTCCACGAGCAACCACTAGCAAACACTTGCATCCACTTTGCATCCATCATACATAACATGTCTCAAACACATGTTTCAACCATAGGATTATCCTAACTAAAGGTCAAGGATACTAGCGAGAGGATACTCTAAAGGTAAGATAAGTACAAGCTAAGCGATAAAGGAGAAATTAAAAGACATACCCTCAAAAAGAAAAGGGTATCGTGAACGCATCTTCTCTTCTGTCTCCCAAGTAGCGTTGCTCTCATCATCTCCCCATTGTACTTTGACTAGTCTGACCTCTCGATTCCTCAACTTCTTGATTTCCGACCCAAGAATGCATGTAGGAGCTCGTCGAATCGTCACATCACGCTCTATCTCCACCTCTCTAAGCAAGTTCGGCTCTACCACCTCCGCCGTCTCGTGCAAGCACTTCCTCAAATGTGACACATGGAATACGTCATGTACACCACTAAGTCTCTCAGGCAACTCCACTCTATATGCCATCTGTCCAATCTTCTCCTTAATAGGAAACGGCCCTACGAACCTTGGTGCTAATTTCCCAACGGATCCAAAGCGAACAACGTTCCGTAATGGAGACACTTTGATAAAGACCATGTCCCCCACATCAAACTCAAGATCTGTCCTCCTCTTATCCGCATAAGATTTCTGCTTATCTTGCAGTGCTTTCATCCTCCTTCGAATCAAGTCGATCTTTTCCAAAGTCTCTCTAATCATATCGGGCCCAAGAAGGTCTTATCCGTAGATTCCCACCAACATGTAGGTGAACGAAAAGGTCATCCATAAAGAGCTTCGAAAGGTGTCATGCCAATGCTAGATTGAAAGCTGTTATTATATGCGAACTCTACCAATGGAAGATGCTCTTCCCATGTACCCCCAAAGTCTAGGATACATAGCCTCAAAAGATTCTCTAGAATGCGATTCACCCTCTCAGTCTGGTCGTCCGTCTGAGGATGATATGCGGTGCTCAAACATAACTGAGTCCCTACCGCCTCTTGCAAGCTTCTCCAAAATTCGCTAGTGAAAATAGGATCGCGGTCGCTCACTATGCTAGAAGGAACACCGTGCAAACGAACTATCTCTCGGACGTATACAGAAGCTAACCATGGAGCAGTTCTCTTACTCTTCACGGGAATGAAATGGGCACTCTTAGTAAGTCTATCTACTATAACCCAAATCCCCGTATTACCCTTCCTTGATCGCGGTAATCCATCCACAAAATCCATCGAGACACTCTCCCACTTCCATAGTGGAACCTCCAATGGGTGAAGCAACCCACCGGGTTTCTTTTGCTCCGCTTTTACTTGTTGGCACACCAAGCATCTAGCGACATACTCAGCCACATCCCTCTTCATACCGGCCCAAAAGAAAACTCGCTTCATGTCTTTGGACATCTTGTCCCCGCCGGGATGAATGGTCATCTTCGAATGATGTGCTTCGTCAAGAATAGCCTTCCTCAAACCTTCGTCTCGAGGTAAACAAAGTCTACTATTCCTACATAACCAACCCTTATCATCTAGGGTATACCTACGGAGATGGCTTGACGACACCCCTCTTTTGAGCTTTTCTACTAACTCAACCAACTGTGGGTCGTCTCGTCGTGCCTCACCAATCCGTCCCAAAAGCGTAGCTCTGACCTCCAAGGATGCTAGCAAACCGGGTACAAAGTCAACGGAAGGTCTAAAATCAAACATCAAAATGAATTCTAAGCTTCGCCGCTCAACAAACAATGGACTCAAGGACAGCCTTTTCCTACTTAAGGCATCTGCCACTACGTTACCCTTGCTAGGGGTATATGCTATCTCGAAGTCGTAGGATGCTAAGAACTCCATCCACCTTTGCTGCCTTAAGTTCAAGTCCTTTTGAGAGAATAAGTATTTTAAGGATTTGTGGTCGGTGAATAATTTAAATTTCTCGCCAAGAAGATAATGACGCCAAGACTTAAGCACGAAAACAATAGCGGCCAACTCTAAGTCATGTGTAGGGTAATTTTTCTCGTGCGCTCTCAACTGCCTCCCACCATAGGCTATTACCCTACCCTCTTGCATTAAGACTGCGCTTAGACCTGTCCCCAAGCGTCAGTATAAACAGTAAATGGCTTACTCCCATCTGGCAGCACTAAGACTGGAGCTGAGGTCAAAGCTCTCTTTAAACGTTGGAACGCATCATCACAATCTACGTCCCACGCGAAGACTAGGTTCTTCTTCGTCAGGCGTGTCAATGGAGCTGATATCCTTGCGAAGTCTTTGATAAACTTCCTATAGTAGCCAGCCAACCCCAAGAAACTTCTCACTTCGGTAGCATTTTTAGGGACCTTCCAATCTTGGATGGCCACCACCTTCGCGGGATCTATAGCTATCCCTTATTTGGAAACCACGTGCCCTAAGAATCGCACTTCTTTGCTCCAAAAGTGACATTTGGATAATTTAGCTTTAAGATTATGCACTCGTAGGGTCTCCAACACTTCCCTAAGATGTAGGGCATGCTCTTTTTTATCCTTAGAAAAGATCAAGATGTCGTCTACAAAGACTACCATGAATTTATTAAGGTACTCCCTAAACACCCTACTCATCAAATCAACAAAGTATGCGGGGGCGTTTGTCAAACCGAAGGGCATCACTAGCCATTCATAGAAACCATCCAGAGTCCTAAAGTCAGTCTTGTCAATGCTATCCTCATCCACTCTCAACTGATGGAATCCAGTGGCTAGGTCCAACTGCGAAAACACTGAGGCGCCAACTAACTGATCGAAGAAATCGTCAATCCTCGGCAGTGGGTGTCTGTTTTTCTTAGTAAGTTTATTAAGTTCTCTATAGTCCACACAAAGTCTAAGGGATCCATCTGCCTTCGTGGCAAATACCACTGGAGCACCCCACTCCGATATACTACGTCTTATGAACCCCTTCTCAAGCAACTCCTTCACTTGCTTATTGAGTTCCTTCCTTTCACGAGGAGCCATGTGGCGTACTGGCAAAGATACTGGTTTCGCATTATCCACAAGATATATTCGAAAGTCTATCTCCCACTTCGGAGGTAAGCCCTTCACCTCCTCAAACACATCCGAGTATTCTCAGACCACCCTAACAGATCGTAGATTTTCCACCGACGTGTCAAACGATTCTAAATAACTTAGCATAACGGAATCTATGGGATTACAAAAGATTTCGAAAGTGTTGCCAAGGCGAGTGATGAGCCTAACTACTCTCCTTTCACAATCAAGTACGGCCCCATTTCTGGATAACCAATCCATTCCTAAAATTAGCCCATAGCCCGTGAAGCCGAAAACATAAGCATCACATCTAAACTCAACGCTAAGTATCGAAATTTTCAAATCCAAACACATCATGGACAAATAATCTGAGCCCCCAATTGGATTCGAAACAACTAAGGGATCCTCTACTAAACTGGTGTTTAAGTGCAGTGATTCAACTAATGATGTAGAGATAAACAAATACGATGTGCCCGAATCGAATAAGGTACGGACAGGATGATCAAACAGAAAAACTAAGCTTTCAACAGAAATGGTTCTACCTCGTTCTTGCAGCGGTGGGACCACGAGAGCCTGAAATTATCCCCTTGCCTGCCCTGGTGCCATAAGAGCCTGCACCTGTCCTCCCGAGGTAGACCCTACCCTCTGCCCCTTCTTTGGGCAGTCCTTCACTATATGTCCTGCTTCGCCACAGTGAAAACAACCAGTCTTCTTTTTCTTTCGGCAATCCTTGCTGAGATGGCCTGGTGTCCCACAGTTAAAGCATTTCTTCTTTCCCTTGCCATTATTGTCTTTACCACCCTTCTTGTTTTACTGTTGTGGTTTCTTTTGATCCCCTTTCTTCTCGGGTGCCTTATAAGCTTTAGTGCCTTTCTCCTCGTGCATGAGTGCCATGTCTACTAGCTTCTCAAAGGTGGCCCCCATAGGGATGCAGGTCATAGCCAACCCTTGCAACGGTTCATTCAATCCGTTAACGAACCTCAGAGCCTTCTTCTCCGGCGTGTTCACTAAGTCCAAGCCAAACCTTGCTAACTGATTAAATTTGTTGACATATTCTTTCACTGATGAGCTTCCTTGCTTTAATGTCAAGAACCTTTCCATATATCGATTCTCTTCTGCCCTTGAGAGAAACTTTGACTCAAACCTACGTCTAAAATCCGCCCAAGAATCAACAGGACGCTCCCCATTAGTGACCTCCCACCAAAACGAGGCCTCTCCCTTTATTAACCAAGCTGCTAATTTGACTTTCCTCCCTTCTTCTACTTCAAAGATTTCTAGCAATTCTTCCACCTCCTTAAGCCAATCTCTAGCTTCCACAAACGTTTCTGACCCTTGAAAAGGTTTTCCACCCATAGCCTTAAATTCCTTGCACGTCTTTGCAAAAGTATCAACGCGAGGAGGAGGAGGGGGCGAGTGCAACTGGTGGTGGAGGAAAATTGGCTGGACCTGTAGCGGCCCTAGCCTCTAATAACCTCATATACCATCCTGGTATCGTTACACCGTCCGGAAGGTTAAGATCTTTAGCCATGCTGAAACGAAAAAGGAAAGATTCAAAATGGAGAATTCGAAAGATAAAGATATGGCTATTAGGGATTATGTTTTACTTAAAAACTTTCCTCTTAAAATCACTCATCAAGACATGTTTTTGAAAATACTTCTTCCAAAAATACTTTAGAAAAATAGTTTTTCTAAAAAAATTATCTGTTCTGGTAACCTCGCTCTGATACCACGTGTAACACCCCACGTCCATTAATGTCACTCACAAGGGGAATGCATTAACTTCCATGGAGGTTTTAAGTGAATATAGAACAGAAAAATTACAACAAGACAGATAATAAGTAGTACTTGGAAATCTAAAACTTCATTTTATTGCAATGGAATTTAAACATGTTTGTTACATCATAAAACCATAAATCAGAGTCAAGTACAATATCCATCTTGATAAAACAAAATACATAATCCCATTACATAAATAGCCAGTAAAAATGATAACAAGTTGGACTTTACTTCAACGATCCAAGCTTTCCAAAAGAGAGATAAAGCAATCCAATCAAACTCCGCTAGAGCTGGGCCCAACCTGAGGACCTGGAGGGGGAAAAGGATAGAAACAGAGGGGGTCAGACATAAAGTCTGGCAAGTATGATAATTCTAACAATTCTATTATCAAAATAACTAGACTAAGGCATAAGCTGGAAGACAAGTAAATGTCTATGAACTATTAGGTATGGAAGAGCAGATAAAGATAACGTTAAAGCTAACGTTAAAGGCGCACCTAATTACTAACGAATAATTACTACACTGCACCGCACCAGTCACCTTAAAGGTTGATCCCTACTTGCTTCACACAGAAACTATATAAATATCCTTGCGTACCCCTAGCTGACTACATAGGTGTCGTCTGCCCCTATCTCCGCTTGGCGTACCCCACTACCCACTTTCGATCGGCTCCCTACTCGTAGATACCTGTGTTGGCCCCACAGTGGGGTGTATCACTCCCCTAAAGTGGCAACCCGATACAACTTGAGAATGCACGGCTTATACCTACACGATGCAACAACGTCTTACCTACCAGCCTGGGTCCACACACGCATATGAAACCCGTTGGACTTGCGTTGCCATCGCTACCCCGTTTTGGCCTCTTATAGTCAAACCCAGTACGCGTGTCCCGTCCTCGACTTGGGTCGATCCCACAAAGATACGTTTGGGTTACTGGTTGAAATGGGCCCCCACGAGCTACCCACCTAAGCTTGTCACCATTAGTATATCCCACTTAACCCTCTTAGTCATGTTCATTTACATGTGTGTTTGGTTAAGTCTTACTAATCGTATTTCACATGCCACTAAAGGCACCCACTAGATTCCTCATGCCACCCAAGGCACCTACTTAACCCCCATGTCCCACCTTACATGTTTATCTGGTTAAGTATTTCTTAATTCATTCAGGCCATAACCTCATAAAGACCTCTCACATTAGACTGGCATTTATGGCAGCTGGATTTGCCGGGCGGGTCCGGGCAGTCTTACACCATAAAAGAGTCTAACCTCGTGTCTTTACAACTGTTATACTTTAGTTTGGGCCTAGGACCTCTCACATTGGGCTGACATTTGTGACCACTGGATTTGTCGAGCGGGTCCGGGCGGGTTTACGTCACAAACGAGTCCAACCTCGTGTCCTAAGCATTGATTATCACTTATAATCTTTTACCCCAGTTTTGAATATATCCCTATTCAAATCATTAATTACTTCCAATTTTAATGATGTCCATAATTGACTCAATTATGGCCATCCACTTATGGCATGCAAAATCATATCAATTGCACCCGAACTTCTTAATATTAAATCCTTAATATTACTCCTACCCCACGTTTATACGTTCGCTTATTCAACGTAGAATATACGTTAGACTCGAATAGTCTAACTCATAGCACAAAAATAAATTATCACAACATATAGACAATTAAAATGAATCTAATCATAATAGGGGTGAAACTTGCATAAAACAACATATGTTAAGGATCTAAAGGTGTCAACTTGTTAAATGTCACAATTTACATGATATGATCATAACCCAAATTTATGTATAAACTTGCATATGGGGTTTTATGCAACATAATGATGGTGTGAACTAGCATCTAACACATAGAACTCACACATGTCATAGCACAATTCTAGATCTAAATAGATGTCATGGAATATGTTCATAATCTTTACTAATCAATTTAAACTTGCATACATGGTTTGTCATATAGATCAACATAGCCCAAACATTATGATTTGATTAACATGAACTAATTAGCATAGATAATAACATCATGACTTTATAACATGTATGATTTATCACGACTTAGCATAGAAAATTACAACCTATACTATATCATCATGGCATGATTTACAACATATAGGATATCATCATCACATAACATAGGATTTAAAACATACATGATAGCATAACGTTTACAACAACATATATGACAATCCACATCATTCACTTATAATCCATTCATAACTTAATCTAATTAGTTTAATAATAATCTTGTTATGATCATCATACTCACAATTTAGAGAAGAAAGAGAGTCTTGATTTGCTTTAGAGTTGAGTAGAATTAGGGTTTTTGATTAGCTTTCTTCCTTCTTAGTTGGCGGCGGCTAGACTGAGTTCCATGGCGGAGGTATGACGGTGGCTATTCTATTTTTCATGTGAATTAGAGTGAGAGACTACCTAGGTATTTATAGAGTTTAGGATTTATTTAGACCGTCAGATCAACTCAGAACTAAACTGAACCGTTAAATTTGCCAACTCAGCCCTAAAGACACATCAGCAGCTCAAGATTGGGCTCAGCCAAACCCTAGCTGCCTGGATAGGTCGACACGCAGGTCGACTGCCCAGTCGACTCCCCAGTCGACCTGGGGCGGTGTCGACTACCCAGTCGACCTGGGGTGCTGGGCGGGAAATTTCCCGCCTAGCCTGATTTGACTCCGAATTTGAAATTTAAATTTTCTAAAATCTATTTTGAATTTTCTGAAACTTTCGATGGCCATAACTTCTTCATACGAAGTCCAATTCACGCAAACTCGGACTCTATTTCAACCAGAATTCCGAGACGAACACAATGGCACAATCCGTTTCCCAAAATTCTCACGTCTGAGATTAGTTATTCTTTAATTTGTGAATATTAATACTAACAGAATTACGGGGTGTTACACGAGCAACATTCAAGTCATGGGAAAAGGAACCACCGAAGCGGCTCGCATAAGCCACCACGATCGGCTCGAGTAGATCCCAGCGACCCACGGCCCGCCAGCATCTATGCTCGGGGGAAACCCCTCCTTATTGGAAATACACAACGACTCTCTTCAGTTCTGGTTCAGATGGATATCAGAATGCAAGCTCCCACTCAACAGCAAGAATCGGCTCGTGATGGGGACCTACGAACCGGCCTCGATCCACGAGCTGCGAGCTGTGATCCCCAAGCAGCAGTTCACCAGCAACTTCCTCCTTCTCTTGCATTCCACGCGGGGGCACCATCTCTGACCGTGGCAACTTGCAACAACTTTTTGAAGGAAATCGGCTAGAAGACCTAATTGAATGCCTCTCGAGAGACTGCACTTATCAGAGTGACGTGGATAACGTCAATCACAATCCATTCGCATAGGAAATCTGGAATTCCCGCAATCCCCCGAATTTCAAACTTCCGTAACTAGAGCCATACAATGGCAGGATAGATCCCACCATGCACTGATGTGCTACAAACGAGATATAGAGGTTCAATCGGTGTTGGAAAATGTCACGGAAAAATGCTTTCCCCTCTTTTTGACTGATATAGCCGCTATGTGGATTCGGCAGCTAGAAATGAAATCGATCAACAGCTAGAACATGTTGGTGTCCCGATTTATTGAACAGTTTCGAGTCCACCTTGCTCAATCCAAGAACGTAATGTCGTTCACCATGATCAAGCAGAGGCCTAAAGAAACTCTGCGCTCATTTCTGGAAATGTTCAACGTTGCAACAACATCAGTTGACCAACCTGAACAATCTGTGGTATTGATGGAAGCAGTATCCGATGTTCTAGATAACTCAGAATTCAAAAAATATTTGTACTGAGATCCACCACGAAATCTCGGCGAATTCTACCTTGATGCAGGTAGATTTCTACGGGAAGAAGATGAAACTTCCAAGAAAAAAGTTCTCGATGTCAACATGCTCAAAGAAGGAGAACCGTCTGATTATGGAAAAGGCAAGGGAAAGGCTATTGTCAAGAATGACAGCAACACTCAGCCTCGGAGAGGGCCCAGATATGAAAAGTACACTGAACCTAATTCAACGCTGATTGACATCTACATGGATACAAATGGAACAATCTCCTACCCAAAGCCTCCCAGGAGGGAGCCATTGCAAAGAGAATATGATTCTAGAAAACAATGCATATTCCATGTAATGGATGGACATGACACAAATGACTGCAGGCACTTACGAGATTTGATTGAGGAATGGGTTAGACATGGAGAGATACCTGAATATGTGAAACAATCAACACCGCAAGCACCCGCGCTTCCGCCACCAGCTTCTCGGGGAGGGAACAAACCTGGATCGGGCTCCCGTGGGTTCAACATTAACTGATCTGGATGAGATCAGCTTGGATTTCCTACATTTCTTAGGTTTTAAGATATGTTCTTTACTTTCTTTCGGTTTTCGATTGGCTAAATCGGAGTACACATATATGGGATTAGGATTTAGCTCCAAAGCATGCTCTATACTCGAAGACAAACCAATTAGGATTAGCTTTGGTTTTGCATTTTGAATTGAATAAGGAAGGACATTCCGAGCATGGATTATGTTTGGCAAATTAAAGTGTCATGTCAGGTTGTGGCAGGATTCTCAATCTAAATTAAAGTATGGCTTATACTTATCTCGGACCCCTAGGTATGGATTATGCCTAGGGACAGACTGTCTTGTCAGGTTTTGGCAAGTACAGTTCTATCCCAACATAAGCTTGGATTGTGCTCACTAAGATTCTTAAGTATGGGTTATACTCTAGAACGGCTTATTTTCTTGTTAGGATCTGGAAAAGGAACTCAATAAAACTCGAGTATGGCTTATGCTCAGTTGGAAGTTCCTGGTATGGCTTACGCTTGGAAGGTTAGCCCCCCGCCATGTTTTGGCAACATGGTTCGAATGTCCCTTGAGTGTGATTTATGCTCAAACAAACGCCTAAGCATGGTTTATGATCAAAAAGGTTAATCAGTTTTGTCAGTATTTTGACACATCTATTTTCCTTCTCTTCTTTGCAAGTATGGATTATACTTGCAGAAAGCGGGCCTGGCATGGCCTTGGTTTTCTTGGATTATCCAGAACCCATCTTCCTTCAACCAGCAAGATATGTTCTGAGGGGAAAACTTGTTGACACACTTTTTGGCCAAAGATGTCACACATGGAATTATGGCTAGCTCCACGCTCAAACATTGAGAACATCGTAAGAAGAAAGGAAGCAATTTGTTAGAAGTCGCATCACAAACAAAGAACGGCCCAAAACTCCTATCAGACGACCCCTTTGAGCCCGAAAATAGCATTTACGGTGCTAAGCACAATAAAACTTGTAGCCCTCTGAATTAGCTTCAGGTAGAGATTTCGTTTGGCTCAATCGGACTTACGGTTTGGAAGTTATGCTCGTTTGCGTGAATGGGTGAAATTTGGCATCGACTGGCAAACACTTGGATGAAGTGATGAAGCGTCATTACCTTGGCTAATGGAACCCACCTCGGCTTGTGGGACCCACCTCGGCTCGTGGCCTAGCCCACCTCGTACCCTTATGGCTTGCCTCTCGACTCGTGGGGCCACCACTGGCTCGCCTTTTTGGGCTCCCCCCACTCAGCTTGTGGGCCATGACCCGACACATGTTGCCCCCAAGACCACGACCTGGTTCGTGGTGCACCTCTAGACAACGAGCCGCCTGTACCATAATAACAACAACCCTTTGACCTATTCTCAAGGCTAATCTCACTCCTATAACCCAGGATCCGATTACACATGGCATGATACGACTTGGAGAGGATTTTTGGACGTTTTCCACCTCACTTCAAGATTTTTGGGATGCATGCCACGTGTCCCGCGAACCGCCTGCTATAAATGGCTATAAATATACCACTGAAGGCATTTTGAAGGGATTCTGTTGGCTTTTTGGCACTAATACTTCTCGGCCTCCATTACCAGCCACACAAGGACATTGTGTCTTCTTCAAACCAATATAACACGAGGATTTCGTGTATAATCTTCTTACTTCTTACCACTTTTCATTGTAAACACGAGGATTTTGTGTATAATATTGAGAGAATTGTACTTGTAACTTTTTAAGAAGAGATAAAGTGGACATAGGCTTGGTTTGAGCCGAATCACTATAAAAACCTCATGTGTCTCCTTTTATTTTATTGTTTTTGCATTCTATTTTCTGATATTTGTGATTGTGAGGTCTTCACATTGCATTTGTTTGTTAAGCCCAGATTTTGGTCTAACATTTTGGCGTGCCGGGAAGGGGGCACATGACAACTTCAACTTCTAACTTGGATTACTTAGCTATAAGATCAATAGCAATCAAAAGGAAGAAAACAGGAACTTCTTCTCATGCTAAGGATGCAGACGCTGAAGGCGCAAGGAACGAGGCAAGCCAGGAGGCTTCCTCTCATGGAGATCCATTATCATACGTGATTCGAGAAGAGATGGACGACATTCTCACTGAAATGAGAGCTCAGATGGCAAGGAAAGATGATCTCCTCCGAAAACAACCGGAAATGATGGACTGATTCTTCGTTCGGAAGGATGGAGGGCCGAGCAACATTCCAGTCATGGGAAATGGAGCCAACGAAGTGGCTTGCGTAAGCCACCACGATCTGGTCGGGGCGATCCCAGCGACCCACAACCCGCCAATGCCTATGCTCTGGGGCAACACCCTCTCTATTGGAAATGCACAACGATCTCTGCAGCTCCGGTTCAGATGGATATCAGAATGCAAACTCCCATTCAACAGCAAGAATCGGCTCGTGATGGGGACCCACGACAGGGTCGGGTCTCCACCTTGAAATGCGAGCCGCGACCCCTATGGTCCACGAACCGGCCTCTTCGATCCATGATCCGCAATCCCAAGGCAGCAGTTCACCAACAACTTCCTCATTCTCTTGGATTCCATGCTGGGGGCATCAGCTCTGACCTTGGCAACTTACAACAACTTTTTGAAGGAAATCGGTTAGCAGACCTGATTGAATGCCGCTCGAGAGGCCGTGCTTATCAGAATGACGTGGATGTCGTCAATCACAATCCATTCACATAGGAAATCAGGAATTCCGGCAATCCCCCAGATTTCAAACTTCTACAACTAGAGCCATACAATGGCAGGACGGATCCCATCGTGCACCTGATGCGCTGCAAACAACATATGGAGGTTCAAACGATGTCTGAAAACGTCATGGAAAAATGCTTCCCCCTCTTTTTGACTGATATAGCCGCTATTTGGAATCGGCAGCTAGAAATGGAATCGATCAATAGTTGGAACATGTTGTTCTCCCGATTTATTGAACAGTTTCGAGTCCACATCGCTCGACCCAAAAACGTAATGTTGTTCACCGCGATCAAGCAGAGGCCCGGAGAAACTCTGCGCTTATTTCCGGAAAGGTTTAACGTTGCAGCGGCATCAGTTGACCGACCCGAACTATCCATGGTATTGATGGCAGAAGTATACGGCGTTGTAGATAACTCAGAATTCAAAAAATCTTTGTATCGAGATCCAACTGCGAAATCTCGGCGGGTTCTACCTCGAAGCAGATAGATTTCTGCTGCAAGAAGAAGCAACTTCCGAGAAGAAAGTTCTCGATTTCAGCATGCACAAAGACGGAGATCCGTCTGATTATGGAAAAGGCAAGGGAAAAGCTATTGTCAAGAATGACCGCAACACTCAGCCTCGGAGAGGGCTCAGATATGAAAAGTACATTGAACTCAATTCAACGCTGATTAACATCTACATGGATACATATGGAACAATCTCCTACCTAAAGCCTCCCAGGAGGGAGCCACCGCAAAGAGAACGTGATTCTGGAAAACATAGCATATTCCATGATATGGATGGACATGACACAAATGACTACAGGCACTTACGAGATATGATTGAGGAACGGGTTAGACGTGGAGAGTTATCCAAGTGTGTGAAACAATCACCAACGTCAACACCCGCGCTTCCACCACCTATTAATCGATGAGGGAACGAACCTGGATCGAGCCCTCATGGGCTAATCATTAACTGATATGGAAGAGATCAGCCATGAAATCCTGCATTTCTTAGGATTTAAGATATGTTCTTTGCTTTCTTTAGGTTTTCTGATTGGCTAAATCGGAGTACACTCGTACGGGGTCAGGATTTTGCCTCATAGCGTGCTCTAGACTCGATGACAAACCAATAAGGATTTTCTTTGGTTCTGCATTTTGAATTGAATAAGGAAGGAATTTCGAGCATGGATTATGTTTAGCAAATTAAAGTATCCTGTCAGGTTGTGGCAGGATTCACAATCTCAATTAAAGTATGGCTTATACTAGGCTCGGACCCCTAGGTACGGATTATGCCTAGAGACAGACTGTTTTGTCAGGTTTTGGCAAGTACAGCTCTATCCCGCCATGAGTATGGATTGTACTCACTAAGATTCTTAAGTATGGATTATACTTTAGAATGGCTTATTGTCTTGTTAGGATCTGGCTACGGAACTCTATAAAACTCGAGTATGGCTTATGCTCAGTTTGAACTTCCTGGTATGGCTTACGCCTGGAAGGTTAGCTCCCTCGCCAGGTTTTGGAAGGATGGTTCGAACATTCCTTGAGTATGGATTATGCTCAAATAGACTCCTAAGCATGGTTTATGCTCGAAAAGGTTAATCAGTTTTGTCAGGATTTGACACATCTATTTTCTTCTCTTTTTTGCAGGTATGGATCATACTTGCATTTAGGGGGCCCGGCGTGGCCTTAGTTTTCTTAGATTAATCAGAACCTATCTTCCTTCAACCAGCAAGTTATGTTCTGGGGGGAAAACTTTTTGACACACTTTTTGGTTAAAGATGTCACACATGGAATTTATGGTTAGCCCCATTCTCAAACATTGATAACATCATCAGAAGACAGGAAGCAATTTAGTTGAAGTCGCATCACAAACAATGAACGGCCTGAAACACCTATCAGACGACCTCTTTTGGGCCCGAAAACAACAATTCCGGTGCTTCACATAATAAACCTTGTAGCCCTCTGAATTAGCTTTAGGTAGAGCTTTCGTTTGGCTCAATCGGACCTACGATTTGGAAATTACGCTCGTTTCCGTGAATGGGTGTAATCTGGCATCGATTGGCAAACACTCCGATGAAGTGACGACGCGTCAATACCTTGGCTCATGGAACCCACCTTCGTGTTAGAGTTTATGCCCTAGAGGCAATCCATTTGGTGTGATTAATAACATTATTGTTTTAATTGGAATAAAAATATTCTGTTATGTTATATTTACTACGTAATATAAATAATAATTTAATATAAGTCCTTAGAATAATAATACAGGATTATATAGTTCGAGTAAGAATGAACTTGAGATTATATAGTGTGATAAGTATTATAATTCTTAAATGTCCCTAGTTGTGTTTTATTGTTTATATAGGACAACAATAAAGAGTTGAGACTAGTATATTGATTGACTGATGATCACATCTCATTGATCATTAATATACGTGATATTAAAGTCAAGATATAAATACGTATTGGAGAATAGCGTATTGGGCTGACCCACCGTGAGATAACTACATGGAATATAATCAACAATATCATAAGTTGTTCTCATAGTG
Source organism: Allium sativum (assembly GCA_030737875.1). Taxonomy (NCBI): domain Eukaryota; kingdom Viridiplantae; phylum Streptophyta; class Magnoliopsida; order Asparagales; family Amaryllidaceae; genus Allium; species Allium sativum. Next base: position 1,672,594 of record CM060912.1, on the reverse strand, counting down.
ACAGTGATGTAATTGTCCTCAGACCTGAAATCATCATAATTTTATTCGAGGATATTTGTATTTTGATATCATTTAAAGTTATTTTGTAACAGGGTAATGATAACGGTGATTATTGAATATATCTCGGATCAAATGAAAATTATGAATGATCTAGATGGAATTTAACCATATGATATATTCGTAGTGACATCCATGGGCCTTTTGATTAAGTGAGACTGTGAAATGCATGACCATGCTCAAATATTGATTTTCTTTTAAACAATCTACTCATCGATCAAGAAAATCGGATTAAATTATAACGAGGATGATACGATCCATACCTCTAGTTTAATCCTGGATATAATGGTTAAAAGGATTATATAACATTGATACATTGGTCACAAAAAGGTTGTATCGAACCATCAATAGTATTATAACTTAGGTAGCAGTGATGTATTACAAGATGCCGCTCACTATTTACAATTTAAATATTTATTTAAATTGTTGCCAACGTTTTAATGACCTATAGGGTCACACATAAATGCGTTGCAAAGGGAATTAACTATTCTTGATAAAGGAGAATAAAAGGGGTTGGACTCTTCTTCCTTTTGAATAGTTGAAGGGGTTAAAAGGGGTAACTAAAATATCGAGATATTTCATTATAAAACAAGGTCGGTTCCTTCTTTATATTGATATATGCAAAATCAGGAAAATGAGCTAACCCTAAATCCAATCATCGGCTAGTACCAGTTTCCCTTTTCGATTTCGTTTGACGTCTTCGAGGTATTCGCTTGTGGATACATATAAAGGTGCGACATATGACATAATAGATGATTCAATCGACCTCCAACTCTATTCAGATTCGCGGATTCAACACAGATCTGATATGATTTTTTCTTCGATTTATTTTTAATCGCAAGATCCAATTATAAATAGTGTAAATTTATAAACTAGGGTTTCTATTTTGATCGAATAATCCCAACAATGGTATCGGAGCTTGAGTTCTGCAATTTTAGTATTTCGATTTTGCTCTCGATTTCTTTTGTTAGATTTCAATCATTATTGATAATCTTGGTTTAACGGATCCGAGATCTAGTTGTTTCTGATGTGAAATTTGTTTCACTGTTATTAAGAAGAAAAAAAGGAAATTGTATTTGATACGAATTACAAAATTGTTTTATAATTGATATGTATATGAGTTTTATATATGATATAAAATTATATATAGAAAGTTAGAAATGTTAAATTAGTTTGACATTCGTAGTTTATATACTTTGAAACCTGAAAAGTTAATCAAAATTCAATTTTGTTAATCGAAGGATATAAGATCCTTTTTGATCAAATTCTGTATAATATTTTAAGTCTGTCAATTAAAGTATGTACTATTTTAATTAGATCTGAAATAGTTGTGTGTTTACAGATTAATCTGATTAAATCTGTAAAATCATTTAAAGGGAGAAATTTTGTAAAATTTGATTTCTAATTTTGATTATGAAATGCTAAAAACTATTATTGTTTTGTCAAATATGTTTGGCATCTATTATATACATACACGCCATTGTATATACCATTATATATTAAACTGTTTTTTGAAACTAAATTGTTCAAGTACAAATCAGTTTGTTTATGTAATCATTTTGAACATATATAGATATTTAAATAATTTTGTTATACAAACCTAATTTGTATAGTTTTAATTTAATATATATATTATGATATATAAATTACACATACAATGGTTTTAAAAAGGGGCTAGATGGCATGGCTTCAAAAATATTCTGTTGCTATTAACAATTGATATATTTATATTACATTCACTTGAAAACTGTTTCATATATAAGTATCTGGATTGATAAATCAGTAAAATTGATTTCACATCGATTTTGATTTGTTGATATAAAAATTATTGAAATTTGTTAACATAAGTTTATCTTGATTTGATCTTTATGAATTGATATAAAATCAAATTTTGTTTGATTTAAAAATCCAGACCATGTCATAATCCTACTTCTAATTTTACAGAAGCCAAAATTTTGCTGACTGATAATCTGTAATATATAATTTGAATTTGATTTACTGAAATCATTTATATGAAAAAAACTGTTTAGACGATGTTTCATAAAAAGAGATTAAACTTTTATACTGAATATTTGGATAATTGTATCTAGTATTCAAGATAAAGTGCTTATTTTAGAATCATTTTGTTTTGCTGCAGGGTATACAGTACCAATAATTTTTAGCATACTGTATATGATCCTAACTTCAGTTTTGAATATATATATATAGTTGATATACCCCATTGTATATGCAATCAAAAGATTTTGTTTTATGTTGTCAACCAAATACTGGAATATTAAATTCTACCTTGAATTCCCTTTATATTTCATATGATGAAATGGAATTACAATAATATATACATGTTGATGTACCTTATTGATGGTTGAATTAAAACAAAAATTCGAGTTTTAACTATAACTTGTATGTATCCATTGTCTATTTAACCCCCAAACTTAAGCTTGTTGTTTGACTATACACTATGGTCCATATGTATATATGCACTTATTTATGTTATTTAATCAGCCTTAGTACTAATGTTTATTGGGTCACCCTGAATCTGATTTGAAGCTGTTCACAATATATTGTAAACAAGGTACAATGAAAATGAATCTGAAATTGTTTCATGGGAAAGAAAATATGGTTAGTTTTTCTGTATGTAATCTGAATTAATATTTGATATTGATTTGGTAACATGTATTTAAAATTCCTGTTATGACAGTTTAATACATGTATTATATTTTGTTAACAAAAGGAATCTGGAATATCAAACACAGTTAATTATGCTATATATGTGATTTTAAATTTATGTGCAATTTTCAGATATATGATATGAAAGATATATATATATATATATATATATATATTTTTGACTAACTGCTTGCATATGTATTACATTATATATACAATAATGTTGCATCTGCATTAATAGCTAATTTCACACTGTATTGTTTGAATGTAAAATACATTTGCTGATCAACCTTCAATTTGATGTTGGTTTATTTTATAAACCTCATGATATATAGTTTTAGTACTGAAAGCAAACATAATTTGTTATGTTTATAAATGCCAATGTTTATATGATGAAATTTGATATTAAACAAGTTAGGAAACTTTGTTACATCTATGCGAACAGATGAGATGGTTAATTGTTTTTATAGCACTGAACCTATGTTTATGTATATGAGTAATTTATTTGTCATTTTCATACTGCATATAAATGGCACTTGATTTAGTTTCTCAAGCATATTTAGTTTGATTTAGGAATCAAAACCCCAAATTATGATTGAAAATAACGATATATGTATATGATACCTAAATGTTGTTTTGATTTAAAGATAAAAAAATTGTGATTTGTTTTATAAATCATATTTTGTCTATCTGATCAACGATCATTTCTGAGCTTCAACCTTTCCTGTTAGACTAGGAATCATAATTGTTGTAGTCTTGACTACAGAATACCCTGGCTAATGCTTTAAATAAGCAAATACCTGCATAACTTGTTGTACAGTTTAGTACTAAAGTACACATCTTGCTACATATGTGAGATGCAAAATTATATTTTGCATTTTGGAATTGGACGACAATGTTGCTTGAATGATTTTGAATATTGGCATTATATAAGTACATTTCAATGAAATTGTAATCTGGTTTATATATATTTGTACTTTGACAATTTAAAATATGTATAATGCAAATATGATTTGCATACCCTATTTCAAATTGAAAATCTTATGTGATGTATATGATACATCATATAATTTTAACATAGCAGATTATCATTTCATTTGTTGTATCAAAAATGAAAAATGTTTCAATGATGATACATAAATAATTGATGAGTATTTAATTCAACATGATATTGTACATGAAGATGTACTGTTAATTGGACTGTTCATGTTGATTAAAAAACTCCTCTAACAATGCAGGAGTTGTTGTAATTACTGAAAACTGTTCCATCAAGAAGATCAACTCGGACAACAGCAAGGCTAAGCAATAGATTATAGTGCAACTCTCATTTTATTTGATGATGATGGATCTGTACATGATAAATGTATACAATATTAACATAATGTTGTGCATTTGGACTGTTTATAAAACGCACATATGAATGATTGTTGTGTTGTGAATGATAGACTACTTGTGTATGTATGTAAAAGGTTATGTATATATATAATGTATGCAAGTATGTAGAAATATGTAAACAGGGCAAGTTAATAGATTGTATATTATGCCTTGTAATGTTTTATATTTAAAAGGGTCTGACCCTGTTTTCGTGTATGGTCACAATATTCCATTTATAGTCATGTGACATCAAACCAGTTGACTATTATACGAAACTGGTACATTGTGTAAAATTTAGTTTTAAAATACGTGCCTAAGTTTATGAATTTCTGGGTCACGTATATTATGCAGGTCAAATAAATATACGGATGGAACTTATATATAATTCTGATATGAAATTATCAAGGGAATTATATGAAATTTACAGTAAATATAGGATATGACCATGCCATTTGGTAATATTGACTACCAATAATTTGAATTGTTAAGAAGAAAAAGGCTCACCATCCAAATATGTTGAATTTAAATACATATGCATGATTCTTGTATATTTTATTTAAATTCGATTAATTTTACGAAATTAAAATACATATATGTGATATGTGTAAAAACTCTAATATTGTTTACACTACGAATTATAATTTCCTCTAAAGAAAAATTTTGTTATATTAATTCATGGTGAATTTTCCAATTATATACTCACCACTATCCAAGATCAATGGTTGTTGATAAAGCCAAAGCGTTGTGCTCCTTTTATTTTAGTTATATGCGATGGAGTAAAATGTGGTGCTCCAACCTATTATTGGGTCTGACTTAACTAGGATGCGTAATAGGATTATGGCCTTACAGACAAAAGCATGAATTATTCTATTTTGAGCAAATGAATAATACTGAACAAACTGTTCAACATGCGATCCAAGAGTTATATAAACGATATAATTGACATAAGATGTCTACCTAAAAGGTTGTGTTTTGGGTTTAGCCAAAGCTGGGTCAAGGCATGATTAGATATGGATCTTGGAACACCATTATATGTATATAGTGATATACATATATAAACAGTGGGATGCTAATTTGAGTGGGAGCGTATTTTAGTTAAATTACATATTTATGTTAATATAAATTTTTATTGTCAAAATTTTGTGATTAAATAAATATTACAGAATCAGTTAATATTTTATCTAATGTAGATATTAAGTAATAAATAACTCGATAATTTAAATTAATCCTTGAGAAGGATATAAATTGAAGTAAATCAAATTTCTTGACTAACATTGAAATTTGAGGATTGTCCTCAAATAAATCAAACGTAATTGTTATATAAACATAGAGGGTCTGAAATGAAAGGTTGAGGTATGACTTCAACCGAATAAAATATAAATGTTATAACAATCTACTTATACATTTCTAGTATTAGATACTAGATATAAATCACATAAATGTATGTTAATTTACAGAAATTGCAAAATAAGTAGAAATCTGATAAAATGACAAGTGGACTTACGAATGGAAATGAAACAAAAGTTGCTGGATTATCCATAGAAAATTGATTCTTGTTGTGTATACTGGCTTAATAAAATTAATTAAGTAATTGTTATTATGAAATTCCATTTAAAATAAATGTTATTATAAATCTTGTTCAGACAAGTTTAAATTTTATTTGTAATAAAAGAACAATTGTTATTCATTTTATTTAAATGAAATATCTTATGAAATTTCACAAACAGTTAATGATCTTTATTAATTGTTAACTATAATGTACTTGACATAAACACATAGTGGATTAAATTTAATAATTTAAATCAAACACATCTTTAGCATTGTCAGTTAACCAATATAAACAAGAAACACGTATCAAAAATCCATTACGATGGAATTTTGAGGTCATTTGAGTTTGAATCATATGAAGAATGCAAATCTTGTTTATATGACAAAATACATGAATCACATTTCACTTGACACTGTGAATGGACTATAAAGTATTGGGTCTCAAACATAATGATGTATCTGGAGCAATGAATACATAAGCTAGATGTAGGTTTTATTACTTCATACATTTGCTGACGATGTCAGTGCATATAGATGTGTGTATCTTATGATGCACAAATTAGAATCCTTTGAAAAGTTCAAAGAATTCAAAAATTAAAGTTCAAAACCAATATTAATAGAATATAAATACTTTTCAAACAGATCGAAAGAGAATATTTAAGCCAATAAATTGAATGACTACCCAGATGAGTTTGAAATTGTTTTCACGACTCACACCACCTAAAACACCATGTTGAAATGGTGTACCTGAAAGGAGTAATCACACCTTATAAGATAGGGTACGACCAGGATAAGCCACATACATCTTCTAATAAATTTAATTGGTAACAATTAAATTAATCCTACTAAAACAAGTCTAAAGACGCCATATAAGATATAGATTAGGAAATGTCCTAGTATGTCTAAATGCGTAGATCTGGGATGTATGGCGTTTATTAAACGTCAACCCAGATCTGATTACACATAGCATAACACTACTTAGAGAAGTGGATGTTTTACACCTCATTTCTACATTTTTGGGATGCGTGCCACGCGTCCCGCGAACCGCCTGCTGTAAATGGCTATAAATACACCACTAGAAGGCATTTTGAAGGGATTCTCTTGGGGTTTTTGTCACTAATACTTCTCGGCCTCCATTATCAGCCATGCAAGGACATTTTATCTTTTTCAAACAATATAACACGAGGATTTCGTGTATAATCTTCTTACTTCTTACCACTTTTCATTGTAACACGAGGATTTCGTGTATAAAACCGAGAGAATTATACTTGTAACTTTTTAGGATTTAAGAAGAGATAAAGAGGACGTAGGCTTGGTTTCAGCCGAACCACTATAAAAACCTCGTGTACCTCCTTTTATTTTACTGTTTTTGCATTCTATTATCTGAGATTTGTGATTGTTAGGTCTTCACATTGCATTTGGGTTATGCCCATATTTTGGTCTAACATTTTGGCATACCAGGAAAGGGGCACATGACAACTTCAACTTCTGGCTTGAATTATTTAGCTACTAGATCAATGGTAATCAAAAGGAAGAAAACCAGAACTTCCTCTCATGCTGAGGATGCTGACGCTGAAGGCGCAAGGAACGAGGCAAGCCAGGAGGCTTCCTCTCATGGAGATCCATCAGCATACTTGACTCGAGAAGAGATGGATGGCGTTCTCGTTGAACTGAGAGCTCAGATCGCAAGGCAAGATGATCTCCTCCAAAAACAACAGGATATGATGGACGGATTCTTCGCTCAGATGGATGGAGGGTAGAGCAACATTCAAGTCATGGGAAACGGAGCTACCGAAGCGGCTCGCGTAAGCCACCATGATCAGGTCGGGTCAAGCCCAGCGACCCGCGATCCGCCAACACCTATGATCTGGGGCAACCCCATCCCTACCGGAAATACATAGCGACTCTCTTCAGCTCCATTTTAAATGGATATCAGAATGCAGTCTCCCACTCAACGGCAAGAATCGACTCGTGATGGGGACCCACGACCGGGTCGGGTCGCCCCTCGAACCGTGAGCCGTGATCCCCATGATCCACGAAACGGTCTCCTTGATCCACGAGCCGCGAGCCGCGATCGCCAGGCAGCAGTTCACCAACCACTTCCTCCTTCTCTTGCATTCCATGCTAGGGGCACCAGCTCTGACCTTGGAAACTTGCAACAACTTTTTGAAGGAAATCGGCAAGAAAACCCGTCAATCACAAATAACTCACACAGGAAATCAGGAATTCCTACTATCCCCCAGATTTCAAACTTCCACAACTAGAGCCATACAACGGCATGGCGGATTCCACCATGCATTTGACGCGCTACAAACGACATATGGAGGTTCAGTCAGCTTCGGAAAACGTCATAGCAAAATGCTTCCCCCTCTTTTTGACTGATATAGCCAATATGTGGATTCGGCAGCTAGAAACGGAATCGATCAGCAGCTGGAGCATGTTGGTATCCCGATTTATTGAACAGTTTCGAGTCCACATCGCTTGACCCAAAAACGTAGTGTCACTCTCCACGATCAAGCAGAGGCCCAGAGAAAAGGAAAGGTTCAACGTTGCAGCAGCATCAGTTGACCGGCCTGAACCATCCATGGTATTGATGACAGTAGCATCCAGCGTTTTAGATAACTCAGAATTCAAAAAATCTTTGTAGTGAGATCCACCGTGAAATCTCGACGAGTTCTACCATAAAGCAGATTGATTTCTGCGGGAAGAGGATGCAACTTCCGAGAAGAAAGTTCTCGATGTCAACATGCTCAAAGACGGAGAACCGTCTCATTATGGAAAAAGCAAGGGAAAAGCTATTGTCAAGAATGACCGCAACCCTCAGCCCCGGAGAGGGCCTAGATATGATAAGTACACTAAACTCTATTTAACACTGATTGACATCTACATGGATACAAATGGAATAATATCCTAACCAAAGCTTCCTAAGAGGGAGCCATCGTAAAGAGAACATGATTATGGAAAACATTGTGTATTCCATGATATGGATGGACATGACACAAATGACTGCAGGCACTTACGAGATATGATTGAGGAATGGGTTAGACGTGGAGAGCTACCTGAGTATGTGAAACAATCAACAACGCTAGCACCCGCGCTTCCACCACCTGCTTCCCGGAGAGGGAACAAGCTTGGATCGTGATCTCGTGGACTCATCATTAACTGATATGGATGAGATCAGCCTGGATTTCCTGCATTTCATAGGATTTAAGATATGTTCTTTGCTTTCTTTAGTTTTTCCGATTGGCTAAATCGGGGTACACACTTACAGGGTTAGGATTTAGCCCCAAAGCGTGCTTTGTACTCGATGACAAACCAATTAGGATTTTCTTTGGTTTTACATTTTGAATTGAATAAGGAAGCACTTTCCGAGCATGGATTATGTTTGGCAAATTAAAGTACCCTATCAGGTTGTGTCAGGATTCTTAATCTCAATTAAAGTATGGCTTATACTTATCTCGGATCCCTAGGTATGGATTATGCTTAGGGATAGACTGTCTTGTTAGGTTTTGGCATGTATAGCTCTATCCCGACATGAGTCCGGATTGTACTTACTAAGATTCTTAAGTATGGATTATACTCTAGAATGGCTTATTGTCTTGTTAGGATCTGGCAATGGAACTCAATGAAACTCGAGTATGGCTTATGCTCAGTTGGAACTTCCTGGTATGGCTTATGCCTGAAAAGTTAGCTCCCCCGCTAGGTTTTGATAGGATGGTTCGAACGTCCCTTGAGTAAAGTTTATGCTCAAATAGATACCTAAGCGTCGTATATGCTCGAAAATTTTAATCGGTTTTGTTAGGATTTGACACATCTATTTGCCTTCTCCTCTTTGCAGGCACGGATTATACTTCCAGTTAACGGGCCCGGCGTGGCCTTGGTTTTCTTGGATTATCCAGAACCCATCTTCCCTCAACCAGCAAGATATGTCCTGGGGGGAAAACTTGTAGACACACTTTTTAGTCAAAGATGTCACACATGGAATTTATGGTAAGCACCATGCTCAAACATTGAGAACATCGTCAGAAGACAGGAAGCGATTTGGTTGAAGTCGCATCACAAACAAAGAACGGCCGGAAACTCCTATCAAACGACCTCCTTTGGGCTTGAAAACAACAATTACGGTGCGTTGCACAGTACACCTTGTAGCCCTCTGAATTAACTTCAGGTAGAGCTTTCGTTTGGCTCAACCGGACTTACGGGTTGGAAGTTACTCTTGTTTCCGTGAATGGGTGTAATCTGGCATCGACTGGCAAACACTTGGATGAAGTGACGAAGCGTCATTACCTTGGCTCGTGGAACCCATCTTGGGTCGTAGGACCCAACTGGGTTCGTGGCCTAACCCAGCTCGCCCCCATAGGGCTCGCCTCTGGCTCATGGGGCCACTACCGGCTCTCCCCTTATGGCTCCCCCCACTCTGCTCGTGTGCCACGACCCGGCTCGTGGCGCCCCCCTGGACCACGACCCGGTTCGTGGTGCACACCTAGACCACGAGCCGCCTGTACCAGAACAGCAACGACCCTTGGTTTTGACCTATTCACAAGGCTAATCTCACTCCTATCAACCCGGATCTGATTATACATGGCATAACACAACTTGGAGAGGATTTCTGGACATTTTTTCACCTCAATTTCGAGAATTTGGGATGTGTGCCACGTGTCCCGTGAACTGCCTGTTGTAAATGGTTATAAACACACCACTAGAAGGCATTTTGAAGGGATTCTCTTGGATTTTTGGCACTAATACTTCTCGGCCTCCATTACCAGCCACACAAGACATTTTGTCTTCTTCAAACTAATATAACACGAGGATTTCGTGTATAATCTTCTTACTTCTTACAACTTTTCATTGTAAACACGAGGATTTCGTGTATAAAACTGAGAGAATTGTACTTATAACTTTTTAGGATTTAAGAAGAGATAAAGTGGACGAAGGCTTGGTTTGAGCCGTAGCACCATAAAAACCTCATGTGTCTCCTTTTATTTTACTGTTTTTGCATTCTATTATCTGAGATTTGTGATTGTGAGGTCTTCACATTGCATTTGGGTGTTAGGCCCAGATTTTGGTCTAACATCCGAGATATACAAACACCTCAGAATATCAAAGATGTCCAAAGCCTAAAAGGAAAGGTCGCCGCTTTAAGTCGGTTCATATCCAAAGTCACCAACAAATGCATTCCCTTCTTCGACTTGCTTCGAAAATGGAAGCACAACTTCGAATGGACCTTAGAATGTGTCGCCGCATTCGAGGACCTTTTGAATCACTTGGATCAACCGTCTATCTTATCCAATCAATGAACCACGAGGACGTATACGTTTATCTGGCTATCTCTACGCAGGCAATCAGCTCGGCGTTGATACTCATCGGGGACTGATTCCAGCGACCCGCCTACTACATCAGCAAAAGGTTGGCGAGAGCAGAAAAGAACTACCCAAAGCTCAAAAAGCTAGCCTACTGCTTACTGATCTCCTCCCGGAAGCTATGACCGTACTTCCAGTCTCACTCGTAAAGGTCTATACTGACCATCCACTACGACAAGTCTTGTAGTGGCCTGAAGAATCTGGGAGATTAATAAACTGGAATATCGAGCTAAGTCAACTCGAGATAACTTTCATCCCTTGACAGGCCATCCTCGGTAGGCTCTTGCCGACTTTATAGTAGAATTCACTACCCTCGAGGAGCTTCCTTCTAATGACATCGTTACTTCCGACCTCCAGTTGAAACTATTTGTGGACGGATTCTCCAACAGCAAATGCTCCGAAGCCGGAGTTATGCTCATCACTCCAGAAGACGCTCGATATGCTACGCCCTGAGGCTCAACTTTCCTACTACCAACAACGACGCAGAATATGAGGCCTTAATAGCTGGACTAAGGATCGCAATCGAACTCCAAGCCATTCAGATCTTCTCCGACTCACAGCTCGTCATGCGCCAGGAGCAGGGAGAATATCAAGCCAAGGGGTCGTGGCTCGTTCCCTATCTTACACAAGTTCAGGGACTCCTCGCTAACTTCGATTACTTTGTTATCATGCACATCCCATGAGAAAAAAATGAAAAAGACGACTCACTGGCCATGTTGGCAAGCTCAGACGACACACAACTCATGGGAATCACTCTAGTAGAAGTACTCGAGGCACCAAGCATTGGACAAGTACAGAATGATTCAGTAATGAGCACCGAAGACGAACCTGAATCTTGGATGACACCAGTAAAAAACTTCTTGTAGCATGGGACCCTGCTAGGGCGCTATAAGGAAAGATGAGCACTCACCCGCCAATCATCCTGCTATATCATGTTGGACGGGCTGCTCTACCATAGAGGGTTCTCTGTTCCCCTACTTCGTTGTGTCTCCTACGACAACGTCGACTGCATTCCGACAGATGTACCTGAAGGTGAATGCGGCGATCACACCGAGGGGTAAACCTTAGCAAGAAAGATCATCAAGCAAGGTTATTCTGGCCGACACTCGATCAGGATGCCGCGGACTATGCCCGCAAGTGCGACAAGTGCCAGCACTTCTCGAAAATTCCGAGAGCACTGCCTGCCGAGCTAACGCAAATGGTCAGTCCTTGGTCGTTTGCCATGTAGGGAATAAACATCATTGGGACTCTTCCAATGGATAAAGGTGGGTTATACGACGCCATTGTCGCGGTTGATTACTTCACTAAAGGGGCCAAAGACAAAGCTCTCGCCACAATCACCACTAAAAAGGTAGTTAACTTCATCACCCGCAATATTACCACTCGTTACGGGGTCCCTTAGGCCATTGTCTTCGATAACGGAACTCAATTCGAGAGCGCAGCATTTGAGACCTTCTGTCAGTGGCACAAGATTGAAAAAAGATTCTCAGCGATGGATCACCCTCAAGCCAATAGCAAGTTGAGGCTGTCAACAAAGTGCTTAAATCCATCATCAAGATGAGTTTGGAAAAAGATGGGGGCATGTTGGCAGACGAGCTCCCTCTGGCCCTATGGGCCTATCGAACCACTCATAAGATAGCAACCAGCCACACTCCATTCACTGTTACTTACAGATCTAAAGACATCATCTCCAATGAGATGAAGCTTCAATCTCACTGAGTTACCTATTTTGATCCAATGACCAATCAAGATTTACTCATGGGATCACTCTGTGACAACCCGAATTCTGAAAGACAAGTTTGGGTGACAAAAGCTATCATGTCTCTGCCACAAATCTAACCTGCGAGTATGTTATGAGGAAGAGGTCAGAACACAAGTTTTGGTGACTGGATTTAAACAACACATCTTAGATAATTTTACACCGTTCAGTTACATTTTCTTATTTATTAGGTTACTTGGGTTAATAGCACTCAAGGCTTACACACGTCATACCCATTTACTCCCCAGTGGATAAACCTAATGCAATATATATGTAGCTACCCCCAATACTGAGGTACACTCCATGGTATCCCACTCGCACAGTCTCCGCCATAAAGCCATGAAAACATATGCAATCCCTCATCCTATGTCGGAGTGACGTACGGATCTTTATATAACAATGCTACGTTTTACATAGATCTTCCATCGCCATGCTACGTAAACGTACGGACTTCCACTTTTGATCAAATCAGATCACAGAGTAATGCCCCATAAGCCTATGATACACCACCCAAAGCAGACATGCATGTATCTAAATTTTCCCACGTACGTATCGTCAATCGTACTTGATGCCTTTACCGCACATAAATTCTACTGCGCACCGAGTTCCGTGGCAAGGCTATACAAGAAAATCGAAATTCAGTTGGGAGCTTTTCCATATCTGTACAGGCCCGCCTTTAAAGCCATAAAATACAGATATCCCTCGGGTCTGTTTTTCATGGAGGCTATAGCCCCACCTCGGCCCCTCCCTCGACTAATAAAGACTACAAAAGCTAAGCGACTTGCCCATAACAAACAATCTAAACATTCAGTTGGCGTCTTCCCTCAACCACCGTGCCTCGATCGCGAAAGGTTGATGGCGTATTGGATTTCGCTCTAGTATTTTTGCATCCCACTAGCTGCCGACGACGGGTACCCAACGATCTACTATCCTTGTTTGGTCCTGGCCGTGCCTCCCGTTGAGGCGATCGCTGAATCACCCTAGTGTCACCTCGTCACAGCATTCTGATTTCAAAGCTACTTTTGCAGTCAAGGCCCACCCACCTAGTAGTAACGCGCAGATCCAACCATCATGAGCATAGTATGAACACTGCACCACCAAAGAGGACTACCAGGAGCACCGTTAACGTCTTAGGAAGTCGTGTGCTCCCCCTTCCAGTCCTTTGGAGCCGACAAAATAATCAGACGAACATGCTCTCCCCTCATGCCTCATGACACCACGATGATCTACGCCATTGGATTATTCACCCTCAAATGTACGGACAAGTCCAAGCGCCTCAGTTTAATGTGTTATTAGACCCTATGTCTAGTCATTAATTATGTGCTTGCCCTTTCCTCTTAGATTTCCATTCAACTAGGTTATTCCCAGTCATATTGACTTCTTATTCAAGTTACCAAGTTCCTCTTGCGTATTAATTTCAGTTGAAAATTAATCCATTTAAGTTTATTTATAAGCTAACAACATGTTATTCTCTAGATTGTAATTCAAGGTCTTTAATCTACAATCTCTTTATATTATTAATTGTCAAATTTCATAGTTACAATAATATGTTCTACTTAATATGTAATTAAGTATATCCAATTTACATGTTTCATGTTTAACATGTCACTTATCATTTATGATTAAATATAACTTATTTCATTTTATAAGTTTGTCTCATTCCTTCTTATTTAATCATAATTTCATCTTACGCTGTCACTACAACTTATCGTTGTTTACTTATTAACTTAGTTAACTAAGGTTTACTAGTAAGTTTCCTTTTCCATTAATGTAACTTATGTTGTCCTTACCAATAGATTTCGTATTCTCGTTCTCATATTTATCTTAATTTACAATTAAGTGCAATTTATCTTATTACATAAGTTATTTCATTTTCTTTATCATTTATTATAACCTAAATTATAATTTCCACTTTTCACTAGGACAAGCCTACCTATTATATAACATTCTCATAAATGTAATATATTTATAAAAGGTTATTTTCATTCCACATTCATTCCCATTTCTTTTACTATTATATATGTTCCTTATTTTGTTAAGGAAAATACTTCATGCACCTTATCAGTTTGACATACAGAAAGAATCAGTGATTTATTTTCATAATGTAATTTGTTACTACCAAAATCAACATGGAAGAAGGCTGGCAGTGAAGGGGTATCGGGTGACCGAAAGCTAGCGGAAGGCTTAAGAGAAAGTAGGACCCGACAATGAAAAAGAGCGAAAGAAGGAGAACATGATCCGAAAGGCCGCCACATCCGACTTCTTCACCAAAGTCAGTCCGACAAGACCCTTTTGACAACATCTGCTCAACGAAAGTCCCCGAGTAAAGAACCACCCTGATCCGGAACCAAGGAAATATGGAGCAACAAACCCGATATACGATCTTCAATAACAACCCTCTAAATACCGACACACCCAATGGAGAAAGAACTAGAAGAACTAAACCAAAGGATCACGAGGGCTAACCGGAACCAACCCCTGGACCACCTACTGCATGGACACCAAAAGGACGAAGTCACAAATAACAGGAGTAATGTCAGAAGCCATCCTTCGAGAATCCAGGCTACAACAAAAACCCTATCGAAAGGCCAACCGAGGCCCAAACGGATACACAGGCTACCCGTACTAATTCACTTAGTACCGAAACCAGTAGCGGTTTCGAACCGCCAGATATCAACATACACCACGAGGCCCATTCCATCCACGTATTCACGGTAAAGCCGAAATATAATGATCCGCAAAATCCGCAATATCAGAGTTGACTATATACATCATACGTCCAACCCAAATCACGAAAATACGAAACATTTTTTTTAGAAGAAAAGGGTAGAAGAAGAACAGAAATAACAATACAGAATCTCACATCGCAGCGGAACAAAATATAATATATCATAACTTTTGAAATACAAAATTTCAACTGTATAACATACACTTATCAGAGTACAACACTTACAACACAGTGGAACAAAACTCTATATAATTAACGCTGAAGCCTCCTGCTCCAAGTTCCTTTAGATAGATCTGTAAAATCCTGAACTACTTGACTGGCGCACAAATTTAGGCACCCAAGAGTTTAGGTAGAACAAAACAAATAAACTCCGGGTCAGTCATGGGACTGGTATGAGTAAACAGTTTAAAATAGTTTGAGAAAACTAAATGATACCTCATAAGAACACGTCGTATAACACGGAACGGGTTTTTACCTTATGAGAATCCAAACACTTGATTTAACTTTCATAATCCCTTTGAAAGGAACGATGATCTTTATATCAAACTCTTTTGATATTATAATAATGTCTAATCGGGTAAATAACAATCTAGTGGAATTTTTGCATCTCACGTTCCACATAAAAAATATACAATCAAAACCGCAAGCACATATTGGGTAATGGATTTCCAACTATGACAAGGTATGGAACCACCTTCCGCTGGTATATCTCTAGAGGAGAATACACCGAGTTCAACAAGAACATCTTGCAACTCAGCCACACATGACCGACCACTCATTTCGCTTGAGTGTATCGAATGTATATCACCAACGGTTGGGATCAGCAACCGTTTCTCGAATGGGACAGCATCAACAATAGATTTTTAGAAATAAATGAAACTCTAGACCAGGTGATTATACACCCTAATAGGTGCGATCTACATAGCCATGTTGCCTGCCCGATTTCTGTCATTTACTGGTTGATGAGGCTTGAGGTTACGCCTTATCATTACATCAGATTCACTTCGAATGCCACATCGTCAGATCCATCGAAAATCACTAATTGACGTCTACAACAGTACATTACGTGTTAGCTAAAGAAGTTTCCTTCTCCGCTTCCACTCTTGGTACGGTTGAAGAAATCAATGTACGTGACCTTTCTGGAAATACTCTGTCAGACATTCATCCATACAAGTCACCCAGGAACAGGATGAACCGAAGGCACTATTCAGTACATCCATCTTAGGCACTGTTATCTAAGACTTACACAATAGCCCTTGCACTTTACTCCGTCTTCAATTTTCTTTGGCATATATGATTCGCAGCGCTTATGCCAATACAGGGTGGTTCTTTGGATAATAATCCAACCGGTCTCTCCATAATGACAACGATGGTCAAAAACTTAGATAGTCTATGATTTAACTATCGAATAAAAACAAGTGTTTCGATAGTCGATGATTTAACTATCGAAGAAAACAAGTGTTCATCCAACAATCACTGAGCCCTTAATTAATATTCGATTAATTAAATCACTTCTTTATTTCTTTATCAATATTTGTTAACCAAATATTTTCAATAACCATATTGGCCTTTTACGTTATTTGGAAAACATTTCCGAATATCGCCTTCCTTTATTTTCTAAACTTTAGAAGATATATGCTATTTATAATTGGAAAATATTCCGATTACTTATCGCTTTTCCGATCTCGTTTATTTCTATACTTAGGGAATATTCTTTATTATATTTCCAAGCTTACACATATTTGGGTTAAAACGGATGTTGTGTAAAACATCGTTACGACAACCCAAATATTATATTCAACTAACTCTTATCCAACATTGATCTTCGAGCCGGAATCTTACTATTTATTTATTGATAATGAAATCAATCAAGTTGGGGTATAACTACCTCTCAGACCTTGATTGAATAACATTTATAACGTTAAAACAGATATGACTACTTATTCGAATAATCAATACCACACAACTACTTCTTCACTTTTAAACACATATACGCTTTCTCTTTCTATTCTTATGAGATTTTATTCCCAGTCTTCCTTTTTTATTATACTATTCTATTTCCAAGTTCGTTTCCTTATCGACCTCTATATATATTGATATATAGATTTCTAGTTATTAGATTTTCTTAAAAATATTCTAACTCCTTAAATTCTCGGAAAAATTCGCCATAACCTCCTTTGTACCGAGAGCATCGGGATATTTTAAATAGCCTCCCATGGCCCTCACCAATTCAAAAGCAAAAGAAAAAGCCAAGCGGCTTGCCGAAATGGTGCATAAAATCTCATATATGAATTAAATACATACCTTTTTGTCGAGCACTCTATCTATATTCCTTCATTAACCTTATCCTATACCTGTCTCCTGTATATTTATACCTGTCCAATTTATTTCAACTATACCCGATCGTTTAACTCAATTCGTTAATTAATTTGTTAATTAACTCTTTAGTCTATTTCACTTTTATATTTGAACATGACATGTTCAAATATATTTTAACTTGCTTATTAACTAATTTGAATTCAAATTTCAAACTTAAGTTCTATATTTGATTTCGAATATACATTTACAAATCCAATTCACCTTTCAAAGTTTAACTTCAAATTCAACACTCGATTTACTAGTTTCTCTTCGACTTAGTTAATTCTATTCAATTTCTATTCAAATTTTAAATCACTTCTATTATTCAAATTCTATATATCAAATTTTATTTTACTTCTCTTATTCAAATTTTATTCGATTTCTCTTATTCAATTTCTATAGTTTAAATTCCATTTGAATTCTATATTCAAATTCTATATATTAAAATCCTATATTTGAATTCCATTTGAATTCTATATTCAAATTCCATTTCACTTTCGATAGTCAAATCCTATATTTGAATTCCTTTATATTTTCTATATTCAAATTCTATTTCAATTCCATTGAATTTCATATATTCAAACTCCCTTTGAATTTCTATATTCAAATTCTATTTCAATTCCATTGAATTTCATATATTCAAACTCCCTTTGAATTTCCATATTCAATTTCTATTCCATTGAATTTAATATATTCAAAATCCCTTTGAATTTCTATATTCAATTCCTGTTTCAAACATTCTTTATTCATTCTTTAAACAAGTCTCGATTTCAATTCCTTTTGAAATCGAAATTTCTACTTTTGGAAAATAGATTTCCATTTTCAATTTCACACTTGTATTTTTATTTCTGAATTATCCAATGATAATTCTTTTCACTTCATTTATAAACTTTGTTTATAAAAGAACTATTTATAAACTTCGTTTATAAAGGAACTACTTGTTTTATTTCTTTTAAAACAAGTTAATATTTCAAATCTATTTAAAAATTCAAATTCTATTTTAGAAAAATAGAATTTCCCTTTTAAATCTCAAATATCCCTTTCAGGATATTTCTATAAATCAATATTCAAGCCACAGTGATATTTAAATTCCCCAAACAGTCTGTTATCAATTCATGGGATTTCTAACATATCATATATGACAGTATATATGCAAACAAATAAACAAACAGATAATATATTTTTGAGGAATCCAGTTGGATTCCTCCAACCTATTTTCCTGCATCCACAGACGCTAGTCAACATAGTAATACCCATCCTGCTTCGAGGCAGGATATCGCGGTATGAAGGTCATACACTAATATATTTGTGGGGCGCATAGGGAAATCATCCGCTATGAAACTACGGGCATCTGCTAATGAGACTGCGGGAATCCAACCAATCTCAACCCAATATATATATAATAGTCAACCAATACAAGATAAGTAATATATTTAAAACAATCAGACAACATTCAAACAAGCACAAAAATTATTATTTTTTACGAATAAAAATAATTCTAAACAACAGGTGAGTGAGATTTACTCACTGGAATTGCAGCTATCAAATATCCTGTTTATTCCCAAATCATCGGCTACGAATCTTCTCGAATGAATTCGCTCCTATGATAATTTGTTTTAAATTTTCTGATTAACATATATTTATTTAAATTAACTATTTAAATGAATAAACAAATTTCATATATATATATATTTATTTATTTAACGATTACTAAATTAAATATATATGTTTCTTCTTCTTGGGTTTGAACAAACAACGATTAAAAAATTTAGTTCTCACTTATCAAATTTATGATTTTTGCAATGATCTAACCTTAAATCTCCTTATTTTATAATGATGATAAATAAATTCCTTAGTTTGAATAAATTATATACCTTAATCCAGCGATTAACATTAGCGGCCTTCACTTGTACTATCGTTGCTCTTGATTCTGTTCATATCGAGAGTCATCAACATTCATGGTCCATGGAGAAAAAATCCCACAGCCATTCCTTTCTACTCTTCTTAAGGCAGTATCTTTAGCTCATTTTGTCCGACTTTATTCAGCAGTTCAAACGCCCTCCTCCCTATTACAGTTCGAACCTGCACCGCTCAGAACCTCCATGGCCGAATAATCAAGTCTCTTCATCTCCCTTCCCTCTCCACGAATCGTAATTCGACTTCACCATCTTATTCATGTTCGCACAAGCTTCTCTTCCATCACATAAACATGTAACTCGAACATCCCTCCAGGTTCGCGACTTCGACTTGCTACAATGAAAGTATCATACCATATTGGCATCGATTTCTACCAATATTTTTTACGAGATTCAAAATCCCATTATAAACTCAAATCAACAACTGTTACTCCCAATTCCGCCCCCAAATCAAGCCGACATCGAGCCCTAGTATCGCAAGACAAGAACGTGATTTGCTGATTCATCTTCGATGGTTAATCGCCAATTAGAAACCTCTCCCAAACATCGATTGAAAAATAAAGGATTCGAGGAGAACTTCAACATTTGATCGGTTTATATGAGGGAAAGATGTCATTTTGGGTCTTTGATTTACTGAAGCTTTTATTTTATTTTCTCTTCTAAAGGAATGGGAAATGAGAGAAAACTAAACGAAGTAAAGGGGAGGTAGTTGCGTTTATATAGGAAGAGGGTGCGAATATATTTTGAACAGCAAGGCCATTGTCGTTTTTTTCTTTCTGTGGAGTTAAAGAAGAACACCGTTTGTTTTGTTTGTGGTGAATAAGAAGGCGCCGTTTGTTTAGTTTGTGGTGATAAAAGGAGCCATGTTTTGTTTAGTTTTGTGGTGATCCGGTACCATTTTATTTTGAATGACCCCTTTTATATTTCGACCACTGCTCTGAACACACTGAGATATGTTTCAAAGTCCCGTTTGATCATATGAAGAAGATATTAATTTAAATAATATATATTAAATTCAAAACAATATGTTCTTCGATAATAAATTAATATTATCGCTTTTATATTTCGACCAGGACTGACACTGATCATCTGAATTGATTTCAATTCAGTTTTAACTTTGAATTGAATTATATTTCATATTACGATAATTTAATATATAATCGATATTAAATCAAAATCAATTTTTAAATCAATAACCAAAAATAAAATTCCATTTATATTATCAAATCGATATTTAAATCCATATTAAATATTCAAAATTAACCCATAAGAATCCGGGTCATTACAATCTTCCCCACTTAAAATAATTTCATCCTCGAAATTGCTAAGGTAGAAAAAGTGCTACAAACCCATTTATCTTTTCAAAACTTATTTATGTTGATACTCAACATTTCAAACTTCCTTACATAACTCTCTTTCGAATAAATCCCTATTTGATAACTCCTCACTTCGAATAACTATATTCGATATTCTCTCTTTCGAATAACTAGATTTGAAAACCTTTCTTCGAATAAACTATATTCGATTTACTCTATTCAATTTACTCTTATCAATTAACTCTATTTGATTAGATCTTTTCACTTAACTCCTTCCGAATAAGCTATATTTGATAACTCCAGTAACTCTATTCGAATAACTAATATTTGATTTAACTCCATTCGCTTGACTCTAGATCGCAGCGATCACAATGGTTACGCCTGATTCCCTCAGGAAACATTTGACCGCCCTAGGCAATCTGCAGCCCTGCGAATTATGCTAGCAGTCGTACGAAATGGCAACTTATCCTGAGTAACTATGTTTGACTAACTCTATCTCAATAACTATATTCGATCAACTTTAATTGAATAACTAACATTCAGTTAAATCCTAATTCAATTAACTATGTTCAATTAACTCTATCTGGTTAAATCTTAAATTGAATAACAAATATTCGATAAATTCTAATTGAATAACAAATATTCAATTAACTCTACGGATTAACCCTAACTGATTAACTCTTACTGGTTAATTCTTACTCTAATCGATTTATTCTAACTCTAATCGATTATTTCTAACTCTAATCGACTTCTCCTGTTCGATTAGCTCCTATTGGATAACGTTTATTCATTTATAAAGATTTACTTTTAGTAACGGTTCTTCACTTTATAAATGTTCTCTTTAATAACGTTACTTCACTTATACAAGTGTTGTGTACCCCTTCTATTTAAAATTATCGGTGTTAAAAACCAATATCTCTTCTCTATATAAATTCAGACTTATATATCCCATTTATCGAATGATAAATATTTAATTTAATTTATAAATTGTTACTTATAAAATAATCTTTTCTATTTATCTGTTAAAAACAGATTTCCATTTTCTATTCATCTTCTAAATATTCCTTTGATTAAATTCTATTTATTTAACAAATAAATATCTCACCTATAACATTCTATTTATTTACTATAAATAAATATTTCCATTTAATCTATTTGTAAATGTTTTACAAATATTCCCTTTAAAATTCTATTTGTAAATGTTTTTACAAATATCTCTCCTTCTATTTGTTTGTACATAACTTCCTTTGTATTTGTTTTTACAAATATTTCCTTTATATTTGTTTTACAAATATATTTTCTTTTATATTTGTTTTCAAATATATTTCTTTTTAACTCTTTTGGTTTTTCCTTTATTCACACCCAATTCATATTTCATTCACATTGATTTTACTCAATTTATTCATTTCGATCCATTTAACTTACGTAAGTTAAATTTAATTTCAATCATTCAAATTCCTAGGGTTTTATTTCAAAACTCCTTTGAAGTAATATAAATATATACATATATTTATATCCATCTCAAATTCAAAACATTTGAATTTTCAAACAACTTGTTTTCTTTTCAAACAAAATTTCCATCAAAAACTTTTGTAAGGTAACAATCCATCACTTAGAAACTCGAAAATGAACACTGATGAGGTTGCGATCATCATCCGAATTATTTCCCAGCTACTGAATGGGTTCAGTGCTATATTATTTGATATTCATTTAGAAAAAAATATTTTTCCAAAATCTAAGGATTTTAAATTCTGAATTCTGGTTTGAATTTAATTTTAGTTCATCTCACTTGTAAATATTATTTTATATACAATTTCTACTTGGTTATATGTAACTATTTTCATTTGTATAATATTATCGGATTATAATATTAACAAACAACTCATCCACATATGATGATAATTTCAGAAAATTATTCCTTCTATATCAAAATAGAATTTTGGGTAAAATTATTTCAATTACCCACTTAAAACAATATCGTGTCCAATCTTATGTTCCAGTATTTACAAACTCTTATCGACGTCGTGGCGTCCCACGATTCGACCAGAATTCATAAACTACTAACCAGACTAACCAACACAATATAAAATAGTTTTTATATCAATTAACAAATACGCTCTCTCGTTTATATATACACTCAACTCATTCTAGGGTGTTACTGACCCTATCTCTAATGAGCACATTCCAACAAGCCTAGGTGTCCGCTCAACCTAAGCTCTGATACCAACTGTAATGACCTGCAAAGTCCGAAATATCAGAGTTGACTATATACATCATACGTCCAACCCAAATATCACGAAAATACAAAACATTTTTTTTTATAAGAAAAGGGTAGAAGAAGAAAAGAAATAACAACACAGAATCTCACATCGCAGTGGAACAAAATATAATATATCATAACTTTTGAAATACAAAATTTCAACTGTATAGCATACACTTATCAGAGTACAACACTTACAACACAGCGGAACAAAACTCTATATAATTAACGCTGAAGCCTCCTCCTCCAAGCTCCTTTAGATAGATCTGTAAAATCCTAAACTACTTGACTGCCCGTACAAATTTAGGCACCCAAGAGTTTAGGTAGAGCAAAACAAATAAACTCCGGGTCAGTCATGGGACTGGTACGAGTAAACAGGTTAAAATAGTTTCAGAAAACTAAATGATACCTCATAAGACCACGCCGTATAACACAGAACGGATTTTTCCCTTATGAGAATCCAAACACTTGATTTAACTTTCATAACCCCTTTGAAAGGAACGATGATCTTTATATCAAACTCTTTTGATATTATAATAATGTCTAAATCAAGTAAATAACAGTCTAGTGGAACGTTTGCATCTCACGTTCCACATAAATAATATACAATCAAAACCGCAAGCACGTATTGGGTAATGGATTTCCAACTATGACAAGGTATGGAACCACCTTCCGCCGGTATATCTCTGGAGGAGGATATACCGAGTTCAACAAGAACATCTTGCAACTCAGCCACACATGACCGACCACTCATTTCGCTTGATTGTATTGAATGAATATCACCAACGGTTGGGATCACCAACCGTTTCCCGAATGGGACAGCATCAATAATATTTTTTTAGAAGTAAATGAAACTCTAGATCAGGTGATTATACACCCTAATAGGTGCGACCTACATAGCCATGTTGCCTACCCGATTTCTGTAATTTACCGGTTGATGAGGCTTGAGGTTACGCCTTATCATTACATCAGATTCACTTCGAATGCCACATTGTCAGATCCATCGAAAATCACTAACTGACATTTACAACAGTACATTACGTGTTAGCTGAAGAAGTTTCCTTCTCCGCTTCCACTCTTGGTACGGTTGAAGAAATCAATGTATGTGACCTTTCTGGAAATACTCTGTCAAACATTCATCCATACAAGACACCCAGGAACAGGATGAACCGAAGGCACTTTTCAGGACATCCATCTTAGGCACTGTTATCTAAGACTTCTACAATTGCCCTTGCACTTTACTCCATCTTCAATTTTCCTTGGCATATATGATTCGCAACGCTTATGCCAATACAGAGTGGTTCTTTGGATAATAATCCAACCGGTCTCTCCATAATGACAACGATGGTCAAAAACTTCGATAGTCTATGATTTAACTACTGAATAAAAACAAGTGTTTCAATAGTCGATGATTTAACAATTGAAGAAAACAAGTGTTCATCCAACAATTACTGAGCCCTTAATCAAAATTCCATTAATAAAATCACTTCTCTATTTTTTTATCAATATTTGTTAACCAAATATTTTCAATAACCATATTGGCCTTTTACGTTATTTGGAAAACATTTCCGAATATCGCCTTCCTTTATTTTCTAAAGTTTAGAAAATATATGCTATTTATAATTGGAAAATATTCCAATTACTTATCTCTTTTCCGATCTCGTTTATTTCTATACTTAGGAAATATTCTTTATTATATTTCCATGCTTACACTTATTTGGGTTAAAACGGATGTTGTGTAAAACATCGTTACGACAACCCAATTATTATATTCAACTAACTCTTACCAACGTTGATCTTCGAGCCTGGAATCTTACTATTTATTTGTTTATAATGAAATCAATCAAGTTGGGGTATAACTACCTCTCAGACCTTGAACGAATAACATTTATAACGTCAAAACAGATATGACTACTTATTCGAATAATCAATACCACACAACTACTTCTTCACTTTTTAACACATATACACTTTCTCTTTCTATTCTTACGAATTTTTATTCCCAATCTTCCTTTTTAATTATACTATTCTGTTTCTAAGTTCGTTTCCTTATCGACTTCTATATATATTGATATATAGGTTTCTAGTTATCAGATTTTCTTAAAAATATTCTAACTCCTTAAATTCCAGGAAAAATTCGCCATAACCTCCTTTGTACCGGGAGCATTGGGATATTTTAAATAGCCTCCCATGGCCCTCACCAATCCAAAAGAAAAAGAAAAAGCCAAGCGGCTAGCCGATACGGCGCATAAAATCTCATATATGAATTAAATACATACCTTTTTGTCATGCACTCTATCTATATAACTTCATTAACCTTATCCCATACCTATCTCCGGTATATTTATACCTGTCCAATTTATTTCAACTATACCCGATCGTTTAACTCAATTCGTTAATTAATTTGTTAATTAACTCTTTAATCTATTTCACTTTTATATTTGAACATGACATGTTCAAATATATTTTAACTTGCTTATTAACTAATTTGAATTCAAATTTCAAACTTAAGTTCTATATCCGATTTCGAACATACATTTACAAATCCAATTCACCTTTCAAAGTTTAACTTCAAATTCAACACTCGATTTACTAGTTTCTCTTCGACTTAATTAATTCTATTCAATTTCTACTCAAATTTAAATTACTTCTATTATTCAAATTCTATATATCAAATTCTATTTTACTTCTCTTATTCAAATTTTATTCGATTTCTCTTATTCAATTTCTATAGTTTAAATTCCATTTGAATTCTATATTCAAATTCTATATATTAAAATCCTATATTTGAATTCCATTTGAATTCTATATTCAAATTCCATTTCACTTTCGATAGTCAAATCCGATATTTGAATTCCTTTATATTTTGTATATTCAAATTCTATTTCAGTTCCATTGAATTTCATATATTCAAACTCCCTTTGAATTTCTATATTCAAATTCTATTTCAATTCCATTGAATTTCATATATTCAAACTCCCTTTGAATTTCTATATTCAAATTCTATTTCAATTCCATTGAATTTCATATATTCAAACTCCCTTTGAATTTCTATATTCAATTTCTATTCCATTGAATTTCATATATTCATAATCCCTTTGAATTTATATATTCAATTTCTATTTCAAACTTGCTTTATTCATTCTTTAAACAAGTCTCGATTTCAATTCCTTTTAAAATCGAAATTTCTACTTTTGGAAAATTGATTTCCAATTTCAATTTCACATTTGTATTTTTATTTCTGAATTATCCAATGATAATTCTTTTCACTTCATTTATAAACTTCGTTTATATAAGAAATATTTATAAACTTTGTTTATAAAGGAACTACTTGTCTTATTTCTTTTAAAACAAGTTAATATTTCAAATCTATTTAAAAATTCAAATTCTATTTTAGAAAAATAGAATTTCCCATTTAAATCTCAAACATCCCTTTCAGGATATTTCTATAAATCAGTATTCAAGCCCCAATGATATTTAAATACCCCAAACAGTCCGTTCTCAATTCACGGGATTTCTAACACATCATATATGACAGTATATGTGCAAACAAATAAACAAATAGATAATATATTTTTAAGGAATCCAGTTGGATTCCTCCAACCTGTTTTCCTGCATCCATAGACGTTAGTCAACATAGTAATACCCATCCTATTTCGAGGCAGGATATCGCGGTATGAAGGTCATCCACTAATATATTTGTGGGGTGCATAGGGAAATCATCCGCTATGAAACTACGGGCATCCGTTAATGAGACTGCGGGAATCCGACCAATCTCAACCCAATATATATATATAATAGTCAACCAATACTAGATAACTAATATATTTAAAACAATCAGACAGCATTCAAACAAGCACAACAATTATTATTTTTACAAATAAAAATAATTCTAAACAACAGGTGCGTGAGATTTACTCACCGGAATTGCAGCTATCAAATATCATGTTTATTCCTAAATCATCGGCTACGAATCTTCTCGAATGAATTCGCACCTGCGATAATTTGTTTTAAATTTTTTGATTAACATATATTTATTTAAATTTACTATTTAAATGAATAAACAAATTTCATATATATATATATATATATATATAACGATTAGTAAATTAAATGTATATTTTTCTTCTTCCTGGGTTTGAACAAACAACGATTAAAAATTTTATTTTTCAGTTATCAAATTTATGATTTTTGCAATGATCTAACCTTAAATCTCCTTATTTTATAATGATGATAAATAAATTCCTTAGTTTGAATAAATTATATACCTTAATCCAGCTATTAAAATTAGCGGCCTTCACTTGTACTATCATTGCTCCTGATTCTGTTCATATCGAGAGTCATCAACATCCATGGTCCATGGAGAAAAAAGCCCACAACCATTCCTTTCTACTCTTCTTGAGGCAGTATCTTTAGTTCATTTTGTCCCACTTTATTCAACAGTTCAAACACCCTCCTCCCTATTACAGTTCGAACCTGCACCGCTCAGAACCTCCACGGCCGAATAATCAAGTCTCCTCATCTCCCTCCACTCTCCACGAATCGTAATTCGGCTTCGCCATCTTATTCATGTTCGCACAAGCTTCTCTTCCATCACATAAACATGTAACTCGAACATCCCTCCAGGGTCGCGACTTCGACTTGCTACAGTGAAAGTATCATACCTTATTGGCATCGATTTCTACCAATATTTTCTACGAGATTAAAAATCCCATTATAAACTCAAATCAACAACTATTACTCCCAATTCCGCCCCCAAATCAAGCCTACAGCGAACCCTAGTATCGCGAGATAAGAACGTGATTTGTGGATTCATCTTCGATGGTTAATCGCCAAATAGAAACCTCTCCCAAACATCGATTGAAAAATCAAGGATTCGAGGAGAACTTCAACAGTTGATCGATTTATATGAGGGAAAGAGGTCATTTTGGGTCTTTGATTTACTGAAGCTTTTATTTTATTTTCTCTTCTAAAGGAATGGGAAATGATAGAAAACTAAATGAAGTAAAGGGGTGGTAGTTGCGTTTATATAGGAAGAGGGTGCGAATATATTTTGAACAGCAAGGCCATTATTGTTTGTTTTCTTTCTGTGGAGTTAAAGAAGAACACCGTTTGTTTAGTTTGTGGTAAATAAGAAGGCATTGTTTGATTAGTTTGTGGTGATAAAAGGAGCCATGTTTTGTTTAGTTTTGTGGTGATCCGATACCATTTTATTTTGAATGGCCCCTTTTAAAATCTCGCGTGTTGTCGAACTCCAATTTAAACACAACAATAGGCGTTTCTAGGGTTATACCACTGCTCTGAATACACTGAGATATGTTTCAAAGTCCCGTTTGATCATATGAAGAAGATATTAATTTAAATAATATAAATTAAATTCAAAACAATATATTCTTCGATAATAAATTATTATTATCGCTTTTATATTTCGACCAGGACTGACACTGATCATCTGAATTGATTTCAATTCAGTTTCAACTTTGAATTGAATTATATTTCATATTACGATAATTTAATATATATTCGATATTAAATCAAAATCGATTTTTAAATCGATAACTAAATATAAAATTCCATTTATATTATCAACTCGATATTTAAATCCATATTAAATGTTCAAAATTAACCCATAAGAATCCGGGTCATTACACGAAAGCCCACATCCGGAAGATCATATCCGCAAGCCTACATTTACGTGTCACTTTCTGAGATTCAAGTATCGTTCAGAGATCATGACCGATGCACCGAAAGCAACCAAAGATCCTGCACCTGGAGCCAAGAATAAAGCGACCGAAAAGGATCCCTGCGGGTCCACTGGCCCATCGACAGGAGGAGTCCTGAACCACTATAAATAAGGACCCAGATGCCACATTGAGAGGGATCTTTATTCTCTTACTTTTTGTATCTTCAGAGATGACTTAGAAAATTACATTAATGGGGAATTCCTCTCTATAACGTCTATGTATTCTCATTAAAAGCTTAATAAATGGAAAACTTCATGACAAAATTGCTCTGTAAGTGTGCACATTCATTTCTCTAATTGTTATCATCGCGGTTTATTATATATTCTGCAGAGGAGCTCAGGTTTACCCCCATCACACCCTTGAATCACGACCGAATTTCATTTTCTGATCCCAGATCCAATCTAGTAGATCACAGTGAGCCTACGCCTAATAGCCTTAGCATCCCAATCCACCTTTGAAATCGAACGGGAAAGAGAAACAATCCATCTAATTTTCCCTTAAGATTTACCCCCATTGATCCATTTCTGGTGTTGACGAAAAATATTGTTAACATTTTGGCGCTAGATGGAGTGCCCTGAACCTCCGACCTTGTGGATAACAGCCACAAATCTACATGTGCTGCTCTGTCCCGAATCGGACTGGCTTTAAAGAAATAAGGTTATGCGCAAGAGACTCGGACAAAGGTTTCCAGGACATCAAACGGATAAGTCGAGAACCACCAGTCGTAGGTTGATGGAAGAGAAAGAGTTAAGGATAGAGGCTTTACGAGTAATAAAAGGGAAGAGGAAGATGGAACTACATGCTTACGAGATAGGGAATAGCAACTCTTCCCATATAGAACAAACCGTGGCGTTCTCACCCATTGGATCTACATCATAGGACATTAGCGTTTTCTCCCACTTGAAGAACGCTCTCTACAGGCAGGTTAGGGGAATGACGCTCGAATGCGAAATAATGGATGATTTCAACTACTTCACCGATAGATGGATCAATGAGGTGACAACTCGATTCCGATATTTTCCAGAAAAAGAGGACGAGAGTATAAGACCCACAACTTAAATAGAGCACAAAAGGATTAGCCCCATCGGGGAAAATGGAAGCGTAAGCCTAACATACCCCAGGAATGCCACCTCACTACTTCTAAGGAGAATGTTTACTTCCTAACCAAACATGAACTAGACTATTGGACCTCCACGGAGAAAAGACCTAAATACGAAAGAAAAATAGGAGGGCCTTATTATCATTATCACTTGATGAATGGACACGACACTAATCACTGCAGTGCTCTCGGGGAAACTATTGTCAGATTCGCCAATCAAGGTCGACTATGAGAATTTATCGAAAATTTAAGGTGAATTTGAGAAGATTCTTAGGAAAATGGTTAATGCATATGTGTCGGTGTACGGAAAGCCCATTCCTCAGAGTTTTAGTAGGAAAACCCAAAAGGGGTCCAATTATCAACGGATTAAATCCCTCGTCATCACCAAATTGGACGGGGTGAGGCATCCCCTTGAAGGGGGGATGAATGAGTTAATCTCCATTCCCAAACCAGAGGGGGCAGGGTTAAAGCATCGAAAGCGTAAGCCTCTGTTTCACACAAGGAATGGTCGTGGATGTGCATCTACAAAATTATCACGCCCTGCCTCTGCTCGCAGAATAGTACGTCGTGCCTTTGCTCGAACTAAGCACGCCCTACATCTTCTCACAGAAGAGCACGTCCGACCTCTGCTTATATTCCGCGTTACCCGCAGAAGGGAGAGCAAAGCCCTATCATCGCCTACGATGGTTAGGATAGGGCACCCCTTGGAGAAGGGTGGTGTGTAAGCCTCTATAAGTGCCTACGATGGCCTGTACAAAGCGTCAAAAACGTAAAAGTTAGTTATGTTCCTATGATGGCCCCGTCTAAGTTTCTAAGCCCTTATCATCGCCTATGATGGTCGGGATAAGGCGCCTCCTGGAGGGAGGTCGAGTAAGTCCTTGGACCCTGCTTGTGGATGAGCTAGCCAAGCACACCGGACGCATAGGCCCAAAGAGTGGCTGACAAAACACGTACATCCTCTGCTTTGACGACGAAAGCCCAAGGGGAGGCTCAAGAAGCACGTACAACCTCTACTTCCCAATTCAAATCCGAAAGAGATGCTCGCTTTATTAATACCAGATGGGGTCCCGGTTCTCTATACTAACACCCGAATCTGGGTCCATTCAGTTCTCTACAGAAGCCAGAAGGGGTTCCGGCCACCTACATATCGATACCCGAATTTGGGTCCATTCAGTTCTCTACAAAAGATGGAAGGGGTTCCGGCCATCTACATATCCATACCTGAATCGGGTCCATTCAGTTCTCTACAGAAGTCGGAAGGGGTCCTGGTCACCTACATATCGATACCCGAATCGGGGTCCATTTAGTTCTCTACTGAAGCTAGAAGGGGTTCCAGCTACCTACATATCGATACCCAAATTTGAGTCCATTCAGTTCTCTACATAAGTCGGAAGGGGTTCTGGCCACCTACATATCAATACCCGAATCTGGGTCCATTCATTTCTTTTCAGAAGCCGGAAAGGGTTCCGGTCGCCAGCACGTTGATACCCAAATATGGGTCCGCTCAGCTCTTTGCAGAACCGGAAGGGGTTCCTATCTCTATATATTAACATCTGAATCAAGGCTAACCGATTTCTCGATAAAGTCCTAAAACAAGCCGGCGGTCTTACATACCATAACTTGGAGCAAATCCAGCAAAAAAAAGGGGGAAAACCCACCAAATATGGAGTCACTAAGGCTGCACCAAACATGTAAAGGACTCAGTTCCTAGTTCAAACAAGAAAGGATCGTTTTTCCCTCTTGGGAGTTCAAGTGAGGGATCAAGGTTTTCCACCAAAGGTGGGCTCATAAACCTCTCGAGGAGGCACTTTTAACTTAAAACATCCATTAGTTGTTCTCCTTTTCAGTACATAAATTCTTTACACAGTTCTGAAAAACGGCGCCATATCCCACATCAGTTCAAAGAGAAATCGGGAAGGAGATTGTGAACAGTTCCCAATAATGTCCTATGAGCGACTATCCCTTTCTGTTTAATTCTAGGTGATTTTTCATCAGAAATATTTCAAGAACGATATTTTCGAAAAGAAGTACCCTTATCGACATGCAGTACTATTAGGTTTCCATTTATTGCAACATCTTTGGAACACGATAATATCGTTTCTAACAAAAGAAAAATAATAACATCGAGTGACACACATTCAGTCCCACCGGAAATCAGTATACAAGCCATCACATAAACACAATCTTTGTTCTAAGAAATAAAATTTCCATGCCCCAAGCATACAATAAAATTATCACTGTCTCATTCCGATTTAGGATTATCCAAAGCGATTCCTAGAGAAGCGCAGTCCTCTTTAGCTTTCTTCAACTCGTCCTCCAACTTGTCAATCCGTTGATACAATCTACCAACCTCCGCATCTGCGCCTTCGCAGAATCTCGTTTCCAGCTTATGTTGTAAACCGCGGATAGCTTTGTCCCTCTCTTTCGATTGCCTTTCCAAATAAGACACTTGTCCCTTAAAGTTTGTAATTTTCACCTTTTGAAGGTAATACATCTTTTTTGTATCCTGACGGGGGAGCATCGTTAACAATATCTCCGCTGCCCATAACGTGCAAACTCCCCCCCCCCCCCTCCGAATTGCGAGGGAGGGGTCTGGAACGAATCTTCCTAATCACAGTCAAGGGGAAACATTATAATACGAACATTACAAACATTCGGTACGTATTAACTACATCATACTCCCTAAAAGAAAAGACAATCACATTACGTTTACTGATTCATGCACATCATAGGTACCACGTCCACACTAGCACATCGTCATGACACCATACACTACCGAGAATCACAAAGTTAACACAATTCACAAACAAACCACAAGAGAATGTATGCATAATACAAAAACATTTAAAATCCCATGTTAAAACCACCTGTACTGAACCAAGCCTCTTGAGTTTTCCCTTAAAATTCTAAAACAAAGAGTCCAAAACATAATTGCAATTCAACTCTTTGGAGAAGCAGAGGATTGCTGTAACACAGGAAAATTATTTACTAATGAAACTCAAGGGGAGAGAAAGACACCTTGGAAGTGAAAGCCATACCTGGCTGGCATCAACATCAGAACGACCAGGAGCCATGCTTTTCCCTGAGCTCAGAAAGCTTTCGTCTTCAAGAGGCAGCTCCTGAGATGTAAGGACAGGTTCTCCAGCACCTCTTCCGGACCCGCCTACTTGATCTGTGTGACCTTCTGCTTCTCCATCTGTTGTATTAGGCTCCTCCCCGTCGTCCTCGTAGTCTTCAACGAACTCATCAATAAACAACAGCGATGCGGGATCGATCTTGTTCGTTGGAGGAACCTTGTGCTCCCATCTCACCTGCTCAATTTTCTCTAAGACCATGTTCCGAATACAGGGATCAATTGAGGTAATGCTAAATTTCGAAAGCCTTTCGTAGTTGTCCGAAAAGGTGAGGCGGAGGGCATTCTCGTAATACTCCGTGGCGATATTGTTGAGATGGACGTTCAACAATTTTGAAATTCTATCGGTAGCTTCGTAAATAATCCTCCTCGTGGTGGCCAGCCGGGCGTCCATCTTATCCGTATCGGCAGCATAGTCAATCTCTAATTCCGCATTCTACGCTCTGAGGTCCTCAACCTGGTTCGTCAATTCCTCAATGGCCTTCCTCACCTCTTCTAGCGAAGTTGCCAACCCCTTGCGTTCATTATCTCCCTCCGCCTGCTCTCGCTGCAAAACATCCACTTTTTCTACCAACGCCTTATTCTCATCCCTTAAAGTGTTGACCTCAGTCGTCAAAGTGGAAGGTGGTCCTCGGGTGACGTACAAAGTTTTCATCATCTAGAGATAAAGAATAAGTAAAAAAAAGGGTTAGGGAATGTATGATACCAAGAGGAAATCCCTGATTTTCTGTCTGTAGAGATCCATCGAGTTCAAGGTAGCAGAAGTTGAGGCAACATCCGCTACTTCAGGGGAAAGGAGAACCAATTCCATATGCTTCTCAAAATCTAAAGCAGGCGAAAGAGATGCGGAACAAGAAACAAGCTGAGTAGAAGATGGTATCGACAAATCAAGCCTTCCCTCATCTACCTTATCAACAGCATCAAGGGGAGAAGGGTCATCCGCGGATTTACCTCTTAGGGAAGTGTCTGGGGAAGCATCGATATTCACCACCTGATCAACGGTTATGATCGAAGGGTCAAAAGCCCTCCTCGCTTTCGGAATAGCAGCGGAATCTCCTGAGAGACCCACTAACTCCTCACATTTAGATTTCTTCGGATTAGGGCCATCGACGGACTGAGCAAGCCTCTTTACGGCCTGGACGATAGCCCGTCTGTAAGAAGCAATGATGGTTGTATCCTGAGAAATTGAAGATCCTAGGCAAAGGGAAGGATAAATTAGAAACTGCAACAAACAAGAAAAAGAATGGCAGAGGTTTTCAAAGCAAGAAAGCGGTCCTTGCCCAAGAGTACCTGGGCAGAGAGAAGATCCTGAATAAAAAACGTCAGAGCCTAGCAAGAATCCTTTTGAACCAGGGAGTTGAATGGGAGGTTCCCCCAATACCTTTTGTCCGGGAGGAAGCAAACCATACTCACCGAGTCTATTTACACTCAAAAGAAACTCCCTGCACATATGCTTTGTTGGAACGCTAAATATGGCAACGGCCACTTGAGCCTCCTCTGGAGTCAAACTCACGTATCTTGAGGGAGGATCTGCAACGAAGGGGAAGTTCAAAAATAAAATAAAAGGGGGGCAAGAAAACGCGCCTTCATCAATAAATTGTCCTGATATGCCGGGGGGGCATCGGACAAGGAAGTATTGATCCTCCCACGGTCTAGTTTTATTAATGACATCAGTGAATAACCTCTTGACCATTGGCCCTCCAGATCGGCGATTCTGGGGTCTTGGAGAACCAGATCAAGTGGCGGATGAGGTTAGGACTCAAAGAACTCTGACCCGAAGCGAGCGTAAGAGCTTCCGTACCCAACAGGGTCATATATGTGTTCGGAAAAAGTTGAATAGGAGCAAATCTCAAATCCTCCAAAAGCCTGCGTAGAAAGGGGGAAAGGGAGAAAACCCCATGCCAAATATGAATAGCCGAATACGCGAAGAAACCCTATAGAGGATCCTTAATGAAATCTGGAGACGCAACAACCCATGCATCCACACACACACTATGCAAAAGTTATCCAATACGGCGTCCACAGACTGCTGGGATGTGATCAAAGATGGCTTGGGCGCAAATGCCTTCTTAGGACGGGAAATCCTGAAATCCTTGGCCTTCTCCTTGACAGGGCTTTTAGGAGACATGATCCTGTCAGGTAACATTGTTTCATAATAATATGATCAGTATGGGTACCTCTTACACAAGCGATCATGCTAATGGCATTATCAATATCATTAAGCACCATTACACCTCAATCAACATAGGTCGAGTAGGCGGAAACCTAATTCAAACCCAGATAAGTAATATAGGAAAAATCACACCTTCTACACTTTAGCTAACATTTCATTTATGGCTAGCCCAAATGTCCTAAAAGGACTAAGCAAAACTGGCATAATTACAGAGAGAAACAATTCTGATGGCATCAGAATCCTTTCAAGAGTAGCATTAAAATTAGTACCCGGACCTATCTTCATAAACAAGAATAACCTTAACTAACCATTGTTTCAATTTTGACGCATAATTAGGGCTATAATTTATAGGAGATACGAAATTACTCATTAATAATCAAGCTTGAGTCTTCAGGGAAAAGGAGAATTTGAGCGTTTTCTCTTGTGAGAACAGTAATCTTGTCTAAGAATTTGATTTACGGATGAAAGACGGGAATGATAGAGAAAAGAGGTTATGTTCGAATTTCGAGATCAATCGAAGCCACACAAATAAAAGCCAATCAACGCTTCTGATTGAGGAAGATCGAAGGGCTCTGACATGACGTTCCGAAGAAAAGACAAAAGTTTGACTTGAAGTCGAAAACATCCCTTCACTAAGGGCAAATGTTACTACCAAAATCAACATGGAAGAAGGCTGGAAGTGAAGGGGTATAGGGTGACCGAAAGCTAATGGATGTCTTAAGAGAAAGTAGGACCCGACAATGAAAAAGAGCGAAGGCAGGAGAACATGATCCGAAAGGCCGCCACAACCGACTTCTTCACCAAAGTCAGTCCGACAAGACCCTTCCGACAGTATCTTCTCAAAGAAAACCCCGAGTAAAGAACCACCCTGATCCAGAACCAAGGAAGTCTTGATCAACAAACCCGACAGACGATCTTCAATAACAGCCCGTCTAAATACCAACACACCCAAAGGCGAAAGCACTAGAAGTTCTAAACCAAAGGAGAACGAGGGCTACCCGGAACCAACCCACGGACCACCTACCACATGGAAACCGAAAGGATATAGTCACAAATAATAAGAGTAATGTCGGAAGCCGTTCTTCGAGAATACAGGCTACCACAAAATCCCTACCGAAAGGGCAACCAAAACCTAAATAGATACACACGCTACCCGTATTAATTCACTTATTACTGAAACCCGTGGATGTTTCGAACCGGAAGATATCAACATACACCACGAGGCCCAGTCCCTCCACGTATTCACGATAAAGCCGAAAGCCCACATCTGAAAGCTCATGTCCGCAAGCCTACATTTACGAGTCACTTTCTGAGATTCAAGTATCGTTCAGGGATCGTGACAGATGAACCAAAAGCAACCAAAGATCCCGCGCCCGAAGCCAAGAATAAAGTGACCGGCAAGGATCCCTGCAGGCCTAATGGCCCATTGACGGCCCAGATGCCACATTGAGAGGTATCTTTATTCTCTTACTCTTTTTATCTTCAGAAACAACTTAGAAAATTACATTAATGGGGAATTCTTCTCTATAACATCTATGTATTTTCATTAAAGGCTTTATAAAGGGAGAACTTCTTGACAAAATTTCTCTGTAAGTGTGCACATTCATTTCTCTCATTGTTTTCATCGCGATTTATTATATATTCTACAGAGGAGCTCAGGTTTACACACATTACACCCTTGAATGGCCACCGAATTCCATTTGCAGAGCCTAGACCCAATCTAGTAAATCACAGTGAGCCTATGCCTAATAGGCTTAGCATCACAATCCACCCATGAAATCAAACGGGAAATAGAAACAATCCATCTAATTTACTCGTAAGATTAACCCCCATTGATCCATTTTTTGTGTTGACGAAAAATATTGTTAACATATTCCCATCCAAATACGTAGCTGCAAGTAATTTCTTTTATTTCACTTTCTTTATGGTGGCCTACTTGCAACAACGTTCTCAGAAATAGGTCACTTAGGGAAATACATCACTTTTCCTTCGTATCCCACTAACTCAGCCTACCACACACCTTCCCTTTTCTATTTTCTGAGTTAGACATTTAATTTCTAATTCACTGAAATCTTTTCTTTTAATTGCAATAAGTGTATTAACTTATTTTCTCAATGTCTTCTGCGTACATATATTTCTTATATATGTTTAAGCATTAGACCTCTCACAATAAGTTGACTACTTGTGGATGTTGGGTTTGTCGGTTGGTTCCGGACAGACTTTTACCACAAGTTGAACTTAACCTCGTGTCTAAATGTAGTTGATAAAATTTCCCAATTTCAATAAATATTACTTATAATCCAAGCATGTCTTAATCTTCCTAATTATCCCAATTTCGTTCGTGCGTATATCTCAGCGAGATTGGACTAGGCTCGAAGGTATCCTAGACTTATAAAATAAAATGGGAAAGAGAGATAAGAACAGAATAGTCATATAATCAAGACTGTAATTACCCAATTAACAAGTTCATAGAATAGATCTATACAACAGTATCCATTTTTCTTAAACATTTAAGAAAATGTACATCTCATCATATTAACTGATTAAACATATTATCCATTTTAGCGCAATAATTCAGTTCATCAAATTAAACATTCCAATATATTCATTATGTACATTTAATGGGAATGCCAAACGATAGATATATCATTATTCAAAAGGTATAACTTAAATCCACTCACCTTATAGCTTTACAATCCTTGAATCTAATCCAGATTTGTTGTTCTGTGGTTTCCCTGACTGAATCTAATACAAAATAACTATGGATTTACAAATATGACTCTAAAAGAAAAGGGGAAGAAAAGAAGAAACCTAAAAAGATCAGATTGGAGAATTTACCTAACAGCAACAAGAATTCTAGACGCCTACACTGTAGATCTATGTCTCTTATCTTCAAACCTTCAATCAAAACGCTAAGGACTAATATTTTATTTTCTGAAAAGGTTTGGAGGAAGAAGAGAATGGAAGAGCCTGGGCAGCACCTCAGAAAATATGAGGATGAAGCTAGAACCTGCTAGTCTATTTATAGGCGTACTAGAGAAACCGGGTCCTTTAGATTTGAGTTACAAACCATCAGAACCAGTCAATTCAAAAAAACGCATAGATCAGGGGTGGAGTTGACCCTAAGGTCGAACCCCGAGGTCAGTGTCGACCCTAGGGTCGACACCCCTAGGTTGGGCAGATTTTTGTTTTATGACTTTTTTATGAACGTTTGATTAGTCTGAATATGTATATATATAGCTCTTACATATATACAAACTTCCAAGGTTCATAACTTGTTCATACGTTGTTTGTTTTACGCACTTGGCGTCCATCCGAACCAGAATTCCGAGTCGAACGCAATGGTAATGTCTGTTTTGTTCAATTCCGATTACTAAATTAAGTGCCATTTTATTTTATTGTTTCCCCTGTTATGTGCATTGTTATTGTATTAATTTTACTACTTTTCAACACATGAACTTATTTAAATTATACATTACCATTATTTTACTTTTCCTTTATATATATATATATATATGTCTATGCATATATATATATATATATATACATACATACATACATACATACATACATGCACATTTTAATTGTTATAAAATGCGGGGTGTTACATTCTCCCATCCTTAAGAAATTCCATCCCCGAAATTTGGTAAGGCTAAAATCAAATAATCCCTCGTATAATATAACTCCATCATGTGTGCATCCAATTTTTGCAAACATTGTGCACTTGTGCAAAGTGTAATACATCATAGCAATACATGTATGCCAAGGCAGTACCTCCTATATATATGCAAATTTTTCAAAAATTCTTTTAAAACTCGATGCTCACATCCTAAATATACCGACAGTTCTATATGAATGCAATATTTTGAAAATCAAAACACATTTTCATCCAAATTTTCCCACATTCTTACTGAATAAGTGCGTAGTTCATCCAATTGTTGCATCCAGAATCCTACCAACCATTTTTAAATTTCGATTTTTTGAAAAATCCAATTTTTTGAATTCGATTTATTATGTTACAAAAAGGTCTAAAATGGAAAAATTCACATCTTCCATTTTTCTTTTTTGTACCTTTTCTATTTGTACTTGGATTTTATGTAACTATTATATAAAGATTCCCTATTTTCCTATCCAAGCACAATCCACAGAAGAAAACTTTCATTTTCTTTTTCAACTTATCTTGGAAAAATTTCATTCTTATTCATCTTTTCTTAAAATTTTCATTTTTCTTAACCGTCATGTTTGTTGCTTTACATAATTTATTGTTTTCCTTTTTAGTTATGCTATTTTTCTTCCTTAGCTTATTTAACTTAATCCAATGACCTAAGTTTATTTTTTTCAAATAAGCATTTTTATCTGTCAACTAAAACAGGAAAAACAAACACCCTACACACGGCTACTACTAAGGGCCAAGAATCTAATGACTATATCACCTCCGTCAAATAAAAAATCCAAACAACATGATCTAAACACTTACTTGCCCTTTACTATCTAGTATTCACTACTAGTCCAAGTATTAGTCTTCTTTTTTTCAAGCAACAATTCAGGCTTCACAATGCTTATGCATTCTATGGGAATTTTCCATCATTCCAAGATAATTCTTGCTATTTACTTTATGGCCTCGAACTTTTCCCGATCTCCCTAGGCACTAGTCCTTACCTACTCCATTATTTTTAAAATACGGTTTGGCCTCTCTTTTTTGTTACATTTTTCTTCCAAAAATTAAAAGTGCTAAAACTTTATTTTCTTCACCAAAACTTACTTTTGCCAAACCATAAAAACGTGTCACAACATAAAAATTCAAAGCAATTTTTTTTCAAATCATAAAAACTGGAGTAGACAAGGACAACTA
The DNA here is from genome assembly GCA_030737875.1 of Allium sativum. Classification (NCBI taxonomy): domain Eukaryota; kingdom Viridiplantae; phylum Streptophyta; class Magnoliopsida; order Asparagales; family Amaryllidaceae; genus Allium; species Allium sativum. The sequence continues at coordinate 1,632,250 of CM060912.1, read as the reverse complement.
TATCTCAATCAGGCTTACATTGTTTTTACTTACAATGTTAGTTCATTTACTCACTACAGGGTGCAAACATCTACTCTATTCTTAATTTCTACAACTTATTTTGTCCACCCAACAAAATTTTCTTTTTAAAACGATAATCAAAATTTGTGGTCAAAAGAATAGAGATTTCAAAACTTCCTTCACTGAAAATGCAATACTTTTTATGTTTTGCTTTTTAATCTTTTCATATATTATAACACGAAAACTAGCGAGCTATACATGCTTTATAACATGTACCTTTTTTTGAGAGAATTCTTTTAAGATAAAACCTTCACAAAAAATCATTGTTTTCTAAAATATACCCCATTTTACTTTAAAACCCAATATGCACTAAATACGTTCTTTACATATTTCTTTCAAACAAAAAAAATACTTTTAAGATTAAAACTTGAAAACACCGTAAATATCTTTCAAAAGCTTTAATAATTTCAAGTTCTTAAAAGTTAACAATGGGATTAGACTCAAAGTGGGTCTCCAACTCAACTAGGCTTTCCTAAACACTCCCACGAAGTCAATTTTCTCAATTATATATATTCCAAATTCATTTTCCTCTTTTCAACCTTTTTCCAATTTATAAGGTTTCACTGCCAAACCCACTAATCTGAAATACTGACATTTCAGATACTGTCATATGGGATACATCTTTTTCCAATACAAGCATTTTGTACACTTTCCACCCGAATTACCTAAAGGTCCAAAATTTCCATGTTCATTCCTTTAGTGTACAAAACCGATATCCCTACTCTTTCCATATTTTACTCTTTCTATTTAGTGGGCACCTTTATGGATCTAGGTTTATATATATAATATATTTATATTTTTGAAAATACAAATACATCCACTCACTATCTATATAGTAATCCTAAACCTAAGCTCTGGTACCAGATGTGACAACCCGAATTCCGACAGACTGTTTTTTTTTAATTCTAATATATCTAAACTCGTGTTGGTTTGCTCTGGTATCCTATAGAAAAGACAGAGATATAAAATATATCAAAGCTCAGAAAAAGATCTCACAACGAAATGGATAAAATATAATTTAATCAAAATATAGCCTTATCATAGTAATAACACTGCTTAACCAGTATCGAAAGCTATCATATCTCTACCACAAATCTAACTTGCGAGTATGTTATGAGGAGGGGGTCAAAACACAAGTTTGGGTAACTGGATTTAAACTACACATCTTGGATAATTCAACATATACCGTTCAGTTACATTTTCTTATTTATTAGGTTACTTGGGTTAACAACACTCAAGGCTTACATACACGTCGTACCCATTTACTCCCCAGTGGATTAACCTAATACAATATATATGTAGCTACCCCCAATACTGAGGTACACCCCATGGTACCCTACACATCTTGGATAATTCAACATATACCGTTCAGTTACATTTTCTTATTTATTAGGTTACTTGGGTTAACAACACTCAAGGCTTACATACACGTCGTACCCATTTACTCCAAAGTGGATTAACCTAATACAATATATATGTAGCTACCCCCAATACTGAGGTACACCCCATGGTACCCTACTCGCACGGTCTCTGTCGCAACGCCACAGAAACATATGTAATCCATCATCCTACGCCGGAGTGACGTATGGATCTTTATATAACAATGCTACGTTTCGCATAGATCTGCCATCGCCATGCTACGTAAATGTTCGAACTGCCGCCTTTGATCAAATCAAATCACAAAGTAATGCCCATAAGTCTACGATACACCACCCAAAGCAGACATGCATGTATCTAGACTTTCCCACGTACGTATCGTCAATCGTACTCGATGCCTTAACCGCACATAACTTCTACTGTGCACCGAGTTCTGTGGTAGGGCTGTATAAGAAACACAAAACTCAGTCGGGAGTTTTTCCATATCTGTACAGCCCCGCCTTTAAGGCCTCAAAATATAGATATCCCTCGGGTCTGTTTTTCATGGTGCCTATGGCCCCACCTCGGCCCCTCCATCAACTAGTAAAGAATACAAGAGCTAAGCGACCTTCCCCCAACAAACAATCTAAATATCCAGTTGGCATCTCCCCTCAACCACCATGCCTCGATAGTGAAAGGTTGATAGAGTCTTGGGTTTAGCTCTAGTCTTTTCGCATCCCACTGGCTGCCGATGACGGGTATCCGACGATCTGCTATCCTTGTTTGGTCCTGACCCCGCCTCCCATTGAGGCGATCGCCGAATCACCCTAGTGTCACCTCGTCACAGCATTCTGACTGCAAAGCTTCATTTACAGTCACGGCCCATCCACCAGGTAGTAATGCGCAGATCCAACCTTTTTGAGCATAGCTCGAACACAACACCACCACAGAGGACTACCAGGAGCACCTTTAACGTCTTAGGAAGTCACATGCTCCCCCTTCCAGTCCTTCAGTGCCGACAGAATAATCAGATGAACGTGTGCGCCCCACGTGCCTCATGACACCACGATGATCTACCTCGCTGGGTTATTCACCCTCAAACATACGGACTGGTCCAAGCGCCTCAGTATAATGTGTTATTAGACCCTATGTCTAATCATTAATTGCGCGCTTGCTCTTCCTTTTTAGATTTCCATTCAACTTGGTTATTCCCAGTCATATTGCCTTCTTATTCAAGTTACCAAGTTCCTCTTATTTATTAATTTCAGTGGTAACTTAATCTATTTAAGTTTATTAATAAGCTCACAACATGTTATTCTCTAGATTGTAATTCAAGATCTGTAATCTACAATCTCTTTATATTATTCATTGTCAAATTTCATAGTTATAATAACATGTTCTACTTAATATGTAATTAAGTATATCCAAATTTACATGTTTCCTGTTTAACATGTCACCTATCGTTTATGATCAAATATAACTTATTTCATTTTATAAGTTTGCCTCATTCCTTATTTAATCAAAATTTCATCTTACGTTGTCACTACAACTTATCGTTGTTTACTTATTAACTTAGTTCTCTTAACTAAGGTTTACAAATAAGTTTCCTTTTCCATTAACGTAACTTATGTTGTCCTTGCCAATAGATTTCATATTCTCGTTCTCACAGATAACTTAATTTACAACTAAGTGCAATTTATCTTATTACATAAGTTATTTCATTTACTTTATTGTTTATTATAACCTAAGCTATAATTTCCACTTATCCCTAGAACTAGCCTACCTAACATTCTCATTAATGTAATTTATTTATAATAGGTTATTATCACTCCCCATTCATTCTCATTTCTTTTACTGTTATATATTTTCCTAATTTTATTAAGGAAAATACTTCATGCACCTTATCAGTTTGACATACAGAAAGAATCAGTGATTTATTTTCATAATGTATTCCCATCCAAATACGTAGCTGCAAGTAATTTCTTTTATTCACTTTCTTTATGGTGGCCTACTTGCAACAACGTTCTCAGAAATATGTCACTTTGGGAAATACATCACTTTTCCTTCGCATCCCACTAACTCAGCCCACCACACACCTTCCCTTTTTTATTTTCTTAGTTAGACGTTTAATTTCTAATTCACTGAAATCTTTTCTTTTTAACCGCAATAAGTGTATTAACTTATTTTCTTAATATCTTCTGCATACATATATTTCTTACAAATGTTTAGGCATTAGATCACTCACATTAAGTTGACTACTTGTGGATGCTGGATTTGCCGGTTAGTTCCTGGCAGACTTCTACCACAAGTTGAACTTAACCTCATGTCTAAATGTTGTTGATAAAATTTCCCAATTTCTACAAATTTTACTTATAATCCAAGCATGTCTTAATCTTCTTAATTATCCCAATTTTGTTCGTGCGTATATCTCAGCGAGTTTGGCCTAGGCTCGAGGGTAGCCTAGACTTATAAAATAAAAAGGGAAAGAGAGATAAGAGCAGAATAGTCATATAATCAAGACTGTAATTACCCAATTAACAAGTTCAATGAATAGATCTATACAACAGTATCCATTTTTCTTAAATATTTAAGCAAATGTACATCTCAACATATTAAATGATTAAACATATTATCCATTTTAGCGCAATAATTCATTTCATCAAATAAAACATTCCAATACATTCAATATGTACATTTAATAGGGAATGTCAAACGATAGATATACCATTATTCAAAAGGTATAACTTTAATCCACTCACCTTACAACTTTACAATCCTTGAATCTGATCCGGATTTGTTGTTCGTGGTTTCCCTAACTGAATCTAATACAAAAAAACCATGGATTCACAAATCTGATTCTAAAAGAAAAGGGGAAGAAAAGAAGAAACCTAAAAAGATCATATTCGAGAATTTACCTCACAACGATAAGAATTCTAGACGCGTACACTGTAAATCTTTGATTCTTATCTTCAAAACTTGAATCAGATGCCTAAGAACTAATATTTTATTTTCTGAAAAGGTTTGGAGGAAGAAGAGAATGGCAGAGCCTGGGCAGCACCTCAGAAAATATGAGGATGAAGCTAGGCCCTGCTAGTCTATCTATAGGCGTACTAGAGAAATTGGGTCCTTTAGATTTGAGTTACAAACCATCAGAACCGATCACGTAAAAAAGCGCGTAGATCTGGGGTGGGGTCGACCTTAGGGTCGAGTATCGACCCTCTCTAGGTGTGGGTCAACCTCCCTAGGTTGGTGTCGACCCTAGGGTCGACACCCCTAGGTTGGGACATATTTTTGTTTTAAGGTCTTTTTTTCGAACGTTTGATTAATTCGAATATGTGTGTGTATATATATATAGCTCTTATATATATACAAATTTCCAAGGTTCATAACTTGTTTATACGTTGTCCGTTTTACGCAAACTTGGTGTCTATCTGAACCACAATTCAGATATGAACACAATGGTAATGTCTATTTTACTTAATTCCCATTATTAAATTAACTACCCTTTTATTTTATTGTTTCCACTGTTACATGCATTGTTATTGTATTAATTTTCCTTCTTTTCAACGCATGAATTTATTCAAACTATACATTACCATTATTTTACTTCTGCTTTATATACATATGTTTATGCTTATATATACATATATGCACATTTTAATTGTCATCAAATGCGAGGTGTTACACGCTCAATCTACTCGAGGAAAAGAGAAACGAAACTGAACTCAGGGCCGTCGCCCAACAACTACGAGTCACCCGATACTACAACTTTCGGGTACGTCATAAAAGGAATACACACCGGGATTTTATACAGGTTTGGGATTCCTCTACATCCAGTCCCAGACAATGCTAGTTTGATGTGGAATTTTATTCAATAATATCCAACTACAATCCTTGATTTCACAGCTACAAAGGCACACCCCAACAGATTCCAAGTGCGGTGAGACTTAGTTGATCTATCGGGCCACAACTTTACACCTAATCGATTTCGGAGACACAATCGCGTCCAATCACTTTAAACGGGATAGAACTGCACCCTTCTCTTATTAGTTTTTGCACTATCGACTCTACATGACTTGATCTTGAGATCTTTGATTACAAACAGCCTATAACTCTTTAGTAGCACTTGAATTCAGAGAGTATCTGGTTTAGAATTTACATAGAAGAAGATTAATATGATTTCTACAGAAATCGGCAGAGTATAAGTGTAGAAAATCAAAAATTAAAGTACTCTAATGGTAGGAAGTTAAGAGAGGAAGAACAAGATGAAAAATTGTTAAAAAAATCGAATTCTGAAAGGTAGTTATAGGTTTTCAATAGTGACACCGTTTTTGAAAAGATTTAAATTCAAAGCACTTCTTTTCAAAATCTAAAAATGCCCTAACGGCTAGTATGTTGACATGTTATTTTATATATGTCAACATATGCTAGTAATAACTCGAAAAATGATTTTAAATCAATTCAAACAATATTTAAATAAAATATAATGAATCCAAAAATAAAACAAATTGAATTCCTTTACATTTAAACATTCTTTTCAAAGTAAAATTTATTTTAAAATTTATATAAAGATATGCTTAAAATAATTAAATTTAAAATGATATAAAAGTATAAATATATAAAACTATATATATATATATTAAGAAACTTATTATAAACAAGAAGTTTGAAATATAACTACTTAAGCAAAACTTAAATTTGAAATATAAAATTAAATTTGAATATAAACTTAGTTTTCAGGAGTTTAGAAAATAACTATAAGGAGTTAAAATATTATTAAAACAAAGAATTATATATTCTGAATAAGGAAGTAATTTTGAAATCATTTGAAAACAAGTTTTAAAATCAACTTAATAAATTTGAAATTATTTTGAAGTCTAACATCAGAATTTGAATTTTAAAATCAGAATTTAGATTTAAATTAAAATGGAATCAAGTGCTAACCAGAGTTTTAGCAAATTTTCTATACATACTGACTCTATAATCCTTGAACTCTTAAACTCTTGCACTCTTGATACTCATGAGTCTTGAAACTTGAATTCTTCTATTTGAAATCTTGATTCCTGTAAACTGTACAATCCTCAATTATAAAATACCTTTATAGATTTCCTATATATATATATATATTCTAAAGAATTGTGTTAGCATATATTTTATAACAATAATTAAAACATAGTGAAAACAAGGTTGTTGTTATCAAAACCATCATCATGAACATCGCAGTCCTTAACAAATCTAGCTCTTGACCGTAACAGAAGTCAACTTTTCCAAGCAGTTGCACTATCCTTGAGAGAAACTCTCTCTTTCTCTCTCTCTCTCTCTCTCTCTCTCTATATATATATATATATATATATATATATATATATATATATATATATATATATATATATATATATATAGACACACACACACACAACGCGCGTATCATATTGTTTTATTCTTTTGTCTTTTTTCGCTTCTAGTTCGAGATATTTTATAGAATACTTGGCTAAATCTTTTTTGAACTTATTGTTTTTAATTTCGAATCTAAATATGTAAAATTAGGGCTGCTATGGTAATGTTAAATTTACCATTAATATACTATTACTACACAATCGATTATAATTTTCCAGTAATATCAGTATACCAGCATAATCGATAACAATAAATTTACCGTATTTGTAGTAAAGCATCGATAATCTCTTTTCAGTAAAGATAATTTACCAGTCAATTTACAATACATGGATATTCATATGATATGATGTATTATAGATAATTAAAGTAATAAGAAAATAATTAGATTTAATTAATTAATCTAGTTCATATGATATTAAATACACTTTTTTTCTTTCTCATTGATATCTTTTATTAAATGACACAATAAAATGTATTATAAGAGATCGTTACCGTGTGAACATATATTAAATTATTGATTTTCTAGATGAACGGTAATTTACCATTAGCAATGTAACGGTTACCAGTTCTCGATATATAAGTCAATCGCTAATGGTAACGGTAAACAGTTTTAGCTTATTAGTAAAAATGATACGGTATCTACTAAATGGCAGCAGTAACCATTACGATAAGAGCCCTACGTAAAATGGCCCTGTAAATTGATTCCTAAATATATAATCGCTTGCGCATTATAAAATAATAAAATAAATTGAATAGAAGACATGGAAGAGACTAATGTAATTTTTATAATGGTATTATATTTCCTAAATACTAAAATATAATTTAGCTTCAACCATATAGATCATTGGCAGAAATAACAATGATTCTAGTTTGCCCTTTGTCAGCATCTTCCCAAGCTAAATTGATATTGTTGATGAGAATAAATTGGAACAGCAACAACAACAGTTTTTTTTCTCAAAACAAATAGTAACATGTAGTTATGAAATAAATATCAACGATCTTTGGCATCAGGGGCGTAACCAAGAATTATATGTTGGGGAAAGGGCAAAAAATTCAAAACAAACAAAGAAATATTTACTTAACTAGAATAAAATCTTCATATATCAAACTAAAAATTAAGCATTCGTTGCACTTGTTAACCAAAAGTAGAAACTTTAAACAATTAAAGTTGGACGCTTCATAAACTGCATATTCTACATCTGCTTGGTACAACTGCGAGGGAAAAAGGAAAAAGTCATCCATGTCTTTTTAAATTAGTGGAAAGTGATATAAGCTTATGACATTGCAATTTGACTCATGTAAGTGTCATTATAAAATTAGGATTTAGGCTTTAAAAATCGAAACTATGGCATAATTGCATAAGAACATAGCAAATCAACATAGCAAATCAAGACAGCAAATCAATTTCTAAACCAGAATTGCCCATCAAAAAGAGAAAAGAGAAGGAAGATGAAGATGATAACGAAGAAGAAGAAAGCATACCAATGGCTCCACGGTCAGAAGCGCACGCAGAGAAGGGAGAAGGCTGAAGAAATGTCTCAATTCGCACAGAAAAGAGATTGGAGATAGATTCACAATTCGTGCTGCAATCAATGTTGAAATTTGGGTTTAAGAATTATAAAGGTGATGTGATTTGTAGATTCGTAGAAAAGAGGAAAAAAAACTTTTGTGACTTTTTATGGACATAAAGAATTATAAACTCAACTGGATTAGGCTGCCTTTGTTGCTGAGTTGAAAATTTGCACTTGATTTTCTAGTAAAAAGTGAAATCTTAAGGAGAGGGGGCATAGCCCCTACTGGTCAACCTTTTGTCCAGCCCTTGTTTGGCATGCTAAGAGTTTATCACGTGCATACAATAAGATCAGTCACTTATGTGGTGCTCGCGGACCGGACAATATGCACTAAGGGCGGTTTTACGACCTTGGTCAGTTTCCCTTTAGATAAATCACAAAGAGGATTCTCATTTAAAGAACTTATTTGTTTAGGTAATAAATTTCAAGGGCAACACTTCAAAAAATTTAGTTTTAAGGACTTTTTATAGGAAAAAAACAAAAGAATTTACCATTTCCAGTTACATATAAATGTTGATAAAAGAATTTAACATTTTCCTATATAACTTAAAAAGATAAATGAATTTATTTATTTTCTGTATATTGTCCTTAAAACTAATTATTCAAAAATATGTCTTTAAAACTTACTAACTCAAAATAAAATGCACTTCAACCTAATATTTCAACAATGCAAAAACACATTGGTTTATTTTCAATGCTTTAAAATAGCATTAGATTTCAAAAGGAACTTCAAACAATATATGAAATAAAAACTTGGTTGTGTAATTTAAAATATATGGAATAAATAACATCATAGTTATCTATTTTCTTTTATAACAAGAATTAAAATAATTTTGCCATGGTAAGCTAAATATTTTCTGCCTATGAAATATAAAAACAAACATTTCCTACACTTCAAACAGGAACAGTAATGAGAACGGCCACAGCCATTGGCACCATATTGCTAGATAATAAGTTTCCATATGCCTTTCTGAACTTTCTCATTGACTGTTGAAACAAACCAGTTGCTTCTTTTTATTCAGACCTCATACAGCAATGGCCTTCACAGTTCTCACACAAAAGAAGCGATCTTTTTGCCATGGTGAATTGTGATATCACCATAAATATTAGTCACATTCAATCCTCATCGTATATACAAGGGAAGATCATACGTATCTCACACAAATAACTTCTAATTTTGATATACATGTGTAAGAGGGCGCATAAACTTGTAAGAGATGTAATGCAATATAATAATGGTATGTAGAAGTAAAAGAAGCGACCGATGTCATGAATGCATAACACGTACTGTTAACAAATGTCGAATCCGCATAACATTCTTCGCCCTGTTCAAAAAAACGGGCGAACGATAAAAATTGAATATTTGCTGACTAATGTACTACCTACGTAGTTAAGCAATGTGACTGAGTATGGTGGTTCTTCTGCATATTAGGTCATGGGCTATTGGGCGGTCGTCTTTGATCTCCCAACATAAAAAAGTCTTGAAAATGGTACCAGAGGTGCTTCTTCGTCTACAACAGATGATTCTAATTTGTTATTTCCAGCAAAGCTTCCATCGTCTGCGGGGACGAATTCATCAGGTTCCTTTTTATCCGTCTTCCAGTCCTGTAGATGATGTTTAAAACTGCTATTAATTATTATTTTTCATACTTGATAACTTTTTATACCTTGAGATTCTCATTTGCAAATTAAAATCGTCCACAATAGCAATTAGTTTTCAAAAGGCAGAGGTGTAATAAGTTACGATGAGTGGCCTAAATGGATAAAAGAAAAATCAAATTGCTAATCGGAAGATAAGAAAATACAGCGAATTGAATAGATGGTAAACACTTCAATTGCGTTACCACGATGCCGAGGTCACTTATCCAGATTTTCCTATAAGATTAACATTAACAGATAATATCTAACCTTAGCTGTTCTTTCTTGGATGTTTTCCAGTGGAAGCTGATTTGATGCTTGGACATCCTTTATCTTTAGGTAATTGTACATTATAACACCACATAAAGCTGACAAAAATTTCCAGTAATTGTTATTTACTTGTAAATAACAAATGACATAAAAGATGTAGACATCTAAAGATAATTACCAACTGCATAGCCAATTATATTAAGACTGGTAATAGTAGATTCGGGGAATATGACTGTTGAAAGAGCAATTAATATCCAGTCTTTTAAAACTCCGGCAACTCGAATGGTAACTGCCCCCGTTCTACCGATTACAAGAAATATGGAGAAATTCAATGCTAGGGCACAAATTGCATTTGAGAAAAATATCCAAAAATTGAACTGAATCTGCGATACTTCCATAGCTGGTTGTTCCAACAGATACCATGGCACAAAAAGAAATAGAAAGCTGCACATAGGCATTGATATCCATTAGTATGTGAACCTTTCAGTTGAAAACCTAGGGGCAACAGATATGGGAGTTCGTGGTTCTTTTTTTTTGGCGCGGGGGGTGCGGGGGGTGGGGGGGGGGGGACCCTCAAAAATAGTATGGACCTCATTTCAAGTTGAAAAACTAAGGTTCGTTTTCCATGCCTTCAGACAATGCAAAACACAATAATTAGACAAACAGAGACTAATGGTTTGACAATGTTCCAGTTGACATCGTGTTAAATTCAGCAGTTATGGTTTAGCACATGTTTTGTGGTGCATAATTGCTTTGCAACCTTCTATAGCAACTCACAACAAAATTTGGCTAATAGTTGAGTTGAAAAAGAGCTCAAAAAAAGATGTATGCTGCAGGGAAATTTTACAAAAGAAAACGAATACAGATATGAGATAATATTGAGAAATTTTGTAAAACTGCAGCTGAACAAAGTACTAGAAACCTACGTTTGATAGTCTTTCAGACATAATAATGTTTAAACCACATTAGCACTAATCTGGAAAAGAAAATAGTAAACATACACAATAATGCAGTAACATGAAATTAAACAAAATACACACATGCACGCACAACCCGCATGTGTGCATGCAGGACAAGCTTATAAATGCATACACTACCTGCAAGGTGCTATGTAATAGAGACTGGTAACAGGATTCAACGTTAACCCTTTTTTCTGAAGAAGTACTTGTGTCAAAACCAATCTAAGTGCTTCAGCGAAAATGCCAGTAACCTGGTAAACGGTCCCTATTGTGTTGAAGTGAATTTCCCCATAAGACGAAATTACAACTCCAATGCTAACTAGAAGCATATTCAAAAACACATCACATCTCAATATATCTGTGCCACAAATAACAGCCATAACAAATGTTGCTACAGGCACTGCATAAGAAATAAGTATAAAATTAATAGGATAAATTATTAATAACATAACTGAAGCATGAATTGAAATGATCCTTTAGGCAACTCACTCAAAGCTTTGAGCATTTGAATAAAAGCAACTGAGATATACAAATAAGCTGTGTTACCAAACCTGCAGTACAATCAAATTATCACCAAAATTAGAATGACATCATGAGAAGTCTCTACAAATATAGAATCTTGGAGTGGATTGTATATGTTGTTCTGATACAATACAAGAATTGATGGCCTTGAGGAAGGATATAAAAATTAGAAGAAAAAAAAATATTACAGCAAAAAGGCAATACACCTAAACTGGATGGAAAACATGAATATTGAATTTAAACAGGGTCTTACCACAAACTTGAAGCAAAGAAGGCACTAATGGGAATAACGCATGTTGCATATCTGCAAAATATGTTAAAGCAATTAGCACAAATAAATATTTTTCTTTAAAAATAACTACTCAAAAAAGAAAAGAAGAATTCCATACATTTGAAATGTCATATTGACAGGCGCAACAACCTGCACTCAATACAAACAAAAGCAATACTTGTTTAATAAACAACGTGGAAAACGGTTAGCAAACGATATTAGCATGCAGAAATATGGTATTAATCAACAGGTTCGACTTTTGTAATATCCACAATTTAAGTGTAAACTGAAATGATGGGTTCATAATAATTACCCTTGCACCCGGATATTTTGCCACAATTACTTTCTGTTTTCACAGAATTGTGTACGATCAATTGAATAAATGGTGAACTAAAGCTATCTAGCACTAGTAGACGCTCTCCTTTTGAAATTGTGCAAGAAAGGTTGTGCAGTATGCTGGCCAACTACATGGTGAATATAACACGACTCCGACAGAGATGGAACTTGGAAGTGATGAAAAAACTAAACTTGCTTGAAGGTCATTTTATGTATTTCAACTTAAAATTAATCCTTATATTATTTCGTTTTGTAAGTAAAAAAATATAATACAATGGTGAAGAGTTGGTTGTGGAATGTATGATTATTAGGAGCCTACTTCAATTTGTTTTTGAGATGAGACCCAATCATACAAATTTTGCATACAAGTCACCTAACTTATCAGTATTCCAACTTAATTCATGTTACTATACATTTACTTTATTTATATTCCGAAAGTCAATTATGAGTCAATGTATTTGGTCTGTCTTTTACAATCATCTAAACATTTTAATAGAATAGCAATATTTACAAAACTTAAAAATATTGTAAAAACATTTTTCATTAAATGTTTTGTTAATTTAAAGCAACAATAGAAAATCGTTGTTTCTATGTGTAAATTTAGTGCAAGCCTGTATGAGAAGCACAGGTTAGCACTAGTATTAATATAAACTAGATTGAGACCCGTGCTTTGCACATGGGATGATGGGAGAAAATTATATTTAAAATAGACTATATTTAAAATAGTAAATTAGTTAAATGGTGAGATTACCAATGAGAAAAATACATCCTCAAATGGCATATAAAGGAAAACAGAGTTGTTCAAAATACTACACAGCATAATTGCATATACAAGGCGCTGAATACAATTGACTCAAGATGTAATCCTATTTTGGGAATTTCAGCAGCAATTACCAGTGTAGGTTTCCAAATTTTTGAACATACACGAATGCATGGTACTTATATTTAGACAGTTGTCTCACTGCAATATAATGTCATATAGCAGAAAATAGAAAGGCGCTTTATTTTGTGTACTTCCCAAATTGTGATTTACCTATTTCCTAAATGACCAATGCATATCATATTTTACCCTCAACTAATACTTCCTACATAATTGAAAGCATACGACGGTCAATAAAATCTTTTAATGTAGCAAAAATTAGTGATTCAATTATAAGTTTGCATATTGTTCATAGCCCTGAAGAATCCATTGCTTCTCAAATATTAGTCATAAGAACTCAGCCTTTTTAGTAACATGTAATAAAAATCAATGTTTTGAATTTCATCCAACTTGTCCGAGATCTCATTTTTAAAGTTTGACGAGGCAAAATATAAAATCATCTTTAGCACTCGTCTCGCTCAAGATATTAAAATCTCAGCTAAACCTTGTACCAAATGTATATGTGTTTATTTTAAATTAAACTACACTTTTTTTCCAAGTTCAAAAGAAAATATTCAATTAAATTACAATTTACTAACCATCTAATCCTATTTTTCACTTTTTACCCGTGTAAGCCACAACAATTTTTTATTTTGCAATGTTTAATTGAGAAGAAATCATTTCATTGCTACCAAATCAATCAAATTAGCGCCCTCCTCCAAAATAAAAAAATTGATCTCTTCTTTTAACATGCTCTCTATATCAAGTATATATTTATATAAAAAACAGCTGATTATAATTATTAAAACGAGTTTTGTTAAATAACAACCTTAAAAGCATAAGTTACTTCAAATTAATATCAATATATTCTTGAAGATCCGATGTTAATCGGACCGATACACTTGTCTTGTCCAATATCTCCACCTATACCTGAGGCAGCCTTGTTTATATATCTTTTTCTTCCTTTTTCCCAATAAGCCGATGGCCTTACACCATTGGGATACTTCAAATAAACTAGAGTACATATAGGATGCACCGATGCTAAAACCTTTTCGCAAGATATCTTCCAAACAGTTGGGGCCCTTGCTTTGGATGTTGTTCCCCCGGGCAGTTGGTTTCGTAGTTTTAGAATTCTGCTGATCCCAAGTACTCCATCTCTATCATTGCATATTAGAATATAGAAAGTAAAGAAGAAAAGGCATAACCAGAAGAATTGTGTACTAATTACATAATTACACATAGACATCGGCCTGCATTCGTTCAAATTTGCATATTTAGAAATCTATGTAAAGATTATCTTGTCCACATAATACAAATACTAACAATAAGCTTGGCACGTGCCAACGTGTATAACGCGATTAGCATGAAAGATTGTCTTAACTATTATATAACAGGAGCAATTGAACAAATAGGTTTACGCATAACAGAATGAAATGGGTCTAACCCAGATTTCTCCTTGCAGAGATTTCTCACATCCAACTTGAATGCAATGTCACATTTGCCGATGAACAAATTAAAGATATGATAGAAAACTGATGCTTTATGTTACTACATACCAGGTGCAGAATGTAGCAGGCAAAGGCAAAAGTAAATGAGCAAATAAGGTAGTTAAGTGAAAATTACCTTTACAACACGAACAAGTATAAATGCAACCAAACCAGAAAATCCCATATGAATCATAGTAAGCGTTATCGGGTAGGGAAACTTGAAATATTTTGGCGATAGGACCCACTGCAGGAAAAACATAGTTGTCAAACTCCACAAATTGGGGCATTAGTTGTACGGAATAATTAATTATTGCACTTTATTAGGAAGCAAAACAAACACACATACACGTGCATGTTATGTATGTGTGTATATATACATACATAAATAAATAAATATATATATATAGAGAGAGAGAGAGAGACAGACAGATAGATAGACAGACAGAGAGGCCGTCTATTTGAACAAAAACTGAGAGACGCAAAGCTTCGACCATTGGATCTTTTTGTCCTTACATGAAGGGGTAAAATTCAAAGGACAATCCAATGGTGGAAATCAGCTGTGTCATCAATTGTGTCAAAAATTTGTCCCTAAATACACACACACACACACTCACACACATATTCCATAAATACACATGCATATTTCAACACAGAAAAATGTAACATATGAGAATAAAAATGTTTCATGTTGTTGTAGGATATATAAACTATTTTATAAACATAAACGTTAGTGATAAGCTTTGTAAGATAAATACTGAAAAGATAGACTAAATCATTATAATTATGTAGTGTAGGCACAAGTTTTGATCTATATGTTCTTAGTAAATTGTTCCGTTTTATCATCTACGTCCAAAATTAAATGTATAAGAAATAAAATAAAAATAAATTCATATGCAAACTTTATGCAAAATAAAAATAGCCCTTCTTTTAGAACTCAGTATTTCAGACATATTGTTTTATACAACAATAAAGAATCCTAACATTATGATGGTGAAATAATGAATAGAACTAAGCATAATTAGCAACAGGTTCAGCTTGCACCAAGATAATGCTAGAAACTTCAGACCAAACAAATAACAACTATTATTTCGAAGAAACTTGAATAATATACAAAGCAAATGAATCTAAAGTAGAATTAATCCATATTAATTGATTAACACGTGTCCATGCTTATGTGCCCTGATATAACAAATTTGAATTTTTCCTCAAATTTGAATTTGCATCGAGTCTCTTTGCCCAGAGGCAGCAGTTATTACCCACTTCAAATTCTAACTTCTTCCTCATTCCAAAGACCAAACGGTCCAAACCTTTCTCTTACTAGTGTCTCAGTTTCATTCCAACTGGCGAAATGGATCACGGTGCTCAAATTTAACTGACTCGGGCGTTAAATTACCATCACCTACTGTTTTGTTCTCTTATTACCCTTGCAAAACGGTAACTTCCATTTCAGTGTTTTGATTTCTTTAATAGTTAGTAACTAAATCTCTTCGGTTCCTAGTTGCATAAACGGTACAGGCCATATTTAAGAAAGACACACCACGGTGTGCACCATGGTGCAAGGCACAGCGTGGATTTGCGTCTTTCTTTCGTACGGCGCGGCATATATGGAAAGGCGCGACAATAACGCAAATGGCACGCATCCAAAATTGACGCT
Organism: Allium sativum; assembly: GCA_030737875.1. NCBI lineage: Eukaryota > Viridiplantae > Streptophyta > Magnoliopsida > Asparagales > Amaryllidaceae > Allium > Allium sativum. Next base: position 1,615,873 of record CM060912.1, on the reverse strand, counting down.
CCTTTTCATTATTATTTTGGTTTTTTTACTGTTTTTTTTCTTTTGTTTCTTCACTATTAAAACTAATATCCAACGATGGTTGAATTTATTATGTATTCTTTATACAATGACATGATTACACTTTGAACTAATCACTAACAACAAATTTAAACTATTTATTTACATTGTTTCACACAGAACGATAGACAATTAAAACCAGGATCCGTGAATTCGAACCAAACCGATATAAACTCGACTTGAACCTGATGGCCCTGGATTGTGTCTATTTGATATCTATTTGATGAAAAATAAAATGAAAACCGGTTCAATTTGGAAGATTAGACAAAAAGAGAGAATGCATGCTTTTTTTAGTGATACCGCCCAATTGTATCAAAATTGATCCAGCCCAAGTCAAACCTCGTGTCGGTTCAAGATTTTAAAATATACAAGTTAGGCTCGATAAAATCCAGCCCGATTGGAATACGAGCCTGAAGAGTGGTGTAGGTCCGACCTAACGAGTCTAATTACTATATTTGCACCGAACAAATAATCTCTAATGGTTGCATTCTCTAAATTAATCTCAGACAAACTTCAAACTATCTGTCTACTTACTGTTGTATCAAACAAATATTTCAAATGGACGTTTTCTTCAAATTAATCCCTTATAGACTGGTAACTCTACGTATCTATTATGGCCGCACTGACCAGATGGTCAATCAATCTGAGATAGATGAAATGTTGATGTTCATGAATTTGACGGTGCAAATATTAATTTAGAAAATATGATTATTGAATCAAATTCAGATTTAAAGTCTAGTAGTAATATGTACAATTGTATTGGATTTCGACTTGTGAAGACCATTACGCTTGAAATTTATGCTTATATATCATATTTGATTATCATTTTTTTGTAAAATGCTGATTTTTTAACCGCAGATGTTTTAATAAAATAAACTTGAATTATATTCAATTTGTTAAATTAATTGATATATATATATATATATAATAAATTTAGAAACTCTGTCAGTGTAGTTTCTATGCAGCTTATCCCAAGCCAGGATAAATGAAGAGGGCTGTGATAGGTTAGGCAAACCAACGTAAAAACATAGCATCTCTAATGAATATGGAACTTTGTGGTTTTGGGTTCCATCTTCAGCCAACCCCAACTTGTTTTGGATTAATGGATTAGTAGAATATTGTTGTGTATAATAAATTTAGAAAGAAAATTCTAAACATGCGCAACAAATCAAAATAACACATATCATCGATGCATCGTGCGCTAAGGATCCAGAATTTTTTTGCACCTTCTTACGCCATGCATCATCAATAACTATGGTACAAGCATGCTTACGACGATGGATTCGTTGACATATTTAGAAATTGGAACGCTGTGAAATTCGGTGAACTTGGATCCGATATGTTTACTTTCAATGAATTTGTCTCCAGCTTTAAGGCATGCAACATATAAACGTACAGTCCAATTAAATCTTAATTATATATTTTTTGGTTTATGCCGGGTAGACAAATCTTGAATTTTCAAGGAAGGAATTGATTAATTTGCATCTTCCATAAGAATCATCATGCTTTTTCTAATCTTATCTCAAAATAAATCTTATGGGTTGTAGTAGAATTGAAGGATGAGTTATATAGGTTATTATAGGATTCTATAGATTTTTTCGCTTAACCGAGGCTATGTTTACAAATATGAACATTAATGATTTCTAGTTCACTATTGTAATATTTGTTATGCATTAGTTAACAATTTTCTTTATACAATCATTTGATCTGTATTAATGTAAATAATGAATTGTTAAAAGCAACCAAGGGATAATAGGAAAATCGATTTCTTTCTAATATTCAAATGTATTAGTATTTGTATATCCATGTATCATGGATGCATATGGGACATATACACGAGGAAGAAAGTGACAAAAGAGAACTTTATATTTGTGTAAATTAATACTTTCTGAATTCATTTAAAATATTTATACATCTGCTCATTTTGGACATAATCTGCCTATTGTTTGATTACAAAGTTTGAGTATTTTGTCTAGTCTATTGGTTTCTTGGGCTTTAAGCTAACATAATTTCGCATTCCATTCATTGTGTACGTAGTTTTCATTGTATTTTGATGTGTTATAAAATAATTTCCTATAGAAAGTTGAATGTACAGAGAGATATACGTCGATATTTTTTAGAGCGATCAATGTGGATGTAGTACACACACAAAGAGTGAATTACATTTTACTTCACATACTGCTACCACCACCACTACAATAATATGAGCCGTATTCTTTAATTATTATGAGTATTACATCCATAAGATCGATTTAGTGATATCCCTCTTGTATCTTAAAAAAAATTCATGTAGTGTATGCAATTAGTATTAGTACATATGTGAACATCAGACGCTTCATGGTGCAGATTACTGTGTTCAGCTTTTAGTCTTCTACAAAGGTATGTATATCTTTTAGAATTATTTGCTTGACCACTGAAAATATTAGTTTCATATTGCACCTAGATACATGGTGATTTGTTTGTACAGTTCAAACATTGAGGTTAAGATATAAGCATAAAGTGATAAACATAATCCTACGATATGCCATGACTTTGTATTCAATAGCCCTGCTTGAAAAAATGTTCCACTTTGAGGTTAAGATATATGCATGTACATGTGCTATCTAACACCCTAAAGCTTAGTTTGGAAGGCTTCAGTCTTCGTGGAAACAAAGAACATGAGTTCATAGCACTTTGTTTGCAAAGAAAATTTTCCAACAAATAATAATTAATGATTTGTTTATGTTACAAGGTACTAACAACTATAGATATTACTATTTAGATATTTTGTTTACGCATCATGAACTTAGTCGTAAATATAGTTTACACTCTACAATATAATGATTGCAAAGCCACACGATAATCTTTATTAGCGTATTAAATCAAATGGATGAAAGTTAAAATAAATTTTTTACAAAATACTTGCTAACATGCAATTACAAATCTAGGCATCACACTTCCTCAAACATCTCCAACTCAAACACTGATGTGATTCTAGACTTAGGTAGCTTATGTTAGCACTACAGACTTACAAACCAACAAAACAAATTGAAAACATTGGTATATGCCATTAGAAAACTAATAAGCGTTTACAAATCCTCGAATAAAGCCAAAATAAATGTAATGTCATTTGGTGCTTAAAACATTTTCAAAACATCATTCAATCTTCTTAAAATTTGTATAAAACCATATAAGAATAAGGTAGCGTTTGATTTCTGAAAGGTGTAAGTTACGTTTGCATTGGCGTCCGACGCGTCCGACGCATGGGATCCACCAGAATAGCCCGTTGAGCTTAACGGTTGAAAATCAAGTTTTAGCGTCAGACGCCTTTGACGCGTCTGACGCGACGTCGGATGCCAACAGAAAAATTTGCAGACGCCTCTTTTTTCCCAACTTATAAAACCAACCTCTTCCCTTCAACAATCCACACCATTTCCTTCAACAATCTACAACTCAAAAACCATAATTTTCGGGCGACAATGGCTGAAGTAAATCGACCGAAAGCAACATTTCGTCGCCCTCCGAAATTATGGTCTTCGTTTGCAACCTCAGAGTTTCTCCGTATAACTGTTGAAGCTTACCAAGCTGCTGGAAAGAACAAAAAAGGGATACATAAGAGAATTGCAGCTGCTCTGAACGAGTCTTTAGCTACATCACCGACCGAGATACCAGTCTCTGCAAAACAAGTAACGGCCAAATACGACGCTTATATGAAGAAATGGACTGTATGGCGCAATTTGAATGAGAAGACGGGCATCAGATGGGATACTAAATACGGAACAGTCAGTGGAAGCGAAAGTTGGTGGAGTGATCGAGTGGCGGTAAAACATCTATTTAACTATGCAGTTGTAATTTACATGTTTAGTACCGTATTTAAGCTACAAGTTTACAATTTAAACATCTATTTAAGAGTACGACCCTATGGTGTTAAAGTACAAGACGGGCCCAATCGAAAATTTGACCGAACTGGAGCAAATTTTTGGCAACAGTGTTGCAACAGGTTCTGGCGCTTACACTCCAGGCTCTACAAATCAGAATGTACAGCCAGAGCCACGTTCTCCTCCACCCGAGTTTGTACAACCTACGCTCTTCGAAGATTATCAAGTGCCACTAGAAGACATTCAGACTCAACAAACGTTTCGTGAGCCTCCTAAACCAACCATGGGGTGTAGGTTCTTCATCTAGACCTCGTTCTGGCAGAAGAGGAAGACTAAAACTTCTTCGAAGGTGGAAAAAATTGTTGATACGATACACTCCAGGCAATTGAGCAAGAAATCTCGTTCTGACTCTGACAGTCCGAATTCACATCCATCTACAAATGCTAGTAATTCTCCCTCATCTAACGCAAGTCCACTTTGTACTCAAATTCTGATGGTGAAGCATACAATAGACCGTGCAAGAACATTTGATGGTATTGACATGCCCCACGCAACATCAACTCTTACAGCTAAAGAAAATCAAAATATATTTATGGTTCTTCCTGATGATGAAGCATGCAACTGGTTGCGCTTTGAAATCGAAGTGCGCAAGCAAACACTACGATACAGACAGTTTCAGATGACTCTCCCCCCCCCCCCCCCGGTGTATCCACCTCAGTATGCACCCCACTATCCACCGCAGTAGTCTGTTTTATGTATTTTGTTTCTATGTAATTTGTATCCCACGCGTCTGTATTATGTAATTTTCATTCTGAGATTGTAATTCTGCAATTTGTATTCTGCAATTACCTCATGCGTTCTATTCTGTTCAACAATAAACACACATAAACACAAACAATTAAAAATAATATATACAAAAACAATAAAATAATAAATATGCCCCTTCCAATATGCCTCTTTCATAAAAAAAACGCATTTCCCGTTCACAACAATTCCCATTCAAATACCCCTTCCAAATAACCGTTCTCGTTCAAAATCAAACGAACCCTAAATGCATCAAAATGTAAATTGTAATATATCCAAGTTTTTCTTACGGGTCCCAAATAAGGTTCTGCACAATAAGACTTTTGTAAAACAATAACAAAGGGCATTTTCTTTAGTATCTTTTTTTTATTAGTTTGGTTATGGAATGAAAGGTGATATTTTCGGTCATAAATGTATTCAAAGTCAAAGATGGACTGCTAGTAAATTTTTGGAATACGAAGCACACTTGTATTAACTTTTTTTTTGTAGATGTATATCCTTACATTGAATTATTTGATCGATTTATAATGGCATATTTGAATCCAAACATAAAGTACGACGGCAAAAAGAAGAATTAAGCACTGAGCAACTAAAATGGATTTGTAGCAGACCTACTAATCAAATACACATATACTCGCTAGCTTTTCTAATATGATCATGACAACTTTGTATGTCATTACAAGAATACTCTTAGATCCCAGATGAAAATGATAATTTTACCTTATACTAACTTTTAAGTGGTATTTACGTTTATTCAAAAAGGTCAATTTTCTTTTTCTTTACCATTGTGAAGGGGTTGTAGATATTAATACTTTTACTTTCCAATCTACTATACAAGATCATACCATCACTTAGTAAACGATATGCATTCTCTTCTATAATTTTATGATCCATGAACCACTATCTTTGATATTAAGATTTCCATTAATATATCAATGGATGAAGTAATATTTCAATGTTCGGGTATTTTCCATTCATTGTAAGTCGTGCTCGTTATTCGAACATGTTTAGTTAAATCTATTGGGGATATGCAAATTTCATTACGTCCATCATATTGCTGTTGCCACTAATTTTGTATATTTTCAGTGACTGCATATCAATGTTTGTTTGTAGCCGCTTTTTTGGAAAAATGTAGACTACAATGATTTCTTCAGTGACAATTTAATGTTACGAATGTGGCGCTTCTTTCCTTTATAACTTACGAATTTAACTATAGATATGTCCGTAAATAGTACTCTTATATTAAAATATCTTATATGACTTAAGATTGGTATTGGAGAACATTTAGAACGATTCAAGAAAATACTAATCAATACGCCAGAGTTTACTTCCTTCGGATTTATGGCAAATTTTTGCAATGGTTTCTCTACCTTTTGGCATTTTTGAGCAAAAAAATTAGTCAAACAAATTTCAAGTAAGTTTCTTGTAGATTCAATATTTTACATATCTTGATTGAAAGGTTTCATTATTGTATTTAATCATTTACTTTTGCACCCACCAAAGCTGACTTATTTTTTCATTTCCCTTAACTGATAAAGTTCAAATTTTAGCTTAAAAGATGAAGATTATCAAATTTAACTTTAAAGTTTCATTTTTGTATTTAATCGTTTACTTTTGCACCCACCAAGGATGACTTACTTTTTCATTTTCACTTAACTGGTAAAGTGCAAATTTTACCTTAAAAGATGAAGATTATCAAATTTTAACTAAAACAAATTTTGTTATGCATATCATCAAAAATATAACCATGTAATAATAGCTTAAACTTAAGAATGAATTTGCTTTTGAACTATTTTCCCCATATAGATACAGTATAACAATTATTGAAAACTAAGGCTTCAGCGCTTTTGCACAATCGAAGTGGGACCGAACTAGCTGATAGGCCCAAAATTTTGAGTTTCAATAGATTGTTATCTAGACGGGTCTATACAGTTACTTGAACGTTGGCTTGAGACTGAAATATATGCATAAGAAAATAACTGCTCCCATCAAACTCTTTTGTTTTCATAAGGATGTTTGTTATTAATTTTAATCTATTTACTTAGTTTTATTGTAACTATAGTTATTTGTGATCATCGAAAGTACGAAACAGACTAAAAAAATTGTCTTATGGTAATTTATCATTATTGCCATTTCGTCAAAGCAACAAATTGTGAACTTACAAGGGAGTATATCATAAATTTCTTCTTTGTATTTTCCTACCTTTTTTTTATATTCTAGATATCAGCTATATTCTTAAATATTAAATATCAGGTTATAAGCTATTGTATATCAAAATATCACTGTTAACGGAATTTTTTTTTTACAATTAATTTTCAGGATATTTTTTATAACTAAGAAGCTTTGAAAATCTTCAACTATACTTACGGAATGTTTCTGGAGTGCTATAATTTATTTTGTTGACTGGATACAAAAGCATGATTAGACAGGGCATAGTTCACAACTTAAACCAAGAATCACCGGATCTGCTGAGTATTGATTTTATGGTTTTTTTTTTCAATCACAAAGCATGCTTTTGAGCAATAACTTTGTAATGTTTAGTCCATTCCACATAAAACAATAAAAGCTTTATAATGTGTGATAATTACGGAAATGTATCTTTTGTGACTTTAGTTGTTCTTTATTTTAGGGGAGAGGGAGGGGGCAACGTGGTAATGCATGGTTAGATGATAGAGAAAACAACCATTTGAAGAATGAGAACTATATTTCGATGGATTTTTTGCATCTACTCCACATTTAAACAATAAAGATGCAACTTAATGATTTCACTGGCAATCAATATCTCAAAAGCAATTCACTATCATATGCCGAACAATAGAATTCCTTTGATGCACATAAACATAACACTTTTGATTCACACGAAGCTAGCAAGGCTGCAAGAGACTTATGCAGGCCCGACCCGCAGCAGAGTCGACGAAGACAAAGGACTAGGGCAACGCGCAGGAGGGCAACAAAAATCAGAAAAAAGCGATTTCTCATTGTCGACCGCTGCGATTTTGCAAAGGCCACACTCGGTTTTATCTCTTTCAACCACATCAGGATTCCATCGTCTCATCTTTCTCAAGTGATTGGCTTCATCCTCAATCCGTGAATTAATTTGCTATGTTTGTAGGCTGCTGCTCTCAAATTGCAAATCCTAATAGCAGTTTCAAAGTTTAACCCCAAATTAGAGTTTAGATCAAAGTCTCAGCAAAATCAACGTGAGCCTGCTTGTTTTTTTTTTTCCCTTTTTTCTGTGACTGATTAGTCTACGATTGAAACAAGCTCTTGTGAAGGATATAACGAGCAAATTATGTTTTTTAGTTCTATCTCAAATTTAGCTTTTTCCCCCGATTTACCATAATTTTAACTTAAGTGCATCAGCTTCAACCGAATAAATTATTTTTCCAATTTCATTCTGTGCTTGTGAATAAAAGTAATTCATAATAATTTCAATGTACAAATTAAGATTGAAATAAACACTATTAATTTCTATAATCAAACTAATCTGCTAATCTGATATGTTTCTCTTCAAACTTATGTTCTTTAGGTTTATGTTTTCAAGATTTTTGATGCATAAAATAGTACAGTGTTAATTTTTTAATGAATACTGATATTAAGTTGTATATTAAATTGAGTTAGGATCCAAAAAAAGGGATATCAACATAAAATCAAAAAGCAACGTAGATATGAAGAAGCAAAATTATTAGTTGTTTGGCGAAAAGAAATTTTCCAAAATTGAAATTGATTAAGATGTATCTTCGGACAACTATGTCCCAAGAAATATTGAGAGACCTAGCAACAATTTCACTTGAAAATGAGTATTTAGATAAGAAGTTTAACTACAAAGATGCAATAGACGAATTTGCTTCAAAAGTAAAGAGTTGATTTCGTTAATATGTACTCCCTCCGTTCCAATATATAAGATGATTGCTTGTTTGCACAAGAATTAAGGAACTAATCAATATTGCCTTATTCTTTTAAATTACTTCTTTTCATGCACAACTTTTTTAAAAAGAAGGAAAAAAAGTCATTAACAAAGGAACAATTAGTGGTTGAGAACGTGATAGATGCATAAAAAGTATCATTATTTATTATGCACCACGGATAAAGAGAACAAGAAACCTTAAACATCTTATATTTTGAAACACACCAAACTTGCTAAAAACATCTTATATATAGAAACTGAGGGGGTATTATTTTGTTAGGATAATATGTTTATATTTTGGTTTTTGGCATGTAACCAAAACAACCTTCGAAGAGTTTGCATTTAGTTTTGTATGTTTATCTTTGATCGAGTTAAGGGGCAACGAAATAGGTCAAAATGCATATTCAACTAGGCCAACAAATACACTTGGGCTGGCCCTGGGCTTATGTGATGCTAAGTATTATGAAAAACATGGTAGAATATATCTAAAGCATGCAACATAGTATAATAGATATGCTAAGTACGAATATGAGCGTCCAGATATGTGTTTGTCATAATAGTATTAATAACATTTGTATGTGACTTGATTCATACATATATATATATATATATATATATATATATATACATACATATACATACACACACGCACACACACACACACGTATATATACATGCATATATATATATCTACATGATAGAACATGTTAATTTGTTTACAAAATTTATTTCCGTTGTAATAATATCTTTGAGTCGAAATTTACGTGATCATTTGATTGAATTAGTTTCATCTTTTCCTTAATTCCTATTAAAATATCATATAATCTATTTGATGCGATAATTTATATGATACTATAATTCATTGTTGTCAAAATCTTTAAATCTTACGATTTGAATCCCGTTTCAAATCGAATCTATCCCTTTACGAATCAATTTATATTCCGATTCGAATCCAGCTAATACCGCAGTTTAGGAAATCATTGAATCCAAATAAATATGTCGAATGATACTTATTTGATCTACAAATCCAATTTTAATAATTTCCAAAAAGAGTAACTTGAATAAAAGATAAAACGTTGTTTATAACGTTTAGAAATAGATGTTGAAACATCAAAATCAAATTCAAAATGTGTGCAAATTTTGAAACGTAAAATTTTTAAATCCACGATTTATGATTTAAATCCCATTTCGATTTAAAGTTTGAATTTACGATTTGAATCTCATTTTAAAAATCTTGCTATAATTTATTTGGTATACGGAACTTAAATTTGTAACACTGTTACCCTTCTAAGCAAACTATAATACAACCTTAGTATAGTAGTTTGTTCTCAAATTTTACGAAGGAAAATGCTCCACGTTATATTTTATGCATGGGAAATGCATGTGCCCGTATTTATGGGATTTCTAATAAGTCCTTACTGATTGTTGCATGATTAGATCTATTAATTATGTGATGTTTGATTTATCCACTTAATCGGTTTTGATTCGTTTAAAAAACTGTATAAACTTAGTTTGTAATTCAACAATTGAGTGTGGCTGCTACATATATTTCAGCACCATAATCGTATATGGTATGATCATTACCAAGGTTTAAGATTTTGGTTTCGGTCTTTCAAAAAATTAGGAATTTCGTTCAATTTCATAAATTTCAATTTCTTATTTAGATACAATTCTATATAAAATACCTCAACGGATTACTAAAATATCATTTTGATATTTAAAATACATTTGTTGTGCACATACTATTAGTACAACAGTTTGCAAACCATTATACATTATATGCAGGCTTTTAACATCAATACAAGTACAGATTAATAAGGGTTGTCGAACTTGCTTTAGCAAGCCCATAATAACAGCAGAGTCTATTTTCTCAACTCTGACTAATAAGGTGTAGCACATTATCTCAATGAGAAATCCTAAATCCCATTTCACATCTTACTTTAGAGTTGCAACATGCCTCGACAATTAAGTCGACCAAAACACTTATTCGATGAATAAAATTATCGAATATAAGTAAGGAGAAAGTGCAGCATCCACTTCAAAGATAAAGTTAGGGTTCTCAGATTAGGTTTCTGGCATGTTTTATTATTTCCTTTCATACCACTTTGAATTGAATACTTTTTAAACTTTCTAACTTGGTTTATTCCCTCTAAATTCTGTTTTTTTCCTTTCACTTTCTATAATAAACTGTGAATTTCAGTATGAAAGTAGTTCATTTCGATTGAAATTGGATTCCCCCTCGTATTTTGTCTCCGCGACCAAAATTTTGAGGTTTCGACCAAAACCTCAAACCACGATCATTACCATAATATTAACCATCAATTTTTAAGATAATATTTTGACTAATAATTCCACATTTAAGTATATGATGTTCATGTTATAGTGCAATTCAAATATTCACAAAGAATTAATATGAGAAATATTAAACACTTTGAACATTACAGCCATCTTTAAAAGAATGACATACATAACTAAAATAATTTTTGCAATGTTGTTAACTATTTCTACTTTTATAGGTCATTAGATTTAAAAAAGTACATTCCTTAAATCTTACGGTATCAGTAAAGCTACAAATGTTGCACGTATGCGTAGTACGGACCACACGCTAGTTAAGACGGTGAAGGATGATGAAACATATTATAGTTTAATAAAACCGCAAAGAGCTACTTTTGTTAAGATAAAATAATAAAAATAAGAGTCTTGTAACCTACATGACATTCAATATATCTCCCAATCTAGTAATATACATAGATTTTTTATATTTTTCCGTTGTTATCAAAATGGTGACTTCTTCGACTTTGGCCATGATATATGAAATAAAAAATGACAAGCTGGATATATTTGACAACTTCTAATTTGTCAAATGAGCTCCAAAATTTTATCTCCGCAATCTGCTTATAATGCAATTTTCAAAGAAAACGGAAAGTTCAAGAGAATTCCTTGGATGACACTTCACAGCTTCCCATATCTAACACTCTTAATCGTGATAAAAACATGCAAATTTGACAAAAATGTCTTACAATTCCCATAAATAATGATCAAAGAAAGAGATTTTCTTTGATTAAAAAAAATAGGAAAAGGAGGGTGCGAGAGAGTGTATGCTGTCCTTTTTTCCTGGGTTTTTTTTAGGGGGGGTGGAGGGATGGGGATGTAACGGACGCAGTGGTGAAATACATAAGATGCAAATGGTCAGCATGGTGACAATGATGGGGAAAAATTAATAGAATATGAAGATATCATAACCATTGATGAAACTGTAAAATTAAGTCGTTATGTCATTGATGGGTAAGAAGAGTGGACCTAAGGCTAATAAACTAATTTGAAAATCTTAACAAAATTTGATACAAATTAAATACTCAAAATAGCATGATAATACTCTATAGAATTGGCAATGTTAAATGTAAATTAATGGATTAGATGTAAAACAAAACTCAACTGAACATTTAAACAATCATTCTTTGATGAAATACTGGAAATAACATATCAAGCAGAGTGCAGATATATTAAACTCTTACCGAGTTATATGCATCTTTTAACACTGATCAGTTAGTAAGTAAGAACATTCAAATTTAATGCATCAATATGTTTTGAAGTATTTTAGCCAATATAATCAAATGTATGCAACAAATGATTTTCCATGAGGTAAAATCTTTTAAAAAGCGCAAATAATACAGCATCGGTTTACATGTTAGCTTTGACTACAAAACAAAACAATGATACATGCGGAACTTTATTTTCTAGTGGAGTAGTTAAACCCTGAAAGATCAAAGCGCTTACAAAAGCAATCAAAAACCACAGCGAAAATAAACATACCTTGTTGTACAAGATAACTCCAGATGAGAGGCATATGTAAATGAGAAGATAAAGATAAGTAAGCAACAACTGTCTATTGATCATCCTTTTCGTCTCTTTCTTGAACAGAGTCACTCTATTGTTTTCCTACAAAAGAACCTGGCATTGAACGGAATCACATTGAAGCACGTATATTCATAAAATACCATCTTTAGATCTAATTGCATTTGTACAAACCTTGTTCTATTCGAATTTTGAGTCAAACCTTTCCGAATAAAACCCAAAGAACCACTATTCAAGATTCATAATGTAATAGAGCTCATTTCCATAATACTTCCAAGTAAAATTAACACAAAGAATAATATATGATGGTTCCTACCTCAATGCGATGCAAAAACAGAAAATGGTCACTGATAGCTATAAAGATTATTGGTGTTCAATATAACGAATAAATTTGAAAGGGGGATTGTGAAGATTTGGGCAAATTTTGAGAGTTTTGAGAAAAGGAGAGAGAGCGTTGGTCCGAGTGATAAGCGTACGAAATGAAGAAAGGAATAAATGAGGATTAAAGATTGATGCCGTTAATCATGATAATTAAGTAAATCTTGTTTTACGAAACGAAAAGGAGCAAACATAACGAGCTTATTACTTCTTTGACGATGGACCGCACTGGAAAGGGAGATTGTTGTACTTCTTATATTCTAATGGATGAAAAAAAGGGATAATTTAATCAAATGATTTATAAAAATAAATTTAGAAAAAATAATGCATAAAATGTGTACTCTTATTTACATAATGGATGGAATGGTACCTCTCATTTACGTAATGATACCTCTCATTTACGTAAACATGAGGAAAAACATGAACTCGTTGAACCCGACTCGAACCCGTTAACCTCACGTTTACGTTTTTCCTCATGTTTACGTAAATGATACCTCTCATTTACGTAAATATACCTCTCATTTTTTGAAAAATTGGAAAGGTTACGTAAATGATACCTCTCATTTATGTAAACATGAGAAAAAACATTAGATAATGGATGGAATGGTACCTCTCATTTACGGTCAACGGGTTCGGGTCGGGTTTAAAATGTGTACCTCTCATTTACCTCAATGTGTGCGCGCGCACATACACACACACACACACACACACACACACACATATATATATATATATATATATATATATATATATATATATAAGGTGCTACTATTTACACCACAGTTTACACTTCTGGCCTCCTTTCTAAATTTAATACAAAAGATTATTTTTTATATTCTTCTGACCACGATATCTTATATATTCATTCACCCAGTTATTCACCACCGTACTTCTCTACAATTTCAAACCCTTAACCCTAACAAAAGCATATATTCTTTTATGTCAAATAGGGATGGAAGATGAAAATAAAAAAGAGGTTAGATTTGTTTGTTTTTATTGTTTTCTATTATTTCCTAGAACATGTTGTTAGGGTTTTTTAATGGTTAGGGTTCCCATTGTGTTTTAGGATATTTTTCCGCTCCGTTACATTAAATTTGACGACGTTGTAATAGAAAATGACAATGTAAGTTTTGACTTATAAGGTTTTTATCCGTATAAATTACATATCTTATTTTACAGATTGATACATTTTTTTCTTTCGTCGTTTGATAGATGGAGTATTTGAATTGAATGATAATAAATTGGAAAACGCTCTTACTGTTTCGGCAATAATTGACTGCTTTATTTCACAACTGACCAAGTAAGTACTCATTTGACATAAATGTTGATCGAAAATTGGCTTTTTCATTGGAGGCAGCGGACGTCCTATAAGCAAGGAAGAAAGCGTTCATTTACACGAAGATGATGGTGGCCTCTTCGTTTTTATGTTATTAAATTAGACGGTGACCAGCATATGAAAAGAGAAAAATAAGGGGTGCTTTTAGTTTTGGTGCCCAGAAGTGTAAATTGAGATGTGAATGGTAGCACCATATATATATACACATATATATATATATACATATATATATGAGCAGCGCTCAATGACACCCCAAACAGTGGAGCACCCCTTTAGTCCTCTGATTTCCACCAAATGTTTTTATTAATTTAAGTTAGTGTGAGGTGAGAGAATGAGCGGAAGGAGAGAGGGAGAAACATATGCTGGAAATCACAAGACTAAAGGGATGCTCCACTGTTTGGGGTGTCATTGAAATTGCTTATATATATACATGTAACCAACTGAAATTGTAATTTATTTCTTGATGTCCCATTGTATTTTACGGCTTGGTGAATTCTTATATGGAGGCCTCAACTGAACCAGCTTTAACAAAACACTGTTGTTTAATATTGCTTCATATTTTGTAAATATCGAATGAAAACAATAAAAATTCGACTTCTTCCATACTTGATAATTTGTAATTCAAATATCTACTTTTATAATTGTTTATTACCTACTACCGATTAAACACTTCAGTTGCATTAAAGTTATAAATTAGTTTTTTTTAAACTCTACTCTAGTGTCAGTTAAGTTTGAATTTAGCCCACGTTGTATAAATATAATATTAAGTACATTCCTAAGTATTGTTTGCATTTCTATACATTTGATTATATTGGCTAAAATACTTCAAAACATATTGATGCATTAAATTTGAAAGTTTTTACTTACCAACTGATCAGTGTTAAAAGATGGATATAACTCGGTGAGAGTTTAATATATCTGCACTCAAATTGATATGTTATTTCCAGTATTTCATCAAAGAATGGTAGTTTAAATGTTCAGATGAGTTTTGTTTTACATGTAATCCATTAATTTACATTTAACATTGCCAATTTTATAGAGAATTATCATGCTATTTTGAGTACTTAATTTTTATCGAATTTTATAAAGATTTTCAAATTAGTTTATTAGCCTTAGGTGTCCACTCTTCTCATCCATCAATAACATAACGACTTAATTTTACAGTTCCATCAATGGTTAGGATATCTTCATATTCTATTCACAGTGATTTCCCCCCATCATTGTCACCATGCTGACCATTTGCATCTTATGTATTTCACCACTGCGTTCGTTACATCCCCATCCCTCCACCCCCTCCCCCCAAAAAATAAACCCAGGAAAAAAGGACAGCATACACTCTCTCTCGCAACCCCCTTTCCCTTCCTTTCCAATTTTTTTTAATCAAACAAAATCTCTTTATTTGATCACTGTTTGTGGGAATTGTAAGCCATTTTTGTCAAATTTGCATGTTTTTATCACGATTAAGAGTGTTAGATATGGGAAGCTGCGAAGAGTCATCCAAGAATTCTCTTGAACTTTCCATTTTCTTTGAAAATTGCATTAAAAGTGGACTGCAAAGATAAAATTTTGGAGCTCATTTGACAAATAAGAGGTTGTCAAATATATCCAGCTTATCATTTTCTATTTCATATATCATGGGCAAAGTCGAAGAAGTCACCATGTTGATAACAGCGGAAAAATATAAAAAATCTATGTATATTACTAGATTGGGAGATATATTGAATGTCGTGTAGGTTACAACTCTTATTTCTATTATCTTAACAAAAGTAGCTCCTTGCGGTTTTGTTAAACTATAATATGTTTCATCCTTCACCGTCTTAACTAGCGTGTGGTCCGTACAACGCATACGTGCAACATTTGTAGCTATACTGATACCGTAAGATTTAAGGAACATACTTTTTTAAATCTAATGACCTATAAAAGTAAAAAATAGTTAACAATGCAAAAATTATTTTAGTTATGTATGTCATTCTTTTAACGATAGCTGTAATGTTCGAAGTGTTTAATATTTCTCATATTAATTCTTTGTGAATATTTGAATTGCACTATAACATTAACATCATATACTTTTAAATGTGGAAATATTAGTCAAAATATTATCTTAAAAATTGATGATTAATATTATGATAATGATCGTGGTTTGAGGTTTCGGTCGGAACCTCAAAATTTTGGTCATCTCAGCTCAGTTCTGGCAGTTGCGGAGATGAAATACGAGGGGGAATCTTGTTCCAATCGAAACGAACTACTTTCATAGTGAAATTCACATTTTTAGTGTAGAAAGTGAAAGAAAAAAACAGAATTTAGAGGGAATAAACCAAGTCAGAAACTTTAAAAAATATTCAATTCAAAGTGGTATGAAAGGAAATAATAAAACATACCAGAAACCTAATCTGAGAACCCTAATTTTATCTTTGAAGTGGATGTTGCACTTTCTCTTTACTTATATTCGATAATTTTATTCATCGAATAAGTGTTTTGGTCGATTTAATTGCCGAGGCATATTGCAGCTCTAAAGTAAAATGTGAAATGGGATTTAGGATTTCTCATTGAGATAATGTGTTACACCTTATTAGTCAGAGTTGAGAAAATAGACTCTGCTGTTATTATGGGCTTGGTAAAGCAAGTTCGACAACCCTTATTAATCTGTACTTGTATGATGTTAAAAGCCTGCATAAAATGTACAATGGTCTGCAAATTGTTGTACTAATAGCATGTGCACAACAAATGTATTTTCAAATATCAAAATTATATTTTAGTCATCCGTTGAGTTATTTTATATAGAATTGTATCTAAATAAGAAATTGAAATTTATGAAATTGAACGAAATTCCAAATTTTTTGAAAGACCGAAACCGAGATCTTAAACCTTGGTAATGATCATATCATATACGATTATGGTGCTGAAATATATATAGCAGCCACACTCAATTGTTGAATTACAAACTAAGTTTATACAATTCTTTAAACGAATCGAAACCGATTAAGTGGATAAATCAAACATCACATAATTAATGGATCTAATAATGCAACAATCAGTAATGACATATTAGAAATCCCATAAATCCGGGCACATGCATTTCGCATGCACAAAATATAACGTGGAGCATTTTCCTTCGTAAAATTTGAGAACAGACTACTACGCTAAGGTTGTATTATAGTTTGTGTGAAACAAAGTATTGTGCTGAATTTATATTATAGTTTGCTTAGAAGGATAACGGTGTTACAAGTTTAAGTTCTGTATACCAAATAAATTATAGAAAGGTTTTGAAAATGAGATTCAAATCGTAAATTCAAACTTTAAATAGAAACGGGATTTAAATCATAAATCGTGGATTTAAAAATTTTATGTTTTAAAATTTGCACATTTTGAATTTGATTTTAATGTTTCAACATCTATTTCTAAACATTAAAAACAACATTTTATCTTTTGTCCAAGTTACTCCTTTTGAAAATTACTAAAATTGGATTTGTAGATCAAATAAGTATCATTTGACATATTTATTTGGATTCAATGATTTCCTAAACTGCTGTATTAGCTGGATTTGAATCGGAATATAAATTGAATCGTAAAGGGATGGATTCGATTTGAAACGGGATTCAAATCGTAAGATTTAAAGATTTTAACAACAATGAATTATAGTATCTAAGGTTTTAAATCTCGGATATCGATCACGTTTCGTCTCAGAGATTTTATAGACTCGGTCCCGTATCGGGGCAAATCTCAGACGAGATGAGTCTAACTTGGGAGTTCGTCTCGGATTTTCATCTTGGGTCAGAAAGTTCATGTCGGAACAATTTCGGGGTACATGATATGTTAAAAATGATATTTTAACAAAATGATTTTTATGAATGTTATCAAAAACATAGTAACTTAAACTTAAAATGCAAAATAACTTTATTATTCTTTATTTTGCGAAAGATAATTCATACTCTAAATCGTAATATGCTTAAAAGAGGAATATTGTTAGACAGGAAACATTATAAGGATCCAAAACATTAAAAAATTCAGCATAAATAGACCATAAAATACATAATTTCATAAGTAACATGTATGTAAAAAGACAAATATGAAAATCATAAGCATTACGAACATACAATACAGTCATTTAACATGCAAAATATAAAATAATAAAAGATTGATATGGCCAGATTTGAGTTTTTTAATTATAGTTCTAGTTCAGACACAAATTTAAATTTTAACAAAAAAAACTAAAATCTTGGACGACATTCCAGTATTTTGTCTCGATCGATATATTGTTCGATATTGCAATATCTCGGGCGATATATTCGAAAGGAGATTTAGAGCGATATTTGCTGTTTCGTTTCGGAAGGAGCCCAAAACGAGATCTCGGAGGAGTTCTCGGACAATATTTGCAAGATTTGAAACAGTGATAATATCACATAAATTATCGCATCAAATAAATTAATATGATATTTTACAATACGAACTAAGGAAAAGATAAAACTAATTTAATCAAATGATCACGTAAATTCCGATGCAAATATATTTTTACAGCAGAAATAAACAAATAAATTTTGTAAACAAATTAACATGTTCTATCAAGTAGATATATACATATATGTGTGTGTATATGTGTATATATATGTATAAGGTTTCAATCAAGTCACATAAAAATGTTAGTAATACTATAATGACAAACATATACCTGGACACTCATATTCGTACTTAGCATATCTATTATACTATATTGCATGCTTTCGATATATTCTACCATGTTTTTCATAATACTTAGCATTACATAGGCCCAGGGCCAGCCCAAGTGTATTTGTTGTCCTAGTCGAATATGTATTTTGACCTATTTCGTTGCCCCTTAACTCGATCAAAGATAAACATACAAAACTAAATGTAAATTCTTCGAAAGTTGTTTTGGTTACATGCCAAAAATTAAAATGTAAATATAGTATCCTAACAAAATAATACATATTAATGAAAACAACTCTTTACTTTTGAAGCAAATTCGTCTATTACATCTTTGTAGTTAAACTTCTTATCTAAATACTCATTTTCAAGTGAAATCGTTATTAGGTCTCTTAATATCTCTTGTGACATAGTTGTCTGAAGATATGTCTTAATCAATTTCAATTTTGGAAGAAAAAATTCCGCCAGACAACTAATAATTTTGCTTCTTCATATCTACGTTGCTTTTTGATTTTATGTTGATATCCTTTTTTGGGATCCTAACTCAATTTAATATACAACTTAATATCAATATTCATTAAAAACATTAACATTGTACTATTTTATGCATCAAAAATCTTGAGAACATAAACCTAAAGAACATAAGTTTGAAGAGAAACATATCAGATTAGCAGATTAGTTTGATTATAGAAATTAATAGTGTTTATTTCAATCATAATTTGTATATTGAAATTATTATGAATTACTTTTATTCACAAACACATAATGAAATTGGAAAAATAATTTACGCGGTTGAAGCTGATGCACTTAAGTTAAAATTATGGTAAGTCAGGGGAAAAAGCTAAATTTGAGATAGAACTAAAGAACATAATTTGCTCGTTATATCCTTCACAAGAGCTTGTTTCAATCGTAGACTAATCAGTCACAGAAAAAGGGGAAAAAACCAACAAACTCACATTGATTTTGCTGAGAGTTTGACCTAAACTCTAATTTGGGGTTAAACTTTGAAACTGCTATTAGGATTTGCAATTTGAGAGCAGCAGCCTACAAACGTAGCAAATTAATTCACGGATTGAGGATGAAGCCAGTCGCTTGAGAAAGACGAGACGATGGAATCCTGGATATGGTTGAAAGAGATAAAACCGAGTGTGGCCTCTGCAAAATCGCAGCGGTCGACAATGAGAAATCGCTTTTTTTTTTCCCTCCTTCTGCGCGTTGCCCTAGTCCTTTGTCTTCATCGACTCTGCTGCGGGTCGGGCCTGCATAAGTCTCTTGCAGCCTTGCTAGCTTCATGTGAATCAAAAGTGTTATGTTTATGCGCATCAAAGGAATTCTATTGTTCGGCATATGATAGTGAATTGCTTTTGAGATATTGATTGCCAGTGAAATCATTAAGTTGCTCTTTATTGTTTAAATGCGGAGTAGATGCAAAAAATCCATCAAAATATACTTTTCAGTCTTCAAATGGTTGTTTTCTCTATCATCTAACCATGCATTACCACGTTGGCCCCCTCAAACGGTTGTTTTCTCTATCATCTAACCATTCATTCTTCAAATGGTTGTTTTCTCTATCGTAGACTAATCAGTCACAGAAAAAGGGGAAAAACCAACAGACTCACATTGATTTTGCTGAGACTTTGATCTAAACTCTAATTTGGGGTTAAACTTTGAAACTGCTATTAGGATTTGCAATTTGAGAGCAGCAGCCTACAGACGTAGCAAATTAATTCACGGATTGAGGATGAAGCCAGTCGCTTGAGAAAGACGAGACGATGGAATCCTGGATGTGGTTGAAAGAGATAAAACCGAGTGTGGCCTTTGCAAAATCGCAGCGGTCGACAATGAGAAATCGCTTTTTTCTTATTTTTGTTACCCTCCTTCTGCGCGTTGCCCTAATCATTTGTCTTTGTCGACTCTGCTGCGGGTCAGGCCTGCATAAGTCACTTTCAGCCTTGCTAGCTTCGTGTGAATCAAAAGTGTTATGTTTATGTGCATCAAAGGAATTCTATTGTTCGGCATATGATAGTGAATTGCTTTTGAGATATTGATTGCCAGTGAAATCATTAAGTTGCATCTTTATTGTTTAAATGTGGAGTAGATGCAAAAAAAACATCAAAAAATACTTTTCATTCTTCAAATGGTTGTTTTCTCTATCATCTAACCATGCATTACCACGTTGGCCCCCTCCCTCTCCCCTAAAATAAAGAAAAACTAAAGTCACAAAAGATAAATTTCTGTATTTAGCACACATTATAATGCTTTTATTGTTTTACGTAGAATGGACTAAACATTACAAAGTTATTGCTCAAAAGCATGCTTGGTGATTGAAAAAAAAAAAAAAAAAGATATATTACAAAGTTATTGCTCAAACGCATGTTTGTTAGGGTTAAGGGTTTGAAATTGTAGAGAAGTACGGTGGTGAATAACTGGATGAATGAATATATAAGATATCGCGGCCAGAAGAATATAAAAAATAATCGTTTGTATTAAATTTAGAAAGGAGGCCAGAAGTGTAAACTGTGGTGTGAATAGTAGCACCATATATATATATATATATATATGTGTGTGTGTGTGTGCGCGCGCGCGCGCGTGTTGAGGTAAATGAGAGGTACACATTTTAAACCCGACCCGAACCCGTTGACCATAAATGAGAGGTACCATTCCATCCATTACGTAATGTTTTTCCTTATGTTTACGTAAATGAGAGGTATCGTTTACGTAACCTTTCCATTTTTTCACAAAATGAGAGGTATATTTACGTAAATGAGAGGTATCATTTACGTAAACATGAGGAAAAACATAAACGTGAGGTTAGCGAGTATGTTTTTGTTTGAACCTCTCATTTAAAGATAAGAAGATAAAGATACATTACCATAATATTCGTAAGATAACTCCAGATGAGAGGCATATGTAAATGAGAAGATAAAGATAAGTAAGCAACAACTGTCTATTGATCATCCTTCTCGTCACTTTCTTGAATAGAGTCACTCTATTGTTTTCCTACAAAAAAACCTGGCATTGAACGGAATCACATTGAAGCACGTATATTCATAGAATACCATCTTTAGATCTAATTGCATTTGTACAAACCTCGTTCTATTCGAATTTTGAATCAAACCCTTTCGAATAAAACCCAAAGAACCACTATTCAAGATCCCTAAAATATAATAGAGCTCATTTCCATTATACTTCCAAGTAAAATTAACACAAAGAATAATATATGATGGTTCCTACCTCAATGCGATGCAAAAAGAAAATGGTCACTGATAGGTATAAAGATTATTGGTGTTCAATATAACGAATAAATTTGAAAGGGGGATTGTGAAGATTTAGGCAAATTTTGAGAAAAGGAGAGAGAGCGTTGGCCCGAGTGATAAGCGTACGAAATGAAGAAAGCAATAAATGACGATTAAAGATTGATGTTGTTAATCATGATAATTAAGTAAATCTTGTTTTACGAAACGAAAAGGAGCAAACATAACGAGCTTATTACTTCTTTAACGATGGTCCGCACTGGAAAGGGAGATTGTTTTGCTTCTTATTTTCTAATGGATGAAAAAAATGGATAATTTAATCAAATGATTTATAAAAATAAAATTAGAAAAAATAATGCATAAAATGTGTAGAAATGCAAACAATACTCTAGGAATGCACTTAATATTATATTTATACAACGTGGGCTAATTTCAAACTTAATTGACACTAGTGTAGCGTTAAAAAAAAAACTAAATTAAAACTTTAATGCAACTGAAGTGTTTCGGTAGCAGGTAATAAACAATTATAAAAAGTAGATATTTGAATTACAAATTATCAGGTATGGAAGAAGTCGAATTTTAATGTTTTCATTTGATATTTACAAAATATGAAGCAATATTAAACAACAGTGTTTTGTTAAAGATGGTTCAGTTGAGGCCTCCATATAAGAATTCACCAAGTCGTAAAATACAATGAGACATCAAGAAATAAATTACAATTTCAGTTGGTTACATGTATATATATATATATATATATATATGTTTGTGTGTGTGTGTGTGTAAACAGTTTCAATGACACCCCAAACAGCGGAGCATCCCTTAAGTTTTGTGATTTCCATCATATGTTTCTCCCTCTCTCCTTTCACTCATTCTCTCACCACCCACTAACTTAAATTAATAAAAACATGTGGTGGAAATCAAGGGACTAAAGGGTGCTCCACTGTTTAGGGGGTCATTGAATGATGCTCATATATATATATATATATATATATATATATATGTATGTATGTATATATATGTATATGTATATATATATATGTATATATATATATAGTGCTATTATTCACACCTCAATTTACATTTTCGGCCACCAAAACTAGAAGCACCCCTTATTTTTCTCTTTTCATATGTTGTTCACCGTCTAATTTAATAACATAAAAATGGAGAGGCCACCATCATCTTCGGGTAAATGAACGCTTTCTTCCTTGCTTATAGGACGTCCGCTGCCTCTAATAAAAAAGCCAATTTTAGACCAACATTTATGTCAAATGAATACTTGGTCAGTTGTGAAATGAATCAGTCAATTATCGCAACCATCATATTTAACATCCGAAACAATAAGAGCGTTTTCCAATTTATTATCATTTAATTCAAATACTACATCTATCAAAGGACAAAAAAAAGAATCAATTTATAAAACAAGATATGTAATTTATACGGATAAAAACCCTACAAGTCAAAACTTACATTGCCATTTTCTATTACAACGTCGTCAAATTTGATGTACTTCAAGCTTGAAATTTCCAACGAAGCGGAAAAAATATCCTAAAACACAATGGGAAACCTAACCATTAAAAACCCTAACAACATGTTTTAGAAAATAATAGAAAACAATAAAAATCTAACAAATCTAACCTCTTTTTTATTTTCAACTTCTATTTCTATTAGGCATTAAAAAAATGCTTTTGTTAGGGTTAAGGGTTTAAAATTGTAGACAAGTACGGTGGTGAATAACTAGGTAAATGAATATATAAGATATCGTGGCCAGAAGAATATAAAAAATAATCGTTTGTATTAAATTTAGATAGGAGGCCAGAAGTGTAAATTGTGGTGTGAATAGTAGCGCCCTGTATATATATGTGTGTGTGTATGCGCGCGTGCGCACATTGAGGTAAATGAGAGATACACATTTTAAACCCGATCCGAATCCGTTGACCGTAAATGAGAGGTACAATTCCATCCATTATATAATGTTTTTCCTCATGTTTACGTAAATGAGAGGTATCATTTATGCAACCTTTCCAATTTCACAAAATGAGAGGTATATTTACGTAAATGAGAGGTATCATTTACGTTTCATTTTTGTAAACATGGATGGAATGGGTAATGGATGGAATGGTACCTCTCATTTACGTAAACATGAGGAAAAACATAAATGTACTTTAGATACCACACAAACTTCTTTGAACCAAGATGCTAGAAGTGGTCATGTAGTTAATTTTCGATTTAGTGCTGCGACTGCACAAAAAGAAATAGTAGCATATATTCAAAAGACACAACAACCTTTCGGATTCACTGAAAATCCTCATTTTGTGAGTATGGTTAGAAGGGCTTTCCAACCAAGTTATGAAGGTATATCGAGAAATACTTGTAGAGGCGACATAATTAAATCTTACAACAAAGGCAAAATTGAATTGATTGATTTTTTTCAGAAGTTTAATGGAAAAATATCTCTAACTTCTGATTTTTTGAGCTCAAACCAAAAGCTTGATTATGTTTGTTTCACTGCACACTTTGTGGATTCGGATTGGATTTTGCATAAAAGAATTATTGCATTTAGACTTGCCGAAATACCCCATAATGGACTAGTTGTTGCTACAGAATTCTTACATATCTTGAAAGAATTTCATTTGGATAAAAAGATTTGTTCTATTTCTTTGGATAATGCTAGTTATTATACAAATGTCATTGAGCATATGATGTTCGTCTTAGATATTCAGAGTGATTCAATTATGTCTAAGTTGTTTCATGTGCGTTGTTGTGCTCACATTTTGAACTTAATAGTTAAAGAAGGTTTAGATGTTATTTCTCACTCCGTCGTTAAAATTAGATCATTTGTTACATATGTTAAAAGTTCCACAAGAAGAGTGAAAATTTGGAAAAATGCATGCGTCGAAAAAGGGAAAAGTCTTTGATATTTATTCCAGAAGCTGCTACTAGATGGAATTCTTGTTATCACATATTGGAAAAAGCACACGAGTATAAAGATGTTGTGGCATATCACTTAGCTCGTTTTGAAAGAGATTACGAAGAAAAACCAAATGAAAATGATTGGATAAATTGCATGATCTACAAGGATTTTTTGAAAGTCTTTGATGATGCCACCCTTACTCTTTCAAATGTTTATACCCTACTACAAATTTAGTTCTTGCACAGCTAACTAAAGTGGCAATGATATTTAATGCCTATGAGTCGGCTGTTGACTATGACCAAAAGTATCAGTCTGCAATGACAGTGATGAAGACTAAAATTTTCAAGTATTGGGGTGAATTTCCGGCAGTTTTTGGAATAGCTACTGTTTTAGATCCACGATTTAAATCTAGAGGGTTAGAAAAAATGCTACACTTTATATATGGTGCATATGAGGGGGGAAACAACATGACTATATTATTTCAGCAACAAGAGTTGTTTTTGCAGATTATAATGTGCAGGCTGGTGTAACATCGACTAGTCCATCTACTCAAAGGGAAACTTCTTTTAATGGAGATTCAATTTGGGAATTTTTTAAGAGACAAAGAACAATAGATCCAAATGCAGATTCAGAGTTGGAGCTTTATCTTCAAAGAGCGGAGGAAAGAGGCTACGATGGTATTGATATACTAAAATGGTGGAAGAGAGAATCTAATGTATCAAAATGCTTAACAAACATGGCTCGTGATTTTCTAAGCGCACAAGCATCAACAACCGCATCTGAAAGAGCTTTTAGCACAAGTGGGCGTTTAATTTCAAACTTTCGATCTTGCCTTAGACATGACATTATTGAAGCATCTATGTGCAATGAGGACTGGTTGAAAACTCAATAGAGGACACAAGATGAAATAATAAGGCAAAGAATAAAAGAAGATGAAGCAATATTGAAGACATGTGAAGATGAAGTTGAAGACCTAACCATAAATGAATAGTACCATTATCTTTGATTCATTAGCACGGTTTTCTGTTGAAAATTGTTTTTGAGATTCTTATTATGTAAGTCAGTAAGTGGAAGTTTATCCTATTAAAAACCCAGTTTTTTTTTTTTTTTTTTTTTTCAGTTGCACAGCTTAGTCCAAAACTTGATTTGTCTGTATAAAACAATGTTTCATTGACAAATTTAATCAAACAACTTACATGCATATAATAGGAACATCTAGCATGTAAATTGCAAAATGAAGTAGACTACAAATCTGTAGCATGTAATAGAAACATGAATGAAATAGGTCAAGAATTATGTAGCTTTAGCATAATTTTATCTATGTCAACGTCAGTGAGTCATTTGGGTATAACTTTGCTTCAAATTGATTTCATTGTAAATACAAAGCCAAGCTTTCAAGTTTCAACACTAACAGAGAAACGCTAAGAATAAAAAGTATACATCTTTGCCACCTAAACGAAATTAAATATAGAAACACGGATCTAAAAGGAGAACAACCCTTTACCTGCCAACCTGAACGCCTGAAACCGAAAGGAAGTAATTTGGGAAACTCTTGAGTTACTAAGTGAAAGCCTGCTAACCATAACCTGAAAGCCTGAAAGTGAAAGAGTTCTGAAAACTCTTAGTATATCAACTTAGAAACATCACGGCCTCTTGCAAATGAAGTAATTTGTTTGGGAAGTTTCAGATCTAAGAATAAGAGGAGGGAGGAATAAGAGGCGAGAGGAGGAGAGTTGATAAACGGGATTGTTAAAGGTACTCCATGGATCAATTTTAATTTTCTCTGTGATTGTTACTGGGGTTACAAAACAAAGGGATCTATTACTTAAATAGTAAAACAGGAAAATGGAACTGCAAACGTGGCACTGTTGTTCATTCCGTATTTCAAAATAAAGCTCTCTGTTTCTGTCTGCATTTTTTTTCCATTACTTACTCAACGCGATAAAGTAGTGCACGTTCCAATTCGTTCCCCAACTTCTTCGCTTAAACTTCAACTGCTCTATCATAGTAAATTCATACTTCTGAAACGCTGGTCCAGATAAAAGAAGGGAAATCCCTGAATATTTCGAATTTAAAATCACTGTCGCGTTTCTATTCCCAATCCACGACAACGTCGATCTCGCTGCAGATTGGAAACCCTTATTCCATTCTGATGGGATCCAATTTCAACCGATTTTACCCCTAACAACCACCGACCACCTCTACCTACCGCTTTGTCATGTTTTCAGTTGGGATTAAACTTATACATGACAGATCGAAGGAGGAACGAAAACCAAAAATAAAACAAACGAAAAGACGGTTCAGTTCAGGTATCTTATTGCTGTTGCCTCTTTTTACACCTTATTTATTTTCCCTTTTGATTGCTACATACTAATCACGATTCTACGTTGAATCTCTTTTGTTTTCGTTTCAGATCAATGCTTATATTGAAGCTGCGATTAAATAGGTGTGTCTTCATTTCAAAATAGGGTTCTACGTCCTACAGAATTTGCAGCCCAACTTAAATTCCCAAATCTCATTTTGAAACGTAAGCTTTTGCATTGATTGATTAACAACTGACAGAAAAATGTTTATGTTTTGTAATTCAAAATGCTTATATGACAGAAAAATGTTTATGTTAATAATGCTTCATTTAATTATTATTTTTTCACTCGAACGGATTAAAATAATGATAATCATAATTAGATTATGTTACTACAAGCTCATTCAAAAGAGGAATTGAGAATATTTTTGGTCCTCTAAAAATTTGAGTTGTGCAGATTGTACAGATGAAAGTGGAAGTTCCATTTTTCAGGCCATCGTAAAATATAGACAAAACTGCAGGTACGGGTTGCATTTTCAGTTTAAATTATCCTCTATTGTTGTTTGGGCATTAAATTTTAGTTAATTTTTATGAATCACTATGCCTTATTTCTTGGTCCACCTTCCGCATCTTCTTTAATCTACTATCTGCTGCCATTTTGCTACTTAATTAGGTTTAATGTGGTGTAGGTCTTATACATCTTTTACATATTTTCTGGTTAATAATGCAAGATATTTTTAATGGAATTTTTTTAGGAATACTGTATGAGACAGAAGAAGGTGTTTTTTGAATCAAGGTTACTAAGCCTTTCGCTGAGGTTTCTCCCATTGGCTTTTCAACTAAGCATATTGTTAAGTAACTGATATTTGTATATTTAGTTCATTTTGCTACGAGAAATGAACGATACAGATCTATAGACTCTTAATCTTTAATGCTTCACTGGTTTTGTACGCACGCTTCAATTTTCATACAGGCTGCAAAGCATTGTTCGCTGTATGTATTGACGATTAGCAAATAAATACTGATATAGGTTAGGCTGAAACCGCACCTGCTTTTAAACCAGCTGATTTGACTTTTTGGCACTCAAGCTGTTGTGACGGTAGATTTCTGGGAAGGGAGGCGACTGTCAAAAGTAAGGATGCATTTTGATTGATGAATTCATATTAGTTGCTTACCTATTTTTTTAATTTCTCCTTTGCTTTTTACTAGGTGTTGAAAAATATCATCTGCCTCATGTTAATGTTACCTACGTGTATCGTAAATGAATCTATCTAACTACTAAGTTGACCTTTGATGGGCGCACTTTCCAACTAGGTTATTTTACTGAATAGTGGGTCGATCTTTTTCTCCATGGGAACATTCGGTTAGAAAGACTTCCACGAATCCGTCAAATACTTTTGTCTTTAGATTAACTGGAACTAAATTGTGGATATGACTTTTAATTCTTTCTACATATTCATTCTCATAACCCAATATTTGTTACAATTTTATTTTTCACTACTGCCAGTATGATTTAACTTCTGCTTATTTCCTTACGGTTCTGCATCCACTATTCTTAATGAGATAATTTTTTATTATCATCGATTTTTCTTTTTCTTTGGCTTTGCTATTACCAATTTTATTTTATTTTACCTGCCTTCCGCTCACTGGACAATGTAGCCTAAAAATGTATATACATTTATAGATTAAAAGTGAATTTTGAAGCTTTCAGTTTTTTGCTTTTATTCCTCAGAATTTTTTCCTTATTCGTGTTCCCAAAAATTTTGTCTTCCACTTAATTGTACAGCTTTGGACAATGACCATAACTTAATTGTCTCAAGCATAGTTTTTTTTATGCTGTTATAATATGTCAAATTTGTCCCTTCACTGTCACTGCTAAGGGAAGGTCATTTTTGCTAACTTGTAGACTTGTTTATGTTTGATTAAAAAAAAAAAAAAAAAAATTGATAGACCTTTTTGCTTTCTGCCCTATGAATTAACTGCGTTTTGTAGTTTAGGTTCGGTTACATCCCAATTTTCTCTATTCTTCATTTTTTTGTTAACCATTAACCCGTCATGTGAATAAATATTTGCATTAAAATTACAAGCATACACGCACACAAGCACGCACTGATACAGCTGTTGGAAGCCCGTTAGCCCAACATAATAGCATTAGTAAATGATCCTACTAATGGGATGTTAGTACATAGCTTATGTGTTTCAAAATCTGATGGCGTATTGTATGATACTCTTTGAAAACGCATATTTTTAACATTTGTGTTAGGCTTCCTTCTTGAGTACAAATATGGGGCTGAAGATGAACATACCTACTCTTCTGTGATTGCTGTACCGATCTTTTGTGTGGTCAGCTGAGATCTATGGATTCATGTGTACACAAGGGAACTTCTAGGTTTGGCTATTGTTTAAAGTGGGGTTTTGCATGCAAGATAGCTTGGGTGAATGAGTGTGTATGGGTCATAGCATAAAATATTTGCTTACATCCCAACTTATATAAATGTTTGCTTACGTACCAACTTATATAATTGTTTGTGCGTTGCAAGTATGTGTTTTTAGAGGTAATCAATGAGTCTACATATCTATTTGTTTCACATTGTTATAGCATGGCTCCTGCTTTTGCTTTACCGATTCTTCATTTTCCTATGAAGGTTTGCTTTCTCCTACGTGCCTTTTTTTTACATGCGCTGTTAGATAAGCTTTAATGGCTTTACCATCTTTATCTTTGTTATTTGCTTATGTTGCTACTCCGTGCTCCTGAACACTGCACCTTATAAATGTCTGCATTATTACCCATCTGACTGCAGCATCCATATCTATTCCGATAATTCAAGCTTAAACCAAACGCTGGAAAAGCCAAGCTGTTGTGTTGAGGCCCGAGCAAAAACACGAGCAGCGAGCATAAGGGAATGGTGCTGACATGATCCTACCTGAGCAAAAACATGAGCAGCGAGCATAAGGGAGAGGTTCCGACATGATCCTACCTGACTAGCAGCATGAGCAAAAGACAACATGAATGTGGTTGCTGCTTGGGTGCAACTAAAGTGAGTATTTATAATATTTCAAAGCTGTGTTTGTAAGGCAAAGTTTTGTGTGGTTCAATGTAAATTTACTTTGTTACTGGTACATGTGATAGCATTGTTGCTACAATAGACTATACAATGGAACACAACAACTCTATAGGGCTGCTATTTTACAAAGCCAACAGTGACGTGCTAGACTACTGTTGCTCAAAACTGACTTTACAGACGAGATATGGGACTGCGGGCATCAATTAATTATCTTTATGGAATTCAATAGAAAAGGACTAAGAGTTGTGTTATTCATTTATATAAATTCTACTTTAAGATCTTAATAAAAATAGAATGTATGATTTTAGTAATTCTGCTTACATTTTTTTGTTTCCGTTGGTTGAGTGCTTGTGCTGTTGACTAATACTACCAAATTGTGAATCAATAGATGCAATATACAACCAGCTGAATTTGTAAGGGATGGGCTGTGTGGTATTTTCTATATTAAAATACATGTTTAACCAATATTATAATGCCGGTGACTAAATTCATGTCACTGCTGTAATGTTTAGGGATTGATTATGCTTCCATATTTAAAGTAGAGAAATCACGGTTTTGTTAGGAGTCTATATTTATAGGGGATTGTTAATGACACGCCCGATTCGGTTAAGGGGTGTCATTTTGTTAAGGGGAAACCGACGGTGGAAAATTTGTTAAAAGGCAACATCAGGCAAACTTTTACAGGACAAAAATAACCCTGTAAAAACGGTAAGAGTATACCGTTTTTATTTAATAAAAACGGTTTCATTAGAAATTTTTTTCTATCTTTACAAGAAACTTTAACAAACAACGAAAACGGTAAGAGTATACCGTTTTCAGATTAAGGGTATTTTGGTCTTATTATTGCGAATTGTTAAGGGGTGTCTAGCCTGTAGTGTACGCCCCTTAACAAAATTTTAAAAAGTGATTTTCGTGACACCCCTTAACCAAAAACGGGGTGTCATTAACAATCCCCTATTTATATTGTTTGTCTGATTTCAAGTCATTACATGTGTGTGCCTCTTATGGTTTTGTTTTGTTCTTCATTGTTTTGCATTGTAAACCACATGAGTACGGTGATGTTGTATGAATAGATTAAAGTTATAAAATAGGATTATGCTAACTTGAGCTATCCTCATCTCTCAACCATTTTTATTTCTGAACCCCTAATATGAATTTCCTTGACAGTTGATTTACACACACACGGAGAGCAGATGGAATCGAATGCGGTGCTCAGGTTTTGGAAAGGATTAAGAATCCAGGACAACCCAACACTTGAATTTGCTTTAAGCGGATCCAAGTTTCTTTTCCCAAATTATCGTTTGGGCCCGCACTACTTTTGATTCAGATCTGACAGAGTTTTCTTCTATACAGCCTTTTTGTTCTTGATTTCAATCTGAAATGTCTTGGGTTGAGATTTTATTATCCTTAAAGGGGGAGCCTTCTGGCGTTGTCTCAAAGATTTTGAAAGATGTCAGTTTTTACGTTTTAACTATTATTATTTCCTAATATAGTATGTACAGACTACTATTTTTTCTATTTTAATATTTCTATATTTCCTGTTTTATTATTTCGTATTTGAAGAACGAACAGAGGTGCATACATTACAACTCCTGCATTGTTAAGAATAGTTGTACAAACTATGGTTTTATGAAAAAAAACTATAATTTGTCTATTTACAACATTTAATGTTTAGCTGAATAGGATTGCAAAATGTGCGCTGAATTTCCAGTTAAATACGGTAATGGCAGCATCATATTGGCACCATGTTCTACATTTCACATATCTCAATTGATATAATATTTAATTACCAAAGTGTAATGATTATTCTTTTCATTCACACATAATAATTATATTAAACCGATTTTCTAACTGAACATAAATCAAATATGCTAAACGACAGATTGTAAATAGATCAAGCTACATCAAAAATTGTTTATCAATGAAGTGATAATTATTTTTATTTATAGAACATTTTGGTGGCAACGGCCTAAAATAGGCATGAATATGTGTTATGAGGACTAAGATTCCGTTAAACAAAAATGTTTGTAAAATCCTTTTGCTCAATTCCCTTTTAATAATAATTTAAGTCACTTTATGAATAATAAAACTATATACCATACCACAACAAAAAATATATGAAACATCTGATTTTACTATTCTTAAAACAATAATATGCAACATTGGACGCATCACTACCCGTGTGCGTAGCACGGGCCACTCACTAGTTGTTAAATGAATTCCATTATTTGATAAGTGATGAATTGTTAAGGCTAGAACAAAATTAGCCCCCCTTAAGCATAAGTCTGACTATACTGGCATGAATTCAAATACCTTAACATAAGTCAAACCATTACTTTTTAACACTTCTTAGTCTAATAAGATACGTGAATAATTAATTCTGCAAATTGCAAAATAAATTTAGAAATAATATACAGTGACTTTCTATAATTCAACTTAAAAGGAAAATAAAAAGAAATAACAATAAGACGAAGTTTCACCTCTTTCAACTCCCCCTAATTCAAACAAAGTTCATATAATCTCATTAATCCAATTTAAATCTTGCATTTATCACTCATATATATATATATATATATATATATATATATATATATATATATATATATATATATATATATATATATATATATATATATATGTGTATATATATATATAACGATAATTACAGTTGCATGTGCCTTATATTTGTTGATATAAATAGCGTAGATGATTCCAGGCAAGTATCCATAGAAAGTGAATATCAAACATTTTCAAAACTCAGCCTGGAATTACGAGAAGTAATTAACAAATTAAAATATAGTTAATCGTTGCATGTCTAATTAATTAAGGTTACGAGGAGCAGTTTAGTCCATGCTTGTTTTAAAATAAAAAAAACCAAACCCTCCCTTAACAATTTTTTTTTAGGTGGAGTCCCCTTAAAAATCCCCCTCCCCCCAACCAAAAGTGGAGTCCCTTTAACAATCCCCCAAAATAAATTAGTCTTCCCTTAAACATATAAATTATAATTCCGATATTAACTCCTATAATCTTCATTAATAAAAACCATGAAACCTAAACCTTAATTAATACTTACCATTTAAAGCTGCACGTAAAATTAAATGTGTGGTGCTATGGGCACCTCAATATGTTCTTCCTAATACCGCAATTTAAAAAAATATATAACTCATTAAATCTTGTGTGTTTCCTAATACCACATTACATTTCTATTCCAATCTTTCACTCAACCGTTATTTGCCAAAATAGTCACGTACTCTGCCCTAATATGAAAAATCTAATCTCTCTTAAGCAATAGAATCGTTGTCTTCTTCATCTTTCTCGTGGCAAAATTCAAATTCGAACACGGTAATCTCTCTTTTGTTTGGTAATCTGAAAACCCAGTAGTTATCCTTTGTGTTATCTTTGTGATTGAATTGATTGGGACACAGTTTTCTTGCCTCTTCTCGTCATCGTTTGAGTCGATTTTTTTTATTTTTTTTATTTTTGCAGATCGTGTTTAACTTAGGGTTTTCGAAAGCAATGACAGCGAGATGGAGAAATAGGAGAAATACAGTGGTAGCCCCTATTATTAATTGATTGGTATTAGGAAGAGGAGAATATATTATTTTGTGGTATTTTTTAGTTGCGGTAGTAGGAAGAACATATTAGGGTGCTCTTAGCACCATACAAATTAAAAACAAAAAACAGATATAATTAATGTACTAGAAACACAATAAAGTTCTATGGGAGATCGAAAGGCATCAAATCAGTTAATTAATTGTAATTTCATATTGGAATTGATATTTTTCAATTTAAATTAAATGCAGAAACGAAAATGTTGATCTAACTGCAGCGTATTTTATATTGTTTTTTATTTTGTCAATGATTTTTTTTTAATTGTTCTTTTTATTTGTAGAAGCACGCATTTGTAATTTATGCTGAATTTAGTACGTTGGATTTTAATATAAATGACGAGCTAAGGACATTTAGGTCACATTTTCTTTTTCTTTTCAAATAATCTAGACCCCCTTAACAAAAAGAAATTACGTTGGAGTCCCCCTTAAAATTATCCTCCCCTTAAGCAAATGTAGAGTTCCTTTTACAATCCCCTTGATAAATAAAATATAAATGAACGGGTACAAGATGCTGCTCCGTTCTTTTTGTTGACATGTTGCGTGTGTGAAATCATCAGGTACAAGCTATACCCGAACCGAGGCCCGTTATACCCGCAGTAACATGTGTCATGTTGGTTTTAAAGTGCAGCAATTCATGTTTTCTACCCATACTAACCCGACCCGAATAAACTCATTGGACCCGAGTCGTTGCTTACCCGAGACCCGCCGAGTCAGGTCGGGTAGAATTGCCAGTTCAATGCGCACACATGCATTTGTGTACATATACATAACATCTGAACCATAAGGGATGTCGTGTAAAAGGTAATTTAATTCATGTTGAATGCATTAATGACAATCAGAGGCAGTTTTAAAAGAGTCCTGCTGCAAAACCTCGGTAAAATAGTTACAACGAGGCTGCAAGAAATGAATTACAATTTTAGTTGGTTACAGGTATATCTATGTATATGCATATTTACACATGCGTGTCTATATATATATATATATATATATATATATATATATATATATATATATACATACACATGTATATATATAACATTCAATGGCACCCCAAACAATGCAGCACCCCAAATGCCCCTTGATTTCCACCACAAGTTTCCCCTTTCTCTTTTTTCACACATTCTCTCTCCTTCCACTTATAGAGAACTTGTGGTGGAAATCAGGGGGCATTTGGGGTGCTGCACTATTTGGGATGTCATTGAACACTCATCATATATGGGAGGGTTGTGTGTGTCATCATGTGCAAAATAAAATTGAGGCTTGGCAATCAAAATTATTGAGTTTAGCAGGCCGGGCTGAATTGATTAACTCTGTTATTACACCTACAATCTATATTGGATTTTTTTATATCAAGTTCCTAAATTCACTCTTGATAAATTGCAAGCAATCTGTGCGAATTTTTTGGGGTGATTCTAAACACAAAGTGGCTTGGCATTTGTTGTGTAGACCAAAACATGAAGGGGGTGGGTTTCAAGTTGCTAACTGATTTGAAAAAGGCTGCCAGCATAAAACTTATGTGGAATTATTTATCTAAATATAACCTATGGAGTAGATGGCTACGGAGAAGATACTGTCATAATAAAGAATTTTGGAGCACGCCAATAGACAATAATGCTTCCATAACGTGGAAAGCATCACTGAGATTGAGAACGTCATCAAAGCAACTTTTTAATAAAGTAATAATCAACGGAACACATACCTCTCTCTGGTTCGAGCCGCGGCTTAACTATAAGTGTCTCATTGATCTTTTGGGGTTTCATCGATTTCAGTTACTTGGTAGTCAGCAGGAGACCGTTAGTTCTATCATCAGACAGTCTTGCTTTATGCCTCTGAGTCATCCTGCAACCAGGGAAGTGCTATCTAAATTCGACAATATTTCTATTTTCCCTAATAAACAAGAAGATAAATATGAATGGTATGATAATGGTGAGTTTTCATTTCATCGAGCATGGGATAAAATTAGAAATAGAGGTGAAGTGATTCCTATATATGAAGTGATATGGCATCCAAAGTGTAGCAAGCGTATGTCCTTCATGTCCTATCTTGCGGCGTTGGATCGATTAAATACTAAATCAAGGCTTCATCGATATTGTATTATTACAAACACCTTATGTTCTTTATGTAACCAACAAGAGGAGACTACACAGCATCTCTTTTTTGAGTGTGGATATTCGGCTTACATTTGGGGATCGCTGCAACTAAAACTTAGTCTAAACCCTAACGTCATGACTAGCTATGAGGAAGAAGCGAAGCTTTTGCTTTCTAATTTCAGACGAAAAGACCAACGTCGAGATTTAGCATTTGGGGCTTTTACGTCTACAACCTATTTCTTATGGGAGGAGAGAAATGCTAGAGTTTTTGCCAATAAATCAATGCCTAATTCGGTGAAATTGACACAGATAAAGAGAGAAATCCATTACATGATAAATGGCAATGGCAGTAAGTCATCAAGAACGGCTTCGAACCTCAGATTCTTGGAGCGTTGGGGAGTAGAGCTGAAAGATACATGATAGCGATAGTGAATAAGCTTTGAAAGGTGTTGAAGTGTAACACCCCACCTCCGCCAGGGTCACTCGCAAAGGAATGCACTGGCTTTGGAGGGGCATTATTGGTAAACATGCATAATGATATAGTAAGGCAGGACATGACATATATATATATGTAAATAACAGAGTAAGTAAATAAAACAGCGGAAGATTTAAAAACCATTTCAAAACACAAGTCTGGTACATCAAAATGTCAATTTCCCAAAATTACAAGTCTAGATAAATACATCATCTGATAAACTGAAATACATAAGTGCTATCCCCAAATAAGAGTGATAAACCATAGCGGCTCAAGTCCAAAGCATACTTGAGCTATCCAAGGAAGCAGCTAAAATCCAAGCTAGGCTCCAGTATTCCCTCCCTGAGAACCTTGGGGGGGAAACGGAAGAAAAGAGGCGAAACAAAACGGGTCAGTCAAAAAGACTGAGTAAGCCCTGCTACGATCAGTCTATAAACTAATAAAGTTAACATCATGATGGAAACTGAGATGATCATAGATAACAACATACTGGCATGATAAATCAACTACAAGACAGATAGAGGTGTCATCGCATAAAACAAGGTTAAGTTTTGCACCACGGTGTACTAGTAAACCAACATAACAGGTATTGATCCCTTAGCCCAAACTTTGGCCTAATAACATGAAGTGACCTAAATAAAAGGTCCAGCCCACGGTCTAGTCGATCGGCTCCCTATAAACCTAACACGTCAAGTGTTGGTGTCCATATGGCCCACGTATGGATGTAGTTAGACTGTGCTGGGTCCCCCTTTTGGGTGTATCAAGCCCTCAGATGTCAACCCCAGACACTTAAGCAATAATGCACAGCTCTAATCTACTGGTACCCGTGCCTCGAGTTTGTCCAATATCGGACTACGTGCACGTCCGTAGCCCGCCGAACCCGCACCGCTGTACCACTCGGCCATCGCCCTTTGGTCGCTTACATCTGCCAGTAATCGTGCCCCGCCCTAGCCTAGCTTCTAGGGTTGTGTATGATACCAAACTGGGATTACTGTTAGAACAGACCACGTTGCTAGGGTTTCCCAAGAGGGTTAAGTGTGATTTAACCCTTCACTAATCCTGGATTAAACTGGTTAAGTGTGGCTTAACCCCATTCTAATCCCTTGAGCTCCCAAATGGATTAAACCAGTTAAGTGTAACCAATGGTTCACGACTTAACCACATTCTAATCCCTCGAATCCCCAAATTGGTTAAGTATTAGTGGACCCTGACTTAACCCTAATCATGAGGCATTAATTAATTTAATGCACCTCAACCTCTCACATTAGACCTCGTTGTGGTTACTAGTTAGGCCGGGCGGGTCCGGGTAGCTTTACACCACAACTTGGTCTAACCTCGGGTCTTGGCACCCCATGACCAACTTCTCACATTGGGTCGTATTGTTTGTAGCCACTAGTTAAGCCGGTCGGTTCCGGGTAGGATTACGCTACAAACTCAACCCAACCTCGAGTTGGCCACACTTATGTTTTCTAAGTGTCATGTCCACTTTATTTCAAAACATAATCACAAGTCAAACAATTACTTGGGTAGACCTAACTTAATAGGTAAATTCCCAAGGGGTAGACCTAACTTAATAGGTAAATTCCCAATCTTGTATTTCCATGTATTTTAAGTTTACCCCAAAACCCCCAACGTCATTCTATCGCTTACATATTCGTAGTAACGCATAAGGGATAGGAAGAGGGAACTTGGCACAACATATATGATAAACTTGCACAACAATCATGCATAACATGTTAGACTTGCACAACTTAGCATAGTGATCTTGCATATTACCATAAAACATGCACAACTTGTCAAAACATGCACAACTTGTCATCTTAAACTTGCATAAGTATGCATAACTTGTCAAAACATGCCCAACTTGTCAAAACATGCACAACTTGTCCTTTTAAACTTGCATAAGTATGCATAACTTGTCAAAACATGCCCAACTTGTCAAAACATGCACAACTTGTCCTTTTAAACTTGCATAAGTATGCATAACTTGTCAAAACATGCCCAACTTGTCAAAACATGCACAACTTGTCCTTTTAAACTTGCATAAACATGCATAACTTAATAAACATACAAATCATGGCTTAACAACCTTGCATAAACATGCATAACTTATAAATCTTGCAAATCATGGCTTAACAACCTTGCATAAACATGCATAACTTAATAAACATACAAATCATGGCTTAACAACCTTGCATAAACATGCATAACTTATAAATCTTGCAAATCATGGCTTAACAACCTTGCATAAACATGCATAACTTATAAATCTTGCAAATCATGGCTTAACAACCTTGCATAAACATGCATAACTTAATAAACATACAAATCATGGCTTAACAACCTTGCTAAACATGCATAACTTATAAATCTTGCAAATCATGGCTTAGTTTACATGCATAACTTATAAATCTTGCAAATCATGGCTTAGTTTACATGCATAACTTAATAGACATACAAATCATGGCTTAATACCTTTGCATAACATGCACAACTCAATAAACATACATAAACCCCCAACTTTCATCACACATTAACTTTATAGTTTCTTAGATGAGGGTAAGAGGGCTTACAATGCTTATGCGGACTCAAATGAGTATAACCAATGCAAGAAACCCCTTATGCAACTAATTAAAACCCCCAAATGCAAGCAAACTTGATCAAGACTCCTCCTTTTTGATGCCAATAGAAAAACAAGCCTTTAATGCAAGCTAAGGAGGATCATACAAGCCTAAATATGCTTGTATGCATGGAAAATTACTTAGGAATTAAATTAGGAATTGTATGAAGAGGGTGGAGGCCATGAGAGTTTAGATTTTGGCGTAGTTTAGTTACTAGATTGAATAATGAATGATTTAGGGTAGGTTAGGGCCTTATTTATAGATTAGGTTAGTGATTTGAACCATAGGATTAACCCTAGATTCAATTAGGGCCATCAGATCCCGGAACTCTCTAGAAACCAGCCACAAGTCCCAACCCAAATGGTGCACCAGGCTAATCAGCCGGGCACCCCCTGTCGACAGGGCTGTCGACATGCCTAGACCCCTGTCGATAGGCCTGTCGACATGGGGTCCTGGGCGGGATTTTTCCCGCCTTGGCCCAGCTGGCCCAAACCCTTGTTTTTAATTTAAATTTAAATCTGTTTTAATTATGGAAATTTCTGAAAATTTCCATGGGCCTTAACTGGGTCATACGGACTCCGATTTTCGAAAACTCGGACTCTATTTCGCGTATTTTTCCGAGACGAACGCAATGGCATAGCCCGTTTCCCTTGATTCACATTTTATAATTTAATTCTGCCTCAATTCATGTTATTACAGGTTATTAAAAATACGGGTTGTTACATTCTCCCCTCCTTAAAGGATTTCGTCCCCGAAATCTTCAAGTTAGGAAGAACGTATCCTACCATCCAATCATCCATCTACTCAAAGCATCATCCACGAGCAATCATTGTCCTTAAAAGATTCTAAATGCTGGATGAACATATGCAAAAGTGTGTGTATATGTACTTACCTAATGCAAAAATCAGGCGGTTACTGATACAGTAAACCTCCTTAATGCATATGTATGTAAATCAGGCGGCTACTGATACAGTAAACCTCCTTAATGCATATGTATGTCGGTGAAATGAATCCATATGTATGCAGATTCCTAAATTCATAGTATCTATATGAGTGCACATAACATTCATCCATATGCAACATCCATGTGATAACACAACAAGTTTCAACCATGAATAAGTGTAAGCACTCATGCATATGCAACATGAAGAGTGTGAGAGCCGATCTAGTGCCTAATCGTGTATAATGCATCCACGAGCAACCACTTGCAAACACTTGCAACCACTTGCAACCATCAAACATAACATGTTTCAAACACATGTTTCAACCAAAGGGTTCTACCTAAGGTTCTCATGATAAGATAGACACGATAAACTAGATAAACTAGATAAACTCCTTTTTGGATTATAAGAAATCCATTCAAACTTAGACATATAGTACTAACCGATGAGCCTTAACCCCCATTGTGGAGTTTACAACAGAAATAAGATCGAGGATGGGACCGAGAGGATATATGCAAAAGACAACTTGCAAGCAAGCTCCATAGGAAAACGAGGATCAAGGATGCACTCCTAAAAAGGGACATGATGCGCGTATCTAATCTTCACTCTTCTTAGTCACGTTTCCTTGAGCTTAACTCCATTGTGTTTTGACTATCTTCCATTTCATGATTCCTTGGCTTCCTAACTCCTATTTCCCAAATTCGAGTTGGAACTCATTTCATTATTGCCTCTCGTCTTTCTTTCCCACTTATTCTTCTTTTCTGTATACTTGGCTTAAACATAATATAACCTCATGATTTCATGCAAGCTCTCCAAAATCCTGGATCTCGTCCTCTTACATTAAGGTATTCCATGCAGCAGAACTTTTCTTGGAAATACCACTCCACGTTGCCAATTGTCCTTATAAACATGATTTCCTATAACTCAGGTTTAATTGACATGAACCATCCGCCTATAGGTCGTACCTAGATTCAGTTGCCTACCTATGGCTTTCTGTAGGTTATTTCAAAACTGGACAACTTCTTGAGGGTAAACCGTTGCTAACCATGATGCAGTCCTCTTGCTCTTCACCGGACTGAAATGAGCACTCTTCGTAAGTCTACCCACATACCCGTATTCCATTTCTTTGATCCAGGTAATTTATCCATCTAATCTATCGAGATGTTTTCACACTCCCCTTGCGAAACTTCCAATGGAGGTAATGGCCCACTGGGCTTCTATGACTTGGCCTCAACCTGGTGGCACAACATGTATTCCGAAACCAACTCGGCCACCTCCTCGAGTGATGCACATCTTCAAGAACCTTCTTTACCAAGTCTTTCACTCGAGGAACACATAATCTCTTGTCGCGCCTTAGTCATCCTTTGTCATCTATAATATATATCCAGCGAGGTGACTTAACATTTCGCCTCGAATCAACCGGTCCATGTTCTGGACCAACTGCGGGTTTTCTTCCTGTGAAACCCCCTTCTTGATCCAGAAGAGTAAGTCTATGCTCCGGGAATGCTAACTAACTAGCCAAACGGAGAAAGCTTCCTACTTCAATTGCCCTTCTCGGAGCCTTCCGGTCACAGACCGCAGCTACTTTAGAGGAATCCACCGCTAAGCCTTACTTAGGAACTATATGCCTAAGAAATCCCACTTTTCCTCCAAAATGACATTTGGAGAACTTGACCTCCAACTAGTGGCTCTAAGCGTATCCATCTCCTTCTCGAGATGTCTAACATGCTCTTACTCGTTCTTTTGAGGAGATCAAATATCGTCTACGACGACCCTGACAAACTTGTTCAAGGACTTCCTAAACACCCTACCCATCAAGATCACGTAATATGCGGGTGCATTAGTCAAACCAAATAGTATGACTAACCATTCTAAAATCCATCTAGAGTCCCAAACGTAGTCTTGTCAATTCCATCCTCAGCCATCCTAAGCTGATGGAATCCGGTAGCTAGATCAAAAGAAAACGGATGCTCCTACAAGCTGATCAAACAAATCATTGATCCTTCGTAACGGTTATCTTATGATAATCAACACATAAGCGAAACAAACTGTCCACATCAGTAACGAATACTACTGGAGCACCCTACTCGAGAATGCTTTGTCTCAGGAAGTTCTTCTCAAGCAACTCCTTGACTTGCTTCTTAACTCTCATCTCGTGAGGTCACGTGCCTAACCAGCCACGAAACTGGCTTGGCATTACCAACCAGATAATACGGAAATCTATCCCCAGATATCAGGATGTTCTCGGACCACCCTCACAGCTTGCAAACTATCGATAGACGAGTTGAGGGATTCAAGATAACATAACATGACGGGACCCCTAGGGTTGCTAGAAATTTCTAAGGGTACGGCTGAGGCAAGCCATGAGCCTCACAACCCTATATACAAAAACCCAGAATGGCTCCAAAATAGGACAACCATTCCATGCCCAAAGCCAACCCATATCCCCTGAAGCCGAGAATATAAACATCCCACGAGAATTCTATACTTAAGATAGAAATTTTCAAATCCACTCAGACCATAGACAAATGGGCAGAACCCCCCATTTGGATTTGAAACACATACGGGATCATCAACTACACTAGTACTTAGGTGCAAAACTTTCAACTAGATCAGATGAAATAAAACTATGTGATGTGCCAGAATCAAACAAAGTTCGAACAGGGAAAATCAGAAAATGTAAACAAGATTTTCAACAGAAACACTACCTCTATCATGAGCTGGAAGAACGGGGTTGAGGGGATGAATTCGCCCTCCAGATAGTCCTGCATACTGAGTCCGACCTTGCCCTTGTTTCCTCGGGCAATCCTTGCTGAAATGTCCAAACTCACCACAATCAAAGCATTCGCCCCGCTTTCTCTTCTCCTTTTTCCTACATTCCCTGGCTATATGTCCAACTGCACCACAGAAGTTACATTTCATATTCTTGCCCCTTTTCCCGGAATCTACTCTCTTGCCTTGAGACTCATTCGCCTTGACTTCTTTCTTATCATTGCTACCTTCTTCTTGAAGTAAGGCCAAATTTACTAAACTCTCGAAAGTCGCCCCCAAGGGTATATGAGACAGGGCCAAATCATGTAATGGCTCGTTTAATCCTAGAGCAAAGTGTA
The DNA here is from genome assembly GCA_030737875.1 of Allium sativum. Taxonomy (NCBI): domain Eukaryota; kingdom Viridiplantae; phylum Streptophyta; class Magnoliopsida; order Asparagales; family Amaryllidaceae; genus Allium; species Allium sativum. The sequence goes on along the minus strand of CM060912.1, from coordinate 1,572,640 downwards.
GGGCCTTCTTCTGAGCTGTATTAACCAAGTCTAAATCGCCCTGAGCCAGTTGATTAAACTTATCTATGTATTCCCTAATAGTCATGTCCCCTTGCTTCAATGATAAGAATCTCAGTCCAAACCTTCCTCTAAAGTCATCACAAGTCTCAATTGGCCTGGTCGCGGTGGTGACTACCCACCAACGTGCAGCTTCTTCCTTTAGCAACCATACTGCTAATAAAACCTTCCTGCGGTCACCTATATCAAAGGTGGCTAAAAGATCTTCGGTCTCTTTCAACCAATTCCCTGCTTCTTCAAAAGTCTCTGTTCCATAAAAATTCTTGCCACTCATCCTCTTAAAGTTCTTGCAAGTTTCCGCGAAGTCCGCTTGTGGAGGCTGAGGGGGAAGAGGAACATCAGCTACGGGAGGAGAGGGAGGAACAACGGCCTTGACTGGGGAGACAACATTAGGGACACCCGGGACCGGTGCCGTGACTTCCAAGTACCGACGAAACCAATCGGGTATCGTTACTCCTTTGGGCAAGACGAGATTATCAGACATGCTGGAAACGAAAAGAAAAGAGTTTAAACGAGGAATCAAAGGATAGTGCTAATGGCTTTTGGGGAATAGCCTTTTAAAAATAACTAGACTTTTCTTTGGAAAATACTTTATACTTGGTTTTGAAAGTAGTTTTTCAAAAGTTTTAAAAACCTTTTTATCCCTTCTCGTAAACCTTATGCTCTGATACCAAATGTAACACCCCACCTCCGCCAGGGTCACTCGCAAAGGAATGCACTGGCTTTGGAGGGGCATTATTGGTAAACATGCATAATGATATAGTAAGGCAGGACATGACATATATATATGTAAATAACAGAGTAAGTAAATAAAACAGCGGAAGATTTAAAAACCATTTCAAAACACAAGTCTGGTACATCAAAATGTCAATTTCCCAAAATTACAAGTCTAGATAAATACATCATCTGATAAACTGAAATACATAAGTGCTATCCCCAAATAAGAGTGATAAACCATAGCGGCTCAAGTCCAAAGCATACTTGAGCTATCCAAGGAAGCAGCTAAAATCCAAGCTAGGCTCCAGTATTCCCTCCCTGAGAACCTTGGGGGGGAAACGGAAGAAAAGAGGCGAAACAAAACGGGTCAGTCAAAAAGACTGAGTAAGCCCTGCTACGATCAGTCTATAAACTAATAAAGTTAACATCATGATGGAAACTGAGATGATCATAGATAACAACATACTGGCATGATAAATCAACTACAAGACAGATAGAGGTGTCATCGCATAAAACAAGGTTAAGTTTTGCACCACGGTGTACTAGTAAACCAACATAACAGGTATTGATCCCTTAGCCCAAACTTTGGCCTAATAACATGAAGTGACCTAAATAAAAGGTCCAGCCCACGGTCTAGTCGATCGGCTCCCTATAAACCTAACACGTCAAGTGTTGGTGTCCATATGGCCCACGTATGGATGTAGTTAGACTGTGCTGGGTCCCCCTTTTGGGTGTATCAAGCCCTCAGATGTCAACCCCAGACACTTAAGCAATAATGCACAGCTCTAATCTACTGGTACCCGTGCCTCGAGTTTGTCCAATATCGGACTACGTGCACGTCCGTAGCCCGCCGAACCCGCACCGCTGTACCACTCGGCCATCGCCCTTTGGTCGCTTACATCTGCCAGTAATCGTGCCCCGCCCTAGCCTAGCTTCTAGGGTTGTGTATGATACCAAACTGGGATTACTGTTAGAACAGACCACGTTGCTAGGGTTTCCCAAGAGGGTTAAGTGTGATTTAACCCTTCACTAATCCTGGATTAAACTGGTTAAGTGTGGCTTAACCCCATTCTAATCCCTTGAGCTCCCAAATGGATTAAACTAGTTAAGTGTAACCAATGGTTCACGACTTAACCACATTCTAATCCCTCGAATCCCCAAATTGATTAAGTATTAGTGGACCCTGACTTAACCCTAATCATGAGGCATTAATTAATTTAATGCACCTCAACCTCTCACATTAGACCTCGTTGTGGTTACTAGTTAGGCCGGGCGGGTCCGGGTAGCTTTACACCACAACTTGGTCTAACCTCGGGTCTTGGCACCCCATGACCAACTTCTCACATTGGATCGTATTGTTTGTAGCCACTAGTTAAGCCGGTCGGTTCCGGGTAGGATTACGCTACAAACTCAACCCAACCTCGAGTTGGCCACACTTATGTTTTCTAAGTGTCATGTCCACTTTATTTCAAAACATAATCACAAGTCAAACAATTACTTGGGTAGACCTAACTTAATAGGTAAATTCCCAAGGGGTAGACCTAACTTAATAGGTAAATTCCCAATCTTGTATTTCCATGTATTTTAAGTTTACCCCAAAACCCCCAACGTCATTCTATCGCTTACATATTCGTAGTAACGCATAAGGGATAGGAAGAGGGAACTTGGCACAACATATATGATAAACTTGCACAACAATCATGCATAACATGTTAGACTTGCACAACTTAGCATAGTGATCTTGCATATTACCATAAAACATGCACAACTTGTCAAAACATGCACAACTTGTCATCTTAAACTTGCATAAGTATGCATAACTTGTCAAAACATGCCCAACTTGTCAAAACATGAACAACTTGTCCTTTTAAACTTGCATAAGTATGCATAACTTGTCAAAACATGCCCAACTTGTCAAAACATGCACAACTTGTCCTTTTAAACTTGCATAAGTATGCATAACTTGTCAAAACATGCCCAACTTGTCAAAACATGCACAACTTGTCCTTTTAAACTTGCATAAACATGCATAACTTAATAAACATACAAATCATGGCTTAACAACCTTGCATAAACATGCATAACTTATAAATCTTGCAAATCATGGCTTAACAACCTTGCATAAACATGCATAACTTAATAAACATACAAATCATGGCTTAACAACCTTGCATAAACATGCATAACTTATAAATCTTGCAAATCATGGCTTAACAACCTTGCATAAACATGCATAACTTATAAATCTTGCAAATCATGGCTTAACAACCTTGCATAAACATGCATAACTTAATAAACATACAAATCATGGCTTAACAACCTTGCATAAACATGCATAACTTATAAATCTTGCAAATCATGGCTTAGTTTACATGCATAACTTATAAATCTTGCAAATCATGGCTTAGTTTACATGCATAACTTAATAGACATACAAATCATGGCTTAATACCTTTGCATAACATGCACAACTCAATAAACATACATAAACCCCCAACTTTCATCACACATTAACTTTATAGTTTCTAAAATGAGGGTAAGAGGGCTTACAATGCTTATGCGGACTCAAATGAGTATAACCAATGCAAGAAACCCCTTATGCAACTAATTAAAACCCCCAAATGCAAGCAAACTTGATCAAGACTCCTCCTTTTTGATGCCAATAGAAAAACAAGCCTTTAATGCAAGCTAAGGAGGATCATACAAGCCTAAATATGCTTGTATGCATGGAAAATTACTTAGGAATTAAATTAGGAATTGTATGAAGAGGGTGGAGGCCATGAGAGTTTAGATTTTGGCATAGTTTAGTTACTAGATTGAATAATGAATGATTTAGGGTAGGTTAGGGCCTTATTTATAGATTAGGTTAGTGATTTGAACCATAGGATTAACCCTAGATTCAATTAGGGCCATCAGATCCCGGAACTCTCTAGAAACCAGCCACAAGTCCCAACCCCAATAAAAAATGGTGCACCAGGCTAATCAGCCGGGCACCCCCTGTCGACAGGGCTGTCGACATGCCTAGACCCCTGTTGACAGGCCTGTCGACATGGGGTCCTGGGCGGGATTTTTCCCGCCTTGGCCCAGCTGGCCCAAACCCTTGTTTTTAATTTAAATTTAAATCTGTTTTAATTATGGAAATTTCTGAAAACTTCCATGGGCCTTAACTGGGTCATACGGACTCCGATTTTCGAAAACTCGGACTCTATTTCGCGTATTTTTCCGAGACGAACGCAATGGCATAGCCCGTTTCCCTTGATTCACATTTTATAATTTAATTCTGCCTCAATTCATGTTATTACAGGTTATTAAAAATACGGGTTGTTACATGAAGGGTCGTGGGCCTATTCAGGATTTTTAGTATTGTTTGTAAGGTGTTGAAGGGTCGTGGGCCTGTTGGCTTTTTAGTATGGTTGTTTGGTTTTTTTCTTTTGATTGTAATGTATTGTGGCATTTTCAGTTATTAATAAAGCACACCAATTTTCAAATATACATATATATATATGTGTGTATATATATATGTATGTATGTGTGTGTGTGGGTGTGTGCGCGCGCGCGTGTGTGTGTACGTATACAAAACATCAGAACCATAAGGGCAATCAAGTAAAGGGTAATTTAGTTCATACTGAATGCATCGGTGACAATCCAAGGCACGAGTGGTCTTGCTCCAAAACCTCTACTGCATCTGATAATTATGCAAATGGACACCTAGATATTTTGGTATGAATTATAACAAGCATGCATATAACATGCTAATTTCAAATGATAGTAACTAGTTGTTAGACTATTGCTTATTATATAAAGCACGTTTTGAATATTTTATTTGCTTTACAAACTTGAAATGTTAAACAAATGTAAATATATTTGACATTATGGTCAACTTATTTTTAACTTTGTTTTTTTTACAGATGTTAACAATCGCTTATAGCTTTCGTAGTTTAATCAATTAACTTTATATGTTAGTATTACGAGTAACCAAAAACATATAAATAATGATTTCAAAATTGAACTTTGATATACTTTATCAGGTTCATCATAAGCAAAGTCTGAGATCAATGATCAACTGCATTCCTCTTACTAAACTTGGATTATACATATGCAATATTGAGTTCCTTTCGGTTCTTCGTGCCTCTATGGATATTAACATGTCTTAATCATAAAATCATCTCTAAAAGCAGTTCCTTCATTTAACCTCCCCTTTATCTCTTTCAATATCCTCTGTCAAATATTTGCACACACGTTTAAATTAAGTGATTTAGTTATCTAAAAAAATAAAGAAGATGTCATCTTCCCAGTTCTCAATCCTACAAATTCTCTTAGTGGAATGTTCCAACCCAACCCAAACCAGTTATTTAAATTAGACCATATGTAGTTCCAACAGTTAATAGTATTTTTAGTTATCTAAAAAAAATTAATTTCAGTTTGAATTTATGTTAAATGCCAAATATAGTTATACAACGTGTTTTTAAAGAAGTATGTCATGCATTACAAGTTGTAGAATTTTATAACATGCCATGGAAAATATGCCCTACAGCCTAGAAAACTTCAAACTGATGCATATACATTTGTGTTTGGATTTAACCCAACATCGGTTAACTTTGAGTACTTAGTATTTCTGTATCGATATACAATAAATTTTAAATTAACTTTGAAAACCATAAGGGCTTCCTTTATTTGGCATTGTGTGATTCGGGCAACTCTCATTATCTCATATATTATATTATATGAAAGCACAATATTTATATGAAGGCCTTTCGGTTTCAGTTTTCTCAAAATCCCACACATTACCATGTGTCACGGTTGTTTAATTGTCTTAAATTTGTATTGCTTTAGCTTATTGTAATTATTTATTAAAAGAATCCTAATAGACTCATTAATGTTTTTTAAATTATTTTCCTACTATACATTTAAAAGAAATATCAATCTGCACATTTCTCATTTTATGATTCTCACTTCCATTTCATTTTCTCACAATATTGTCTTTTTTCACTTTTTTATGCACGCTACAATTAGAAAAAATTATAACCCTGCCTAAATCAAATTAGAAATATGTATATATTATATTATATGAAAGATTAATATTCATGTAAAGATCTTTTAGTTTCTTTTTTCAGAAAAATCTCATATGTTGTCATGTATCACGGTAGCTTAATAGCCTTAAATTTATCGTTATGTTTTCCTATTGCAGTTATTTTTTAAAAGCATTTTAATGGACTCATTAATGTTTTGTATATTATCTTCTATTACACATTTTAAAAGAAATATCAATGATCAAATTTGTCAATTTTTTAATTATTTCATTTCCATTTCATTTTCTCATAATATGTCATCTTTTAAAAAGAAATATCAATATGCACATTTGTCAATTTTTAATTCTATTGCTTCCATTTCACTTACTCACAGTATAGTCTTTTTTTCTTTCCCAATTTTCTATGCACGTCATAGTTAAAAAAATATTCTAATCTCAACCTAAATCAAATTAGAAATCTACCTATTACATTATATGAAAGATCAATATTATATAAAGACCTTTTAGTTTCAATGTTCTCAAAAATCCCACATGTTGCCATGTATCACGGCAGTTTAATAGTCTTAAATTTATCATTACTTTTGCTTATTGTGCTTATTTCTTAAAAAAATTGTGATGGACCTATTAATGTTTTATAGATTATCTTCCTAATACACATATTAAAAGAAATATCAATAAGCATATTTATCATTTTTTTTAATCATTTCATTTGCTCACAATATGTCTATTTTCCATTTTCCATGCATGCTAAGTTAAAAAAAAATCTAATCCCAACCTAAATCAACTTTAAAAAAATCCGAGTGATTTTTAGTCAAGTTCTTCAATTATTTATTTTAACAACAAATTGATTGAATTGGTTATTGGTTTTTTGTTTCATATTCAACATTATGTATTCAACAAGAAATTGATTTTATTCATACATAACAGCAGTTGTCCTACCAGAAATATTTTCAATTTCATTACTTTTTAGGAAATTTAATTTAAAGATCCCCGAAAAAACTAAATGGTTCTTTCGGGGTTGATTAAAAGGATAGACCTTTATTTTATTTTTATTTAATCTGATGTTCATTTCATAGTTTTTGTTCTAATTTTTTCTTCATAATTTAAGGTTAGGTTTTCTGTTTGTACGATTATGGGTATTTTCTCTTTATAGGTCACTGAATTGATAAGTAACTGATAGCATAGAATCTCCATTGATTTGTAATGCACATTAAAAATAAAATTGAAAACTTTGGTTTATTCTCAAGTTTTGTATAATTGTTGACTTTCACCTTTTTTCATATGGGAAGATTTTACCTTATTTTAAGCTCATTTATTTTAAACCGAATAATTGGTTCATCACTTAATCGGTATCAACTCCACTTTTGATATTCAATCTTTCCTACTTTTAACTTATGTAATTGTATAAGACAATAAACATAGTAAGAACATTATATATGAAGTAAAATAATTTTTAAATAATAAACTTTTATTAAGAATGGAGTATGGAACTTTGAAAATTGGTTAGATGTTTGATTCTAAATAAGTGTTTTATAAACATTTTTTTATATAAATTTTTTGTACTATGGTATACATAAGCATATTTGCTAAATACTAAAGATAACATTAATGCCTAGAATACATAATTATACATACTTGAATGTTTTATAAATCTTTTACTTTATATAATTACCCAAAAAAATAGTTCTTTTGTATTTTTATTTCCATATACAACAATCATGCATTTTTTATTTCATTATTATTTACGTATATGAAGGCATTTATCATCAACCGATTTTTCCACTTCCATCTCATTTGTGTATAATATTGTCCCTTAAGCTCTGCTAATATTATGAAGTTATCATTTTCCAATTTCATGCTTTCACTATTATATTTTAATGGAAAAATAATCCAATGACCTCTGCCAAAAACTTATACTACTGGTTCAACCGGTTTTAATGAAAAGGTTAGGCTACTTTATTATTATTGTAGTTTACTCACAGTATATTCTTTTTTTCTTTTCCGGTTTTCTACCTACATTGGAGTTAGAAAATATTCTAATCCCACCCTAAATCAAATTAAAAATCCATTTATTATATTATATGAAAGATCAATATTATCTAAAGACCTTTCAGTTCCAATATTCTCAAAAATCCCACGCGTTGTGATGTATCATGATAGTTTAATAGTCTTAAATTTATCACTACTTTTGCTTATTGTGGTTATTTCTTAAGAAGAATTCTAATGGACCCATTAATGTTTTGTAAATTATCTTCCTATTACACACATGTCATTTTTTAATCATTTCATTTGCTCGTAACATGTTTTTTTTTCCATTTAACTATGCATGTTAAGCTAACAAAAAAAATCTAATCCCAACCTAAATTAACTTAAAAAAAGAATGATTTTTAGTTAATTTCTTAAATTATTTATTTTAACAACAAATTAATTGAATTGGTTCTTAGTTTTTCGCTTTATATTTAACATTATGTATTTAATAAGAAAATGATTTTATTCATACCTAATAGCAATTGAGTTCCTAAAATTATTTTCAATTATATTACTTTTTAGGAAAATTAATCTGAAGATCCCCAAAAAAACTAACTTGTTTATTTACAGTTGTAATAAAGACAAAATTGGTACCTTATTAAAATGATATAAAAAAGCAAATAACGTTGTGTTATTTCCCTAAAGAATTGTTATATTAAAACCATCAGAATCACTATATTTCCCTCCAAGTGATCTTGACTTAAGAGCTATTAATTACTTACGGAAACAAGTTTAAAATCCAAAATGAAAAGTCACAAGCAGAACTAATCTCAACAAAAATATCATGCATATTTCACCTTGCAACGTCATAGGAAACTGATTACATGGCACATCAAGGAAACCCACATAGGAAAACAAAACGATTGAAAATTGCAAAACTGTAAACATGAAACGGGAAATATCAAGGAAAATATAAAGAATAAATGAATCAAGAAGTGCATCAATTGTAGCCTAAGCATTCATTTCAGTAGGGAGTATAGGTACGTTATAACACCTACAAGGAAAAAAGATGGAAATACAATGATAACTAAAATTTTACATTAATTTTATTGAAATAAAATTAAAAACATTTGGCATTAAATGATATAATGTAGAAATCATCCATACTCATCTAGTCAGAATTTTTTTTCCTCTTTATTACAACTTAAATCTCTATGGTAATCCCTTTTGGGATTGAGAACAATTCAAAAGTAATGTTTAAATTATTTATAAATCTCTTCAAATTGAAATGAGGAAAGGATTACACGATAAAAGTGAAGTATGTAGAAAATATACTGGTAAAATAAATAAGGTGGATCTATAAAGACGGGGTAAGTTTAAGCTTTATATCAATTAACTCTCCTTTTTATAAAGCCGTTACATTTTGGACTTAGTTACTCACTCGTCAAGGCGCATGGCACGAGAGATGATTAGATTATTTAGGAATCGAGTACAAATAATAAAATAAGACTATGAAAAGCCGAACAGACTCCGTTTTAGCATTGGAATTGAATAAGTGTTGAAACACACTGTAAGCCAAACCAGATCACATAACCACATAGATCGAAATTGAAATGAAGTAAAAGCATCAAATTGGTGCTTTGGAATTGGGAACTAAACATGCAAACATAATACGATATGTTAGGTTTGGTTTCAAATTGGCCAACAGGTCAGAATCTGGATCAGCACCAATCTAGATTGTCCAGGTTGAACCGGCCAAGATCGACCTGATTTAGGTCAATCTGATCATGTCTCCAACAACGTCGGTGCCTTATGTTCTCCACTACATCTACTCACCTCAATGTCGATCTGAAACCACCTATATTTATAAATACAGACCCAGGGCTCTTATTTAGGAGAATTTTTTAGCTTTTGAACGTCCAAACTCTGCCAAATCCGAGATTTGTCCATTTTTTCTGTTTGCACCAAAAATAGCTCAAACATCAAGGGTACAAGAATTGTACTTCACCGATGTGGTTAGAAAGTGAATGGAGCCGTACTCAATTAGAAGCTTACAGTAAAAATGTTAGGAAAGTAAAATGGAGACAGAATTTATAGTGGTTCATCCCTAAGCTAGGCCTACGTCCACTATAATTGTAGTTTGCATTATCATGACCATGATTACAAAGCATATAAACCCTCTTTATACATGCAACCTCTCTCTTTTACAAAATATTCTCTTCCTCACATATAGATCTCACTCAAGATTTACGAAATTTGATGGAGGAATAGTGGAATCCGCGAAAAAGAAGGACGGATGAGCAACGAAGGAGGAGGATATCTTTGATTTCTTTTACTTATAAGATCTCAATGTCTGCCATGGCTGGATGGATGAATATCCTTCAAGCGGAGATGATGATGATTGGAATACTTAAGGATTGGTGGAGGGAAGAAATATACAGCACTTTGTGCTGGAAAAAAGGTCCCCCTTTATGATGGAAGCCATGGCCTATTTATATATGAGCTCCCCTGAAGAAATGAGTTAAGGTCCATATATGCAGGCTACGGGTCGCTTGTTCCGTTAATTACTAAAATGCCACTACTTAGCTGTAACCAATTGTCGATAGCTGTATCCAGCTGTTATATGTGAGCAACTTCATAAGAGTGAGGGACTTTGTGTTAGTGAGCTACTTGGTGTGAGTGAGCGACTTCATAGATCCGAGCAGTTTGGGCGAGTTTTCAGGTGATGAGTACTCGAGCGATTGGCCAGAGGTCCTGTGTTGGTGTATAGGCGAACAGGAAAATCTTGTAGGTCGGAATGTAAGCATGACCCTTCCGGAACTGGTATCTGATCAATCGGTAGGCAGCATCTGATTACCAGCTGATTGCGGAATGAGCGGGCGACTATGATTGCAATCTATGAGCGGACATGGGATACATGTACGACCTCTGGCTCAATCGACCGGAGTAGCATGAACGAACGACTTTAGAGTGGAGCATGTTACTAGAGCTAGTTCCTCTCTTTGTCTTATATGGCCGGTTTCTTTGGTACAAGGATGAGCGACTTCTTCAAATATAAACGATCTTCGCAGGGTGTAAGATCCTTACTATTTTTTGCATTGTGCCACTCTTGAGCTAACTTCGTGTGCGCGACCTCTCCGCAGGACCGTGCTGCACTATATGGCCAGTCCTGATTATGCTAAGCGAATTAGGCTACCTTGTTCTGATGTTCAAGCGACTTTTCTTGGCACAAGTGACCAATCTTTGCTCCCATGCTCGAGCCGTGGCTTATGTTTAACCTTGTTGTGTACGAGTGACCTTGGTTGAGGCATGAGTATACGAGCCTCGTGAGTGCTCATCTTACAGTTCTATCACAGACTTAATCCTTCAATGCATGTATGATTCTTAAGGGATAACATTTACCCCTCGAAGATTGAAATTTTTAATTTGTAAAGATTACATGCTTCGAAACAATGAAATGTAACATCATTTGATGGATTAAGTCCATTTTACTGTAAGACGAGTATACTTACTAATGGCCCGTACTTATGGAAAATTGAATATCCTTATAGCCTCTCGCACACAAACATAGTTGTTTGTTGACTGGATTTGATGGGCTATTTTTCGGGTATAGTTAAGCGGGTTATCCGGACCTGATCGAGCTGTCGTGTCACTTTAATCTGAAAGGGCCTTTTAGCCTTCTTTAAATACCGTCTCTCCATTTTTCCGCTCTTTGCATATTCCATCTTTCTAAAAATCCTGCTTTAATGGCGGCTCTGCTATAAGAGATTTCATACTGCCTTCAATTACTCCCAGACTTCGATTGTATTACCTCCCTCAACTTATCATTGCGCCTGATCTTTTTAGGCTGAGCTTCTTCAATTTCGAAATCAGTTAGAGCATTTCTCCTTTATAATCGGATCCGCTTACTCATCTGTAAGTGAATTTCTTCTCTAAACTTCACTTTTGGGTTAATCCAACTAACTTCATAAAAGTTCTTGGTTGATAAGAACTGGATTATTTGAGCATGTATTGAAGTTTTCGGTAGTTTTTTGTTGTGATTGCGATGGCTAGAAAACGTTGATTTAACTCAGTACATTCTAAGGGTTTGTGTGTAATCATTTGATAGATTCGATTCGCATAAAAAGCCCCTTGTTTTCTGATTTCAATAACATATTAGCGAGCTGCTTGTTGAAATGTCTTTGAGACATCATCTTTAATTTACCATGCCTTCGTCAGCTGTTTGTTGGAATGTCCATGCCATAGAAGCTTCGATCGCTTATACTTCCATTAGGTTTCGAAGACTAGGTATAGTTGATGATTTTCAATTTGAATGGCACATTCACTCAGAGTTGTTTTCCTTTAATTATTATCAATCTACTGGTAACTTGTTTCTCAAACATACTTACCTATACAGGAATGCAAGCTAAAAACCAATTTAGTCAAGATCCCAAGGAAGAGGCCACATATGAAAAGCCCAAAGATCCTGATCAGGTGACTGAGGCTGCCCCGGCTGTTGGCCCTGGAGTGAATGTTAGCCAATCTTAACCCCAACCTCGAATCCTTGAATGGGTGCCCTCTAACAATCGTAAATCGACACTCCCATTTGGCTTATACCAGCAGATGAGTGCTCGTTTTTGTTTTTTAAAAGGTGAAACCAGATTTACAAGGAAAGATGATTCGGCTGATCGTCCGCCCCTGGATACGTATCAGTCAATCATCATATGTTGTCCAGTGGAGCGGTTCCTCCTTTCAACTCCTACTTAGGGTCCATCTTGCGGCACCTGGCCATTGCCGCGTTCCAATTGCATCCCAACTGATATCATATTATATTAGGGCTACACATACTTTTTATGAGGGTCAAGCAACGAGCACCTACATTTTGGGACATCTGTTCATCATATACTTTCGAAAGAAGGGAGGAGGATGGTCCTTCTTTTTTATGTAAGGCAGACATTGTAGAATTGTTACTGGTTTAACAGACGGTTCCAAGGGATTTCCAGATCAATATTTTTATGTTCGATGTCCTGGTAACTTCTATGGGCGGTGGATGGACGGAGGTAAGTGTCCTTGCTTTGAAATCTTTTCTTTTCCTTTCTCTTTTATTTATTTGGTTCTCTTTCCATTTTGCAGTAATTCCTCCTAATGAAGGCCTTGTCCTTGACCAAGCGCTTCTCGATTCTTTGGTTGCTATTGACAAGACTGAGAGGAGTAGACAGGCTTTGCTTTCAGAAGGAAACCTTCATAAATATTAGTTACTCCATCCTTCACGATCCGTTAAGAAAACTTCGGCTTATACACAAAGTACCATTGGCAAACCCCTTACTAAAAAGGAACGCTAAACCCTTGGTGATGGTGGCCAATTTTCATTGGGATCCTCCTTGCCTTTGATTACTGAAGGGAGCGATAGAGGAATAAATGAAAACATAGGTGGTACAAGTGGTAACATAATTTTTGAAAAGATTATTGAAAACCATGCTCCTCTTATTATTCAAGGAGAGAGTTCCGCAGGAACTTTTGGAAGCTTGGGAGATTTAGACACCGTCAATTATCTTAGTCAAGGTGATATTGTGATTTCTGATCATGTAGCTTCTGATATGGAAAGAACTCGAGAATCCACCCAATGGCCTGGGAAATCATTTGATTTAGGAACTCCCTTCGAAATTGGTTTGTTTTTGGATGTGCATTAAAATGCAATTATTATAAGCACTTTATGCTCTCCCGCAAATCTTATAATTTCTTGTATGATTGCTGAAATTTTGCTTTTACTCCCATTTGCCAGGTGTAAGCATGGAACACTCAATATCAGATAGCTTCTGCCGATAAGCTGGTTCTATTGATCCTCGAAGTCTTTTACAGTATCACCTTTCACATTGCTTAAAGCACTCTCAACCGTCTTCGAGTTCTCAATCTCAACACATCCTCGATCTTCCAACAACTGATTCTTTAAGGATGGAAGGATCTGATCGTGTGGAGATATTGGATAAGGGAGATAAAGGTGAGCACCACATAGAGGGAAAGACGAAGAAAAGGAGTAGGAACGATTGAGGCAAAAGTTAGACTCAGAAACGTTCCGTATCAACTGATTTTCTAGCCCCCAATGTTCCCTCTTTCCCTGGTCGATCCATTGTCAACCTCTGCTCAGATCCAAATGATTCTTGACTGCCCCCTTATTGGGTCCCGCCTAGAAATTTGATGCTTAGGGATCGTTTCAGAGGTTGGGATTTAAGGGGGATGTTCTTTGATTTTGATCTGCATCCAAATGATAGGCGAGATGTTGTTGAGGGGTTAAGTATTATAAAGAGCTATATGATTACTCAGTTTAATACTGCTAGGAGTCGGCACGAAACGCGGCTAAATCCGGCCATGAGCAATGTTTATAAGCAACTAGAGAATTGGGCTAAATTTGGCTATGAGTTCCAAAGATTAAATGCTTAGCATCTTGATCATATTGACATCTTAGATAATGATAAAGCTGGGTTGGTTCACTTGATCAAGTTTCAAGAATCCGAATCGCCTCTTTAAAGAGCGGGAATATTAGAGTGAACAACTTGGAGGATAAAAATAAGGAACTTAAAAGAGAGCTTGAGGCGGTAAGGGAGCAACTTCGAGAAGCTCAATCTGCTCAAGAACTTGCTGAATGTCAATTGGCTTTAGAGAGACGGGCTCGACTTCTTATCAACAAGAAAAAGCAGTTCCTGAGGACGAGATTAATTCTCAGAATGAGACTCTAAGGGGTCTGAAAGAAGGCGGAATCAAGCTGCACAAAGCCCTTGATGATGCTAGGATTGAGACTGACAATACTCTGTTTCGATTTTACGTTTACAGTGTTATGAACCGCGGAAGCTTAAGTTATATGAACAAGGATTTTCACGGACTTTGGCTCTTGTTTGGGAATGAGTGCTCTCATATTCCGATGGTGTTGATGATGAATATCTCCAAGAAAGCCTTTTGGAAGAAAAAGACCATAAGGCTTTGGTTGGAGGCAGGAAAACATTGGTGGACGAGTGAGCTTGATCTTCTACGGGAAAAACTTTGGATGTCACTTCCACTCCTAGTCCATACAGTCTTAATCACATTGAAGCTTCAAGTTCTCAAACTTCTCCTGTAGATCACCTTGTCCAGGATGCTACTAGAGTCCAACTTATTAAAGAACACATAGTTTAGGAAAATATTCTTAAACAACGTGCAAGCCATAAGGACACCTCTTTAAATGTGAATGACTATGAGGTCGACCTTGTATACCCAGTAACCCCAAGTAAAATTGACATCTATCAATCCACACCGGATTTGGATTATCTCACTTCTTCTCTAGGGTTTGCTGAATTTAGTGCTTACTATTCATTTGCACCAGGTCCTCCTTCGTTACTTCCTTTGTCTACTGGCGGTGCCGCTGTTCAAACTGCCGCTGTTGACTCCATTTTAGCGCCAAGCAGTATTAGCCTGCACAACACACCTCTACCAGGAGACCCAACATTACTTAACATGTCTGATCTGGAAGACGAGGATGAAATTTGGAATAATAAGGCTGTACCCACTCCGACATGCAGAAAAAAGCCCATTGCAAATGGCCAAGGAACCATTAACTTGTCTTCCCCTGATAGTTCTTGCTTAAACAAAGGAGCAAGGGGTGGATGTCAAGCAGCCGGTTCATCTTGTCCTTTCTCTGTTAAGAAGTACCACTTGTGATCCTTATGCTTTGATATTAATTTATTTCCTTTTTTGTCATACACTTAGATCGGTTGTATATGCGAGTGCCTGTCCTCGCCTAATACTTTTATGCTCGTACACCCAAGTTGTCACGTTTGGTATTATAATGATTTCGCCGTTTGTTTTTATGAATGATAGTATTTCACGGGGATTCAATCTCGTTAGTCAAACGATCCCATCAAATGCTTATTCTTTGTTGTAAAGTTGTAACGAGCTTGTAGTATGTTTAAGTGAGCATTATTGGGTTTTTACCCAACGGTGATGCCACATACCAAAGTTCTTTATAACTCTATTGGGGTAGAAACGATCGATTTCTCATAAATTCTCTTAGTTATAGCTATAATTTTAGTTTTAATTGATCGGTTCATGTCTTTTGGATAGATATTCAACTGTTTTTCCCGCTAACCTGGTTGTACAAGCTCTTCGGGGATTAGGTTTTTAAATGTGCGAGGTCGTTATTTTTTTATGTATTCATCCCCCATTTCTCGCTGACCTGGTGGCCCAAGCACTTCGGAGATCGAGGTTTGAATGTGTGTCCCCAGGGGAGGTCTTGGATTTCAAGTTTCGATCCATTCTAGGTCCTGTTTGATCTGGTTATTTTGAAATCAAGAAAGACCTAAAATGGATACCCCCTTTCGGCTAGGATTTCTGTTACCCCCTTTCGGTTAGGATTTCTGTTACCCCCTTTCAGATTGGATTTCTGATTGCGCTGGTCCTTCCAGCATGTTTGTCGGTCCTTCCGGCATTAGGATTGGTGCTTCCAGCCTAGGTGTTATTGCTCCTTCCAATTTTATGCATCACCCCGCTCCTCTTATTGAATTCTATTTCGATTTAAGGAATTTGTGTCCTGCACCTAAGAAGTTGCCTCTTTTGGACTAACAATTTTATCTGTGGTACAAATTTGGTACTACCTTTGTATTTTCCTCAAAGCGTGATGCCAAGCCCTTCAATTGATGCTTGCTAAGAGTTTGGCGTGTTTCATAGTGAAAAGTGCAGCCTTCTGACTTGTTGTTTGTTTGCTATGTTTTTCACTATTTTCCCCAGAACAGCTTATTCTTTTGAAGCGATGTCTTTATTTATCTTGCTTAATACGCATGATGTCGTTGGCTCTCGAGCTACTTTGCTTGGAATATGCTTTGGGAAGACTTCCGTTACTATTTAGTTGTAGATGAGTGATCACTTCTATTATGCCCTACAATTAAGAAACCAACTTTTTATATGAGCTTACAAGTACATTATTTAGGTAAGCACATAACTTTTGATTTATGAGGTCTTTGTTTAATACACCGCAAGTGAATCATCGTCAGCTGCTTACAAGAATGTAGCAAGTAATTTGTGACGATCCCAAAATCCGAGGGGCGGTATTAAGGATAATCATTGGGAAATAACACATTAATCATCATAGCAGAGTACAGATAATAGCAGAAACAATAAATAAAATAATTTTCACATGGATATGACAGCGGAATCACAACATGTAGGAATATCAGAATAGCATAACGTGGGATATACTTAGTAAAAAGAAAGGGAAGTGATCAGTCATCATCGCCAGAGGCGGAATACATACATGCAGTGACATAATAAGAGTATCAGTCTACATCGCCGAAGGCGGAATACATATACATATAGTGAGAAATACGGAAAGTAAATCAGTCTGCATCGCCAGTGGCGGAATCATAATATAAATACAGTAATGGCGGAAAATATCTAAGTCATCACTATGAAGTCAGCCTCGCCATGAGCCAAAAGTGCACGCTATGCAGCTGTGCAGAACCAAAAACCACATGTCACCTGTGTACTAGGCTGCCCGTGTGAAAATAAGGGGCACCCACGTTTGTAAAGTGAACAAACAATGAGTCAGTCATGGGGACTGGTATGAGGAATCTATTTAACAGTTAAACAACAGTAAATAGCAAATCATAGGACCACGCCACTTTCGCAGAACGGGTTTACTCCAGTGATTGCTAGTGCATTTAAAACAAAGTAAATTCTTTTAAAACAACACAATGCTTTTAGAAAGAATGAAACCATTATAAGACTCAGGTCCCATCACACAATGCAACGCAAGCCGGAGGATAGAGTTTTACCTTATAATAGCCAAATATGCTTAATACGTATAAAGCGAAACCATTTGATATTATTACTAGTGCATATATGTTTCAAAAACGAATAGCATCATAAATATCAATCATAGATGGCATTAGTGCACCATACCACTATGTCGCCATACTAGTTCTACAATCAAGTCCGTTCTTTCGTATTGGAAATTGGATTTCCGTCATGAGTCGAGGCAAGGGGCAAGCTCCTCTCCGCTTCGAGACACTCTAGCAAATGCCTCGGGACTACACACTCTGGGTAACCCCTGGATTCGGCTGGGCCGGTCCTCACTTACGTTAGAGGATTGGTTATTCCTGAACACACGTTTCCCGGTCCTTACAGACCTATAATCGAGGCGCCTCGCATTCCAACAACCACAAAGGTGAAAAGTAGATATATATGTCAGGGCTGGTAAGTCACTGACACCACCATAGCTAGAAAGAAACGTCGTGCTCTCCCAGCGGTCCGTATCCCGTTTTTAACTCATACCGGGGTGTGAGGTTCGCGAATCTACGAAATACACAAAGCTAGGCCACGTAGACCTTGCTTTGATCATCATCCACAAGACTTTGCTTTGCAACAGAAGCCTTGATCACAGCATCTTAGCATGCCACATAGGCAGTCCACTCCATACGATTGATTTCCATCGATATATAACCTCTAAGCTCGTACTTCTCAGAGAAGGGCGTTAAGCAAAAGAATAAATTCTCCGCCGCAAAACAGATATATATTTAACAGAGATCAATCAGTATAGAACAAAATCCAATGTCAGACACACAGTCCATTTACAAGTCCGTCCTGGGTCTGAACGAAACCGGAGGCGTCAAATTCCTCGTATATCCGTCCAATCAACACATACGTTCAGACGGCTACTACTTCCGTCCCCTTCCGGTAGCTACTCCGGTTAGGAACCTCAGTAGCGCCCATCCAACCGATACGAAGATCGTCGGTCTTGAATCGTCTTTGCATTTTTCAATTCGAATCGCTCGATAAATTATTTGAAATGAGGGTTAGCTCGGCCTTTCCAAATAATTCACGTCATTAGAATTTAAATCGATTCTTTATATGGTTATATTATTCGACATCCATCTTTAAGTTATTTAGTGTTATTTTCATGTCATACACACACAACCATCAAATATCAAACAATTCAAGCCCAATTGGATTATTTGCAACCTATGTTGCTTATAATATTTTATAACGATTTTTCGTCATTTTTATTTATTTTAAAATGGCCATATTTAATTAAACGACGTTTCAGGTCGTGCCGTGGCACTGGCGTTGTTTTCCCCTTAATTTGTTTTACACATATCGGAAAATCTAACCGTTGGATTTCTACAAAGTCTATATCAGTGGGAAGATATTCCCAAAGCGAACCCAACGGTTCCAGTTTCGTGAGAATCCGACGGTCGGATCTTCCACACTAGTCGTTTGAAGTTACGGTTTCAAAATTCGAACTGCAGCATCGTTATTCGATTTAATTTAATTATATTTATATTTATATATAAATATAAACGATTCTGGCGCTGTTTTTCTTCAGATTTGAATTAGACATTCCGGACAATCCAACCGTTGGATTTTTACAAGGTTGGTGCCGTTGGAAAGATATTTCCAAGGCGAACCCGGCGGTTGCAGTTTCAGGAAAATCCGATGGTCGGATTTCTCGTACTAATCGTTTCAAATTACGATTCCGAAACGCGAACTGCACGGCCTCTATTCCTTTTAATTATATTTATATTTATGTATATAAATATAGTTCAATCTATAGTTTCAACTATAGTTTATTTTATATTTTCAACTTCGTTTTCACTTCAAATATTTCACTAACGCCTTAATATTTTGAAAAATTTCGCCATAACCTCCTTTGTACGGGGAGGGGTTTGGAAATTTATTAGGCCGTATTAGGTACCCAATAAATCCTAAAAAGCATTCACATATTTTTAGTGATATATTCTGGTGTTTACGGGGGAGCATGTACTGATAATCACTCCAGAGAATAAATTCCCGTCACCCCGTTTCCGTGTGGAAATAAATAGTCCATGTGCCGTATCTAATAACTAGAGCGACGTGATTATTGTCAACTCTAGACCCGTGTGGGGTTTTTATTAATCTGGCAATTTATCGTTATAATTTATATAGTCCATATCAGTCATCAGTTCAACCCGTAGTACATAGTCATCGCCATACAAGCCTCTTGCTTATATGGTAAATCTTCCACCTCGTCACACAAGCTCCAATTGCTTATGTGGAATTGCTTATGTGGAATATGATGAAGTATGCCTATCGTCAAGAAGTATGCCATGTAGTGTAGTTCAAAATTAATTGTTACTATCCTATGGCGTTGTTTATTATTTCACACAGAAAAACCAGCACTCCGCATCCAATGGCATTCACAGGAGTTGATATATAAATAAAATTGCGCAGCCAACTCATCAAGGTTTACCTATTTGTCGGGCACGCAAATAATTTCTTTACTCAACAGCTAATCCATTTTTCCTGTTCAACACATGTCTATATATGCAGAACAAGCTAGTAATAATATTTCTAGCAAATTATTATTTATTTCAACACGTGTGTATTTTTAACACTTCATATTTATGATAAAAGGAATATTTTTATCATCAAAAATATTTATTCGACACATGAGTATTTTTAACACTTCATATTTATGATAAAAGGAATATTTTTATCATCAAAAATATTTATTCGACACATGAGTATTTTTTTAACACTTCATATTTACTATAAAAATATAGTTTTCAATGTCGATTCAATTTATTTTTAAAAGATGATAACATTCAACACATGAACTTCAATTCAACGAATGAATTGCCACTCAACACATGAATATTCGATATCGTTTGTATATATATAAAAATGTGATTTTCATTGCTAAAGCCATTTGTTTAAATTCAAATAATATTCAACACATGAATTTTAACTCAACGAATGAATTGCAACTCAACACATGAATATTCTATATCGTTTGTATATATAAAAATGTGATTTTTATTGCTAAAGCCATTTGTTTAAATTCAAATAATATTCAACACATGAATTTCAACTCAACGAATGAATTGCAACTCAACACATGAATATTCTATATCGTTTGTATATATAAAAATGTGATTTTTATTGCTTAAGGCATTTGTTTAAATTCAAATAATATTCAACACATGAATTTCAACTCAACGAATGAATTGCAACTCAACACATGAATATTTTATATCGTTTGTATATATAAAAATGTGATTTTTATTGCTAAAGCCATTTGTTTAAATTCAAATAATATTCAACACATGAATTTCAACTCAACGAATGAATTGCAACTCAACGCATGAATATTCTATATCGTTTGTATATATAAAAATGTGATTTTTATTGCTTAAGGCATTTGTTTAAATTCGAATAATATTCAACACATGAATTTCAACTCAACGAATGAATTGCAACTCAACACATGAATATTCGATATCGTTTGTATATATATAAAAATGTGATTTTTATTGCTTAAGGCATTTGTTTAAATTCGAATAATATTCAACACATGAATTTCAACTCAACGAATGAATTACAACTCAACACATGAATATTCGATATCGTTTGTATATATATAGAAATGTGATTTTCATTGCTAAAGCCATTTGTTTAAATTCAAATAATATTCAACACATGAATTTCAACTCAACGAATGAATTGCAACTCAACACATGAATATTCTATATCGTTTGTATATAAAAATGTGATTTTTATTGCTAAAGCCATTTGTTTAAATTCAAATAATATTCAACACATGAATTTCAACTCAACGAATGAATTGCAACTCAACACACGAATATTCTATATAGCATATGTAAATAATTTCAATGAAGGAAAATTATTCTAACACATAAATATTTCAGAAAATTTCGGCAGCATAACGGCAGGGTAGTTAAAACCGGGACCGTCCCTAGTACGGCTCCTCGCTCTACCTTAAAACCTCGCGGTTTTTGACAATGGGGATCATGCATCTAGTTCGCACGCAGGCGGCATGTTTTATTTTCAATTCCACAATCCTATTCTATTTTGTTTCAACCACAAAAGGGTATTTTCCAACCACAAAGGTATTTTTCAACCATAATATCAACCACAAACAATTATTTCCAACCATTCGTCATACCATATGATATCACGTCAATCACAAGCAATAAATATCGTCCATGGTTTGTGGACGAGGGGAGTATATATATATATATATAATATAATAATTCACTTGCATTTCATCACAATTCAAAGCATATATGTTTCAAACAACGCTTGTACAATTTATACATCGCTAATATAACTTATACAACACATGTACATGAGGTATACAATGCGTATATAATTTACACTTCGCTTATATAATTTATACAACGCGATTACATTCACACAAATAGTTTAGATTCCTCACATTGGTTCTTGCGGTGCTAAAAATCGTAGGAAGGTCAGAAAAATCCGCGGCTTCTTCTAGAATGTAGAGAGCCTCCTTGCGGTCACGGTGTCTCCTGTTTCATCGAATTTCGTTGAAGAACGAAAAAGATATTATTTTTCAAAGTTTTGCAACGCTTTAAAGTGTTAAAACAGTTTTAAAATTAAATAAGCCGTTAATTTAAAAACCTGTTCAAATCTAGGTTTGAATCTTTCTCTTGATTCGTAGCCCTAGGGGATGATCGGACTGTTGGTCGTCGTCGAGGGAGGAAAGAGCTTCCTAGCGGCGGTTGTCTGAGGTGGTGCGATGGCGAATCCAGGCGGCGGCGGCTCCAGGAAGACGACGACTTTGAGGCGCTGGAACTCGTCGACGGCGGCTCTGTTGGTGGAGAGGCTAGGTCGGATGTGGAGAGGGGAGTACGGCGAGCAAAAGCTTCAACGGTGGTCGGCGGCGAAACGGCCTGTGGCGATCGGAAAAAGGAGGGAAAGCGACGAGTGACGTGGATCGTTCGTTTCGTCTGGCGGCTAGGGTTTTTTTTAGGTTTTTTTTTTAAAGAAAATTTCCTATTGGCCGATATTTATAGAAATTTTTTTAAATAGTGTTTTTGCAAACGGACTCCTTTTTAAACCCAACGACTGTCGCCCCTAGCTAAATACCCCCATTCCGGACACAATGGGATATGTTTCGTTGGCCATTTCGACTGTTACAGTCAGTTATTTTTTAATTTAAAATATAAAACATTCGCTATTTAATTTAAACGTACATTTCAATTTGCCAGGGCCACAAACTGAATCGAAAAATTCCAGAAAAATAAATCTAGCTTTGTTTTGACGATACGGTCCTAACAAAACCAGTTTCGCCGAATTCTGAGCTCGTTTGAAAAACGGCCATTTTTAGGTCGACCCATTTTAACAGAATTTGACCAAACACGTTATCCTTTGCCCTGCTCACATACTAGCTTCAAAAATTACGAAATTTGAAACTTAGCAATAATTTGACATCCCGGACCCAACAAAAGTGGTTTCGTCGAATTCCGAGGTCGTATGCAATATCTCAATTTTCAAGGGCTATATATACTATATAGCGACCTTTCTGAAAATTCATTTGGCCATAACTTTTGATTTCCGTTATGAAATTTCGATTTTTCAGATTCGTTAGAAAGGTATTGATAAACAGATTTAAATATTTTCATTTTCGCTAAAATCCGTTATATTTTCCACCCGGTACAGTCAGACTAAGTTTGTATTCAAAATTTCAAACTGCCATATTATACGCAATTCTATATTTTATTGAAATATTCTATTTTAATCATTCAAATTTCTTGTTAATAACCTAATTTAAAAATTTTAAACTGGTTCACATTTTCCGGGTTATTACATAATTGAACAGAATAAATTAACCACTGGTTCTTAAGTAATAAAGCAAAACAAAGTAATAAAGCAAAGTAAAGTGATGGAGGTCGCTTATTCAGAGTCATCATAACTAGGACGTTGACTACTGATCCTTAAGTATGGGCTGGCCTTGGATTAGTTTGAGCGATCTATTCACTACTTGTTTCCCCCTGCTCGTAGAGAGTTGGAGTAGTGTTCGAGGACTTGCACATATTTTTGCAAATGATTCTTCTTAATCAGTTCAGCAATAAATGATTTTAAATGCCTACAATCATTAGTGTTGTGCCCTGGCTGGTTATGAAATTGACAAAACCTTCTAGATCTTATAGCGACATCTTTGACTTGCATTCGTTTTGGGATCGGATATTTCTCAGTAGTCTTAGTTGCAATGAAAATATTCCCTACGGTGTCATTAAGGGGGGTGAGCTCAGAATTCTCAAAAAAGCGTAGCTTCTTCTTAGCTCAATTATCCTTTCCTTCGTTACTTCTCTTCTGACTATCAAAACTACTTTGCGCACTACCTTTCCTTTTTATTTGTTCACACACTGAATTCTCTTCAACACTCATATATTTTTCAGCTTTATTGAGTAGTTGTTTGAGTGTACGTGGTTTCTTCTTCTTAATCCACCGTCCTAACTTGGTCTTTTTACATATGGCCCCTTTCAAAGCCATCAAAATTAGACGGGGCTCATAATTTTCAACTTCAGCCACTACCATATTAAAGCAGGTGAGAAAAGCTTTGACGGACTCTCCTGGTCTTTGTTGTATTTCACCTAGTTCTATGACATCCCAGACCCTAGCTACTTGGAATCTGAACTGCTTACTAAATAGTTTATCCAAGGTAGAGACGTTGTCCACAGACTTCGGCGGTAGCTTTGTGAACCAGAGGTAGGACACCGCTTCTAGATAAGCCGGGAAATACAGGCATTTGATCTCATAGGTGGCGTGCGCACTGTTCATATGCTGATCATATTTGCATAGGAACACATTGGGATCGCCTGTCCCATTATAGGACTGCACCGTTGGAGGTTTAAATTTTTGTGGATATATGGTCATTTTGATTCTTTTAGTGAGTGGAGTTATAGTAGGAGAAAATTCCCACTTTTTTCGATTATCCTCTTTTTTCAAGCTCTCCTTCACAATTCCACGTGATATTCCTACAATATATTCCTGCTCTTGATTCTGATCCACGGAACGAGTGCCTTCCTCTTCGTCGGATCCTTGTCTGGGCATGTAACCATGGCCTAGAGACAAGGGATCTAGGCTTTCTTTTGAGAGAAATGCCCCCTTGGTGGGATTATTTTTCCGTTGAGATGTTGCGTCATCGGAATAGTTATGCTTAGGGGCCTTAGCTTTTCCACAGTTCAGATTGGCATGATATGCAACTCCCTGAATAGAATTTCCCTGTTTCGCACTTGAAGCAGAAGAGTCGGTACCGTATGTGTGACTCGTTCGAGAGGGTGGAAACCAAGTGGCACTTAGGGTGACCTTTGCGGTATCGGCTTGAATAGCGAACATTGACTCTAGTTTCGTCATCATTGCATTGCTTGCAATAGTTATTTGACTCATTAGTCCCACCGTTGCTTCTTCCAACTCTCTTTTGGTTATAGCTACTTCAATTTCGATGATTCTCCTACCTTGAAATGGGTGGTGTGTGATGCGACAATATTAACATTGCCGGTGGGATCGTCGATTTCGTAAGTAACTTCCTTCGGCACATCCATGGTCTCAAGCAAAGTTTTTCTTAGCAAATCTAGTTGGACTT
Source organism: Allium sativum (assembly GCA_030737875.1). Lineage (NCBI taxonomy): Eukaryota > Viridiplantae > Streptophyta > Magnoliopsida > Asparagales > Amaryllidaceae > Allium > Allium sativum. Next base: position 1,547,477 of record CM060912.1, on the reverse strand, counting down.
CAACTGGGAAAGATGCAAATACGGCCCCATAGTGGGCGCCAAATGTTTGCACCAAAAATGGCTCAAACACCACGGGTACTTCACCAATGTGGTTAGAAAGTGAATGGAGCTATACTCAATTAGAAGCTTACAGTAAAAATGTGAGGAAAGTAAAATGGAGACGAGATTTTAGAGTGGTTCAACCCTAAGATAGGCCTATATCACTATGAATGTAGTTTGCATTATCATGACCATGATTACAAAGCATATAAACCCTCTTTATACGTGCATCCTCTCTCTTTTACAACATATTCTCTTCCTCACGTATAGATCTCGCTCAAGATTCACGGAATTTGATGGAGTAATAGTGGAATCCGCGAAAAAGAAGGACGGATGAGCGACGAAGGAGGAGGATATCTTTGATTTCTTTTACTTATAAGATCTCAATGGATGCCATGGTTGGATGGATGAAGATCCTTCAAGCTGAGAAGACGATGATTGGAATATTTAAGGATTGGTGGAGGGAAGAATTCTACAGCACATCGTGGTGGCAAAAAGTCCCCATTTATGATGGAAGCCATGGACTGTTTATATGTGAGCTCCCCTGAAGAAATGAGTTAAGGTCCATATATGCAGGATATGGGTCCCTTGTTCCGTTAATTACTAAAATGCCACTACTTAGCTATAACCAACTGTCGATAGTTGTATCCAACTGTTATATGTGAGCGACCTAGTGTGAGTGAGCAACTGCATAGATCCGAGCAGTTTGGGCGAGCTATTAGGTGATGAGTACTCGAGCGATTGGCCAGAGGTCCTGTGTTGATGTATAGGCAAAGAGGAAAATCTTATAGGTCGGAATGTAAGCGTGACCCTTCGGGAACTAGTGTCTGATTGACCGGTAGGTAGCATCTGATTACCAGCTGATTGCGGAATGAGCAGGTGACTATGATTGCAATATATGAGCAGACATGGGATACATGTACGACCTCTGGCTCGATCGACCGAAGTAGCATGAATGAACGACTTCGGAGTGGAGCATGTTAGTGGAGCCAATTCCTCTCTTTGTCTTGTATGACTGATTTTTCCGTGCAAGGATGAGCAAATTCTCCATATATAGATGATATTCGCAAGATGTACGATCCTTACTATTTTTTGTGTCATGCCATTCTTGAGCTAGCTTCGTGTTTCCGACCTCTCCGCATGACCGTACTGCACTATATGACCAGTCCTGATTATGCTAAGCGAATCGGCCTACCTTGGTCTAATGTTCATGCAAATTTGCTTGGCACAAGTGACCAATCTTTGCTCCCATGCTTGAGCCATGGCTTATGTTTAACCTTGTTGTGTACGAGCGACCTTGGTTGAGGCATGAGCATACGAGCCTCGTGAGTGCTCATCTTATAGTTCTATCATAGACGTAATCCTTCAATGTATGTGTGACTCTTAAGGGATAAACATCTTCTGTACTTTCTTACATTGAATCATAATTGTATTCGTAATCCTACAGTATAACAATCGATTACATCGAGTGGATGTATGTTAGATCACTGAACCGCTTCCTTTACTTTTCATGCAATTTATATGTTCTGTGATTTATACGATTTAGAACCTAAGGGGTTTAACAAATCATTTTGAAGCTAACATTTTAGCGTGTCTGGTGAGGCATCTTTATTTGGAAGTTGGAATCTTAGGAAATGGATTGGCAATGGTCAAGAAGAAAAAAGACATTTCTCAAACTGATAGGAATAAAGAAGGCTAGAAGGCTTCCTTTGATGGAAATCCCTCAGTTTAGTTGACAAGGGAAGACCTGGACGAGGTTGTTAATCAACTTCAAACTCTCTTGGAACATCAAGAAAAAATACTTAGGTTGCAAGAGGAAATGATGACCAATTTCCTCAACCAAGTCCGACAGGAAGGTACCCATGAGCTCAGGCTCACGACGTTGTAGTTGAGCCAAAGGAGATATCGCTGCAGTTCTCAACTCGGGGGAAAACACCCAACAATCTCCATGTGTCGGTACAATCTAGAATTCTAGATGGGTGTCGACCCAGTTCGGGTGGGAGCACACCCGTGGGTAAATTCGAAGCACTCTCGGATGATGGAATGCATGTTGATGTAGCTCAGTTTTGAGAGAAGGAAGTACAAGTCGGTCTCATAATGGAAATATGGATAGGCAAAGAGGTATCAACACCCCTACAAACTAGATCGATACCAATCCAAACTTGATCACGGGAGGGAGGAATTATGGATTGGAAAATCTTAGTACTCAAGTTTCGAGTGTTAATGTTAATGATTTGAGTATGTTGCTAAGCAATGACAACAGGACTATTAAGATTGCTAGGAAAGTTACTCAAGGAGGCTTATCAAATCGGGACATTGACAATATGCATTGGAGTCTATTCACTCCAAATATTAAGCACTCTAGAAACCCATTAAACTTCTAACTTCTTACACTCAAAGCTTATAACAAAAGGAAGGATGCAATCGTTTACCTTATGTGATATATGAGACACATGAAAGCGTTGAGGGCATCGACAGGATAATGATCAAGTGCTTCCCACTCTTTCTTTCGGACATAGTAACTCTATGGTTCAAACAACTAGAAAGTGGATAGATCGACAGTTAGATGGGCTGGTTGAAAAGTTAAAGGGAAAGCTTTGGGTCTACATCATGTGAAACATGATGATGCCGACAATAGTGAGGCAAAGAAATGAAGGATCACTAAGTGCCTTTAAGAAAGGTTTAATGCAATAGTCGTTATTGTGGATCAAATGAATCCATTAATGGTTTCAATGGCCGTCGTATTTAGACTCTTGGATAACACCAACTTTATAGTATTACTGGAATCCCTCACAAGATCTCAGGGAATTTTATCATGAATCTGGAAGGTTTCTAGGACAAGAGGATGTAAGGGAAAATCGTGAAGCCCTTAAGATTTACACTATTAAAGATGGAGGACTATATGGTTTTGGAATGACAAAGAGAGTGCAAAGCTAAGGACAATCAGGGACAAAGAGATAAAGTAAAGAGAGGGTCTAATTATGAATCGTATACAAGGCTAAACGCGAGTCTCGAATGGGTATTCGTGGACGTCAAAGAATGCCTTCCAACGAAAAGGTTGGTAGGAAGGGAGCCCACAAAATGGGAGTAGGCTTCTAGGAATTTTTATTTGTTTCATGAAATAGTTAGATATGACACAAACGAATGCAAACACCTATGAGATACTATCAAGGAGAAGGCAAGTAAAGGACATCTAAAACAGTACGTTTTGAAAATAGCCACGACCATGGAACAGAAGCGACCATTTTTCACATAAGATACGAGCAAGATTGGCTCACATGTAGTAATCATCATTAACCAATGATTCTGCGTCAACTCCATGTGATAAAACAACTAACATATCCATGTACGGGATCCAAAAGATCCCTAAGCATGCTTTAAATGATGATGAACCTTCACATTTGATTTTGCTCTTAATGAATGTGTAATGAATAACTAAACATCTCACTCCTATAAATGGTCCAATGAGATTTTTAGGAAAGCCTTGAGGCTGTGATGAAACATTGTCTTCTTTTAATATAACAACACCTATATTTTTGCGCTTTAATAAAATTATTTAGCAAATATGGTCGATGCTTGGTGGATATGAAACTGGCAAATGAATTTTAAACTTTACCAATTTATTGGGTTGTCGTTCGTGGTTATGATAAAGGGAAGGCATTTTTGTCAAAAACTTAGCAAGATCACCTACTATGGTTCAGTAGGTATGGCTAGTTTTTGGCAAAGGTTGAGCAGCTCTACACATAGATTTGTTCAATCAGGTTTATTGAATATGGCTAATGCACGTCATGTGCTTAGTGAGGCAACAAACTTTCAAATGCGACAGATCGTTGGAAAGAACCTAACAAGGTTATGGACTGTCTAGTATAGTTGATGCTTGGAAAGAGCCTGGTGAGACTAAGAACCGTAAAATATGGATGATGCTTGGTAGAAACCTTACAGATTATGGACTATTAAGTATGGTTAATGCTTGAAAAGTGCCCATTGCGGCTAAGGATCATTAAGTATGGATGATGCTTGACATAAACGCAATGTAGTTGTGGAACATCGAGTGGTGCAAGGAAAGGGCTTGGCATAGGCGTAGATCATTGAAGGTGGATTACACTTAGTATGAAATAAACTTTGATCATCAGGCGTGGATTCCACTCGATGCGAACAGGCTGGTACCGTCAAGTATGATTAACACTTGGCATGAACATGGCTGGATTATTAAGTATGATTGTTGCTCTTCAAGGATCCAATAAGGTTTATCGTCAAGTGTGGTTTATGCTCGGAACTATTAGGCTTGGATCATCAAGTGTAGATGAAGTTTGCAAATGAAAAACTTAAATTGCTAAGGATGGTGTTGACTCGCCTTTTTGCAAGGCATTCACACGTCGATTTTTGATTATCAGGGTGCTCAGGACTTGAGTACGAACTCTGTTAAGTTTGGAGCGATTCGGACGAAGTTGCGAAACTCTGAAAAAAGTCAGAAAATTAGCTAAGTGTTTCGAGGTCGGTACAACTCCCGGAAATGCATCTGGATCGGTGCATCTCATGGAGTTCAGGGAGTGGCTAAATACTCATGGGTTTGTATTTGTACCACTGACTATGGGATTGGTACTATTTTTAGCTTTGGTTTTCATACCCCACTGCAGAGATCGGTGCATCTTATTCTTCTTCTGGATCGACATCGATAACTTTGTATCCTCTGGATGCAAATGCAAAATGTGACAATTTGTATTGAATCTTTATGGATTGATTAACACATTTCATGTTCTAGGATACGAAGACGAAGTGGTTTGAAGATGGAATGGAGGATTTTCGAAAGGAGGCTAGATATTGGTTATGTCCCAGGGTCGGTGCCGACCCTGGGACCAGTATCGACCTCGAGGGTACGAATTATTGAGGATATAAAATATTGTGTCCCCATGCCTATAAATACTCCACTACTTGCTTGGTCTAGTGATTCTTTTGGTCATTTGCTGCTGCACCGAGCATTTTTGGTTTTGGAACTTTTTAATGGTGTTCTTCATGACTATTTGGACTTTGGAATGCCTTTTGGACTTATGAACTTCATACTGAAGATTATCATCAACATCTTGGCATTTGGATTGGATTCTCGAACACATTTTGGCATACCTTCATCCTTTTGACCGTTGGACATTGAATAACACTTTTGGACATGTGGATATAGGAAGATCACATTGTGGCTTTCGGACTTTGTAGAGAATTAACAAGGACTTTGTTATTCTCAATTCGTAATTTAGTAAACATGAGAAGTAGAGAATGATTGTACTTGTAATTATATACTATGATACACAAGTCATCTCAGAGTGGACATAGGCACAACTTTCCGGATCACTATAAATTTGGTGTCATTTACTTTTCAGTGCATTGTGTTCAGATAGCAATTGGGTTTATTGCATAACCCATTTATCATCAGGTATTGGCGTGTATTGACCAACTCCGCACGTCAACATTTTAACGCACCAGGAAGGGGATAGGCGAATAACTTGGGATTACTATGGATTTGGATTTCTCAAAATTCTAAGGATTGTTAGAAGGAAATAGCTCACTTTAGCTTGTTCGGAAGGAGCGGGACTAGAGGAAAGTCAGGAGGTTTCCTCTCTTGGATATATGTCGAATTTTGTAACTCGAGAGGACATCAACGGAGTGGTTAAGGATTCGATTAACGATTTGACTTTGCAGCTGGAAATGCAGGAAGAGCATTTCAGAAGGCAGGAAGTGACCAAAAATGCTCTGGTGACAAGGATCGAAGGTTTCTGCTGATCGTCGGGCTTAGGATATATTGCGGGAACAAGTGCTAGGTTACTCAAGATTTGGCGACTTGGGGAAATTCCTGAAAGTTAATCTGGTTTCGATACCAATCCTCAGATTGGTACTAGCTCGGTTAAAGCAAGAACCCCAATCTCGATGAAGGTATGACTCAAGAGGCTTTGGTTGGTTAAGTTTTTGGTTATGAACCAGAGATGTGGTGAGTATGGATCAAGCGCCGGTGTGCGCTGATTTGGATACAAGAACTCTCATGGTTCAGGAAGTTAGGTTTCTGCCGGTGGCGGCACCTCAGTCCAGGATTAAACTAGATATTTTTGTTGGGGATCAACAGTTTGCTAATTATGGACTTGACACCAGGGGTACCAATGTGGGATTGAATGATTAGAGTCACTTGCTTCGAAACGTAAGTGGAAGTCGGATCGCGGATGTGATTCAGCGATACACTCGAGGCAGAGCCTTTCTTCCATCTTGGATTATGTTACTCATAGTCCATTCATTCAGGATTCTACTGTTCACTTGATGTGTTACATGCGCCATATGGAAGTGCTTTTGGCGTTGGAAAGTGTCATGGCGAAGTGGTTCCTACTTTATATTGCGGATATTCCTGCCATGTGGTTCAGGAAGTTGGAAAACGAGTCGGACAATAGCTGGAATGTGTTGGTTGGAAAGTTCATTAAAAAGTTAAGGGTTTACATTTCTCTATCCAAGGACGTGATGACTCTTACAACGAATAAGCAAAAGTTTGATGAGACTTTGCAAAAGTTTCTGGAAATGTTTAAAGTGGTGGTGGCATCCGTCAATCAAGTGGACCCATCGATGGTTTTAATGGGTATTATTTATGGTGTTTTGGATAAGATGGATTTCAAGATATTTCTTTAACATGATCCACCATGGGACCTCAGTTATTCTACTTTTAAGCGGATAGGTTCCTAAGAGAAGAGAATGCAAGAATCAACAAGAAAGTTTTCTAGGTTAGTTCGGTTAAGGGAGGAGGACTGTACGACTCTAGTAAAGGGAAGTTTACTTCCAAGAATAATTGGAATACTCAATAACATATGGAACCTAAATTCTCTTCATACGTGAAACCTACTTCTTCGCTTAAAGAGATTTATCAGGAAGTTCACCCTGTTGTTCCTTTTAAGAGGCCTCTTGTAAGGGATCGACTCAAAAGGTGAGGGATTCTAGCTGCATTATTTGTTTCACGACCTGGGTGGTAATGATACAAACGATTGCAGACATCTCCAGGATATGATTGAGTAACATGTCAGATGTAGCGAGATGGAACAATAGATTAGAAATTAGGTTGCAGTGTCGGGACATGCACAACTTCCTACTATGGCTCGAAATAGGAACAGACCTGGCCCGGATGGATTGATCATTGATTGATGTGGATTTATCTGGATTTGTAGTTTTTGATTTTGATTGTTTGGCTTCTGGCTTTCTGACTCTTTGGTTCGTTGGCTTTTGCACTTTGGATTTTGGCATTCTAGTTTGTTTTGTCTCTAGGACACGTCACTAGCTCTCAATTTTGTTTGTCTTTCACTATTGAGGGAGGGGTCGGGTGGGAACATAGCCACTGAAAATGAAAACCATAGCATTTATGTATACAGATATCTGAAAAGGCTCCCGACCGAGTTCCATGTATCTGATATAGCCCTGTTACGGAACTCGATGCATAGCAGATAAAACGTGCGGATACATGCATACCATTTCCGGGTGGTGTATTATCACGGTCGAGGCATTGAGTACGATTAACGACACATACGTGAGAAAGTCTATATACATGCATGTCTGCTCCGGGTGGTATATCGTAGACTCTAGGGCATTACTCTACGATGGAATTTGATTCGATCGAATGGTTCGAAGGTGGCAGTACGTACGCTTATGTAGCATGATGATGGCGGTTCTATATGGAACATAGCCTTGTTGTATAGAAATTTGTACATCATTCCGGCGTAGGAGGAGGGACTACGTATATTTCTATGGCGTTACGGCGGGACCGTGCGAGTGGGGTACCATGGGGTGTACCTTAATTTGGGGGTAGCTACATATATACCGTATTAGGTTAATCTACTGGCGAGTAGATGGGTACGACGTGTGTGTAAGCCTTGAGTGCTGTTAACCCAAATAACCTAATAAATAAGCTAATGTAACTGAACAATATATATATATATATGTATATATATATATATATATATATAGGGTTATCCAAAATGTGTAGTTTAAAACTAGTCACCAGAACTTATGTTCTGACCCCCTCCTTATAACACACTTGTAGGTTAGATTTGTGGCATAGATGTGATAGCTTTTGATACTGGTTAGGCATTATTATTATCAGGGTAAAGCTATATTTTGATTATTATATTTTATTCCATTCCGCTGTGAGATGTTTTCTGAGGTCCGATATGTTTATTATCCTGGACTTTTCTTAAGGATGCCAGATAAACCAACACGGGTTTCGATAGATTAGAATTTTGAAAAAAAAATCGGTCTAAGACTTTCATTTTGACTGCTTATGGTTTTAGTAACTTAAAATGGACAAAAAAGCTCTGGTTGATGGAACAACCCACGTCCGTTGAGTGCAACATCGAAGTCTTGAGTTGCAACATCTATTTGAAAATTTAAAATTGCACTGTATGACTTTTGGAAACCCATTTATGGGGACGAAATTGAAATATAATATGCTGCATCATATTCCAAAAAATAATAAATCAAACTCCGACCACGACCAACCCCCCTTTGACCAACAACATAACATGTGATAGTTTGAGCTAAAAAAGATTTTGAGCTAGCAAAAGTCTTTAAGATTGAATTTCTTTGTTCCTAAACGAAGATAAGTTGGTTGGAAATTGTTAAACCTATAGATCTATGGGAGAGCTTCGTTTTGACTGGTTATGTTTCTAATAACTCAAAATGGATAAAAAGTTATGGTTGATGGAACAACCCATGTTTGTTGGGTGCAGCATCGATGTCTTGAGGTGCAACATCTGTTTGAAAATCCAAAATTGCACTGTACGACTTTTGAAACCCAATTTATGGGATGAAATAGAAGTATAACGTAGTGCGTCATATTCTAAAAAATAGTAAATCGAGTTCCTACCACGGTCAACCCCTATTTGACAAACAGAATGGAATGTGAAAATTTGAGCTAAAAATGCTTTCGAGCTCCCAAAAATCATTAAGATTGAATTTCTTGGTTACTAAACTAAGACGAGATCGGTGGAACCTGTTTGTCCTATACAGGTATGAGAGTGTTTAGTTTTGACTTGTTATTGTACCAATAAATCAAAATTGATAAAATGTTATAGTTGACGAAACAAGCCAGGTCTGTTGGGTGCAACATCGAAGTCTTATGGTGCAACATCTATTTAAGAAACAAAAATTACACGAAATTACTTTTGAAAACTCGTTAATGGAGATGAAATAGAAATATTCCATACTACATCATATTCCAAAAAATAGTAAATCGAATTCCGCCCACGGCCAAACCCCCTTTGACCAAAAAATGGCATGTGAAAAATTGAGCCAAAAAAGCTTTCGAGCTCCCAAAATTCTTTAAGATTGAATTTCTTGGTTTCTAAACAAAGATTAGATGGGTGGAACCCGTTAGTCCCATATATCTATGAGAGAGCTTCGTTTTGACTAGATATGGTTCCAGTAACTCAAAATGGATAAAAAGTTATGGTTGACGGAACAACCCACAACTGTTGGGTGCAACATCGAAGTCTTAAGGTGCAACATCTGATCGAAAATCAAAATTTGCATTGTATGACTTTTGAAAACTCGTTAATGGGGATGAAATAGAAATATAACATGGTGCATCATGTTCCAAAAATAGTAAATCGAATTCCGGGGTCAACCCCCTTTGACCAATAAAATAGCATGTGAAAAATAGAGCCAAAAGAGCTTTCGAGCTCCCAATCGTCTTTAAGATTGAAGTTCTTGCTTCCTAAACTAAGATGAGATGGGGTGAACCTGTTAGACCTATATATCTATGAGAGACCTACGTTTTGACTGGTTATGGTTATAGTAAATTAAAATGGATAAAAAGTTATGGTTGACGAAATAACCCACATCTGTTAGATGCAATATCGAAGTCTTGTGGTGCAAAATCTGTTTGAAAATAAAAAATTGCACTGTATGGCTTTTGAAAACTCGTTAATAGGGATGAAATAGAAATATAACATGGTGCATCACATTCCAAAAAAATAGTAAATCGAATTCCAACCACGACCAACCCCCCTTTGACCAAAAAACGGCGTGTGAAAAAATTGAGCTAAAAAGGCTTTCGAGCTCCCAAAAGTCTTTAAGATTGAATTTCTTAGTTACAAAACTAGGATGAGACGAGTGGAACCTATTAGACCTATAGATCAATGATATAGCTTCGTTTTGATTGCTTATATTACTAGTAACTCAAAATGGATAAAAATTCAAGGTTGATGGAACAACCTATGTCTCTTGGGTGCAACAACGAAGTCTTAAGGTGCATCGTCTGTTCGAAAATCCAAAATTGCACTGTCTAAAAATTGCACTGTATGACTTTTGAAAACTCGTTTATGGAGATGAAATAGAAATATAACATGGTGCATCATATTCCAAAAAATAGTAAATCGAATTCCGACCATGACCAACCCCCTTTGACCAAAAAAATGGCATGTGAAAAGATTATGCTAAAAAAGCTTTCGAGCTGCCAAAAGTCTTTAAGATTGAATTTCTTGGTTACTAAACAAAAACGAGATATGTGTCACCTGTTAGTCCTATAGATCTATGAGAGAGTTTTGTTTTGACTGGTTATGGTTCTAGTAACTTAAAATGGATAAAAAGTTATGGTTGATTGAACAACCCACATCTGTTGGGTGCAACGTCGAAGTCTTGAGGTGCAACATCTGTTTGAAAATCTAAAATTGCACTTTATGACTTTTGATAACCAAATTACGAGGACGAAATATAAATATAAAATGGTGCATCATATTCCAAAAAATAGTAAATCGATTTCCGACCACGGCAAACCCCCCTTTGACCGACAAAATGGCAAGTGAAAAAATTAAACTAAAAAAGCTTTCGAGCACCCAAATGTCTTTAAGATTGAATTCCTTGGTTTCTAAACTAAGATAAGATTGGTGGAATCTGTTAGTCCTATAGATATGTGAGAGAGCTTCTTGTCACTGGTTATGGTTCCAGTTACTCAAAATGGATAAAAAAAATTGAAGTTGATGGAACAACCCACGTCTGTTGGGTGCATTATCAAAGTCTTAAAATGCATAATTCATTTGAAAATCTGAAACTGCATTGTATGACTTTTGAAAACTCCGTTATGGGGATGAAATAGAAATAAAACAAAGCGCATCACATTTCAAAAAATAGTAAATCGAATTCCGACCACGGTCAACCCCGCTTTGATCAACAAAATGGCATGTGAAAAAATTGAGCTAAAAAAGCTTTTGAGCTCCCAAATGACTTTAAGATTGAATTTTTTTGGTTCCTACATTAAGATGAGAAGGGTGGGACCTATTAATTCTATAGATCTATAAGATAGTTTCGTTTTAACCAGTTATGGTTATAGTAACTCAAAATGGTTAAAAAGTTATGGTTGATGGAACAACCCACGTCTGTTGGGTGCAACATCGAAGTCTTTAGGTGCAACATCTGTTTGAAAGTCCAAAATTGCACTGTATGACTTTTGAAATCCCGTTTACGGGGATGAAATAGAAATATAACATTGTGCATCATATTCCAAAAAATAGTAAATCGAATTCCAACCACGATCAACCAACCTTTGAACTACAAAATGGCATGTGAAAATATTGACCTAAAAAAGATTTCGAGCTCCCAAAAGTCTTTAAGATTGGATTCTTGGTTCCTAAACAAAGATGAGATGGGTGGAACCAGTTAGACCTCTATATCTATGAGAGAGCTTCATTTTGACGTGTTATGGTTAGATTGACGCGAAATGATAAAAGGTTATGGTTGACGAAATAACCCACGTCTCTTGGCTGCAACATCGAAGTCTTGAGGTGAAACATCTGTTTGAAGAACCAAAATTGCACTTTATGACTTTTGAAAACTCATTTATGGGGATGAAATAGAAATATAACATGGTTCATCGTATTCCGAAGAATAGTAAATCGAATTCCGATCACGACCAACCTCACCTTGACCAAAAGCTTTCGAGCTGGCAAAAGTCTTAAGATTGAATTTCGTGATTCCTAAACAAATATAAAAAGGGTAGGACCTGTTAGTCTTGTAGATCAATGAGAGAGCTTCGTTTTGACTGGCTATGGTTCTAGTAACTCAAAATAGATAAAATGTTATGGTTGACGGAACAACCCACGTCTGTTGGGTGCAACATCGAAGTCTTGAGGTGTAACATCCGTCCGAAAAAACAAAATTGCACTATATTACTTTTGAAAAATCGTTTATGAGGATGAAATAGAAATATAACATGGTGCATCGTATTCTAAAAAATATTAAATCGAATTCCGACCACGGTCAATCCCCCTTTGACCAACAAAACGACGTGTTAAAAAACTGAGCTGAAAGAGCTTTCAATCTACCAAAAGACTTCTAGATTGAATTTCTTGGTTTCTAAACTAAGATGATATGGGTGGAATCTCTTAGACCTATAGATCTGTGAAGACCCGCAACTTCCCCGTTAAGGAAAGCGTCGGATAGTTCGAGAACAAACCACAACAGAACGCATATAGAAGAACATTTCATTGTATATTACAACAATGCATCAGATTACAAGAATATACAGAGTATAAATGAATATTACACAGAAATATCAGAGATTTAAATTACATTTAAATACATAGCAGCGGAAAATAATACAATACACAACTAGAAGTAGATATACGGATACAAAGCTTTCCGGATATCGTTCCAGCTGTAAACCAGGATCCTGTGAATATAAATCTGCAAAACCAAAACTACTAGCTGCCCGTGTCAAAAATAGGGGCACCCAGAGTTTAGGTTAAAACAATAAACTCCAGGTCAGTCATGGGACTGGTGTGAGAACTAAAACAGTTATTAATCTTTATTTTTAAAGCTAGGTAAATCAAGGGACCACGCCGTATAACACGGAACGGGTTTCCTCCCAAGAGTACCAGTGCATAAAACAAACAGCGCAATGCTAAATAAAGAAAAATGAAGCTGTTATAAGACCCAGGTCCTATCACACAATGCAACGCAAGCCGGGGGATAGGGTTTTCCCTTATAACAGCCAAAGAATGCTTGATACGTTTAAAACAAATCATTTGATACTATTATAAGTGTATAGTGTATAAAACATTTCAAATCATAAGTATCAATCATAGGCGGCATGAACGGCCCATAACACTATGTCGCCATATATAAGTTTAAAATCAAAACCGCAAAACGACGTATTGGAAGTTGGGTTATCATTTATGGTATGAACCGAGGCAAGGGGCAAGATCCTCAATGATTCGAGACTGCCTAGCCCGAGTCTCAGGATCAGAGCTCGAGTGACCCTTGGATCGTCAGGGCCGGTCCACACGGAGTGGATTAAAATACCTGAACACTACGTTTCGCCGCCCTTTGGGGCGTAAGCGAGCCAACTAAATGACTCCATCGGTTCGAGAACGACCGATCAATCCGAGGCGCCTCGCAACAGCAACAACCACATAAGTCAAACTCGTCAGGGCGTGTAAAACCACTGACGCCACTTTTAGCTAGGAGGAAACGTAGGCCCTCCCTGATGTCCGTCTCCCGTTTTTGATTCATACCGGGTGTGATACTCGCGAATCCACGTTACACAAAGCTACGCCACAAAGGCCGTGCTTTGATCATCACCACAAGACTTTGCTTTTCAACAGAAGCCTCGATCAATTGCCACTTAGGCATGCCACACAGGCAATTCACTCCATGCGTTTGATATCCATCAATATATAACCCCTGAGCTCGTACGTCTCAGAGAGGGGCGTTAAGCAAGAGAATAAATTCTCCGCCGCCAAACAGGTATATATTTAATAGAGATCAATCACACGGACTAAAATCCAATGTCAGACACACAGTCCATTTACAAGTCCGTTCTGGGTCTGAACGAGACCGGAGGCACCTAGTACCTCGCACATCCATCGATCTCCAAGTACGTCTGGACGATCACTAACTGTTTCCATCTTCTTGGGTGTACAGCCCAATCAAGATCATCAGTAATTACCCAAACGACGTGAAGACCTCCGGTCTTCGACCATCGTCTTCATCTTCGACTTATCGTCGTATCAGTTATTCAGAATGGGATGAACCCGGTCTTTCCGAATAACTCGCGTATATTTTAAATAAGTGTTACACAAACACAACATACGCCTCATTCCAATTCATTAGTCACTAACCGTAAATTAATCAAGAGAATAATTCCCCAAATATTAACCCCGAAGGCCGAAACCAACATCAGATCAATATCCAGAAAACCATTCTGCTTGGCTAACCGACAGTTAGTTTCTAAATTCCACGTTCAAATCTAATTAAAGATTTAACTATCGCCTGGAGCAAAACTGGTGATACTCCATTCTCGATCTTTTCAATCTAGTTTAAAGATTCATTAAAACTCCACTTAGTTTTAATCATTATCTGGGTTAAAGAATCAGTGTCATTTAAAACACGATTCACGATAAACCCAAAATCCCATTCCATTAATTATCGGGTTAAAGAACAAGTGTTATTTAAAACACTGTTCACGATAAACCCAAAAATCAATACCAATTCAATTCCAATTAAATATCATTTAATTGGTACACTTCATTAAATCTAAATAAAAAGATTTAATCTTTTCTCAACTGGGTTCAAGAACAGTGTTAGTGAAGACACCATTCACAACAAACCCAAATCACATTCGATATTCAATGCAAGGCTCTGAATAGAAAATATATCGGCTTATATTCAATATCGAATTCTACGACTAACAAATGTCGTATTGGAAATAACGATACATATATATATCTTTCAAATTTCCATAACAACACCTGTAATATCACGAATTCCAACATCGAAATATTCCGAAGACAATTTCGATTCAAATCCCCTCCAATGCAATCATTGGAAATTTTGGTTATTTTCAAAACCATTTCAAATTCAATTTATTTATTTAAAAATAAATAGAATTATAATTCTAGTTCAAAACTAGTTCATTTCGATAAAAATCTATTTTTATCTTTTCAAATATGGAGTTTTTCATCCCAAACTTTCACAAATCATTTCTTATGATTTTACACAAATTATTACTATTTTTAATAATTTTTATCAAGGCCCGTACAGTCGATTTCCATCAATGGCCATCGAACTGCACTTACAGCGACCTTTTTCGAATTTGATTTGGACATAATTCCAAATCCAACCGTTAGATTTCAAATTTCTAATCTTCGTTAGAAAGCTCTTTTCGATACGAACCCAACGGTTCCGGTTTTAGGAGAATCCGACGGTCGGATCTCCCGTAATGTCCGTTTGAAATAAATGGTCGAAATTCGCGAACTGCCGCGGCGCGGCGCGTTCTATTCAGGCCATTATATTATATATAATATATATATAATATATTTCGTCGATTTCTATTTAAAAACGAATTATATAAACAGTTTTAAATTCATTTCAAAATCTATTTCAACTTCTATTTCAATTCAAAGCAAAATTGAATTCTTCTTTATAAATTCGTTTTAAAATTCATTTCTATTCAATTCGAATTTCAATTCAATTTGAATTCATATTCAATTCAATTCATTTCGAAATCGTTTTCAATTCAATTCATTTCGAAATCGTTTTCAATTCAATTCATTTCGAATTCGTTTTCAATTCAATTCATTTCGAATTCGTTTTCAATTCAATTCATTTCGAAATCGTTTTCAATTCAATTCATTTCGAAATCGTTTTCAATTCAATTCATTTCGAAATCGTTTTCAATTCAATTCATTTCGAATTCGTTTTCAATTCAATTCATTTCGAATTCGTTTTCAATTCAATTCATTTCGAAATCGTTTTCAATTCAATTCATTTCGAATTCGTTTTCAATTCAATTCATTTCGAATTCGTTTTCAATTCGATTCATTTCGAATTCGTTTTCAATTCAATTCATTTCGAATTCGTTTTCAATTCAATTCATTTCGAATTCGTTTTCAATTCAATTCATTTCGAATTCGTTTTCAATTCAATTCATTTCGAAATCGTTTTCAATTCAATTCATTTCGAAATCGTTTTCAATTCAATTCATTTCGAATTCGTTTTCAATTCAATTCATTTCGAATTCGTTTTCAATTCAATTCATTTCGAATTCGTTTTCAATTCAATTCATTTCGAATTCGTTTTCAATTCAATTCATTTCGAATTCGTTTTCAATTCAATTCATTTCGAATTCGTTTTCAATTCAATTCATTTCGAATTCGTTTTCAATTCAATTCATTTCGAAATCGATATAAATATCGTTCACGTCAAAATGGCGTCAATCTAATCAACACGGCTTCATAAAGTTCTATTTTCAAATATTCTATTTCAAATATTTCTTATTATTAAAATATTTGTTATTATCAAAATATTCTTTATTTTCACGATTGGAATGAGGCCCAATCAATTATCATATAAAATTAATTATATGGATTTTCATACAACACATGTATATAATAACATTGAAAATAATCAACCATCAACCAAAGTGCACTACACTGTATAAGCATCAAATATAGATATTCAACGCTCATAACAGCCTGTCAATCAATCGATCGACATATTTAATCAATCAGGATGAGTGAAATTCATATTTCATCCCAACACCCGTGTGGGGTTTCAAACAATCAAACACAGATTTTAGTTGTGCAGTTGGGCGATGTGTAAAATTTATCGTCCCAATCAATGTCATTCAAATAAGTGTACATAAACAAACCATCTGGTTTGTAAATGAATATTTATTTATTCACTTCACTATTTTCATATTCACGTTAAAAATTATATTTTTAACGATAAAACATTTTATTTCAACCTATGAATTTCTATTCAATTCATTTATTCAATAAAATGATATTTTTATTTTTCTAACATATTTTAGAAAATTTCGGCGGCATAACGGCACGATACTAGAAACGGGACAAGGCCTAGCCTTATCCCCGGTCTAGTGAAGGCCCACGCCATTCACACATCAATCATATCAATTTCATCTCACCAAACAATTCAATTCAAACAAATAATTCAACTAGTCTATGCAACCAAACAAACAAGTCCATGGTCTGTGGACAATTGTGTCGGGTGCTACTAAGCACCGTCTGCATCCTAGTATATATATATAACTAGAAAAATAAATTGAAAGGTGAGAAATTCTCACCTATAGCTATCCAAGCTCCACAGCACTTTATTTGCAGAAGTCTTCGTCGTCATCGCATCCTTTTTCATCTTCGTTGCCCGCTTTCACTACCTATGTAAAAATCGAATTTTTACTTCGCTATTCAATATATAAAAATCACATTTTTATTCCGAAGTTCAATATATAAAAATTCTATTTTTATTCTGAAGTTCAATATATAAAAATTCTATTTTTATTTCGAAGTTCAATATATAAAAATTCTATTTTTATTTCGAAGTTCAATATATAAAAATTCTATTTTTATTTCGAAGTTCAATATATAAAAATTCTATTTTTATTTCGAAGTTCAATATATAAAAATTCTATTTTTATTTCGAAGTTCAATATATAAAAATTCTATTTTTATTTCGAAGTTCAATATATAAAAATTCTATTTTTATTTCGAAGTTCAATATATAAAAATTCTATTTTTATTTCGAAGTTCAATATATAAAAATTCTATTTTTATTCTGAAGTTCAATATATAAAAATTCTATTTTTATTTCGAAGTTCAATATATAAAAATTCTATTTTTATTTCGAAGTTCAATATATAAAAATTCTATTTTTATTTCGAAGTTCAATATATAAAAATTCTATTTTTATTTCAACTAAAAAAAACTTATCATTATATTTTGCTTTCTAAAACAAAATATAATTGTCTTTCAAAACACATGTATATTTTCTCCTTTCAAAACAATGTTTCTTATATATAGAAAATCCTATTTTTCAAATCAACGAATTCCTATTTTTAAACAAACAAAAATCGTATTTTTTTTATTCTTATACAAAAATCGTATTTTTTTATTCTTATACAAAAATCGTATTTTACTTTTCCAAACATTGTATAATTTATTTTTCAAGATCAATGTATATTATATTTTTCAGGATCAATTCTATTTTAAAACAATGTTATTTCTTAAAACTGCATTTTATATATTCAAAACTGAATTAATTACTTTCAAAAAAAAAAACTGCATTTTATATATTCAAAACTGAATTAATTACTTTCAAAAAAAAAAAAAAAAAACTGCATTTTATATATTCAAAACTGAATTAATTAAAATAGTGATTAATTAATTTAATTAAAATTAATAACACTAAGGAAATCGTTACCCTTTCTCTAATCCCTCTTCTTCGTTCTGCTGCCACGATGAACCCAAAGTCGATTTCAAGAACCTCCAGAAACACGCATCCCCACACCCTCTGACAACGATCCGCCACCTCCATTTGAACGCCCCTCCTGCCGCCACCCCTCCTGACCAGAGCCACCCTGATCGAAGCCTCAACTTCCTCTGGAAACCGCGATGAACAGTGAGCCTTCGTGGCGAAAATCCAACCTCAACAGA
Source organism: Allium sativum (assembly GCA_030737875.1). NCBI lineage: Eukaryota > Viridiplantae > Streptophyta > Magnoliopsida > Asparagales > Amaryllidaceae > Allium > Allium sativum. Next base: position 1,528,977 of record CM060912.1, on the reverse strand, counting down.
ACACGAGAGCTTATCACCACCGTTGGCCTGCGGGGGTTCGATGAGCTCTTCATTTTGCAATTTAGGGTTTTTGAAATGGTGGAGGGGATTGGAAGATCGAAGAGGGAGAAGTATGGAGTGGGTCGCCCGTCGGTTTCGAATAGAACGGCGGCTCCAGATTTAATTAGGGTTAGGATTTAAAATTTGGCCTTATATAAATATTTTTATTATTATTTAATTCATTAAAGTAGGTTTTTGCGTATGAACTCGAAACCAAACCCAATGACTGTCGCCCCTAGCTAATTACCCCCATCCCAGACACAATGGAATATGTTTCGTTAGCCAATTCGACTGTTACAGTCAGTTATTCTTCAAATTAAAATATAAAACATTTAATTTGAGTTTTAAACGTATATTTTAAATTACCGGGGTCACATACTAACTAGAAAAATTCCAGAAAAATATTTTCTAGCTTCGTATTGACGATACGGTCCTAACAAAACTAGTTTCGTCGAATTCTGAGACCGTTGGAAAAATGGCCAATTTCCAGTCGATTAAAATCAACTGAAACTGGTCAAACGCGTTTTCCTTTGCCACGCTCACATACTGATTCGAAAAATTATGAAATTTGAAATCCAGCAATAACTTAACATCACGGACCCAACAAAACTGGTTTCGTCGAAATCCGAGGTCGTTTGCAAAATTGCTATTTTTAAGGGCCTTATATATATAAAAATATATATATATATTCCACAGCGACTATTTCTAATTTTAAACTGGACATATCTTATCATTTCTAAGATGAAATCTCAGTTTATCAACTTCGTTACAAAGATATAGTTATACAGATTCAAATATTTCTTGTTTCGTTCAATTCTGACTTATATTGAATTCTGTATATTCATTTGAAATTAGAAATCGAATTTTCGAACTACCGCGCCATTTTCAATTCCTTTTATAATTATATATAATTATTATATATTCTAACGACGACGTATATAAATATATTCGTTCGAATTCTATTCAAAATAAATTTTTCGACGATATTATTTAAAATAATTCATTTTGAATATTCAAAATTCGCTAAAATGGCCAAAATAAAAATTTCAAACTGGCTCGCATTTTACGGGTTGTTACAATCTCCCCCACTTAAAACTTTTCGTCCCCGAAAAGGAACAAAGTCGAAAGTGGTTTGATTATTCAGCTCTACGATCGATCAGGCTTCCATTCTCCAACTCTTTAGTTTCTGAGAATTTTCAAAATTTCAAAAATTTGGCTAACACCCTAAATTTTCGAAAAATTTCGCCATAACCTCCCCTGCAATGGGAGCATCGGGGAATTTCAAATAGCTTCCCCGGTCCTTCAGATCTCAAAAAGAAAAAGAAAAAGCCAAGCGGCTAGCCAATAGGCTCACAAAATCATCATCACCCAAACAAAACAGGAAATTATGTAGTAAACATGTACCTATTTGTCGGGCAAACAAATTTTATTCTTCGGCTCTAGCCTCCTTGCTATGACCTGTTCAATGATATATATGTATATGCAAGCAGATGCGACCAATTTTCAATATCGTTCAATATTTGATATAATTAGGCTAAACGGTTCAAAATTATCAGACAATTAAACAAACAACACAAACATCAATCAATTAGTGAATTAGATTATCAAATTCATAATTTTGATACATATACAAAAATCATGTTTTTGATGCCAAATCACAACAATAAGCCCTATCTAATTTTGGTTCTCACACCAGCCTAATGGAAATATATAGATATCACACCTTCGTCACTCGTAAATAAATACTGGTAACGCTGCAGCATTATCAGAATCATCCTCGGGCAACTAGAATGTGATTCTATATCTACCCAATATATTAAAACTTTGAATACACGCGGATCAGACGTATACGCAAAACCTATATATACTGGATTGTCCAACTCAATATAAATAGATAATCAAATACGAATAATTGATTTAAATTTGCAAAACAAAATTTGTTTTCATTTTAAAAATATACTCTTCACACTCGTTCTAGGATACTACTGATCCCATCTCTAACGAGTCATTCTAATTGGATATTACTAATCCAATATCTGATGAATTCTTTCGTACGTTTCTAATGTGCCTTGTTCTCTGCTTTGTAAACCAAAGCTCTGATACCAACTGTGAAGACCCGCAACTTCCCCGTTAAGGAAAGCGTCGGATAGTTCGAGAACAAACCACAACAGAACGCATATAGAAGAACATTTCATTGTATATTACAACAATGCATCAGATTACAAGAATATACAGAGTATAAATGAATATTACACAGAAATATCAGAGATTTAAATTACATTTAAATACATAGCAGCGGAAAATAATACAATACACAACTAGAAGTAGATATACGGATACAAAGCTTTCCGGATATCGTTCCAGCTGTAAACCAGGATCCTGTGAATATAAATCTGCAAAACCAAAACTACTAGCTGCCCGTGTCAAAAATAGGGGCACCCAGAGTTTAGGTTAAAACAATAAACTCCAGGTCAGTCATGGGACTGGTGTGAGAACTAAAACAGTTATTAATCTTTATTTTTAAAGCTAGGTAAATCAAGGGACCACGCCGTATAACACGGAACGGGTTTCCTCCCAAGAGTACCAGTGCATAAAACAAACAGCGCAATGCTAAATAAAGAAAAATGAAGCTGTTATAAGACCCAGGTCCTATCACACAATGCAACGCAAGCCGGGGGATAGGGTTTTCCCTTATAACAGCCAAAGAATGCTTGATACGTTTAAAACAAATCATTTGATACTATTATAAGTGTATAGTGTATAAAACATTTCAAATCATAAGTATCAATCATAGGCGGCATGAACGGCCCATAACACTATGTCGCCATATATAAGTTTAAAATCAAAACCGCAAAACGACGTATTGGAAGTTGGGTTATCATTTATGGTATGAACCGAGGCAAGGGGCAAGATCCTCAATGATTCGAGACTGCCTAGCCCGAGTCTCAGGATCAGAGCTCGAGTGACCCTTGGATCGTCAGGGCCGGTCCACACGGAGTGGATTAAAATACCTGAACACTACGTTTCGCCGCCCTTTGGGGCGTAAGCGAGCCAACTAAATGACTCCATCGGTTCGAGAACGACCGATCAATCCGAGGCGCCTCGCAACAGCAACAACCACATAAGTCAAACTCGTCAGGGCGTGTAAAACCACTGACGCCACTTTTAGCTAGGAGGAAACGTAGGCCCTCCCTGATGTCCGTCTCCCGTTTTTGATTCATACCGGGTGTGATACTCGCGAATCCACGTTACACAAAGCTACGCCACAAAGGCCGTGCTTTGATCATCACCACAAGACTTTGCTTTTCAACAGAAGCCTCGATCAATTGCCACTTAGGCATGCCACACAGGCAATTCACTCCATGCGTTTGATATCCATCAATATATAACCCCTGAGCTCGTACGTCTCAGAGAGGGGCGTTAAGCAAGAGAATAAATTCTCCGCCGCCAAACAGGTATATATTTAATAGAGATCAATCACACGGACTAAAATCCAATGTCAGACACACAGTCCATTTACAAGTCCGTTCTGGGTCTGAACGAAACCGGAGGCACCTAGTACCTCGCACATCCATCGATCTCCAAGTACGTCTGGACGATCACTAACTGTTTCCATCTTCTTGGGTGTATAGCCCAATCAAGATCATCAGTAATTACCCAAACGACGTGAAGACCTCCGGTCTTCGACCATCGTCTTCATCTTCGACTTATCGTCGTATCAGTTATTCAGAATGGGATGAACCCGGTCTTTCCGAATAACTCGCGTATATTTTAAATAAGTGTTACACAAACACAACATACGCCTCATTCCAATTCATTAGTCACTAACCGTAAATTAATCAAGAGAATAATTCCCCAAATATTAACCCCGAAGGCCGAAACCAACATCAGATCAATATCCAGAAAACCATTCTGCTTGGCTAACCGACAGTTAGTTTCTAAATTCCACGTTCAAATCTAATTAAAGATTTAACTATCGCCTGGAGCAAAACTGGTGATACTCCATTCTCGATCTTTTCAATCTAGTTTAAAGATTCATTAAAACTCCACTTAGTTTTAATCATTATCTGGGTTAAAGAATCAGTGTCATTTAAAACACGATTCACGATAAACCCAAAATCCCATTCCATTAATTATCGGGTTAAAGAACAAGTGTTATTTAAAACACTGTTCACGATAAACCCAAAAATCAATACCAATTCAATTCCAATTAAATATCATTTAATTGGTACACTTCATTAAATCTAAATAAAAAGATTTAATCTTTTCTCAACTGGGTTCAAGAACAGTGTTAGTGAAGACACCATTCACAACAAACCCAAATCACATTCGATATTCAATGCAAGGCTCTGAATAGAAAATATATCGGCTTATATTCAATATCGAATTCTACGACTAACAAATGTCGTATTGGAAATAACGATACATATATATATCTTTCAAATTTCCATAACAACACCTGTAATATCACGAATTCCAACATCGAAATATTCCGAAGACAATTTCGATTCAAATCCCCTCCAATGCAATCATTGGAAATTTTGGTTATTTTCAAAACCATTTCAAATTCAATTTATTTATTTAAAAATAAATAGAATTATAATTCTAGTTCAAAACTAGTTCATTTCGATAAAAATCTATTTTTATCTTTTCAAATATGGAGTTTTTCATCCCAAACTTTCACAAATCATTTCTTATGATTTTACACAAATTATTACTATTTTTAATAATTTTTATCAAGGCCCGTACAGTCGATTTCCATCAATGGCCATCGAACTGCACTTACAGCGACCTTTTTCGAATTTGATTTGGACATAATTCCAAATCCAACCGTTAGATTTCAAATTTCTAATCTTCGTTAGAAAGCTCTTTTCGATACGAACCCAACGGTTCCGGTTTTAGGAGAATCCGACGGTCGGATCTCCCGTAATGTCCGTTTGAAATAAATGGTCGAAATTCGCGAACTGCCGCGGCGCGGCGCGTTCTATTCAGGCCATTATATTATATATAGTATATATATAATATATTTCGTCGATTTCTATTTAAAAACGAATTATATAAACAGTTTTAAATTCATTTCAAAATCTATTTCAACTTCTATTTCAATTCAAAGCAAAATTGAATTCTTCTTTATAAATTCGTTTTAAAATTCATTTCTATTCAATTCGAATTTCAATTCAATTTGAATTCATATTCAATTCAATTCATTTCGAAATCGTTTTCAATTCAATTCATTTCGAAATCGTTTTCAATTCAATTCATTTCGAATTCGTTTTCAATTCAATTCATTTCGAATTCGTTTTCAATTCAATTCATTTCGAAATCGTTTTCAATTCAATTCATTTCGAAATCGTTTTCAATTCAATTCATTTCGAAATCGTTTTCAATTCAATTCATTTCGAATTCGTTTTCAATTCAATTCATTTCGAATTCGTTTTCAATTCAATTCATTTCGAAATCGTTTTCAATTCAATTCATTTCGAATTCGTTTTCAATTCAATTCATTTCGAATTCGTTTTCAATTCAATTCATTTCGAATTCGTTTTCAATTCAATTCATTTCGAATTCGTTTTCAATTCAATTCATTTCGAATTCGTTTTCAATTCAATTCATTTCGAATTCGTTTTCAATTCAATTCATTTCGAAATCGTTTTCAATTCAATTCATTTCGAAATCGTTTTCAATTCAATTCATTTCGAATTCGTTTTCAATTCAATTCATTTCGAATTCGTTTTCAATTCAATTCATTTCGAATTCGTTTTCAATTCAATTCATTTCGAATTCGTTTTCAATTCAATTCATTTCGAATTCGTTTTCAATTCAATTCATTTCGAAATCGATATAAATATCGTTCACGTCAAAATGGCGTCAATCTAATCAACACGGCTTCATAAAGTTCTATTTTCAAATATTCTATTTCAAATATTTCTTATTATTAAAATATTTGTTATTATCAAAATATTCTTTATTTTCACGATTGGAATGAGGCCCAATCAATTATCATATAAAATTAATTATATGGATTTTCATACAACACATGTATATAATAACATTGAAAATAATCAACCATCAACCAAAGTGCACTACACTGTATAAGCATCAAATATAGATATTCAACGCTCATAACAGCCTGTCAATCAATCGATCGACATATTTAATCAATCAGGATGAGTGAAATTCATATTTCATCCCAACACCCGTGTGGGGTTTCAAACAATCAAACACAGATTTTAGTTGTGCAGTTGGGCGATGTGTAAAATTTATCGTCCCAATCAATGTCATTCAAATAAGTGTACATAAACAAACCATCTGGTTTGTAAATGAATATTTATTTATTCACTTCACTATTTTCATATTCACGTTAAAAATTATATTTTTAACGATAAAACATTTTATTTCAACCTATGAATTTCTATTCAATTCATTTATTCAATAAAATGATATTTTTATTTTTCTAACATATTTTAGAAAATTTCGGCGGCATAACGGCACGATACTAGAAACGGGACAAGGCCTAGCCTTATCCCCGGTCTAGTGAAGGCCCACGCCATTCACACATCAATCATATCAATTTCATCTCACCAAACAATTCAATTCAAACAAATAATTCAACTAGTCTATGCAACCAAACAAACAAGTCCATGGTCTGTGGACAATTGTGTCGGGTGCTACTAAGCACCGTCTGCATCCTAGTATATATATATAACTAGAAAAATAAATTGAAAGGTGAGAAATTCTCACCTATAGCTATCCAAGCTCCACAGCACTTTATTTGCAGAAGTCTTCGTCGTCATCGCATCCTTTTTCATCTTCGTTGCCCGCTTTCACTACCTATGTAAAAATCGAATTTTTACTTCGCTATTCAATATATAAAAATCACATTTTTATTCCGAAGTTCAATATATAAAAATTCTATTTTTATTCTGAAGTTCAATATATAAAAATTCTATTTTTATTTCGAAGTTCAATATATAAAAATTCTATTTTTATTTCGAAGTTCAATATATAAAAATTCTATTTTTATTTCGAAGTTCAATATATAAAAATTCTATTTTTATTTCGAAGTTCAATATATAAAAATTCTATTTTTATTTCGAAGTTCAATATATAAAAATTCTATTTTTATTTCGAAGTTCAATATATAAAAATTCTATTTTTATTTCGAAGTTCAATATATAAAAATTCTATTTTTATTTCGAAGTTCAATATATAAAAATTCTATTTTTATTCTGAAGTTCAATATATAAAAATTCTATTTTTATTTCGAAGTTCAATATATAAAAATTCTATTTTTATTTCGAAGTTCAATATATAAAAATTCTATTTTTATTTCGAAGTTCAATATATAAAAATTCTATTTTTATTTCGAAGTTCAATATATAAAAATTCTATTTTTATTTCAACTAAAAAAAACTTATCATTATATTTTGCTTTCTAAAACAAAATATAATTGTCTTTCAAAACACATGTATATTTTCTCCTTTCAAAACAATGTTTCTTATATATAGAAAATCCTATTTTTCAAATCAACGAATTCCTATTTTTAAACAAACAAAAATCGTATTTTTTTTATTCTTATACAAAAATCGTATTTTTTTATTCTTATACAAAAATCGTATTTTACTTTTCCAAACATTGTATAATTTATTTTTCAAGATCAATGTATATTATATTTTTCAGGATCAATTCTATTTTAAAACAATGTTATTTCTTAAAACTGCATTTTATATATTCAAAACTGAATTAATTACTTTCAAAAAAAAAAACTGCATTTTATATATTCAAAACTGAATTAATTACTTTCAAAAAAAAAAAAAAAAACTGCATTTTATATATTCAAAACTGAATTAATTAAAATAGTGATTAATTAATTTAATTAAAATTAATAACACTAAGGAAATCGTTACCCTTTCTCTAATCCCTCTTCTTCGTTCTGCTGCCACGATGAACCCAAAGTCGATTTCAAGAACCTCCAGAAACACGCATCCCCACACCCTCTGACAACGATCCGCCACCTCCATTTGAACGCCCCTCCTGCCGCCACCCCTCCTGACCAGAGCCACCCTGATCGAAGCCTCAACTTCCTCTGGAAACCGCGATGAACAGTGAGCCTTCGTGGCGAAAATCCAACCTCCACAGAACACGAGAGCTTATCACCACCGTTGGCCTGCGGGGGTTCGATAAGCTCTTCATTTTGCAATTTAGGGTTTTTGAAATGGTGGAGGGGATTGGAAGATCGAAGAGGGAGAAGTATGGAGTGGGTCGCCCATCGGTTTCGAATAGAACGGCGGCTCCAGATTTAATTAGGGTTAGGATTTAAAATTTGGCCTTATATAAATATTTTTATTATTATTTAATTCATTAAAGTAGGTTTTTGCGTATGAACTCGAAACCAAACCCAATGACTGTCGCCCCTAGCTAATTACCCCCATCCCAGACACAATGGAATATGTTTCGTTAGCCAATTCGACTGTTACAGTCAGTTATTCTTCAAATTAAAATATAAAACATTTAATTTGAGTTTTAAACGTATATTTTAAATTACCGGGGTCACATACTAACTAGAAAAATTCCAGAAAAATATTTTCTAGCTTCGTATTGACGATACGGTCCTAACAAAACTAGTTTCGTCGAATTCTGAGACCGTTGGAAAAATGGCCAATTTCCAGTCGATTAAAATCAACTGAAACTGGTCAAACGCGTTTTCCTTTGCCACGCTCACATACTGATTCGAAAAATTATGAAATTTGAAATCCAGCAATAACTTAACATCACGGACCCAACAAAACTGGTTTCGTCGAAATCCGAGGTCGTTTGCAAAATTGCTATTTTTAAGGGCCTTATATATATAAAAATATATATATATATTCCACAGCGACTATTTCTAATTTTAAACTGGACATATCTTATCATTTCTAAGATGAAATCTCAGTTTATCAACTTCGTTACAAAGATATAGTTATACAGATTCAAATATTTCTTGTTTCGTTCAATTCTGACTTATATTGAATTCTGTATATTCATTTGAAATTAGAAATCGAATTTTCGAACTACCGCGCCATTTTCAATTCCTTTTATAATTATATATAATTATTATATATTCTAACGACGACGTATATAAATATATTCGTTCGAATTCTATTCAAAATAAATTTTTCGACGATATTATTTAAAATAATTCATTTTGAATATTCAAAATTCGCTAAAATGGCCAAAATAAAAATTTCAAACTGGCTCGCATTTTACGGGTTGTTACAAGATCTATGATAGACTTTTGTTTTGAATGGTTATGGTTTCAATAACTCAAAACAGTTAAAAAATTATGGTTGATGGAACAACCCACGTCTGTTGGGTGCAACATCGAAGTCTAGAGGTGCAACATCTATTTGAGAATCCAAAATTGCACTATATTAATTTTGAAAACTCGTTTGTGATGTTGAAATAGAAATATAACATGGTGCATCATATTCCAAAAAATAATAAATCGGATTCCGACCACGGTCAACCACCTTTGACTAACAAAGTAGCAAGTGAAAAATTGAGCTACCAAAAATCTTTAAGATTGAGTTTATTGGTTTCTAAACAAAGATGAGATCGGTGGAACCTATTACTCCTATAGATCTATGAAAGAGCTTCATTTTGACTAGTTATGGTTCCAGTACCTCAAAAAGGATAAAAAGTTATTGTTAATGGAACAACGCACGTCTGTTGGGTGCAACATCGAAGTCTTGAGGTGCAACATTTGTTTGAAAATCCAAAATTGCACTATATGACTTTTGAAAACTCGTTTATGGGGATGAAATAAAAATACAACATTGTACATCATATTCCAAATAGTAAATCGAATTCTGATCACGGCCAACCCCCTTTGACTAACAAGATGGCATGTGAAAAATTGAGCCAAAAAAGCTTTCGAGCTCCAAAAAATCACTAAGAGGGAATTTCTTGGTTACTAAACTAAGATGAGATGGCTCAAACCTGTTAGTCCTACAGATCTATAAGAGATCTTGTTTTGACTGGTTATGGTTCCAGTAACTCAAAATGGATAAAAAGAAATGGTTAACGGAACAACCCACGTCTGTTGGGTGCAACATCGAAGTCTTGAGGTGCACCATCTATTTGAAAAACCAAAATTGCATTGTATGACATTTGAAAACTTGTTTATGGGGATGAAACAAAAATATAACATGGTGCATCATATTCCACCAATAGTAAATAGAATTTCGACCACGCCTAACCTCCCTTTGACCAACAAAATGGCATGTGAAAAAATTGAGCTGAAAGTGCTTTCGAGCTTGGAAAAGTATTTAAGATTGAATTTCTTGGTTACCAAATAAAGATGATCTAGATGGAACCTGTTAGTCCTATAGAACTATGAGAGAGCTAAGTTTTGACTAGTTATGGTTCTTGTAACTAAAAATGGATAACAAATTATGGTACACGGAACAACCCACGTTTGTTGGGGGCAACATCGAAACCTTGAGATGCATCACCTATTTAAAAAACCAAAATTTCAGTGTATAACTTTTTAAAATTCCTTTTTGGGAATGAACTAGAAATATAACATGGTGCATCATATTCCAAAAATTGTAAATCTAAATCCAACCATGGCCAACCCCCCTTTGACCAACAAAATGGCTCGTGAAAAAATTGTGCTAAAAAAGCTTTCGAGCTCCCAAAAGTCTTTAGGATTGAATTTCTTGGTTTTTAAACAAATATAAGATGGGTGGAACCTTTTTGTTCTATAGATCTTTGAGAGAGCTTCGTTTTGGCTGGTTACGGTTAAAGTAACTCAAAATTGGTAAAATGTTATAGTTTATGGAACAACCCACGTCTGTTACGTGCAACATCGAAGTCTTGAGTTGCAACATATGTTCGAAACTTCAAAATTGCGTTGAATGACTTTTGAAAACTCGTTTATGAGGATGAAATGAGAACATAACATGGTGCATCATATTACCAAAAATAGTAAATCGAATCCGACCACGGTCAACCCCCTTTGACTAACAAAATGGCATATGAAAAATTTGAGCTAAAAAAGCTTTCGACTCCCAAAAGTCTTTAAGATTGAATTTCTTGGTTTCTAAATTAATATGAGATGGGTGGAACCTTTTAGTCCTAAAGATCTATTAGAGAGCTTCATTTTGATTAGTTATGGTTCTAGTAACTCAAAATGGATAAAAAAATTGTAGTTGACAAGACAACCCACGTCTATTGGGTGCAACATCGAAGGCTTGAGGTGCAATATCTGTTTGAAAAACCAAAATTGCACTATATGACTTTTGCAAACTCGTTAATGGGGATGAAATAAATAAAAAATAACATGATGTATCATATTCCAAAAACTCCCCTTGACCAAACAAAACGTCTGTTGGTTACTAAACTAAGATGAGATGGGTGGAATCTGTTAGACCTATAAATCTATGAGAGAGATTCGTTTTTTCTAATTATGGTCCCAATAACTAAAACTGGATAAAAAGATATGGTTGATTTGACAACCCACGTCTGTTGGGTGCAACATTGAAGTGTTGAGGTGAAAATCTGTTGGAAAATCCAAAATTGCACTATAGGACTTTGAAAACTCGTTCGTGGGGATGAAATAGAAATGTAATATGGTGCATCATGTTCCAAAAAATAGTAAATCGAACTCTACCACGGCCAACCCCCCTTTGACTAACAAAATGGTGCATCATATTCCACCAATATCAAATTGAATTCCGACCACGGCCAACCCCCCTTTGACCAACAAAATGGCAAGTGAAAAAAATTGAGCTGAAAGAGCTTTAGAACTCGCAAAAGTCATTAAGATTGAATTTCTCGGTTACCAAAAAAAGACGAGATGGGTGGAACTTGTTAGCCCTATAGATCAATGAGGGAGCTTCGTTTTGACTAGTTATGGTTATAGTAACTAAGAATGGATAAATAGTTATGGATGACGGAACAACCCACGTCTATTAGGTGCAACATCAAAGTCTTGAGGTGCAACATCTGTTTGGAAAACCAAAATTGCATTGTATGAATTTTGAAAGCTCGTTTATGGGGACGAAATAGAGATATAACATGGTGCATCATATTCCAAAAAATAGTAAATCGAACTCCGACCACAGTCGACCCTCCTTTGACCAACAAAAAGGCATGTGAAAAATCGAGCTAAAAAAACTTTCGAGCTCCCAAAAGTCGTTAATATTGAATTTCTTAGTTACTAAACTAAGATGAGAAGGGTGGGACCTGTAATCCGATAGATCTATGAGAGAGCTTCGTTTTGACTGATTATGGTTCCAGTAACTCAAAATGGATAAAAAGTTATGGTTGATGGAACAACCCACGTCTGTTGGTTGCAACGTCGAAGTCTTGAGGTGCAACATCTGTTTGAAAAACCAAATTGCACTATATGACTTTTGAAAACTCGTTTATGGGAATGAAACAGAAATATAACATTTTGCATCATATTCCAGAAAATAATAATTCGAATTCCGACCACGGCCAACCCTCCATTGACCAACAAAATAGCATGTGAAAAAATTGAGCTGAAAGAGCTTTCGAGCTACCAAAAGACTTTAAGATTGAATTTCTTAGTTTCTAAACTAAGATGAGATGGGTGGAATCTGTTAGACCTATAGATCTATGAGAGGCATTCGTTTTGACATTTATTAGTTATAGTAACTCAAAATTGATAAATTTTTATGGTTGATGGAACAACCCATATCTGTTGGGTGCGAAATCGAAGTCTTGAGGTGAAACATCTGTTTGAAAATCCCAAATTGCACTATGCGACTTTTGAAAACTCATTTATGGGGATGGAATAGGAATATAACATGGTGCATCATATTCCAAAAAATAGTAAATCGAATTCCGACCATGGTCAACCCTCTTTGACTAACAAAGTGGCATGTAAATAATTGAGCTACCAAAGGTCTTCAAGATTGAATTTCTTGGTTTCAAACCTAAGATGAGATGGGTGAAACCTATTAGTCCTATAGATTTATATGAGAGCTTCATTTTGACTGGTTATGGTTCCAGTTACTCAAAATGGATAAAAAGTTATTATTGACGGAACAACCCACGTCTGTTGGATGCTGCAACGGAGTCTTGAGGTGCAACATCTGTTTGAAAATCCAAAATTGCACTGTATGACTTTTGAAAACTCATTTATAGGGATGAAAGAGAAATATAATATGGTGCATCATATTCCAAAAAATAGTAAATCGAATTCCGACCATGGTCAATCCCCCTTTGACCAACAAAATTGCCTATGAAAAATTGAGCAAAAAATGCTTTCAAGCTACTAAAAGTCATTAATATTGAATTTCTTGGTTACTAAACTAAGATGAGAAGTGTGGAACCTATTAGACCTATAGATCTATGAGAGAGCTTCGTTTTTACTGGTTACGGTCCAAGTAGCAAAAAATGGATAATAAATATGGTTGATTGAAGCACCCACGTCTGTTGGGTGCAACATCAAAGTGTTGAGGTGCAACATCTGTGTGAAAATCCAAAATTGTACTGTATGACTTTTGAAAACTCGTTTATGGGGATGAAATAGAAATATAACATTGTGCATCGTATTCCAAAAAATAGTAAATCAAATTGCGACCACGGCCAACCCAGTTTTGACTAACAAAATGGCTTGTGAAAAAATTGAGCTAAAACGCTTTCGAGCTCCCGAAGGTCATTAAAATTGAATTTCTTGGTTAATAAACTAATATGAGATGATTGGAACCTTTTAGTCCTGTAGATCTATAAGAAACATTCATTTTGAATGGTTATGTTTCCAGTAACTCAAAATGGATAAAAGATATGGTTGACGGAACAACCCACATCTGTTGGGTGCAACATCGAAGTCTTGAGGTGCATCATCTGTTTGAAAAACCAAAATTGTGGTGTATGAATTTTGGAAACTTGTTAATGTGGATGAAATAGAAATATAACATGGTGTATCATGTTCCACAAAATAGTAAATTGAATTCCGACCACGGCCTGAAAGAGCTTTCGAGCTCGCAAAAGTTTTTAAGATTGAATTTCTCGTTTACAAGACAAGGATGAGATATGTGGAACCTATTAGTCCGATAGATCTACAAGAGAACTTCGTATTGGCTAGTTATGGTTCTAGCAACTAAAAATGGATAAATAGTTATGGTTGATGGAACAACCCATGTCTGTTGGGTGCAACGTCGAAATCTTGAGGTGCATCATCGGTTTAAAAAATCAAAATTTTAGTGTATGGCTTTTGAAAACACGAATTTGGGGATGAAATAGAAATATAACATTGTCATCATATTCCAAAAAATAGTAAATCTAATCCACGTCTATTGGGTGAAACTTTTTAGTCTTCTAGATCTATGAGAGAGCTTCGCTTTGACTAGTTATGGTTCCAATTACTCGAAATTGATAAAATGTTATCGTTGATGGAACAACCCACGTCTATTGGGTGCAACATCGATGTCTTGAGGTGCAATATCTTTTCGAAAATCCAAAATTGCATTGTATGACCTTTGAAAACTCGTTTATGGGGATGAAATAGAAATATAACATGGTGCAACATATTCCAAAAAATAGTAAATCGAATCTGACCACGGCCGACCCCCTTTGACCAACAAAATGGCACGCAAAAAAATAGAGCTAAAAAAGCTTTCGAGCTACCAAAAGTCTTTAAGATTGAATTTCTTGGTTTCTAAACTAAGATGAGACGGGTGGAACCTATTAGTCCTACAGGTTTATGAGAGAGCTTCGTTTTTAGTGGTTATGGTTTGAGTAACTGAAAATGGATAAAAAATTATGGTTGACGGAACAACCCACGTCTGTTGGGTGCAACATCGAAGTCTTGAGGTGCATCATCTGTTTGAAAAACCAAATTTGCAGTATATGAATTTTGATTTATGGGAATGAAATAGAAATATAACATGGTGCATCGTATTATGAAAAATAGTAAATCGAATTCCGACCATGGGCAACCCCCCTTTGCGTAACAAAAAAGCATGTGAAAAATTGAGCTAAAAAAGCTTTCGGGCTCCCAAAAGTCTTTAATATTGAATTTCGTGGTTAATAAACTAGGATGAGAAGGGTAAGACCTATTAGTCCTATAGATCTATGAGAGAGCTTCATTTTGACTAGTTATGGCTTTAGTAACTCAAAATGGATAAAAAGTTATGGTTGATGGAACAACCCGCGGTTTGTTGGTTTCAACATCGAAGTCTTGAGAAGCAGCATCTGTTTGAAAATATAAAATTGCACTGTATGAATTTTGAAAACTCGTTTGTGGGGTTGAAATAGAAATATAATATGGTGCATCATATTCCAAAAAATAGTAAATCGAATTCCGATCACGGCCAACCCCCCTTTAAACAACAAAATGGCATGTGAAAAGATTGAGCTAAAAAATATTTCAAGCTACCAAAAGTCTTTAAGATTGAATTTCATGGTTTCTAAACAAAGATAAGATGGTTGGAACCTGTTAGCCCACTAGATATATGAGAGAGCTTCATTTTGACTAGTTATGGTTCTAGTAACTCAAAATGGACAGAAAGTTATGATTGACGGAACAACCCGCGTCCGTTGGGTGCAACATTGTAGTATTGAGGCGCAACATCTATTTGAAAGACCAAAATTGCACCATATGACTTTTGAAAACATCGTAGTCTTGGGGATGAAACAGAAATATAACATGGTTCATCATATTCCAAAAAATAGTAAATCGAATCCGACACGGCAAACCTTTCTTTGACAAACAAGACGACATGTGAAAAGTTTAGTTGATAAAACTTTCGAGCTACCAAAAGACTTTAAGATTGAGTTTTCAAAAGTCATATACTTTAATTTTGTTTTTTAAATAGATGTTGCACAACAAGACTTCGATGTTTCACCCAACAGACATGGATTGTTGCGTCAACCATAACATTTTATCCGTTTTGACTTACTGGAACCATAACTAGTCAAAACGAAAGTCTGTCATAGGTTTATAGGTCTAACCAGTTCCACCCATCTCATCTTTGTTTAGGAACCAAAAAAAATCAATCTTAAAGTCTTTTGGAAGCTCGAAAGCTCTTTTAGCTTAATTTTTTAACATGTCGTTTTGTTGGTCAAAGGGGAGTTGGTCGTGGTCGGAATTCGATTTACTATTTTTTGGAATATGATGCACCATGTTATATTTCTATTTTGTCCACATAAATGTGTTTACAAAAGTCATAAAATGTAATTTTGGATTTTCAAACAGATGTTGAACATAAAGGCTTCGATGTTGCACCCAACAGACGTGGATTGTTCCATCAACCATAACTTTTTATCCATTTCAAGTTACAAGAAGCATAACCAGTCAAAAGGAAGCTCTCTCATAGATCTATAGGACTAAAAAGTTCCACCCATATCTTCTTAGTTTATAAACCATGAAGTTCAATCTTAAAGAAGTTTGGTAGCTCTAAATCTTTTTTAGCTCAATTTTTTCACATGCCATTTTGTTGGTCAAAGGGGGTTGGTCGTGGTCGTAATTTGATTTACTATTTTTTTGGAATATGATGCATTATGTTATATTTATATTTCATCCCCGAAAACGAGTTTTCAAAAGTCATACACTACAATTTTGGTTTCCCAAACATACGGTGCACCTCAAGACTTCGATGTTGCACCCAACAGAAGTGGGTTGTTCCGTCAACCGAAACTTTTTATCCATTTTGAGTTACTAGAACCATTACCAGTCAAAATGAAGCTCTCTCATAGATCTATAGGTCTAACAGGTCCCACCCATCTCATCTTAGTTTAGGAACCAAGAAATTCAATCTTAAAGATTATTGGGAGCTCGAAAGTTTTTATTACCTCAATTTTATCATATGCCATTTTGTTGGTCAAAAGGGGGTTGGCCGTGGTCGGAATTTGATTTACTATTTTTTGGAATATGATGCACCATGTTATATTTCTATTTTGTCCCCATAAACGAGTTTTCCAAAGTAATACACTACAATTTTGGTTTTTCAAATAGATGCTGCACCTCAAGACTTCGATGTTGCGCCCAACAGACATGGGTTGTTCCATCAACCATAACTTTTTATCCATTTTGAGTGACTAGAACCATAACTAGTCAAAACGAAGCTTTCTCATAGATTTGTAGGACTAACAGGTTTCACCCATCTCATCTTAGTTTAGAAACCAGGAAATCCAATCTTAAAGACTACTGGTAGCTCGAAAGCTTTTTTACTCAATTGTTTCACATGTCATTTTGTTGGTCAAAGGGGGGTTGGCTGTTGTCAGAATTGGATTTACTATTTTTCGGCATATGATGATCCATGTTATATTTCTATTTCATCCCCATAAACTAGTTTTCAAAAGTCGTACACTACAATTTTAGATTTTCAAAAAGATGTTGCACCCTAAGACTTCAATGTTGCACCCAACAGACGTGGGTTGTTCTGCCCACCATAACAAGTCAAAATGAAAATCTCTCGTTGCTCTATGGGACTAACAGGCTCCACCCATCTCATCTTGGTTTAGTAACTAATAAATTCAATCTTAAAGACTTTTGCGAACTCGAAAGCTTTTTTCGCTCAATTTTTCACATGTCGTTTTGTTGGTCAAAGGGGGTTGGCGGTGGTCTGAATTCAATTTACTATTTTTTGGAATATGATGCCCCATGTTATATTCCTATTTCATCCCCATAAACGAGTTTTCAAAAGTCATACAGTGCAATTTTGGTTTTCAATCAGATGTTACACCTCAAGTCTTCGATGTTGCACCCAACAGACATAGGTTGTTCTATCAACCATAACTTTTTATCAATTATGAATTACTAGAACCATAACCACTCAAAACAAAGCTATGTTCTATATGACTAACAGGTTCCACCCATCTCATATTTGTTTAGAAATCGAGAAATTCAATCTTAATGACTTTTGGGAGCTCGAATGCTTTTTTAGCTCCATTTTTCACATGCCATTTTGTTAGTCAAAGGTGGGTTGACCGTGGTCGGAATTCGATTTACTATTTTTTGGAATATGATGCACCTTGTTATAATTCTATTTCATCCCCATACACGAGTTTTCAAAAGTCATATAGTGCAATTTTGGGTTTCCAAACAGATGTTGCACCTCAAGACTTCGATGTTTCACCCAACAAACGAGCGTTGTTCCATCAACCATAACTTTTTATCCATTTTGAGTTACTGTAACCATTAACAGTCAAAACGAAGCTCTCTCATAGATCTATAGGACTAATACATTCCACCTCATCTTAGTCTGGTAACCAAGAAATTCAATCTTAAAGACTTTTGCGAGTTTGAAAGCTCTTTTAGCTCAATTTTTCATATGTCATTTTGTTGGTCAAAAGGGGGTTGACCGTAGTCGGAATTTGGTTTATAATTTTTTGGAGTATGATGCACCATGTTATATTCCTATTTCGTCCCCATAAATGGGTTTTCCAAAGTCATACAGTGCAATTTTGGATTTTTAAACAGATGATGCACCTCAAGACTTTGATATTGCACCCAACTGACGTAGCATATTCCATCAACCATAAATTTTGTCCATTTTGAGTTACTAGAACCATAACCAGGAAAAACGAAAGTCTCTCATAAATCTATAGGTATAACTGGTTCCACCTAGCTCATATTGGTTTAGATGCCAAGAAACTCAATCTTAAAGTCTTTTATGAGCTCGTAAACTTTTTAGCTTAATTTTTTCACATGTCGTTTTGTTGGTCAAAGGGGGGTTGGCCGTAGTTTGAATTCGATTTACTATTTTTTGGAATATGATACAACATGTTATATTTCTATTTCGTTCGCATGCACGAGTTTTAAAAAGTCATACAGCACAATTTTGGTTTTTCAAAACAGATGTGGCACCTTAAGACTTCGACGTTGTAGACAATAGACGTGGGTTGTTCCATCAAACATAACTTTTTATCCATTTTGAGTTACTAGAATCGTAACTAGTCAAAACAAAGCTCTGTCATAGATCCATAGTACTAATAGGTTCCACCCATCTCATCTCAGTTTAGAAACCAAGAAATTCAATCTTGAAGACTTTTGGTAGCTTGAAAGCTTTTTTAGCTCAACTTTTTCACATGCCATTTTGTTAGTTAAAAGGGGATTGGCCGTGGTCGGAATTCGGTATACTATTTTTTGGAATATGATGCACCATGTTATATTTCTATTTCGTCCCCATATAGGAGTTTTTAAAAGTTATACAATGCATTCTTGGATTTTCAAACTGATGTTGCACCTTAAGACTTCAATGTTCCACCCAACAGACGCGGGTTGTTCCATCAACCATAATTTTTTTTATCCGTTTTGATTTACTAGAACCATAATACGTCAAAACGAAGCTCTCTCATAGATCTGTAGGACTAATAAGTTCCTCCCATCTCATCTTATTTTAGAAACCAAGAAATTCAATCTTAAAAACCTTTGGTTGCTCGAATGCCTTTTTATCTCAATTTTTTCACATGTCATTTTGTTGGTCAAAGGGGGGTTTGTAGTGGTCAGAATTCGGCTTACTATTTTTTGGAATATGATGCACCAAGTTACATTTCTATTTGATCCCCATAAACGAGTTTTCAAAAAACATACACTACATTTTTTTTTCCAAACAGATGATGCACCCCAAGGCTTCGATGTTGCACCCAAAGGACGTGGGTTGTTCTGTCAACTGAAACTTTTTATCCATTTTGAGTTACTGGAACCATAACCATTCAAAATGAAGTTATCTCATAGATCTATAGGACTAATAGGTTCTACCAATATCATCTTAGTTTAGTAACCGATAAAATCAATCTTAGTGTCTTTTGGGAGCTCAAAAGCTTTGTTAGCTCAATTTTTTCACATGTCATTTTGTTGGTCAAAGGTGGGTCGACCGTGGTCGAAATTCGATTTACTGTTTTTTTGAATATGATCATGTTATATATCTATTTCTTCCCCAAAAACGATTTTTCAAAAGTCTTACACTGCAATTTAGGTTTTTCAAAGAGATGTTGCACCTCAAGACTTCGATGTTGCACCCAACAGACGTGGGTTGTGCCATCAATCATAAGTTTTTATCCTTTTTGAGTTACTAGAATTATAACTAGTCAAAACGAAGCTCTCTCATAGATCTATAGGACTATCCACCTGTCTCATCTTAGTTTAGAAACAAATAAATTCAATCTTAAAGACTTTTGGTAGCTCGAAAGCTTATTTAGCTCAATTCTTCACATGCTGTTTTATTGGTCAAAGGGGGGTTGGTCGTGGTCAGAATTCGATATACTATTTTTATAATATAATGCGTCATGTTATAATTCTATTTCATCTTCATAAACAAGTTTTCAAAAGTCATATGCTGCAATTTTTGATTTTCAAACAGATGTTGCACCTCATGACTTCGATGTTGCACCCAACAGACGTGGGTTGTTCCGTCAACCATACCATTTTATCCATTTTGAGTTACTTGAACCATAAATAGTCAAAACAAAGCCCTCTAATAGAACTATAGGACTAATAGGTCCTACCCTTCCATCTTTGTTTAGGAACCAAGTAATTCAATCTTAAGGACTATTGTGAGCTCAAAAACCTTTTTAGCTTGATTTTTCACATCCTGTTTTGTTAGTCAAAGGGGGGTTGGCCATGGCCGAAATTCGATTTACCCTTTTTTGGAATGTGATGCACCATGTTATATTTCTATTTCATCCCTATAAACGAGTTTTCAAAAGTCATACAGTGCAATTTTGGTTTTTCAAACAAATGTTGCTCCTCAAGACTTCGATGTTGCACCCAACAGACATGGGTTGCTCCATTAACCATAACTTTTTGTCCATTTTGAGTTATTGGAACCATAACCAGCCAAAACGAAGCTCTCTCATAGCTCTATGGGACTAATAGGTTTCACCCATCACATCTTTGTTTAGTAACCAAGAAATTCAATCTTAAAGTCTTTTGTGAGCTCGAAAGTTTTTTTAGCTCAATTTTTTCACATGCCATTTTGTTGGTCAAATGGGAGTTGGCCATGGTCGGAATTCGATTTACTATTTTTTGGAATGTGATGCACCATGTTATATTTCTATTTCATCTGCATAAACGAGTTTTCAAATGTCATACAATGCAAATTTGCATTTTCAAATAGATATTGCACCTCAAGACTTCGATGTTGCACTCAGTAGACTTGGGTTGTTCCATCAATCGTAACTTTTTTATCAATTTTGAGTTACTAGAACCAAAACCTGTCAAAATGAAGCTCTCTCATAGATCTGTAGGACTAACAGTGTTCCGCTCATCGCAACTTAGTTTAAAAACCAAGAAATTTGATCTTCATTACTTTTGGTAGCTCGAAATCATTTTATCCCAATTTTTTCACATGTCCTTTTGTTAGTCAAAAAGGGTTTGGACATGGTCGGAATTCGATTTACTATTTTTCGAAATATGATGCACCATGTTATAATTCTATTTCATCCCCATTAACGAGTTTTCAAAATTCATACACTGCAATTTTGTTTTTTCAAATAGATGTCCCACAATAAGACTTCGATATTGCACCTAACAGACGAGGGTTGTTCCGTCAACCATATTTTTTTATCCATTTTGAGTTACTGGAACCATAACCAGTCAAAACGAAAGTCTCTCATTGATCTATAGGACTAACAGGTTTTACCTATCTCATCTTTGTCTAGTAACCAAGAAATTCAATCTTAATGACTTTTGGTAACTCGAAAGCTTTTTTAGCTCAATTTTTTCACATGCGATTTTGTTGGTCAAAAGATGGTTAACTGTGGTCGGAATTTGATTTACTTTTTTCTGAATATGATGCACCATGTTATATTTCTATTTCATCCCTATTAACGTGTTTTAAAAAGTAATACAGTACAATTTCAGATTTTCGAACAGATGTTGAACCTCAAGACTTCGATGTTACACCCAACAGACGTGGGTTGTTCCATCATCCATAACATTTTATCCACTTTGAGTTACTAGAACCATAACCAGTTAAAACGAAGCTCTCTCGTAGATTTATAAGACTAACAGGTTCCACCCATCTCATCTTTATTTAGAAACAGAGAAATTCAATCTTAAAGACTTTTTGAAGCTAGAAAGCTTTTTCAGCTCAATTTTTTCACATGTTGTTTTGTTGGTCAAAGGGGGGTTGATCATGGTTGGAATTCGATTTTCTATTTTGTGGAATATGATGCACCATGTTATATTCTAATTCATCCCATAAATGAGATTTCAAAAGTCATACAGTGCAATTTTGGATTTTCAAATAGAAGTTGCACCTTAAGACTTCGATGTTGCACCTAATTGTCGTAGGTTGTTCCGCCAACCATAACTTTGTATCCATTTTGAGTTACTAGAACCATAACCAATCAAAATGAAGCTCTTTCAATTTTGACATGGGTTGTTCCCTCAACCATAACTTTTTATCCATTTTGAGTTACTAGAACCACAACCACTCAAAACGAAGCTTTCCCATAGATCTATAGGACTAATAGGTTCCATCCATCTCATCTTAGTTTAGCAACCAAGAAATTCAATCTTAAAGACTTTTGGGAGCTCGAAAGTTTTTTTAGCTAAATTTTTTCACATGTCATTTTATTGGTCAAAGGGGGTTGGCCGTGGTCGGAATTCGATTTACTATTTTTTGGAATATGATGCACTGTGTTATGTTTCTATTTCACCCCCATAAATGTGTTTTTAAAAGTCATACATTGCAATTTTTGTTTTTGAAACAGATGTTGCATCGAACAGACATGTGTTGTTCCATCAACCATAACATTTTATCTATTTTGAGTTACTAGAACCATAATCAGTCAAAACGAAGCTCTCTCATAGATCTATAGGACTAAAAGGTTCCAACTATCTCATCTTTGTTGTAGAAACTAAGAAATTCAATTTTAAATACTTTTCGGAGCTCGAAAGCTTTTTCAGCTTAACTTTTTCACATGCCATTTTGTTGGTCAAAGGGTGGTTGGCCTTGGTCGGAATTCAATTTACAATTTTTTGGAATATGATGCACCGTATTGTATTTTTATTTCATCCCCATAAACGAGTCTTCAAAGGTCATACAGTGCAATTTTGGATTTTCAAATAGATGTTGCACCTCAAGACTTCGATGTTGCACCCAACAGACGTGGGTTATTCCATCAACCATATCTTTTTATCCATATTTAGTTACTGGGACCATAACCCGTCAAAATGAAGCTCTCTCATAGATCTATAGGACTAACAGGTTCAACCCATCTCATATTAGTTTAGGAAACTAAGAAATTCAATTTTTAAGATTTTTGGGGGCACGAAAGCTTTTTAGCTCAATTTTTCACATGTCATTTTGTTGGTCAAAGAGGGGTTGGCCATGGTCGGAATTTGATTTACTATTTTTTGGAATATGGTGCACCATGTTATATTTCTATTTCATCCCCATAAACGAGTTTTCAAAAGTCATACATTGCAATTTTTGTTTTTCAAACAAATGATGCACCCCAAGACTTCGATGTTGCACCTAACAGACATGGGTTGTTCCATCAACCATATCTTTTTATCCGTTTTGAGTTACTAGAGCTTTTCAGGAGCTCGAAAGAATTTTTAGCATTTTTTACATGTCGTTTTATTGGTCAAAGGGGTGTTGGCCATGGTTGGAATTCGATTTACTACTGGTGGAATATGATGCGTCATGTTAAGTTTCTGTTTCATCCCCATTAACAAGGTTTCAAAATTCATACACTGCAATTTTGGGTTTTCAAATAGATACTGCACAATACGACTTCGATGTTGCACCCAACAGACGTGGGTTGTTTCGTTAACAATACCTTTTTATCCATTTTGAGTTACAGGAACCATAACCAGTCAACACGAAAGACTATTATAGATCTATAGGACTAATAGATTCCACCCATCTCATCTTTTTTTAGTAACCAAGAAATTCAATCTTAATGACTTTTGGTAGCTCGAAAGCTTTTTTAGCTCAATTTTTTCACATGCCATTTTATTTGTTAAAGGGGGGTTGGCTGTGGTCGGAATTCAATTTACTATTTTTTGAAAATGATGCACTGTGTTATATTGCTATTTCATCTCAGTTAACAAAATTTAAAAAGTCATACAGTGAAATTTTGGATTTTCAAACAAATGTTGCACCTCAAGACTTCGATGTTGGGTTGTTCCATCAACCATAACGTTTTATCCATTTTGAGTTACTAAAACCATAACCAGTCAAAATGAGGCTCTCTCATAGATCTGTAGGACTAACGATTCCATCTATGCCATATTTGTTTAGAAACCAATAAATTCAATTTTAAAGAGTTTTGGGAGCCCGAAAGCTTTTTTACTCAATTTTTTCACATGCCGTTTTGTTGCTCAAAGGAGGGTTGACCGTGGTTGCAATTCAATTTACTATTTTTTGGAATATTATATACCATTTTGTATTTCTAATGCATCCCCATAAATGAGTTTTCAAAATTCATACGGTGCAATTTTGGGTTTTCAAACAGATGTTGCACCTCAAGACTTCGATGTTGCACCCAACAGACATGGGTTGTTCCGTCAACCATAACTTTCTATCCATTTTGAGTTATTGGAACTATAGCCACTCAAAACTAATCTCTCCCAAATATCTATAGTACTAACGAGTTCCACCCATCTCATCTTAGTTTAGTAACCAATAAATTCAATCTTAAAGACTTTTGGGAGCTCAAAAGTTTTTTTAGCTCGATTTTTTTACATGCCATTTTGTTGGTCATAGGGGGTTGGCCGTGGTCGGAATTCGATTTACTATTTTTTGAATATGATGAGCCATTTTATATTTCTTTTTCGTCCCCATAAACGAGTTTTCAAAAATTATACACTGCAATTTTGGTTTTTCAAACAGATGTTGAACCTCAAGACTTCGATGTTGCACCCAACATACGTGGGTTGTTCCATCAACCATAACATTTTATCAATTTTGAGTTACCGGAACCATAACTAGTCAAAACGAAGCTCTATCATAAATCTATAGGACTAACAGGTTCCACCCATCTCATCTTTGTTTAGAAATCAAGAAATTCAATTTTAAAGACTTTTGGGAGCTCGAATGCTTTTTTAGCTCAATTTTTTCGCACGCCATTTTGTTGGTCAAAGGGGGGTTAGCCGTGGTCGGAATTCGATTTACTATTTTTTGGAATGTGATACACAATGTTATATTTTTATTTCATCCCCAAAAACGAGTTTTCAAAAGTCAAACAGTTCAATATTGGATTTTCAAACTGTTGTTGCACCTCAAGACTTCGATGTTGCAACCAACAAACGAGGGTTATTCCATCAACCATAACTTTTTATCCATTTTGAGTTACTAGAAACATAACCAATAAAAACGAAGCTCTCCCATAGATCTATAGGACAAAAAGGTTTCACCCATCTCATCTTAGTTTAGAAACCAAGAAATTTAATTTTAAAGACTTCTGGGAGCTCGAAAGATTTTTAGCTCAAATTTTCATGTGCCATTTTGTTGGTCAAGTGTGGGTTGGTCATGGTTGGAATTCGATTTACCATTTTTTGGAATATGATGCAGCATGTTATATTTGTATTTCATACCTAGAAATGAGTTTTCAAAAGTCATACAATGCAATTTTGGTTTTTCAAATAGATGATGCACTTCAAGACTTCGATGTTGCACCGAACAGACGTGGGTTGTTCCATCAACCATATCTTTTTATCCGTTTTGTGTTAATAGACCTTTGGGTTTGGTCGTGGTTGGAATTCAATTTATTATTAGTGGTATATGATGCACCATGTTATATTTCTATTTCATCCACATAAACGAGTTTTCAAAAGTCATATACTGCAATTTTGGTTTTATGCACCCCAAGACTTTGATGTTGCACCCAACATATATGGCTTGTTCGGTCAATCATAACTTTTTATCCATTTCGAGATACTGGAACCATAACCAGTCAGAACGAAGCTCTCTCATAGATCTATAGAATTAATAGGTTCTACCCATCTCATCTTAGTTTAGGAACCTAGAAACTCAATCTTAAAGTCTTTTGGCAGCTGAAGGCTTTTTTAGATCAATTTTTTCACATGCCATTTTGTTGGTAAAAGGAGGGTTGGCCTTGGTCGTAATTCGATTTACTATTTTTTGGAATATGATGCACCATGTTATATTTCTATTTCATCCCCATAAACGGGTTTTCAAAAGTCATGCACTGTAATTTTGTTCTTTCAAACAGATATTGCACCTCAAAACTTCGATGTTGCACCCAACAAACGTAGGTTGTTCCGTCAACCATAACATTTTATCAATTTCGAGTTACTAGAACCATAACCAGTCAAAATGAAGCTCTCTCATAGATATATAGGACTAACAGGTTCCACCCATCTCATCATTGTTTAGTAACCAAGAAATTCAATATCAAAGACATTGGGAGCTCGAAATATTTTTTAGCTCAATTTTTTCACATGCCATTTTGTTGGTTAAAGAGGGGGGGGGGGTTGGCCATGGTCGAAATTCGATTTACTATTTTTGGAATATGATGCACCATGATATATTTCTATTTGGTCCTAATAAATGGGTTTTCAAAAGTCATACAGTGCAATTTTGGATTTTCAAACAGATGTTGCACCTCAAGACTTCGATTTTGCACCCAACAGACGTGGGTTGCTCCATCAACCATAAATTTTTCTGCATTTTGAGTTACTGGAACCATTACTAGTCAAAATGAAAGTCTCTCATAGATCTATAAGTCTAACTGGTTCCACCCATCTCATCTTAGTTTATAAACCAAGAAATTCAATCTTAAAGGCTTTTGGGAGCTCGAAAAATAGTTTTAGCTCAATTTTTTCACATGCCATTTTGTTGGTCAAAGGGGGTTGATCGTGGTCAGAATTCGATTTACTATTTTTTGGAATATGATGCACTTTGTTATATTTCTATTTCATCCCCATAAACGAGTTTTCAAAAGTCATACAGTGCATTTTTGTATTTTAAAACAAATGTTGTAACTCAAGACTTCGATGTTGCACCCAAAAGGCGTGGGTTGTTCCGTCAACCATAATATTTTATCAATTTTGAGTTACTAGAACCATAACTAGTCAAAACAAAGCTCTCTCATAGATCTATAAAACTGACAGGTTCCCTCGTGTCATCCTTGTTTAGAATCCAAGAAATTCAATCTTAAAGACTTTTGGTAGATCGAAAATGTTTTTAGCTCAATTTTTTCACATTCCATTTTGTTGGTCAAAGGGGGGTTGGCCATGGTTGGATTTATATTTACTATTTTTTGGAATATGATGCACCATATTATATTTCTATTTCATCCCCACGAATGAGTTTTCAAAATTCATACACTGTAATTTTTTTAAAACAGATAGTGCACCTCAAGAGTTCGATGTTGCACCCAACAAACATGGTTTGTTCTATCAACCATAGCATTTTATCCATTTTGAGTTACTAGAAACATAAATAGTCAAAACGAAGCTCTCTCTTAGATCTAAATGTATAACGGGTTCCACCCATCTCATCTTAGTTTAGTAACCAAGAAATTCAATCTTATAGATTTTGGGAGCTCTGAGGCTTTTTGGCTTAATTTTTTCATATGCAATTTTGTTGGTCAAAAGGGGGTTGGCCTTGGTCGGAATTTGATTTACTATTTTTTAGAATATGATGCACTATGTTATATTTATATTCCATCCAAACGAGTTTGCTAAAGCCATACAATGAAATTTTGGTTTTTCATACAGATGATGCACCTCAAGACTTCGATGTTGCACCCAACAGATGTGGGTTGTTCCATCAACCATATCTTTTTATCCATTTTGAATTACTAGAAACATAACCATTCAAAACAAAGCTATCTCATAGATCTAAAGGGCAAAGAGGTTCCACCCATCTAATCTTTGTTTAGAAACCAATAAATTCGATCTTAATGACTTTTGGTAGCTTGAAAGCATTTTTAGCTCAATTTTTTATATGCTATTTTGTTAGTTAAAGGGGGGGGGGTGGCTGTGGTTGGAATTCGATTTACTATTTTTTGAAATATGATGCACAACGTTATATTTCTATTTTCCCCGTTAAAGATTTTTCAAAGGTCATACAACGCAATTTTGGTTTTTCAAATAAATGTTGCACCTCAAGACTTCGATGTTGCCCCAAATAGACGTGGGTTGTTCCATCAACCATAGCCTTTTATCTGCTTTGAGTTACTAGAACCATAACCAGTCAAAACGAGGCTCTCTCATAGATCTATAGGACTAACAGGTCCCACCATTCTCATCTCTATTTGGGAACCAAGAAATTCAATCTTAAAGACTTTAACGAGCTCAAAAGTTTCTTTAGCTCAATTTTTCACATGTCATTTTGTTCGTCAAAATGGAGTTGGCCACGGTCGAAATTCGATTTACTACTTTTTTGAATATGGTGCACCATGTTCTATATCTATTTCACCCCCATAAAGAGGTTTTCAAAAGTCATACAGTGCAATTTGGGATTTTCAAATAGATGTTGCACCTAAAGACTTCGATGTTGCACCCAATAGACATGGATTGTTCTATCAACCGTAACATTTTATCAATTTTGAGTTACTGGAACCATAACTACTCAAAACGAAGTTCTGTCATAGATCTGTAGGACTAGCAGGTTCCATCCATCTCAACTTAGTTTAGAAAGGAAGAAATTCAATCTTAATGAATTTTGGTAGATCGAAAGCATTTTTAGCTCAATTTTTTCACATGCCATTTTGTTGGTCAAAGGGGGTTGGCCCTGGTCGGAATTCGATTTACTATTTTTCGGAATATGACGCGCTATGTTATATTTATATTTCATCCTCATTAACGAGTTTTCAAAAGTCATACACTGTAATTTTGGTTTTTCAAATAGTTGTTGCACAATAAGACTTCAATGTTGCACCCAACAGATGTTGGTTGTTCCGTCAACCATAACTTTTTATACATTTTGAGTTACTGGAACCATAACTAGTCAAAACGAAAGTCTCTCATAGATCTATAGGACTAACATGTTCTACCAATCATCTTTTTTTTTTGTAACCAAGAAATTTAATCTTAATGACTTTTGGTAGCTCAAAAGATTTTTTAGCGCAATTTTTTCACGTGTCATTTTATTGGTCGAGGGGGGTTGGCCATGGTCGGAATTCGATTTACTATTTTTTCGAATATGATGCACCGTGTTATATTTCTATTTCGTCCCTATTAACGAGTGTCAAAAAGTAATACAGTGCAATTTTGGATTTTCGAACAGATGTTGCACCGCAAGATTTCGATGGTGCACCCAACAGACGTGGGTTATTCCGTCAACCATAATGTTTTATCCATTTTGACTTACTAGAACCATAACCAGTCAAAAAGAAGCTCTCTCATAGATCTATAGGACTAACAGATTCCACCCATCACGTCTTTGTCTAGAAACTAAGATATTCAACCTTAAAGAATTTTGGGAGCTCAAAATCTCTTTTAGCTTAATTTTTTCACATGTTGTTTTGTTGGTCAAAGGGGGGTTGAAAGTGGTCGGAATTCGATTTACTATTTTTTGGAATATGATGCACCACGTTATATTTCAATTTCGTCCCCATAAATGAGTTTTCAAAAGTCATATAGTACAATTTTGGAATTTCAAACACATGTTGCACCTAATACTTCGATGCCGCACCCAACAGACGTGGGTTGTTTCGTCAACCATAAATTTTTATCCATTTTCGGTTGTTGGAACCATAACCACTCAAAACGAAGCTCTCTCATAGATCCGTAGGACTAACAAGTTCCACCCATCTCTTCTTAGTTTATTAACCATGAAATTCAATCCTAAAGACTTTTGGTAACTCGAAAGCTTTTTTAGCTCAATTTTTTCACATGCCATTTTGTTGGTCAAAGGGGGGTTGGCCGTGGTTGGAATTTGATTTATTATTTTCTGGAATATGATGCACTGTGTTATATTTCTATTTCGTCCCCATAACGAGTTTTCATAAGTCGTACAATGCTATCTTCATTTTTTGAAAAGAAGATGCACCTCAAGACTTCAATGTTGCACCCAACAGACGTGGGTTGTTCCGTCAACCATAACTTTTTATCCATTTTGAGTTACTAGAACAGTAGCCACTCAAAACGAAGCTCTTTCATATATCTATAGGACTAACAAGTTCCACCCATCTCATCTTAGTTTAGGAACCAAGAAATTCAATCTTAAAGACTTTTGCGAGCTCAAAAGTTTTTTTAGCTCAACTTTTCACATGCTGTTTTGTTGGTCAAAGGGGGGTTGGCCGTGGTCGGAATTCGATTTACTATTTTTCGGAACATGATGCACCATGTTATATTTCTATTTCATCCACATAAACAGGTTTTCAAAAGTTATACAGCGTAAGTTTGGATTTTCAAATAGACGTTCACCCTAAGACTTCGATATTGCACCCAACAGATGTGGGTTGTTCCATCCACCGTAACATTTTATCAATTTTGAGTTACTGGAACCATAACCAGTCAAAACGAGGCTCTCTCATAGATATATAGGACTAACAGGTTCCACCTATCTCATCATTGTTTAGAAACTAAGAAATCCAATATTAAAGACATTTGGTCGCTCGAAAGATTTTTTAGCTCAATTTTTTCCTAAGCCATTTTGTTGGTCAAAGGGGGGTTGGCCATGGTTGGATTTATATTTACTATTTTTTGGAATATGATGCGCTATGTTATATTTCTATTTCATCCCCATGAACGAGTTTTCAAAATTCATACACTGCAATTTTTGTTTTTCAACTATAAAGTTTTATCCATTTTGAGTTACTAGAATCATAATCAGTCGAAATGAAAATCTCTAATAGATCTATAAGAGAAACATGTTCCACACATCTCATCTTTCTTTCGAAACCAAGAAATTCAATCTTAAAGACTTTTGGAAGCTCGAAAGCTCTTTCAACTCAAATTTTTCACACGCGGTTTTGTTGGTCCAAACGGGTTGACTGTGGTCGGAATTGGATTTACTATTTTTTTGAATATGATGTTCGATGTTATATTTCAATTTCATCCCAATAAATGTGTTTTCAAAAGTCATACACTGCAATTTTGGTTTTTCAAACAGATGTTGCACCTCAAGACTTCGATGTTGCTCCTGACAGACATGGGTTATTCCATCAACCGTAACATTTTATCGAACTTGAGTTACCAGGACCATAGCCATTCAAAACGAAGCTCTCTCGTAGATTTATAGGAATAACAGGTTGGACCCATCTCATTTTTGTTTCGAAACCAAGAAAGTAAATCTTAAAGAATTTTGAGTGGTCGAAAGTTATTTTAGCTCAATTTTTTCACATGCCATTCTGTTAGTCAATGGAAGGTTGGCCATGGTCGGAATTCGATTTACTATTTTTTAAAATGTGATGCACCATATATTATTTATATATCATCCCTTTAAATGAGTTTTCAAAAGTCATACAGTGTAATTTTGGTTTTTGAAACAGTTGTTGCACCTTAAACCTTCGACGTTGCACCCAACAGACGTGGGTTGTTCCATCAACCATAATTTTTTATCCATTTTGAGTTACTAGAAAGATAATAAGTGAAAACGAAGCTCGTTCCACCCATCTCCTCTTAGTTTAGAAACCATTAGATTCAATCTTAAAGAATTTTGGGAGGCCTTTTTAGCTTAATTTTTTCACCTTCCATTTTGTTCTTCAAAGATAGGCTGGCTGTGGTCGGAATTCGATTTACTATTTTTTGGAATATGATGCACCATGTTATATTTCTATTTCGTCCCTATAAACGAGTTTTCAAAAGTCATACACTACAATTTTGGATTTCAAACCGATGTTGAACCTCAAGACTTTGATATTGCACCCAACAAACGTGGGTTGCTCCATCAACCGTAACATTTTATCAATCTTGAGTTATTGGAACCATAACCAGTCAAAATGAATCTCTCTCATAGATTTATAGGACCAACAGGTTTACTCATCTCATCTTTGTTCAGTAACCAAGAAATTCAATCCTAAAGACTTTTGGGAGCTCGAAGGCTTTTTTTGCTCAATTTTTTATATGCCATTTTGTTGGTCAAAGGAGGGTTGGCCGTGGTCGGAATTCGATTTACTATTTTCTGGAATATGTTGCACTATGTTATATTTCTATTCATCCCCATAAACGAGTTTTCAAAAGTCATACAGTGCAATTTTGGATTTTCAAACATAAGTTGCACCTCAAGACTTCAATGTTGCACCCAATAGGCGTAGGTTATTCCATTAACCATATCTTTTTATCCATTTTGTGTTACTCGAACTATAACCAGTCAAAACGAAGCTTGATCATAGATCTATAGGACTAAAAGGTTCCACCCATCTCATCTTTGTTAAGTAACCAAGAAATTCAATGTTAAATACTTTTGGGAGCTCGAAAGCTTTTTTAGCTCAATTTTTCACATGCCATTTTTTTTTGGTCAAAGGGGGGTTGGCCATGGTAGGAATTTGGTTTACTATTTTTTGGAATATGATGGGCCATGTTATATTTCTATTTCGTTTCCATAAATGGGTTTTCCAAAGTAATATAGTGCAATTTTGGGTTTTCAAACAGATGTTGCACCTGAAGACTTCGACTTTGCTCCCAACAGACGTGGCTTATTCCATCAACGATATCTTTTTATCAATTTTCAGTTACTTCAGCTTTCTGGAAGCTCGAAAACATTTTTAGCTCAATTTTTTTCATGCCATTTTGTTGGTCAAAGTAGGGATGGCTATGGTCGGAATTCGATTTATATTTTTTGGAATATGATTGTAATGACCCAAGGATTTTCAACCCTGAAAATCAAAACGAAACCCATGTTGACTATCCAAGCATTGTAAATACTGAATCATTAATAGAAAGTAGTTAGAGGGTGAGAAACAGAAAGAAAGAAAATTATAATAGAAGAAGTAGATCAAAATAGAAAGTAATCAGAGCAAACACGAATCTCACAGCGGAACAAACATATATATTATATAACACTTTTTGAAATATAAAACTATAACTGTATATACATACCAGTATAAAACATAACATCACAGTGGAAATAAACTCTATATATATCTAACTCTGAATCCCCCTACTCTGAGCTCTTCCAAATATATCTGAAAAATCCCGACTACTTGACTGCCCATACAAATTTAGGCACCTAAGAGTTTCGGGAAACAAAAAATATAAACCATGGGTCAGTCATGTGACTGGTGTGAGTAATACTCAAATCTTTTGGTTTAACTTTAAAAATCCAATTAAAAGAAATGATAATCGTAAGACCGATCCACACACAAATGTCGATGGTTTTTACCTTACGATAACCCAAAACATTTTCTTTTGATAACAATATTATTCTGATATTATAATAGTGTCTAATACAAGTAATTAGAAATCTAGTAGAACGCTTTCATCTCTCGCTCTACATATATAATATACAATCAAAAACCACGGGCTCTTATTGGAGAATGGATTTCCTACTATGACATGGTAAGGAATCACCTTCTGATCAGTGTACTCTAGAAGCGATACACTGGGGTTCAACAAGAACATCTTATAACTCGGCCACACTTGACCGACCATTCATTTCGCTTGAATGTTCCGAATATATTGTAACCTTACGGTTGGTATACAAACATAACTGTTCCTAGGAGATACAGAATTGAAAGAAGTAACAAATATGAACATTCTCTAGATGGTGACAACATACCCTAATTGGGTGAGACCCACTTAGACATGCTACCAGCCCGAAGTTCCTGGTTGATGAGGCTTGAGGTCATAACGTACTATTATACAGATTACATCTATATTTACTTTGAATGCCACATCGCCATACCCGCCAAATCACAAATTGATTTTCCTAAAAATACCATGGCTATAAGCTAAGAGAAACGAATTCCTCCGCCACCATCATAAATACGTTTGAAACTATCAACTTACGCGATCTAACAGATATACTCTGACATTCATCCATTCAAGTTGTCCGGGATTGGACGACCCGAAGGAATTATTCTGTAAATCTATCTTAGGCAATTTCTACCTAGGATTGCCAGAATAACCCTTGCATAAACTCCGTCTTCAATTGTCTTCGATATATTTGATTCGAAAAGATATTGCCCATACATAGTGGTTTTCAGATAATAAATCCAATCCTGGTCTCTCCGTATTAACAACGGAAATGGTCAAAAACTTTGATAGTCGGTGATTTAACTATCAAAGGAAACATATGTACAAACAATGGTCGTGTTTCCAAATGGAAATCTTACCGATAAATCATCAATCAATACTGACCCCTTTTAATAGAATTATAAATAATCATTTCATTTCCTAATCCCCCTTCAATATCTTTACCCAAACATTTCCATTTATTTTAAACTATTTAATTTCTATATCTCAAAAATATTTCTTATTGATTTAGGAAAACAATTCCATCTCATTCATGCATCACTATCCTTCCACGTCCATCAGTCTCTAATCGTAAATTTAGTAAGAGCTCAACCCCGAGGGCAGAAATCCACATCAGATCGATACTCAGACAACTATTCAACATAACTAATTTCCATTCAGTTTCTAATGTTCTTAACTCCATTTCTTAATTTCTTATTTACAAACTATTTACACAACTCTCTATTCAGTTTACGAATCCATTTCTTTAAGGAAATATGTCATTATAACGATAGCGTTATAATCTCTGCTTTTGAAATATTTAATTTCAAAATATATCTTCTATTTAAAAAAATAAACAAATAATTAATTAGATAAATAAATAAATCTTGATTATAACCAGAAAGTAAATGGTACTTTCCTAAATTCGATAGAATCGAATTCCAATATATAACTCACTTTGAATACTCTCTATTCAAATAACGTTCCGAATGTCGGAATAAAACTCACCGTTTTAGGTTAACTTTATTTCTCATTTCGTGTTTGAATTTATCATTTTGAATATTCATTAATTTCCTTTTATAACCCCATTAATCTACAAAGTGTTTGCTTTTAAATCATTATTCACCTTATAATGTGAATATTATTCTTTAATATAAATCTGGACTAAGTTTATTAAATCAAATCTTGATTTAAACAACAAATATCATTACAGTTTAACATCCCACTTATCTTGTTACTTTATAAACCCATATTTCATTTCATAAACTCATTTTGTAACTTATAACTAGGATGAGACCCGTGCTTCACACAATGGTGATTTGTAGTGGTTACCGACTTTAAGTTATAATTTGAATATCGATTTCCTATTCGATAACAAATCCAAATATTTATTTATCCTATCAAATCATGAATTTCATTTTATATATTTGTAAAATAAATTATTCTAATAACATTCGACATCATCGAATTACAATTATAAATCCTTATCGATTTATTTCAATTCTGTTCATATTTCAAACAATAAAATAATTTCATTGTTTTCTTTCTAACCGATATCCATTTTCCTTTTTATATAAATTCATTTCTTAAATTAATATTTCAAAATTGTTTAATAAAAATAATTTCTCTTCGTTTATAAATATCGTTTATAAATTAAATTACTGGTTTTATATAATTGAACAAGTAAATATATTCTAGCCAATCGTAATCTCATTTCTATTTTAAAATAGAATTTCCCTTTTATAAACCCTAGTTTATTTTCTGATATATTCATATATCTTACGGTATTCAGATACCATTTATTTCTGGTCAATGTTGTTTAAACATCCCAACATACAATAATCAACACAAGATTATTTGTCACATCATATAATGCAGTATATGTAAAAAAACAACAGTATAATTGTTGAGGAATCCAGTTGGATTCCTCCGACCTGTTTCCCTACATCCACATATGTTAATCAACATAAATAACATTAATTTCATATCAATATGAAATACTAAAATAAATAGAATCAATATTTAACTAACAATTTATATATATAACTGTGTTTGTAATTTCAGACAATTTAAAAGCAAATCATCCAAACAAACACCACACACAACATTCAATCATTTTTATCTATATTAAATGTAACAACCCAGAAAATCAGAACCAATTAAAAATTTTTATTTTGGAGATTTTAATGGATTTTGAATATTTAAAATGATTTATTTTAAATAATAATGACAAAAAATTTATTTTCAACGAAGTTAAAATGAATAAATTTATTTTAATTATAATTCGAGCCTGAAATGGCGCTGTAGTTTGAAAATTCAATTCGAATTTCAAACGGATGTACAATATTCAAAATAAATCGGATTTCAGCGAAACAAGAAATATTTGAATCTGTTTAATCATATATTTCTAACGGATGTAAGAAATTGAGATTTCGTTTTAAAAGTTGAGAGTTATGTCCAGTTTAAAAATTCAGAAAAGTCGCTGTGGAATTTATATATATTTTAATATATGTTGGCAAGCTTTTGGACCAAGCCACCAAAATTCACATGTATGTCCAATATGAAGTTTCACTCGTAGAAACCATCAAATCCCATTCATGGTCACTAAGTGTTCACTTTCTTGTGACGTGCCTACCACGGCCCTCGATCTCGACACCCTATCGTGATATGATCCGTCTAAGCCTGGGCCATTGCCATGATCTGATTCCTGAAGACGAGAGATGGAGGCTACGACCAGGTCATCCACGGTCCGAGAATGCAAGA
This sequence comes from Allium sativum, assembly GCA_030737875.1. NCBI lineage: Eukaryota > Viridiplantae > Streptophyta > Magnoliopsida > Asparagales > Amaryllidaceae > Allium > Allium sativum. The sequence goes on along the minus strand of CM060912.1, from coordinate 1,492,394 downwards.
TCTCACGACATCTGTCCATAACAGCCATATTGACTATTTCTCTATCAAGCCACAAACCAGTCCGAGATCCTTGGGATTTGTGCCACGTATGACCGCGATCCACCTGCATATATCACCTATTAATAGCTCAGTGCTTGGCATTATTCAGGTTCTTTTGGCAGTTTTGAGTGCTGATTCCACCATTACCGCTGTTCAATTATTTCTTATCAGTCTTAAATCGGAATTATTGAGTGAACTATCATTGTGAAAGTGAGATTAAGAGAGATCATTGATTGTACTGGAATCTTATGTATAATCAAAGATATAAAGTGGATGTAGGCTCGTTAACGCTGAAACACTATAAATCTTGTGTGCTTTCTGTATTTTCTTGAATTTCCTGATATTAATCTCTGCATATTAGAATGATTTGGGTGTTAGAGCCACTTTTGGATCTAACATTTTGGTGCTTTCACTGAGAACTGAAGTCTCAGCCTATCGGATTGTCACTCTACTGTTTGGATACTCAAGTCCGAAGAAGAAAGTATGAACCTTCACTGTTTTGATTTTTGAAGAACTCAGCAAACTCAAAATATCATGGCTGGAAATAAGTCTAAGGATGTAGGAGCTTCGCAGGCCAATGAAGCTACAAACGAAGCTCATGAAGACAATGTTCAGGAGCAGGTCGAGGTTGAACTGGAGTCCTTAGATCGTGGAGATGGGGGGCAATCCGATCCGGAGAGGGTATCATGACCCGAGTAGCTGAAGGCGTCACAACCCGTTCTCAAGATAATGCCACCCTCCTTCCTGCTAATGCTCATACGATCTGATCCCAGGGAACCACTACGAGCTGATGCAAAGAGGGTACCACGAGCCATCAGCCTAGGAAGACGACGATCTGAAATGACAACCAGACCACTACTCGATGTGGGAAAGAAATTATGGCTCGTTCTGCTCGTGCTGGTGCTTCTGTCTGACCTGGTTCAGGTTCTTTGCTTATAAGAGAGAATGTTGATGATCAGCTAAATGCTTCTGCCCCCGCAACTGAAGGAGATCTTTCTCGTATACTTGAAGCATTGGACAGAACGAACGACGAATTGGCTGCTCAAAGGCAAGAGAGCTCGCTGCTGCGTCAGAATTTTACTGATTTAGACAGACTAATCGATGACATTCAAAGGCCGAGGTTCCCTTCGCCAGCTTAGCCTTTTACCCCAGAATACTCATCCTCGTCTGAAGAACCTCGAAGAAACCGGCGTTGGCCTCCATTAGAAAGGGCTGAGAACATAGAGCAACTCTGATTTGGGTCACTGCCTTCTCGAGAAGAAGAGGCGCTTAATCTGGGAACTAATAACCGTAACTCAAATGAGCCCGCTCTACCACCTAGGAATGGAAACGTCGTTGACCCTGCCCAAGACCAACCCATTCCTCCCACTCACCGCATGACTGACCGCGGCGACAGGGGGTAAGGGAGTACTGCTCAGGCCCTAGATTTTGCAGCAGCACATCAAAGAAACGCTGGAGGGGCCCTTAAGGCAAGAAGTGCTGATCCCGAATCTACCTTGACCCATGCAGATGTTGAAGCCATGATTAGACAGATGATGGTAAAAAACCGCGGACAAAGGACAGAAGATTGGGGCATAGGCCGTAGTCACACACCCTTCACCGATGACATTTTGGAAGTCCGATTCCCAAGAAAATTCAACATGCCATCTATAAACCATTACATGGAAAGGGCTGATCCAGTCCAGCACTTAATGAGATATTCGTGGTACATGAATGCAGCTGCCGCCTCCGATGCTGTAAAGTGTAAGGCATTCCCGATATTTTTGGAGGATACGGCGTTAATGTGGTTCACTCGTTTGCCAGCGCGATCGATCTCCAGTTTCAGGGAATTAAGTGAACAGTTTGTGAATCAGTTCTGGCTACATACTCAGAGGTCTAAGAAAGTTATTGAATTATCCCTTATCAAGCAGCGTCCGAACGATACTTTAAGGTCCTACCTAGATCACTTTAACCTAGTAGTTACGGAAGTAAGAGATCCCCATGAACAAACTATTTTGATGGCTCTGATCGATGGAGTGGATAAGGATACGGAGTTCGGAAAATACCTGGCTGGCAAACCACCGCTGACCAGGGAGATATTCTATGAAAAAGCCAATATCTGCCTGCGTGAAGAAGAGATTTACACCAATCGAAAGAGGAAAGACACTGACAAGGAAGATATACAGAGTAATGTGGCTATCAAACAAACTTAGGACAGCTCTGGAAAGGTGGTAGTGAATGTAGGAAATAAAAACCAAGGGAATGGCCGTCAGCTTGGGAACGGTAACAAGAGAAGGAATCAAGGAAATAACTCATAGAAGAGGCCTCGATTACGGCCATTCGAGAATTTCTTGTCCTTGAATGACACCTTAGAGAATATCTTTACAGATACTTATAACGTCCTCTACTATAAAAGGCCCCCGCCAAGGGACTCTAAGGCGCGAGAATCGGGAAAGTTTTGTATTTCCATCAAACCCACAGACACTCCACCAACGAATGCCGACCTTTGAGGGATGTTGTCGATAAGTTACTTCGCGAAGAGAAGTTGGACGAGTACAAGGTTACTCCGAGAGACAAGAGGCAAGCTGGACAACCTCCGAATTAGAATTAACCTACCGCTAGACCTACCGCTCAACAGAAAGAAAAGAACATTGTCATTAACTCTGTAGTAGGAGGACTTTATCCTACTGGACACAGATTTAGGGCAATGGATCAGTATATGAATGCAATGAAACATCTTGAAATAGGGGAGTGCAGTAATCCTGACGTTGCAGCCCTGGTGAAACAGCAAAAACTATGACTGATGATGTCATATTCCGTGACAGAGATAACGTTGAAATTCATTCCCCCACCGAGGACCCTCTGGTGATCACTACAAATATTGGCCCCGCATTAGTCCACAAGTTTTTAATGGATAATGGAAGTTCAGTGAATATACTCTTCTAAAGAGCGTTCGATCAAATGCAGTTGGAAGCAAAGGATTTGAAGCCCTGTGATGGATGGATACGCGACTTCAATGGATCCTCAACATCTTCGATCAGATATGTAGATTTACCAGTCACTCTAGGAGAGAAAGATCGCTGGAGAGTGAGAATCCTCTCGTTTGTAGTGCTGGACATTGGGTCGCCTTATAACGCTTTCTTAGGCCGACCGACACTAGCAAAATTCAAGGCCTGCATCGCGCCCTGGTTCCTATTTTTAAAATTCCCAATGAATGCGGGAGTGGAAGTAGTTAGAGGCAACCAAGTCACAAGAAGAGCTTGCTATATAGCAGAATTGAAACTGTTGCTTAAGGGATTGAGTATTGATCCGAAGGATACTTCTCCGCCTGCAAAGGAGAATACAGCATAGCAATTAAAGACAGTTCCGAGGGAGCCGCCAAAGGAACTAACCGAGGATATAGATCCCAGAGAGGATGAAGAACTCAGGGGCAGAATGGCAACTCCTAATGAAGTAACTGAGGACGTTCCGATCGATGACAATGACCCAGTGAAGGTCTTAAAGATCGGGTCCCAGTTGGATCCTATTCGTGCAAAGGAACTGACTGACTTTCTAAAGGCTAACCTGGATGTTTTTGCCTGGACGCACGCCGATATGTATGGTATATCTTCGTCAATCATGCGTCACTCATTGAGTATTAACTCGAAGCATCCACATGTCAAGCAAAAAAGGCGAATGCTAGGCCCGGAGAGGTTGGTCGCCTTAAAAGAAGAAGTGGAGAAACTGAAGAGTAACAGATTCATTAAAGACTCAACTTACCCGGATTGGATTTCCAACCCAGTGTTGGAGAAAAAGGCCAATTGAAAATGGCGTACCTGCATCGATTTCTCGGACTTCAACAAGGCCTGCCCGAAGGATATCTTTCCACTTCCCAGAATAGATCAGTTGGTGGATTCCACGGCAGGCCACGAACTCCTCTTCTTTGTGGATGCTTATTCTGGATATAACCAAATCCCCATACATATTCCGGATCAGGAACATACTAGCTTTATTAAGCAGTTCAATCAAACAGTCAACACACAATCAAATAGACAATTTCTAACAGTTCTAAAAATACACCATGAAATTATAAACTGTTCAGAGTTAGTGAGATTTACTCACATTGGCGCGTTAACCGTTAAATAACGGTTTGCGTTATTTGATTCAGTTGGACAATTTATTTCGCCATAAATTGTAACGAGCTCGGATTCACTCCCGGTCAGTCTCATTGTGTTGCTCCCGTCCATACGATCCCAACGAATCTTGTTTCGTCAGATTCTGACAACGTATGAGTTTGTTATGATTTATACCATGTTTGAATTGGAATAACGATCATTAACCTTAGCAAATAAATTAATTTGACTAATTACTCATCTTATCACTAACCCTCCTTTAAGCTAACACCGCGCTCATCCCTCCTTCTCGTAACTCCCTGACCCGTTTTCTGACAAATACCGCAAATTTAAATCACCAAACCTGCTTCTCCTTCCTATGGTAATTTCAACAAAAATACACCATTATTTCTCTGTCTCATTTCCTCATCTACAAATCCCATTTACACCTAACTCACATCCTCAAAACTCCATTTCGTTGAACATCAACTTTTGCTCCACATCAGGCAATATACCTCAGCCCCGCACGAAACTTTACTGCCCTCGTCCCACCCTTATTTTCAAGTCAAAGAACTCGAACTCTCCAATTACAGAAAACTAACGCACTATTCCCATTCATGTATGAGCAGCTCGCAACCCTCCATATGGTTGCAGACCTCCTCGCGCAGCTTCCTGAGACCACGGAACACCCACCCAACAAAGACCTCACGTCGTTTCTCTTCATCAACTCTCTACTTCCCCTCTTTCACGCTACAGGCTCGAGTTTTCCCCCTTCAGAACCCGAATACAAGACTCTCTTTGACAAAACCCCATTTGATTTGCTAAAAACGAGACCCTAAAAATCGCTGCTCCACAAATAATGAAACCCGAACTCCATGAAACCAGAACAGAAACGAAGAGGACAGTATGGACGGTTTGTTAATGAAGATTGAAGAGCCGTTGTCATTATTTCTTCGAATTTCTAAAGTGGATTTCACATTGGATCTTTGGGGGAGAAACGAAGTAGTGGCGGCGGAAGTTTTGCAGAATGAATTTTAGGTTTAAGATGATTTCTTTTAGGGTTATTTATAGGATCGGATTTTTAGTTTGTTGTGGATATAAGATGCCAACGATTTCTCTACTTCGAGAAGGAATATGCGGCAGGGAAGGGATAATCGTGGCCTTGCTTTTGGCCATTAATAAGTTAGGATATTTATTTTAGCATTTTGGTGACCCTTATATATGAAGTTCTGTTCTCATCCGGATGGCCAACGAAAGAAATAAAAATATTGTTGTGACGAGCATCATGTCACGGTTCCAAAAATATAATAATACCGGTAGGTGAACTCATTTTGTGAAATCTCAAAATGTTGATTACAGGGTGCGAAATACTCCAATTAAAAAGTTGCTTTATTTAATTAATTAAAAATTACACTAAAATTCTAAAAATTAAATTATCACTACTTCCCAAAAGAACCTTGTCTAAATTCAAACCCGATATTCAAATATATTGAAAACCCTTTTATAACGTAAATAAAGCGTTGCAAATTATAAAGGAATTCCACAGCGACTTTTCTGAAATTTGATTTGGACGTAAATCAAAATCTACCCGACTAAATCCCGATCTTTCTCTTCCACTAGAAAGATATGCTCTACCAGCTCCATACGTTTCTTGTTTCACTGAAATCCGGCTTAAAACGAATCCTGTACATTCAGTTGAAGTTTGAATAGCCAATTTACGAAATGCAGCGCCATTTCGAGCTCATTTATAATTATATTATAAACTATACGTTCAACTGTGGACGATTGAATATATTCGTTATTCAAATTCAATTCCAAGCTGAATTAAATATCACAGATGATCCGGTTCACACCATATCGTCATTTCAGCCAATTCTGATTATTTCAAAATTAAATATATTATTTAATTTATTATTTTAATTAAATATTCATCATTATTAAACTCCACGACCATTAAATTCTCTAATCACCATTAATATAATTAAATAAAATTAATTATAATACCTCTGCCAATGCGGGTCATTACACCACACATGACCGACCACTCATTTCGCTTGAGTGTATCGAATGCATATCACCAAAGGTTGGGATCAGCAACCGTTTCCCGATAAGGGACTGCATCGACAATATATTTTATAGAAGTAAATGAAACTCTAGATCAGGTAATTATACATCCTAATAGGTGCGACCTACATTGTCATGTTGCCTGCCCGATTTCTATCATTTCCCGGATGTGAGGCTAGAAGCTATGCTTATCTTTTACATGTCACATCTTCATTCACTTAGAATGTCACATCGTCATATCCTCCAAATCACAAATTGACTTATCCAAAAATACCATGGGTACAAAGCTAAGAGAAACGAATTCTTCCGCCACCAATGTAAATACGTTTGAAATGATCAACTTACGTGATCTACTGGATATACTCTGTCAGACCTTCATCCATACAAGATGTCCTGCGATTAGACAAACCGAAGGCACTATTCAGTATATCCATCTTTGGCACCGTTATCTAAGATTTATACAATAGCCTATGCACTTTACTCCGTCTTTAATTATCTTTGTCATATATGATTCGCAACGCCTATGCCAGTACAGAGTGGTTCTTTGGATAATAATCCAACCGGTCTCTCCATATTAACAACGTTAAAATGGTCAAAACTTCGATAGTCTGTGATTTAATTATCAAAGAAAAACAGGTATGAAAACAACGATATTATTTCCAGGAGGAAATTATATCAATCAATCATCATTCAACATTTATCTCTTTATTTCGTTAATTTACTTATCTCCTTTTTCCATATATTCGAAATTCTTATTTTTCTATTATCAGAAAACATTTCTGATTTGTATTTGGAAAACGTTTCCAAAACTCCTTCGCAATCAAACCTTACCATTCCTTAGTTAAGAAGGAAGTCAATCAAGTTGGGGTATAATTACCTCTCAAACCTTAAATGAACAACGTTTTAACTTCGAAATGGTCAAAGTTTTTATCTTTTAATCTTTAACAAACTTCCTTACGAAACTCTCAGATTCTATTTACGAATCCACTTCTTTATTGAAAACATTGGTTATAACGATAATGTTATAATCCCTACTTTCGAAATATCTAACCTCGATTATAACTTCTATTCTTTAATGTGAATAAATAAATAAACACCTAATTTTTTAAATAAATAAATCTTGATTTAAACACCAGAAAGTATAAGTACTTTCCCAAATTCGATATAATCTAATTCAACAATTAACTCCCCTCGAATAACAAATATTCGATTAACTCACTTCGAATAACAAATATTCAATTACTCTTTCTTTCGAATAAACGATATTCGATAATCTCTCCTTTCGAATACTATATTCGATTACTTCATTTCGAATAACTAAATTCGATTAACTCCTTTTGATTAAACTAATCGACAACTCCTTTCGAATAGCTAAATTCGATTAACTCCTTTCGATTAAACCATAATCGATTAACTCCCTTCGATTAAGCTAACATCGATTAACTCCTTTCGAATAACTAATATTCGATAACTCCTTTTAACTCGATTCGAATAACTAATATTCGATAACTCCTTTCTAATAACTAGATTCGATAACTCCTTTTGAATAACTAATCGAGTTATTCTAATTCGATTAACTATATTTGAATTCTCTATTGGTTACTTCTAACTCTAACTGGTTTACTCTAATTGATCAACTCTAACTGGTCAACTCTAACTGATTAACTCTAACTGATTTATTCTAATTGATTAAATCTGACTGATCAACCCTAACAGATTAAATATGACTGGTCAACCCTAACTATTAACTCTGATTGATTAACTCTGACTGATCAACCCTAACTGATTAACTCTGACTGGTCAACCCAAACTGATTAACTCTAATTGATTAACTCTGACTGATCAACCCTAACTTATTAACTCTGACTAGTCAACCCTAACTGATTAACTCTAACTTGTCAACTCTAACTGATTAACCCTGATTGATTAACTCTGACTGATCAACCCTAACTGATTAACTCTGACTGGTCAGCCCTAACTGATTAACTCTAACTGGTCAACTCTAACTGATTAACTCTAATTGATTAACTCTGACTGATCAACCATAACTGATGAACTCTGACTGGTCAACCCTAACTGATTAACTCTGACTGGTTAACTCACTTCGAATAACTCCTATTGAATTAACTCCTTTGATTTATTCCTTTTCTATTTGTTTACTTAACAAATAACTATTCCATTTTCAGTTATACTTATTTAACCAATAAATAATTATTTTCTCTTTTCTATTTATTTAACAAATAAATATTTCTTTGATCTTTTCTATTTATTTAACAAATAAATATCCCTTTTACTTTTATTTATTTTCTATAAATAAATAGTACTTTTATACTTTTATTTGTTCCCTAAATAAATAATCCTTTATACTTCTATTTTTAAATGTTTTACAAATATTTCATTTATATTTGTTTCCATAAATAATTCCTGTATATTTGTTTTCACACATAAATTCCATTATATTTGATTTCACAAATAAATTCCTTTATATTTGTTTTGATTTTATAATTACTTCCTTTTAAAAAAATTCTTTTCCTTTTACATATAAAATCCCTTGATTTTATATAAACAATTTATTTTCAAATATACTTTGAAAATCCCCTTTTATCATGCAGGTATTTCTTATGGTATTTAACATACCATATAACAAAGATTGGTATCATTCAGACATATAGAATCATCACCAGATTACATATCACATTATATAACACAATATACGAAACAAAACAGTATATTTAAATATTGAGGAACCCAGTTGGGTTCCTCCAACCTGTTTCCCTACATCACAGATGTTAAACAACACGAGAATACAATATTCTGATAAACAGAATCAATATTCGATTAACGATATATATATATATCGTTATTTATAATTTCAACCAATACACAAGCAATTCAACCAAACAGTTAATACACAGCAATCAGTCATCATTTATCAGTTCTAAATATATGTTATAAAAATAGAACTGTCTAGAGTTGGTGAGTTTTACTCACCTTGGACGATCATCATTAATAACGGTAACCATCGCTTGATTCAAACAGACAATTTATTTTGCTATAAATTGTACCGAGCCCCAATCCATGGGTAGTGTCGTTCTGTACGATCCTGTCGGATCTTGTTTTGCTGAATTCTGATATCGTATGATCAAGTTATCGATTTTTACAATTTAATACATTTTAAAAACTTAATAAATTTTAACATTGGGCCTTACCATATTAAACCCGGCCCATTTCTCAACTCTTCATCTCCTCACGCACAATGCTGGTGTGGTACAACTCGCGGCCTTCTTTCCAAACAACAGACCCTTCTTCAAACTCCATACTGCGAGACTGTTATTCCTTAACACCTCCTCCGATCAACTGAAATTGAAACCAAAACCACCATGTCTAACTAAACTTAGCAAACCCTCTTTGTTACCTTACCAATTTCCTGATTCAATACGAACATTTCCACGAAGCTTCCCCGTACCATTGTTCTTCAGACGAAAACAAAGAAATATGATTCTCCTTGCAAAATACAATATTGTTGTATCTTCCCAATGACCATCCACCCGGGCCTTAACCTCAAACATTTCACATTCCACCGGAATTGAACCCAAAATGCCATTAGGACGTTAATTACTTCAATTAAATTGCTTGAATTTATGGTTCCTCCCAGGTTTAGATTTACAACATCCTTCGAAACTCAAAACTGGTCCATGACTACACAGTACAAATACCTGCTGCTTAAATCCTTCACCATACCTTTCTCCTACATTGCGACTTCACCAGGAAATGGCACGCAAAAAGTAAAGACACGGACTAAATCTTCATCGCAACATACATCAACAAAATACCCACCTCAATACACTTCGTCTTCTTCAGGACCTCCAAATGGCGTCCAGAATTTTGTTCCAAACCATTGTCGATGGTTTTTTTACAAAATCAAACTCATCTCTTATTTCATTAAAAATTGATTGAACACCACTAAAATTCCTCTTTTGTAATTCTCTTTCATCTCCAACCCTTTTTGTTCAACTCGGTGTCATCCCTCACTCCGCGATGTCAGCAGCTCCTCCACGAACTACAGTCAACATCGACACTTACAATCACCGAAATCACCCAAAAACCCACCACGTGTTCCTCTTGCTTCTAGAATCCCTGTTCTATGCTTCAATCCATCTTAGATGCCATGAATTTGAGGGGAATCACAACCCTTGTCGCCAATCTCACGACGTCCTTTTCCGTCGAACTAAAAAAAATGGTGCGAGTTGCCTAAAATGGGTACCAGGCTACAGCGAATGCTCTCATGAGTTCAGACATACATATAATATAATTCATCTTTTGAATCCCTTTTTATTTTCTTTCTTTCCATTCCTTTTCTGTAGAAAGTAAATGTCGGCCACGATGGATTTGACCAAAGAACAAAGGAATTAGGTTTAAGTGTAAAAGTTAAAGGGTTATTTATATGATGACAAAATATCTAGATATTTTTATTTTTATATTAATATAAATTTTTGATTAATGTTTTCAATTCCAACGATCACACACGATACCCAAAAATCACGAGAATGGACATGTAGCTACAGTTCGACATTATGGTCCCAACGAAACTGGTTTCGTCGAATTCTGACTTCGTTTGCTCACACATCGTATTTTTAAAGGTTAATTTATCGACTGTTTTTCACTTTAAAAACCGGTATGGCCACATACTGACTTCAAAAATCACGGAAATTGAAATCTAACAATAATTTTATGTTGCAGATCCAACAAAATTAGTTTCGTTGAATTCCGGCTTCATTTGCAAAAGTGGCTATTTTTAAAGTCCTAAATAACCCTTTTAAATATATAAATATATTTAAAAACAATTAAATTTAAAATTTAAAAATAAATATTATTGTATATATACACATTGGAATACCATACACCTTCATAAAAATCTTATACGGATTTCTAACTCGATATTTCAAATCTGGGTCAACCCGATATTCGATTTATATTGAAATTCCTTTTTAAATATAAATAATTCCTTTATAAATTATGAAGGAATTCCACAACGACTTTTCTAAAATTTGATTGGGACATAAATCAATATCTACACGACGAAATCCCGATTTTTCTCTTCCACTAGAAAAATATACTTCACCAGCTCCTAACGTTTCTTGTTTCACAGAAATCCGACTTAAAACGGCTTCTATATTCCCAATTGAAGTTCAAATCTCCAAATCACGAACTGCCACGCCATTTCGAGCTCGATTCTAATTAAAATATAATTATACGTTCAAACTATCATTCAAATAACATATTCGTTATTCTAATTCAATTTTAAACTAAATTAAATATCACTGATGATCCAGTTCACACCATATCGCCATTTCAGCCAATTCCGATTATTTCAGAATTTAATATATTATTTAATCATTATATTAATTAAATATTCACTATTATTTAATTCAATGACCATTTGAATTCTAAACCACTATTTAAATAATTAAATAAATTAATTATATACCGCAGAAACTACGGGTCGTTACAATGAGGCTCTCCAATAGATCTATAGGACTAACAGGTTACACCCATCTCATCTTAGTTCGATAACCAAGAAATTCAATCTTAATGACATCTGGGAACGTCAAAAGCTTTTTCAGCTCAATTTTTAATTTTTCACATGTTGTTTTGTTCGTCATAGGGGGTTTGATCATGGTCAGAATTCTACTTACTATATTTTGGTATATGATGCACCATGTTATATTTCTATTTCGTACCCATAAACGAGTTTTCAAATGTCATACAATGCAATCTTGGATTTTCGAACAATTATTGCACCTCAAGACTTCGATGTTGCACCCAACAGACGTGGGTTCTTCCACCATGCATAATAATGTATCCAATTTGTGTTGCTAGAACCATAACCATTCAAAACAAAGCTCTCTCATAGATTTATAGGACTAACAGGTTCCACCCATCTCATCTTAGTTTAGTAACCCAGAAATTCATTCTTAATGATTTCTGGGAACATCGAAAGCTTTTTTAACATAAAATTTTGCATGTTGTTTTGTAAGTCAAAGGGGGTTTTACCACGGTTGGAATTCGATTTAATATATTTTGGTTGGAATTCGATTAATATATTTTAGAGTATGATGCACCACGTTATATTTCTATTTCGCGCCCATAAACGAGTTTTTGAAAGTCATACATCGCAACCTTGGATTGTCAGACTGATGTTGCACCTCAAGACTTCGATGTTGCACCCAACAGACGTGGGTTGTTCCGCCACGTATAAATTTGTATCCATTTTGAGTTACTAGAACCATAACTAGTCAAAACAAAGCTCTCACATAAATTTATAGGACTAACAGGTTCCACCCATCTCATCTTAGTTTAGTAACCAAGAAATTCAATCTTAATGATTTTTGGGAACATCAAAAGATTTTTTAGCTTAATTTTTCACATGTTGTTTTGTTTGTCAAAGGGGGTTTGACCATGGTCGGAATTCGATTTAATATATTTTGGAATACAATGCACCATGTTATATTTCTATTTCATACCCATAAACGAGTTTAGAAAAGTCATACAGTGCAATCTTGGTTTTTCAAACTGATGTTGCACCTCAAGACTTTGATGTTGCACCCAACAAACGTGGGTTGTTCCGCCACGCATAAATTTATATCCATTTTGAGTTTGTAGAACCATAACTAGTCAAAATGAATTTCTATCATAGATCTATAGGACTAACAGGTTACACCCATCTCATCTTTGTTCAGTAACCAAGAAATTCAATCTTAATAACATTTGGGAACATCAAAAGCTTTTTTAGCGCAATTTTTTTATTTTTCACATGTTGCTTTGTTAGTCAAAGGGGGTTTGAACATGGTCGAAATTCTATTTAGTACATTTTGGAAAATGATGCACCATGTTATATTTCTATTTCGTACCCATAAACGAGTTTTCAAAAGTCATACGGTGTAATCTTGGTTTTTCAAACTGATGTTGCACCTCAAGACTTCGATATTTCACCCAACAGACGTGGGTTGTTCCGCCATACTTAAATTTGTATCCATTTTGAGTTACTAGAACCATAACCAGTCAAAATAAATCTCTCTCATAGATTTATAGGACTAGTAGGTTCAACCGATCTCATCTTAGTTCAATAACCAAGAAATTCAATCTTACTGATTTTTGGGAACATCAAAAGTTTTTAGCTTAATTTTTCAGATGTTGTTTTGTTGATCAAAGGGGGTTTGACCATGGTCGGAATTCGATTTAATACATTTTTGAATTTGATGCACCATGTTATATTTCTATTTCATACCCATAAATGAGTTTTCTAAAGTCGTACATTGCAATCTTGGACTTTCAAACTGTTGTTGCACCTCAAGACTTCGATGTTGCACCCAACAGACGTGGGTTGTTCCGCCTCGCATAAATTTGTATCCATTTTGAGTTAGTAGAACCATAACCAATCAAAATGAAGCTCTCTCATAGATCTATCGGACTAACAGGTTACACCCATCTCATCTTAGTTCTGTAACCAAGAAATTCAATCTTAATGACATTTAGGAGCATCAAAAGATTTTTTAGCTCAATTTATAATTTTTCACATGTTGTTTTGTTAGTCAAAGGGGGTTTGACCATGGTCGGAATTCTATTTACTATATTTTTGAATATGATGCACCATGCTATATTTCTATTTTGGACCCATAAACGAGTGTTCAAAAGTCATACACTGCAATCTTGGATTTTCAAACTTATGTGGCACATCAAGACTTTGTTGTTGCACCCAGCAGACGTGGGTTGTTCTGCCACACATAAATTTGTGTCCATGTTGAGTTACTAGTAGCATAACCAGTCAATGTAAAGTTCTCTCATAGATTTATAGGACTAACTGGTTCCACCCATCTCATCTTAGTTCTGTAACCAAGAAATTCAATCTTAATGATTTTTTGGAACATCGAAATCATTTTTGGCTTAATTATTCACATGTTGTTCTGTTGGTCAAAGGGGGTTTGACCATGGTTGGAATTCGATTTAATATATTTTTGAGTATGATGCACCATGTTATATTTCTATTTCATACCAATAAATGAGTTTTCAAAAGTCATATAGTGCAATCTTGGATTTTCAAACAGATGTTGCACCTCAAGACTTCGATGTTGCACCCAACGGACGTGGGTTGTTCCACCACGCATAAATTTGAATACATTTTGAGTTAGTAGAACCATAACAATTCCAAATGAAGCTCTCTAATAGATCCATAGGAATAACAGGTTACACCTATCTCATCTTAGATTAGTAACCAAGAAATTCAATCTTAATGACATTTGGTAACATCAAAAGCTTTTTTAGCCCAGTTTTTATTTTTTCACATGTTGTTTTGTTAGTCAAAGCAGGTTCGACCATGGTCGGAATTCTATTTACTTATTTTGGAATATGATGCACCAGGTTATATTTCTATTTCATACCAATAAACGAGTTTTAAAAAGTCATACCGTGTAATCTTGGATTTTCAAACTGATGTTGCACCTCACGACTTCGATGTTGCACCCAACAGATGTGGGTTGTTCCGCCACGCATAAATTTGTATCCATTTTGAGTTACTAGAACCATAACCAGTCAAAACAAAGCTCTCTCATTGATTTATAGGACTAACAGGTTCCACCCATCCCATTTAGTTCACTAACCAAGAAATCCAATCTTAATGACTTTTAGGAACATCGAAAGCTATTTTATCTTAATTTTTCACATGTTGTTTTATTGGTCAAAGGGGGTTTGAACATGGTCGGAATTCAATTTGATATATTTTGAAATATGATGCACCATGTTATATTTATTTTTCATACCCAGAAACGAGTTTTGTATTTATATTTCATACCTAGGAACGAGTTTTCAAAAGTCACACAGTGCAATCTTGGATTTTCAAACTGATGTTGCACCTCGGGACTTTGATGTTGCACCCAATAGATGTGGGTGGTTCCGCCATGCATAAATTTGTATCCATTTCGAAATAGTAGAACCATAACCAGTCAAAATGAAGCTCTCTCGTAGATCTAAAGGACTAACAGGTTACACCCATCTTATCTTAGTTCAGTAACCAAGAAATTCAATCTTAATGACATTTGGGACATCGAAAGCTTTTTTAGCTCAATTTTTAATTTTTCACATATTGTTTTGTTAGTCAAAGAGGGTTTGACCAAGGTCGGAATTCGATTTAATATATTCTTGAGTATGATGCACCATGTTATATTTCTATTTCATTCCCATAAAAGAGTTTTAAAAGTCATACAGTGCAATCCTTGATTTTCAAACTAATGTTGCACCTCAAGACTTCGATGTTGCACCCAACAGACGTGGGTTGTTCTGCCATGCATAAATTTGTATCCATTTTGAGTTACTGGAACCACAACTAGTCAAAACAAAGCTCTCTCATAGATTTATAGGACTAACAGGTTCCACCCATCTCATCTTAGTTCAGTAACCAAGAAATTCAATCATAATGATTTTTGGGAACATCGAAAGTTTTTTATCTTAATTTTTGACATGTTGTTTTATTAGTCAAATTGGGTTTGACCAGGGTTGGAATTCGATTTAATATATTTTGGAATATGATGCACCATGTTATAATTCTATTCATTAACCATAGACGAGTTTTCGAAAGCCATACAGTGTAATCTTGGATTTTCAAACTGATGTTGCACCTCAAGACTTCGATGTTGCACCCAATAGACGTGGGTTGTTCCGTCACGCATAAATTTGTATCCATTTTGAGTTACTAGAAGCATAACTAGGCAATATAAAACTCTCTCATAGATTTATAAGACTAACAGGTTCCAGCCATCTCATCTTAGTTTAGTAACCAAGAAATTCAATCTTAATGATTTTTGGGAACATCGAAAGCTTTTTTAGCTTAATTTTTCACTTGTTGTTTTGGTGGTCAAAGGGGGTTTGACCATGGTCGGAATTCGATTTATTATATTTCGGAATATGATGCACCCTGTTATATTTCTATTTCATAGCTATAATCTAGTATTCAAAAGTCATACAGTGCAATCTTGGATTTTCAAACTGATGTTGCACCTTAAGACTTCGATGTTGCACCTAACAAACTTGGATTGTTTCTCCGTGCATAAATTTGTATCCATTTTGAGTTACTAAAACCATAACCAATCCAAATAAAGCTCTCTCACAGATTTATAGGACTAACAGGTTCCACCCATATCGTCTTAGTTCAATAACCAAGAAATTCAATCTTAATGATTTTTGGGAACATCGAAAGTTTTTTATCTCTATTTTTCACATGTTGTTTTGTTGATCAAAGGCGGTTTGACCATGGTCAGAATTCGATTTAATATATTTTGGACTATGATGCACCATGTTATATTTCTATTTCATACACACAAACGAGTTTTCAAAAGCCATACATTGCAATCTTGGATTTTCAAACTAATGTTGCACCATACATATGTGGGTGGTTTCAACACGCATAAATTTGTATCCATTTTTAGTTAGTAGAACCATAACCAGTCAAAATGATGCTCTCCAATAGATCTATAGGACTAACAGATTACAACAGTCTCATCTTAGTTCAATAACCAAGAAATTCAATCTTAATAACATTTGGGAACATCAATAGCTTTTTCAGCTCAATTTTTAATTTTTCACATGTTGTTTTGTTCGTCAAAGGGGGTTTGACCATGGTCGGAAATCTATTTACTATATTTTGGAATATGATGCACCATGTTATATTTCTATTTCATACAAATAAACGAGTTTTCCAAAGTCATACAGTGAAATCTTGGAAATTCAAAATGATGTTGGACCTCAAGACTTAGATTTTCCACCCAACAGACGTGGGTTGTTCCGACACGCATTAATTTGTATCCATTTTGAGTTACTAGAACCATAACCAGTCAAAACAAAGCTATCTCATAGATTTATAGGCCTAACAGGTTCCACTCATCTCATCTTAGTTCAGTAACCAAGAAATTCAATCTTAATAATTTTTGGGAACATCGAAAGTTTTTTTACCTTAATTTTTCACATGTTGTTTTGTAGTTCAAAGGGGGTTTGACCATGGTTGGAATTTGATTTAATATATTTTGGTCGGAATTCTATTTAACATATTTTGGAGTATGACGCACCATGTTATATTTCTATTTTCATACCCATAAACGAGTTTTCGATAGACATACATTGCAACCTTGGATTTTCAGACTGATGTTGCACCTCAAAACTTCAATGTTGCACCCAACAGAAGTTGGTTGTTCTGCCACACATAAATTTGTATCCATTTTGAGTTACTAGAACCATAACCAGTCGAAACAAAGCTCTCTCATAGATTTATAGGACTAGCAGGTTCCACCTATCTCATCTTAGTTCAGTGACCAAGAAATTCAATCTTAATGATTTTTGGGAACATCGAAAGCTTTTTTAGCTTAATTTTCTAGATGTTGTTTTGTTGATCAATGGGGGTTTTACCATGGTCGGAATTCGATTTATTACATTTTTGAATATGATGCACTATATTATATTTCTATTTCATACCCATAAATGAGTTTTCAAAAGTCATAAAGTGCAATCTTGGTCTTTCAAACTCATCTTAGTTTAGTAATCAAGAAATTCAATCTTAATGATTTTTGGGAACATCGAAAGCTTTTTTAGCTTAATTTTCCAGATGTTGTTTTGTTGATCAAAGGGGTTTGACCATGGTCGGAATTCGATTTAATACATTTTTGAATATGATGCACCATGTTATATTTCTATTTCAAATCCATAAATGTGTTTTCAAAAGTCATACAGCGCAATCTTGGACTTTCAAACTGATGTTGCACACAGCAGACGTGGGTTGTTCCGCCATGCATAAATTTGTATCCATTTTGAGTTAGTAAAACTATAACCAATCAAAATGAAGCTCTCTTATAGATCTATAGGATTAATAGGCTACACCCATCTCATCTTAGCTCAGTAACCAAGAAATTAAATCTTAATGACATTTGGGAACATCAAAAGCTTTTTTTAGCTTAATTTATAATTTTTCACATGTTGTTTTGTTAGTCAAAGGGGGTTTGACCAAGGTCGGAATTCTATTTACTATATTTTGGAATATGATGCACCATGTTATATTTCTATTTTGTACCCATAAATGAGTGTTCAAAAGTCATACAGTGAAACCTTGGATTTTTATACTAGTGTGGCACATCAAGACTCTGTTATTGCACCCAACAGACGTGGGTTGTTCCGCCATGCATAAATTTGTATCCATTTTGAGTAACTAGTAGCATAACCAGTTAAAGCTCTTTCATAGATTTATAGGACTAACTGGTTCCACCCATCTCATCTTAGTTCAGTAACCAAGAAATTCAATCATAATGATTTTTTGGGAACAACGAAAGCTTTTTTAGCTTAATTTTTCACATGTTGTTTTGTTGGTCAAAGGGGGTTTGACCATGGTCGGAATTCGATTTAATATACTTATGAATATGATGCACCATGTTATATTTCTATTTCATACTGATAAACGAGTTTTCAAAAGTTATATTGTGCAATCTTTGATTTTCAAACTGATGTTGCTCCTCAAGACTTCGATGTTGCACCGAACATACGAGGGTTGTCCCGCCACACAAAAATTTGTGTACATTTTGAGTTAGTAGAACCATAACCAGTCCAAATGAAGCTCTCTCATAGATCTATAGGACTAACAGGTTACACCCATCTCATCTTAGATTAGTAACAAAGAAATTCAATCTTAGAGACATCTGGGTACATCAAAAGCTTTTTTAGCTCAGTTTTTATCTTTTCACATGTTGTTTTGTTAGTCAAAGGGGTTCGACCATTGTCGGAATTCTATTTACTTTATTTTGGAATATGATGCACCTGGTTATATTTCTATTTCGTACCTATAAACGAGTTTTAAAAAGTCATACAGTGTAATCTTGGATTTTCAAACTGATGTTGTACCTCAAGACTTCGATGTTCCACCCAACAGACGTGGGTTACACCCATCTCATCTTAGATTAGTAACCAAGAAATTCAATCTTAATGACATTTGGGAACAACAAAAGCTTTTTTACCTTAGTTTTTATTTTTCCACATGTTGTTTTTTTAGTCAAAGGGTGTTCGACCATGGTCGGAATTCTATTTACTTTATTTTGGAATATGATGCACCTAGTTATATTTCTATTTCGTACCAATAACCGAGTTTTAAAAAGTCATACAGTATAATCTTGGATTTTCAAACTGATGTTGCACCTCCCGACTTCGATGTTGCACCCAACAGACGTGGGTTGTTCCGCTACGCATAAATTTTATCCATTTTGAGTTACTAGAACCATAACCATTTAAAACAAAGCTCTCTCATATATTTATAGAACTAACAGGTTCCACCCATATCATCTAGTTCAGTAACCAAGAAATTCAATCTTAATGATTTCTGGGAACATAGAAAGCTTTTTTGTCTTAATTTTTCACATGTTGTTTTATTGGTCAAAGGGGGTTTGACCATGGTCGGAATTCGATTTAATATATTTTGAAATATGTTGCACCATGTTATATTCATATTTCATACCCAGAAACGAGTTTTCAAAAGTCATACAGTGCAATCTTGGATTTTTAAACTGATGTTGCACCACAAGACTTCGATGTTGCACCCAGTAGACGTGGGTGGTTCCGCCACGCTTAAATTTGTATCCATTTCAAATTAGTAGAACCATATCCAGTCAAAATGAAGCTCTCTTATAGATCTATAGGACTAATAGGTTACACCCATCTTATCTTAGTTCAGTAACCAAGAAATTCAATCTTAATAACATTTGGGAACATCGAAAGCTTTTTAACTCAATTTTTAATTTTCATATATTGTTTTGTTGGTCAAAGGGGGTTTGACCTTGGTCAGAATTCGATTTCATATATTTTGGAGAATGATGCACTATGTTATATTTCTATTTCATACCCATAAACAAGTTTTTAAAAGTCATACAGTGCAACCCTTGATTTTCAAACTGATGTTGCACCTCAAGACTTCGATGTTGCACCCAACAAACGTGAGTTGTTCTGCCACGCATAAATTTGTATCCATTTTGAGTTAGTAGAACCATAACAAGTCAAAACAAAGCACTCTCATAGATTTATTGGACTAACAGGTTCCACCCATCTCATCTTAGTTCAGTAACCAAGAAATTCAATCTTAATGATTTTTGGGAACATTGAAAGTTTTTTATCTTAACTTTTCTCATGTTGTTTTATTAGCCAAAGGGGGTTTGACCAGGGTCGGAATTCGATTTAATATATTTTGGAGCATGATGCACCATGTTATATTTCCATTTCATAGCTATAAACGAGTTTTCAAAAGTCATACAATGCAATGTTGGATTTTCGAACTGATATTGCACCTCAAGACTTCGATGTTGCACCCAACAGACTTGGTTTGTTCCTCCGCGCATAAATTTTATCCGTTTTGAGTTACTAAAACCATAACCAGTCAAAATAAAGCTCTCTCATGGATTTATAGGGCTAACAGGTTCCACCCATATCGTCTTAGTTCAGTAACCAAGAAATTCAATCTTAATGATTTTTGGGAACATCGAAAGTTTTTTAGCTCCAATTTTCACATGTTGTTTTGTTGGTCAAAGGCGGATTGGCCATGGTCGGAATTCGATTTAATATTTTTTGGAGTATGACTTACCATGTTATATTTCTATTTCATACCCACAAACGAGTTTTCAAAAGTCATACATTGCAATCTTGGATTTTCAAACTGATGTTGCACCCAACAGACGTGGGTGGTTTCGCCACGCATAAATTTGTATAACCATAACTAGTCGAAATGAAGCTCTCCAATAGATCTATAGGACTAACAGACTACAGCCATCTCAACTTAGTTTAATAACCAATAAATTCAATCTTAATGACATTTGGGAACATCAAAAGCTTTTTCAGCTCAATTTTTAATTTTTCACATGTTGTTTTGTTCGTCAAAGGGGATTTGACCATGGTCGGAATTCTTTTTGCTATATTTTGGAATATGATGCGCCATGTTATATTTCTATTTCGTACAAATAAACGAGTTTTCAAAAGTCATTCAGCACAATCTTGGATTTTCAAAGAATTGTTGCACCTTAGGACTTCGATGTTGCACCCAACAGACGTGGGTTCTTGCTCCACGCATAAATTTGTATACATTTTGAGTTACTAGAACCATAACCAGTCAAAACAAAGCCCTCTCATAGATTTATTAGCCTAGCAGGTTCCACCCATCTCATCTTAGATCTGTAACCAAGAAATTCAATCTTAATGATTTTTGGGAACATCGAAAGCTTTTTTACTTTAATTTTTCACATGTAGTTTTGTAGGTCAAAGGAGGCTTGACCACGGTTGGAATTCCATTTAATATATTTTGGTCGGAATTCGATTTAATATATTTTGGAGTATGATGCACCATGTTATATTTCTATTTCGTACCGATAATCGAGTTTTCGAAAGACATACATTGCAACCTTGGATTTTCAGACTAATGTTGCACCCAACAGAAGTTGGTTGTTATTCCATGCATAAATTTGTATCCATTTTGAGTTACTAGAACCATAACCAGTCGAAACCAAGCTCTCTCATAGATTTATAGGACTAACAGGTTCCACCCATCTAATCTTAGTTCAGTAACCATGAAATTCAATCTTAATGATTTATGGGAACATCGAAAGCTTTTTAGCTTAATTTTCACATGTTGTTTTGTTGGTCAAATGGGATTTGACCATGGTCGGAATTCGATTTAATATATTTTAGAATATGATGCACCATATTATATTTCTATTTCGTACCCCTAAACGAATTTTGAAAAGTCATACAGTGCAATCTTGGATTTTCAAACTGATGTTGCACCTCAAGACTTCGATGTTGCACCCAACAGATGTGGGTTATTCCGCCACGCATAAATTTGTATCCATTTGAGTTAGTAGAACCATAACAAGTCAAAATGAAGCTCTCTCAAAGATCTATAGGACTAATAGGTTACACCCATCTCATCTCACATCAGTAACAAAGAAATTCAATCTTAATAACATTTGGGAACATCAAAAGCTTTTTTAGCTCAATTTTTATTTTTTCACATGTTGTTTTGTTAGTCAAAGTGGGTTTGACCATGGTCGGAATTCTATTTATTACATTTTGGAGTATTATGCACCATGTTATATTTCTTTTTTGTACGCATAAACGAGGTTTCAAAAGTCATACACTGCAATATTGGTTTTCAAACTGATATTGCACCTCAAGACTTCGATGTTGCACCCAACAGACGTGGGTTGTTCTGCCACGCATAAATTTGTATGCATTTTGAGTTACTACAACTGTCACGACCCTAAAATTTGCGACCTTGATTATTCGATATACAACACATATCGAACATCAGAGTTGAAAATACCGGATGGTTAATGAAAGAAATTAGAGGGTGAGGAAAGATTAGATCGAAACTTAGAATAGAAGAAGAAGAACACAACATCAGAGTAACAAGAGTCTCACAGCGGAACGAACAACTTATAATAGATAATATATCCTTGAAATAAAATCAGTATATGTATACGCATCATTATCAAAGTACAACACTTACAACACAGCGGAATAATAATAACTATATAATCCTGAAGCCTCTTGCTCCATCTCTTCAAGTATCTGTAAATCCCAACTACTTGACTGCCCGTACAAAATTATGCACCAAAGAGTTTAGGGACAACAAAACAAAATAAACTCCGGGTCCGTCATGGGACTGGTGTGAGTAAAACAGTTTAAAACAGTTGTGAACATAAACGATATCTCACAAGACCACACCGTATAACGGAACGGGTTTTTCCCATATGAGAATCCAAATCAGTTTGATTCAACTTTCAAATCATTTTGAAAGAAACGATAAATCCTTATATCAAAACTCATTTGATATTATAATAATGTCTATCAACCACAATATAATAATCTTCTAGCAGAAATACTTCCATCTCACGTTTTGCATATATAGTATACAATCAAAACCGCAAGCACGTATTGGGTAATGGATTTCCAATTATGACAAGGTATGGAACCACCTTTCGCTAGTGTACCTCTAAAGAGGAATACATTGGGTTCAACAAGAACATCTTGCAACCCAGCCACACATGACCGACCACTCATTTCGCTTGAGTGTATCGAATGTATATCACCAACGGTTGGGATCAGCAACCGTTTCCCGAATGGGACAGCATGAACAATAGATTTTTATAAATAAATGAAACTCTAGATCAGGTGATTATACACCCTAATAGGTGCGACCTACATAGCCATGCTGCCTGCCCAATTTTTGGCATTTATCGGATGTGAGGCTAGAAGCTACGCTTATCTTTTACATGCCACATCTTCATTCACTTAGAATGTCACATTGTCATACCCTTTAAATCACAAATTGTTTTATCCAAAAATAACACGGGTATACAGCTAAGAGCAACGAATTTCTCCCCCTTCAAACGTGAATACGTTTGAAGAGATCAACTTACGCAGTCTATCAGATATATTCTGTCAGACCTTCATCCATACAAGTTGTCCTAGGACTGGACAAACCGAAGGCACTATTCATTGCATCCATCTTAGGTAGTTGTTATCTAAGATTTATACAACAACCCTTGCACTTTACTCCGTCTTCAATTTATCTTTGGCATATATGATTCGCAACACTTATGCCAATACAGAGTGGTTCTTTGGATAATAATCCAACCAATCTGCCCATATTAACAATGTTAAAATGGTCAAAAACTTCGATAGTCGGTGAGTTAACTATCAAAGAAAAACATGTGTGTAAACAACCATATCATTTCCAAATGGAAATACTATCAATCAATCATCATTTAACATCTATCTCTTTATTTCATTAATTTACTTATCTCCTGTTTCCATATATTCTAAATTCTTATTTTCTATTTTCAGAAAACATTTCTTATTCTTATTTGGAAAACATTTCCAAACTCCTTCGCGATCAAACCTTACCATTCCTTAGTTAAGAAGGAAGCCAATCAAGTTGGGGTATAATTACCTCTCAGACCTTAACTAAACAATGTTTTAACTTCGTAATAGTCAAAGTTTATCTTTTAAACCTTTAATAACTTCCTTATGTCTCTCTCGGATTCAATTTACGAATCCACTTCTTTATTGAAAGCATTGGTTATAACGATAACATTATAATCCCTACTTTCGAAATATCTAACTTCAATTATAACTTTTATTCTTTAATGTGAATAAATAAATAAACCCCTAATTTATAAATAAATAAATTTTTATTTAAACACCAGAAAGTATAAGTACTTTCCCGAATTCGATATAATCGAATTCGATGATTAACTCTCTTTGAATAAATAATATTCGATTAACTCACTTCGAATAACTAATATTCGATTACTCTTCCTTTCGAATAAACGATATTCGATAATCTCTCTTTTCGAATACCATATTCGATTACTCCTTTTGATTTAAATTAATCGTAACTCCTTTTGAATAACTAAATTCGATTACTCCTTTCGATTAAACTAATCGATAACTCCTTTCGAATAACTAGATTCGTTTAACTACTTTGGATTAAACTAATCGGTAACTCCTTTCGAATAACTAGTTTCGATTAAACTAATCGATAATTCCTTTCGAATAACTATATTTGATTAGCTCCTTTCGATTAAACTAATCGATAACTCCTTTCGAATAACTAGATTCAATTAACTCCTTTCGATTAAACTAATCGATAACTCTTTTTAACTCGATTCGAATAACTAATATTCGATAACTCCTTTTACTTTATTCGAATAACTACAATTCGATAACTCCTTTTACTCTACTCGAATAACTACTATTCGGTAACTCCTTTTACTGCATTCGAATAACTACTATTTGATAATTCCTAATTCGACTAACTCTAATCGATTTATTCTAATCCGATTAACTCTATTTAATTACTCTATTGGTTAAATCTAACTCCAACTGATCAACTCTAACTGGTCAACCCTAATTGATTAACTCTAACTAGTTAATTCTAACCGATCAACTCTAACTAGTCAACCCTAATTGATTAACTCTAACTGCTTAACTCTAACTGATCAACTCTAATTGGTCAACCCTAATTGATTTCCCCTAATTGGTTAATTCTATTTAATTAACTCTAATCAATTAACTCAAACTCTAATCGAGTAATTCTAGCTCTAGTTGATTAATTCTAACTCAATTGACTCTAACTTAAATCGATTAACTCCTCTAACTCATTTTGATTAACACATTTTGATTAACTCTTTTGGTTAACTCTACGTCCATATTCAGTTTCAAATATCGATGTTGAAATTGATTCTTACTTCTCTATATAAGTCCTGAGTTATATATTCCATTTATCCAATGATAAATGTTTTACTCAATTTATAAAATATTATTTATAAATAAATCTTCTTAGTTCATCTGTTAAAACAGATTTCTATTTAATTCCACTTTAAATAAATCTTTTCCATTTATCTGTTAAAAACAGACTTCCATCTTCGATTCATTTTCTAAAAATTTCTTTGATTTAATTCTATTTATTTTCCAAATAAATATTCCTTTGATTAAATCCTATTTATTAACAAATAAATATTCTTTTTCTTTATCTTCCTATTTATTTTCTAAATAAATATCTCATTTATAACATTGTGTTTATTTCCTATAAATGAATATTTCCATTTAATCCATTTATAAATGTTTTACAAATATTTTCTATTTCTATTTCCATTTGTAAACGTTTTACAAATGTTTTCCTTTTTTTATTTCAATTTGAAATTGATTTACAAACATTCCTCTTTCTATTTTATTTGTAAATGTTTTAAAAATATTCTTCTTTCTATTTTATTTGTAAATGTTTCACAAATATTCTTCTTTCTATTTGTTTTACAAACATTTTTCCCTTTAGATTTTTTTTCACAAATATCTTCTTTTATATTTCATTTCACAAATATTTTCCTTTATATTTGTTTTCATAAATATTTCCCTTTATATTTGTTTTACAAATATATTTCCTTTTGATCTCTTTGATTTTTATAACTATTTTCTTTTGTAAAATCCCTTTTCTTTTATATATAAAATCCATTGATTTTATATAAATGATTTATTTTCAAAAACACACTTTTGAAAATCCCCCTTTCTACATTCCAGTATTTCTTATGGCGTTTAAAATACCCATATAACAATGATAGACATCATTCAACACACGTAATCAACTCAGATTATATATCACATTATATATTACAATATATGAAACAAACAGTAATTTATATATTGAGGAACCCAGTTGGGTCCCTCCAACCTGTTTCCCTGCATCACAGAAGTTAATCAACATAATAACATCGATTTCATTTCTATATCAAATATTCTGATAAACAAAATCAGTATTTGATTAATGATTTATATAAATGTCGTTATCTATAATTTCAACCAACACATATGCAATTCAACCAAATAGTTAACACACAGCAATCAACAGATGATTAGCAGTTCTAAGAATACACTATAAAAATAACTGTTCAGAGTTGGTGAGTTTTACTCACATTAGACGATCATCATTAATAACGATAACCATCACTCGATTCAAACGGACAATTTATTTTGCTATAAATTGTAACGAGCTCAGATTCGCTCCGAGTCAGTTCCATGGTGTAGCCACCGTCCATACGAACCCTACGGATCTTGTTTCGCTGAATTTCGTTTGCTTATAACCAGGTTATGGATTATACAAGCTAATACATTTTAAATTTAAATTAAACTAAAAATTCAAACTTTAAATTGGGCTTTAACCTTTGAACTAAGGCCCACCTTTACTTGAAAAACCCAAACCCGCCAACTTTATTTCTTCTCCCCCAAACAAATGTCGTGGCCCTCCTGTACACCACTCACCATAGCTGTCATCTTTCTTACAACCTCCCCCTTCTCTACTCCACCGAATCAACCGTGACAACCACCATAGAACTCTCCTCCAAAATCACGTTCTTCCCATCCCCATTACAAACAACTCGCCCCCATCATTCCTTTGCATTCGCTTGCGCCCGCGTCATCCAGTGAAGAATATCGACACAAATTTTGGCAAATACCACCAAGAACCCCAGATTGATGTTAAATCCAACACCTAACTCGAATACGACCCCAAACTCAAACTCGATTCGCCAAAATCCACAAATTTCTAAACCCTACGTCTACTGTGAATAACCGATCCTAATAGAATGGACTTCGTACACCACTACACTTATACAGGATTGAAGGAAATTGCACAAGGGACTCAAAAACAATTGTT
The DNA here is from genome assembly GCA_030737875.1 of Allium sativum. Classification (NCBI taxonomy): domain Eukaryota; kingdom Viridiplantae; phylum Streptophyta; class Magnoliopsida; order Asparagales; family Amaryllidaceae; genus Allium; species Allium sativum. The sequence goes on along the minus strand of CM060912.1, from coordinate 1,464,947 downwards.
TTATGATATATAGATTTTTCCTCCATTTGATATTGAATTTAGAAGAAGATTTCCCTCATTTTATTTTGTTTGAAGGTGGCGTCTACTAGTTGTTGATCAAGGAAAAATATGTTATGGTTAGATAGGTTAGTGGGTATTTATAGGATAATTTTTTATTTATTTAATATTCGATTATTATATTAAATTATAAGAAAACGCTATTTTTCAATGTCCTCTAAAATTCCTGTGATGACATACGATATTCAAAAATCACCAAACTAGACATTCTGCTAGAGTTTACATTACGGACCCAACGAAACTGGTTTTGTCGAATTCCGACTCCGTTTGCTCATATAGCGTATTTTTAACCGACAAAATACTGATTGTTTTTCACCCTAAAAATCCGTACGGCCACACAGTGATCCCAAAAATCACGGAACTTGGAATCTAATAATAATTTGATGTTGCGGATCCAAAAAAATTAGTTTCGTCGAATTCCAACTTCGTCTTCAAAAGCGGCCATTTTTAATGTCCTAAATAACCCTTTTAAATATATAAATATATTTAAAAACAATTAAATTTAATATTTAAAATAAATATTATCGTATATATTCACAGTGGAAAACCATACAACTTCAGAAAAATCTTATATGGATTTCTAATTGGATATTTCAAATCTAGGTCAACCCGATATTCGATTTATATTGAAATTCCTTTTTAAAATATAAATAATTCCTTTATAAATTATAAAGGAACTCCATAGCGACTTTTCTAAAATTTGATTTGGACATAAATCAAAATCTACGCAATGAAATCTTGATTTTTCTCTTCCACTAGAAAAATATACTCCACCAGCTCCTAACGTTTCTTGTTTCACAGAAATCCGACTTAAAATGAATTCTGTATATTCAGTTGAAGTTCAAATCGCCAATTAACGAACTGCCATGCCATTTCGAGCTCGATTATAATTATATTATAGTTTATACGTTCAACCATCGTTAACTAAATATATTCGTTATCGTAATTCAACTTTAAACTGAATTATATATTTTGAATTTCCCAATTCACAACATATCGCCATTTCAGCCAATTCTGATTATTTCAGAATTAAATATATTATTTAATTATTATTTTAATTAAATATTCACTCTTATTTAATTAAACGACCATTATATTCTTTAAATCGCTATTTAAATAATCAAATAATTTAATTATTTTATTGTTGAAAATGCGGGTCATTACATTCTTCCCCACTTAAAATAATTTCTTCCTCGAAATTGCTAAGGTAGAAAACAAACCTTATCGACTGGTTAGAACTTATATGTTCACTTCTTAAATTCAGTTTCAACTGAACCAATTTAATTTTAATTATCAACCAAAATTTTCAAAAATCCTGAAAATTTTCTAACACATTAACTTTTTGAATTTTTTTGCCAGCATCTCCTTTGTACTGGTCAATAGGTCAAACTCCAACTCGCTTCTCTAAGCCTTCTCCAACCCAAAAGAAAATCAAACAGCCAAGCAGCTTGCCAATTCGGCTTATAAATCCCATGCTTATATCAAATATAAACTTGTACCTTTTTTGTCGGGCATATCAACCTTATCACTTTCACTTGTCATCAATTCTGCATATATCCATGCATTCCAATCAACTCCAATCAAAATGAAGCACTCTCATAGATCTATGGGACTAACAGGTTACACCCATTTCATCTTATTTCAGTAACCAAGAAATTCCTTCTTAATGACATTTGGGAACATCAAAAGCTATTTTAGCTCAATTTATAATTTTTCACATGTTGTTTTGTTAGTCAAAGGGGGTTTGACCATTGTCGGAATTCTATTTACTATATTTTGGAATATGATGCACCATGTTATATTTCTATTTCGTACCCATAAACGAGTTTTCAAAACTCATACAGTGCAATCTTGGATTTTCAAACTGATGTTGCACCTCAACACTTCGATGTTGCTCCCAACAGACGTTGGTTGTTCCGCCATGCATAAATTTGTATCCATTTTGTGTTACTAGAACCATAACCAGTCGAAACAAAGCTCTCTCATACATTTATAGGACTAACAGGTTCCACCCATCTCATCTTAGTTCAGTAACCAAGAAATTCAATATTAATGATTTTTGGGAACATCGAAAGTTTTTTAGCTAAATTTTTCACATGTTGTTTTGTTGGTCAAAGGGGGTTCGACCATGGTCGGAATTCGATTTAATATATTTTGGAGTATGATGCACCATGTCATATTTCTTTTTCCGTACCCATAAATGAGTTTTCAAATGTCATGTAGTGCAATCTTGGATTTTCAAACTGATGTTGCACCCCAAGACTTCGATGTTGCACCCAACAGACGTGGGTTGTTCCGCCACACATAAATTTGTATCCATTTTGAGTTAGTAGAATCATTACCAGTCAAAATGAAGCTATCTCATAAGTCGATAAGACTAACAGGTTATACACAACTCATCTTAGTTTAGTAACCAAAAAATTCAATCTTAATGAAATCTGGGAACATCGAAAGCTTTTTTGGGTCTATTTTCAATTTTCCACATGTTGTTTTATTGGTCAAAGGGTGTTTGACCATGGTTGGAATTCGATTTAATATATTGTGGAATATAATGAACCATGTTGTATTTCTATTTCATACCCACAAACGAGTTTTCAAAAGTCATGCAGTGCAATCTTGAATTTTCAAACTGATGTTGCACCTCAAGACTTCGATGTTGCACCCAACAGACGTGGATTGTTTCGCCACACATAAATTTATATCCATTTTGTGTTAGTAGAACCATAACTAGTGAAAATGAAGCTCTCTCATAGATCTGTAGGACTAACAGGTTACGCCCATCTCATCTTAGTTCAATAACAAGGAAATTCAATCTTAATGACATTTGGGAATATCGAAAGCTTTTTTGGCTCAATTTTTATTTTTTCACATGTTGTTTTATTAGTCAAAGTGGGTTTGACCATGGTCAGAATTCTATTTACTATTTTTTCAAATATGATGCACCTTGTTATATTTCAATTTCATACTCATAAACGAGTTTTCAAAAGTCACACAGTGCGATGTTGGATTTTCAAACTTATGTTGCACCTCAAGACTTCGATGTTGCACCCAACAGACGTGGGTTGTTCTGCTACTTATAAATTTGTATCCATTTTAAGTTACTAGAACCATAACCAATCAAAACGAAGATCTCTCATAGATCTATAGGGCTAACAAGTTCCGCCCATCACATCTTAGTTCAGTAACCAAGAAATTCAATCTTAATGACTTTTGGGAACATCGAAAGCTTTTTTAGCTCAATTTGTCACATGTTGCTTTGTTAGTCAAAAAGGGTTTGACCATGGTTAGAATTCGATTTAATATATTTTGGAGTATGATGCACCATGTTTTATTTCTATTTCATACCATAAACGAGTTTTCAAATGTCATACAGTGCAATCATGGATTTTCAAACTGATGTTGCACCTCAAGACTTCGATGTTGCTTCAACAGACGTGGGTTGTTCCGCCACGCATAAATTTGTATCCATTTTGAGTTAGTAGAACAATAACTAGTCAAAGTGAAGCTCTCTCATAGATCTATAGTACTAACAGGTTACACCCATCTCATCTTAGTTCAGTAACCAAGAAATTCTATCTTAATGATATTTGGGGACAACAAAAGCTTTTTTAGCTCAATTTTTAATTTTTCACATGTTGTTTTGTTGGTCAAAGGGGGTTTGACCATGGTCAGAATTCGATTTAATATATGTTGGAGTATGATGCACAATGTTATATTTCTATTCGTACCTATAAACGAGTTTTCAAAAAGTCATACAGCGCAATCTTGGAACTTTAAACTGATGTTGCACCTCAAGACTTAGAAGTCGCACGCAACAGACGTGAGTTATTCTGCCATACATAAATTTGTATCCATTTTGGGTTACTAGAACCATAACCAGTTAAAACAAAGCTCTCTCATAGATTTATAGGACTAACAGGTTCCACCCATCTCATCATAGTTCAGTAACCAAGAAATTCAATCTTAATGATTTTTAGGAACATCGAAAGCTTTTTTGGCTTAATTTTTCACATGTTGTTTTGTTGTTTAAAGGGAGTTTGACCATGGTTGGAATTCGATTTAATATATTTTGGAATATGATGCACCATGCTATATTTCTATTTCATACCTATAAACGAGTTTTCAAAAGTCATACAGTGCAATCTTGGATTTTCAATCTGATGTTGCACCTCAAGACTTCAATGTTGCACCCAGCAGACGTGGGTTGTTCCGCCAAACGTAAATTTGTATCCATTTTGCGTTACTAGAACCATAACCCGCCAAAACAAAGCTCTCTCATAGATTTATAGGACTTACAGGTTCCAACCATCTAATCTTTGTTCAGTAACCAAGAAATTCAATTTTAATGGAATTTGGGAACATCGAAAGCTTTTTTAGCTCAATTTTTATTTTTTCACATGTTGATTTGTTGGTCAAAGGGGGGTTGGCCATTGTCGGAATTCGATTTACTATATTTTGGAGTATGACGCACCATGTTATATTTCTATTTCAAACCCATAAACAAGTTTTCAAAATTCATTTAGTACAATCTTGGGTTTTCAAACTGATGATGCACCTCAAGACTTCGATGTTGCACCAAACAGATGTGGGTTGTCCCGCCACGCATAAATTTGTATCCATTTTGAGTTATTGAAACCATAACCGGTGAAAATAAAGCTCTGTCATAGATTTATAGGATAAACAGGTTTCACCCATCTCATCTTAGTTCAGTAGCGAAGAAATTCAATCTTAATGATTTTGGGGAATATCGTAAGCTTTTTTAGCTAAATTTTTCACATGTTGTTTTGTTGGTCAAGCGTTGACCATGGTCGAATTCGATTTAACATATTTTGGAACATGATGCACCATGTTATATTTCTATTTCATACCCATAAATGAGTTTTCAAAAGTCATACAGTGCAATCTTGGATTTCCAAACTGTTGTTGCACCTCAAGACTTCGATTTTGCACCCAACGGACGTGGGTTGTTCCACCGCGCATAAATTTTTATCCATTTTGAGTAAGTAGAATTATATCCAGTCAAAATGAAGCTCTCTCATAGATCTATAGGACTAACAAGTTACACCCATCTCGTCTTAGTTCAGTAACCAAGAAATTCAATCTTAATGACATTTGGGAACATCGAAAGCTTTTTTAGCTTAATTTTTAATTTTTCAAATGTTGTTTTGGTTGTCAAAGGAGGTTTTGCAATGGTCGGAATTCGATTTACTATATTTTGGAGTATGATGCACCATGTTCTTTTTCTATTTCATACCCATAAACAAGTTTTCAAAAGTCATACAGTGCAATCTTGGATTTTCAAACTGATTTTTCACCTGAAGACTTCGATATTACACCCAATAGATGTGGGTGGTTCCGCCTTGCATAAATTTATATCCATTTTGAGTTACTAGAACCATAACCAATCAACACAAATCCCTCTCGTAGATTTATAGGACAAACAGGTTCCACCCATCTCATCTTAGTTCAGTAACCAAGAAATTCAATCTTAATGACATTTGGGAACATCGAAAGCTTTTTTAGCTCAATTTTTATTTTTTCACATTTTGTTTTTTGGTCAATGGTGGTTTGACCATGGTCATAATCCCATGGAACATGATGCAGCATGTTATATTTCTATTTCATGCCCATAAACGAGGTTTCAAAAGTCATACAATGCAATCTTGGATTTTCAAACTGATGTTGCACCTCAAGACTTCGATGTTGCGCCCAACTAACGTGGGTCTTCAACAACGCATAGATTTGTATCCATTTTGAGTTACTAGAACCATAACCAGTCAAAACTATGCTCCCTTATAGATCTATAGGACAAACAGGTTCCACCATCTCATCTTAATTCAGTAACCAAGAAATTCAATCTTTATGACTTTTGGGAACATCGAAGGCTTTTTTAGCTCAAATTTTGACATGTCTTTTTGTTGGACAAAGGGGGTTTGACCATGGTCGGAATACTATTTGCTATATTTTAGAATATGATGCACCATGTTATATTTTAATTTCATAACCATAAACGAGATTTCAAAAGTCATACATTGCGATCTTGGATTTTCAAACTGACGTGGGTTGTTCCGCCACTTATAAATTTGCATCCATTTTGAGTTACAAAAACCATAACCAATCAAAATGAAGCTCTCTAATAGATCTATAAGGCCAACAGGATCCACCCATCTTAGCTTACTTCAGTAACTAAGAAATTCAATCTTAATGTCTTTTGGGAACATCGAAAGCTTTTTTAGCTCAATTTTTCACATGTTGTTTTGTTGGTCAAAGGGGGTTTGACAACGGTCGGAATTCGATTTAATATACTATCGACTATGATGCACCATGTTTTATTTCTATTTCATACCCATAAACGAGTTTTCAAAAGTCATACAGTGCAATTTTCAATTTTCAAACCGATGTTGCACCTCAAGACTTCGATATTGCACCCAACAGACGTGGGTTGTTCCGCCACGCATAAATTTGTATCCATTTTGAGTTAGTAGAACTGTAACCAGTCAAAATGAAGCTCTCTCACAGATCTACAGGACTAATAGGTCACATCCATCTCATCTTAGTTCAGTAACAAAGCAATTCAATTATAATGACATTTGAGAACATCAAAAGCTTTTTTAGCTCAATTTTTTTCCACACGTTGTTTTGTTTGTCAAAGGGGGTTTGACCGTGGTCGGAATTCGATTTAATATATATTGGAATTTGATGCACCATGTTATATTTCTATTTCGTACCCATAAACGAGTTTTCAAAAGTCATGCAGTGCAATCTTGGAAATTCAAAATGATGTTGGATCTCAAGACAAAGATGTTGCACCCAACAGACGTGGGTTGTTCCGCCATGCATAAATTTGTATCCATTTTGCGTTACTAGAATCATAACCTGTCAAAACATAGCTCTCTCATAGATTTATTGGACTAACAGGTTCCAACAATTTCATCTTAGTTCAGTAACCAAGAAATTCAATCTTAATGATTTTTGGGAACATCGAAAGCTATTTTAGCTTAATTTTTTATATGTTGTTTTGTTGGTTAAAAGGGGTTTGACCATGGTCGGAATTTGATTATTATATTTTGGAATATGATGCAACATGTTATATTTCTATTTCATACCCATAAACGAGTTTACAAAAGTCATACAGTACAATCAGGGATTTTCAAATTGATGTTGCACCTCAAGACTTCGATGTTGCACCCAACTAACGTGGGTTGTTCCGCCATGCAAAATTTGTATCCATTTTGAGTTAGTAGAACCATAACCAGTCAAAATGAAGTTCTCTCATAGATCTACAGGACTAATAGGTTACACCCATCTCATCTTCGCTTAGTAACCAAGAAATTCAATCTTAATGAAATTTGGGAACATCGAAAGCTTTTTTAGCTCAATTTTTTATTTTTCACATATTGTTTTGTTGGTCAAAGGGGGTTTGACCATGGTCAGAATTTGATTTACTATATTTTGGAGTATGATGCACCATGTTATATTTCTATTTCATACCCATAAATGAGTTTTCAAAATTCATACAGTGCAGTCTTGGATTTTTAAACTGATGTTGCAACTCAAGACTTCGATTTTGCACCCAACAGACGTAGGTTGTTCCGCAACGCATAAATTTTTATCCATTTTGAGTTAGTAGAACCATAACTAGTCAAAATGAAGCTTGTTGCACCATAAGACTTCGATGTTGCACCCAACAGACGTGGGTTGTTCCGCCACTTATCAATATGTATCCATTTTGAGCTACTAGAATCATAACCAATCAAAACGAAGATCTCTCATAGTTCTATAGACTAACAGGTTCCACCCATCTCATCTTATTTTGGTTACCAAGAAATTCAATTTTAATGATTTTTGGGAACATCAAAAGCTTTTTTAGCACATTTTTTCACATGTTGTTTTGTTGGACATAGGGGGTTTGACAATGGTCGGAATTCTATTTACTATATTTTACAATATGATGCATCATATTATATTTCTGTTTCATACCCATAAACGAGTTTTCAAAAGTCATACATTGCAATCTTGGATTTTCAAACTGATGTTGCACCTCAAGACTTCGATGTTGCACCCAACAGACGTGGATTGTTCCACCACTTATAAATTTTCATCCATTTGAGTTACTAGAACCATAACCAATCAAAATGAAGCTCTCTCATAGATCTATAGGACCAACAGGTTCCACCCATCTTATCTAACCTCAGTAACCAAGAAATTCAATCTTAATGACTTTAGGGAACATCGAAAGCTTTTTAGCTCAATTTTTCACATGTTGTTTTGTTGGTCAAAGGGGGTTTGACAACGGTCATAATTTGATTTAATATATTTTCGAGTATGATGCACCATGTTTTATTTCTATTTCATACCCATAAGCGAGTTTTCAAAAGTCATACAGTGCAATCTTCAATTTTCAAACCGATGTATCACCTCAAGACTTCGAAATTGCACCCAACAGACGTGGATTGTTCCGCCACGCATAAATTTGTATCCATTTTGAGTTAGTAGAACCATAACCAGCTCTCTCACAGATCTACAGGACTAATAGGTCACACCCATCTCATCTTAGTTTAGTAACTAAGCAATTCAATCTTAATGACATTTGGGAACATCAAAAGCTTTTTTAGCTCAATTTTTTATTTTTCACATGTTGTTTTGTTGGTCAAAGGGGGTTTGACAATGGTCGGAATTCGATTTAATATATATTTAAATTTGATGCACCATGTTATATTACTATTTCTTACCCATAAACGAATTTTCAAAAGTCATACAGTGCAATCTTGGAAATTCGAAATGATGTTGGACCTCAAGACTTAGATTTTCCACCCAACAGACGTGGGTTGTTCCGACACGCATTAATTTGTATCCATTTTGAGTTACTAGAACCATAACCAGTCAAAACATAGCTCTCTCATGGATTTATAGGACTAACAGGTTCCAACCATCTCATCTTAGTTCAGTAACCAAGAAATTCAATCTTAATGATTTTTGGGAACATCGAAAGCTTTTTTTAGCTTAATTTTTTACTTGTTGTTTTGTTGGTTAAACGGGGTTTGACCATGGTGGGAATTCGATTATTATATTTTGGAATATGATGCACCATGTTATATTTCTATTTCATACCCATAAATGAGTTTTCAAAAGTCATACAGTGCAATCTGGGATTTTCAAATTGATGTTGCACCTCAAGACTTCAATGTTGCACCTCAAGACTTCAATGTTGCACCCAACTAACGTGGGTTGTTCCGCCACGCATAAATTTGTATCCATTTTGAGTTAGTAGAACCATAACCAGTCGAAATGAAGTTCTCTCATAGATCTACAGGACTAATAGGTTACACCCATCTCTTCTTCGCTTAGTAACCAAGAAATTCAATCTTAATGAAATTTGGGAACATCGAAAGCTTTTTTAGCTCAATTTTTTATTTTTCACTTATTGTTTTTGTAACACCCCACGTCCATTAATGTCACTCACAAAGGGAATGCATTAACTTCCATGGAGGTTATAAGTGAACATAGAACAGAAAAATTACAACAAGACAGATAATAAATAGTACTTGGAAATCTAAAACTTCATTTTATTGCAGCGGAAATTAAGCATGTTTGTTACATCATAAACCATAGATCATAACCAAGTACAATATCCATCTTCATAAAAACAAAATACATAATCCCATTACATAAATAGCCATTAAAAAGATAACAAGCCGGACTTTACTTCAACGGTCCAAGCTTTCCAAAGAGAGATGAAGCAATTCAATCAAACTCCACTAGAGCTGGGCCCAACCTGAGGACCTGGAGGGGGAAAAAGGATAGAAATAGAGGGGGTCAGACATAAAGTCTGACGAGTATGATAATTCTAACAATACTATTATCAAAATAACTAGACTAAGGCATAAGCTGGAAGACAAGTAAATATCTATGAACACTTAGGAAGATAAAGATAGCATTTAAGATAACGGTAAAGGCACATCTAATTACTAAAGAATGATTACTACACTGCACCGCACATTACTACACTGCACCACACCAGTCATCCTATTGTTTGATCCCACTTGCTTCACACAGAAACTTTATAAATAGCCTTACGTACCCCTAGCTGACTACATAGGTGTCGTCTGCCCCTATCTCCACTAGGTGTACCCCACTACCCACTTTCGATCGGCTCCCTACTCGTAGATACCCGTGCTGGCCCCACAGTGGGGTGTATCACTCCCCTAAAGTGGCAACCCGATACAACTTGAGAATGCACGGCTTATACCTACACGATGCAACAACGTCTTATCTACCAGCCCGGGTCCACACACGCATATGAAACCCGTTGGACTTGCGTTGCCACCGCACCCCGTTTTGGCCTCTTACAGTCAAACCCAGCATGTGTGTCCCGTCTCGACTTGGGTCGAGCTCACAAAGATACATTTGGGATACTGGTCGAAATGGGCCCCCACAAGCTACCCACCTAAGCTTGTCACTAGTATATCCCACTTAACCCTCTTAGTCATGTTCATTTACATGTGTGTTTGGTTAAGTCTTACTAATCGTATTTCACATGCCACTAAGGGCACCCCCTAGATTCCTCATGCCACCCAAGGCACCAACTTAACCCCCATGTCCCACCTTACATGTTTATCTGGTTAAGTATTTCTTAATTCATTCAGGCCATAACCTCATAAAGACCTCTCACATTAGACTGCCATTTATGGCAGCTGGATTTGTCAGGCGGGTCCGGGCAGTCTTACACCATAAAAGAGTCTAACCTTGTGTCTTTACAACCGTTATGCTTTAGTTTAGGCCTAGGATCTCTCGCATTGGGCTAACATTTGTGACCACTGGATTTGCCGGGCGGGTTCGGGCAGGTTTACGTCACAAACGAGTCCAACCTCGTGTCCTAAGCATTGATTAACACTTAAAATCTTTTACCCAGTTTTAATAATTCCCTATTCAAATTATTAATTAAGTCAACTTTTAATGATGTCCATAATTGACTCAATTATGGCCATCCACTTATAGCATGCAAAATCATATCAATTGCACCCCAACTTTTTAATATTAAATCCTTAATATTACCCCTACCCCACGTTTATACGTTCGCTTATTCAACGCATAATATAGGCTAGACTTGTATAGTCTAACACCTAGTACAAAGATAAATTATCACAACATATAGACAATTAAAATAAATCTAATCATAATAGGGGTGAAACTTGCATAAACTACACATGTTAAGGATCAAAAGGTGTCAACTTGTTATATGTCTCAATTTACATGATATGATCATAGCCTAAATCTATACATAAACTTGCATATGGGGTTTTTAGGCAACATAATGATGGTGTGAACTAGCATAGGATATCACATATGTCATAGCATAATTCTAGATGTCATAATAGATGTCTTGGTATATGTTCATAACTTTTCTAATCAATCTAACTTGCATATGTGACTTGTCTTATAGATCAACATAACCCAAACATGATGATTTAATTAATATGAACTAACTAGCATAGATGGTAACATCATGGCCTTTTTAACATGTATGATTCATCACAACTTAGCATAGAAACTTTCAACATACATAACATCATCATAGCATGAATTACAACATATAAGATATCATCATCACATAACATTGGATTTACAATATACATGATAGCAAAAGGGGTTTACAACAACATATATGATAATTCACATCATCTACTCATAATCCATTCATAACTCAACCTAATTAAAATGATAATAATCTTGTTAAGATCATCATACTCACAATTTAGAGAAGAAAAGAGAGAGTTTTGCTTTGCTTTAGGGTTGAGAGAATTAGAATTGAATTAGCTTTTCTTCCTTCTTACTTGGCGGCGGCTCCATTGATTCCCATGGCGACGGTAACTATTCTATTTTAATTAGGTTTAGGGTTAGCATTAGGATGTATTTATAGGTGTAGGAAGTTATTTAGGACCATTAGATTAACCCTGAACCATGAGAACCAATCAAATGCAAAATCTGCATTTGAGCAAATCGGCCCACGGGTTGACTGCCAAACACCCTGGATTAACCCCTAGTCGACCCAGCGGGGCTTGGGTCGACCTCAAAAATGGGCCGGTTCGGTTATTTCCCCTCCCAATTCGCTGTTTTGAACTTTTTCGCATTTTTTTTTAATTTATATATATATATATATATATCAATATATATTTCTCTGCGCAACCCATTTCACTTAATTCTTTTCTATTAAGTATACTTTAATTTGTGAATTTTAATGTTATAAAATTTCGGGGTGTTACATTCTCCCCTCCTTAAAGGATTTCGTCCCCGAAATCTCTAAGTCAAGAAGAATGTATATCCTACCATCTAATCGTCCATCTACTCAACCATCAAACACCAGCATCCATTGTCCTTAAAAGAGTTCTAATGCTTTAATGTTTATATGCACAGTGTGTGTATATGTCCATATCTAATGCAAAATTAGGCAGTCTACTGATTCAGTCGACCTCCTTAGTGCAATTCATGATAGTGCCATGCATCCAATATGTATGTAAAAGATTCCTAATGATACATATTAATTCTATATGCGTGCACAACCATCCACCCGAATGCAGCAACTATATGATAATACAACCATTATACATCCATTTTACTAAATACATCCATATATATGCAATACGCAATATGAAGTGACTGAGCCGATCTGGTGCCTAATAGTGTGTGTATATGCATCCACGAACAACCACTAGCAAACACTTGCATCCACTTTGCATCCACCATACATAAAATATCTCAAACACATGTTTCAACCATAGGATTATCCTAACTAAAGGTCAAAGATACTAGCGAGAGGATATACTAAAGATAAGATAAGTACAAGCTAAGCGATAAAGGAGAAATTAATGGACATACCCTCAAAAAGAAAAGGGTATCGTGAATGCATCTTCTCTTCTGCCACCCAAGTAGCGTTGCTCTCATCATCTCCCCATTGCACTTTGAGTAGCCTGACCTCTCGATTCCTCAACCTCTTGATCTCCGACCCAAGAATGCGCGGAGGAGCTCGTCGAATTGTCGCATCACGCTCTATCTCCACCTCTCAAAGCAAGCTCGGCTCTACCACTTCTGCGGTCTCGTGCAAGCACTTCCTCAAATGCGACACATGGAATACATCATGTACACCACTAAGTCTCTCGGGCAACTCCACTCTATACGCCATCCGTCCAATCTTCTCCTTAATAGGAAACGACCCTACAAACCTTGGTGCTAATTTCCCAATGGACCCAAAGCGAACAACGTTTCGTAATGGAGACACTTTGACAAAGACCATGTCCCCAACTTCAAACTTGAGATCTGTCCTCCTCTTATCCGCATAAGATTTCTGCCTATCTTGCGCTGCTTTCATCCTCCTTCGAATCAAGTCGATCTTCTCCGAAGTCTCCCTAATCATATCGGGCACAAGTAAGATCTTATCCGTAGTTCCCACCAACATGTAGGTGAACGACAAGGTCGTCCATAAAGAGCTTCGAATGGTGCCATACCAATGCTGGAATGAAAGCTATTATTATATGCGAACTCAACTAATGGAAGATGCTCTTCCCATGTACCCCCAAAGTCTAGGATACATAGCCTCAACAGATCCTCTAGAATGCGATTTACCCTCTCAGTCTGGCCGTCCGTCTGAGGATGATATGCGGTGCTCAAACATAACTGAGTCCCTACCGCCTCTTGTAAGCTTCTCCAAAATTCGCTAGTGAAAATAGGATCGCGGTCACTCACTATGCTAGAAGGAACACTGTGCAAACGAACTATTTCTCGAACGTATACGGAAGCTAACCATGGAGCAGTCCTCTTACCCTTTACGGGAATGAAATGGGCGCTCTTAGTAAGTCTATCTACTATAACCCAAATTCCCGTATTACCCTTCCTCGATCGCGGTAATCCATCCACAAAATCCATCGAGACACTCTCCCACTTCCATAGTGGAACCTCCAATGGGTAAAGCAACCCACCAGGTTTCTTTTGCTCCGCTTTTACTTGTTGGCACACCAAGCATCTAGCGACATATTCGACCACGTCTTTCTTCATGCCGGCCCAAAAGTAAACTCTCTTCATGTCTTTGTACATCTTGTCCCTGCCGGGATGAATGGTCATCTTCGAACGATGTGCTTCGTCAAGAATAGTCTTCCTTAGGTCATCGTCTTTTGGTACACAAAGTCTACCGTCCCTACGTAACCAACCCTTATCATCTAGGATATACCTACGGAGATGGCTTGATGACTCCCCTCCTTTGAGTTTTTCTACTAACTCAACCAACTCCGGGTCGTCTAGCTGTGCCTCTCCAATCCGTCCCAAAAGCGTAGACCTGACCTCCATGGATGCTAGCAAACCGGGTACGAAGTCAATGGAAGGTCTAAAGTCAAACATCGAAATGAATTCTAAACTTTGCCTCTCAACAAACAAAGGACTAAAGGATAATCTTTTTCTACTTAAGGCGTCTACCACCACGTTACCCTTGCCAGGGGTATAGGCTATTTCGAAGTCGTAGGACGCTAAGAACTCCATCCACCTTTGCTGCCTTAAGGTCAAGTCCTTTTGAGAGAATAGGTATTTTAAAGACTTGTGGTCAGTGAATAATTCGAATTTCTCGCCAAGAATATAATGACACCGAGACTTAAGCGTGAAAACAATAGCGGCTAATTCTAGGTCATGTGTAGGATAATGTTTCTCATGCGCTCTCAACTACCTTCCACCATAGGCTATTACCCTGCACTCTTGCATTAAGACTGCGCCTAGTCCTGTCCCACAAGCGTCAGTATAAGCGGTAAACGACTTACTCCCGTCTGGCAATACTAAGACTGGGGCTGAAGTCAAAGCTCTCTTCAAACGTTGGAACGCATCATCACAATCTACGTCCCATGTGAAAACTAGGTTCTTCTTCGTCAAGCGTGTCAATGGAGCTGATATCTTTGCGAAGTCTTTGATAAACTTCCTATAGTAGCCAGCCAACCCCAAGAAACTTCTCACTTCGGTAGCATTTTTAGGAACCTTCCAATCTTGGATGGCCACCACCTTCGCTGTAACACCCCGTGTATTCTATAACAGTGAAATTCATAAATTAAAGTATAACTAATTTCGAAGCAAAGAATTAAGGGAAGCGGGATACGCCCTTGCGTTCGTCTCGGAATTCTGCTTGGGATAGAGTCCGAGTTTGCGTAAAACGGACTTCGTATGAGGAAGATATGGCCTCCGGAAGTTTCAGAATTCAGTTTAAAACTCAAACAGACCAAAACAGCTTAGAAAACAAATTTAAAATTCAAAAATCGGGCCGGATTGGCCAGGGCGGGAATTTTCCCGCCCAAGACACCCAGGTCGACTGGGTAGTCGACCTGGGCTACCCTGGTAGACTGGGTAGTCGACCTGGGGCACCCAGGTCGACTACATAGTCGACCTAGGGGTCGACCGTGAGGTCGACCTGGCCCCTGAGCCAGGTCGAGCCCAGCCCACCCTGGCTGGCCTGGTCTGTGTTTGGTCGATTTTCTGAGCCTTGCCTTGACACTAGGGCTAGGTGTCAGCTCCTGGTTGGTCTCTCCTTCAAACGAATGGCTATTATTAAACCAAGCTCCATCGACGGTCCTAATCAACTCACAAACTCTACCAAAAGGACCTAAGAGTCGCCCTAATTCATACAAACAAAAATGGAGATGAGACCATCATGTTGCTAAGGAAAGACTAGGAATAGCCGTCAGAAATTGAGAGACAATTAGGAGACAATTCGATAGCTTAAAGCAAGTCAATTAAATCAAAACAACGCCTACAACAAAGGATATCATCTCCAAATTCAGAATTCAGATTCCTGAATTGAAGATTCGTCATACGTTGTAAGTAGAGTGCTATTCCGATGTGAATAAATAATTGTGTTTTGATTTGTGTAAAGTGAGAAATGGAATTGTGGCGATAGTAATCTATATTTGTATGTTGCTTTGATTCTAAACGAGTTGGAAATGTTGTGGTATGCGATTGGATATTTGCAAGTATGTGATTTATGTTGGAAGATAACAACCATATGTTGTGATATTTTATTTGGGATTCATACAAGTATATGATTCACTATTATGCCAATATGGTGTACACACTTTTATGACCACTTTTAGTGTAATTGAATTCAACTAGGTACTATAGTTTATATGAATCTATGTTGGAATTGGTATCATGATTCAAGTATAAAATCATACTTTTGTATTAGAGACAAAAGTAAGCACCTTTATGAACATGACTAAACTATGTTTGGTGTTATGCCTAGTTGAAACCATGTTTTAGGCCTATGTTGTTATAAAAATCATATGGTGATATATGTAACACATAAATTAAGTTAGATTCACAATCCAATTGCAAGTTTACATGAATAGATTAAAAACCATGATTCATGTTTAGGTATGTTTATGCTATGATCGTATGAATAGAATGATTCATGTTTAAGTATGTTTATGAGATGATTATATGCTATTACCATGCAAGTTCACATATGCCTAATTCATGTTAATTAGATCGTTATGTTGCAAGTTCATGCGTTCACACTCCCCTTTTATGTCACTTAGAATATATAAACACCATGTTATAAGCCTCCCCTTTTCATGTGGCTAAGTTGGGTTTAAATGTTAAACCCAGCATATGTCATATTTTAGTAAACGTATAAAACGGGGGTAATGACGATGGGGTTAAAACATAGAACATATGTGTGGCATGTTTGACGCATGCCAACAACTTTGAAAAACAGTTAAGTGGTATAAACTAATCTTACCCAGTAAAGATGAATTTGAATAATGGGCCACAAATATTTACATATAAAAAGGAAAGAGACAAAATATGTAAATGTAGAAAATACGATGTGTTTAACCCAAGGATGGATTGAGTTGTGATGTAAACCTGCCCGGAACCGCCCGGCTGTCCAGTAGTCACAACAATACCTATCCAATGTGGGTAGTAAAACACGGAGCCCAATAAGGACCCGAGGTTAGACTGAGTTGTGGCGTAAGACTGCCCGGACCCAACCGGCAACAGGCAGCCACAACAATACCTATCTAATGTGAGAGGTCGAGGCTTTAATAAGACAATTAAGGCTGAGTCGGGATGGATAGGATTAAGTAAATTATATTAATACTTAATCAAAATGGAACATGCTAAACTATATAGACAGATTGGTGGTTAGGTTTACAAAACACTTAACCAACTTAGCATGTTGGCTAGAAATAGAAAACCTAGTAGCGGGGGACCCTTTTCAGCAGTAACCTTACAAGGTGTATCAGGATACCCTGAACTAGGCAGGGTGGGGCACGATTACTGGGCGGACTGTAAGAGGTCAAATCGACGGCGGTGGTGCAGCAGTGTAGATTCTAATGGGGTGCGGGCGTGCACACACTCCAGCGCAGAAATATAAGGCACTGGGCACCAGTAGCATACCTGTGCGTTCTAGGATTGTGTCGGGCCGCCACCATAGGACGTGATACACCCCATGGTGGGACCAGCATAGGTAACTACAACATCAGGGGCCGTAAGACACATGTAACTATGCGAGTAGGAGCCGATCATTGGAAACGAATCACTTCACCCTAATTATGGGGTGCTTGTTGGGAACTAGTTTATATGGATATAGAGATTAATATGGGGTACGATAGTATATTCGACTCTAGACAACTTAACTCAGTTTATGGTGCTTTCTCATTTTCAGTTTATACTTATCATACCCAGTTCTTTATACATAGGCTGAATAGTCCTAGACTTACTCAACCTTTATGTCTGACTCTACTTTTCTTTCGCCTTCTTTTCTTTCGTCCCCCCCGGTCCACAGGGAGGGAATACCGCAGCTTGACCAGTTTACACATCCAGCTTGAAGAGAAAGAATGTATTGCTTGGATCTTTTTCATTTTGGACTATGGCTTTGGACATCAATTGTGGGACTTATGCAGTTTACTTATGTTTTTATGCTTCTTTAAATAATGTAATCAAGACAGTTATGTGGATGTTATGTTTTTGGAAGTATTGTAAGACAAATCATGACATGGTTTATGTAACACGTATTTTGTTGAATTAAAAATAGCTGTTGTTTTCCGCTGTTCAAAAATATGTGTATTTATATCTGTCTTGTATATCTGTGACTTATACTTATAAACCTCCACCAAAATTAGGGCATTCCCTTTGAGAGTGACCCTAACGAAGGTGGGGTGTTTCACTTGGTATCAGAGCATAGGTTTACCAGATAAGATAAAAAGTTTTGAAAATTTATTTTCAAAAGAAAATTTAAAGAAGCATTTTTAAAGATAAAATATTATTTTATTTTAAAAAGGCATAGTCCCCCCACCCCAAATCCATAGGTATTATCTTTTATCCTTCGTTTTGAATCTATCCTTTTTGTTTCAGCGTGTCCAAAGAACTTAACTTGCCAGAGGGCATACCAATACCTGGTTGGTTTAGACGATTCTTAGAAGCAAGGGCCACTCAGCCAGGTCCTACCATTCCTCCTCGCCCAACTGCAGGAAATCATCCAACTGCAGCAGCACCTCTTCCTCCACCTCCCCCGCGGGGAAATACTTTTGCTAAGATATGTAAAGATTTTAAAGCTATGGGAGGAAAGGATTTTCATGGAACCGAGTCATTCGTGGTAGCCAGGAATTGGATAAAGGAAACCAAGGACCTATTCATCATTTTTGAGGTAGAAGATAGGCAGAAGGTACAACTGGCAGTATGGCTACTTAAAGGCGAGGCTTCCTACTGGTGGGAAGTCACTATTGCAGAAAGACCGGTGGAAACATGGGAGGACTTTAGGGCAAGGTTTGAGGCTAAATTTCTCTTAGAAGCTGAAAGGAGTCTTCAGTTGAAAAAATTCTTATTTCTTAAGCAAGGGAATATGGCGTTCAAACAGTATGTTAACCAGTTCGATCAGCTGGCTAGGTTCGGACTAGACCTAGTCAACACCCTGCACAAGAAGACTCTCCGCATTGTCAAGGGGTTGAATGAGCCATTACACAGTTTGGCCATGACCCATATACCCATGGGAGCTTCGTATGAAAGGTTGGTGCAGATGGCATTGCTGAACGAAGAGGATAAGGGCAAGAAGGAGACAAAGGCAGAAAGCTCTCAAGGGAAGAAAGAGGGTTTTCAGCCTAAGAAGACAGACTTTAAGAAGGGCGGGAAAGACAACAAAGAGAAGAGGAAGTGTAATTTCTGTGGCAAAGTTGGGCACTTAGTGAAAGATTGCCGGAAAAAGAAGGCCAAGATGAATGGTGGGTGCTTTTCTTGCGGTGAGACAGGCCACCTGGCTAAGGATTGCCCAAAGAAGCGAGGGCAAGGGCAGAGGGCTGGATCCACCTCAGAGGCACAAGTTCATGCGCTAGAAGCGCCACCTCTGCAGTAGGAGGTATAAATACTCTTGTAGAAAGTGTAGTTTATCTTTATGATCACCCAGTTTAGACTTTATTCGATTCTGGCGCATCACACTCCTTTATCTCATCTGCTTTAGTAGAATCTCTGCACCTAGAAACTAGAATGGTAGAGGACCCCTTAATTGTTTCAAATCCAATTGGGGGCCCAACTTATTTATCTATGATCTGTGTGGATTGAAAATTTCTATTCTAAGCGTAGAATTTAAATGTAGTGCCTTTGTTTTGGGCTTTTCGGGATATGGTTTAATTTTGGGCATGGATTGGCTATCCAGTAATGGGGCCATCCTTGATTGTGAGAAAAAGGTGGTTAGGCTTCTGACCAAACTCGGTAATACTCTGGAAATTACTTGTAATCCCTCGTACGCGGTTATGCTTAGTTATCTTGAATCGCTAGATGCTTCTGTTGAGAGTTTGCAATCGGTTAGAGTGGTCCGGGAATATCCGGATGTCTTCGAAGAGGTGAAGGGCTTACCTCCGAAGCGGGAGATAGACTTCCACATATATCTTGTAGATAATGCAAAGCCCGTTGCGTTACCCATTAGACACATGGCTCCACGGGAAAGGAAGGAGCTCAGTAAACAGATTAAAGAGCTTCTAGAAAAGGGGTTCATTAGAAGGAGTATTTCAGAATGGGGCGCTCCAGTGGTGTTCGCTACAAAGGTGGATGGTTCACTCCGTCTATGTGTTGACTATAGAGAGCTCAACAAACTAACGAAAAAGAATAAGCACCCTCTCCCCAGAATTGACTATCTGTTTGACCAGCTTGTAGGAGCGTCTGTTTTCTCCCTACTCGATTTAGCGACTGGGTTTCATCAGCTAAGGGTGGCTGAAGATAGTATCGATAAGACAACATTCAGAACCCCAGACGGCTTCTTTAAATGGCTTGTCATGCCTTTCGGCTTGACAAACGCACCCGCTTACTTCGTGGACCTAATGAGTAGGGTGTTCAGAGAATTCCTCAATAAGTTCGTAGTGGCCTTCGTAGACGATATCTTGATCTTCTCAAAGAGTGAAGAAGAGCATGCTCAGCACCAAAGGGCAATCATGGAAACTCTTCGAGTCCATCAGCTAAAAGCCAAATTCTCCAAATGCCACTTTTGGAGAGAAGAAGTGAGGTTCCTTGGGCACATAGTATCCAAAGAAGGGTTAGCTGTAGACCCGGCTAAAGTAGCAGCAGTGCAGGACTGGAAGACACCAAAGAACGCAACAGAAGTCCGAAGCTTTCTCGAGCTAGCAGGCTTCTATCGGAAATTCATCAGAGACTTTGCAAAGATATCAGCTCCGCTCACAAAGATGACCAAGAAGAATCTAGTGTTCAATTGGGACTTGGATTGCGAGTTTGCTTTTCAACGACTAAAAAGGGCTCTTACAACAGCCCCAGTTTTGACGTTTCCAGATGGAAGCAAGATGCTCACAGTTTATACAGATGCATGTAGGACAGGGCTAGGCGCTGTCTTGATGCAAGAAGGGAGGGTAGTAGCTTATGGTGGAAGGCAGTTGAAAGTGCACGAAAAGAACTACCCGACCCACGATCTTGAGTTAGCTGCCATCATTTTTGCACTCAAGTCTTGGCGACACTATCTCCTAGGTGAGAAGTTCGAACTTTACACTGACCATAAATCGTTGAAATATCTTTTCTCGCAGAAAGATCTTAACTTGAGGCAACATAGATGGATGGAGTTTCTTGCCTCATACGATTTCGAGATCTCCTACACTCCGGGCAAAGGCAACGTAGTGGCAGATGCGTTAAGCCAAAAGAAACTAACCTTAAGCCTGCTATTTGTTGAAAGACAAAGCTTAGAGTTTATAGCCAGCTTTGACTTTAGGCCCTCCTCCGATTTTGTACCGGGCTTGCTAGCATCTCTCGAAGTACGCCCGACTTTACTGGACGCAATAGGGACAACACAACGCGAAGACCCTCAGCTTTTAGAGACGATTGATAGGCTCATTAGGGGTGAGACTTCAAGTCACCTCAGCAGATACTCCATCGATGACAAGGGTTGGCTAAGGCGAGACGGAAGACTATGCGTCCCACAGTCAAAGGATTTATTAAAGAAGGTTCTCGAGGAAGCACATCACTCCAAGATGACGATACACCCAGGCGGGGATAAAATGTACAAGGACATAAAGAGGACTTTCTTTTGGAATGGCATGAAGAAGGACGTGGCAGATTTTGTTTCTAAGTGTATAGTGTGCCAACAGGTTAAGGCGGAACAGAAAAAGCCTGGCGGTCTACTTCATCCTCTAGAGGTCCTGCAGTGGAAGTGGGATAGTATTTCAATGGAATTCATTGATGGGCTGCCTAGGTCTAGAAGAGGCAACACTAGCATTTGAGTAATAGTGGATACACATACTAAAAGTGCCCACCTTTTACCTGTCAAAAGTAAAAGAACTGCCTCATCCCTAGCATCTCTTTACCTCAAGGAAATTGTTCGACTCCATGGAATACCATCCGGCATTGTTAGTGACCGAGACCCTATCTTCATAAGTGAGTTTTGGCGGAGTCTGCAAGAAGCGGTAGGCACACAGTTATGCTTGAGCACAGCCTATCATCCCCAAACCGACGGCCAGACAGAAAGAGTGAACAGAGTTTTGGAGGACCTTTTAAGACTGTGCGTCCTTGACTTCGGAGGGACGTGGGAAGTCCATCTTACTTTGGTGGAATTTGCCTACAACAACAGCTACCAAGCAACCATCGGAATGGCGCCCTTCGAAGCTTTATATGGAAGACCGTGCCGATCGCCCACTTGTTGGTTGGAGTCTACTGACAAGCTCATACTTGGACCGGATATGATCCAAGAGACTTCAGAAAAGGTAGACTAATACGGAGAAGAATGAAAACGGCCCAAGACAGACAAAAATCCTACGCCGACAAGAGGAGGACCGACCTTGAATTTGAGGTTGGGGATAGAGTTTTTCTTAAGGTATCTCCGCTAAGGAACGTTGTTCGTTTTGGAACCACAGGAAAGATAGCACCAAGGTTCGTAGGGCCATTTCCTATCATCGAGAAGATTGGGAAAATGGCTTATAGATTGGAGCTACCCGAAAAGCTGGCCGGAGTTCACAACATTTTCCATGTTTCGCACCTCCGAAAATGTCTACATGAGTCTGCTGAAGTGGTAGAGCCAAATATTCTAGAAGAAGCTGAAGTGGAACACGAAGCAACCATGAGGAAAGTTCCAACCCGCATATTAGGAACGGAAGTGAAGAAGCTACGCAACCGCGAAGTCAAGCTCGTCAAAGTTCAGTGGAGCGACGCCGAGGGAGACGCAACTTGGGAAACTGAAGCCAGAATACGCGCTGCCTACCCTTTTCTTTTCGAGGGTACATCTTTGATCTTTCTTTTTCCTTAAGTTGCGCTTTTATCTATCTTTTTAGGTATATCTCCTCGACCTTATCTTTTAGAAAGAAACCCTTTGGATGAAAACATGTAATTGAAACATGTTATGGATGATGGTTGCAAGTGGTTGCAAGTGATTGCTAGTGGTTGCTCGTGGTTGCATATACACACACAATCTAGGTTTTAGAGCGACTCAATCACTTCATACTGCATATGCATAAATGTATTTATATTCGTATATGGTTGAATTTTAATGTGTTGTCATATGGATGTTGCATTTATATATGAATAATTGCGCACTCATGTAGAATCATGAATAGGAAAATTTGCATACATAATGGATTCATGGCACTTACATAATTTGCATTAAGGAGGTCAACCGAATTAGTAGACCGACTGATTTTGCATTAGATAAGTACATATACACACACTTCGCATATGATCATGAAGCATTAGAAGTCTTGTAAGGACAGTGGATGCTCGTGTTTGATGGAAGAGTAGATGGATGTTTGGATGTTAGGACATACATTCTTCCTGAACTTGAAGATTTCGGGGACGAAATCCTTTTAAGTGGGGGAGAATGTAACACCCCGTGTATTCTATAATAGTGAAATTCACAAATTAAAGTGTAACTAATTTTAAAGCAAAGAATTAAGGGAAACGGGATACGCCATTGCGTTCATTTCGGAATTTTGCTTGGGATAGAGTCTGAGTTTGCATAAAACGGACTCCGTATGAGGAAGATACGGCCTCCAGAAGTTTCAAAATTTAGTTTAAAACTCAAACAGACCAAAACAGCTTAGAAAAAAAAAATTTAAAATTCAAAAATCGGACCGGATTGGCCAGGGCGGGAATTTTCCCGCCCAAGACACCCAGGTCGACTGGGTAGTCGACCTGGGCTACCCAGGTCGACTGGGTAGTCGACCTGGGGCACGTAGGTCGACTACATAGTCGACCTGGGGGTCGACCAGGGGGTTGACCAGGTGGTAGACATGGCCCCTGAGCCAGGTCGAACCCAGCCCCCCTGGCTGGCCTGGTCTGTGTTTGGTCGATTTTCTAAGCCTTGCCTTGTCACTAGGGCTAGGTGTCAGCTCCTGGTTGGTCTCTCCTTCAAACGAACGGCTATTATTAAACCAAGCTCCATAGACTGTCCTAATCAACTCACAAACTCTATAAAAAGGACCTAAGACTCACCCTAATTCATACAAGCAAAAATGGAGATGAGACCGTCATGCTACTGAGGAAAGACTAGGATTATCCGTCAGAAATTGAGAGACAATTAGGAGACAATTCGAAAGCTTAAAGCAACATCAATTAAATCCAAACAACGCCTACAACAACGGATAGCATCTCCAAATTCAGAATTCAGATTCCTGAATTGAAGATTCATCATACGTTGTAAGTAGAGTGCTATTCCGATGTGAATAAATAATTGTGTTTTGATTTGTTTAAAGTGAGAAATGGAATTATGGCGATAATAATCTATATTTGTATGTTGCTTTGATTCTAAACGAGTTGGAAATGTTGTGGTATGCGATTGGATATTTGCAAGTATGTGATTTATGTTGGAAGATAACAACCACATGCTGTGATATTTTATTTGGGATTCATACAAGTATATGATTCACTATTATGCCAATATGATGTACATACTTTTATGACCACGTTTAGTGTAATTGAATTCAACTAGGTACTATAATTTATATGAATCTATGTTGGAATTGGTATAGTGATTCAAGTATAAAATCATACTTTTGTATTAGAGACAAGAGTAAGCACCTTTATGAACATGACTAAACTATGTTTGGTGTTATGCCTAGTTGAAACCATGTTTTAGGCCTATGTTGTTATAAAAATCATATGGTGATATATGTAACACATAAATTAAGTTAGATTCACATTCCAATTGCAAGTTTACATGAATAGATTAAAAACCATGATTCATGTTTAGGTATGTTTATGCTATGATCATATGAATAGAATGATTCATGTTTAAGTATGTTTATGCCATGATTATATGCTATTACCATGCAAGTTCACATATGCCTAATTCATGTTAATTAGATCGTTATGTTGCAAGTTCATGCGTTCACACTCCCCTTTTTATGTCACTTAGAATATATAAACACCATGTTATAAGCCTCCCCTTTTCATGTGGCTAATTTGGGTTTAAATGTTAAACCCAGCTTATGTTATATTTTAGTGAACGTATAAAACGGGGGTAATGACGATGGGGTTAAAACATAGAACATACGTGTGGCATGTTTGATGCATGCCAACAACTTTGAAAAATAGTTAAGTGGTATAAATTAATCTTACTCAATAAAGATGAATTTAAATAATGGGCTACAAATATTTACATATAAAAAGGAAAGAGACAAAATATGTAAATGTAGAAAATACGATGTGTTTAACTCGAGGTTGGATTAAGTTGTGATGTAAACCTGCCCGGAACCGCCTGGCTGTCCAGTAGTCACAACAATACCTATCCAATGTGGGTGGTTAAACACGGAGCCCAATAAGGACCCGAGGTTAGACTGAGTTGTGGCGTAAGACTGCCCGGACCCAACCGGCAACAGGCAGCCACAACAACACCTGTCTAATGTGAGAGGTCGAGGCTTTAATATGACAATTAAGGCTGAGTCAGGATTGATAGGATTAAGTAAATTATATTAATACTTAATCAAAATGGAACATGCTAAACTATACAGACTGACTGGGGGTTAGGTTTACAAAACACTTAACCAACTTAGAATGTTGGCTAGAAATAGAAAACCTAGTAGCGGGGGACCATTTTCAGCAGTAACCCTACAAGGTGTATCAGAATACCCTGAACTAGGCAGGGGGGGCACGATTACTAGGCTGACTGTAAGAGGTCAAATCGACGGCGGTGGTGCTGCAGTGTAGGTTCTAACGGGGTGCGGGCGTGCACACACTCTGGTGCAGAAAAATAAGGCACTGGGCACCAGTAGCATACCTATGCATTCTAGGATTGTGTCGGGCCGCCACCATGGGACTTGATACACCCCATGGTGGGACCAACATAGGTAACTACAACATCAGGGGCCGTAAGACACATGTAACTATGCGAGTAGGAGCCGATCATTGGAAACGAATCACTTCACCCTAATTATTGGGTGCCTGTTGGGAACTAGTTTATATGGATACAGAGATTAATATGGGGTACGATAGTATATTCGACTCTAGACAACTTAACTCAGTTTATGGTGCTTTCTCATTTCCAGTTTATACTTATCGTACCCAGTTCTTTATTCATATACTGAATAGTCCTAGACTTACTCAGGCTTAATGTCTGACTCTACTTTTCTTTCGCCTTCTTTTCTTTCGTTTCCTCCCCTCCCCCCCCAGGTCCACAGGGAGGGAATACCCCAGCTTGACCAGTTTCCACATCCAGCTTGAAGAGAAAGAATGTATTGCTTGGATCTTTTTCGTTTTGGACTATGGCTTTGGACAACAATTGTGGGACTTATGCAGTTTACTTATGTTTTTATGCTTCTTTAAATAATGTAATCAAGACAGTTATGTGGATGTTACGTTTTTGGAAGTGTTGTAAGACAAATCATGACATGGTTTATGTAACACGTATTTTGTTGAATTAAAAATAGCTGTTGTTTTCCGCTGTTCAAAAATATGTGTATTTATATCTGTCTTGTATATCTGTGACTTATACTTATAAATCTCCACCAAAATTAGGGCATTCCCTTTGAGAGTGACCCTATCGGAGGTGGGGTGTTTCATTCGCGGGATCTACAACTATCCCTTCTTTGGAAACCACGTGTCCTAAGAACCGTACTTCCTTCCTCCAAAAGTGACACTTAGAAAATTTAGCTTTAAGCTTATGCGCTCGAAGAGTCTCCAACACTTCCCTAAGATGTAGGGCATGCTCTTCTTCATCCTTAGAAAAGATCAAGATGTCATCTACAAAGACTACCACAAATTTGTTAAGGTACTCCCTAAACACCCTACTCATCAAATCAACAAAATATGCTGGGGCATTTGTCAAACCGAAGGGCATCACTAGACATTCATAGAAACCGTCCGGAGTCCTAAAGGCAGTCTTGTCTATGCTATCCTCAGCCACTCTCAACTGATGGAACCCAGTGGCTAAGTCCAACTGCGAAAACACTAAGGCGCCAACTAACTGATCGAAGATATCGTCATATCTCGGCAGTGGGTGTCTGTTCTTCTTAGTAAGTTTATTAAGTTCTCTTTAGTCCACACAAAGTCTAAGGAACCCATCCGCCTTCGTGGCAAATACTACTGGAGCAACCCACTCCGATATACTTCGTCTTATGAACCCCTTCTCAAGCAACTCCTTCACTTGTTTATCGAGTTCCCCCTTTAACGTGGTGCCATGTGGCGTACTGGCAAAGATACTGGTTTCGCATTATCCACAAGATATATTCGAAAATCTATCTCCCGCTTCGGAGGCAAGCCCTTCACCTCCTCAAACACATCTGAATATTCTCTGGCCACTCTAACAGATCGTAAATTTTCCTCAGACGCGTCAAGCGATTCTAGATAACTTAGCTTAACCGAATTTATGGGATTACAAAAGATTTCGAGAGTGTTGCCAAGGCGAGTCATGAGCCTAACTACTCTCCTTTCACAATCAAGAACGGCCCCATTTATGGATAACCAATCCATTCCTAAAATTAGCCCATAGCCCGTGAAGCCCAACACATAAGCATCACATCTAAATTCAACGCTAAGTATGGAAATTTTCAAATCCAAACACATCATGGACAAATAAGCTAAGCCCCCTATTGGATTCGAAACAACTAAGGCATCCTCTACTAAACTGGTGTTTAAGTATAGTGATTCAACTAATGATGTAGAGAAAAACAAATGTGATGCGCCCGAATCGAATAAGGTACGGACAGGATGATCAAACAGAAAAACTAAGCTTTCAACAGAAATGGTTCTACCTCGTTCTTGCAGTGGTGGGACCGCGAGAGCCTGAACTTGTCCCCTAGCCTGCCCTGGTGCCATAAGAGCCTGCACCTGTCCTCCCGAGTAGCTCCTGCCCTCTGCCCCTTCTTTGGGCAGTCCTTCACTAAATGTCCCGCATCGCCACAATGAAAACAGCCTGTCTTCTTTTTCTTTCGGCAATCCTTGCTGAGATGGCCTGGAGTTCCACAGTTAAAGCACTTCTTCTTTCCCTTGCCATTATTGTCTTTTCCACCCTTCTTGTTTTGCTGTTGTGGTTTCTTCTGATCCCCCTTCTTCTCGGGTGCCTTATCAGCTTTAGCACTTTTCTCCTCATGCATGAGCGCCATTTCTACTAACTTCTCAAAGGTGGCCCCCATCGGGATGTGGGTCATAGCCAACCCTTGCAACAGTTCATTCAAGCCATTCACGAACCTCAGAGCCTTCTTCTCCGGCTTGTTTACTAATTCCAAGCCAAACCTTGCTAACTGATTAAATTTATTGACATATTCTTTCACTGATGAGCTTCCTTGCTTCAATGTCAAGAACCTTTCCATATATAGATTTTCTTCCGCCCTTGAGAGAAACTTCGCCTCGAACCTACGTCTGAAATCCGCCCAAGAGTCAACAGGACGCTCCCCATTAGTGACCTCCCACCAAAACGAGGCCTCTCCCTTCATCAACCAAGCTGCTAAACGAACTCTCTTCCCTTCTTCTACTTCAAAGATTTCTAGCAATTCTTCCACCTCCTTAAGCCAATCTCTAGCTTCAACAAACGTTTCTGACCCTTGAAATGGTTTTCACCCATAGCCTTGAATTCCTTGCACGTCTTTGCAAAAGTATCTACGCGAGGAGGAGGAGGAGGAGGAACGGGTGCAACTGGTGGTGGAGGAACATTGGCTGGACCTGCAGCGGCCCTAGCCTCCAATAGCCTCCTATACCATCCTGGTATTGTTACACCGTCGGGTAGATTAAGATCTTCAGCCATATGCTGAAACGAAAAAGGAAAGATTCAAAATGGAGAATTCGAAAGATAAAGATATGTGGCTATTGGGGATTATGTTTTTCTTAAAAACTTTTCTCATTAAATTTCTCATTAAAACATGTTTTTGAAAACACTTCTTCCAAAAATAACTATTTTTCTAAAGTATTTTTATCTGTTCTGGTAACCTTAAGCTCTGATACCACGTGTAACACCCCACGTCCATTAATGTCACTCACAAAGGGAATGCATTAACTTCCATGGAGGTTATAAGTGAATATAGAACAGAAAAATTACAACAAGACAGATAATAAATAGTACTTGGAAATCTAAAACTTCATTTTATTGCAGCGGAAATTAAATATGTTTGTTACATCATAAAACCATAGATCATAACCAAGTACAATATCCATCTTCATAAAAACAAAATACATAATCCCATTACATAAATAGCCATTAAAAAGATAACAAGCTGGACTTTACTTCAACGGTCCAAGCTTTCCAAAGAGAGATGAAGCAATTCAATCAAACTCCACTAGAGCTGGCCCCAACCTGAGGACCTGGATGGGGGAAAAGGATAGAAATAGAGGGGGTCAGACATAAAGTCTGGCGAGTATGATAATTCTAACAATGCTATTATCAAAATAACTAGACTAAGGCATAAGCTGGAAGACAAGTAAATGTCTATGAACTCTTAGGAATATAAAGATAGCGTTTAAGATAACGGTAAAGGCACACCTAATTACTAACGAATGATTACTACACTGCACCGCACATTACTACACTGCACCACACCAGTCACCCTATTGTTTGATCCCACTTGCTTCACACAGAAACTTTATAAATAGCCTTACGTACCCCTAGCTGTCTACATAGGTGTCGTCTGTCCCTATCTCCACTAGGTGTACCCCACTACCCACTTTCGATCGGCTCCCTACTCGTAGATACCCGTGCTGGCCCCACGGTATGGTGTATCATTCCCCTAAAGTGGCAACCCGATACAACTTGAGAATGCACGGCTTATACCTACACGATGCAACAACGTCTTATCTACCAGCCCGGGTCCACACACGCATATGAAACCCGTTGGACTTGCGTTGCCACCGCTCCCCGTTTTGGCCTCTTACAGTCAAACCCAACATGTGCTTCCCGTCCTCGACTTGGGTCGAGCCCACAAAGATACGTTTGGGATACTGGTCGAAATGGGCCCCCACAAGCTACCCACCTAATCTTGTCACTAGTATATCCTACTTAACCCTCTTAGTCATGTTCATTTACATGTGTGTTTGGTTAAGTCTTACTAATCGTATTTCACATGCCACTAAGGGCACCCCCTAGATTCCTCATTCCACCCAAGGCACCTACTTAACCCCCATGTCCCTCCTTACATGTTTATCTGGTTAAGTATTTCTTAATTCATTCAGGCCATAACCTCATAAAGACCTCTCACATTAGACTGCCATTCATGGCAGCTGGATTTGCCGGGCGGGTCCGGGCAGTCTTACGCCATAAAAGAGTCTAACCTCGTGTCTTTACAACCGTTATGCTTTAGTTTAGGCCTAGGAGCTCTCACATTGGGCTGACATTTGTGACCATTGGATTTGCCGGGCGGGTCCGGGCAGGTTTACGTCACAAACGAGTCCAACCTCGTGTCCTAAGCATTGATTAAAACTTAAAATCTTTTACCCAGTTTTAATAATTCCCTATTCAAATTATTAATTAAGTCAACTTTTAATGATTTCCATAATTGACTCAATTATGGCCATCCACTTATGGCATGCAAAATCATATTAATTGCACCCCAACTTTTTAATATTAAATCCTTAATATTACCCCTACCCCACGTTTATACGTTCGCTTATTCAACGCATAATATAGGTTAGACTTGTATAGTCTAACACCTAGAACAAAGATAAATTATCACAACATATAAACAATTAAAATAAATCTAATCATAATAGGGGTGAAACTTGCATAAACTACACATGTTAAGGATCAAAAGGTGTCAACTTGTTAAATGTCTCAATTTACATGATATGATCATAGCCCAAATCTATACATAAACTTGCATATGGGGTTTTTAGGCAACATAATGATGGTGTGAACTAGCATAGGATATCACATATGTCATAGCATAATTCTAGATGTCATAATAGATGTCTTGGTATATGTTCATAACTTTTCTAATCAATCTAACTTGAATATGTGACTTGTCATATAGATCAATATAACCCAAACATGATGATTTAATTAATATGAACAAACTAGCATAGATGGTAACATCATGGCCTTTTTAACATGTATGATTCATCACAACTTAGCATAGAAACTTTCAACATACATAACATCATCATAGCATGATTTACAACATATAAGACATCATCATCATCACATAACATTGGATTGACTATATACATGATAGCAAAAGGGTTTACAACAACATATATGATAATTCACATCATCTACTCATAATCCATTCATAACTCAACCTAATTAAAATTATAATAATCTTGTTAAGATCATCATACTCACAATTTAGAGAAGAAAAGAGAGAGTTTTGCTTTGCTTTAGGGTTGAGAAAATTAGAATTGAATTAGCTTTTCTTCCTTCTTAGTTGGCGGCGGCTCCATTGATTCCCATGGCGACGATAACTATTCTATTTTAATTAGGTTTAGGGTTAGCATTTGGATGTATTTATAGGTGTAGGAAGTTATTTAGGACCATCAGATTAACCCTGAACCATGAGAACCAATCAAATGCAAAATCTGCATTTGAGCGAATCGGCCCACGGGTTGACAGCCAAACACCCTGGATTAACCTCTAGTCGACCCAGCGGGGCTTGGGTCGACCTCAAAAATGGGTCGGTTCGGTTATTTCCCCTCCCAATTCGCTGTTTTGAACTTTTTCGCATATTTATTTATTTATTTTTTAATTTATATATATATATATATATCAATATATTTATATATTTCTCTGCGCAACCCATTTCACTTAATTCTTTTCTAAAAATTAAGTATACTTTAATTTGTGAATTTTAATGTTATAAAATTACGGGGTGTTATAGTTTTGTTGGTCAAAGGGGGTGTGACCATGGTCGGAATTTGATTTGCTATATTTTGGAGTATGATGCACCATGTTATATTTCTATTTTATACCCATAAACGAGTTTTCAAAAGTCATACAGTGCAATCTTGGATTTTCAAACTGATGTTGCTACTCAAGACTTCGATTTTGCACCCAACAGACGTGGGTTGTTCCGCCACGCATAAATTTTTATCCATTTTGAGTTAGTAGAAACATAACCAGTCAAAATGAAGCTCTCTCATATGTCTATAGGACTAATAGGTTACACCCATCTCATCTTAGTTCAATAACCAAGCAATTCAATCTTAATGGCATTTGGGAACATCAAAAGCTTTTTTAGCTCAATTTTTATTTTTTCACACATTGTTTTGTTGGTCAAAGGGGGTTTGACCATGGTCGGAATTCAATTTAATAATATTGGAAAATAATGCACCATGTTATATTTGTATTTCGTACCCATACACGAGTTTTCAAAAGTCATACAGTGCAATATTGGAAATTCAAACTGATGTTGCACCCAACAGACGTGGGTTGTTCCACCATGCATAAATTTGTATCCATTTTGAGTTACTAGAACCATAACTAATCAAAACAAAGCTCTCTTATAGATTCATAGGACGAACAGGTTCCACCCATATCGTCTTAGTTCAGTAACCAAGAAATTCAATCTTAATGATTTTTGGGAACATCGAAAGCGTTTTTAGATTAATTTTTCACATGTTGTTATGTTGGTTAAGGGGGTTTGACCATGGTCGGAATTCGATTTATATTTATTTTGGAATATGATGCACCGTGTTATATTTCAATTTCATACCCATAAACGAGTTTTCAAAAGTCATACATTGCAATCTTGGATTTTCAAACTGGTGTTGCACCTCAAGACTTCAATGTTGCACCCAACAGACATGGCATGTTCCGCCATGCATAAATTTGTATCCATTATGAGTTAGTAGGACCATAACCAGTTGAAATGAAGCTCTCTCATAGATCTACAAGAGTAACAGGTTACACCCACCCCATCTTAGCTCAGTAACCAAGGAATTCAACGTTAATGAACTTTGGGAACATCGAAAGCTTTTTTTAGCTCAATTTTTAATTTTTCACATGTTTTGTTGGTCAAATGGGGTTTGACCATGGTCGGAATTCGATTTACTATATTTTGGAGTATGATGCACCATGTTATATTTCTATTTCATACCCATAAACGAGTTTTCAAAAGTCATACAGTACAATCTTGGGTTTTCAAACTGATAATGCACCTTTAAACTTCGACGTTGCACCCAACAGACGTGGGTTGTCCCGCCACACATAAATTTGTATCCCTTTTGAGTTGCTGAAACCATAACCAGTCAAAATAAAGCCCTCTCATAGATGTATAGGACTAACAGGTTCCACTCATCTCATCTTAGTTCAGTAACCATGAAATTCAATCTTAATGATTTTTGGGAACATCGAAAACTTTTTTAGCTTAATTTTTCACATGTATTTTTGTTAGTCAAACATTGACCATGGTCGAATTCGATTTAATATATTTAGGAATATGATGAACCAAGTTATATTTCTATTTCATACCCATAAATGAGTTTTCAAAAGCCATACAGTTCAATCTTGGATTTTCAAACTGATGTTGCACCTCAAGACTTCTATGTTGCACCCAACAGACGAAGGTTGTTCCGCCATGCATAAATTTGTATCCATTTTGGGTTAGTAGAACCATAACTAGTCAAAACAAAGCTCTCTCATAAATCTATAGGACTAACAAGTAACACCCATATCATCTTTGTTCAGTAACCAAGAAATTCAATCTTAATGACATTTGGGAACATTAAAAGTCATACAGTGCAATCTTGGATTTTGAAATTAATGTTGAAACTCAAGACTTCGATGTTGCACCCAACAGACGTGGGTTGTTCCACCACACATAAATTTATATCCATTTTGAGTTAGTAGAACCATATCCAATCAAAATGAAGCTCTCTCATTGATCTATAGGACCAAAAGGTTACACCCATCTCATCTTAGTTCTGTAACCAAGAAATTCGATCTTAATGAAATATGGGAACATCGAAAGTTTTTTTTAGCATAATTTTTTATTTTTCACATGTTGTTATGTTGGTCAAAGGGGATTTGATCATGGTCAAAATTCGATTTAATACATTTTGGAATATGATGCACCATCTTATATTTCTATTTCGTACCCATAAACGAGTTTTCAAAAGTCATACAGTGCCATCTTGGATTTTCAAACCGATGTTGCACCTCAAGACTTCGATGTTTCACCCAACAGACGTGGGTTGTTCTGCTACACATAAATTTGTATCCATTTTGAGTTACTAGATCCATAACCAGTCAAAACAAAGCTCTCTCACAGATTTATAGGAATAACAGGTTCCACCCATCTCATTTTAGTTCAGTAACCAAGAAATTCAATCTTAATGATTTTTGGGAACATCAAAATCTTTTTTAGCTCAATTTTTAATTTTTCACATGTTGTTTTGTTGGTCAAAGGGGGTTTGACCATGGTCAGAATTCGATTTAATATATTTTGGAATATGATGCACCATGTTATATTTTTATTTCGTACCCATAAACGAGTTTTCAAAAGTCATACAGTGCAATCTTGGATTTTCAAACTGATGATGCACCTTAAGACATTGATGTTGCACCCAACAAACGCGGGTTGTTCCGCCATGCGTAAATTTGTATCCACTTTGAGTTCGTATAACCTTAACAAGTCAAAATGAAGATCTCTCATAGATCTACAGGACTAACAGGTTACATCCATCTCATCTTAGTTCTGTAACCATGAAATTCAATCTTAATGACATTTGGGAACATCAAAAGCATTTTTACCTCAATTTTTATTTTTTCACATGTTGTTTTGTTGGTCAAAGGGGGTTTGACCATGGTCGGAATTCGATTTACTATATTTTACAGTATAATGCACCTTGTCATATTTATATTTCATACCCATAAACTAGTTTTCAAAAGTCATACAGTGCAATCTTGGATTTTCAAACTGATGTTTCACCTCAAGACTTCGATGTTACACCCAACAGACGTGGGTTGTTCTGCCACGCATAAATTTGTATCCATTTTGAGTTACTAGAACCATGACCATTCAAAACAAAGCTCTGCCATAGATTTATAGGACTAATAGGTTCCACCAATCACATCTTAGTTCAGTAACCAAGAAATTCAATCTTAATGATTTTTGGGAACATCTAGAGCTTTTTTAGCTTAATTTTTCACATGTTGTTTTGTTGGTCAAAGGGGATTTGACCATGGTCCGAATTCGATTTAACATATTTTGGAATATGATGCACCATGTTATATTTCAATTTCATACACATAAACGAGTTTTCAAAGTCATACAGTGCAATCTTGGATTTTCAAACTATGTTGCACCTCAATACTTAGATGTTGCACCCAACAGACGTGGGTTGTTCCGCCACGCATAAATTTGTATCCATTTTGAGTTAGTTGGACCGTAACCAGTCAAAATGAAGCTCTCTCTTAGCTCTACAGGGCTAACAGTTTACACCCATATCATCTTAGTTCAGAAACCAAGAAATTCAACCTTAATGAAAATTAGGAACATCGAAAGCTTTTTTAGCTTAATTTTTCACGTGTTGTTTTGTTTGTCAAAGGGGGTTTGACCATGGTCGGAATTCGATTTAATATATTCTTGAATATGATGCACCATGTTATATTTCTATTTCATACCCATAAACGAGTTTTCAAAAGTCATAGAGTGTTGGATTTTCAAACTGATGATTCACCCAACAGATGTGGATCGTTCCGCTACGCATAGATTTGTATCCATTTTGAGTTAGTAGAACCATAACCAGTCAAAACGAAGATCTCTCACAGATCTATAGGACTAATAGGGTACACCCATCTCATCTAAGTTCAGTAACCAAGACATTCAATCTTAATGACATTTGGGAACATCGAAAGCTTTTTTAGCTCATTTTTTAATTTTTCACATGTTTTTTTGTTTGTCAAAGGGGGTTTGACAATGGTTGGAAGTCAATTTACTATATTTTGGCGTATGATGCAAAATGTTATATTTTTATTTCATACCCACAAACGAGTTTTCAAAATTCATACAGTAAAATCTTAGGATTTCAAATAGATGTTGCACCTCAAGACTTCGATGTTACACCCAACAGACGTGGTTTGTCCCGCCACACAAAAATTTGTATCCATTTTGAGTTACTAAAAGCATAACTAGTCAAAATAAAGCTCTTTCATATATTTATAGAACTAACAGGTTCCACCCATTTCATATTAGTTCAGTAACCAAGAAATTCAACCTTAATGAATTTTGGGACCATCCAAAGCTTTTTTAGCTTAATGTTTCACATGTTGTTTTGTTGGTCAAAGGCGATTTAACCATTGTCGAATTCGATTTAATATATTTTGGAATATGATGCCCCTTGTTATATTTCTATTTCATACACATAAACGAGTTTTCAATAGTCATACAGTGCAATCTTGTATTTTCAAATTGATGTTGCGCCTCAAGACTACGATTTTGCACCCAACAGACGTAGGTTGTTCCGCCACGCATAAATTTGTATCCATTTTGAGTTAGTAGAACCATAACCAGTCAAAGTGAAGCTTTGTCATAGATCTATAGGACTAAAAGGTTACATCCGTCTCATCTTAGTTCAGTAACCAAGAAATTCAATATTAATGACATTTGGGAACATCAAATGTCATACAGTGCAATCTTGGATTTTCCAACTGATGTTGCACCTCAAGACTTCGATGTTGCACCCAACAGACGTGGGTTGTTCCGCCATGCATAAATTCGTATCCATTTTGAGTTAGTAGAACCATATCCAGTAAAAATGAAGCTCTCTCATAGATCTATAGGACTAATAGGTTACACCCATCTATTCTTTGTACAGTAACGAAGAAATTTATTCTTAATGACATTTGGGAACATCGAAAGCTTTTTTAGCTCAATTTTTGTTTTTTCACATGTTGTTTTGTTGGTCAAAGGGGTTTTGACCATGGTCGGAATTAGATTTAATATATTTTGGAATATGATGCACCATGTTATATTTCTACTTTGTACCCATAAACGAGTTTTCAAAAGTCATACAGTGCAATCTTAGATTTTCAAGCTGATGTTGCACCTCAAGACTTTGTTGTTGCACCCAACAGACGTGGGTTGTTCCGCCACGCATAAATTTGTATCCATTTTGAGTTACTAGAACCATAACCAGTCAAAACATATCTCTCCCGTAGATTAATAGGAATAAAAGGTTCCACTATTCTCATCTTAGTTCAGTAACCAAGAAATTCAATCTTAATGTTTTTTTTTGGAACATCGAAAGTTTTTTTAGCTTTATTTTTCACATTTTGTTTTGGTCAAAGGGGGTTTGACCATGGTCGGAATTCGATTTAATATATTTTGGAACATGATGCACCACGTTATATTCCTATTTCATACACATAAACGAGTTTTCAAAAGTCATACTATGCAATCTTGGATTTTCAAATTGATGTTGCACCTCAAGACTTCGATGTTGCACCCAAAAGATGTGGGTTGTTACGCCACGCATGAATTTGTATCCATTTTGAGTTAGTAGAAAAATAATCAGTCGAAATGAAGCTCTCTCATATATCGACAGGACTAACAGGTTACACCCATCTCATCTTAGTTTAATAACCAAGAAATTGATTCTTAATGACAATTGCGAACATCAAAAGCTTTTTTAGCTAAATTTTTTATTTTTCACATGTTGTTTTGTTGCTCAAAGGGGTTTGACCGTGGTCGGAATTCAATTTTCTATATTTTAGAGTATGATGCACCATGTTATATTTATATTTCATACCTATAAGATAGTTTTCAGAAGTCGTACAGTGCAATCTTGGATTTTCAAACTGATGTTGCACCTCAAGACATCGGTGTTACACCCAACAGACGTGGGTTGTTCTGCCACACATAAATTTGTATCCATTTTGTGTTACTAGAATCATAAACATTCAAGGTAAAGCTCTGTCATAGATTTATATGACTAATAGGTTCCACCCATCTCATCTCAGTTCAGTAACCAAGAAATTCAATCTTAATGATTTTTGGGAACATAGAAAGCTTTTTTAGCTTAATTTTTCACATGTTTTTTGTTGGTCAAAGAGGGTTTGACCATGGTCGGAATTTGATTTAACATATTTCGGAATATGATGCACCATGTTATACTTCTATTTCATACACATAAACGAGTTTTCATAGTCATAAAGTGCAATCTTGGATTTTCAAACTGATGTTGCACCTCAAGACTTGAATGTTGCACCCAACAGACGTGGGTTGTTCCGCCACGCATAAATTTGTATCCATTTTGAGTTAGTAGAACTGTAACCAGTCAAAATGCAGCTCTCTCATAGATCTGTAGGACTAACAGTTTACACACATATCATCTTAGTTCAATAACCAAGAAATTCAATCTTATTGAAATTTGGGAACATCGAAAGCTTTTTTGACTTAATTATTCACATGTTGTTTTGTTGTTAAGAGGGGTTTTGACCATGGTCGGAATTCGATTTAATATATTTTTCAATATGATGCACCATGTTATATTTCTATTTCGTTCCCATAAACGAGTTTTCAAAAGTCATAGAGTGTTGGATTTTCAAACTGATGTTGCACCCAATAGACGTGGGTCATACCGCCATGCATAAATTTGTATCCATTTTGACTTAGCAGAACCATAACCAGTAAAAATGTAGCCCCCTCATAGATCTATAGGGCTAATAGGTTACACCCATCTCGTCTTAGTTCGGTAACCAAGACATTCAATCTTAATGACATTTAGGAACATTGAAAGCTTTTTTAGATCAATTTTTAATTTTTCACATGTTGTTTTGTTAGTAAAAGGGGGTTCGACAATGGTCGGAAGTCGATTTACTATATTTTGGAGTATGATGCACCATGTTATATTTTTATTTCACACCCATAAACGAGTTTTAAAAAGTCATACAGTACAATCTCGGGTTTTCAAACAGATGTTGCACCTCAAGACTTCGATGTTGCACCCAACAGACGTGGGTTGTCCCGCCACGCATAATTTTGTATCTATTTTGAGTTACTGAAAGCATAACTAGTCAAAATAAAGCTCTATCATAGATTTATAGGACTAACAGGTTCCACCCATTTCATCTTATTTTAGTAACCAGGAAATTCAATCTTAATGATTTTTGGGAATATCCAAACCTTTTTTTAGCTTTGTTTTTCACGTGTTGTTTTGTTGGTCAAAGCGGGTATGACCATTGTCTAATTCGATTTAATATATTTTGGAATAAGATGCACCATTTTATATTTCTATTTCATACACATAAACGAGTTTTCAAAAGTCATACAATGCAATCTTGTATTTTCAAATTGATGTTGCAGCTCAAGACTTCGATTTTGCACCCAACAGACGTTGGTTGTTCCGCCATGCATAAATTTGTATCCATTTTGAGTTAGTAGAACCATAACTAGTCAAAGTGAAGCTTTCTCATAGATCTATAGGACTAAAAGGTTACACCCGTCTCATCTTAGTTCAGTAACCAAGAAATTCAATATTAATGACATTTGGGAACATCAAATGTCATACAGTGCAGTCTTGGATTTTCCAATTGATGTTGCACCTCAAGACTTCGATGTTGCACCCAACAGACGTGGGTTGTTCCGCCACACAAAAAATTCTATCCATTTTGAGTTAGTAGAACCATATCCAGTCAAAATGAAGCTCTCTCATGAATCTATAGGATCAATAGGTTACACCCATCTATTCTTTGTTCAATAACCAAGAAATTCAATCTTAATGACATTTGGGAACATCGAAAGCTTTTTTAGCTCAATTTTTATCTTTTCACATGTTGTTTGTTGGTCAAAAGGGGTTTGACCATGGTCAAAATTCGATTTAATATATTTTGGAATATGATGCACCATGTTATATTTCTATTTCGTACCCATAAATGAGTTTTGAAAACTCATACACTGCAATCTTGGATTTTCGAACTAATGTTGCACCTCAAGACTTCGATGTTGCACCTAACGGACGTGGGTTGTTCTGTCACGCATAAATTTGTATCCATTTTGAGTTACTAGAACCATAACTAGTCAAAATAAATCTCTCGTAGATTAATAGGAATAATAGGTTCCACTATTCTCATCTTAGTTTAGTAACCAAGAAATTCAATCTTAATGATTTTTTGCGAACATCGAAAGCTTTTTTAGCTTCATTTTTCACATATTGTTTTGTTGGTCGAAGGGGGTTTGACCGTGGTCTGAATTCGATTTAATATATTTTGAAACATGATGCACATGTTATATTTCTATTTCATACCCATAAACGAGTTTCCAAAAGTCGTACTGTGCAATCTTGGATTTTCAAACTGATATTGCACCTCAAGACTTCGATGTTGCACCCAACAGATGTGGGTTGTTACACCACGCATAAATTTGTATCCATTTTGAGTTAGTAGAACCATAACCAGTCAAAATGAAGCTCTCTCATAGATATACAGGACTAACAGGTTACACCAATCCTATCTTAGTTTAGTAACCAAGAAATTCAATCTTAATGACATTTGGGAACATCAAAAGCTTTTTTAGATAAAATTTTTATTTTTCACATGTTGTTTTGTTGGTCAAAGCGGTTTGACCATGGTCGGAATTCGATTTATTATATTTTACAATATGTTATATTTCAATTTGATACCCGTAAACGAGTTTTCAAAAGTCATGCAGTGCAATCTTGGATTTTCAAACTGATGTTGCACCTCAACACTTCAATGTTGCACCCAACAGACGTGGGTTGTTCCGCCACGTATAAATTTGTATCCACTTTGAGTTAATAGAACCATAACCAGTAAAAATGACGCTCTCTCATAGATTGTAACACCCCGTAATTCTGTTAATATTAATATTTAACTAAATTAAAGAATAATAAATCTCAAACGTGAGAACTATGGGATGGGGTTGGGCCATTGTGTTCGTCTTGGAATTCTAGTGGAGACAGAATCCGAGTTTGTGGGGAACGAGTAACGGATGAAAGAGTTATGGACGAACTAAGTTTGGTGGCAAAATAAAGGAAAAAATAAATAAATAAATGCACTGGCGCATTTTGGAAGTGCGCCATTACATATTTACACTGGCGCACCTGCCAAGTGCGCCCAGGCCGAGGCTGGAGCCTGCACAGCTTTCTGGTTCAGGATGACCCGTGTTGTTGAGTCCATTCTGACTCCTTGCTGAGTCATTAGGGCTGACTCATCACTGGCGCATTTTGGTGGCAAAATAAAGGAATAAATAAATGCACTGGCGCATTTTGGAAGTGCGCCATTACAAATTTACACTGGCGCACCTGCCAAGTGCGCCCAGGCCGAGGCTGGAGCCTGCACAGCTTTCTGGTTCAGGATGACCCGTGTTGTTGAGTCCATTCTGACTCCTTGCTGAGTCATTAGGGCTGACTCATCACCCTATCATAATTAAATGGTTTTGATTAACCCTAAGAACATCCAACAGCTTAAATTAATTTATAACTCTATAAAAAGACCCCTATACACAAACCCTAAATCAAAAAATAAACAAAGACCATGGCCGTCATGCTGTTATTTTGAGACCTAGTTCATGTTATTATCTATGCTAATTAGTTCATGTTAATCAAATCATAATGTTTGGGCTATGTTGATCTATATGATAAATCATGTATGCAAGTTTAGACTGATTAGTAAAGATATTGAACATATGCCATGACATCTATTTAGATCTAGAATTATGACATCTAGAATTATGCTATGACATATGTGAATTCTATGTATTGGATGTTAGTTCACACCATCGTTATGTTGCATAAAACCCCATATGCAAGTCCATACATGAATTTAGGTTA
Organism: Allium sativum; assembly: GCA_030737875.1. NCBI lineage: Eukaryota > Viridiplantae > Streptophyta > Magnoliopsida > Asparagales > Amaryllidaceae > Allium > Allium sativum. The sequence goes on along the minus strand of CM060912.1, from coordinate 1,423,241 downwards.
TGATCATATTATGTGAATGGTGACATTTAACCAAACAAGTTGACACCTTTAGATCCATAACATGTGTAGTTATGCAAGTTTCACCCCTATTATGATTAGATTTATTGTATTTGTCTATATGTTGTGATAATTTATCTTTATGCTATGAGTTAGACTATTCGAGTCTAACGTATATTTTGTGTTGAATAAGCGAACATATAACGTGGGGTAGGGGTAATATTAAGGATTTAATATTTAGAAGTTGGGGTGCAATTGATATGATTTTGCTTGCCATAATGGATGGCCATAATTGAGTCAATTATGGACATCATTAAAATTGGAATTAATTAATAAGTTGAATAGGGAATTATTAAAACTGGGTTAAAAGATTATAAGTGATAATCAATGCATAGGACACGAGGTTGGACTCGTTTGTGACGTAAACCTGCCCGGACCCCCCCCCCCCACCCCGGCAAATCCAGTGGTCACAAATGTCAGCCCAATGTGAGAGGTACTAGGCCCGAACTAAAGCATAACAGTTGTAAAGACACGAGGTTAGACTCTTTTATGGTGTAAGACTGCCTGAACCCGCATGGCAAATCCAGCTGCCAGAAATGCCAGTCTAATGTGAGAGGTCTTTATGAGGTTATGGCTTGTATGAATTAAGAAATACTTAACCAGATAAACATGTAAGGGGGACATGGGGGTTAAGTAGGTGCCTTGGGTGGTATGAGGAAACTAGTGGTTGCCTTTAGTGGCATTAATTTGAAATACGATCAGTAAGACTTAGCCAAATACACATGTAAATGAACATGACTAAGAGGGTTAAGTGGGATATACTAGTGGTGACAAGCTTAGGTAGGTAGCTTGTGGGGGCCCGTTTCAACCAGTAACCCAAACGTATCTTTGTGGGCTCGACCCAAGTCGAGGATGGGACACGCATACTGGGTTTGACTATAAGAGGCTAAACGAGGTAGCGGTGGCAACGCAAGTCCAACCGGTTTCATATGCGTGTGTGGACCCGGGCTAGTAGGTAAGACGTTGTTGCATCGTGTAGGTATAAGCCATGCATTCTCAAGTTGTATCGGGTTGTCACTTTAGGGGAATGATACACCCTACTGTGGGGCCAGCACAGATATCTATGAGTTGGGAGCCGATCGAAAGTGGGTAGTGGGGTACACCTAGTGGAGATAGGGGCAGACGGCACCTATGTAGTCAGCTAGGGGTACGCAAGGCTATTTATATAGTTTCTGTGTGAAGCAAGTGGGATCAAACTTAAGGGTGACTGGTGCGGTGCAGTGTAGTAATTATTCGTTAGTAATTAGGTGTGCCTTTAATGTTATCTTTAACGTTATCTTTATCTTCTCTTCCATACCCAATAGTTCATAGACATTTCCTTGTTTTCCATCTTATGCCTTAGTCTAGTTATTTTGGTAATAGTATTGTTAGAATTATCATACTCGCCAGACTTTATGTCTGACCCCCTCTATTTCTATCCTTTTCCCCCTCTAGGTCCTCAGGTTGGACCCAGCTCTAGTGGAGTTTGATTGGATTGCTTTATCTCTCTCTTGGAAAGCTTGGGCCGCTGAAGTAAAGTCCAGCTTGTTATCTTCTTTAATGGCTATTTATGTAATGCCATTATGTATTTTGTTTTATCAAGATGGATGTTGTACTTGACTCTGATTTATGGTTTTATGATGTAACAAACACGTTTAATTTCCGCTGCAATAAAATGAAGTTTTAGATTTCCAAGTACTACTTATTATCTGTCTTGTTGTAATTTTTCTATTCTATATTCACTTAAAACCTCCATGGAAGTTAATGCATTCCCTTTGTGAGTGACATTAATGGACGTGGGGTGTTACACGTGGTATCAGAGCTTAAGGTTACCAGAACAGATAAATTTTTTAGAAAAACTATTTTTCTAAAGTATTTTTGGAAGAAGTGCTTTCAAAAACATGTCTTAAATGAGTTATTTTAAAGAGGAAAGTTTTTATGAAAAACATAATCCCCAATAGCCATATATCTTTATCTTTCGAATTCTCCATTTTGAATCTTCCCTTTTTCGTTTCAGCATGGCTGAAGATCTTAACCTACCTGACGGTGTAACGATACCAGGATGGTATAGGAGGTTATCAGAGGCTTGGGCCGTTGCAGGTCCAGCCAATGTTCCTCCACCACTAGTTGCACCTACTCCTCTTCCTCCTCCTCGCGCTGATACTTTTGCAAAGACATGCAAGGAATTTAAGGCTATGGGTGGAAAACCTTTTCAAGGGTCAGAGACATTTGTGGAAGCTAGAGATTGGCTTAAGGAGGTGGAAGAATTGCTAGAAATCTTTAAAGTAGAAGAAGGGAGGAAAGTCAAATTAGCAGCTTGGTTAATGAAGGGAGAGGCCTCGTTTTGGTGGGAGGTCACTAATGGGGAGCGTCCTATTGATTCTTGGGCGGATTTCAGATGTAGGTTTGTGGCAAAGTTTCTCTCAAAGGCAGAAGAGAATCTATATATGGAAAGGTTCTTGACATTGAAGCAAGGAAGCTCATCAGTGAAAGAATATGTCAACAAATTTAATCACTTAGCAAGGTTTGGTTTGGACTTATTGAACACGTCGGAGAAGAAGGCTCTGAGGTTCGTTAATGGATTGAATAAACTGTTGCAAGGGTTGGCTATGACCCACATCCCTATGGGGGCCACCTTTGAGAAGCTAGTAGACATGGCACTCATGCACGAGGAGAAAGGCAATAAAGCTGATAAGGCACCCGAGACGAAAGGGGATCAGAAGAAACCACAACAACAAAACAAGAAGGGTGGTAAAGACAATAATGGCAAGGGAAAGAAGAAATGCTTTAACTGTGGGACACCCGGCCATCTCAGCAAGGATTGCCGAAAGAAAAAGAAGACTGGCTGTTTTCACTGTGGCGAAGCGGGACATCTAGTAAAGGACTGCCCAAAGAAGGGGAAGAGGGCAGGGTCTACCTCGAGAGGACAGGTGCATGCTCTTATGGCACCAGGGCAGGCAAGGGGACAAGTTCAGGCTCTTGCGGTCCCACCGCTGCAAGAATGAGGTAGAACCATTTCTGTTGAAAGCTTAGTTTTTCTGTTTGATCATCCTGTCCGTACTCTATTCGATTCGGGCGCATTGCATTCGTTTATCTCTACGTCATTAGTTGAATCACTGCACTTAAACACCAGTTTATTAGAGGATCCCTTAGTTGTTTTGAATCCAATTGGGGTCTCAGCTTATTTGTCCATGATGTGTTTGGATTTGAAAATTTTCCATACTTAGCATTGAGTTTAGATGTGATGCTTATGTTTTGGGCTTCACGGGCTATGGGCTAATATTAGGAATGGATTGGTTATCCAGAAATGGGGCCGTACTTGATTGTGAAAGCAGAGTAGTTGGGCTCATGACTCGCCTTGGCAACACTCTCGAAATCTTTTGTAATCCCATAAATTCCGTTATGCTAAGTTATTTAGAATCACTTGACGCGTCGGTGGAAAATCTACGATCTGTTAGAGTGGTCCGAGAGTATTCGGATGTGTTTGAGGAGGTGAAGGGCTTGCCTCCAAAGCGGGAGATAGAATTTCGGATATATCTTGTGGATAATGCGAAACCAGTATCTTTGCCAGTACGCCACATGGCTCCATGTGAAAGGAGGTAACCCAATAAGCAAGTGGAGGAGTTTCTTGAGAAGGGGTTCATAAGACGAAGTATATCAAAGTGGGGTGCTCCAGTAGTATTTGCCACGAAGGCGGATGGGTCCCTTAGACTTTGTGTGGACTATAGAGAACTTAATAAACTTACTAAGAAAAACAGACACCCACTACCGAGGATTGACGATCTCTTCGATCAGTTAGTTGGCGCCTCAGTGTTTTCGCAGTTGGACTTAGCCACTGGTTTCCTTCAGTTGAGAGTGGCTGAGGATAGCATAGACAAGACTGCCTTTAGGACTCCGGACGGTTTCTATGAATGGCTAGTGATGCCCTTCGGTTTGACAAACGCCCCCGCATACTTTGTTGATTTGATGAGTAGGGTGTTTAGGGAGTACCTTAATAAATTCGTGGTGGTCTTTGTAGACGACATCTTGATCTTTTCTAAGGATGAAGAAGAGTATGCCCTACATCTTAGGGAAGTGTTGGAGACCCTACGAGCGCATAATCTTAAAGCTAAATTTTCCAAATGTCACTTTTGGAGGAAAGAAGTGCGATTCTTAGGGCACGTGGATTCCAAGGAAGGGATAGTTGTAGATCCCGCGAAGGTGGTGGCCATCCAAGATTGGAAGGTCCCTAAAAATGCTACCGAAGTGAGAAGTTTCTTGGGGTTGGCTGGCTACTATAGGAAGTGTATCAAAGACTTCGCAAAGATATCAGCTCCATTGACACGCTTGACGAAGAAGAACCTAGTTTTCACATGGGACGTAGATTGCGATGATGCATTCCAACGTTTGAAGAGAGCTTTGACCTCAGCCCCAGTCTTAGTGCTGCCGGACGGGAGTAAGCCGTTTACTGTTTATACCGATGCTTGTGGGACAGGTCTAGGCGCAGTCTTAATGTAAGGGGGAAGGGTAATAACCTATGGTGGAAGGCAGTTGAGAGCGCATGAGAAGAATTACCCCACGCATGACCTAGAGTTGGACGCTATTGTTTTCGCGCTTAAGTCTTGGCGTCATTATCTTCTTGGCGAGAAATTCGAATTGTTCACTGACCACAAATCTTTAAAATACTTATTCTCTCAAAAGGACTTGAATTTAAGACAGAAAAGGTGGATGGAGTTCTTAGCGTCCTACGACTTCGAAATAGCGTATACCCCTGGCAAGGGTAACGTGGTGGCAGACGCCTTATGTAGGAAAAGGCTGTCCTTGAGTCTGTTGTTTGTTGAGCGGAGAAACTTAGAATTCATCTCTATGTTTGACTTTAGACCTTCCGTTGACTTTGTACCCGGTTTGCTAGCATCCTTGGAGGTCAGACCTACGCTTTTGGGATGGATTGGCGAGGCACAGCGAGACGACCCACAGTTGGTTGAGTTAGTAGAAAAGCTCAAAAGAGGGGAGTCATCAAGCCATCTCTGTAGGTATACCTTAGATAATAAGGGTTGGTTACGTAGGGACGGTAGACTTTGTGTACCAAAAGATGATGACCTAAGGAAGGCCATTCTTGATGATGCACATCGTTCGAAGATGACCATTCATCCCAGCGAGGACAAGATGTGCAAAGACATGAAGCGGGTTTTCTTTTGGGCCGGTATGAAGAGGGACGTGGCCAAGTATGTCGCTAGATGCTTGGTGTGCCAACAAGAAAAAGCGGAGCAAAAGAACCCCGGTGGGTTGCTTCACCCATTGGAGGTTCCACTATGGAAGTGGGAAAGTGTCTCGATGGATTTTGTGGATGGATTACCGCGATCAAGGAAGGGTAATACAGGGATTTGGGTTATAACAGATAGACTTACTAAGAGCGCCCATTTCATTCCCGTGAAGGGTAAGAGGACTGCTCCATGGTTAGCTTCTGTATATCTCCGAGAAATAGTTCGATTGCACGGTGTTCCTTCTAGCATAGTGAGCGATCCTATTTTCACTAGCGAATTTTGGTGAAGCTTGCAAGAGGCGGTAGGGACTCTGTTATGTTTGAGCACCGCATATCATCCTCAGACGAACGGCCAGACCGAGAGGGTGAATCGCATTCTAGAGGATCTTTTGAGGCTATGTATCTTAGACTTTGGGGGTACATGGGAAGAGCATCTTCCATTGGTGGAGTTCGCATATAATAACAGCTTTCAGTCTAGCATTGGCATGGCACCTTTCGAAGCTCTTTATGGACGACCTTGTCGTTCACCTACATGTTGTTGGGAATCAACGGATAAGATCTTACTTGGGCCCGATATGGTCAGGGAGACTTCGGAGAAGATCGACTTGATTCGAAGGAGGATGAAAGTAGCGCAAGATAGGAAGAAATCTTTTGCGGATAAAAGGAGGACAGATCTTGAGTTTGATGTTGGGGACATGGTCTTTATTAAAGTGTCTCCATTACGGAACGTTGTTCGCTTTGGGTCCGTTGGGAAGTTAGCACCAAGGTTCATAGGACTGTTTCCTATTAAGGAGAAGATTGGACAGATGGCGTATAGAGTGGAATTGCCCGAGAGACTTAGTGGTGTACACGACGTATTCCATGTGTCACATTTGAGGAAGTGCTTGCACGAGACCGCGGAGGTGGTAGAGCCGAACTTGCTTAGAGAGGTGGAGATAGAGCGTGATGCGATGATTCGACGAGCTCCTACGTGCATTCTTGTGTCAGAGATTAAGAATTGGAGGAATCGAGAGGTCAGACTAGTCAAAGTACAATGGGGAGATGATGAGAGCAACGCTACTTGGGAGACGGAAGAGAAGATGCGTTCGTTGTACCCTTTTTTTTGAGGGTATGTCCTTTAATTTCTCCTTTATCGCTTAGCTTGTACTTATCTTACCTTTAGAGTATCCTCTCGATAGTATCCTTGACCTTTAGTTAGGATAATCCTATGGTTGAAACATGTGTTTGAGACATGTTATGCATGATGGATGCAAGTGTTTGCTAGTGGTTGCTCGTGCACGCATATACACACACACTATTAGGCACTAGATCGGCTCAGTCACTTCATATTGCATATTACATATATATGGATGTATTTAGTTAAATGGATGTATGAGTATTTGTTTTATCACATGGATGCTGCATTCGGATGATGATTGAGCACGCATATAGAGATAATATGTAGCATTAAGGAACTTTTGCATAAATAATGGACGCATGGCACTATCATGATTTGCATTAAGGAGGTCAACTGAATCAGTGGACCGCCTGATTTTGCATTAGATATGGACATATACACTCACTGTGCATTTAAACATGAAAGCATTAGAAGTCTATAAGGACAATGGATGCCTGTGTTTGATGGTTGAGTAGATGGACAATTGGATGTTAGGATATGCATTCTTCTTGACTTGAAGATTTCGGGGTCGAAATCCTTTAAGGATGGGAGAATGTAACACCCCGTAATTCTGTTAATATTAATATTTAAATAAATTAAAGAATAATATATCTCAGACGTGAGAATTATCGGGATTGGGTTGCGCCATTGTGTTCGTCTTGGAATTCTAGTGGAGATAGAATCCGAGTTCGCGGGAAACGAATAACGGATGAAAGAGTTATGGATGAGCGAAGTTTGGTGGCAAAATAAAGGAAAAAAATAAAATAAATAAATGCACTGGCGCACTTGGGAAATGCGCCAGTACATATTGACACTGGCGCACCTGCCAAGTGCGCCCAGGCCGAGGCTGGAGCCTGCACAGCTTTCTGGTTCAGGCTGACCCGTGTTGTTGAGTCCATTCTGACTCCTTGCCGAGTCATTAGGGCTGACTCATCACCCTATCATAATTAAATGGTTTTGATTAACCCTAAGAACATCCAATGGCTTAAATTAATTTATAACTCTATAAAAAGACCCCTATACACAAACCCTAAATCAGAAAATAAACAAAGACCATGGCCGTCATGCTGTTATTTTGAGAACTAGTGCAGCCACCATCAAATTAAAGATAAAGAACAGCTACCAAATCAGAACTACCCAACCTGAACAGCGATTCTTCATCAAAGGAGCGCTAAATCGACTCTCTTTCTTCTCTAATTGTGAGTATGATGATCTTAACAAGATTATTATTAAACTAGTTAGATTAAGTTATGAATGGATTATAAGTGAATGATGTGGATTGTCATATATGTTGTTGTAAACCTTATGTTATGTGATGATGATATCCTATATGTTGTAAATCATGCTACGATGATGTTTTATATGTTGAAAGTTTCTATGCTAAGTGGTGATAAATCATACATGTTATAAAGTCATGATGTTATTATCTATGCTAATTAGTTCATGTTAATCAAATCATAATGTTTGGGCTATGTTGATCTATATGACAAATCATGTATGCAAGTTTAGATTGATTAGTAAAGATATTGAACATATGCCATGACATCTATTTAGATCTTGAATTATGACATCTAGAATTATGCTATGACATATGTGAATTCTATGTATTAGATGTTAGTTCACACCATCATTATGTTGCATAAAACCCCATATGCAAGTCCATACATGTTTGGGTTATGATCATATTATGTGAATGGTGACATTTAACCAAACAAGTTGACACCTTTAGATCCATAACATGTGTAGTTATGCAAGTTTCACCCCTATTATGATTATATTTATTGTATTTGTCTATATGTTGTGATAATTTATCTTTGTGCTATGAGTTAGACTATTCGAGTCTAACGTATATTTTGCATTGAATAAGCGAACGTATAACGTGGGGTAGGGGTAATATTAAGGATTTAATATTAAGAAGTTGGGGGTGCAATTGATATGATTTTGCATGCCATGAATGGATGGCCATAATTGAGTCAATTATGGACATCATTAAAATTGGAGTTAATTAATAATTTGAATAGGGAATTATTAAAACTGGGGTAAAAGATTATAAGTGATAATCAATGCATAGGACACGAGGTTGGACTCGTTTGTGACGTAAACCTTCCTGGACCCGCCCGGCAAATCCAGTGGTCACAAATGTCAGCCCAATGTGAGAGGTCCTAGGCCCGAACTAAAGCATAATAGTTGTAAAGACACGAGGTTAGACTCTTTTATGGTGTAAGACTGCCCAGACCCGCCCGACAAATCCAGCTGCCATAAATTCCAGTCTAATGTGAGAGGTCTTTATGAGGTTATGGCCTGAATGAATTAAGAAATACTTAACCAGATAAACATGTAAGGGGGACATGGGGGTTAAGTAGGTGCCCTGGGTGGCATGAGGAATCTAGCGGTTGCCTTTAGTGGCATTTGAAATACGATTAGCAAGACTTAACCAAATACACATATAAATGAACATGAATAAGAGGGTTAAGTGGGATATACTAGTGGTGACAATCTTAGGTGGGTAGCTTTTGGGGGCCCATTACATCCAGTAACCCAAACGTATCTTTGTGGGCTCGACCCAAGTCGAGGACGGGACACGCATACTGGGTTTGACTATAAGAGGCCAAACGGGGTAGCGGTGGCAACGCAAGTCCAACCGGTTTCATATACGTGTGTGGACCCGGGCTGGTAGGTAAGACGTTGTTGCATCGTGTAGGTATAAGCCGTGCATTCCCAAGTTATATCGGGTTTCCACTTTAGGGGAGTGATACACCCCACTGTGGGGCCAGCACGGGTATCTACGAGTAGGGAGCCGATCGAAAGTGGGTAGTGGGGTACACCTAGTGGAGATAGGGGCAGACGACACCTATGTAGTCAGCTAGCGGTACGCAAGGCTATTTATATAGTTTCTGTGTGAAGCAAGTGGGATCAACCTTTAGGGTGACTGGTGCGGTGCAGTGTAGTAATTATTCGTTAGTAATTAGGTGTGCCTTTAATGTTATCTTTAACGTTATCTTTAACATTATCTTTATCTGCTCTTCCATACCCAATAGTTCATAGGGATTTCCTTGTTTTCCAGCTTATGCCTTAGTCTAGTTATTTTGATAATAGTATTGTTAGAATTATCATACTCGCCAGACTTTATGTCTGACCCCCTCTATTTCTATCCTTTCCCCCCTCCAGGTTCTCAGGTTGGACCCAGCTCTAGTGGAGTTTGATTGGATTGCTTTATCTCTCTCTTGGAAAGCTTGGACAGCTGAAGTAAAGTCCAGCTTGTTATCTTCATTAATGGCTATTTATGTAATGTGATTATGTATTTTGTTTTATCAAGATGGTTGTTGTACTTGACTCTGATTTATGGTTTTATGATGTAACAAACATGTTTAATTTCCGCTGCAATAAAATGAAGTTTTGGATTTCCAAGTACTACTTATTATCTGTCTTGTTGTAATTTTTCTGTTCTATATTCACTTAAAACCTCCATGGAAGTTAATGCATTACCTTTGTGAGTGACATTAATGGACGTGGGGTGTTACATAGATCTACAGGAGTAACAGGTTACACCCATCTCATCTTAGTTCGGTAATCAAGAAATCCAATCTTTATGACATTTGGGAACATCGAAAGCTTTTTTAGCTCAATTTTTATTTTTTTCACATGTTGTTTTGTTGGTCAAAGGGGGTTTGACCATGGTCGGAATTCGATTTACTATATTTTGGAGTGTGATGCACCATGTTATATTTCTATTTCATACCGATAAATGAGGTTTGAAAAGTCATATGGTGCAATCATGGATTTTCAAACTGATATTGCACCTCAAGACTTTGATGTTGCACCCAACAGACGTGGGTTGTTCCGCCACGCATAAATCTGTATCCATTTTGAGTTACTAGAACAGTAACCAGTCAAAATAAAGCTCTCTGATAGATTTATATGACTAACAGGTTCCACCTATCACAACTTAGTTCAGTAACCAAGAAATTCAGTCTTAATGATTTTAGGGAACATTTTTAGCTTAATTTTTCACATGTTGTTTTGTTGGTCAAAGGGGGTTTGACCAAGGTCGGAATTCGATTTAATATATTTTACAACATGATGAACAAGTTATATTTCTATTTGGTACCCATAAACGAGTTTTCAAAAGTCATGCAATGCTGGATTTTCAAACTGATGTTGCACCTCAAGACTTCGATGTTGAACCCAACAGACGTGGGTCCTTCTGCCATGCATATATTTGTATCCATTTTGAGATAGTAAAACCAACACCAGTCAAAATGAAGCTCTCTCATAGGTCTATTGGACTAACAGGTGACGCCCATATCATCTTAGTTCAGTAACCAAGACATTCAATCTTAATGACATTTGGGAACATCGAAAGCTTTTTTAGCTCAAATTTTAATTTTTCACACGTTGTTTTGTTAGTCGAAGGGGGTTTGACCATGGTTAGAAGTCGATTTACTATATTTTGGAGTATGATGCACCATATTATATTTCTATTTCATACTCATAAACAAGTTTTCAAAAGTTATACAGTACAATCTTGGGTTATCAAACTGATGTTGCACCTCAAGACTTCGATGTTGCGCCCAACAGACGTGGGTTGTCCCGCCAAGCATAAATTTGTATCCATTTTGGGTTACAGAAACGATAACTAGTCAAAATAAAGCTCTATCATAGATTTATAGGACTAACAGATTCCACCCATCTATTCTTAGATCAGTAACCAAGAAATTCAATCTTAATGATTTTTGGGAACATTGATAGCTTTTTTAGATTAATTTTTCACATGTTATTTTGTTTGTCAAAGGGGTTTGACCATTGTCGTACTCGATTTAATATATTTTGGAATATGATGCACCATGTTATATTTATAATTCATACCCATAAACGAGTTTTCAAAAGTCATATAGTGCAATCTTGGATTTTCAAACTAATGTTGCACATCAAGACTTCGATGTTGCACCTAACAGTCATAGGTTGTTCCGCCATGCATAAATTTTTATCCATTTTGAGTTAGTATAACCATAACCAGTCAAAATGAAGCTCTCTCATAGATCTTTAGTACTTACAGGTTACACCCATCTCCTCTTAGTTCAGTAACAAAGAAATTCAATCTTAATGACATTTGGGAACATCAAAAGCCATACAATGCAATCTTGGATTTTCAAACTAATGTTGCACCTCAAGATTTCGATGTTGCACCCAACAGACGTGGGTTGTCCCTCCATGCATAAATTTGTATCCATTTTGAGTTAGTAGAACCATATCCAGTCAAAATGAAGCTCTCTCATAGATCTATAGGATTAACATTTTACAGCCATCTCATCTTAGTTCAGTAGCAATGACATTTGGGAACATTGAAAGCTTTTTTAGCTCAATTTTTAATTTTTCGCTTGTTGTTTTGTTGGTCAAAGGGAGTTTGACCATGGTCGAAATTAGATTTAATATGTTTTGGAATATGATGCACCAATATTTCTATTTCGTACCCATAAATGAGTTTTCAAAAGTAATACAGAGCAATCTTGGATTTTCAAACTGATGTTGCACCTCAAGACTTCGATGTCGCACCCAATAGACGTGGGTTATTCTCCCATGCTTAAATTTGCATCCATTTTGAGTTACTAGAACCATAACCAGTTAAAACAAAGCTTTCTCGTAGATTAATAGGAATAACAGGTCCCACCCATCTCATCTTAGTTCAGTAACCAAGAAATTCAATCTTAATGACTTTTGGGAACATCGAAAGCTTTTTTAGCTTAAATTTTCACATCTATTTTTGTTGGTCAAAGGGAGTTTGACCATGGTCGTAATTCGATTTAATATATTTTGGAATATGATGCACCATGTTATAATTCTATTTCATACCTATAAACAAGTTTTCAAGAGTCATACTGTGCAATCTTGGATTTTCAAACTGATGTTGCACCTCAAGACTTCGATTTCATACCCATAAACAAGTTTTCAAGAGTCATACTGTGCAATCTTGGATTTTCAAACTGATGTTGCACCTCAAGACTTCGATGTTGCACCCAAAAGACGTATGTTGTTACGCCACGCATAAATTTGTATCCATTTTGAGTTAGCAGAACCATAACCAGTCAAAATGAAGCTCTCTCGTAGATCTACAGGACAAACAGGTTACACCAATCCCATCGTAGTTTACTAACCAAGAAATTCAATTTTAATGACATTTGGGAACATCAAAAGCTTTTTCAGCTAATTTTTTAATTTTTTACATGTTGTTTTGTTGGTCAAATGGGTTTGACCATGGTCGGAATTCGATTTAATATATTTTACAATATGATGCACATGTTATATTTCTATTTGATACCCATAAACGAGTTTTCATACCCCCAAACGAGTGTTGGATTTCATGTTGCCCCCAATAGATGTTGGATTTCATGATGCACGTGCACAGTGTTGGATTTCCAAACTGATGGTGCACCTCAAGACTTCGATGTTTCCCCCAACAGATTTTGGTTGTTCCGCCACACATAAATTTGTATCCATTTTGAGTTAGTAGAACCAGAACCAGCCAAAATGAAGCTCTCTCATAGATCTATAGGACTAACCGGTTACAGCCGTCTCATCTTAGTTCAGTAACCAAGACATTCAATCATAATGACATTTGGGAACATCGAAAGCTTTTTTAGCTTAATTTTTCATATGTTGTTTTGGAGGTCAAAGGGGTTTGACCTTGTTCGGAATTCGATTTAGTATATTTTTGATTATGATGCACCATGTTATATTCGTATTTCATACCCACAAACGAGTTTTCAAAGGTCATACGTGTTGGATTTCCAAACTAATGTTGCACCTCAAGACTTCTATGTTGCACCCAAAAGATGTGGGTTGTCCCGCCACACATAAATTTGTATCCATTTTGAGTTAGCAGAACCATAACCAGTCAAAATGAAGCCCTTTTATAGATCTATATGACTAACAGGTCACACCTTTCTCATCTTAGTTTAGTAACCAAGACATTCAATCTTAATGACATTTGGGAACATCGAAAGCTTTTCTAGCTCAATTTTTAATTTTCCACATGTTGTTTTGTTGGTCAAAGGGGGTTTGACCATGGTCGGAATTCGATTTAATATATTTTGGAATATGATGCACCATGTTATATTTCTATTTCATACCCATAAACGAGTATTCAAAAGTCGTATAGTGCAATCTTGGATTTTCAAACTAATGTTGCACCTCAAGACTTCGATGTTGCACCCAACATACGTTGGTTGTTCCGCCACACATAAATTTTGTATCCATTTTGAGTTACTAGAACCATAAAATGAAGCTCTCTCATATATTTATAGGACTAATAGGTTCCACCCATCTCATCTTAGTTCAATATGCAAGAAATTTGATCTTAATGACGTTTAGGAACATCGAAAGCTTTTTAGCTCAATTTTTCACATGTTGTTTTATTGGACAAAGGGGGTTTGACCATGGTCAGAATTCTGTTTACTATATTTTAGAATATGATTCACCATGTTATATTTCTATTTCACACCTATAAACGAGTTTTCAAAAGTCATACAGTGCAATTTTGGATTTTCAAACTGATGTTGCACCTCAAGACTTCGATGTTGCACCCAACAGACGTGGGTTGTTCCGCCACTTATAAACTTGCATCCATTTTGAGTTGCTTGAACCATAACCAATCAAAACGAAGCTCTCTCATAGATCGATAGGACTAATAAGTTCCACCCATCTCATCTTAGTTCAGTAATCATGAAATTAATTCTTAATGACTTTTGGGAACGTCGTAAACTTTTTTAGCTCAAATTTTCACATGTTGTTTTGTTGGTCAAGGGGTTTGATTGTAACACCCCATAATTTTAAAACATTACATAAGAGATAAAGAATAATTAATTTTTAAAAAGAAGAATTAGGTGAAATGGGTTATGTCATTGCGTTCGTCTCGCAATTCTACTAGAGATAAATTAAAAGTTTGTGTAAAACGGATTCCGTACGAAGAAGTTATGAATGATAGAAGTTGGGCCGAAAAATCAGAAAACATGCTGGGATAACTGGCGCACTTGTTAAGTGCGCCAGAACAAAAATGCACTGGCTCACCTGGGAAGTGCGCCCATGCCGAGGCAAAACCCACATAGAATTCTGGAGAGTTCTCTGATGACATGTCCTTCGGGTATTGGCTTGATGACGTGTCTTTTGAGCTGTGTGGTTCAGATGATCCTAATCTAATCTAAATGCCCTAATTCACCTAATACACCTATAAAAATACACCTTGACCTAACCCTAATTTCATTACACTAATTCATACGCCTTCATGCTGCCACAACCTAAACTAGTCTTTCTTCTACCCTAAAGCAAATCGGAATAGAGTATTCATATTGGAAGATAAGTGTCAAATTCTGTAACAACGGTTTAGCTAATCGAATTCAGAATACATAATTCAGATCTATTTTCTATTCTACCACTGTGAGTCCACGTTACTTTCACTTATAATTAATTAAAAGCAATTGTGATAAGTTTGTGAATTGGACTTTATGGACACGCCTGTAAGGTGAATCATATCATGTTTGGTGAATTCTTATCTTTTAGATTCATAGCTAAAGTTTATGTTCCAAATGCTTATTGGATCTATCTTATTGTTCTATGTCAGTTTATGTTCCATATGCCTGACTAGATCTATTTTATTTCTCTATGCCAGTTCATATGCTTAATTAGATCTATTTGATTGCTCTATACAAGTTCATACTTCTTATGCTTATTTTTATGCCATTTTTGATGTCATGGTTCTTTGCCCCTCTTCTCTTCTTTTCATTTTTATACGATTAGGCTAACTGCGAGCCTAACATACTATTATACGTAGAACGTTGTGGGAAAAGTTTGGGGAAATTATTGAATAATATGCGGTTGGGCATAAAAAGACTTGAAATCATGTAACTGATTTGGGGAATGAATTGGTACAATTTGTTTACATGAGATTATGGGCATAAATTTGGATTAAAATGATGAACATAATTTAGATTGGAAATTATGGGTATATATTATAATCCAAGATTTGAAATTGGGGACATGAATTAAGAAAGTGATAATGATAGCCTAAGACACGAGGTTAGATTCGAATTACGTTACAAGACTGCCCGAGACCGCCCGGCACATCTAGCAACCGCAATTTTGTAATCTAATGTGAGAGGTCAAAGGCAGAAATTAGATATATAATAATGCAAAGACATAAGGTTAGATTCAGATGGCGGTATAAGACTGCCCAGAACCGGCAGGCATATTCAACAGCCGCAAAACGACAATATAATGTGGGAGGTCTTGCAAGATTATTGTCATAATGAATTAGTAAACACTTAACCAAGATAAGACATGTATTAAGACGTGAGGGTTAAGTGGGTGACATGGGTGAAATGTGAAATATAATTTGAAGCAATTCACCATGGTGCAACATGTAAGAAAACAAGGGAATAAGAAGGGGTTAAGTGGGAATACCAAGTGAAGACTAAGCTTATGAGGGAAGCTTGTGTCAAGTGCGTGGACCCTTTTCAACCAGTAACCCATTGTGTATCTATGTGAGCTCGAACCAAGTCGAGGATGGGACACACATACTGGATTTGATTGTAAGAGGTCAAAAGAGTTAGCGGTGGCAACGCAAGTCCCATGGAGTCATGTGCGTGCGTGGGTTCGGGCTGGTACGTAAGAGGTTGTTGCATCGTGTAGGTATAAGCCGTGCCTTTTTAGTAGTATTGGGTTGCCACTTTAGGGAGTAAAACACCCTAATGTGGTACCAGCACGGGTATCAACGAGTTAGGGAGCCGATAGAATGGGGAAGGTAGTGGGTACAACTAGTGGATTTAAGAGCAGGCGACACCTATGACAGCAACTAGGTGTACACGAAACTACCATTATTATTATTATTATTATTATTAGTAAGAGGGATCAACTTTCAGTATGGGACTAGTAATGGTGTAGTGTAACTAGCATTGGTGCAGTGAAGGAATTATCTTATAGTGATTAGAAGCGCAATCGATGTTATACCTTATCCATCTTGTTCACCATGTTGTACTTGCTTATGTTACAGTCATTTCTTATATCCAGTTTATGTCCTTATCCTCTTCCTTTACTAATTATATTGTTAAAGTTACTGGACTCGCCAGACTTTATGTCTGACCTGTTTTGTTTCGCCTCTTTTCTTTTTTTCCCCCTAGGTTCTCAGTGTGGGACTAGTGAAGCTTAGTTTGGATCTCTTTCTCTCTCTACTAGAAGTGCTTGGAAGTGTTGAAAGTAATGCTCAGCTTTATCGCTTTTTCATTATGGCTATTTGTAGTGGGATTATAGTTTTACTTTATGTGCTCTAATAATAATTTTATTCAATATGGATATTTGTGTACTTGGCTTTAGTATATGGTTTTGATGTTGTAACCAAACATGTTTTTTTTTTCCGCTGCAATGAATAAATTCTAAATTTCTAAATACCACTTTATATATCTCTCTTGTGATATTCTGTTCTATACTCTTATAACGCTCCATGAAAGTTAATGCATTTCCTTAGTTTGTTCCATTAATAGACATGGGGTGTAACACATGGTATCAGAGATGAAGGTTACCAGAACAGATAAAAGATTTTGAAAACCTTTTTCAAAAGCATTTTTTTAAGAAGCATTTTCAAAAACATGTTTTAAAGAAGGCATTTTCAACATAAAAGTTTATTATGAAAAACATATTCCCAAAAGCCATATAACTTTCTTTCGATTCTCTACTTGAATCTCTTTTTCCTTTCTTTTTGCCCTAGTTCCGTAGGCATGTTAAAACTATGGCACATGTCGGAGGGCAAAGAAGTGCCCAACCTCCATCTGTAGCCGCAGTAGTTTCATCTGCGGCTAATCTTCTTTCAAGCTTTGTAGGGTTTGCCGTGCGATGGAGACAGCTTTCGAGAGACTTGTTAACATGTTACACAAGTTTTGTAAAAACGAGAATGAGGGAGTTTAGGCTAAGGAGCACAACCCAAGGATGAGAAACTTGTTGTTATGGATTTTATCCACGAAGAAGGTAAAGGTGAAAAGAAAGAGGTGAAAGTGGAAGAATCACAAAATAAGTAAGTAGAACCTAAGAAGGGTGGAAAGAATAAAAAACCATGTGACAAGAGGAAGTCTCTTTATTGTGGTATAATGGGCCATGTAATTAAGGACTATAGGAGGAAGAAAAATCATGGTTGTTTTCATTGCGGTGAGGCATGACATATGATTAAAGACGGCCCAAGGAGGCAAGGGCAAGGACAGAGGACATGGTCTACTTCTGGAGGGCAAGTTCATTCTCTCATGGCATCTACGCAAGAGAGAGGTAGAAACATTTCTGTTGAAAGTTTGATTTTCCTCATTTATCATCCTATTAAAAATTTGTTTGGTTCTGGAGCTTCACATTCATTTATATCTGCTTCGTTAGTTGAAGCACTGCCTCTAAATACCAGTCTAGTTATTGATCGCATTGTAGTCTCAAATCCTATTGGGGGTACGGCTCATCTTTCTATGTTATGTCGCGATTTGAGAATATATGTGTATGGCGTTGAGTTCGAATGCAACGCTTATGTGCTTAGTTTCACGGGCTATGGGTTGATTCTAGGAATGGATTGTCTAGCCAGGCATGGTGCCATTCTCAACTGTGAAAAGAGGGTAGTTAGACTATTGACTAGTTTGAGTAATACTCTCGATATCTCATGCGACCCTAAGGGTTCTGTTATGCTTAGCTACCTAGAATCTCTTGACACATCTATTGATGAATTTCAGTCTGTTCGTGTAGTCCGTGAGTACGCAGATGTCTTTGAGGAGGTTAGGGGCTTACCTCCAAAACGCGAGATAGATTTTCGTATACACTTGGTGGACAATGCAAAGCCAGTTGCATTGCTGGTGCGCCACATGGCTCCAAGAGAAAGGATAGATCTTAGTAAGCAAGTGAAAGAGTTGCTTGAGAAAGGGTTCATAAGAAGAAGTATCTCAGAGTGGGGTGCTTCAGTTTTTTTATCACGAAGGCTGATGGTTCTCTTAGATTGTGCGTGGACTATAGGAAGCTAAATAAGCTCATGAAGAAGAACAGACACTCATTGCCGAGGATAGATGACTTGTTTGATCAGTTGGTTGGTGCTTCGGTTTTCTCACAGTTGGACTTAGCTACATGATTTCATCAGCTAAGGGTGGCTGAGGATAGCATAGATAAGACTGCATTTAGAACTCCCGACGGTTCCTTTGAATGGCTCGTCTTGCCTTTTGGTTTGACGAGTGCACTCGCATATTTCTTAGACTTGATGAGTAGGGTGTTTTAGGAGTTTCTAAACAAGTTCGTGGTAGTCTTTGTGGATGATATCTTCATGTTCTCTAGAAGCGAGGAAGAGCATGCCCTACATCTTAGGGAAGTCTTATAGACCCTTTGAGCACATCAACTCAAAGCTAAGTTCTCCAAATGGCATTTTCGAGGAAGGAAGTAAGGTTCTTAGGGAACGTGGGCTCTAAGGAAGGGATATCAGTGGATCCAGCGAAGGTGGTAGCAATCCAAAATTGGAAGATTCCTAAGAATACTACAGAAGTAAGAAGTTTTCTTGGTTTGGCGGGCTATTATAGAAAGTTCATCAAGGACTTTATTAAGATATCAACCTCGCTTACACGGTTGACGAAAAAGAATTTGACCTTTCCATGGGATGTTGACTATGATGATGCTTTCGAACGTTTGAAGAGGGCATTGACGATGACCCTAGTTTTAGTTTTGCTGGATGGGAGTAAACCATTCACAGTGTATACGTATGCTTGCGGGACAGGGCTTGGCGGGGTTTTTATGCAAGAGGGAAGGGTGATATGTTATGGTGGAAGGCAGTTGAAGGTCCATGAGAAAAATTACCCTACCCATGATTTAGAGTTAGCTGCCATAGTTTTTGCGCTTAAGTCTTGGCGTTATTACTTTCTTGGTGAGAGGTTTGAGTTGTATACAGACCATAAGTCATTTAAATACTTGTTCTCTCAAAAAGATCTAAACTTAAGGCAACAGAGGTGGATGAAGTTCTTAGCATCCCACGATTTTGAGATTGCATAAACCGCTGGCAAGGGTAATGTGGCAGCTGACGCCTTGAGTAGAAAGAAGTTGACTTTGAGTCCTTTGTTTGTCGAGCGGTAGAGTTTAGAGTATATCTCTACCATTAACTTTAGACCCTCTACCGATTATGTACCCGATTTGTTGGCATCGTTAGAGGTGCAACCTACGCTTTTGGGACAGATAGGTGCGGCACAGCAAGATGACCCACAACTGATAGATATAGTAAACAAGCTCATAAGAGGGGAGACTTCGAGCCATCTTAGTAGGTACACTATAGATGACAAAGGTTGGTTGCGTAGGGATGGAAGACTTTGCGTATCAAGAGACGAGATTTTGAGAAGGCCAATCCTTGAAGAAGCGCATCGTTCTAAGATGACCGTACATCCTATTGGTGACAAAATGTATAGGGACATAAAACGTGTTTTCTTTTGGGCTGGAATGAAGAAGGATGTGGTTGAGTTCGTTTTGAGATTCTTAGTGTGCCAGAAAGTCAGGGCTGAGCAAAAGAAGCCAGCTGGTTTGCTTCGCCCTTTAGAGGTCCCACAGTGGAAAAGGGAAAGTGTTTCCATGCATTTCGTAGACGGGTTGCCGTGGTCAAGGAAGGGTAATACGGGGATTTGGGTCATAATAGATAGACTTAACAAGAGCGCCCATTTCATTCCCATTAAGATTAGAAGAACAACGGCATGGTTGGCATTTGTTTATCTCCGAGAGATAGTTCGTCTACATGGCGTACCTTCTAGTATTGTGAGCGATCGAGATCCCATTTTCACTAGTGAGTTTCAAAAGTGCTTGCAAGAGGCGGTGGGAACGCAATTGTGTTTGAGCACCGCTTATCACCCACAGACGGATGGCCAAACCAAGAGAGTGAATAGGTTCTTAGAAGATCTTTTGAGGTTATATATCTTGGTCTTTGGAGGGACATGGGAGGAACATTTCCATTAGTAGATTTCTCTTACAACAACAGCTATCAGACTAGCACTAGCATGGCATCTTTCAAAGCTCTATATGGATGACCTTTCCGATCACCTACTTGTTGGTCGGAATTAATGGATAAGATTTTGCTTGGGCCCGATATGGTTAGAGAAACTTCGGAGAAGATAGAATTGATTCGAAGACCTATAAAGACGATAAAGGACCGACAAAAGTCATATGATGATAAGAGAAGGATTGAACTTGAGTTCAATGTTGGAGGCATGGTTTTTATTAAAGTATCATCATTGAGGAATGTAGTTTGCTTTGGGTCCGTAGGGAAGTTGGCACCAAGGTTTGTGGGGCCATTTCCCATCATAAAGAGAATTGGACAGATGGCCTACAAAGTGAAGTTACCCGAGAAGCTTACAGAAGTTCATGACGTATTTCACGTGTCGCATTTGAGAAAGTGTTTACATGATACTGCAGAAGTAGTAGAGCCGAGCATGCTTAATGAGGTGGAAGTAGAGTGAGATGCCACGATTAGATGAGTTCCTACATACATCCTCGGATCGGAGGTCAAGAAGTTATGCAACCGAGAGGTCTGGTTGGCTAAAGTCCAATGGAAAGATGATCAAGGAGACGCGACCTAGGAGACTAAATACAAGACACGCACGTCGTACCCTTTCCTTTTTGAGGGTATGTTCTTAACTTCTCCTTTTTCTACCACTTTGTTTATACTTGCTCTATCGTTTAGTGTATCCTCTCGATTATATCTTCGATCTTTAGTTAGAAAACCCTATGGTTGTAAACATGTTTTTGAGACATGTTATGTTTGGTAGATGCAAGTGGATGTAAGTATTTGCTAGTGTTTGCTCGTGGATGCATTTACACACACATTAGGCACTAGATCGGCTCAATCACTTTCATATTGCATATAAATGAGTGTGCATATTTAAGTTAATGGATGTATATTGAATGTTTTATCACATGGATGATGCATTTGGATGAATGATTGTGCACTCATGTAGAAATGATATGTATGATTAGCATTCTTTTGCATATATAATGGACGCATGGCACTATCATGTTTTGCATTAAGGAGGTCAGCTGAATCAGTGGACCGCCTGATCTTTGCATTAGATAAGGAACATATACACACACTTTTTCATATGTTCATATAGCATTAGAAATATTTTAAGGACAATGAATGTTTGTGGATGATGGATGAGTAGATGGATGATTGGTTGGCAGGATACATTCTTCTTAACTTGAAGATTTCGGGGACGAAATCCTTTAAGGAGGGGGGAATGTAACACCCCATAATTTTAAAACATGACATAAAAAGAATAATTAACTTTTAAAAAGAAGAATTAGGTGAAATGGGTCACGCCATTGCGTTCATCTCGGAATTCTGCTCGAGATAGAGTCCGAGTTTGCGTAAAACGGATAACGTTTGAAGAAGTTATGGACGATAGAAGTTGGGCAGAAAAAACAGAAAACATGCTGGGATAACTAACGCACTTGTGAAGTGCGCCAGAACAAAAATGCACTGGCGCACCTGGAAAGTGTGCCCATGCCAAGACAAAACCTACACAGAATTCTGGAGAGTTCTCTGATGACGTGTCCTTCGAGGATTGGCTGGATGACGTATCTTTTGAGTTGTGCGGTTCATATGATCTCTAATCTAATCTAAAGGCCCTAATTCACGTAATACACCTATAAAAACACATCTAACCCTTATTTCGTTGCACTAATTCATACGCCTCCATGATGCCATAACCTAATTTAGTCTTTCTTCTACACTAAAGCAAATCGGAATATAGTATTCATATTGGAAGATAAGAATCAAATTCTGCAACCACGGCTTAGCTAATCAAATTCAGATCTATTTTCTCTTCTACCACTGTGAGTCCACGTTACTACCACTTAATAATTAATTAAAATTAATTGTGATAAGTTTGTGAATTGGACTTTATGAACATGTCTGTCATGTTTGCTGAATTCTTATCTTTTAGATTCATACCTAAAGTTTATGTTCCAAATGCTTATTGGATCTATCTTATTGTTCTATGTCAGTTTATGTTCCATATGCCTAACTAGATCTATTTTATTGCTCTATGCCAGTTCATATGCCTAATTAGATCTGTTTTATTGTTCTATGCCAGTTCATACTTCTTATGCTTATTTTTATGCCAGTTTTGATGTCATAGTTCTCTTCCCCTCCTCTCTTCTTTTTCTTTTTATAGATTGGGATAACTGTGAGCCTAACATATTATTATATGTATGAATGACGTGGGAACGTTATGGGAAAAGTTTGGGGAAATTATTGAATAATATGCGGTTGGGCATAAAAAGACTTGGAATCATGTAATTGATTTGGGGCATGAATTGGTACAATTTGTTTACATAAGATTATGGGCATAAATTTGGATTAAAATGATGAACATAATTTAGATGGGAAATTATGCGTATATATTATAATCCAAGATTTGAAATTGGGGACATGAATTAAGAAAGCAATAATGAATGCTTAAGATACGAGGTTAGATTCGAATTGCGGTATAAGACTGCCCAGAACCACCCGGCACATCCACCAACCGCAATTTCATAATCTAATATGAGAGGTCAGAGGCCGAAATTAGATACGTAATAATGCAAAGACACGAGATTAGATTCGGATAGCGGTATAAGACTAACAGGAACTGCTCGGCGTATCCACCTACCGCAAAACGGGAATCTAATGTGGGAGGTCTTGCAAGATTACGGTTATAATGAATCAATAAACACTTGACCAAGATAAGACATGTAGTAAGACATGGGGTTAAATGGGTGACATGTGAAATATAATTTGAAGCTCTTAACCATGGTGAAACATGTAAGAAGACATGGGAATAAGAAGAGGTTAAGTGCGAATTCCTAGTGGGGACCAAGCTTAGGAGGGGTGCTTGTGTCAAGTGTACCGTTTCCAACCAGAAACCCATTCTGTATCTATGTGAGCTCGAACAAGGTCGAGGACGGGACATACTTACTGGGTTTGACTATGAGAGGTCAAAAGAGTTAGAGGTGGCAACGCAAGTCCAACAGAGTCATGTGTGTGCGTGGTTCCGGGCTGGTAGGTAAGACGTTGTTGCATCGTGTAGGTATAAGTCGTTGTAATAACCCGCAAATTCTAGGCCAGTTTAAATTTTTTATTTTGGCAATTTTAGCGAATTTTGAATATTTAAAATAGATTATTTTAAATAATAATCGACGAGAAATTTAATTTGAATATAATTCGACGTATATATTATATACGTCGTCGTTAGAATATAAATATTTATATATAATTATAAATAGAATTGAAAATTGCGCGGTAGTTCGATAATTCGATTTCAAACTTCAATTGAATGTACCGGGTGCAAAACAATCCGGATTTTAGTGAAACCAAAAATAATAGGATCAAATTGTGAATATCTTTCCAACGAATCCGAAAAATCAAGATTTCATATCGGGAATCAAAAGATATGTCCAGTTGAAAATTCTGAATAGTCGCTATGGAATTCAGGCCCTTAAAAATGGACATTTTGCAAACGACCTCGGATTTCGACGAAACCTGTTTTGTTGGGTCCGGGATGTAAAGTTATTGCTAGATTCCAAATTTCATAATATTTCGAATCAATATGTGAGTGTGGCAAAGGAAAACGCGTTTGACCAGTTTTAGTTGATTTTAATCGACTGAAAAATGGCCATTTTTCCAACGGCCTCAGAATTCGATGAAACTAGTTTTGTTAGGACCGTATCGTCAATACGAAGCTAGAAAATATTTTTCTGGAAATTTTCTAGTTAGTATGTGACCCCGGTAATTTGAAATGTGCGTTTAAAATTCAATATAGTGATTTAAATGTAAATTTAACGGAAACTGATTGTAACAGCCGAATCAGCCTACGATATATATCCCATTGTGTTCGGAATGGGGGTAATACGCTATGGACGACAGGCGGTGGGTCTTGTTTCGAGTTCGAATGAAAAAGTTACTTTTTAAAATTAAATTAAAATAAAAAATATATTATTATATATCTTCTCTTCTCCCCCTCCTTTTCATTCGTTCAGAGCCAGGAAAAAAAAAGAAAAAAAAATAAATAGAAAACCGCCTCGTCGATCCCGCCCCTGCCCTAACCGCCGCCGCCAGGAACGCTGCCGCCCCACCTTTCGATCCCCTCCCTCTCGCTCCTCTCTTCTTCCCCGACCTCCTCCTTCGAACCCGTGACCCCACGGCGAAACCCCCCTTTTGAATCGAATGCCACCGCCCATCGCCAGAACCCACCGCGCCGCCCCTCCTCCTTCCCCCTCTCCTATTCAATCCACCGCCCCGACATCAACCCCCCCCTCGCAATCCACCGCCGCGACATCAACCCCCCCCCCCCCCATGTAAGTTTTTATTTATTTTATTTTATTAGTTTATTTTATTTTTATATAAACAGAAAATACACTGTTTTTTTTAGGATTTTAAACTGAATTTTTTTTAAGGTTTAAAAACTGATTTTGTTTAAAAAAGAAAAACTGATTTTGTTTAAAAAAGATTAAAATTGATTTTGTTTAAAAAAGAAAAACTGATTTTGTTTAAAAGAAAATCTGATTTTTATCAGATTTAGAAACTGATTTTTTTTATTTTAAACTTTAAAAAGAAAAACTGAATTTTATAAAAAGATTAAAACTGATTTTAATTAGGAAAAACTGATTTTTTAAAATGTCGGAAAAACTGATTTTTAAAATGTTAAAGACAGATTTTTTTAAAATGCAGAAAGTTAGATTTTTAAAATGTGAAAAGACGATATCTTTGAATTGAAAAATATAAAGACTTGATTTTGGAAAAATTAAAGATACGGTTTTTGAAACGAAATAAAAATATGATTTTTATATATTGAACAACGAAAGAAAAATATGATTTTTATATATTGAACTTCGAAATAAAAATATGATTTTTATATATTGAACTTCGAAATAAAAATATGATTTTTATATATTGAACTTCGAAATAAAAATATGATTTTTATATATTGAACTTCGAAATAAAAATATGATTTTTATATATTGAACTTCGAAATAAAAATATGATTTTTATATATTGAACTTCGAAATAAAAATATGATTTTTATATATTGAACTTCGAAATAAAAATATGATTTTTATATATTGAACTGCGGAATAAAAATTCGATATTTATATATTGAATAGCGTGGTGAAAATTCGATTTTTACATATGTAGTGGCTACGGGCAACAAAGATGACGAAGATGCGATAGCAATGAAGATTTCTATCAATGAAGTGCCATGGAGCTAGGATAGCTATCTGTGAGAATTTCTCACCTTTCAATTTCATTTTCTAGTTATATATATACTAGGATGCAGACGGTGCTTAGTAGCACCCGACACAATCGTCCACAGACCATGGACTTGTTTGTTTGGCTGTTTGGTAATTGATTGCGATATTGGTTTGAATGTGGTTTGTGGTGTGAAAAATCGAATCGATAAATTGGTTAGGATCAGACGTGCGCCGTTATAAGGCGAAGGAGTAAGGCTAGGTTAGACTCTTACTCCAAATTAAGTGGTTTGCATAACGAATTGATTTGATTGATGTGTGAATGGCGTGGGCCTTCACTAGACCGGGGATAAGGCTAGGCCTCGTCCCGTTTCTAGTATCGTGCCGTTATGCCGTCGAAATTTTCTAAAATAAGTTAGAAAAATAAAATATCATTTTATTTAAAGAATGAACTGGATAGAAATTCATATGTTGAAATAAAATGTTTTATCGTTAAAAATATAATTTTTAACGTGAATGCGAATAAATAAAATATTCATTTACAAACCAGACGGTTTGTTTACGTACACTGATTTGACTGACATTGATTGGGTCGATAAATTTTACACATCGCCCAACTGCACAAATAAAATATTTGTTTGATTGTTTGAAACCCTACACGGGTGTTAGGATGAAATATGCAGTTCACTCATCCTGATTGATTAAATATGTCGATCGATTGATTGACAGGCTGTTATAAGCGTTAGATATCTATATTTGATGCTTATACAGTGTAGTGCACTTTGGTTGATGGTTGATTATTTTTCAATGCTATTATATACATGTGTTGTATGAAAATCCATATAATTAACTTTATATGGTAATTGATTGGGCCTCATTCCAATTTAGAAAATGAAGAATATTATAAAATAAAAGTTCATGTGTTGACAGTACTCATTCATTGAGATTGGTCATGTGTTGAACGAAATATTTTAGTAATAAAATTTACACCTTTATCGATATAAAATAAAAGTTCATGTGTTGACAGTACTCATTCATTGAGATTGGTCATGTGTTGAACGAAATATTTTAGTAATAAAATTTACACCTTTATCGATATAAAATAAAAGTTCATGTGTTGACAGTACTCATTCATTGAGATTGGTCATGTGTTGAACGAAATATTTTAGTAATAAAATTTACACCTTTATCGATATAAAATAAAAGTTCATGTGTTGACAGTACTCATTCATTGAGATTGGTCATGTGTTGAACGAAATATTTTGATAATAACAACTATTTTGAAAAAGAAATATTTGAAATAGAATATTTGAAAATAGAAATTTATGAAGCCGTGTTGATTAGATTGACGCCATTTTGACGTGAACGATATTTATATCGATTTTAAAACGATTTCGAAATGAATTGAATTGAAAACGATTTCGAAATGAAATGAATTGAAAAACGATTTCAAATTGAAATGAATTGAAAACGATTTCGAAATGAATTGAATTGAAACGATTTCGAAATGAATTGAAAACGAATTCAAATTGAATTGAAAACGAATTGAAATGAATTCAAATTGAATTGAAATTTGAATTGAATAGAAATGAATTTTAAAACGAATTTATAAAGAAGAATTCAATTTTGATTTGAATTGAAATGGAAGTTGAAGTTGCTTTTGAAACGAATTTAAAACTATTTATATAATTCATTTTAAATAGAAATCGACGAAATATATATTATATATATTATATATATAATATAATGGCCTGAATAGAACGTGCCGCGCCGCGGCAGTTCGTGAATTTCGACCATTTATTTCAAACTGACATTGCGGGAGATCCGACCGTCGGATTCTCCTAAAACTGGAACCGTTGGGTTCGTAACGAAAAGAGCTTTCTAACGAATATTAGAAATTTGAAATCTAACGGTTGGATTTGGAGATACGTCCAAATCAAATTTGAAAAAGGTCGCTGTAAGTGCAGTTCGATGACCGTTGATGGAAATCGACTGTACAGGCCTCGATAAAATTATTAAAAATAGTAATAATTTGTGTAAAATCATAAGAAATGATTTAGAAAGAATTGGGATGAAAAACTCCATATTTGAAAAGATAAAAATCGATTTTTATCGAAATGTACTGGTTTTGAACTAGAATTAAAATTCTATTTATTTTTAGTTAAATAAATTGAATTTAAAAAGGGTTTTAAAAATAACCAGAATATCCAATGATTGCATTGGAGTGGATTTGAATCGAAATTGTCTTCGGAATATTTCGATGTTGGAATTCGTGATTATACAGGTGCTGTTATGGAAATTTGAAAGATATATATTTATATCGTTATTTCCAACACGACATTTGTTAGTCGTAGAATTCGATATTGAATATAAGCCGATATATTTTCTATTCAGAGCCTTGTATTGAATATCGAATGTGATTTGGGTTTGTCGTGAATGGTGTCTTCACTAACACTGTTCTTGAACCCAGTTGAGAAAAGATTAAATCTTTTTATTTAGATTTAATGAAGTGTACCAATTAAACAATATTTAATTGGAATTGAATTGGTATTGATTTTTGGGTTTATCGTGAACAGTGTTTTAAATAACACTTGTTCTTTAACCCGATAATTAATGGAATGTGATTTTGGGTTTATCGTGAATCGTGTTTTAAATGACACTGATTCTTTAACCCAGTCGAAGATTAAAACTAAGTGGAGTTTTAATGAATCTTTAATTAGATTGAAATGATCGAAAATGGAGTATTACCAGTTTTGCTCCAGGCGATAGTTAAATCTTTAATTAGATTTGAACGTGAAATGGTAATTGAATTTACCGATAACACTGTGGTGTTAGATGTGAAGTATTACCAGTTTTACTTCATGGTATGAATAGGTTGAGATGGGGAAATTAAAATAAATGATTACTTCGGTAAGGTCCGCTAATCCCGACTAGTTTGAATTGAGATTCAAAAATAGAATAAAGAATAAATTCAAGGAATTTAGCTTGGATAAAATTAATGGGAACCTTTCCCTATGAATGTGAAATTTAGAAACTAACTGTCGGTTAGCCAAGCAGAATGGTTTTCTGGATATTGATCTGATGTTGGTTTCGGCCTTCGGGGTTAATATTTGGGGAATTATTCTCTTGGTTAATTTACGGTTAGTGACTAATGAATTGGAATGAGGCGTATGTTGTGTTTGTGTAACACTTATTAAATATACGCGAGTTATTCGGAAAGACCGGGTTTATCCCATTCTGAATAACTGATACGACGATAAGTCGAAGATGAAGACGATGGTCGAAGACTGGAGGTCTTCACGTCGTTTGGGTAATTACTGATGATCTTGATTGGGCTGTACACCCAAGAAGATGGAAACAGTTAGTGATCGTCCAGACGTACTTGGAGATCGATGGATATGCGGGGTACTAGGTGCCTCCGGTTTCGTTCAGACCCAGAACGGACTTGTAAATGGACTGTGTGTCTGACATTGGATTTCAGTCCGTGTGATTGATCTCTATTAAATATATATCTGTTTGGCGGCGGAGAATTTATTCTCTTGCTTAACGCCCTTCTCTGAGACGTACGAGCTCAGGGGTTATATATTGATGGATATCAAACGCATGGAGTGAATTGCCTGTGTGGCATGCCTAAGTGGCAATTGATCGAGGCTTCCGTTGAAAAGCAAAGTCTTGTGGTGATGATCAAAGCAAGGCCTTTGTGGCGTAG
This sequence comes from Allium sativum, assembly GCA_030737875.1. NCBI lineage: Eukaryota > Viridiplantae > Streptophyta > Magnoliopsida > Asparagales > Amaryllidaceae > Allium > Allium sativum. Next base: position 1,393,847 of record CM060912.1, on the reverse strand, counting down.
CTTTGTGTAACGTTTACTTCGCGTGTTTCACACCCGGTATGAACCAAAAACGGGAGACGGACCTCAGGGAGGGCATGCGTTTCCTTCTAGCTAAAAAGTGGCGTCAGTGGTTTTACATGCCCTGACGAGTTTGACTTATGTGGTTGTTGCTGTTGCGAGGCGCCTCGGATTGATCGGTCGTTCTCGAACCGATGGAGTCACTTGTTGGCTCATTGACACCCCGAAGGGTAGGGAAACGCAGTGTTTAGGCATTTTAATCCACATCGGTGGACCGGCCCTGTCGCTCCAAGGGTCACTTGAGCTCTGATCCTGAGACACGGGCTAGAGCGTCTCGAATCGGTTGAGGACTATCTTTTGCCTCGGTTCATAGATGGAAATCCAATTTCCAAATACGTGACATTTGCGGTTTTATTTGTAAACCTATATATGGCGACATAGTGGCATGGGATGCTCATGCCGCCTATGATTGATACTTATGATTTGAAGTTGTTTTATACACTATGCACTTATAATAGTATCAAATGATTTGTTTTAAACGTATCAAGCATTCTTTGGCTGTTATAAGGGAAAACCCTATCCTCGGCTGCGTTTCATTGTGTGATGGGACCTGGGTCTTATAACAACTTCATTTTTCTTTATTTAGCATTGCGCTGTTTGTTTTATGCACTGGTATTCTTGGGAGGAAACCCGTTCCGTGTTATACGGCGTGGTCCCTTGATTTACCTAATGATTTAAAATAAAGATTAACTGTTTTAATTCTCACACCAGTCCCATGACTGACCTGGAGTTTATTGTTTTAACCTAAACTCTGGGTGCCCTTATTTTGACACGGGCAGCTAGTAGTTTTGGTTTTGCAGATTTATATTCACAGGATCCTGGTTTACAGCTGGAACGATATCCGGAAAGCTTTGTATCCGTATATCTCATTCTAGTTGTGTATTGTATTATTTTCCGCTGCTATGTATTTAAATGTAATTTAAATCTCTGATGTTTCTGTGTAATATTTATTCATTTATACTCTGTATATTCTTGTAATCTGATGCATTGTTGTAATATACAATGAAATGTTCTTCTGTATGCGTTCTGTTGTGGCTTGTTCTCGAACTATCCGACGCTTTCCTTTACGGGGAAGTTACGGGTTTTCACAGTTGGTATCAGAGCTTTGGTTTACAAAGCTCAGAGAACAAGACACATTAGAACCATACGAAAGAATTCATCAGATATTGGATTAGTAATATCCAATTAGAATGACTCGTTAGAGATGGGATCAGTAGTATCCTAGAACGAGTGTGAAGAGTAAAATTTTAAAATAAAAATGAAAACAATTTTTGTTTTGAAAATCTAAATCACTTATTCGTATTTGATTATTTATTCATATTGATGTGGACAATCCAGTATATATAGATTTTGCGTATACGTCTGATCCGCGTGTATTCGAAGTTTTAATATACTGGATAGATATAGAGTCACATTCTAGATATCCGGGGATGATTCTGATGATGGTGCATCATCATCAGTATTCATATTCGAATTTCGAAGGTGTGATTTTCTATATATTTCCATTAGACTGGTGTGAGAACCAAAACTAATATAGCTAGAACACATTGTTGTGAATTGGCATCAAAAACATGATTTTTGTATATGTATCAAAATTATGAATTTGAAACTCTAATTCACTAATTGATAGATGATTGTGTTGTTTGTTTATTTGTTTGCTAATTTTTAGCCATTTAGCCTAATTGAATCGAATATTGAATTATATTGAAAATTGGTTGCATCTGCTTGCATATACATGTATATCATTGAACAGGTCATAGCAAGGAGGCTAGAGCAGAGAATAAAATTTGTTTGCCCGACAAATAGGTACATGTTTACTACATGATTTACTGTTTTGTTTGGGTGATGATGATTTTATGAGCCTATTGGCTAGCCGCTTGGCTTTTTCTTTTTTCTTTTTGAGATCTGAAGGACCGGGGAAGCTATTTGAAATTCCCCGATGCTCCCGGTGCAGGGGAGGTTATGGCGAAATTTTTCAAAAATTTAGGGTGTTAGCCAAATTTTTGAAATTTTGAAAATTCTCAGAAACTGAAAGGTTGGAGAATGGAAGCCAGATCGAGCGTAGAGTTGATTAATCAAACCACTTTCGACTTTGTTCCTTTTCGGGGACGAAAAGTTTTAAGTGGGGGAGATTGTAATAACCCGCAAATTCTGGGCCAGTTTAAATTTTTTATTTTGGCAATTTTAGCGAATTTTGAATATTTAAAATAGATTATTTTAAATAATAATCGACGAGAAATTTAATTTGAATATAATTCGACATATATATTATATACGTCGTCGTTAGAATATAAATATTTATATATAATTATAAATAGAATTGAAAATGGCGCGGTAGTTCGATAATTCGATTTCAAACTTCAATTGAATGTACCGGGTGCAAAACAATCCGGATTTTAGTGAAACCAAAAATAATAGGATCTAATTGTGAATATCTTTCCAACGAATCCGAAAAATCAAGATTTCATATCGGGAATCAAAAGATATGTCCAGTTGAAAATTCTGAATAGTCGCTATGGAATTCAGGCCCTTAAAAATGGACATTTTGCAAACGACCTCGGATTTCGACGAAACCAGTTTTGTTGGGTCCGAGATGTAAAGTTATTGCTAGATTCCAAATTTCATAATATTTCGAATTAATATGTGAGTGTGGCAAAGGAAAACGCGTTTGACCAGTTTCAGTTGATTTTAATCGACTGAAAAATGGCCATTTTTCCAACGGCCTCAGAATTCGACGAAACTAGTTTTGTTAGGACCGTATCGTCAATACGAAGCTAGAAAATATTTTTCTGGAAATTTTCTAGTTAGTATGTGACCCCGGTAATTTGAAATGTGCGTTTAAAATTCAATATAGTGATTTAAATGTAAATTTAACGGAAACTGATTGTAACAGCCGAATCAGCCTACGATATATATCCCATTGTGTTCAGAATGGGGGTAATACGCTATGGACGACAGGCGGTGGGTCTTGTTTCGAGTTCGAATGAAAAAGTTACTTTTTAAAATTAAATTAAAATAAAAAATATATTATTATATATCTTCTCTTCTCCCCCTCCTTTTCATTCGTTCAGAGCCAGGAAAAAAAATAGAAAAAAAAAAATAGAAAACCGCCTCGTCGATCCCGCCCCTGCCCTAACCGCCTCCGCCAGGAACGCTGCCGCCCCACCTTTCGATCCCCTCCCTCTCGCTCCTCTCTTCTTCCCCGACCTCCTCCTTCGAACCCGTGACCCCACGGCGAAACCCCCCTTTTGAATCGAATGCCACCGCCCATCGCCAGAACCCACCGCGCCGCCCTTCCTTCTTCCCCCTCTCCTCTTCAATCCACCGCCCCGACATCAACCCCCCCCCCCTCGCAATCCACCGTCGCGACATCAACCCCCCCCCCCCCCCCATGTAAGTTTTTATTTATTTTATTTTATTAGTTTATTTTATTTTTAAATAAACAGAAAATACACTGTTTTTTTTAGGATTTTAAACTGAATTTTTTTTAAGGTTTAAAAACTGATTTTGTTTAAAAAAGAAAAACTGATTTTGTTTAAAAAAGATTAAAACTGATTTTGTTTAAAAAAGAAAAACTGATTTTGTTTAAAAGAAAATCTGATTTTTATCAGATTTAGAAACTGATTTTTTTATTTTAAACTTTAAAAAGAAAAACTGAATTTTATAAAAAGATTAAAACTGATTTTAATTAGGAAAAACTGATTTTTTAAAATGTCGAAAAAACTGATTTTTAAAATGTTAAAGACAGATTTTTAAAATGTTAAAGACAGATTTTTTAAAATGCAGAAAGTTAGATTTTTAAAATGTGAAAAGACGATATCTTTGAATTGAAAAATATAAAGACTTGATTTTGGAAAAATTAAAGATACGGTTTTTGAAACGAAATAAAAATATGATTTTTATATATTGAACAACGAAATAAAAATATGATTTTTATATATTGAACTTCGAAATAAAAATATGATTTTTATATATTGAACTTCGAAATAAAAATATGATTTTTATATATTGAACTTCGAAATAAAAATATGATTTTTATATATTGAACTTCGAAATAAAAATATGATTTTTATATATTGAACTTCGAAATAAAAATATGATTTTTATATATTGAACTTCGAAATAAAAATATGATTTTTATATATTGAACTACGGAATAAAAATTCGATTTTTATATATTGAATAGCGTAGTGAAAATTTGATTTTTACATATGTAGTGGCTACGGGCAACGAAGATGACGAAGATGCGATAGCAATGAAGATTTCTATCAATGAAGTGCCGTGGAGCTAGGATAGCTATCTGTGAGAATTTCTCACCTTTCAATTTCATTTTCTAGTTATATATATACTAGGATGCAGACGGTGCTTAGTAGCACCCGACACAATCGTCCACAGACCATGGACTTGTTTGTTTGGCTGTTTGGTAATTGATTGCGATATTGGTTTGAATGTGGTTTGTGGTGTGAAAAATCGAATCGATAAATTGGTTAGGATTAGACGTGCGCCGTTATAAGGCGAAGGAGTAAGGCTAGGTTAGACTCTTACTCCAAATTAAGTGGTTTGCATAACGAATTGATTTGATTGATGTGTGAATGGTGTGGGCCTTCACTAGACCGGGGATAAGGCTAGGCCTCGTCCCGTTTCTAGTATCGTGCCGTTATGCCGCCGAAATTTTCTAAAATAAGTTAGAAAAATAAAATATCATTTTATTTAAAGAATGAACTGGATAGAAATTCATATGTTGAAATAAAATGTTTTATCGTTAAAAATATAATTTTTAACGTGAATGCGAATAAATGAAATATTCATTTACAAACCAGACGGTTTGTTTACGTACACTGATTTGACTGACATTGATTGGGTCGATAAATTTTACACATCGCCCAACTGCACAAATAAAATATTTGTTTGATTGTTTGAAACCCTACACGGGTGTTAGGATGAAATATGCAGTTCACTCATCCTGATTGATTAAATATGTCGATCGATTGATTGACAGGCTGTTATAAGCGTTAGATATCTATATTTGATGCTTATACAGTGTAGTGCACTTTGGTTGATGGTTGATTATTTTTCAATGCTATTATATACATGTGTTGTATGAAAATCCATATAATTAACTTTATATGGTAATTGATTGGGCCTCATTCCAATTTAGAAAATGAAGAATATTATAAAATAAAAGTTCATGTGTTGACAGTACTCATTCATTGAGATTGGTCATGTGTTGAACGAAATATTTTAGTAATAAAATTTACACCTTTATCGATATAAAATAATAGTTCATGTGTTGACAGTACTCATTCATTGAGATTGGTCATGTGTTGAACGAAATATTTTAGTAATAAAATTTACACCTTTATCGATATAAAATAAAAGTTCATGTGTTGACAGTACTCATTCATTGAGATTGGTCATGTGTTGAACGAAATATTTTAGTAATAAAATTTACACCTTTATCGATATAAAATAAAAGTTCATGTGTTGACAATACTCATTCATTGAGATTGGTCATGTGTTGAACGAAATATTTTGATAATAACAACTATTTTGAAAAAGAAATATTTGGAATAGAATATTTGAAAATAGAAATTTATGAAGCCGTGTTGATTAGATTGACGCCATTTTGACGTGAACGATATTTATATCGATTTTAAAACGATTTCGAAATGAATTGAATTGAAAACGATTTCGAAATGAAATGAATTGAAAAACGATTTCAAATTGAAATGAATTGAAAACGATTTCGAAATGAATTGAATTGAAACGATTTCGAAATGAATTGAAAACGAATTCAAATTGAATTGAAAACGAATTGAAATGAATTCAAATTGAATTGAAATTTGAATTGAATAGAAATGAATTTTAAAACGAATTTATAAAGAAGAATTCAATTTTGATTTGAATTGAAATGGAAGTTGAAGTTGCTTTTGAAACGAATTTAAAACTATTTATATAATTCGTTTTAAATAGAAATCGACGAAATATATATTATATATATTATATATATAATATAATGGCCTGAATAGAACGTGCCGCGCCGCGGCAGTTCGTGAATTTCGACCATTTATTTCAAACTGACATTGCGGGAGATCCGACCGTCGGATTCTCCTAAAACCGGAACCGTTGGGTTCGTATCGAAAAGAGCTTTCTAACGAATATTAGAAATTTGAAATCTAACGGTTGGATTTGGAGATACGTCCAAATCAAATTTGAAAAAGGTCGCTGTAAGTGCAGTTCGATGACCGTTGATGGAAATCGACTGTACAGGCCTCGATAAAATTATTAAAAATATTACTAATTTGTGTAAAATCATAAGAAATGATTTAGAAAGAATTGGGATGAAAAACTCCATATTTGAAAAGATAAAAATCGATTTTTATCGAAATGTACTGGTTTTGAACTAGAATTAAAATTCTATTTATTTTTAGTTAAATAAATTGAATTTAAAAAGGTTTTAAAAATAACCAGAATATCCAATGATTGCATTGGAGTGGATTTGAATCGAAATTTTCTTCGGAATATTTCGATGTTGGAATTCGTGATTATACAGGTGCTGTTATGGAAATTTGAAAGATATATATTTATATCGTTATTTCCAACACGACATTTGTTAGTCGTAGAATTCGATATTGAATATAAGCCGATATATTTTCTATTCAGAGCATTGTATTGAATATCGAATGTGATTTGGGTTTGTCGTGAATGGTGTCTTCACTAACACTGTTCTTGAACCCAGTTGAGAAAAGATTAAATCTTTTTATTTAGATTTAATGAAGTGTACCAATTAAACAATATTTAATTGGAATTGAATTGGTATTGATTTTTGGGTTTATCGTGAACAGTGTTTTAAATAACACTTGTTCTTTAACCCGATAATTAATGGAATGTGATTTTGGGTTTATCGTGAATCGTGTTTTAAATGACACTGATTCTTTAACCCAGTCGAAGATTAAAACTAAGTGGAGTTTTAATGAATCTTTAATTAGATTGAAATGATCGAAAATGGAGTATCACCAGTTTTGCTCTAGGCGATAGTTAAATCTTTAATTAGATTTGAACGTGAAATGGTAATTGAATTTACCGATAACACTGTGGTGTTAGATGTGAAGTATTACCAGTTTTACTTCATGGTATGAATAGGTTGGGATGGGGAAATTAAAACAAATGATTACTTCGGTAAGGTCCGCTAATCCCGACTAGTTTGAATTGAGATTCAAAAATAGAATAAAGAATAAATTCAAGAAATTTAGCTTGGATAAAATTAATGGGAACCTTTCCCTATGAATGTGAAATTTAGAAACTAACTGTCGGTTAGCCAAGCAGAATGGTTTTCTGGATATTGATCTGATGTTGGTTTCGGCCTTCGGGGTTAATATTTGGGGAATTATTCTCTTGGTTAATTTACGGTTAGTGACTAATGAATTGGAATGAGGCGTATGTTGTGTTTGTGTAACACTTATTTAAATATATGCGAGTTATTCGGAAAGACCGGGTTTATCCCATTCTGAATAACTGATACGACGATAAGTCGAAGATGAAGACGATGGTCGAAGACCGGAGGTCTTCACGTCGTTTGGGTAATTACTGATGATCTTGATAGGGCTGTACACCCAAGAAGATGGAAACAGTTAGTGATCGTCCAGACGTACTTGGAGGTCGATGGATATGCGGGGTACTAGGTGCCTCCGGTTTCGTTCAGACCCAGAACGAACTTGTAAATGGACTGTGTGTCTGACATTGGATTTCAGTCCGTGTGATTGATCTCTATTAAATATATATCTGTTTGGCGGCGGAGAATTTATTCTCTTGCTTAACGCCCTTCTCTGAGACGTACGAGCTCAGGGGTTATATATTGATGGATATCAAACGCATGGAGTGAATTGCCTGTGTGGCATGCCTAAGTGGCAATTGATCGAGGCTTCTGTTGAAAAGCAAAGTCTTGTGGTGATGATCAAAGCAAGGCCTTTGTGGCGTAGCTTTGTGTAACGTTTACTTCGCGTGTTTCACACCCGGTATGAACCAAAAACGGGAGACGGACCTCAGGGAGGGCATGCGTTTCCTTCTAGCTAAAAAGTGGCGTCAGTGGTTTTACACGCCCTGACGAGTTTGACTTATGTGGTTGTTGCTGTTGCGAGGCGCCTCGGATTGATTGGTCGTTCTCGAACCGATGGAGTCACTTGTTGGCTCATTGACACCCCAAAGGGTGGGGAAACGCAGTGTTCAGGCATTTTAATCCACATCGGTGGACCGGCCCTGTCGCTCCAAGGGTCACTCGAGCTCTGATCCTGAGACACGGGCTAGAGCGTCTCGAATCGGTTGAGGACTATCTTTTGCCTCGGTTCATAGATGGAAATCCAATTTCCAAATACGTGACATTTGCGGTTTTATTTGTAAACCTATATATGGCGACATAGTGGCATGGGACGCTCATGCCGCCTATGATTGATACTTATGATTTGAAGTTGTTTTATACACTATGCACTTATAATAGTATCAAATGATTTGTTTTAAACGTATCAAGCATTCTTTGGCTGTTATAAGGGAAAACCCTATCCTCGGCTGCGTTTCATTGTGTGATGGGACCTGGGTCTTATAACAGCTTCATTTTTCTTTATTTAGCATTGCGCTGTTTGTTTTATGCACTGGTATTCTTGGGAGGAAACCCGTTCCGTGTTATACGGCGTGGTCCCTTGATTTACCTAATGATTTAAAATAAAGATTAACTGTTTTAATTCTCACACCAGTCCCATGACTGACCTGGAGTTTATTGTTTTAACCTAAACTCTGGGTGCCCTTATTTTGACACGGGCAGCTAGTAGTTTTGGTTTTGCAGATTTATATTCACAGGATCCTGGTTTACAGCTGGAACGATATCCGGAAAGCTTTGTATCCGTATATCTCATTCTAGTTGTGTATTGTATTATTTTCCGCTGCTATGTATTTAAATGTAATTTAAATCTCTGATGTTTCTGTGTAATATTTATTCATTTATACTCTGTATATTCTTGTAATCTGATGCATTGTTGTAATATACAATGAAATGTTCTTCTGTATGCGTTCTGTTGTGGCTTGTTCTCGAACTATCCGACGCTTTCCTTTACGGGGAAGTTACGGGTTTTCACAGTCGTGCCTTTTTAGTAGTATCAGGTTGCCACGTTAGGGAGTGATACACCCTACTATGGGACCAGAACTGGTATCTACGAGTTAGGGAGCTGATTGAATGTGGAGGGTAGTGGGTACAACTAGTGGAGATAGGAGCAAGCGGCACCTATGACAGCAGCTAGGAGTACATAAAACTACCATTATTATTTTTATTATTATGGTTGGTAAGAGGGATCAACTTTCAGTATGTGACTAGTGATGGTGCAGTGTAATTAGCATTGGTGCTGTGAAGGAATTATCTTATAGTGCCTAGAAGCGTAATCGATGTTATACCTTGTTCATCTTGTTCACCTTGTCGTACTTTCTTATGTTACAATTATTTCTTATATCCAGTTTATGTCCTTTTCCTTTACTTTACTAATTATATAGTTAAATTCCTTAGACTCACTAGACTTTATGTTTTACCAGTTCTGTTTTACCTATTTTCTTTCCTTTTCCCCCCAGGTTCTCAGGGTGGGACTAGTGAAGCTTGCTTTGGATCTCTTTCTCTCTACTAGAAGTGCTTGGAAGTGTTGAAAGTAATGCTCAGCTTTATCTCTTTTTCATTGTGGCTATTAGGAGTGGGATTATGGTTTTACTTTATGTACTCTGATAATAATTTTATTCAAGATGGATATTTGTGTACTTGGCTTTAGTATATGGTTTTGATGTTGTGACCAAACATGTTTTGTTTTTCCGCTGCAATGAATATGTAACAACCCTGAATTTTGGGGCCAATTTAAAATTTTATTTTAAGTAATTTTAATGAGTTTTGATATTTAAAATAATCTATTTTAAATAATAATGATCACAAATTTGATTTAAATCGAAGTTAGAATGAACAATTTAATTTAAATTATAAAAAGAGTTAGAAATAGCGCGGTAGTTTGAAAAGTCAAACTTGAACTTTGACGGACCGTACAGGACGCAAAATTTAACGGATTTTAGAGAAACCAAAAATATTAGAATTTTTTAAAAATATCTTTCCAACGAATCCGAAAAATCGAAATTTCACAGCAGGAATCAAAAGTTATGCCCAAATTAAAATTTAGAAAGGTCCCTAGGTAATTTGCATAGGTCAAAAATGCTACTTTTTGCATATAAAGGAATTTGAACTCGAAACCACTTCCATTGAGTTCAGAATGATGTTTCTACATTGAAAAACAGGAAACACTTATATATTTCGAGTTTCGGAAATTATTTGTTTTAAAATGTATTTTTAGTATTAAATATATAGCCCTTGAAAATAGTCATTTTGCAAACGACCTCCATTTTCGACGAAACCACTTTTGTTGGATCCGGAATGTCAAAATATTGTTAAGTTTAATTTTTCGTAATTTTTGGAATTAATTTGTGGCCGTGGCAAAAAGATTTCTGTTCTGTCAATTTAAAGTGAATTTTACTCGACTGAAAGATAGCCATTTTTCAAAAAGTCTCAGAATTCGACGAAATAAATTTTGTTAGGACTGTATCTTCATAAGAAAGCCAAAAATAATTTTTCTGGATTTTTCTGAGTTAAGTTGTGTCCACGGTAAAATTATTTGTACGGAAAAATTAGAAATAAAGGACTTAAATTTAAAAACTGAAAAACGGAGGCCAAGATGACAGTTTGGGCTAACGATACAGGTCCAGATGAGTCCGGAATGGGGGCTAAATGGTAGGAACGACAGTTGTTGGGCTTGAATCGGAGTTCGGACCAAAACGGACTTAAACGGGCTAATTAAATAATAATTAGATTAACCTAATAAAATAATATTATAAAATGATCGGGTTCTTCTTCCTCACGTTGTCTTTCAGCCATGAGAACCCATAGCCGCCCCTTTCTTCAAAAATTCATTCTCCGATTTCTCCCTCAATTCTCAACGAAAACCTTCGTATAAATACACGTTTCGAAGAGATTTTCGAGCTCTTTCTTCTCCGACAAGAATCACCACCTCTCATCGACCGTAGCCACCACCACAAGCCTCCAAAGCCGCGGCCTTTGCGCCCCCACCGCGCCACCCACAAGCCGCCGCACCTCCTCCAACTCCCGGTGAAGATAGCCCTCTCGTAGCTCTCCAATCTCCTGCAAACCGTTCGGTAATGTTTTTTCAGATTTTGTCATGCTTTGTAGCGTCGCTGTGTCAGTTGTTAAAGGCTGATTTTTGATTTTTCATACGAATTTGAATTTGAATCATTCCAGATCCGAAATCGCTTTGAAATCAAACACAAGACCTGGTCAAAGTTGACAATTCATTTCAGATCCGAGCTAGGTGAGAATTTATTTTTAATTTAATTTAATTTATTTAATTATTAATTCTTAGTTATTAAAAATATTTATTGATAGATCTGCTATGTCGTGATATTTTAAATATGGATCTGAATTGTTTATTCCGTATGATGTTAGATCTGCAAATCTAAATATTAGATCTGAATTTAATGATTAATTAGAATTAATTATTTGTTAATTTTATTGAATCATGCCTCGTTGATTTGTCATATGCCAATATAAACATCACCCTATTTAGTACCTTGATGTGAATTGTTAGATTTAGTCATGTTGGTTTGTTTGAATGTTGTTGTTGATTGGATGTGACATGAAATACGATGTGGTAAATGGTAAAGGCTTAATCTTTACATTGTAAATAGAAAGACTAACTTTTATATATTGAATTTTTGATTGAAATTTTTAAAGGCTGAATTAATAATTGAAATATTAAAGATGTAAATTTTCATGAAAATATTAAATGATGAAATTTTTCATGTAAATATTAAATGATGAATTATTACATCGTAATTAAAGGATGGAAAATTTACATTGTAATTTAAGAATAAATTTTACATTGTCAATGAAAGATGAAAGATGAAATTTTTATGTTAAAAATTAAAAGATAAGTTTCATTGTAAATAATAAAAGATATGATTTTTCATTGTCTATGAAAAGAATGAATTTTTGCAATGTATTATTAAAGAATGAATTTTTCAATGAATCATTAAAGAATAGATTTTTCATTAAATTATTAAGTAGGATTTACTTTGAATATAAAAGTAGGACTTATAATGTAAATATAAGGTAAAGGTCTCATGAAATTAAGATGACATTTTTATATGATTATTTTATTGTAAAGATGAACGATGAAATAAAGTTTACATTTCTATTAATGTAAATATATAGGAATTTCACCATTTGTAAAGTGAATGATATTGTATGCTAAAAACTACATTTTTCTTTGAAATTAAAAGGTGAATCTCATCGTATGTCAAAATTTACATTTTTATATGTAAATTATAAAGTGAATTTATACCGTATGTCAAAAATTACATTTTTCTTTGTAATTAAAAGGTGAATTTCATCGTATGTCAGAATTTACATTTTTATATGTAAATTATAAAGTGAATTAATGTCGTATGTTGAAAATTACATTTTTCTTTGTAATTAACAAGTGAATTTCATCGTATGTTAAAATTTACATTTTTATATGTAAATTATAAAGTGGATTAATGCCGTATGTTAAAAATTACATTTTTCTTTGTAGTTAACATGGAAATTTCATCATATGTTAAAATCTACATTTTTATATGTAAATTATATAGGGAATTACACCGTAGGATAAAATTTACATTTTTATATGTAATTAAAACATGAATTTACATTGTGTGTTAAATATTACTTTTTTGTATGTAATGTCTACAGGAAAGTACACCGTATGACAAAACTACATTTTTCTATGCAATTAAAGGATGCAATTTCATGGTATGATAGAATTTGCATTTTTCCTATATATATATGTAACATAAAATGAAAATGCACATTAGAAATAAAATTGATTTATTTCATATGTAATTTAGATGTAGAAATGTGACATTGTAATTAAAAATGATATTTTTAAAATGTGAATTAGATGTAGTGTTTGCATTGTAATTAAAAATGATATTTTTACAATGTGAATTAGATGTAGTGTTTGCATTGTAATTAAAAATTATATTTTTACAATGTGAAGTAGATGTAGTGTTTGCATTGTAATTATAAATCATGTTTTCACAATGTGAATTAGATGTAGTGTTTGCATTGTAATTAAAAATTATATTTTTACAATGTGAATTAGATGTAGTGTTTGCATTGTAATTATAAATCATGTTTTCACAATGTGAATTAAGAGTAGAGTTTGCATTGTCATTAGAAATTATATTTTTATATGTAATTTAAAAGTAGGATTTTGAATGTATCAAAATTTACATTTGTTTTACATGTAAATAAAGAATATAGGAATTTGCATAGGAATTAAACTTACGTTTTCATGTAAATAAAAAAAATGGAATTTACATTTCCAATGTAAGGAAAGAATGAATTTAGGATGCGGTAATATTATCTTCATTTTCAAATGAATTAAAATTTAGTAAGTATCGGTAATTGTGTGGAGTGTTGTTTTAATCAAACGACGTTATTACGATTCAATGATTATATATATAATCAAAATTGAACGAATAGGGCGTGGTAGTTCGCGTTTTGAAATCGTGCTTTTAAACGACAATAGAAGAAGATCCGACCGTCGGATTTTCTTGAAGCTGAAACCGTTAGGACCGTCTTGGAAAAATCTTTCCAATGATATATATTACGTTAAGATCCAACGGTTAGATTTTGAGAAATGTAAAAATCAAAATTGGTTGAATGCAGCGCCATAGTCGCCCATGGACTTAAGGCGTCGTTATATAAAAATTTAATTATTTAAATAATTAAAATAGGGATGAATCGTTAATAAAAATAATTATTAATGTGTAAGAAGGATTTTCAATATATATATATATATATATATATATATATATATATATACGAGGATTATTTGGAAAGTCCGAGTTTATCTCATTCCAAATAATTAAACGACGGTTAAAAATCCAAGATTGGAAGACAGCAATTGAAGACCGTCAAATCTCCACATCGAATGGACGATGATGACTGTTGCCTTAGAATGGCTCGCTACCATGATAAGGTAATAGTAGGAGTTGCCCAGACGTAGTGTTGATTTGTACAGATTTGGCTTTCGCTCAGACCCAGAGCATACGCTTATAAATGGATTGTGTGTCTGACATCGTACTCCATTATATATCATGTTATTAATCTTCTGTCGAATGTATGGATGTTTGGTGGCGGAGAATTTATTCTCTTGCTTAACACCCGTTCATATATTTCGGCAAAGGATTAGTAGTGTGATATGGAGTGATGATGTGGCATGCTAAGATGCATATGATCAAGGCTTTGTTGAAATGCAGGCTTTGTGGGACGATCAAAGCATAGTCTGTTTAGGCATAGCTTTGTGTTAGCGTGACTTCGCGAGCCTTACACACCGGCGGAGTCTAAAACGGGAGAAGGGAACGCAGGGAGAGCAACACGTTTCTTTCTAGCTAGAGTGGTGTCAGTAACCTACCTGCCCTGACATTTTACTTATGTGGATGATGGAATGAGGCGCCTCGGATAGGTCCTATAGGACCAGGAAACGTGTGTTCAGGAATTGCCAATCCACGAAGTTGTACGTATGGATCGACCCTGCAGGATCCAAGGGTTAACTGCGGGGAACCCTGAGACATTAGCTTGAGTGTCTCGAACCGGTAAGGAGCTCCTCCTAGACTTGACTCATGATGGAAACTCAATTTCCAATACGCCCCATTCGGTTTTGATTATATTACTAGTATGGAGGCATAGTAGTATGGGATACTCTTCTTCCTAGGATTGATACATTATGATTGAAATTGTTTTTAAAACATATACACACTAATAATAATATCAAATTCGTTTTTAACGTATCAAGCATGTTTAATCACCACAAGGTAAAACTCTATCCTCTGCTGTGCGTTGCATTGTGTGATGGGACCTGAGTCTTATGGTGATTTCATTTTTCTAAAAAGCATTGCGTTGTTTTACGATTTACTTTAAGTTATGCACGGCAATCCATTGGAATAAAACTCGTTCCGTATTAGCGGCGTGGTCCTTGGATTTGCCTTATTACTATTAGTTAAATTAGTTAAGAATTCTCGCACCAGTCCTTGTTTAGCATGCCGGGAATAGGATGCAGCATGATGGGGGGTTCTCTCTTCGCGGTTTGGTATGTATTAAATATATTGTAATTTATCTTCCGCTGTAATTTTATTTCGATGTACTCTGATATAGTTTGTACTATGATGTTATATTACCATGATGTGATAAAAGTCTACGGTTATGGTTCTGATGTGTTGTATGCCCAGAGTTAATGCATTCGAGAATTTCTAACTTTTGGGTCAGACCTGTGTGGTTTATGGTCGGTCCAAAGGTCGGGGATTTTCAGGTCATTACAGAATAAATTCAAAATTTCTAAGTACCATTTTATATATCTGTCTTGTGATATTCTGTTCTATATTCTTATAACGCTCCATGAATGTTAATGCATTCCCTTAGTGAGTGACATTAATGGATGTGTGGTGTTACATTGACTATGGTCGGAATTCGATTTAATATATTTTGGAGTATGATGCACCATGTTATATTTCTATTTCTTACCCATAAACGAGTTTTGAAAAGTCATACAGTGCAATCTTGGATTTTCAACTGATGTTGCACCTTAAGACTTCGATGTCGCACCCAACAGATGTTGGTTGCTCCGCCACGCATAAATTTGTATCCATTTTGAGTTAGTAGAACCACAACCAGTCAAAATGAAGTCCTCTCAAAGATCTATAGGACTAACAGGTTACACCCATCTGATCTTAGTTGAGTAACCAATAAATTCAATCTTAATGATTTTTGGGAACATCGAAAACTTTTTTAGATTAATTTTTCACATGTTGTTTGGTTAGTCAAAGAGGGTTTGACCATGGTCGGAATTCGATTTAATTTATTTTGTAATATGATGCACCATGTTGTATTTTTATTTCGTACCCGTAAGTGAGTTTTCAAAAGTCATACAGTGCGATCTTGGATTTTCAAACCGATGTTGCTCCTCAAGACTTCGATGTTCCACCCAACAAACATGGGTTGTTCCGCCATGCATAATTTTGTATCCATTTTGAGATAGTAGAACCATAACCCGTCAAAATGAAGCTCTCTCATAGATCTATAAGACTAATAGGTTACACCCATCTCATCTTAGTCCAGTAATCAAGTAATTCAATCTTAATGACATTTGGGAACATCAAAAACTTTTTTAGCTCAATTTTTTATTTTTCACATGTTGTATTGTTGGTTAAAGGGGGTTTGACCATGGTCGGAATTCCATATACTATATTTTGGAATATGTTACACTATGTTATATTTCTATTTCAAACCGATAAACGAGTTTTAAAAATTAATACAACGAAATCTTGGATTTTCAAACTGATGTTGAACCTCAAGACTTCGATGTTGCACCCAACAAACGTGGGTTGTTCCGCCACGCATAAATTTGTACCAAAACCAGTCAAAACGAAGCTCTCTCATAGATCTATAGAACTAACAGCTTCCACCATCTCATCTTAGTTCAGTAACCATGAAATTCAGTCTCAATGACTTTTGGGAACATCGAAAGCTTTTTTAGCTCAATTTTCCACATTTTGTTTTGTTGGAAAAAGGGGGTTTGACCGTGGTTGGAATTTTATTTACTATATTTTGGAATAAGATGCACCATGCTATATTTCAATTTCATACCCACAAACGAGTTTTCAAAAATCATACAGTGCGATCTTGAATTTTCAAACTGATGTTGCACCTTAAGACTTTAAAGTTGCACAAAATAGAAGTGGCGCCACACATAAATTTGTATCCATTTTGAATTACTAGAACCATAACCAATCAAAACAAAGATCTCTCATAGATTTATAGGACTAATAGGTTCCACCCATCTCATATTAGTTCAGTAACCAAGAAATTCAATCTTAATGAATTTTGGGAACATCGAAAGCTTTTTAGCTTAATATTTCATATGTTGTTTTATTGGTCACAGGAGGTTTGACCATGGTTGGAATTCGATTTACTATATTTTGGAATATGATGCACCATGTTATATTTCTATTTCATACCCTTAAACGAGTTTTCAATTCATACAGTGCAATCTTGGATTTTCAAACTGATATTGCACCTCAAGACTTCAATGTTGCAGCCAACTGACGTGGGTTGTTCCGCCACACATAAATTTATATCCATTTTGAGTTAGTAGAACTACAACCAGTCAAAATGAAGATCTCCCATAGATCTATAGGATTAATAGGTTTCACCCATCTCATCTTAGTTCAGTAACTAAGAAATTCAATCTTAATGACCTTTGGGAACATCAAAAGCTTTTTTAGCTTAATTTTTCACATGTTGTTTGGTTGGTCAAATGGGGTTTAACCATGGTGGGAATTCGAGTTAATATATTTTAAATTATGATGCACCATGTTATATTTCTATTTCATACCCATAAACGAGTTTTCAGAAGTCATACAGTGCAACCTTAGATTTTCATACTAATACTGCACCTCTAGACTTCGATGTTGCACCCAATAGACGTGGGTTGTTCCGTTACGCATAAATTTGTATCCATTTTGAATCAGTAGAACCACAACCAGTCAAAATGAAGCTCTTCATAGATCTATAGGACTAACAGGTTACACCCATCCCATCTTAGTTTAATAACCAAGAAATTCAATCTTTATGACATTTGGGAACATCTAAAGCTTTTTTAGCTCAATTTTAATTTTTTCACATGTTGTTTTGTTGGTCAAAGGGGGCTTGACCCTGGTTGGAATTCGATTTAATATATTTTGGAATATGATGCACTATGTTGTATTTCTATTTGTTACCCGTAAATGAGTTTTCAAAAGTCATACAGTGCAACCTTGGATTTTCAAACTGATGTTGCACCTGAAGACTTCGATGTTGCACCCAACAGACGTGGGTTGTTCCGCCACGCATAAATTTGTATCCATTTTGGGTTACTGGAACCTTAACCAGCCAAACCAAAACTCTCTCATAGATTTATAGGACTGACGAGTTCCACCCATCTCATCTTAGTTCAATAACCAAGAAATTCAATCTTGATGATTTTTGGGAACATCGAAAGCTTTTTTAGCTTAATTTTTCACATGTTGTTTTGTTGGTCAAAGGGGGTTTGACCATTGTCGAAATTCAATTTAATACATTTTGGAATATGATGCACCGTATTATATTTCTATTTCATACCCATAAACCATTTTCAAAAGTCATACATTACAATCTTGGATTTTCAAACTAATGTTGCCCCTCAAGATTTCGATGTTGCACCCAACAGACGTGGGTTGTTCTTCCATGCATAATTTTTTTTCCATTTTGAGTTACTAGAGCCATAACCAGTCAAAACAAAGCACTCTCCTAGGTTTACAGGGCAAACAAGCTCCACCCATCTCATTTAGTTAAGTAACCAAGAAATTCAATCTTAATGATTTTTGGGATCATCGAAAGCTATTTTAGATTAATTTTTCACATGTTTTGTTGGTCAAAAGGCGTTTGACCATGGTCGTAATTCGATTTAATATATTTTGGAATATGATGCTCCATGTTATATTTCTATTTCATACCCATAAACGAGTTTTCAAAAGTCATACAGTGCAATCTTTGATTTTCAAATTGATGTAGCACCTCAAGACTTCGATGTTACACCCAACAGACGTGGGTTGTTCCGCCACACATAAATTTGTATCCACTTTGAGTTAGTAGAACCATAACCAATCAAAATGAAGCTCTCTCATAGATCTATAGGACTAACACGTTACACCCATCTCATCTTAGTTCAGTAACCAAGAATTTCAATCTTAATGAAATTTGGGAACATCGAAAGCTTTTTGGCTCAATTTTTAATTTTTCACTTGTTGTTTTGTTGGTCAAAGGGGGTTTGACCATCGTCGGAATTCGATTTAATATATTTTAGAATATGACGCACCTTGATATATTTCTATTTCATACCTATAAACGAATTTTCAAAAGTCATACAGTGCAATCTTGGATTTTCGAACTGATGTTGCCCCTCAAGACTTGGATGTTTCACCCAGCAGGCATGGGTTGCTTCGCTATGCAAAAATTTGTATGCATTTTGAATTACAAAAACTATAACGTATCAAAATAAATCTCTCTCATAGATTTATAGGACTAATAGGTTCCACATATCTCATCTTAGTTCAGTAACCAAGAAATTCAATGTTAATGACATTTGGGAACATCGAAAGCTTTTTTAGCTCAATTTTTCACATGTTGTTTTGTTGCATAAGGGGTTTGACCATGGTCGGAATTCTATTTACTACGTTTTAGAATATAATGCACTATGTTATATTTCTATTTCAAACCCATAAACGAGTTTTCAAAAATCATACAGTGCAATCTTGGATTTTCAAACTGACGTTGCACTTCAAGACTTCGATGTTGCACCCAATAGACGTGGTCCACCATTTATAAATTTGTATCCATTTTGAGTTACTAGAACCATAACCAATCAAAACAAAGCTCTCTCATAGATCTATAGGACTAACAGGTTCCACCCGTCTCATCTTT
The DNA here is from genome assembly GCA_030737875.1 of Allium sativum. NCBI lineage: Eukaryota > Viridiplantae > Streptophyta > Magnoliopsida > Asparagales > Amaryllidaceae > Allium > Allium sativum. The sequence continues at coordinate 1,374,163 of CM060912.1, read as the reverse complement.
GTTCAGTAACCAAGAAATTCAATCTTAATGACTTTTGGGAACATCGAAAGCTTTTATAGCTCACTTTTTCACATGTTATTTTGTTGGTCAAAGTGGGTTTGACCATGGTCGGAATTCGATTTAATATATTTTGGAGTATGATGCACCATGTTATATTTCTATTTCATACCCATAAATGAGTTTTCAGAAGTCATACAGTGCAATCTTGGATTTTCAAACTGATGCTGCACCTCAAGACTTCGATGTTGCACCCAACAGACGTGGGTTGTTCCATCACGCATAAATTTGAATCCATTTTGAGTTAGTAGAACCATAACCAGTCAAAATGAAGCTCTCTCATAGATCTATAGGACTAACAGGTTACCCCCATCTCATCTTAGTTTAGTAACCAGGAAATTCAATCTTAATTATTTTTGGGAATATCGAAAAAAAATTAGCTTAATTTTTCACATGTTGTTTTGTTAGTCAAAGGGGGTTTAACCATGGACGGAATTCGATTTAATATGTTTTGGAATATGATGCACCATGTTATATTTATATTTAGTACCCATAAACGAGTTTTCAAAAGTCATACAGTGCAATCTTGGATTTTCAAGCTGATGTTGCGCCTTAGGACTTCGTTGTTGCACCCAATAGACGTGGTTTGTTCCACCACGCATAAATTTGTATCCATTTCGAGTTAGTAGAACCGTAACCAGTGAAAATGAAGCTCTCTCATAGATCTATAGGACTAACAGGTTCCACCCATCTCATCTTAGTTCAGTAACAGAGAAATTAAATCTTAATGATTTTTGAGAACATCGAAAGCTTTTTTAGCTTAATTTTTCACCTTTTGTTTTGTTGGTCAAAGGTGGTTGACCATGGTCGGAATTCGATTTAATATATTTTGGAATATGATGCACCATGTTATATTTCTATTTCAAACCCATAAACAAGTTTTCAAAAGTCATACAGTGCAATCTTGGATTTTCAAACTGATATTGCACCTCAAGACTTCGATGTTTCACCCAATAGACATGGGTTGTTCCGCCATGAATAAATTTGTATCCATTTTGAGTTAGTAGAACCGTAACCAGTCAAAATGAAGCTCTCTCATAGATCTATAGGACTAACAAGTTACACCCATCTCAAAGTTCAGTAACCAAGAAATTCAATCTTAATAACATTTGGGAACGTCAAAAGCTTTTTTAGCTCAATTTTTTTATTTTTCACATGTTGTTTTGTTAGTCAAAGGGGGTTTGACCAAGGTCGGAATTCTATCTACTATATTTTAGAATATGACTGTAACACCCAAAATTTTAATATTAAAAATTAGCTAATTAAAGGGTATTTAATTTTAAAAGTGGGAATTAAGCAATACGCGTTGTGCCATTGCACTCGTCTCGGAATTCTGCTTGAGATAGAGTCCGAGTTTGCGTAAATTGGACTCCATATGAAGAAGTTATGGAGTTCAGAAGATTTCAACTTTAAACCGAATTAAATTAATATAATAATTAAAAATCAGAAACCAGTTCGAATTTCAAAATTCAGTCAGAGCTGGCTGAGCGGGAACATTCCTTGCTCAGGGGTATCGACCCCCCAATGGGGAGTCGACATAGGTGTCACCCCCCGATAGGGGAGTCGACATAGGTGTCGACCCCCCTGTAGGGGTCGATCCCTGTGTGTAGATCAGGATGATGGCGATTTTTTGAGTCATTAGGGCATATGTTGTGATTTCTGGTTAGCTCTCTTTGATCGGAGTGGCACTGATTACTCCTAGGATGATCTAACGGCTCATATTAATCTGGACTTCTATATAATCACCTCAACCCTCAACCATAAACCTCATAATCTCATTCTATTAAGCCGTCATGCCATCCATCTCCAAAATAGCATAGCCTCCATCTTCTCCAAACTAGAAATCAAGTTAGAAAGCTCCAAACCAAATCCAAACTAGAGAATCAAACGTCTACATCAAAGGATTAGCTTTACAAATTCAGAAATCAGATCCCAGAATACGAGATCCTTTCTTTTCTATAACTTCATGTTATTTTCAGATTTAAATAACTAATTGTAATCTTGGCACGTAATAAAATGAATCTAAGTCCATGCTTGATAAGACAATCTTTTCAGATTTATCCCTATCTTTTTGGCAAATCCATGATTTTACATGCCTAAGAAGTCATTATATCGATTCAATCATGACTATCTTTGTTGTACATCAGGCATATAACCCTTTTTGGCTTATGATGTTATTCTTATGCCTGCGATAATGATTGTATTAGTTTATTCAAAATCTATCTTTGTTGGATCTAAATTTCTTGTATTGGGTCTGTTGTTATAAGCCTATTTTATGCTTATTCTTATTTTATGCTCCTTCTCTCTCTTCCCCTACTTCTTTTTTCTTTTATGAACCTGGGTTACCTTCGAACCTAGGCTAAAATCGCGAAATACGAACAATTGGAATACAGGGAATATTTAGGCATAACCTATTTAGGTAAATATTGGGCGTAATGTATTTGATGAAATAATTGGGCATAACATAATTGGTGAAATTGTGGGGCATAACTTGTAAATGATATTGGGGCACCATAGTTATTATTATTATAACTACAAGTTTGGTTTACATGGCAAACTGGAATATTAAATCTAGATTGGGCATAACTATTGGTTGGGACACCAAACACACACACACACACACACACATACACACACACAAACACACACACATATATATATTCTGACTTTGGGCATGAATATTATTGCAAATTTGGGAAGATTGGGTGTAAGCTATTTTGAGTAATAACTTGCAATTGGCTTTGTTGGGAAAAACTTGAGAACTGGAACATGATTAGTTTTGTAAATTTGGGATAATTGCATATAAAAATCTAGACTTGGACATGTATGGTAAATAGGTAAATTTGTTAAAAAATGAATATGCCTAACCCGAGGTTAGATTGAGTTGCAGTGTAAGACTGCCCGGAACCACCCGGCACATCCAACGATCGTAAAAATATAGATCTAATGTGAGACGTTAGCGCATTTAGCCCAAAAACTCAAGGTTAGAATGAGTTTGCGGTAGAAGTCTACCCGGAATCGCCCGGCACATCCAGCAACCGCAAACAGCAGTTCTAATGTGAGAGGTTAGGGCATTAATAAATTAATTAATGCCAATAAACAGACATACTAAGAATAGTAATGTTAAGTAACATCTGAATAGGTTACACTTTACCGTTATAACATGTTAATTAGACAAGAAGGTGGGGTTAAGTAAATTTAGAACACTTAACCGTTATAACATGTTAATTAGACAAATGAGTAGGGTTAAGTCAATAAGAAACACTTAACCAATATAACATGATGAACGAGTGGGGCTAAGTTAATAAGAAATACTTAACCCATATAACATAAGGAACGAGTGGGGTTAAGTTAATGGAAAACACTTAACCAAAGCAACATGATGTGTGGTAGGGTTAAGTTAACACAAGAGGGCAATAATTAACCAATATAACATGATGTGGTGGGGTTAAGTAGCATAAGAAGGCAACACTTAACCAATGTAACATGACAAGTAGGTGGGTTAAGTTAACCTAAGTAAGATGACAACTTAACCAATATTACAAAGTGGATAGGGTTAAGGCAAACTTAACCAATAACACATAGGGACTTGATAAGGGGAAATGTTAAGTAAATCTTGGGTAAGTGGGCAATATTAGTATATATAGGTCCACAAACTTAACCGTTATATAAACATGCGAGAATCAGTAGGAAGGTTAAGTAACTTATGAATAGGCAACACTTAACCAGTACAACATGTTAATTAAGAAAATGGGTGGGGTTAAGTTAAATTTAGAATACTTAACCGTTATAACATGTTGATTAGGAAACCCTAGTAACGGGGACCCATGTCAGTAGTAACCCACATAGATGTATCACGGTACCCTGAAATAGGCAGGGTGGGGCACGATTACTGGGCTGATTATAAGCTGTCAAGATAGTGACGGGTGGTGCAGCAGTGTAGGTCTCGACGGAGTACGGGCGTGCACGTTCTCCGGAGCGGGAAAAGCAGGCACTGGGCATCAGTGGTATACATTGTCTATCTTGAATCTTGTCGGGTTGCCATCATGGGAATTGATACACCCCATGATTGGTCCAGCACAGGTATCTACATACAAGCGGGGCCGAATAACACAAGTAATGAATACATATGAGTTAGGGAGTGTAACACCCCGTAATTCTGTAACACTAGGATTCACAAATCAGGGCAGAATTAAAAGTTAAAATCAAAATCAAGGGAAACAGGCAGCGCCATTGCGTTCGTCTCAGAATTCTGCATTAAAACGAGTCCGAGTTTGCGTAAATAGGAGTCCGTATGAGGAAGATATGGCCTCCGGAAGATTCCGCGAAGTTCAGACTTCAAAACTGGTCGAGTTCGAAATTCAAAAACAGACCCAGATTGGGCAGGGCGGGAATTTTCCTGCCCAAGGCACCTAGGTCGACTGGGTAGTCGACCTGGGGCACCCAGGTCGACTGGGTAATCGACCTGGGTCACCCAGGTCGACTGGGTAGTCGACCTGGGGGTCGACCCCCCTGCTTTTTCCTGTTTTCTGCATCTGGTTCGTTCTTCTGTATTCGGACGCCATCCTGACCAGATTCGTTGACTTCTACACTATATAAACAGCCCTAGACTCCTTCTCTATTCACAATTCTTCTCTACCCTTATGCTACAAAGATTCTTAGTGAACATGGCTTCCTCTCCTCCTCTTAAATTAAATAATAAATAAATTAATATATATAAAATAAATCAAGACGAGGAGTTGCCGCTCAAAGACTTTCAAAGAGGAGATTCAAGCTAGAATTCAAGTGAAGATTCGAACGACTGCAACGACTGTTTTTCTATGAATCATAGCAACACCATCTTTCTATTCTAATCTAATCTCTGTAAGTCGGTTACTTTTTAGATTTGAACGTTTCTCTCTGTTCGTGACATGAATTAAAGGAATAAAAGAATATGCGAAATCCTTCTATTCGAATCTGTGCCTACATCTTTGGACTTAATTAAGAACTGTTATGATTCAATGACCGATTAGACTGTGACTATGAATTTATGGACCTTAGAACCATATGCCTCTTTGACTATGAACATTTCCTATGACTATGAACATTGCCTATGATTATGGACATTGCCTATGACTATGATGGTGACTATGAGAATTATTTCCATGACTATGAACACAAGCCTATACCTTTGATTAGGAAGCAAAACTATTGTCTATGACATAAATAGGACAACTGTGATTAAGCACCTATGGTTCATGACTAGGAAAGTGTTTAAGTTTTGTGACTGTGAAATTGGGCCTTAACCCGATTATCTATCATGTCTGTTCTTTGTTTTCTTTGGTTTTAGACCTTGGGAATTTACCTATTAAGTTAGGTCTACCTATGTTCTTGAACCTACGCCTTTATTCTGTATATTCTTGGTTTTAGACCTTGGGAATTTACCTATTAAGTTAGGTCTACCCATGTTCTTGAACCGACGTCGTTATTCAACCCTTTTTATGCCAGTTAGTATGTCTATCTTTTGCATAGCATCTTTGGTCCATTCCCTATTTTCTACGAATCTAGCTTTATTTATAATCTAGAATGAATCACGATCAAACAAACGGTGGGAATGCGGTTTGGGCAAAATAGGAAATTTACTAAAAATGTAGTTTAACTTGGAAATTGGCATAAATTGGGAACATGTATTATGGCATGTTCATAGAAATGCAAATTGGATAAATTTGACATGAATTATAAGATGTGCAATTTGAATCTAGTATTGACGTGTAAATCTAGCATTTACATGAATAGTGAACTAGAGTAATAAGTCTAGTTTGACATGAATTAGAATGTTGAATCGGAATTGGATTAGCTAATTTGGCATAGTAAGTATATTGGCATAAATTTGAAATTGGCCATAATTGGGAGTAATTGGCAGGTTTAGCAAAATCATGGTTAATGACACTTAATTTGGTATAGTTTACATACCAAAAAGCATAAACATGGTTTAGAGGGAGAAATGGGCCATAAGGATGAATGTTGATAATTTACAATAAAAGAGGGATTAGGAAATAAGTAAATTAGGAATAATTTACTTATGGAATTTGTTCTAAATGAGAAATGTAAACTTAGACAAATTAAAGGTTTGTTAAACGACATCTCTTTTAATAATACATAAGAAAGTTCTAGGGTGACAGAGAGGATAGTGTCTAGGCTTAGGTTTGGAAAATACAAGTTTCCTGCTCTCCCTGGCTATCCCTAACTGATCCGACGAATGGGATGGTTACTTTCAAAACTTGATTTGAAAATTAGTCATAACCCTTGAACTAGAAAACACGAATAGGCCTAACATGAGGTTAGACTGAGTTGCGATGTAAATCTGCCTGGAACCAACCGGCACATCCAGTAATCACAACAATATATGTCTAATGTGAGTGGTCATGGCTTTAATCTATTTAATTAAAGCTAGAACAAGAATGGTAGGGGTAAGTTCACTAAGACACTTAACCAATTCAACATGATAACCATACTGGTGGGTAGGGTTAGGGCCATACAGTTAAGCTAGAATGGGAGGGTTAAGTCCATAGGAACACTTAACCAATTTAACACAGTTAAGCAAGGATGGGAGGGCTAAGTCCATAGGGACACTTAACCAAACTTATGGTAACAAGACCAAATTTGTAGGGGTTAAGTAACTAAGAAAACACTTAGCCAAATTAACATGTTAACTAGTCTAGAAAGTGGGGTTAAGTTAAGTTAATACACTTAGCCAAATTAACATGCTAACTAGACTAGAGGTTGGGGTTAAGTAAGATTTAATACACTTAGCCAATTTGATATGTTAGCTGGGCTAGACCGTAGGGTTAAGTAAACTTGAACACTTAACCATCAGATTGTGATAAAAGAATAGGGTTAAGTCTAAAACATGAAGGGATAATACTTAACCGTTAATAACATGTTAGTTAAAATAGACGGGCAAGGTTAAGTTAAAAAGGAACACTTAACCAACACAGGGTGAATGGGTAGGGTTAAGTAATAAATACTTAACCAATATAACTTGATTTGTGGTAGGGTTAAGTCAACATGAGTTACTAATAATCAGTTTAACAGGGTAAATGAGGAGGGTTAAGTTAGCTTGAATTGACTATGACACTTAACCAATCCAAATTGACGGGAAAGAGAACTAAGTAAACCTTAGTTAAGAAAACAACGATTCTGGAAACTAAGTGGTAAACCTTAGTTGACAAAACTAAGTAGTAATTCTTAGTATAACACGGGAAGGAGCGAACGTCTGTCTGATTAAAAAGAAGGCTCCAACGAATTGGGTTACGAAGCCCGAGGCTTCGAGGGGACGTGAGGGTACTCTTGGTATCCCTCTGTGAGGCTGCAGATGATCCGCCTGGGCCCACAGAGGTTAAGGTCTGCGTAGAAGAACCAGGGGTATGCCTTGGTTGCAATACATGGCAACCTAAAGAATAGGATGGACCGGCGTGATTCAGCGAGAAAACGGTAGCCCTGTGATAGCGACTCGTCGTCTACCATCCATCTTCAGTCAATCGAGATACGTGAAGCGGAAAGGCGGAGAACTCCAAAAGACCATATACTTGCTATCTAGTTATGGGTGAGGATGGCCATAGGATAGGGGGGCACCGGGGGCCGGCGTATAGTTCTCAATTTTCAAGGTGTGCCTTTCAATAGTTGAGGGAGGGGCCAAGTGGGACCATAGCCACTGGAATAAAAACAGACCTTAGCATCTGCATCGGTAGATATCTGAAAGCTCCCGACCGAGTTCTGCATTCCTTGATTTGCCCTGTCACAGGACTCTGACCGCACATTACAGGACATGTGCATCTAGACAAGCGATAACGATTCGGGATACATGCGTGGGGAAGTATAGGAACATATACCACTCTAGGTAGTGTGTCCTTGACTTGGGGGCATCTTTCGACAGGTAGCACAATCCGTAGTTGGACTAGGTGGCATAAAACCTGAATCCGAGAAGCGTTCAGTAGATAGCGTAAACTCTAGTTAAATCTAGAAAGCACTTGATAGAAAACCCTAGATTTGATCTAGGAAATAAATAATGAATGTATGCCGGAAGGCGATGGAAAATACATGGATTGGGATCATGTTATCGTTACTAGTTGGGACACTAGATAGGCGGTGCAGAGATATAGAAACCAGTACAACAAGGAAATAGCGAAGCGGCGAAAATATTAGAGCATATCCAGTTTACCTTATCTTAGCATATTTATCTTGTCTAATCTTGTTAACCCTATCGTCATGGTTTAATCTTGTATTCAGTTAATTCATGTTGTTTTGTTTCTCCATGTTCACATGCAAGAAGTTACTGAACTTACTCAGGCTTTATGTCTGACTCTGTTTTTCTTTCGTCTTCTTTTCTTCCGTTTCCCCCTCAGGTAGTAGAGGAGGGAATAGTATAGCTCAGGTTAAGTTGGACTGTCACTCTTTCCCAGCTTGAAGATTTGTCGAAGTTTTGCTTGGATTCTCTTTCTAGATGCTATGGCTGGCTCTTGCTAAAATTGGGGAATATAAATGTTGTTTTATGCTTCTTTATTTTGTAAGACGGATGATACTCTGATATTGCAAAGGAATCATTGTACAAACTATTTTATCAATAAAGCAAAATTTTATTTTCCGCTGTTCATTTTCTGTCTGCCTTGTAATTTATCTGCATCTTTTACCCTAAATGCTCCACAGAACTTAGTGCATTCCCTTTTTGAGTGACACTAACGGATGTGGGGTGTTACACGTGGTATCAGAGCTGAAGGTTACCAGATCAGACAAAGGATTTGAAAAATTATTTTCAAAATTGTTTTTAAAGAAGCATTTTCAAGAGAAAAGATTTGTTTTAAAGACATATTCCCCAAAGCCATACGCACTATCATCTCTTCCTCTGTTTAAATTCTTGTCTCCTTCTTTCTTGAGTCTCTAGCGCTCCTGGCTTTCTGGGAGGTAACCTCATTGAAGGGCAAAGTAGTTCCCGGCTTCCTTCCATATTCATAGTTGTTTCATTTACGGGCAGTTTTCTTTCGAAGCTTATAGGGTTTTACGGACGATGGAGGCAGTTTTCGAGAGATTTGTTAACATGACTACACATGGAAGGGGATGAGGAGTTTGGCTAAGGAGCATAACCCTAGGATGAGGAATTCATGGATGTAGACTTAGCACACGAAGGAGGAAGTATCTTTACTAGGGTATGATAGGGCATATACTGAAGGACAAGGGCAAGAACGAGGACGAGATTTTCAGAAGGACAAGTACATGCTTTCGCCACCAAGTGTAGCTAGGTGAAAGGTAGTCCGGTTGGAAGAGTCTAGTTTTCTGTTCGTACTATTTCCTTAGGTTCTAGAGCATCTCATTTGTTCATATCCACTTCCATAGTTGGGTCTCTGCACTATAGTACTTGTATAGTAGAAAGATCCCACTAGAGTCTCAAATCCAATTGGTGGTCCGACTAGTTTATTTTTAGTTAGTAGGGATTTGAGAATAGCTATCGAGTTTGCTTATATCATCTCACGTAGATCGCCTAAATTCGGAGGAGATATTCCTTGGGTGCTTGTCTGATATTGGTTTATGCCTTTGGGGCTTGTACTTGAGGAATGTCGAGTTCGACTAGGATGGTTCGTGTGAGAGATGAATAGTTGTGGCAGGTACTCTAAAAAGCACGTAGTGACCTTTCGACTCTTATAGTTATGGCATGGCGGATAAGAGGGAAACCTATAATCATCTTAGTACATATACTTGGTACCGTAATTGACATCTGTTTATTTTGGAAATGGAGATCCGGAACTTCACAATCGTGAAGTTAAATTAGTTAAGATACAGTGGAGTAAAGCTCAAGAAGGCTAGATACTAGCATCATACCCTTTTCCTTGAGGGTGCATCCTTGATTTCTTTGTTTTAGGAGCTTTACGCATAATTGTTTCGCTCTTTCCAAAGTATATCACCTAGGTCGTATCTACGATCCTTAGGTATAAGCCAATGGATGTAAACATGTATTTGAAACATGTTATGGTTGATGATTACAAGTGGTTGCTAATGGTTGCTTGTGAATGCATATGCATACGTATTAGGCACTAGATCAGTTCAGACGCTTTCATATTGCATTTACAAGTATGTATTTATTGAACTTGATATGTTATCATATGGGTGTTGCATATGGATGAATGGCCGTGCACGCATATAGTATTTACATAACTAGGGATGCTTGCATACATGGTTGGACGCATGGCACTGACATGACTCGCATTAAGGGGGTCGACTGAATCAGTAGACCGCCTGATTTTACAGTAGAAAAAGACATATACACACACTATGCATATGAACATGAAAGCATTAGAAATCTTTTAAGGACAATGGATGCCTCTGAGTGAATGGTTGAGTAGATGGGTGATTGGATGGTAGGATACATTCTTCCTAACTTGAAGATTTCGGGGACGAAATCCTTTTAAGTGGGAGAGAATGTAACACCCCGTAATTCTGTAACACTAGGATTCACAAATCAGGGCAGAATTAAAAGTTAAATTCAAAATCAAGGGAAACGGGCTGCGCCATTGCGTTTGTCTCGGAATTCTGCATGAAAACGAGTCCGAGTTTGCGTAAATCGGAGTCCATATAAGGAGGATATGGCCTCTGGAAGATTCCGCGAAGTTCAGACTTCAAAACTGGTCGAGTTCGAAATTCAAAAACAGAAACAGATTGGGCAGGGCGGGGATTTTCCTACCCAAGGCACCCAGGTCGACTGGGTAGTCGACCTGGGGCACCCAGGTCGACTGGGTAGTCTACCTGGGGCACCCAGGTCGACTGGGTAGTCGACCTGGGGGTCGACCCCCCTTCTTTTTCCTGTTTTCTGCATCTGGTTCGTTCTTCTGTATTCGGACGCCATCCTGACCAGATTCGTTGACTTCTACACATATAAACAGCCCTAAACTCCTTCTCTATTCACAATTCTTCTCTACCCTTATGCTGCAAAGTTCTTAGTGAACATGGCTTCCTCTCCTCCTCTTAAATTAAATAATAAATAAAATAATATATATAAAATAAATCAAGACGAGGAGGTGCTGCTCAAAGAATTTCAATGAGGAGATTCAAGCTAGAATTCAAGTGAAGATTCGTAAGACTGCAACGACAATTTTTCCATGAATCATAGCAACGCCATATTTCTATTCTAATCTAATCTCTGTAAGTCGGTTACTTTTTAGATTTGAACGTTTCTCTCTGTTCGTGACATGAATTAAAGGAATAAAAGAATATGCCAAATCTTTCTATTCGAATCTATGCCTACATCTTTGGACTTAATTAAGAACTGTTATGATTCGATGACCGATAAGACTGTGACTATGAAACTATGGACCTTAGAACCATATGCCTCTTTGACTATGAACATTTCCTATGACTATGAACATCACCTATGACTATGAACATTGCCTATGACTATGGACATTGCCTATGACTGTGACGGTGACTATGAGAATTATTTCCATGACTATGAACACAAGCCTATACCTTTGATTAGGAAGCAAAAATGTTGTCTATGACATAAATGGGACAACTGTGATTAAGCGCCTATTGTTCATGACTAGGAAAGTGTTTAAGTTTTGTGACTGTGAAATTGGGCCTGAACCCGATTATCTATCCTGTCTATTCTTTGTTTTCTTTGGTTTTAGACCATGGGAATTTACCTATTAAGTTAGGTCTACCCATGTTGTTGAACCTACGCCTTTATTCTGTCTATTCTTGGTTTTAGACCTTGGGAATTTGCCTATTAAGTTAGGTCTACCCACATTCTTGAACCGACGTCGTTATTCAACCCTTTTTATGCCAGTTAGTATGTCTATCTTTTGCATAGCATCTTTGGTTCATTCCCTATTTTCTACGAACCTAGCTTTATTTAAAATCTAGAATGAATCACGATTATACGAACGGTGGGAATGCGGTTTGGGAAAAATAGGGAATTTACTAAAAATGCAGTTTAACTTGAAAATTGGCATAAATTGGGAACATGTATTATGGCATGTTCATAGAAATTCAAATTGGATAAATTTGACATGAATTATAAGATGTGTAATTTGAATCTAGTATTAACGTGTAAATCTAGCATTTACATGAATAGTGAACTAGAGTAATAAGTCTAGTTTGACATGAATTAGAATGTTGAATCGGAATTGGATTAGCTAATTTGGCACAGTAAGTATATTGGCATAAATTTGAAATTGGCCATAATTGGGAGTAATTGGCAGGTTTAGCAAAATCATGGTTAATGACACTTAATTTGGTATAGTTTACATACCAAAAAGCATAAACATGGTTTAGAGGGAGGAATGGGCCATAAGGATGAATGTTGACAATTTACATTAAAAGAGGAATTAGGAAATAAGTAAATTAGGAATAATTTACTTATGGAATTTGTTCTAAATGAGAAATGTAAACTTAGACAAATTAAAGGTTTGTTAAATGACATCTCTTTTAATAATACACCAGAAAGTTCTAGGGTGATAGAGAGGATAGTGTCTAGGCTTGGATTTGGAAAATACAAGTTTACTGCTCTCCCTGGCTATCCCTAACTGATCCGACGAACGGGATGGTTACTTTCAAAACCTGATTTGAAAATTAGTCAAGACCCTTGAACTAGAAAACACGAATAGGCCTAACCCGATATTAGACTGAGTTCCGATGTAAATCTGCCCGGAACCAACCTACACATCCAGTAATCGCAACAATATCTGTCTAATGTGAGTGGTCGTGGCTTTAATCTATTTAATTAAAGCTAGAACAAGAATGGTAGGGTTAAGATCACTAAGACACTTAACCAATTCAACATGATAACCATACTAGTGGGTGGGGTTTGGGCCATACAGTTAAGCTAGAATGGGAGGGTTAAGTCCATAGGAACACTTAACCAATTTAACACAGTTAAGCTAGGATGGGAGGGCTAAGTCCATAGGGACACTTAACCAAACTTATGGTAACAAGACCAAATTTGTAGGGGTTAAGTAACTAAGAAAACACTTAGCCAAATTAACATGTTAACTAGTCTAGAAAGTGGGGTTAAGTAAAGTTAATACACTTAGCCAAATTAACATGTTAACTAGACTAGAGGTTGGGGTTAAGTAAGATTTAATACACTTAGCCAATTTGATATGCTAGTTGGGCTAGACCGTAGGGTTAAGTAAACTTGAACACTTAACCATCAGATTGTGATAAAAGAATAGGGTTAAGTCTAAAACATGAAGGGATAATACTTAACCGTTAATAACATGTTAGTTAAAATAGACGGGCAAGGTTAAGTTAAAAAAAAACACTTAACCAACACAGGGTGAATGGGTAGGGTTAAGTAATAAATACTTAACCAATATAACTTGATTTGTGGTAGGGTTAAGTCAACATGAGTTACTAATAATCAGTTTAACAGGGTAAATGAGGAGGGTTAAGTTAGCTTGAATTGACTATGACACTTAACCAATCCAAATTGACGGGAAAGAGAACTAAGTAAACCTTAGTTAAGAAAACAACGATTCTGGAAACTAAGTGGTAAACCTTAGTTGACAAAACTAAGTAGTAATTCTTAGTATAACACGGGAAGGAGCGAACGTCTGTCTGATTAAAAAGAAGGCTCCAACGAATTGGGTTACGAAGCCCGAGGCTTCGAGGGGACGCGAGGGTACTCTTGGTATCCCTCTGTGAGGCTGCAGATGATCCGCCTGGGCCCACAGAGGTTAAGGTCTGCGTAGAAGAACCAGGGGTATGCCTTGGTTGCAATACATGGCAACCTAAAGAATAGGATGGACCGGCGTGATTCAGCGAGAAAACGGTAGCCCTGTGATAGCGACTCGTCGTCTACCATCCATCTTCAGTCAATCGAGATACGTGAAGCGGAAAGGCGGAGAACTCCAAAAGACCATATACTTGCTATCTAGTTATGGGTGAGGATGGCCATAGGATAGGGGGGCACCGGGGGCCGGCGTATAGTTCTCAATTTTCAAGGTGTGCCTTTCAATAGTTGAGGGAGGGGCCAAGTGGGACCATAGCCACTGGAATAAAAACAGACCTTAGCATCTGCATCGGCAGATATCTGAAAGCTCCCGACCGAGTTCTGCATTCCTTGATTTGCCCTGTCACAGGACTCTGACCGCACATTACAGGACATGTGCATCTAGACAAGCGATAACGATTCGGGATACATGCGTGGGGAAGTATAGGAACATATACCACTCTAGGTAGTGTGTCCTTGACTTGGGGGCATCTTTCGACAGGTAGCACAATCCCTAGTTGGACTAGGTGGCATAAAACCTGAATCCGAGAAGCGTTCAGTAGATAGCGTAAACTCTAGTTAAATCTAGAAAGCACTTGATAGAAAACCCTAGATTTGAACAAGGAAATAAATAATGAATGTATGCCGGAAGGCGATGGGAAATACAGGGATTGGGATCACGTTATCGTTACTAGTTGGGACACTAGATAGGCGGTGTAGAGATATAGAAACCAGTACAACAAGGAAATAGCAAAGCGGCGAAAGTTTTAGAGCATATCCAGTTTACCTTATCTTAGCATATCTTGTGATTATCTTGTCTAATCTTGTTGACCCTATCGTCATGGTGTAATCTTGTATTCAGTTAATTCATGTCGTTTTGTTTCTCCATGTTCACATGCTAGAAGTTACTGAACTTACTCAGGCTTTATGTCTGACTCTGTTTTTCTTTCGTCTCCTTTTCTTTCGTTTCCCCCCCAGGTAGTAGAGGAGGGAATAGTATAGCTCAGGTTAAGTTGGACTGTCACTCTTTCCCAGCTTGAAGATTTGTCGAAGTTTTGCTTGGATTCTCTTTCTAGATGCTATGGCTGGCTCTTGCTAAAATTAGGGAATATAAATGTTGTTTTATGCTTCTTTATTTTGTAAGATGGATGATACTCTGATATTGTAAAGGAGTCATTGTACAAACTATTTTATCAATAAAGCAAAATTTTATTTTCCGCTGTTTAATTTCTGTCTGTCTTGTAACTTATCTGCATCTTTTACCCTAAATGCTCCACAGAACTTAGTGCGTTCCCTTTGTGAGTGACACTAACGGATGTGGGGTGTTATAGGGAGCCGATTGGTTAAGGTAGTAAGGACACATCAAAAATCTTCAGGGCAATTAGGCTGATTGAGGTAAGATCCTCATACTAGATGTACACCTGAAGGCTACCACAATTGCGGGGTTGGGATCACCTTATTATATAACGCTGGATACTAGTTGGCACACTCATAGGGGACGCTGATCCTTTTTCATAGGATACTAGTTGGGACACTAGTAGGAAATACGAACCATTCCATAAAGACATTAGTTAGGATGCTAGTTGGGTGGTGTAGAGAAAATAGGAAATCAGAGAAAGAACTGAAGCGCATTCAGTGTATCTGGCCTGGTCATATCGAACGGTGCGATGTAGTAAATACCTTAATAATTAGAAGCGCAATCATTATATCATGTTCATCTTGTGTACCTTGTCATATCTAAAGTCATCATTTTTTGTCTTGCTATGCTTATTATCAAGGTTATGTCTTATATCCAGTTTATTCTGTCATGATGCTTTACCTATTTACATGCTAAAAGTCACTGGACTTACCAGACTTATGTCGGACCTTGTTTGTTTCGCCTCTTTTCTTCTGTTTTCCTCCAGGTAGTCAGGGAGGGAATAGCATAGCTTAGTTTGGACCGTTTCTCTTTTCAAGTTCGAAGATAGTCGACGTATTGCTTTGTACTCTCTTTTCCACTGCTATGGCTGGCTCATGCTTTATTGGGAATATCATTGTCATTTTATGCTTCTTTATTTTGTCAAACAAGACAGATACTTTGTTGAACTTGGTATTGGTGTTTTGGTGTTACAAAACAATCCTTTTACAAGCTATTTTACCAAGCTGCTATTTTATCAATAAAGTAAAGTTTTATTTATTTTCGGCTGCTTTATTTGCTTGTCTTGTAATTTATATGCATCTTTTACCTATAACGCTTCACTGAAGTTAATGCATTCCCTTTGTGAGTGAGGTATCAGAGCTCAAGGTTACCAGAACAGATAAAAAAGATTTTGAAAACCATTTTCAAAAGTATTTTTATAAAGAAATAATTATAAAAACATGTTTTAAAGAATTGTTTTTCAAGAGAAAAGTTTTGTTTTAAAGGCATATTCCCCAAAGCCATATGCACTTCTTTTAATCCTCTATTTGAATCCTTGTTTCCTTCTTTCCTGAGTATCCGCCGGCTCCTGGCTTTCTGGGAGGTGACCTCATCGCAGCGTGGTTACGTAGGCTTGATGAGACTATGACACATGTCAAGGGCGAAGTAGTTCCTAACCTCCATCTGCAGCCGCAATAGCTTCAACTATGGCTAATCTTCTTTCAAGCTTTGTAGTGTTTACCGTGTGATGGAGGCAACTTTCAATGGACTTGTCAACATGTTACACAAGGGTGGTAAATATGAGAATGAGGGAGTTTGGCTAAGGAGCACAACCCAAGGATGAGAAACTCATGGATGTGGACATGGTCACAAAAAGGAGGTAAAAAGAAAGTGGTGTAAGTGGAAGAATCACAGGACAAGAGGGGAAGAAAGAAAAGCAAAACCTAAGACAAGAGGAAGTGTCTTTATTATGGTATAACGGGTCATATAATTAAGGACAAGGGAAAGAACAAAGGACAGGATTTTCAAGAGGACAAGTGCATGCTCTCACTCCCTGCGTACCTGAGAGAGAGGTAGTAAAGTTTCTATTGAAAAAGTCAAGTTTTTCTTTTTGATCATCCTGTTAGTACTCTTTTTTATTTTAGCGCTTCACATTCGTTTATATCTGCTTCCATAGTTGAGCCTCTGCACCTTAGTACTTATATAGTAGAAGATCCCGTTATTGTCTCAAATCCAATTGGTGGTTCGGCTTATTTATCTTTGGTTTGTAAGGATTTGAGAATAGTTATATTGCATTGAGTTTAAGTGTAATGCTTATGTTTTTGGTTTCATGGGCTATGGGTTGATTCTATGCATATATTGGTTAGCTAGTAATTGTGAAAGGAGGGTAGTTAGACTTTTTGACTTATTTCGAGAATACCCTCGATATTTCGTTCGATCCTAAGGGACCAGTTTGGTTCAGCTACCTAGAGTCACTTGATGCATCTATCGACGATTTGCGATTCATTAGAGTAGTCCTTGAGTACGCAGATCTTTTTGATTAGGTTAGGCATTTGTCCCCTAAACCGCAAGATAGCCTTCTGCATATATCAGTTGACAATGCAAAGTCAGTAGCATTACCTGCATGACACATGACTCCAAGGGAAAGGAAGGGCTCAGTAAACAAGTAAAAGAGTTACTTGAGAAAAGGGTTCATAAGGCGAAGTATTTTTGAATAGGGTGCTCCAGTTGTTTTCGCTACAAAGGAGGATGGTTCACTTCTCTTGTGCATAGATAATATTTTGGTTTTCTTTAGAAGCGAGGAAGAGCATGTTCTACATCTTAGGGAAGTCTTAGAGACCCTACAAGTACATCAACTCAAAGCTAACTACTCTAAATGTCATTTTTGGAGGAAAGAGGTGAGGTTCTTAAGACACGTGGCCTCTAAGGAAGGGATAGTAGTGGATCCTAAAAAGGTGGTGGCAATCCAAGACTAGAAGGTTCCGTGGAATGCAACAAAAGTAAGAAGCTTTCTTGGACTAGCGGGCTAATATAGGAAGTTCATTAATTACTTTTCGAAGCTATTAGCCCTACTTACTAGATTAACGAAGAAGAATCTTACCTTTGCTCGGGATATTGATTGTGATGTCGCTTTCCAACGATTGAAGAGGGCTCTTACAACGGCCCCATTTTTGACTTTTACCTTACGGTAGGAATGGTGTACACAGATGCATGCGACACGAGACTAGGCATCATTTTGATGTAAGAAGGAAGGGTAAGGTTGTAGCGGATGCCTTAAGAAGAAAAAGGTTGACTTCAAGCCTCATTATGTGGAAAGGAAAAGTTCAGAATACATATCAAACTTAGATTTTAAAACCTTCGGTTAAGTTAGTAGTTAGCATCGCTTGGAGTAAGACCTACGCTTTCGAATTAAGAAAAGACTCTCAGATAGCTGACGCAATGTATAAGTTAAGTAGAGAAGAGACCTCTAATCACCTTAATAAATACACTTGGTAACATGGTTAGCATCTGTTTATTTTCAAGAGATAGTTCTTCTGCATGGAATACCCTCAAGTGAATTTTGGAAGAAGCCATGAGTACGCAGTTAGGTTTGAGCACCGCTTATCATCCTCTGACAGAAAGAGTGAATAGGATTTTGAAATAACTCTTGAGGAAATGTTAGCATGACACAGTAGGAGTTGTAGTGCCGAGTATACTAGAAGAAGAAGAGGAGGAACGAGAGGCGACAGTGAAATGTGTTCCAACTCATATTCTGGAAACAGAAATTAAGAAGCAACGCAATCGTGAAGTTAAGACAGTTAGAGCACAATGGAGAGAAGTTCAAGAAGATGCGACTTCGAAGACTGAAGACTAGATATACGCATCATACCCTTTTCGAGGGTATATCCTTGATTCCTTTTTTTCTGTAAAGTTTATTTGCATGCTAGTCTTTATCTTTTAAGTATATCCTCTCGGCCCTATCCACAATCCTTAGGTAGAAGCCAATGGATGTAAACATGTGTTTGGGACATGTTATGTTTGGTGGATACAAGTGGATGTAAGTGTTTACTAGTGGTTGCTCGCGGATGCATATACACACACATTAGGCACTAGAACGACTCAGTCACTTTCATATTGCATATATGTATTTGTATATGGATTGAAACTTGATGTGTTATCATATGTATGTTGCATTTGTTTGAATGATTGAGCGCTCATGTCGAAGTTATAAAGTACGATTAGGAATAATTGCATACATGATGGACTCACGGTACTGACATAATTCGCATTTAGGAGGTCAACTGAATCAGTAGACTGCATGATTTTGCATTAGATAAGGACATATACACACTATTTATATGTTCATGAAAAGCATTAGAGACCTTTTTAGGACAATGGATGCCTGTGATTGAATGGTTGAGTAGATAGATGTTGGATGGTAAGATAAACATTCTTCTTGACTTGGAGATTTCGGTGACGAAATCCTTTAAGGATGGAAGAATGTAACACCTCGTAATTTTAATATTAAAAATTAGCAAATTAAAGAATACTTAATTTTAAAAGTGGGAATTAAGTAAAATGGGTTATGCCATTGCGTTCATCTTGGAATTCTGCTTGAGATAGAGGCCGAGTTTGCGTAAATCGGACTCCGTATGAAGAAGTTATGGAGTTCAAAAGATTTCATGTTTAAACAAAAATTAAATTAATATAATAATTAAAAATCAGAAACTTGTTCAAATTTCAAAATTCAGTCGGAGCAGGCTGAGCGGGAACTTTCCTGCTTAGGGGAATCAACCCCTCCCCCCCCAATCCCAAGGGGGAGTCGACATAGGTGTCGACCCCCTGTAGGTGTCAACCCCTGTGTGAAGATATGGATGATGGCGATTTTCTCAGTCATTAGGGAATATGTGGCAATTTCTGGTTGGCTCTCTTTGATCGGAATGGCCCTGATTACTCCTAGGATGATCTAACAGCTCATGCTTATCTAGACTTCTCCAAACCAGCATAGCCTCCATCTTCTCCAAACTAGAAATCAATTAGAAAGCTCCAAACCAAATCCAAACTAGAGAATCAAACGTCTACATTAAAGAATTAGCTTTACAAATTCAGAAATCAGATCGCAGAATACAAGATCCATTCTTTTCTGTAAGTTCACGTTATTTTCATATTTAAATAACTAATTGTAATCTTGGCATGTAATAAAATGAATCTAAGTCCATGCCTGATGATAAGACAATCTTTTCAGGTTTATCCCTATCTTTCTGTCGAATCCATGATTTTACATGCCTAAGAAGTCATTATATCGATTTAATCATGACTATCTTTGTTGTACATCAGGCATATAAACCTTTTGGCTCATGATGTTATTCTTATGCCTACGATAATGATTGTATCAGTTTATTCAAGAATCTATCTTTGTTGGATCTAAATTTCCTGTATTGGGTATATTTTTACATGCCTATTTTATGCCTATTCTTATTTTACTCTCCTTCTCTCTCTTCCCTTACTTCCTTTTTATTTTATGAACCTGGGTTACCTTCAAACCTAGGCTGAAATTGCGAAAGACGAACGATTGGAATACGGGGAATATTTGGGTATAACCTATTTGGGTAAATATTAGGCATAATGTATTCGGTGAAATAATTGGGCATAACATATTCGGTGAAATTGTTGGGCATAACTTGTAACTGATATTGGGGCACCATTATTATTATTATAACTAAAAGTTTGGGTTAATTGGCATGTTTTGGGCGTGAACAACAAATTGGCGTATTAAATCTAGATTGCGCATAATTATTGGTTGGGACGCCAGACATATATATATTCTGACTTTGGGCATGAATATTATTGCAAATTTTGGAAGATTGGGTGTAACCTATTTTGAGTAATAACTTGCAATTGGCTTTGTTGGGCATAACTTAAGAATAGGAACATGACAAGTTTTGTGAATTTGGGATAATTAGCATATAAAAAACCAGGCTTGGACATGTATGGTAAATAGGTAAATTTGTTAAAAAATGAATATGCCTAACCCAAGGTTAGATTGAGTTACGGTGTAAGACCGCCCGGCACATCCAGCGTCCGCAACAATATAGATCTAGTGTGAGAGGTTAACGCAATTAGCCGAAAAACCCAAGGATAGAATGAGTTTGCGGTAGAAGTCTGCCCGGAACCGCCCGGCACATCCAGCAACCACAAAAAAAGTTCTAATGTGAGAGGTTGGGCCATTAATAAATTAATTAATGCCAATAAACAGACATGCTAAGAATGGTAAGGTTAAGTAACATATGAATTGGCGACACTTAACCGTTATAACATGTTAATTAGATAAGAAGGCGGGGTTATGTAAATTTAGAATATTTAACCGTTGTAATGTGTTAATTAGACAAATGAGTAGGGTTAAGTCAATAAGAAACATTTAACCAATATAACATGATGAACAAGTGGGGTTAAGTTAATAAGAAACACTTAACCAATATAACATGAGGAACGAGTGGAGTTAAGTTAATGGGAAACACTTAACCAGTACAATATGATGTGTGGTAGGGCTAAATTAACACAAGAGGGCAACACTTAACCAGTATAACATGATGTGTGTTGGGGTTAAGTAACACAGGAAGGCAACACTTAACCAATGTAACATGACAAGTAGGTGGGTTAAGTTAACTTGAGTAAGATGACAACTTAACTAATATTACAAAGTGGATAGGGTTAAGGCAAGCTTAACCAATAACACATAAGGACTTGATAAGGGGAAAGGTTAAGTAAATCTTTCGTAAGTGGGCAATATTAGTATAACCGTTATATAATCATGCGAGAATCAGTGGGAAGGTTAAGTAACTTATGAATAGGCAACACTTGACTAGCACAACATGTTAATTAAGCAAATGGGTGGGTTAAGTTAAATTTAGAACACTTAATTGTTATAACAAGCAGTAACCCACATAGATGTATCATGATTCCCTGAACTAGCAGGGTGGGACACGATTACTGGGCTGATTATAAGTGGTCAAGATAGCGACGGGTGGTGCGACAGTGTAGGTCTCGACGAAGGACGGGCGTGCACCTGCTCCGGAGCGGGAAAAGTAGGCACTGGGCACCAGTAGTATACACTATGCATCTTGTATCGTGTCGGGTTGCCATCATGGGAATTTATACACCCCATGATGGGACCAGCACAGGTATCTATATACAAGCGGGGCCGAATGACACAAGTAATGAATACATACGAGTTAGGGAGTCGATTGGTTAAGGTAGTAAGGATACATCTAACATTTCATGGCAATTAGGCTGATTGAGGTAAGATCCCCATACTAGATGTACACATGAAGGCTACCATGATTGCGGGGCTGGGATCACCTTATTATATAACACTGGATACTAGTTGGGACACTAGTAGGGGATGCAGATTGTTTTTCACAGGATACTAGTTCAGATACTAGTCGGAAATATGAATCATTCTATAAAGACACTAGTTAGGTGCTAGTTAGGTGGTGCAGAGAAAATAGGAAATCAGAGAAAGAACCAAAGCGCGTTCAGTGTGTCTTGTATGATCATATCGAATGGTGCGGTGTAGGAAATACCTTTATAATTAGAAGCACAATCATCATATCCTGTTCATCTTGTGTACCTTGTCATATCTAACACTCATCATTTGTTATCTTGCTATGCTTATTATCAAGGTTATGTCTTGTATCCAGTTTATTCATGTTATGATGCTTTAACCTATTTACATGCTGAAAGTCACTGGACTTACCAGAGTTGTGTCTGACCTAGTTTGTTTCGCCTCTTTTCTTCCACTTCCCCCGCAGGTAGTCAGGGAGGGAATAACTCAGCTTAGTTTGAACCGTTTCTCTTTCCAAGTTCGAAGATAGTGTTGTTTTGGACTCTCTTTTCCACTGCTATGGCTGAATCATGCTTTATTGGGGAATATCATTGTCATTTTATGCTTCTTTGTTTTGTCAAACAAGACAGATACTTTGTTGTACTTGGTATTGGTGTTAGAAAACAAACTTTGTACAAGTTGTTTTAACAAGCTGTTGTTTTATCAATAAAGTAAAGTTTTATTTATTTTCGGCTGCTTTATTTGTCTGTCTTGTAATTTATCTGCATCTTTTACCTATAACGCTTCACTGAAGTTAATGCATACCCTTTGAGAGTGATCTTAATGGAGGTGGTGTGTTATAATGATGCACCGTGTTATATTTCTATTTCGTACCCAGAAATGAGTTTTCAAAAGACATACAGTGAAATCTTGGATTTTCAAACTGATATTGCACCTCAAGACTTCGTTGTTGCACCCAACAGACGTGGGTTACTCCGCCATGCATCTTAGTTAAGTAAAAGGTTCCACAGATTTATAGGACTAACAGGTTCCACCCATCTCATCTTAGTTAAGTAACAAAGAAATTCAATCTTACTGATTTTTGGGAACATCGATAGCTTTTTTAGCTTAATTTTTCACATGTTTTGTTAGTCAAAGGGATTCGACCATGGTCGAAATTCAATTTAATATATTTTGGAATATGATGCACCATGTTATATTTCTATATCATACCCATAAATGAGTTTTCAAAAGTCATAGTGTGCAATCTTGGATTTTTCAAACTGATGTTGCACATAAGACTTCGATTTCACACCCAATAGACGTGGGTTGTTCCGCCAAGCATAAATTTTTATCCATTTTGAGTAACTAGAACCAAAACTTGTCAAAACAAAGCTCTATCATAGATTTATAGGACTAACAGGTTCCACCCATCTCATCATAGTTCATTAACCAAGAAATTCAATCTTAATTTTTGGGAACATCGAAACCTTTTTAGCTTAATTTTTCACATGTTGTTTTGTTGGTCAAAGGGGGTTTGATCATGGTCGGAATTCTATTTAATATATTTTCGAATATGATGCACCCTGTTATATTTCTATTTCATACCCATAAACAAATTTCAAAAGTCATACAGTGCAATCTTGGATTTTGAAACTGATGTTGCACCTCAAGACTTTGATTTTTCACCCAATAGACGTGGGTTGTTCCGCCATGCATAAATTTTTATCCATTTTGAGTTAGTAGAACCATAACCAGTTAAAATGAAGCTCTCGTATATACTTATAGGACTTAAATGTTACACCCGTCCCATCTTAGTTCAATAACCAAGAAATTCAATCTTAATGACGCTTGGGAACATCCAAAGCTTTTTTAGCTAAATTTTTAATTTTTCACATGTTGTTTTGTTGGTCAAAGGGGGTTTGACCATGGTTGGAATTCGATTTAATATATTTTGGAATATGATGCACCATGTTATATTTATGTTTAATAATCGTAAACGAGTTTTCAAAAGTCATACAGTGCAATCTTGGATTTTCAAACTGATGTTGCACCTCAAGACTTCGACGTTGCACCCAATAGGCATGGGATGTTCCGCCACGCTTAAATTTGTATCCATTTTTGGTTACTAGAACCATTACCAGTCAAAATGAAGCTCTCTCATAGATTTATAGAACTAACAGGTTGCACCGATCTAATCTTATTTCTGTAACCAAGAAATTCAATATTAATGACATTTGGGAACATCGAAAGCTTTTTTTGCTTAATTTTTCTCATGTTGTTTTGTTGGACAAAGGGGGTTTTACCGTGGTCGGAATTCCATTTACTATATTTTAAAATATGATGCACCATGTTATATTTCTATTTCATACCCATAAAAGAGTTTTCAAAAGTCATACAATGCAATTTTGGATTTTCAAACTGATGTTGCACCTCAAGACTTCGATGTTGCACCCAAAAGACGTGGGTTGTTTCGCCACCTATAAATTTGTATCCATTTTGAGTTAGTAGAACCATAACCCATCAAAACTAAGCTCTCTCATAGATCTATAGGTCTAACATGTTCCACCCATCTCAAATCTGTTCAGTAACCAAGAAATTCGATCTTAATCACTTTTGGGAAGATCGAAAGCTTTTTTAGCTCAATTTTTCACATGTTGTTTTGTTGGTCAAAGAGAGTTTGACCATGGTCAGAATTCGATTTAATATATTTTGGAGTATGATGCACAATGTTATATTTCTACTTCATACCTATAACAGAGTTTTCAAAAGTAATACAGTGCAATCTCGCATTTTCAAACTGACGCTGCATCTCAAGACTTCGATGTTGCACCCAATAAATGTGGGTTGTTACGCCACGCATAAATTTGTATCCATTTTGAGTTACTAGAACCATAACCAGTCAAAACAAAGCTCTCTCATAGATCAACTGGACTAACAGGTTCACCCATCTCATCTTAGTTTGGTAACCAAAAAATTCAATCTTAATGACTTTTGGGAACATCAAACGCTTTTTAAGCTCAATTTTTCACATGTTGTTTTGTTGGACAAAGGGGGTTTGACCATGTTCAGAATACAATTTACTATATTTTGTAATATGGTGCACTATGTTATATTACAAATTCATACCCATCAACAAGTTTTCAAAAGTCATACAGTGCGATCTTGGATTTTCAAACTGATGTTGCACCTCAAGACTTCGATGTTGCACTGAATAGACGTGGGTTGTTCCGCCACGCATAAATTTGTATCCATTTTGAGTTACTGAAACCATAACCAGTCAAAATAAAGCTCTCCCATAGATTTATAAGACTAATAGGTTCCACCCATCTCATCTTAGTTTAGTGACCAAGAAATTCAGTCTTAATGACATTTGGGAACATCGAAAGCTTTTTTAGCTTAGTTTTTCACATGTTGTTTTGTTGCTCAAAGTGGGTTTGACCATAGTCAGAATTCGATTTAATATATTTTGGAATATGATGGACCATGTTATATTTATATTTCATACACATCAACGAGTTTTCAAAAATCATACAGTGCGATCTTGGCTTTTCAAACTAATGTTGCACCAAAAGAATTAAATGTTGCACCCAATAGACGTGGGTTGTTCCACCTCGCATAAATTTGTATCCATTTTGAGTTACTAGAACCATAACCAGTCAAAATAAAGCACTCTCATAGATTTATAGGACTAATAGGTTTCACCCATCTCATCTTAGTTCAGTAACAAAGAATTCAATCTTAATGACATTTGGGAACATCGAAGGCATTTTAGCTTAATTTTTCACATGTTGTTTTGATGGTCAAAGGGGGTTTGACCATGGTCAGAATTCAATTCAATATATTTTGGAATATGATGCACCATGTTATATTTTGATTTCATACCCATTAACGAGTTCTCAAAAGTCATACAGTGCAATCTTGGATTTTCAGATTGATGTTGCACATCAAGACTTCGAGTTGCACCCAACAGACGTGGGTTGTTCTGTCAAGCATAAATTTGTATCCATGTTGAGTTACTAGAACCATAACCAGTCAAAACAAAGCTCTCTCATAGATTTATAGTACTAACAGGTTCCACCCATCTCATCTTAATTCAGTTACCAAGAAATTCAATCTTAATGATTTTTGGGAACATCGAAAGCTTTTTTAACTTAATTTTTCACATGTGGTTTTGTTGGTCAAAGGGGGTTTGACCATGGTCAGAATTCGATTTAATATATTTTGGAATATGATGCACAATTTTATATTTCTATTTCATACCCATAAACGAGTTATCAAAAGTCATACAGTGGTATCTTCGATTTTCAAACTGATGTTGCACCTCAAGAATTCGATGTTGCACCCAACAGACGTGGGTTTTTCTACCGTGCATAAATTTGTATCCATTTTGAGTTGTAGTACCATAACACGTCAAAATGAAGCTCTATAATAGATCTATAGGACTAACAGGTTGCGCCCATCTCATATTAGTTCAGTGACCAAGAAATTTAATCTTAATGACATTTAGGAACATTAAATTCTTTTTTTAGCTCAAATTTTAATTTCTCACATATTGTTAGTCAAAGGGGGTTTGACAAGGTCGGAATTCTATTTACTATATTTTGGAATATGATGCACCATGTTATATTTCTATTTCGTACCCATAAACGAGTTTTCAAAAGTCATACAGTGCAATCTTGGATTTTCAAACTGATATTGCACCTCAAGACTTCGTTGTTGCACCCAACAGACGTGGGTTACTCCGCCATGCATCTTAGTTAAGTAAAAGGTTCCACAGATTTATAGGACTAACAGGTTCCACCCATCTCATCTTAGTTAAGTAACAAAGAAATTCAATCTTACTGATTTTTGGGAACATCGATAGCTTTTTTAGCTTAATTTTTCACATGTTTTGTTAGTCAAAGGGATTCGACCATGGTCGAAATTCAATTTAATATATTTTGGAATATGATGCACCATGTTATATTTCTATATCATACCCATAAATGAGTTTTCAAAAGTCATAGTGTGCAATCTTGGATTTTTCAAACTGATGTTGCACATAAGACTTCGATTTCACACCCAATAGACGTGGGTTGTTCCGCCAAGCATAAATTTTTATCCATTTTGAGTAACTAGAACCAAAACTTGTCAAAACAAAGCTCTATCATAGATTTATAGGACTAACAGGTTCCACCCATCTCATCATAGTTCATTAACCAAGAAATTCAATCTTAATTTTTGGGAACATCGAAACCTTTTTAGCTTAATTTTTCACATGTTGTTTTGTTGGTCAAAGGGGGTTTGATCATGGTCGGAATTCTATTTAATATATTTTCGAATATGATGCACCCTGTTATATTTCTATTTCATACCCATAAACGAATTTCAAAAGTCATACAGTGCAATCTTGGATTTTGAAACTGATGTTGCACCTCAAGACTTTGATTTTTCACCCAATAGACGTGGGTTGTTCCGCCATGCATAAATTTTTATCCATTTTGAGTTAGTAGAACCATAACCAGTTAAAATGAAGCTCTCGTATATACTTATAGGACTTAAATGTTACACCCGTCCCATCTTAGTTCAATAACCAAGAAATTCAATCTTAATGACGCTTGGGAACATCCAAAGCTTTTTTAGCTAAATTTTTATTTTTTCACATGTTGTTTTGTTGGTCAAAGGGGGTTTGACCATGGTTGGAATTCGATTTAATATATTTTGGAATATGATGCACCATGTTATATTTATGTTTAATAATCGTAAACGAGTTTTCAAAAGTCATACAGTGCAATCTTGGATTTTCAAACTGATGTTGCACCTCAAGACTTCGACGTTGCACCCAACAGGCGTGGGATGTTCCGCCATGCTTAAATTTGTATCCATTTTTGGTTACTAGAACCATTACCAGTCAAAATGAAGCTCTCTCATAGATTTATAGAACTAACAGGTTGCACCGATCTAATCTTATTTCTGTAACCAAGAAATTCAATATTAATGACATTTGGGAACATCGAAAGCTTTTTTTGCTTAATTTTTCTCATGTTGTTTTGTTGGACAAAGGGGTTTTTACCATGGTCGGAATTCCATTTACTATATTTTAAAATATGATGCACCATGTTATATTTCTATTTCATACCCATAAAAGAGCTTTCAAAAGTCATACAGTGCAATTTTGGATTTTCAAACTGATGTTGCACCTCAAGACTTCGATGTTGCACCCAAAAGACGTGGGTTGTTTCGCCACCTATAAATTTGTATCCATTTTGAGTTAGTAGAACCATAACCCATCAAAACTAAGCTCTCTCATAGATCTATAGGTCTAACAGGTTCCACCCATCTCAAATTTGTTCAGTAACCAAGAAATTCGATCTTAATCACTTTTGGGAACATCGAAAGCTTTTTTAGCTCAATTTTTCACATGTTGTTTTGTTGGTCAAAGAGAGTTTGACCATGGTCAGAATTCGATTTAATATATTTTGGAGTATGATGCACAATGTTATATTTCTACTTCATACCTATAACAGAGTTTTCAAAAGTAATACAGTGCAATCTCGCATTTTCAAACTAACGCTGCATCTCAAGACTTCGATGTTGCACCCAATAAATGTGGGTTGTTACGCCACGCATAAATTTGTATCCATTTTGAGTTACTAGAACCATAACCAGTCAAAACAAAGCTCTCTCATAGATCAACTGGACTAACAGGTTCACCCATCTCATCTTAGTTTGGTAACCAAAAAATTCAATCTTAATGACTTTTGGGAACATCAAACGCTTTTTAAGCTCAATTTTTCACATGTTGTTTTGTTGGACAAAGGGGGTTTGACCATGTTCAGAATACAATTTACTATATTTTGTAATATGGTGCACTATGTTATATTACAAATTCATACCCATCAACAAGTTTTCAAAAGTCATAAAGTGCGATCTTGGATTTTCAAACTGATGTTGCACCTCAAGACTTCGATGTTGCACTGAATAGACGTGGGTTGTTCCGCCACGCATAAATTTGTATCCATTTTGAGTTACTGAAACCATAACCAGTCAAAATAAAGCTCTCCCATAGATTTATAAGACTAACAGGTTCCACCCATCTCATCTTAGTTTAGTGACCAAGAAATTCAGTCTTAATGACATTTGGGAACATCGAAAGCTTTTTTAGCTTAGTTTTTCACATGTTGTTTTGTTGCTCAAAGTGGGTTTGACCATAGTCAGAATTCGATTTAATATATTTT
Source organism: Allium sativum (assembly GCA_030737875.1). Lineage (NCBI taxonomy): Eukaryota > Viridiplantae > Streptophyta > Magnoliopsida > Asparagales > Amaryllidaceae > Allium > Allium sativum. Next base: position 1,344,947 of record CM060912.1, on the reverse strand, counting down.
GGAATATGATGCACCATGTTATATTTATATTTCATACACATCAACGAGTTTTCAAAAATCATACAGTGCGATCTTGGCTTTTCAAACTAATGTTGCACCTAAAGAATTAAATGTTGCACCCAATAGACGTGGGTTGTTCCACCTCGCATAAATTTGTATCCATTTTGAGTTACTAGAACCATAACCAGTCAAAATAAAGCACTCTCATAGATTTATAGGACTAATAGGTTTCACCCATCTCATCTTAGTTCAGTAACAAAGAATTCAATCTTAATGACATTTGGGAACATCGAAGGCATTTTAGCTTAATTTTTCACATGTTGTTTTGATGGTCAAAGGGGGTTTGACCATGGTCAGAATTCAATTCAATATATTTTGGAATATGATGCACCATGTTATATTTTGATTTCATACCCATTAACGAGTTCTCAAAAGTCATACAGTGCAATCTTGGATTTTCAGATTGATGTTGCACATCAAGACTTCGAGTTGCACCCAACAGACGTGGGTTGTTCTGTCAAGCATAAATTTGTATCCATGTTGAGTTACTAGAACCATAACCAGTCAAAACAAAGCTCTCTCATAGATTTATAGTACTAACAGGTTCCACCCATCTCATCTTAATTCAGTTACCAAGAAATTCAATCTTAATGATTTTTGGGAACATCGAAAGCTTTTTTAACTTAATTTTTCACATGTGGTTTTGTTGGTCAAAGGGGGTTTGACCATGGTCAGAATTCGATTTAATATATTTTGGAATATGATGCACAATTTTATATTTCTATTTCATACCCATAAACGAGTTATCAAAAGTCATACAGTGGTATCTTCGATTTTCAAACTGATGTTGCACCTCAAGACTTCGATGTTGCACCCAACAGACGTGGGTTTTTCTACCGTGCATAAATTTGTATCCATTTTGAGTTGTAGTACCATAACACGTCAAAATGAAGCTCTATAATAGATCTATAGGACTAACAGGTTGCGCCCATCTCATATTAGTTCAGTGACCAAGAAATTTAATCTTAATGACATTTAGGAACATTAAATTCTTTTTTTAGCTCAAATTTTAATTTCTCACATGTTGTTAGTCAAAGGGGGTTTGACAAGGTCGGAATTCTATTTACTATATTTTGGAATATGATGCACCATGTTATATTTCTATTTCGTACCCATAAACGAGTTTTCAAAAGTCATACAATGCAATCTTGGATTTTCAAACTGATGTTGCACCTCAAGACTTCGATGTTGCATCCAACAGATCTGGGTTGTTCCGCGACGCATAAATTTGTATCCATTTTGAGTTACTAGAACCATAGCTAATCGAAACAAAGCCCTCTCATAGATTTATAGGACTAACAGGTTCCACCCATCTCATCTTAGTTCTGTAACCAAGAAATTCAATCTTAATGATTTTTCGGAACATCGAAAGCTTTTTTAGCTTAATTTTTCACATGTTGTTTTGTTGGTCAAAGGGGGTTTGACCATGGTCGGAATTCTATTTAATATATTTTGGAATATGATGCACCATGTTATATTTCCATTTCATACCCATAACAAGTTTTCAAAAGTCATACAGTGCAATCTTGGATTTTCAAACTGATATTGCACCTCAAGACTTCGATGTTGCACCCAGCAGACGTGGGTTGTTCCGGCACGCATAAATTTGTATCCGTTTTGAGTTACTAGGACTGTAACACCCCACCTCCGCTAGGGTCACTCAAAAAAGGAATGCACTAGTTTTGGAGGAGCGTTATCAAGGTAAACAATCACATAATTATTACAAGGAAGAAAATAAATAAAACAACGGAAGATTCAAAAGCTAAATTTCATTATTTTCAAAAAGAATCAAAACCTTTTACATCCAAATTACCAAATAGCCAAGGTCATTATTTTCCATTACAACAAATCCTGTCTTGCATAAATAAAGAAGCATAATCTTAAAACAACAAAAGTAGCTTAATTCCCCAATGTAGCAGAAATGCAGCCATAGCATAGCTCAAGATCAACCATACATGAGCTAAACCGAAAGCAAGCGAAATCCAAGCTAAGTGCTGGAGTTTACTCCGTGAGAACCTGGGGGGAAACGAAAGAAAAAGAGATGAAAGAAAATGGGTCATTCACAAAAGACTGGTAAGTCCTAGTGACTTTCAGCATAAAAATAGGTAAAGGTAACATGACATGTATAAACTAAAAGTAAACATAAGGATGCTGTCAAGATGGGCAAGAAAGACTAAGATAACTGTTGGCTCGCTTTTTGACCAAGCCATCCAGGATCATTCATAAAAGGAAATCAGGAAACCAAGTCCCCCAAGAAAGTGGAAGAATGGATCGCACGTCATCGTCTCGCCCAAGAATGGATCGCACGTCATCGTCCCGCCCAGGAACGGATTGCACGTCATCGTCTCGCTCAGGAATGGATCGCGCTCTATCGACTCGCCCAGGAACGGATCGCTCCCATCTCGTCGACGAACGTCACCTCCAGGCGATCCGATCCCTTGTAACGAACCGAACCCTCTGACCCGTTCAGCCACGAGCTGGTCTTCAGCGATCCGAATCGCACGGATCTGACGTCACCTGTTCACAATGGCTAGTTTGACTGTTTCTTCGATGGTGGCGATGCGATCCGAAAATCTCGGGATTCGTGCCACGTGTCTGCGATCCGCCTGACAAAATCAGCTATAAATAGCCCAGAGCTTGGCATTTTTCGGGATCTTTTTGGCAATAGTGAATACTGAGTCCGCCATTGTTGTCAAACCACTGAAATATTGGGAGAAATCACTGTTGTACTAGCTTTTAAAGCATAATCAATAAGATATAAAGTGGACGTAGGCTCGTTAACGCCGAACCATTATAAATTCTGAGTGTTATTTTCTTTTTCCTGGTTCCTCATTTAGAATTCTCTACAGTTCATAACAATTTGGGTGTTAGGTCCAAATTTCGATCTAACATTTTTGGTGCTTTCACTGAGAAACTCAGTCTTAAAGTTTCGTCATTCGTTTTCTTGAAGATTCCAGCGATTCGGATATCATGGCTGGAAAAAGATCTAAAGTTTCGCAGACCAACGAAACGATCGAGGAGAGTGTGCACGAACTGGGCAACGAAGAGACTCTGGATCGCGGAGCGCAGGGGGCGATCCGATCCGATGAAAACACCTCGTTCCGAGTCGATGAGAACGAGACGATCCGCGCTACTGAAGGGGTTGTTACTCGATCCCGGGGCAACACCTCGCAGCCTCCGCGCACCATGACCACGTGTCGATCTCAGGGGGGCGCAGCGAACCGCCCTCCACGAACCGCAGCTACCCGAACTGATGGTCAGAACACAACTCGACCTGGAAAAGAACCTATGAACCACTCCTATCGTCCTGGAACCTCTGCTCGACCCGGTCCGAGCACTATGCCCATAAGAGAGGGTGATAATGACCATTATGATCCTGCTGCTCCTGTCACTGAGGGGGATCTTTCCCGCTTTGTCGAAATGTGGGATAGGTTATTTGATGAGTTAGCCGCCCAAAGGCAGGAAAGTTCTATCCTACGGCAAAACCTGACGGCTATGGATAGAAGACTTGATGAGCTAACAAGGCAAAGAACATCGCCAGTTCGTCCACTCACCCCAGCATATTCCTCTTCATCTGAAGAATCGCCGAGACCTCCGCGACGACCGTATGAAAGAGCCGAAAACATAGAACAGCTTCGGTTCGGGACCCTGCCCTCACAAGAAGAAGAAGAACTGGGGGCAAGACCCACAAACCGTAATATGGATGGTCAAGCAACGACCCTCAGGACTCGAGGCGTGAACAGTCCTGTGCATGACAGGCCACCTCAGCCCCGTCGCCGTACGCATACTCATGATAACAGGGGGCAGCGAGGCCCCGTCCAAGCCCCGGATTTTGTGGCTACTCCCCGAAGAGAGATCAGAGAGCCTCGTCGGGCCAGAGGCACTGATCCTGAACCTCCTTTGACTAGCGCAAACGTTGCAGCCATGGTTCACCAGATTTTGGCCGACAGCCGTGGACAGCGGAACGAGGATTGGGGGATTGACCGTAGTCATACCCCTTTTACTGACGATATTTTGGATGCAACTTTTCCAAGGCGTTTCAACATGCCACAGATGAACCGATATGCAGGAAGATCTGATCCTGTTCAACACCTGATGAGATACTCTTGGTCGATGACTGCTGCCGCCGCTTCTGACGCAGTTAAGTGTAAAGCGTTTCCCATATTCCTGGAAGACGTGGCTTTGCTATGGTTTACTCGCCTGCCGGCAAGATCGATCTCCAGCTTCAGGGAACTAAGCGAGAAGTTCATAGAGCAATTCCGTATCTACGCACAGACGACGAAAAGCGTGATCGATCTATTTCTTGTCAAACAGCGACCAGGCGAAAGTCTAAAGATGTACCTGGATCGTTTCAATTTGGCCGCCACTGAGGTCAAAGATCCTCATGAGCCGACCATTGTCCCAGCACTAATTGATGGAGTGGATAAGAACACTGAATTCGGGAGGTACTTGGCAGGCAAACCACCCCACACCAGAGAATTATTCTATGAGAAAGACAATGTACATCTACGCCGGGAAGAGGTGTACGCGAACCGAAAGCTTAAAACCACTGATAAGGAAGAAGTTCAGAGCAATGTCGCCATCAAACAGACTGGAGATAGCTCGGGGAAAGTTGAGGTTAACGTCGGAAATCAGAACCAGGGTGGTCGCCGACCGGGTAACAACAATAACAATGCTAACGGCAACAGCCGGAAGAGGGGCCGAGGGAACGACTCCCAGAGAAGGACTCGTCCCAGGGCCTTTGAAAGTTATACACCCATAAATGATACTCTGGAGAATATCTTCATGGATGCGTATGAAGTCCTCCAGAATAAGAGGCCACCTCCTAGAGAGTCGACAGAAAAAGAGCATGAGACAGGGAAGTTCTGGCTCTTTCATCAAATTCACGGCCATTCGACGAATGAATGCCGTCACCTGAGGGACGTAGTCGAAAGGTTGCTTCGAGAAGGGAAGCTAGACGAATATAGAGTAACGCCTAGGGACAGGGGGCAAGCAGTGCAGGCCCCGAATTAGAATCAAAATCAACTTGCTGCTAGGCCAGCTGCTCAGCAAAAGGGAAAGAATATTGTAATCAACACCATGATCGGTGGACTTTACCTTGCTGGGCACAGTTCCAAAGCTTTAGATCAATATGTCAACGCAGCCAAACAACCCCTTGAAGTGGGGGAATGTAGCAACCCCGAGGACAGTGTTCCGGTGAAGCAGCAAAAGATGATGACTGATGATGTTGTTTTCCGAGAGCGAGAAAGCATTGGGGTCCATGCTCCAACTGAAGATCCACTTGTAATCACGATACCCATTGGGCCAGCCACTGTTCATAAGTTACTGGTGGATAACGGGAGTTCCGTTAATATCCTTTTCAAAAAAGCCTTTGACCAGATGAATCTTGAGATAAAAGACTTGAAGCCCTGCCAAGGATGGATTCGTGGATTCAACGGAGCATCCACCGCACCTATGGGTTACGTAGAATTGCCAGTTACACTTGGGGAAGGAGAACGCCAGAGAGTGAGAATCCTTCCCTTTGTGGTTTTGGATGTCGAATCGCCATACAATGCCTTCTTGGGCCGGCCGGCCCTCGCAAAATTCAGAGCCTGTATAGCCCCCTGGTGCTTGCTATTGAAGTTCCCCACAGAAGCAGGCGTTGGTATCGTCAGAGGGGATCAAGTTGCCGCGCGAGCATGTTATGTTGCCGAATTAAAGTTGCTTCGCAACGGCGGGGATATTGAAACTAAAGGCACTCCTCCCCCTTTGGGGGCGGAAACCTTATAGCAATCAAAGAGGATAATTGTTGGAGAGTTGCCTTGAGTGATGCCCGAGGATATAGATCCCAGAGAGGATCAAGAACCCGGGGGCAGAACGGCAACTCCCAACGAAGCAACTGTGGATGTGCCAATCGATGACAGTGATCCGGAGAAGGTCCTTAAGATTGGATCCCAGTTAAGTCCGACTCTTGCCGAAGAATTGACGACTTTCTTAAAGAACAACTTGGATGTATTCGCTTGGACCCATGCGGACATGTGCGGGATATCCCCATCAATCATGAGCCATTCTTTGAGCATTAACCCCAAACATCCTCCAGTAAAGCAAAAAAGGCGAGTGCTGGGCCCAGAGAGGTCCGCTGCCTTGAAAGAAGAGGTAGGGAAGCTAAAGAGTAATGGATTTATCAGAGATTCAACTTACCCAGATTGGATTTCGAACCCAGTCCTGGTAAAGAAGGCCAACGGGAAGTGGCGAACGTGTATCGACTTCTCGGATTTAAACAAAGCTTGTCCCAAAGATAGTTTCCCAATACCTCGAATTGACCAGTTGGTAGATTCGACGGCAGGTCATGAGCTTCTCTCATTCATGGATGCTTATTCAGGATACAATCAGATTCCGATGCATGTTCCGGACCAAGAGCATACTAGCTTTATCACTGATCTGGGATTATATTGTTACGTAGTAATGCCCTTTGGTTTGAAGAATGCAGGCGCTACGTACCAACGTTTGGTCAACAGAATGTTTTATAACCAAATCGGGAAAACAATGGAAGTATACGTCGACGATATGTTGGTTAAATCCAAGCAATCCCTTCAACACACCACTGACTTGGCAGAGATGTTCGGCATTCTTCGAAAGTATGGGATGAAACTCAATCCCACCAAGTGTTCATTCGGTGTTGCTTCTGGAAAATTCTTAGGATTCATTGTCAGTTCGCGCGGTATCGAGATTAATCCGGACCAGATCACGGCAATCAGGAAATTCAGGAACCTAGGCAAATTAAGGATGTGCAAAGCCTTGCCGGAAAAGTGGCCGCACTAAGCAGATTTATCTCCAGGGCTACGGATAAGTGCATCCCATTCTTCGAATTAATAAAGCGAGGAAAACGCCACTTTAAATGGACACCTGACTGCATGGAAGCGTTTCAGAATTTGCTCAGACACTTGGAGAAACCTCCAATTCTATCTAAACCAATAGACCACGAGGATTTATTCGTGTATTTGGCAGTATCATCTCATGCCATCAGCTCAGCATTGGTAAGGGAAGAGGAAAAGGTCCAAAGACCTGTGTATTACGTGAGCAAAATATTAACAGCGGCAGAGCGTAATTACCCACGGATAGAAAAACTGGCGTATAGTTTACTGGTTGCCTCCAGAAAACTTCGGCACTACTTTCAAGCACATCCTATTATCATATATACTGATCACCCACTCAAGCAAGTTCTACAGAGACCAGAGGCGTCTGGGAGATTACTCAAATGGAATATTGAGTTAAGTCAATTTGACTTGAACTTTCAGCCCAGACGATCAATTCGGGGGCAAGTGATAGCTGACTTCATAGCAGAATTCACTGTTCCTGAAGAAGACATAGCAAACGAAGAAGTGGAACCCTCAAAGTTACTTTTCGACCCTAATGTCTGGAGATTATATACTGATGGTGCTAGAAATAACGAAAGATCCGGCGCTGGAATAGTGCTTGAAACCCCCGAGAAACGATTGATAACTTATGCCATCCGAATGGAGTTTCAGGCCACTAACAACGATTCTGAATATGAAGCTCTGATAGCCGGATTAAAGATTGCAAAGGTGCTAGAAGTCACAAAACTGAACATCTTCTGCGATTCCAAGTTAGTTGTGAACCAAGTTACTAGGAGATTCCAAGCTAAAAGTGCAAGATTGATTCTATACTTAAAGAAAGTGAAAGAGCTGCTGAATGAGTTTGATCACTACAGCATATCTCATATTCCGCGGTCAGAAAATCAGCAGGCAGACAAGTTGGCAAAGATGGCTAGTTCTAACGACCCTGAGGTGATAGGGCTAGCCCCCGTTGAAGTACTTCGGTCTCCCAGCATTGATCAGATGGAAATCGACCTAGTAATAGAGACGGAACCAGAAAAGGAGTCGTGGATGACTCCTATAAGGAGTTTCCTAATGGATGGAGCGCTTCCAACCAGGAAAAGCGAGAGGCGTAAAGTGATTCGTAAAGCCGCCCGATACGTACTGCAAGGCGGAATCCTTTATAGACAAGGGTATTCAATGCCCCTCCTTCGGTGCATAGCCCACGATGACATCAAACGTGTGCTGCAAGAAGTCCACGAAGGCGAATGTGGCGACCACACCGGGGGGCAAACTTTGGCGAAAAAGATATTGCGTCATGGTTACTTCTGGCCTACCATGAACAAGGATGCAGTAAAATATGCACGACGATGTGATGCGTGCCAGAGGTTTTCAAAGATACCTAGGGCGCCTCCGAGCCAGTTAAAAACAATAATGAGTCCATGGCCTTTCGCTATGTGGGGAATTGATATCATAGGAAGTCTCCCGATAGCGAGGGGCAGAGCAAAGTTCGCCATTGTGGCTGTAGATTATTTCACTAAGTGGGTCGAAGCAGAACCACTAACTACGATCACAACTAAACGGGTGATCAACTTCATCGTGAGAAACATCATCTGTCGATTCGGGATTCCAAAAATTGTGATAACAGACAACGGCGCTCAATTTGATAGTGCTGAATTCAGAAACTTCTGCCAAAGATACCACATCGAGAATCGATACACCTCCGTGGCACACCCACAATCGAACGGGCAAGTCGAAGCTGTAAATAAAGTAATTAAGTCCATTCTGAAAAGAAGAATGAAGCGGGCTAGAGCCATGTGGGCTGACGAATTGCCCTTGGCACTATGGGCCTACAGGACGACATATAAATCAGCGACAGGACATACCCCGTTCTCCCTTGCTTTTGGAACGGAAGCAGTCATCCCGATTGAGATAAAGGTACCTTCTCATCGGGTGACCTATTATGATCCAATGTCCAATAATGAATTGCTCCTTGAGTCCCTGGATATGATCGAAGAAAAGAGGGATGAAGCCGACCTGCGTGCTATGAGATGCAAACAACAGGTCGCCCGATATTACAACAAAAAGGTCCGAACCCGAACCTTGGAACCCGGAGACTTGGTTCTGAAACGTGTCTTTCCACCCCCAACTCATATGGGAGCGAAGTGGGAAGGACCGTACTCTATTCTCAGCAAGCTTGATAATGGAACCTTCAAGCTGGCAACCGTAGATGGAAAGGAAATCCCCAGAGTGTGGAATGCCCAACATCTACGGCCATATTTAACATGAGAGGCTTCAAACTTGTTCTTTTTCTTTGTTAAAAAAAAAGCTATGTACAGGGCATGACTCGCCTAGAACAGTCTGATTCTTTAAAGCAAGAGATTATAAAGTGGACGTAGGTCATGATTCGACCGAACCACTATAAAAATACTGTGTGTCATTTACCTTTATTGCATCTTTATTTATTTGCCTATGAAAATCAGTGTGAATAATGCAGGTACCTGAAGTCCGGTGCCGACAGTTCCTCTCATAAACTAATCAGAGGAACCCAAAGCCTTGGTAAATGCTCTAGCTGCTTGATCGACTGGTTTTAATCCTCGGAGCTTGGATTAAAATGTAAACCTGAGACGGGTTTGAGGAGCATGCATAATCGCAGACGACTGAGTTCGAACTCTAACTCCCCGGAGAGAGAGAGAGTATAAAAGCGTCTCCGATTGAGCGCTGAGAAAGAGCTCCTTTCCCGCTGAAGGATCGGGAAGCGGATGAATCGCTGAGCTCGAACTCTAACTCTCCGGCGAGAGAGAGAGTATAAAAGTGTCTCCGATTGAGCGCTGAGAAAGAGCTCCTTTCCCGCTGAAGGATCGGGAAACGGATGAATCGCTGAGCTCGAACTCTAACTCTCCGGAGAGAGAGAGAGAGTATAAAAGCGTCTCCGATTGAGCGCTGAGAAAGAGCTCCTTTCCCGCTGAAGGATCGGGAAGCGAATGAATCGCTGAGCTCAAACTATAACTCTCCAGAGAGAGAGAGAGAGAGTATAAAGGCGTCTCCGATCGAGCGCTGAGAAATAGCTCCTCCCCCGCTGAAGGATCGGGGAACGAACGAATCGCCCAGCGTAAAACTCTAACAATTGATTAGGGGGCATCACGCGCTCCTATGCATACACTAAACTTTGATATAATGGTGTAACATAGCATGAACATTCTTCTTCCTGATTGACTGACTTATAATTATTAATAATTGGCTAACGACTAAACGTGGAAAGTTTCTATGAACACAGGTACACAATGATGTAAGAAGAAACAAATCCTTGTTTATGTACCACAAGTCAGCAAAATGGAAAACAAGCTAGAAACAAAAGTGAGGGCCAGTCTCACAATTACACTTTCTGGCCAGCAGGAAACTAAAAGACAAAATATCAACAAACATCCTATTTATGCTTCGATTTCTTCTCCCTCTTCTGCCTTTCCAGCCTCTCCTTGTCGGCTTCAGATGGAGACTCCTTCTTCCTTTTCCGCTTGTCCACAAGGGGAGCATCTGACTCCTCTGAGGTCTTCTTCCCCTTCTTTTCCCTTGCTTCTGCGGGAGAGGGAAGCCGGGAAGTCATCGGGGTTTGCAAAGTGAAGTTGCCGGCTGATTGACTTGGACTGGATTTTCATAATCAACCCAGTTTTGGGGTCGAACTCTGCAAGAGGGACCACGTCCAAAGCCTCATCTCCCCCCTTCTTCAGAGCCAACTCTTTCTCTTGTCTGGCTTTTCGGCTGGCCAGGGGTTCCTCATCATCATCATCGTCGTCGGCCTTCTTGGTGTCGGTGGTATCCTCTTCGTCATCCACGTGCCGACCATCCAAGTCTTTTAAAGCCTCGATAGTCTCGGCATCTTTGGATACGTCGGCGCTAGGCACCGAGATGCTTCCTTCAGCTGTTGCGGCCTCGACTCGCTCTGAAACATCGATTTCAGCACCCGGCAGGACGGTCCCCTCCTCCACTTCTCTCTCTTTTCCAACACCCTTGTCGGCGGGCTCGCCACCTGCATTATGAGAGACACACGTTACTAATTCAATGGGTTGTCCTGTTAGACGGCGACAGTTCGCAATCGCTTTAGCAAATTGTTGGGAAAAGAGAAAGGTACCTTCAGCAGATACTCCCTCTTGAGTAGATCTGGATGCTCCAACAACCACGGGAGTTAAGCCTAAAGGGATTAGCGGATCGTCAGGGTGATACTCCTCGACTTCGGAGGTTTTAGACATGGCGGCGGAGCTGAAACCTTCGTCAATTTTGCTTTTGCCTTTAGCCATGGTTCTCTCCTTCTCCATTTCCGCCAGGATTAAGCGACGGCCCTCTGCCAGATCCTCAGGCTCGTTGTCCCTTAGGATGCTTTTCATCAATTCATCTTCATCGATCTCTTCGACCCCTAGTCTATGTTTTTCGCCTTCCACGATGGCATCCCATAAGTTGGCCAAAGTAACATGATAATCCGGGATCCATGAGATATTGCGAGTTTTGAGAACCTGACCGAGGAAATCAAAGATCATCTCCTCAAACCCCTCGATTTCTTTCTCTCTTTCAAGGAGTTTGTTATTGGAGGCAGTGGCCATTTCAATGGCGCTATCAACGTTCTTTTCGGCAAGAGCTGCCCGTCCCTCCGCGTCTGCCACCTGATCATTCAAAATCACTTTTTCCGCCTCTGCCAGAGCCAACCTTTCTTTTAGGCTCGCTTTTTCCGCCTCCCAAGTAGCCTTCTCCGTCAAAAAATGGCCTTGTGCCGTTACCAATTCGATGTTGGCCATTCTGAGGTCTTCAACTTCCTTTTTTAAGGCCATTTTTTCCTGGCTATTGGAATCCAGTTCTGAATGAAAGCGCTGCTTGGCATTTTCTAATTCAGTTTTATAGTTCGCGGCGTCTCTCTGTGCCAAAGCGAGCTGGGCTTGGGCGTCTTCCAGGTCCTTCTCTAATTTTGTCCTAGCCCTTTCATTATTTTCGAGTTTTGCTTTAGACCTGTGAGCTTCTATTTCGAGTGTTCGGATGACCTCCGAAAGATTAAGTGCGTGCTTTTTCATCGCCTCGTACTGCTTGGCCACGTGACGGATATGCCCGATAACTTCTTTATCCCAGTTTTTAGGAACTGGTTCCAAGGCAGGAACAAAGACCATCCTATCGAAGAACATTCCTGGAAATTGTTCCCGTAGCTTTTCCAGCCTACCTTGGATTTCAGGACCGTGAACGTAGTCCCGTGAACTGGAGGCAGCTAATTCTGGTTGGCTGGTGGGGTCAATGTTACTTCTCTCTTGCTCAGTGTCTTTGGATGTATCTCTGTCCCCATCTTTGGATTCGTGACGCCTTTTATACGACCGACTGTGGGAAGGCGCACTCTTTGGAGGAGTCAACTCTTTTGGAAGTGTCTTCCCCCCGGTCGGAATTGTTGGATGACTCGGAGGCCTGGTAGAAGTTGATTTGGGTGGAGATCGAGGTTGCGAAGAGCTCGGCTTATGAGAGGGACCGCGAGGGCGCTCAGTACCCGAACGAAGGCTGGGGGTGCCTTCGCGAACAGAACGGTACGAATAAGATTTCCTGCGCGACATCGCTCCTGCAAAAAAAAGAAAAGAAGAGCATATTATCACATTGAATATCCACAACATAATAGTGCACGGTCAGGCAGTGTGTGTGAGGTGTGCATCCCATATAACTCCCCCCTAACAGACCCGGGCCTGGAGACAGGCTCGTCTGGCCCGTTTCACGTCCCCTTGTTGAATCAGCCGCCTCTTCGGGAGCAGAAAAGAAAGGCTCCTCGCCGAAGTCTTTTTCCGTGTATTCAATGTCGGGCAGAGGGATTTTATTCAGCTCGTCGAATAACTGTTCTTCTGTCAATTCGTCATCACCGACAGTTTCCATTGGAGCAGAGGTAGGGATTTCCTTCGACGCATCACCACGGGACTCATCTCCCCTGTATACATTCAAGTCTTCATCGTCTTGGATGACTATCGGAGAAGGACTTTTGTGAAATTTGGTTGTCTCCACCGCTTGTGAAGTTCCCTCTCCTTCCGTCGGGGGCACATATTTATAAGGTTTGCCGCCGGTTCCAAGTCCAAATTTCCTATCCAAGAGGCGATGCTTATGAAGGTTGTCATCCGTAATGCATTTTTTAATCCTTAAAAAGTCGGATCTGCTTTGCAAAAGAATGGATAACCGGTTGTTGTATAATGCACCCTCTGTTTTCGTGAAGACATGATCTGTTTAAGACAAAGGAAAAAGCGGAAGAATGTTATTACTTAGACTCCCCAAGCAAGATATTCAACTAGGCGATCAAAATTTACTTGATTTGAGCCATCTCCGTGAGCATCCAGCCTGTCTTCTTATGTAAAACCAGTCAGACTTAGGATCCCCGATGTTGCTGTATCCGTCATACAGAACTTTCCTGTTCGCCACTGATTCAAAAAAGGAAAAGTTGGGAGTTGCAGAAGAACGGTGCTTGAAGAGAAAGAAGAACACCAGGTCTCTGAATTTGAGTTCGGCGTGCAAGATTTCCGCATAAGCAACATATAAAGAGTATAGAGACGCGTAGGCGTTTGGATGAAGCTGCATCGGGGCAATGCCTAATCGTCTCAGAGATTCAATGACAATTGGAGGGAACGGAGGAATAGCTCCTACTAGACACATTGTCCGACTGATCGACATATACCCTTCCGGTGCTAGATGGGGTCTGTCTTCGCTTCCAGGTGTCAAGACATCGTCCCAAGGAATGCCGTGTCTTAAGCAGATTCTCTTGAGTTTTATCTCGTCGAGCTTGGATGCTAAAGAGTCAGAGAATTTATCTATCCCGACTGCGCCTGGAATTTCGTCCGGAGCTCGTTCGTCAGACTCGGAGTTGTTGCTGGATGACGTACTTTCTGTCGGATCTGATTCTGTGGCTTCATATTCAGACCCAGAATCTTCACCTTCTGGATTGATTGGAGGAATTTGAGGATTATGCTATTCAGGAGTCTCGGATTCCGTTTCGGCTACAGATCTTGAGGAAGAGTGGTCGTTCGACATTGCTGCTAGGACGAGAAAATATGAACGATAAGATCAACACTACCCGTCCCCCGTGTGTGCAAGTGCTGCTGTGTGTGCTTGTGTGTGCGCATTATTAAAAACGATAATAAAACATGAAAGCAGTCGAGGTTATTAAAGGTCGTTAGTCGTCATATGCAGTCAAATCATGAAGTCATTTAGTCCAGAGAGATCAACGTCAAGGCTCTATCCTAACTGTCCAGAGTTTTGTAGCGACAAGGCGCTGATTAAAGACTGAGATTTCTTCGTATCACCAGCCGTGAGACGGATCGCATAGCAGAGGGATCGCCCCCTTCGACTCGCATAGCAGAGGGATCGCCCCCCCTTCGACTCGCATGGCAGAGGGATCGCCCCTTTCCGGATCGTAGAGCAGAAAGTTCGCCCCTCATCGAATCGCCGGACGAAGGGAAGGCTCCCTCACGAACCGTTGCGACTACCGTGATACGACCCTTGGTTGCCATCTCAATCTTTCGTCTCGCCACTTGCTTCCGTCCTCAATCATTGACCACGATCCGAGTCGGCCTTCCTTCTCCTTCTGCATCCTTCTTCTTCCTCATCTCCTTCCCATCCTCAAGTTCTGAGCTCCACGCTCAATGGCCATGGCGACTTGGTGATTTATTCGGAAAGTAGCGGATTTATATTGTTTCTCTCTGGAATCAGCCGTAGAAATTCAGGAAAGTAGTATGAGAGTGCTTTCTATAAAGTTACATTTCTAAAAACTGAGAGAATTCTTGGATTTTCGAAAGTTTTAAAAGGTTGGATTCGTTTTTCGATAGCTCGCGCGAGACGATTCAGCAGAGAGGAAAAAGAAGGAGAATGAAGAGGGGAGCATCGGCTTATATAGGCAAAGAAGGTGACCGTTTGTCTCCCCTCCTTTGTCTTATTCGGTCCACGAAGCGCCCCACAGGCCACGATCCAGAGATGGAATCGCAAAGAAGCCCACGGACCGCTTTGAAATGATGGCCCACAAAACTCAGAGCCCGATACGACTCGAAGGAAGATGCGTCCCGTATCGCACAAGACCCTAGGAACTCAGCACGCGACGAGCAGATGACCAAATCGTACCGTGTCGTCCTATGGCGATCCGATTCATCCATGTGTCAATTTGAACCAATGCGACTGTAAACTTGCATCCCTTCAGGAGAGAGTCAATAAGCATCTTCGAAGCATGTTTCATCATCAATAAAACATACTTCGAGGGGGCAAAATGTTGGCTCGCTTTTTGACCAAGCCATCCAGGATCATTCATAAAAGGAAATCAGGAAACCAAGTCCTCCAAGAAAGTGGAAGAATGGATCGCACGTCATCGTCTCGCCCAAGAATGGATCGCACGTCATCGTCCCGCCCAGGAACGGATCGCACGTCATCGTCTCGCTCAGGAATGGATCGCGCTCTATCGACTCGCCCAGGAACGGATCGCTCCCATCTCGTCGACGAACATCACCTCCAGGCGATCCGATCCCTTGTAACGAACCGAACCCTCTGACCCGTTCAGCCACGAGCTGGTCTTCAGCGATCCGAATCGCACGGATCTGACGTCACCTGTTCACAACGGCTAGTTTGACTGTTTCTTCGATGGTGGCGATGCGATCCGAAAATCTTGGGATTCGTGCCACGTGTCTGCGATCCGCCTGACAAAATCAGCTATAAATAGCCCAGAGCTTGGCATTTTTCGGGATCTTTTTGGCAATAGTGAATACTGAGTCCGCCATTGTTGTCAAACCACTGAAATATTGGGAGAAATCACTGTTGTACTAGCTTTTAAAGCATAATCAATAAGATATAAAGTGGACGTAGGCTCGTTAACGCCGAACCACTATAAATTCTGAGTGTTATTTTCTTTTTCCTGGTTCCTCATTTAGAATTCTCTACAGTTCATAACAATTTGGGTGTTAGGTCCAAATTTCGATCTAACAATAACGTAATAAATCAAGTATAGCATTGCATGTTCAAGGTTTGTTACACCAACCGTACTAGTATCCCAACCCATGTCAAATGTTAACCATGAAGTGATCCCTTGGCCCAATATTATGAAAGACCCATTACTAAGTCCAAAGGAACGATCCACTAATCAATCGGCTCCCTAAAAGTTCTAGCTCGTCATGTGTCTGTGTCATACGGTCCTATCACGAATGTAGTCACCTATGCTAGGTCCACCATAGGGTGTATCAAGCCCTATGGTGCCAACCACTGACACAAATCAAGCATGCACAGGTAAACCTACTGATGCCCAATGCCTGCTTTTTCAACTCCAGACTACATGCACGACCATAGTCCGCCTGAACCTACACTTGCGCACCAACTCAGGTGTCATTCTAGTCGCTTACAATCAGCCCAGTAATCGTGCCCCCTGACTAGTTCCAAGGTACCATGATACATCTAGTGGGTTACTACTGAAACGGACCGCATAACTAGGGTTTCCATCCAATAGGTTAAGTGTTGTCGTTTAAATCCGTGACTTAACCCGCCTACGAGTCATGTCAAATTGGCTAAGTGTTGTCGTTCATGTTCGTGACTTAGCTCTACGAATCATGTGTCAAGTTGGTTAAGTGTTGTCTTTCATGTTCATGACTTAACCCTATCATGTAGCATTAATTCATTAATGCACCCCAGCCTCTAACATCAGACCTGTTGTTGTGGTCACTGGATATGTCGGGCGGTTCCGGGTAGATTTACACCACAACTCAGTCCGACCTCGGGTTTTCAAGTGCGATATGACCAACTACCCACATTGGATCCTATTGTTTGCAGTAACTTGATTTGCCGGGCGGTTCCGGGAAGAATTACACAACAAACTGAACCCCACCTCGAGTTGGCCATTTTCAAGTTCATTCTAGTGTTATGTCCATGTTCAAATTTTCATGTCAAGTTTGTGTCAAGTTTTCAAGGCAAGATTCATGTCCACATCCAGATTCAAGTTATAACAATGTTCATGCTTCAAGTTTTACCTATTATCAAGTTCATAATTCAAGTTCGTAACTAATTCTTGTTTTTCCTAATCTACCCAAATCGTATTCCCATCGCACGTAAATGTGAATCGATCTATACTACAAGTAAATCCAAATCCCGAAATAAAGGGAATAACATCAAAACTATGATAGGCAAATGGGACGAGCATAATGTGATAAAAGGGAGTACAAGACTAGCATGATATAACTTGAGATAATTGGTTACAACATCATTGGCATATAGAAAATAATAGGATTTCAATTCTAACAAAATAAGGCGACAGTCATGATAAAAGTTGACATAAGGTGATAGTCCCAAACTTGTGAATAATAACAGACATGATAATATTATGGTCATGAAGGGATTCGATTTACAACATGGATAGGCCCAAATTAATCTCATAGTAATATTCCCAAAAGTCAAGATCTAAGATGAACAAGAATAGATATGAATCAATTATCATACATAGATCCAATTCCAATTTATAACACGGATAGGCCCAAATTATTCTCATAGCAATATTCCCAAAAGTCAAGATCCAAGATGAACAAGAATAGATATGAATCAACTATCATACATAGATCCGATTCCATTTTATAACATGGATAGGCCCAAATTAATCTCATAGCAATATTCCCAAAAGTCAAGATCCAAGATGAACAAGAATAGATATGAATCATTTATCATACATAGATCCAATTCCAATTTACAACATGTCCATATTAAGTTTATAGTTTTCAACTAAAAGTAACTTGAACTTACAGATCGTGGTCTAAGAAATTTAGATGCGGAAGTCAAGTCTAGAAATTAGTCGTTGAATTGTTGAATCGTTGAATCTTGCTTCGATTGTAGAAGCAAATCCCCAATATGAAATTCCTAGCCGTAGTCTTCAAGAAATTATCTTCGCGTTTTAATTTAATTTATCTTAATTTAATTTAGAGGAAGAAGAAGAAGCCATGTCCATCAAAAATTTGTGCAGCATAAGGTTAGAGAAGAATGGTGTAAAGTGAATGAGGCTAGGAGGACGTTTATATAGGATTAGGCAGATGAATCTGGTCACGAAACGAGTCTAAATACATCAGAATGCATTAGGTTCAAAAACTCGGTTCGGGAGGCAAGTCGACCCCTAGGTCGACACTATGGTCGACCTGGTCCCTGGGAGGTCGACACTATGGTCGACCCTCAGGTCGACCTGGTCCTGGGCGGGAAATTTTCCGCCCAGCCTGTTCTGGCTTTTGAATTCGAATTTGAATCCGAATTTTCGAGCTGTTTTTGATTCTGAAAATTCCTGAAAGTTCAGAGTGTCATATCTCCCTCATACGGACTCTGATTTTCGAAAACTCAGACTCATTTCCAAGTAGAATTTCAAGAGGAACGCAATGGCGAACCTGTTTCCCTTGATTCTTGCTTTAAAAATTAATTCTGTCTTGATTTATAGTTTTAACATGTTATTAAAATTCGGGTTGTTACATTCTCCCCTCCTTAAAGGATTTCGTCCTTGAAATCTTCAAATTAGGGAGAATGCATCCTATCATCCAATCAGCCATCTACTCAACCATCGTCCACAAGCAACCATTGTCCTTAAACGATTTCTAATGCTATATGAGCATATGGAGAAAGTGTGTGTATATGTTCCTTATCTAATGCAAATGATTAGGCCTGATTGATCTTCTTAATGCAAACTATGTTTAGTGCCATGAATCCAACATGTAAGCAAATAGTCCTAGTCACATAAACACTATATGTGTGCACAAACATCCATCCATATGCAATATTCATATGATAACACATTCAATTTCATCCATAAACAAGTATAAACACTCATGCATATGCAATATGAAAATGTGTCTGTGCCGATCTAGTGCCTAATGTGTGTTATGCAACCACAAGCAACCACTTGCGACCACTTGCAGCCATTTGCAAACATCAACCATAACATGTTTGAATCACATGTTTATATACAAAAGGGTTCTGCCTAAGGTTCTCAAGATAGGATGGAGAAGATAAGCAAGATAAAACAAAGCATCTAGGAGAAGAAGTTAAAGATGTACCCCCAGAAGGTCCTGCTTGCGGGCCTTGCCCTTGCTTCTTAGGGCAGTTCTTGCTGATATGTCCAGTACCACCACACTGAAAGCATGCTCCCATCTTCATCTTCTTCATTCTACACTCCTGGACTATATGCCCTTTAATACCATAGAAGTGGAATTTTCTTTTCTTACGTGTCTTGTTATCATTATTGTTGTTGTTGTTCTTGCCTCCTTTCTCGGAGTCTACCTTCTTTTTTTGAGACTCATTCGCCTTGACCTCCTTCTTGCCATTCTTGTCTTCTTCATTTAACAGCGCCATGTCTACTAGCTTTCATAAGTAGCCCCCATAGGTACGTGGGTCATAGCCAAGCTGTGAAGTGGCTCATTCAATCCTTTGATAAAACGGAGAGCCTTCTTATGAGGGGTATTCACTAAGTCCAGTCCAGACCGAGCCAGTTGATTGATTTGATTGACGTAATCCTTGACCGTCATACTTCCTTGCTTAACAGATAAGAATTTGTCTAGCTGTAGACTTCGTTCATCTTGCGAGAGGAATTTCATCTCGAACCTTATTCTGAAATGCATCCATGTTTCAACTGGCCTCTCAGCGTTAGTGACTTCCCACCAATAGGAAGCTTCATCTTTGAGCAACCATACCGCCAACTGTACCTTCTGCCTATCGTCTACCTCGAAGATAGATCCTCAGTTTCTTTGAGTCAGTTCCTCGCTTCTACGAATGATTCAGTTCCCTTGAAATCCTTTCCCCATTGCCCTAAAATCTTTACAAATCTTTGAGAAAGCAATTGCACGAGGAGAGGGAGGAGGAGGAGGAATCGCTGCAGATGGAGGAGGAATATCTGCTGGCCCTGCATCATTGGCCCTAACCTCGAAGTACCTCCTGAACCAACCAGGTATTGGCATGCCCTCTGGAAAGTTAAGATTCCTAGACATGCTTAAATGAAAAAGAAGAGATTCAAACGAGGAAACAAAGGATAGTGCTAATGGCTTTTGGGGAATAGCCCTTAAATAAAACAAGACTTTTCTTGAAAAATGCTTCCTTGTAAACGGTTTTGAAAATAGTTTTAGAAGGTTTTTAAAAACTTTTGCCCAGTCTGATAACCTTCTTCTCTGATACCAAGTGTAACACCCCACCTCCGCTAGGGTCACTCACAAAGGGAATGCACTAGTGTCGGATGAGTGTTATCGAGGTAAACAATCACAGAATTATTACAAGACAAAACAAAAATAAAATAGCGGAAGATTCAAAATCTAAATTTCATTACTTTCAAAAAGAGTCAAAACCTTTTACATCCAAAGTACCAAATATCTAAGGTCATTATTTTCCATTACAACAAATCCTGTCTTGCATAAACAATGGAGCTTAATCTTAAAACAACAAAAGTAGCTCAATTCCCCAAAGGTAGCAGAAATGCAGCCATAGCACAGCTCAAGATCGAACCATACATGAACTGAACTAAAAGCAAGCGAAATCCAAGCTAAGTGCTAGAGATTCCCCCCTGATAACCTGGGGGGAAAACGAAAGAAAAAGAGGCGAAAGAAAATGGGTCAGTCATAAAGACTAGTAAGTCCTAGTGACTTTCAGCATAAAATCAGGTAAAGGTAACATGACATGTATAAAATGAAAGTAAACATAAGGATGCTATCAAGATGGGCAAGATAGACTAAGATAACGTAATAAATCAAGTATAAAATTGCATTTCCAAGGTTTGTTACACCCTCTGTACTAGTATCCCAAAACATGTCAAATGCTAACCATGAAGTGATCCCTTGGCCCAATATCTTGAATGACCCATTACTAGGTCCAATGGAACGATCCACTAATCGATCGGCTTCCTACAAGTTCTAGCTCGTCATGTGTCTGTGTCATACGACCCTATCACGAATGTAGTCACTTGTGCTAGGTCCACCATAGTGTGTATCTAACCCTATGGTGCCAACCACTGACACGAATCAAGCATGCATAGGTAAACCTACGGATGCCCAATGCCTGCTTTTTCAACTCCGGACTACGTGCATGACCATAGTCCTCCTGAACCTACATTGGCGCACCAACTCAGCTGTCGTTCTAATCGCTTACAATCAGCCCAGTAATCGTACCCCACCTTGCCTAGTTCTTGGATACCATGATACATCTAGTGGGTTACTGCTCAAACGGACCGCGTAACTAGGGTTTCCGTCAAATAGATTAAGCGTTGTCATTTAAATCCATGACTTAACCCGCCTACGTGTCATGTCAAATTGGCTAAGTGTTTTCGTTCAAGTTCCCGACTTAGCTCTACGAATCATGTGTCAAGTTAGTTAAGCGTTGTCTTTAATGTTCAAGACTTAACCCTACCATGTGTCATTAATTCATTAATGCACCCCGACCTCTCACATTAGACCTATTATTGTAATCACTGGATATGCCGGGCGGTTCCGGGTAGACTTACACCACAACTCAGTCTGACCTCGGGTTTTCAAGTGCGATATGACCAACTACCCACATTGGATCCTATTGTTTGCAGTAACTGGGTTTGCCGGGCGATTCCGGGAAGAATTACACAGCAAACTCAACCCAACCTCGAGTTGGCCATTTTCAAGTTCATTCTAGTGTCATGTCCATGTTCAAATTTTCATGTCAAGTTCATGTCAAGTTTTCAAGGCATCCACATCCAGATTCATGTTATAACAATGCTCATGTTTCTAGTTTTGCCTATTATCAAGTTCATAATTCATGTTCATAACCAATTCATGTTTTGCCTAATCTACCCAAATCGTATTCCCATCACACGTAAAAGTGAATCGATCTATACTACAAGTAAATCCAAATCCCGAAATAAAGGGAATAACATCAAAACTATGATAGGCAAAAGGGACGAGCATAATGTGATAAAAGCGATTACAAGACTAGCATGATATAACTTGAGATAATTGGTTACAACATCACTGGCATATAGAAAATAATAGGATTTCAAATCTAGAAAATTAAGGCGATAGTCATGTTAAAAGTTAGCATAAGGTGATAGTCCCAAACTTGTGAATAACGACAGGCATGATAATATTATGGTCACGAAGGGATTCGATTTACAACATGAATAGGCCCAAATTAATCTCATAGCAATATTTCCAAAAGTCAAGATCCAAGATGAACAAGAACAAATATGAATAAATTATCATACATAGATCCAATTCCAATTTATAACATGGATTGGCCCAAATTAATCTCATAGCAATATTCCCAAAAATAAAGATCCAAGATGAACAAGAATAGATATGTATCAATTATCATACATAGATCCAATTTTAATTTATAACATGGATAGGCCCAAATTAATCTCATAGCAATATTCCCAAAAGTCAAGATCCAAGAAGAACAAGAATAGATATGAATCAATTACCATACATAGATCCAATTCCATTTTACAACATGTCCATATTAAGTTTATAGTTTTTATCTAAAAGTAACTTGAACTTACAGATCGTGGTCTAGGAAATTTAGATGCAGAAGTCAAGTCTAGAAATTAGTCGTTGAATTGTTGAATCGTTGAATCTTGCTTTGATTGTTGAAGCAAATCCCCAATATGAAATTCCTGGTCGTAGTCTTCAAGAAATAATCTTCACGTTTTAATTTAATTTATCTTAATTAAATTTAGAGGAAGAAGAAGAAGCCATGTCCATCAAGAATTTGTGCAGCATGAGATTAGAGAAGAATGGTATAAAGAGAATGAGGCTAGGAGGCTGTTTACATAGGATTAGGCTGATGAGTCTGGTCACGAAACGAGTCTAAATACATCAGAATGCAACAGGTTCAAAAACTGGGTTCGGGAGGCAGGTCGACCCCCAGGTCGACACAATGGTCGACCTGGTCCCTGGGAGGTGGACACTATGCTTGACCCCCAGGTCGACCTGGTCCTGGGTGGGAAATTTCCTGCCCATCCTGTTCTAGGTTTTGAATTCGAATTTGAATTCGAATTTTCGAGCTGTTTTTTATTCTGAAAATTCATGAAACTTCGGAGGGTCATATCTCCCTTATACAGACTCGATTTTCGAAAACTCGGACTCGTTTCCAAGTAGAATTTCGAGATAAATGCAGTGGCGCAACACGTTTCCCTTAATTCTTGTTTTAAAAATTAATTCTGTCTTGATTTATGGTTTTGACATGTTATTAAAATTCGGGTTGTTACAAGAACCATAACACGTTAAAACAATACTCTCTCATAGATTTATAGGACTAACAGGTTCCACTCATCTCATCTTAGTTCAGTAACCAAGAAATTCAATCTTAATGACATTTGGGAACATCAAAAGTTTTTTTGGCAGAATTTTTAATTTTTCATATGTTTGGTTGGTCAAAGGGGTTTTGACCATGGTCGGAATTCCATTTACCGTATTTTGGAATATGATGCACCATGTTATATTTCTATTTCATACCTTTTAACGAGTTTTCAAAAGTCATACATTGCATTCTTGGATTTTCAAACTGATGTTGCACCTCTAGACTTCGATGTTGCACCCAACAGACGTGGGTTGTTCAGCCATGCATAATTTTGTATCCATTTTGAGTTACTAGAACCATAACCAGTCAAAACGAAGCTCTCTCATAGATCTATTAGAGGTTCCACCATCTCATCTTAGTTTAGTAAGAAAGAAATTCAGTCTTAATGAATTTTGGGAACATCGAAAACATTTTTAGCTGAATTTTTAGTTTTCACATGTTGTTTGTTGGTCAAAGGGGGTTTGACCATGGTCGGAATTTGATTTAATATATTTCTGAATTGGATACACCATATTATATTTCTATTTCATACCCATAAATGAGTTTTCAAAAGTCATACAGTGCAATCTAGGACTTTCAAACTGATGTTGCACCTTAAGACTTTGATGTCGCACCCAACAGATGTGGGTTATTCCGCCACACATAAATTTTTATCCATTTTGAGTTAATAGAACCATGACTAATCAAAATGAAGCTCTCTCATTAATCTATAGGACTAATAGGTAACACCCGTCTCCTCTTTGTTCAGTAACCAAGAAATTCAATCTTAATGACATTTGGGAACATGGAAAGCTTTTTTAGCTCAATTTTTTATTTTTCACTGATCGTCGCTTTCTAACGAATCAGAAAAGCGCGACATTTAAATTGAATTCTGCAAGCATACAGGTATGTAGCATCCAGGTCGAACACAGGGAGGTGTTATTAAAAATTATTATCTATTTATTCTTGGGCGAGTTAGACGAAGTTTGGAGTTGTTTTTTTTATGTTGTTGAAATTACTCTGAATCTAATCAGTATCAAATTCAACAATTGAAAAGAAAAGGAACAATTACTGGAAAAAGAGAATAACAACTAGAACAATAACGGAATTTAAAAGTAGGATTCCTGTTGAAACTAATCAACAGTGAATCGCTAACAAGCAGTAATAAAAGACAATAACAATATGCATTCTACCCAAACCTAATTAGGTAGATAACACAAATTGTTATGAAATTAAAATAACAATAAAACTAGAAAAAAGAAAAGACTTTTATTAGAACAAAAGAGAATATAGAATAGAAAAATGAATGGCATTTACAATGGGACATCATGTATATTTATAGAGATGTAGAACAAATCCTAATCAAATCAACGACTAAATGGCCCTCTTTTCCCAAGAAGTAATATCATATCTTTTGCCTTCCTTGACCAAGCTTGATTGGAAAGCAAATCACAGTGAATATCTTCCAAATCTTCCCTATCTTGCATGTAGCAAATTGATTGATTGATTGATGAGCAGATTGTATGTGATTAATTCTTTCAAACAAGGATACTCATTAGACTCCAAAGGCAACAAGGGATAAAATCTTCAAAATTGATCTTTTCTTGGCAATATTTTTATCAGAAATTCTTCTAATTGGAATTTGAAAATGAATGTTATGAATTGATTTCCATGATAAGAATTTGTTTATTCCTTTTATTAGTGTATATCATGCATACATACATACATATGAATATATGTATATATTTATAATATGACACCAATCCATGTATTCTTCAAGGCAGAGGAGGCAGTGTGAACGCGTTCTGTTCTTTGGCAAAAAGTGAGCTTGACGGGGATCAAACTCAGGTCTCTCAGTACAAACTTCCATGCAATTACCAGGGAGCTACAACGTCTTTTGTAATTGAGATGGCTTTAATACGGGGAAGTAGCTTTTTATCTGTAGTTGGCCTTTAATTTGAAACGAAGGAGGCATTTCTTGACATCCTGTAAAAATACACAAAAGTACCCAAAGTATCATTTATTTATTTACAAAAGATAAAATATAAGAGCATAAAATAAACACATTTCTGTGTTAATCAAATACCCCCACACTTATCTTTTACTCGTCCTCGAGTAAAAAGAAAACGAAAAACTAACTAGATAGGTCGCACTTTCATAAGAAACACGATTGCATTGAGCTTATGCAACAAGTCGTTAAACCTCTAGGTGTCCCTAGTAGGACGATTGGTGTCTCGTGAGGGTTTTCAGCGGATACTACCCACAAAATCCAAATGCAGTATGCTATGATTCTAATGAAACTACATGAATGCAATGGACATATGCAAATAAAAAAAAAATGAAAAGACGACTTGTTTCAGGAAAGTGGTACAACAAATTAAGTTAATAATTTCTAATCAGTTGATTTTATTTTAGATACCTCGACTTGTCACAGATTTTCAATATCAATCAAGTTTTCAAATGTTAAATTCCAGTTTGGCCAATTAGTTCGGTTGATAACATAGTGCAGCCATGAAATAAATTCTTAGTTTGCTTGGCACAGTTTGCAAAGTGGTATTCTAATTTTCTTATGTATTGGCTAGTCAAATTAATAAGGTCAAGAAGTGTTTGGGCATCATCGCATATTATTTATTCTATAAAATTTTAAAATTTATGATTAAGTACATACACCTAACTTAGAAGACCAAGGTTTACCACCCATGCACTGCCTCGCGGACTAACGGAGAGTGGGTAAAGAGCTTGGCGGACTGTGCAGGCCGACTTTGACTTTGTCAACAACTGTCGGTAATCCTTAGGTATCCAATTTCATAAAATGAGACCAAGATATTCCAACGCTAACTTTTTCAACAACATGTCGGATAGAGCTTGGCGGGTTTGCACACCAACGCTTGATATACAAGCAATGTTGGATACCCTTGGATTACTGTTATTATTATTGAAAATATAAGCACAAAAGAGAGTTACGCGAATTCAACTTAACACAACTTAGTTTTAAAGATTTGAAAAGCCAATATAAGTATTTTAAGTCCTCCACTTATTTAAACAAAGTCTACAATATAGAATAGATTTCATGGCCATCACCTAAGAATCTCCCTATGTACCGGTTACACTATTATCCCTCAAAATTAAACTTTTCATTATATTTCAAATTCGAATTTAGCTGAGAGAGAAAAATACTACCAACTGGCTAAAAATTATAAACTTATTTTGTTGTATCAATTGAAAATGAGTCGTATTTCAAAAAAATAAATAAATAAATGGCATGTTATTACAGTCTAAAAAAAATGGCATGTTACTACAGTCTAAAATGCATGATGATCCTATTTAAATGATGAAAATGAAAAGAAAGAAAAAAAAAGAAAAAAAACGAAAATGAGTGAAATGCAGACTCCCCCCCAACTAGAACTAAACAGTGTCCACACTGTAATTTTTTTCTATAATTGAAAGATAGTACCCAAAGGTGTATCAAATGCAGAATGATTTGTAAAACGAAATGCAATTTAACCACTATATGCGAATGCCAATTATATACAAAATGAAATTTATAATGATGGTGAGTTTTATGTGAAAAATGAGGTTTTTCTTTCCCTCCACACTTGCCTCTATCGAAAATGATGGATGATGATTTCGTATCTGATTTTTGAGGTACAAAAGGTATGTCAGTGAGATCTAAGATCAAAATCCTTCCTATAAAATTTTTGTCGTGCCAATGATTTAAATCATTCAACTGAAGATTATTATAGTCCCATAAGCCCGAGTTTTTAACAATGATTTCTTCTGATGCTATGGAATTACGATTATGTTTGAGACGTTCCATATATCCATCCTCGTCATTCAAAAGTTTAAGCTCATCTTCGAACAATTCCTCAAAAGACATAGTGCACACGTCAACTGAGGAAAATGAAGTTTTTAGAGGAGATAATCCAGATGTGCCATCTAAAACTGTTTCTATTATGTCAACTTCTCCTATTTCGATCTCCTTGGGTTGATGAAAAATATTCAACTCAATGGTTAAGTGCCCAAACGATAGTCGAAGTTGGCCGCTCCTACAATTAATGATAGCATTTAAGGTTGCTATGAAGGGACGACCCAAAATCAATGGAATTTGTCTACCCTGACTCAAAACAGGCTCGGTTTCTAGAACCATGAAATCGACAGGGAAGTAAAATTGTTCAATTTGAATCAAAACATCTTCAATTATACCCAATGGTTTTTTAAAAGATCGATCAGCTAACTGAAGAGTGATGTTTGTTGGTTTAATCTCCCATAATCCAAGTTGATGATAAACAGTGTAAGGAAGAAGATTTAAACTTGCACCGAGATCAAGTACGGGCACGAGATATGTGAATGTTTCCTATTTTGCAATCAATTGTAGGGCAACCAGGGTCCTTGTACTTGACTGGGGCAGGATTCGAAAGAATGGAGCTTGTATTCGCAGTTAGAAAGGCAGTTTTCGGAACATTAGTGGCTCGTTTTCGGGTGCATAGCTCTTTGAGACACTTGGAATATTGAGGAATTTGTTCGATTGTGTCTAAGAGTGGAATATTGACACGAAATTGTTCGAAGATTTCAAGAATTTTTTCAAAATTTGCATCCTTCTTCTTATTGTTAAGCCTGTGAGGATAAGGGGCTATTGGTTTATAGACTCTTTCAGAAATTTGATCGTTCGAAGAAGAAGGTTTCGATGTGGAAAGTGATTGAGGTACAGGAATAGAAGGTGAGATGCTGGGATTTCCAACATTAGAGGAGGAATTATTATTGGGGTTGCTGACATTAGAAGAAGAGATGTTGGGGTTGCCAACATTCGAAGAAGATGGGGTTTCATAAGGTTCCAAGGAGTTGGCATTGGTTGCCATCGCAAGAGTGTCAAGCTTTTCAATTGGGGTTGAAATCGAATGGTTGTCGGGATTGCCAACATTATTGTCAATCATTTTTCTAGACCTCAGGGTGGTGACAACGTTAACCTAATTATTTCCATCCTCACAAGAATTCACGGTACGAGAGTTATATTTTGGATTCACCTCGGGTTGACTAGGCAACTTTCCTCGCTCATTACTTTTCATTAGTTCCTTCATCATATTCATCATTTGTTCGATTTTAACATCTTGATTATTTATTTGTTTTTTTAATCGAACAATATCTTGTGACGGTTGAGAAGATTGGGAGGATTGGTTTGATGATTGAAAGTTGGGGTGCCTATAAGGTTCACTCGAAGGCTCAGGTTGAGGTGAAACATGAGAAGTTTGAGGACTAGAAGAAAATGGAGCTTGGTATAATGAATTCGGTATCATGTGAGATGGATTTGCGACATTATTTGAATTAAACCATGAGAAATTTGGATGATTTCTCCAAATAGGGTCAGATGTGGATGAGTAAAGACCATTTTGAGCTATGACATTGACTTGGTCTTGGGGTAGTCCATTGAATTGAGGAGTTTGAGTCTCTAAGGGAATATGAACTGTATCCACGACATGCACTCCTTTAGTGGAAGCACGGATGGGAACACGAATGGACTCCCATTGCATGTCCTTTTCAGAATAATCCTCTAAGAATTTCCAAGCTTCATTGGCCGTTTTAGACATAAAATCTCCCCCACACATTGATTCTAGTTGAGTTCTAGTCTGATAGTTTAGACCCTCATATACAATTTGACATAAGTAATCTTTTATGATTCCATGATGAGGACAACTATACAGTAATTGGTTGAACCTATCAAAGTATTTTGAAAAAGTTTCCCCCTCATTTTGAGAAAATTGATTTATTTCAGTTCGAATTTTCAAAGTTTTGTGAAAAGGAAAAAACTTTTTCAGGAATACGCTGACGAATTCATCCCAACTTCTTATTGACTGTTTGGGAAGAGAATTTAGCCATCTTTTAGCGCTTTCAAGTAGTGCAAATGGGATTAGCCTTAGCTTGATCGATTCGTTAGATAGTTGTTGCATTTTTGTTGTGGAAGCATACAATTCAAATTCACTCAGAAATTCATAAGCATTTTCAAACCTAGTAAATTTGGTACCAATTGGATAAAAGAATGATTTAGCTCAACATTGTTTCCTTCAGCTGGTGGGAACACGATGACAGAGGGTTGAACGGTTCTAGTTGGATAACATCGATCACGAAGAGACAAGGTTCTATCCATTTGGATATTGAGATTTTGAAAATTTTGATTTATTTGATTTTGATCCCCAAAGTTTGGAAAGTTGTGATTCACTCGATTTTGATCCAATTTGGTTGGAAAATTTTGGTTGATTCGAGAACCCCTAGGAGAATTTTGTTGGCTAACACTTTTTTCACTCATTGTTGTTAAATGCAAGCACAGAAATTAGCTACAATGAAATTTTCTGTCCTTAATAGCACCTAACCCAAAATTATATAGTGACACGTTTGATTACTTAGATCAAAAGATTTCTTAGCCAGTTAACGGACAGGAGTTATCAGTGCACTAGGAATCACCCTAGCAATGCAGCCGAAGGTTTAAGTACCTTTAGAGTAACAACCGATATAATGTTTACGAATCACCGTAATATTTATAAACGGTTATTTCTCTGCCATAGTCTAGACACAAAGAAATAATTCGTTGCAAATGAATCAACTATCACAATACAATTAAGCCCTAGATGAGCCCGTGACTCCTTAAGTCCAACGTCTAACCGTTATTATTAGTCAGATTCTACGATAAAATGCAATTTGTGGGCTAAGGAAAGGGTGATGAAATCCCTCACCTTATGTGAATTGGGGTATTGCCCTTAACAGAATGAATAAAAAGTGTAGAAATAACAATAATCACACAATTTAATTGCACAAATTAAAAATTTACATTCAAGCCGCTGCTCCTGCAGATTTTTTTTACAACAATTGTCTATATATTTTTTTCTTTTGCACCAGAGCACCTGTAGAGTTTTAAAAATTTCTCACCTTGATCGGCAGTCCTCCAGTGAAATTGGGTAGCGCTAGCGCGTTCACACCCCACTTGGTGTGCAACCGCTCCAACAATTCGACTTCAACTATTTGCAATTGTTTGAATTTTGAATTTCTCCACTTCGGTCTTGCTTGTTTTCCTTCCTTCGCTTGATCTTGATTTTGATTTTTTTTAAAGAAATTGTTAAAACAAGGAAAGAGATTAAGGAAAAAAAAGGAATAGAAGACAAAACTAGCAAGATATTTTTTTATTGTTTTTGGAGATTGCAATGTCAATAAATAACATCAAATCTGCCAATCAAGAGTTTTTTCAGAAAAAATGGAAAGGAATAGTATTAGAAGAAAATAAATCTAAAGTAAAAGGAAACAAAATAAATGAATAGAGAAAGAGGGAAGGAGATTCTATTGAAAATAGGGAACGAAAAAGCAAAAGGAAAGAGTTGTTTTTTTGTTATTAATATGTTTGAAAAGAAGAAAGAATTTGTAAAAGAAGAGAATGGGATTGAGAAATAAAAAGGAAAGAAATAGGTGAAAATTGGTAACTTTTTTTCCTTTTAAAATTTGTAAAATAAAGAAAAGGGGTGTATAAAAAATAGGAAAGGAAATGAAGGAAAGAAACTGAAAAATTGGTAAGAAATTAAAAGAAAAAGTGGCATTTTTTTTTATAAAAGGAAAGCAATGAGAGAAAACAGCAAGCAAATTAAAGATGTGAAAACTAAAAAGGTGATTGCAAAATGGAAAGAAATTTGGATAATGGAATTATTCAGCAACAACGAGAAAATTTAGAAAGAAATTTGTTTTTATTTTTTTAAAAAAAGGGTAAGAGATTTGCAACAGAAGGAGATTTGTGAGAAGAAATTATAAGAAAATGGCAAGAATTTGTACAATGGGAAGAATTTAATGACAAAAATTTTCTTTTTTTTCTGATTTGTAAAAGAAGAAAGAAAACGTAGAAGATTGGGAAAAGAAATGGAAAGATGGAAAGAAATAAAGCAAAAATTGAAAGGTTTTTTTCCTTTAGAATTGAAAAGAAGGAAGAATTTATAAAAGAAAAGAAGGAGATTGAGAAATAAAAAGGAAATAAATAAATGAAAGAAAAAAAGGAAATAAGGTCAAGAAAATTTGGCAAGTTTTTATTTTTTTTATTTGCCTAAAGTAGGAATAAATTCGCGAGAGGGAACAAACAAATGTAAAAATTGGGAAGGAAGGAATAGATGAGATTAAAGAAAAGAAACTAAGAGACAAAAGTGGCAAGAATTTTTTTTCTCTTCTCTTGTTTAGATGATTCTAGCACCAATGTTTGATAAAAAATCAACTAATAAAGAGATTTTTTTTAGCAAAACAAAAACAAAAACAAAAATAAAAATAAAAACAAAAATAAAAATAAAAACTAACACGAATCAGATATTAAATAAACAATAAAATTTAATCGTTACCTCCCCGGCAACGGCGCCAAAAACTTAATCGTCGCTTTCTAATGAATCAGAAAAGCGCGACATTTAAATTAAATTCTGCAAGCATACAGGTGTGTAGCATACAGGTCAAACATAGGGAGGTGTTATTAAAAATTATTATCTATTTATTCTTGGGCGAGTTAGACGAGGTTTGGAGTTATTGTTTTTTTTTTATGTTGTTGAAATTACTCTGAATCTAATCAGTATCAAATTCAACAATTGAAAAGAAAAGGAACAATTACTAGAAAAAGAGAATAACAACTAGAAAAATAACAGAAATTAAAAGTAGGATTCCTGTAGAAACTAATCAACAGTGAATCGCTAACAAGCCGTAATAAAAGACAATAACAATATGCATTCTACCCAAACCTAATTAGGTAGATAACACAAATTGTTATGAAATTAAAATAACAATAAAACTAGAAAAAAGAAAAGACTTTTATTAGAACAAAAGAGAATACAGAATAGAAAAATGAATGGCAATTACAATGGGACATCATGTATATTTATAGAAATGTAGACCAATCCTAATCAAATCAATGACTAAATGGCCCTCTTTTCCCAAGAAGTAATATCATATCTTTTTCCTTCCTTGACCAAGCTTGATTGGAAAGCAAATCACGGTGAATATCTTCCAAATCTTCCCTATCTTGCATGTGGCAAATTGATTGACTGATTGATGAGCAGATTGTATGTGATTAATTCTTTCAAACAAGGATACTCATTAGACTCCAAAGGCAACAAGGGATAAAATCTTCAAAATTGATCTTTTCTTGGCAATATTTTTATCAGAAATTCTTCTAATTGGAATTTGAAAATGAATGTTCTGAATTGATTTCCATGACAAGAATTTGTTTATTCCTTTTATTAGTGTATATCATGCATACATACATACATATGAATGTATGTATATATTTATAATATGACACCAATCCATGTATTCTTCAAGGAAGAGGAGGCAGCGCGAACGCGTTCTGTTCTTTAGCAAAAAGTGAGCTTGACGGGGATCGAACTCAGGTCTCTCAGTACAAACTTCCATACAATTACCAGTGAGCTACAACATCTTTTGTAATTGAGATGACTTTAATACGGGGAATGTAACAACCCATATTTTTAATAACATGTTATAATGTAAATCAAGGTAGAATTAAATTCTAAAATCTGAATCAAGGGAAATGGGATGTGCCATTGCGTTCGTCTCGGAAAAATACGCGAAATAGAGTCCGAGTTTTCGAAAAACGGAGTCCGTATGACCAAGTTATCACCCAATGAAGTTTTCAGAAAATTCTAAGCCCGAAAACAGTTCAAATTCGAATTCAGAATCGAATTTCAGCCAAAACAGACTGGGCGGGAATTTTCCCCGCCCAGGCAGGGTCGACATAGGTGTCAACACCAGTGTCGACCCCCCCAATGGGTCGACACCCATGTCGACCCAGGGGTCGGACCAATTTTTCTGGTGCACCATTTTGACATGTTGGGCCTTGTTCTGGAAGTTTCTGACGGGAGTTGATGGCTCAGATTCGATTTAGGGTTAATCCTATGGTCTAAACTACCCCTAATCTCTATAAAAAGACCCCTAGACCTAGCCTAAACCCTCATTAATCATTCTTACAACTAAATGCTGCCCAAATGTTCACGAATCATGGCCTCCACCTTCTTCATGAGAGCATGAGTGTCTCAAATCAATCTATGTCATAAAGGAGCCATCTTTCTTAAGTAAAAGAGCCATCTTTCTTTGTCTTTGGGGTTATTCCTTCTTGTTCTCAAGTCTTGAAGTGGAGTTTATCGTCTTTGGTTGCGGATTTGCTAGTGTGGCTTCGTCTCAATCTTATTTTATATTTATTCTAGTCTTCATAGCATTGTAAGCCCTATACTACTCTTAGATTCTAACTATGAAGTTAAATACGACATGTTGCAAGTTGAGTTTGGGCCTAAGTATGATATGTGCTTTGATCCTATCATGTTATGCATAAATATATTCTATGCATGTTTGTAAAGCTATCACCTTTGCCTTATGCATAGAAAGCTATGAGCTTTGATTAGAAATGTTACATAAAGCAACATAGAAACTCTCATAAACCTTGTGTTATCTTGCATATGATGTTATATGCGAATCACTTGCTATCATCCTATGTCATTTATGACCATGTTTCACCTATTTTGCTTAAGTTGATATTATGCATGTTTTGAGGCCTATGATGTAATATGCAAGCTTATGAACATATTTATGCCTCATATGCCACCATGTTTAACTTGTGGCCAACCTTATTACCTTATGCCCTTTTTGTCATGTTTTGTCAAGTTCCCTCTTTTGATCTATGTTATGTTATGCGAAACGTACATGCGAGGGGAATGTGTTGGGTTGGGTAATATTAATGACATGAAACACGATTTTAAAATATGACATGAACATTGACTTGTGACTATGTTTGTAAACATGAATTTGGCATGACTTCTAGAAAACATGAGAGTGGCCAACTCGAGGTTGGGTTGAGTTTGTAGCATAAATCTACCCAGAACCGACCGGCTTAACTAGTAGCTACAAGCAATAGGACCCAATGTGAGTAGTTGGTCATGTCGCACTTGAAACCTGAGGTTAGACCAAGTTGTGGTGTAAAGCTACCCGGACCCGCCCGGCTTTACTAGTAACCACAACAAAGTCTAATGTGAGAGGTTCGGTGCATTAAAATAATTAATGCCACATGATAGGGTTAAGTCATGGACCACTTGAATACTTAACCAATTGAACACGATGGGTAGATAGGGTTAAGTCATGAACCTTGGGTACACTTAACCAACTTGATTGGGTAGGGTTAACCACATTTAACCCGTTAGAAACCCTAGTTACGTGGTCCTTTTCACCAATAACCCTCTTGATTGTATCATGATACCCTCAGGACTAGGCTAGGGTGGGGCGCGATTACTGGGTTGACATTTAAGCGACCAAAACGACGGCTGAGTAGGTGCGCCGGTGTAGGTTCAGGCGGACTATGGTCGTGCACATAGTCCGGAGTTGAAAAAGCAGACACGGGAACCCGTAGATTTAGACTGTGCGTGCTTGATTTGTGTCCGTGGTTGGCACCCTAGGGCTTGATACACCCTAGGGTGGACCTAGCACAGTTTGACTACACTTCGTGATTGGGCCGTATGACAGCGACACTTGACGAGTTAGGCTTTTAGGGAGCCGATCGACTAGACCGTGTTGTTGGACCTTGATCTAGGTCATCTCTGGATGTTGGGCCAAGATTGGGCCAAGGGATCTTTTCTTGTTAACACTTGACATAGATTACTAGTACACACTTGGTGCAACTTAACCTTGTATATGCGATGCCACACTTGATCTGTCTCTTCACCATGCCAGTTATAACCCCATGTTTCATCTCTGCTTTACGTGTCCAGTTAACTTTATTAGTTTTTATACTAATAGTAGATAGGACTTACCAGTCTTTTTGACTGGCCCGTTTTCTTTCGCCTCTTTTCTTCCGTTCCCCCCCCCCCAGGTTTGCAGGGTAGGAACACTGGTACCTAGCTGGATCTCTAGCTGCTTTTCTGGATAGCTCATGTATGGTTTGAGCATGATATGGCTTTATGCTACTTTGGGGATAGTTACTTTATGTTTTTTTTTTCTAGTTTTCAGTTTATGTTCTAGACTTTGTTTTATGGGAAAATAATGACCAAGTACTTTGATGTAACTTGACTATGGTTTTGAAATGCTAGTTTTATCCGCTGCTTTACTACTCTGTTTTACTTATATGTTCTGTCTTGTGATATCTGCATGCATGGTTACCTCATTTAACGCCCCTCCAAAGCTAGTGTGCTTGCAAGAGTGGCATTGGCGGAGGTGGGTTGTTACATTTGGTATCAGAACGAGGTTTACAAGATTTGAGCAAAAGTTTTTAAAACTTACCTTTTGAAAAACTATTTTCAAAACCAATTAAGTATTTTCCAAGAAAAGTCTAGTTATTTTAAAAGGCTATTCCCCAAAAGCCATTAGCACTATCCTTCGTTTCCTCGTTCTGAATCTATCTTTTTCTTTTTCAGTATGGCCGATCTTAACCTTCCCTAGGGAGTAACCATTCCCGGATGGTTCCGGAGGTACTTGGAAGCTAGGGCCAACGATGTGGGCCTAACAAACACCCCCACCGTAACTGAGGTCCCTCCTCCTCCTCCTCCTCAGAATCCACAAGCAGATTTCGCTAAGGTTTATAAAGACTTTAAGGCGATGGGTGGCAAGAATTTTATTAGGACGGAGACTTTTGTGGAGGCAAGAAATTGGTTGAAAGAAACTGAAGATCTCTTCGCCATCTTTGATGTGGAAGACCATAGAAAAGTTCTGTTGGCAGCGTGGCTATTGAAAGAAGAAGCTGCTTATTGGTGGGAGGTCACCAATGCTACTAGGCCTATAGAGACTTGGGCCAACTTTAGGACAAGGTTTGGGCTTAAGTTTCTATCATCAGCTGAGGCGAATCTGCAATTGGAGAAGTTTATATCTTTGAAGCAAGGGGACATGACAGTAAGGGAGTATGTGAATAAGTTTAACCAGCTCGCTCGATTCGGTTTGGACATGGTTAATACTCTCCAGAAGAAGGCTTTACGCTTTGCACGAGGGTTGAATGAGCCATTACAAGGTTTAGCCCTATCTCATATACCCATGGGGGCCACTTTTGAAGGCCTAGTGGACATGGCATTGCTTCAAGGAGACGATAAGAATGGCAAGAAAGAAGTCAAGCCTAATGAGACTCAAGCCAAGAAGACAGATTCTAAGTGGGGAGGAAATCAGAGCAATCAGAACAACAAGAACAACAAGAACAACAAGGGCAACAAGGCCAAGGCAAAGGACCCAAGAAAATGCAACTTCTGTGGGATTGTTGGGCACATAGCCAAGGATTGCAGAAAGAAGAAGAGGAAGTTGGGCGAATGCTTTTACTGTGGAGAGCCTGGACACCTTAGCAAGGATTGCCCCAAGAAGCAAGGACAAGGGCAAGGGCAGAATCAGCGTGCAGGACCTTCTGGAGGGCAAGTGCATGCCCTCAACACTGCTCCAGTTCAGGACCGAGGTAGTATTTCTGTAGAAAGCCTTGTTTATATTTCTGATTATCCTGTTCGCACCTTATTTGATTCTAGCGCATCGCATAGTTTTATTTCTTCTGACATTGTTGAAAGTTTGCACCTAAGTACTAGTCTAGTTGAGGATCCCGTTAGTGTTTCAAATCCAATTGGGGGTTCCGCCCATCTATCTATGATTTGTG
The DNA here is from genome assembly GCA_030737875.1 of Allium sativum. Classification (NCBI taxonomy): domain Eukaryota; kingdom Viridiplantae; phylum Streptophyta; class Magnoliopsida; order Asparagales; family Amaryllidaceae; genus Allium; species Allium sativum. Next base: position 1,308,173 of record CM060912.1, on the reverse strand, counting down.
TGGATTTGAAGATTTCTATCTTGTCCGTGGAATTCACGTGTAATGCTTATGTTCTCGGGTTCACGGGATACGAGTTGATTTAGGGCATGGATTGGTTGTCCAGTTATGGAGCCATCCTCGATTTTGAGCATAGGGTGGTGAGGCTCATGACTCGCCTCGGTAATACCCTAGAAATTTCTTGTAACCCTAGAGTTCCCGTCATGTTATGTTATCTTGAATCTCTTGACTCGTCCATCGATGATCTGCAATCTGTAAGGGTGGTCCGAGACTATCCTGATGTCTTTGAAGAAGTTAAGGGGTTACCCCCTAAACGAGAGATAGATTTCCGCATTTATCTAGTCGATAATGCCAAGCCAGTATCATTGCCCGTTAGGCACATGGCACCACGTGAAAGAAGGGAGCTCAGTAAGCAAATCAAGGAGTTGCTTGAGAAGAATTTTATTAGGCGAAGCATTTCTGAATGGGGTGCTCCGGTGGTATTCGCTACTAAGGCGGATGGTTCGCTTCGTCTATGTGTTGATTATCGAGAGTTAAACAAGCTGACAAAGAAGAATAGGCACCCGTTACCGAGGATTGATGATCTCTTTGACCAGCTTGTTGGTGCTTCTGTTTTCTCTTAGCTCGATCTAGCCACCGGATTCCATCAGCTTAGAGTAGCTGAGGATAGTATAGATAAGACTGCGTTTAGGACTCCAGATGGATTCTTTGAATGGGTTGTCATGCCATTCGGTTTGACTAATGCACCCGCCTACTTCGTAGACTTGATGAGTAGGGTGTTCAGTGAGTTCCTTAACAAGTTTGTTGTTGTCTTCGTGGATGATATTATGATCTTCTCAAAAGATGAGGAAGAGCATGCTAGGCATCTCAAGGAAGCGATGGATATGCTTAGAACGCATCAGTTGAAAGCCAAGTTCTCCAAATGTCATTTCTGGAGAAGGGAAGTTCGGTTTCTTGGACATATAGTTTCTAAGCAAGGCATAGCGGTGGATCCCGCGAAAGTGGTTGCAGTTCAAGACTGGAAGACTCCTAGGAATGCAACCGAAGTAAGAAGCTTTCTCGGTCTGGCGGGCTACTATAGGAAGTTCATCAGGGACTTCGCTAAGATTTCAGCCCCTCTTACTAGGTTGACGAAGAAGAACTTAGTCTTTGCATGGGACTTAGAGTGTGATCTTGCTTTCCAAAGGCTCAAGAGGGCCCTTACTACAGCTCCAGTTTTGCCATTACCCGATGGCGATAAGATGTTTACCGTGTACACCGATGCATGTGGTACGGGGATAGGTGCTGTCCTGATGCAAGAGGGAGGAGTGATATGTTATGGCGGTAGGCAACTTAAAGTTCATGAGAAGAACTATCCCACTCATGATTTGGAGTTAGCGGCGATCGTCTTTGACTCAAATCCTGGCGCCACTATCTTCTAGGCGAAAGGTTTGAGTTGTATACTGATCACAAGTCACTCAAATACCTCTTCTTGCAGAAAGATCTAAATCTAAGGCAGCAAAGGTGGATGGAATTCTTGGCATCTTATGACTTCGAGATAGCTTATACCCCTGGCAAGGGTAATGTTGTGGCAGATGCACTAAGCAGAAGTAGGTTGACTTTGAGTCCCTTGTTTGTTGAAATGAGGAGCCTAGAGTTCTTGGCAACCTTTGATTTCACGACGGCTGTTGAGTCGATGACGGGTTCATTAGCATCCCTTGTGCTTAGACCCACACTTCTTGATCAAGTAGGGACTTCCCAGAAGGAAGACCCGCGGATAGTCGAGATCATGGACAAGTTGATCCGTGGTGAGACGTCTAGTCACCTTGCTAGATATACTATTGATGACAAGGGTTGGCTAAGGCGTGATGGTAGGCTATGCGTTCCACAAGTAGGAGACTTGGTGCATAAAGTTCTCGAAGAAGCACATCACTCAAAGATGACTATACATCCTGGTGGAGATAAGATGTATAGAGATATGAATCGCATTTTCTTTTGGGCTGGAATGAAGAAAGATGTGGCAGAGTATGTTTCAAAGTGCATGGTGTGCCAACAAGTGAAAGCCGAGTCAAAGAAACCTGGTGGGCTATTACATCCATTGGAGGTCCCGCAATGGAAGTGGGAGAGTATTTCTATGGATTTTGTGGATGGATTGCCTTGGTCAAGGAAAGGGAACACGAGCATATGGGTCATAGTTGACAGACTTACGAAGAGTGCTCATTTCATTCCAGTAAAGAGCAAGAGGACCGCATCATGGCTAGCATCTATTTATCTTCGAGAGATAGTGCGGTTGCATGGAGTTCCTTCCAGCATAGTTAGCGATCGTGACCCAATTTTCACTAGCCAGTTCTGGAATAGTTTGCAAGAAGCGATGGGTACGCGATTGAATCTGAGTACAGCCTATCACCTACAGACGGATGGCCAAACCAAAAGGGTGAATAGAGTGCTAAAAGATATTTTGAGGCTTTGTGTTCTTGACTTTGGTGGTACTTGGGAAAACCACCTTCCTCTTGTAGAGTTTGCTTATAATAATAGCTATCAAGCTAGCATAGGGATGGCACCATTTGAAGCTTTGTATGGGAGGCCATGTAGGTCACCATCTTGTTGGTGGGAGACTACGGATAGTATTATACTTGGGCCCGATATGATACGGGACACATCCGATAAAGTTGAATTGGTGAGAAGACGGATGAAAGCGGACCAAGACAGACAGAAATCCTATGCTGACAAGCGAAGGACAGATTTGGAATTCGAAGTGGGAGACATGGTTTTCGTGAAGGTTTCCCCTTTGCGTAAAGTGGTATGTTTTGGAGCAATTGGGAAGCTGGCACCAAGGTTCGTAGGACCCTTCCCTATCATAGAGAGAATTGGAAAGATGGCTTATAAGGTGGAATTTCCCGAGAAGCTAGCCGGAGTGCACAATGTCTTTCATGTCTCGCATCTTCGAAAGTGCCTACATGAGTCCGCTGAGGTGGTTGAACCAAGCATTCTTGAAGACGTGGAGGTAGAAAAAGCGGCAACCTTGAGGAGAGCTCCAATTCGTATCTTGGGGACAGAGATCAAGAAGCTAAGGAATCGAGAAGTCAAATTGGTGAAAGTTCAATGGAGTGAAGCCGATGAAGATGCAACTTGGGAAACCGAGGAGAAGATGCGTGGGCTTCATCCATTCCTTTTTGAGGGTACATTCTCAATCTCCTTTCTTAATCAGCATATCTTTCTTTTTGCTATCCATATTTATCCCGTTTATCTCGTTAACCTTGTCATGAGAACCTTAAGTAGAAACCCTTTGGATGAAACATGTATTTGAAACATGTTATGCTTGATGTTTGCAAGTGGTTGCAAGTGTTTGCAAGTGGATACTCGTGGATGCATGATACACATTAGGCACTAAGATCGGCTCACGCACTTTCATATTGCATATGCATGAGTGCTTATACTTATTCATGGATGAAACTTGTTGTGCTATCATGTGGATGTTGCATATGAATGAATGTTATGTGCACTCATGTAGAGATTATAAATTATGTTAGGAATTTGCATACATATGGACTCATTTCACTAACATACTTTGCATTAAGGGGGTCTACTGAATCAGTAACCGCCTGATTTTTGCATTAGATAAGTACATATACACACACCTTTTGCATATGTTCATACAACATTTAGAATCTTTTTAAGGACAATGGTTACTTGTGGATGATGTTTTGAGTAGATGGATGATGGATGGTAGGATACGTTCTTCCTAACTTGGAGATTTCGGGGACGAAATCCTTTAAGGAGGGGAGAATGTAACAACCCGTATTTTTAATAACATGTTATAATGTAAATCAAGGAAGAATTAAATTCTAAAATCTGAATCAAGGGAAACGGGCTGTGTCATTGCGTTCGTCTCGGAAAAATACACGAAATAGAGTCCGAGTTTTCGAAAAACAGAGTCCGTATGACCAAGTTACGACCCAATGAAGTTTTTAGAAAATTCTAAGCCCGAAAACAGTTCAAATTCGAATTCAGAATCGAATTTCAGCCAAAACAGACTGGGCGGGAATTTTCCCCGCCCAGGCAGGGTCGACATAGGTGTCGACACCAGTGTCGACCCCCCAATGGGTCGACACCCATGTCGACCCAGGGGTCGACCCCCTCCCCCCACCTGGTCGGACCAATTTTTCTGGTGCACCATTTTGACATGTTGGGTCTTGTTGTGGAAGTTTCTGACGGGATTTGATGGCTCAGATTTGATTTAGGGTTAATCCTATGTCTAAACTACCCCTAATATCTATAAAAAGACCCCTAGACCTAGCCTAAACCCTCATTAATCATTCTTACAACTAAATGCTGCCCAAACGTTCACTAATCATGGCCTCCACCTTCTTCATGAGAGCATGAGTGTCTCAAATCAATCTATGTCATAAAGGAGCCATCTTTCTTAAGTAAAAGAGCCATCTTTCTTTGTCTTTGGGGTTATTCCTTCTTGTTCTCAAGTCTTGAAGTGGAGTTTATCGTCTTTGGTTGCGGATTTGCTAGTGTGGCTTCGTCTCAATCTTATTTTATATTTATTCTAGTCTTCATAGCATTGTAAGCCCTATACTACTCTTAGATTCTAACTATGAAGTTAAATACGACATGTTGCAAGTTGAGTTTGGGCCTAAGTATGATATGTGCTTTGATCCTATCATGTTATGCATAAATATATTCTATGCATGTTTGTAAAGCTATCACCTTTGCCTTATGCATAGAAAGCTATGAGCTTTGATTAGAAATGCTGCATAAAGCAACATAGAAACTCTCATAAACCTTGTGTTATCTTGCATATGATGTTATATGCGAATCACTTGCTATCATCCTATGTCATTTATGACCATGTTTCACCTATTTTGCTTAAGTTGATATTATGCATGTTTTGAGGCCTATGATGTAATATGCAAGCTTATGAACATATTTATGCCTCATATGCCACCATGTTTAACTTGTGGCCAACCTTATTACCTTATGCCCTTTTTGTCATGTTTTGTCAAGTTCCCTCTTTTGATCTATGTTATGTTATGCAAAACGTACATGCGAGGGGAATGTGTTGGGTTTGGGTAATATTAATGAAATGAAACACGATTTTAAAATATGACATGAACATTGACTTGTGACTATGTCTGTAAACATGAATTTGGACATGACTTCTAGAAAACATGAGAGTGGCCAACTCGAGGTTGGGTCGAGTTTGTAGCATAAATCTACCCGGAACCGACCGGCTTAACTAGTGGCTACAAGCAATTGGACCCAATGTGAGTAGCTGGTCATGTCGCACTTGAAACCCGAGGTTAGACCAAGTTGTGGTGTAAAGCTACCCGGACCCGCCCGGCTTAACTAGTGACCACAACAAAGTTTAATGTGAGAGGTTGGGTGCATTAAAATAATTAATGCCACATGATAGGGTTAAGTCATGGACCACTTGAATACTTAACCAATTGAACACGATGGGTTGATAGGGTTAAGTCATGAACCTTGGGTACACTTAATCAACTTGATTGGGTGGGGTTAACCACATTTAACCCGTTAGAAACCCTAGTTACGTGGTCCTTTTCACCAGTAACCCTCTTGATTGTATCATGTACCCTAGGGACTAGGCTAGGGTGGGGCACGATTACTGGGTTGACATGTAAGCGACCAAAACGACGGCTGAGTAGGTGCGCCGGTGTAGGTTCAGGCGGACTATGGTCGTGCACATAGTCCGGAGTTGAAAAAGCAGACACGGGCACCCGTAGATTTAGACTGTGCGTGCTTGATTTGTGTCCGTGGTTGGCACCCTAGGGATTGATACACCCTAGGGTGGACCTAGCACAGTTTGACTACACTTCGTGATTGGGCCGTATGACAGCGACACTTGACGAGTTAGTCTTTTAGGGAGCCGATCGACTAGACCGTGTTGTTAGACCTTGATCTAGGTCATCTCTGGATGTTGGGCCAAGATTGGGCCAAGGGATCTTTTCTTGTTAACACTTGACATAGATTACTAGTACGCACTTGGTGCAACTTAACCTTGTATATGCGATGCCACACTTGATCTGTCTCTTCACCATGCCAGTTATAGCCCCATGTTTCATCTCTGCTTTACGTGTCCAGTTAGCTTTATTAGTTTTTATACTAATAGTAGATAGGACTTACCAGTCTTTTTGACTGACCCGTTTTCTTTCGCCTCTTTTCTTCCGTTTCCCCCCCCCCCCCCCCGGTTTGCAGGGTGGGAACACTGGTACCTAGCTGGATCTCTAGCTGCTTTTCTGGATAGCTCATGTATGGTTTGAGCATGCTATGGCTTTATGCTACTTTGGGGATAGTAACTTTATGTTTTTTTTCCAGTTTTCAGTTTATGTTCTAGACTTTGTTTTATGGGAAAATAATGACCAAGTAATTTGATGTAACTTGACTATGGTTTTGAAATGCTAGTTTTATCCGCTGCTTTACTGATGTGGGTTGCTTCGCTATGCATAATTTTTTATCCGTTTTGAGTTACTAGAACCATAACTAGTCCAAACAAAGCTCTCTCATAGATTTATAGGACTAACAGGTTCCACCCATCTCATCTTAGTTAAGTAACCAAGAAATTCAATCTTAATGACATTTGGGAACATCGAAAGCTTTATTAGCTCAATTTTTATTTTTTCACACGTTGTTTTGTTGGTCCAAGGGGGTTTGACCTTGGTCGGAATTCCATTTACTATATTTTGGAATATGATGCACCATGTTATATTTCAATTTCATACCCGTAAATGAGTTTTCAAAAGACATACAGTGCAATCTTGGATTTCCAAACTTATGTTGCACCTCAAGACTTCGATGTTGCACCCAAAAGACGTGGGTTATTCGGCCAACATAAATTTGTATCCATTTTGAGTTATTAGAACAATAACCAGTCAAAACGAAGCTCTCTCATAGATCCATAGGACTAACTGGCTCCACCATCTCATCTTATTTTAGTAACCAAGAAATTCAATCTTAATGACTTTTGGGAACATTGAAAGTTTTTTAGCTCAATTTTTATTTTTTCGCATGTTGTTTTGTTGGTCAAAGGGGGTATGACCAAGGTCGGAATTCGATTTAATATATTTTGGAGTATGATGCACCATATTATATTTCTATTTCATACCCATAAACGAGTTTTCAAAATTCATACAGTGCAATCTTGGATTTTCAAACTGATGATGCACATCAAGATTCGATGTTGCCCCAACAGACGTGGGTTGTTCCATCACGCAAAAATTTGTATCCATTTTGATTTAGTAGAACCATAACCAGTCATAATGAAGCTCTCTCATAGATCTATAGGACTAATAGGTTAGACCCATCTCATCTTAGTTTAGTAACCAAGAAATACAATCTTAATGAAATTTGGGAACATCAAAAGCTTTTTTAGCTCAATTTTTAATTTTTCACATGTTATTTTGTTGGTCAAAGTGGGTTTGACCTTGATCGGAATTCTATTTAATATATTTTGGATTATGATGCACAATGTTATATTTCTATTTCGTACCCATAAACGAGCTTTAAAAAGTCATACAGTGCAATCTTGGATTATAAACTTATGTTGCACCTCAAGACTTCAATGTTGCACCCAAAAGACGTGGGTTGTTCCACCACGCATAAATTTGTATCCATTTTGAGTTTGTAAAAGCGTAACCAGTCAAAATGAAGGCCTCTCATAGATCTATAGGGCTAACAGGTTACACCCATCTCATCCTAGTTCAATAACCAAGAAATTCAATCTTAATGACATTTGGGAACATCAAACACTTTTTTGGCTCAATTTTTAATTTTTCGCATGTTGTTTTATTAGTCAAAGGGGGTTTGACCATGGTCGGAATTCGATTTACAATATTTTGGAACATGATGCACTATGTTATATTCCTATTTCATACCCATAAACGAGTTCTCAACAGTCATACAGCGCAATCTTGGATTTTCGAACTGATGTCGCACATCAAGGCTTCGATGTTGCACCCACAAGACGTGGGTTGTTCCACCATGCATAAATTTGTATCCATTTTGAGTTGTTAGAACCATAATCAGTCAAATAAAGCTCTCTCATAGATTTATAGGACTAACAGATTCCACCCATTTCATCTTAGTTCAGCAACCAAGAAATTCAATCTTAATGACATTTGGGAACATCAGACACTTTTTTAGCTCAATTTTTAATTTTTCACATGTTGTTTTGTTAGTCAAATGGGGTTTGACCACGGTCGGAATTCCATTTACTATATTTTGGAATATGATGCACCATGTTATATTTCAATTTCATACCCATAAGCTTTCAAAAATAATACAGTGTGATCTTGGACTTTCAAACTGATGTTGCACCTCAAGACTTCAATGTTGCACCCAAAAGACATGGGTTGTTCAACCACTCATAAATTTTATCCATTTTGAGTTACTAGAACCATAACCAGTCAAAACATTGCTCTCTCATTGATTTATAGGACTAACTGGTTCCACCCATCTCATTTTAGTTCGGTAATCAAGAAATTATGTCTTAATGATTTTTGGGAACATGGGAAGCTTTTTTAGCTTAATTTTTCACTTGTTCTTTTGTTTGTCAAAAGGGGTTTGACCATGGTCAGAATACTATTTAATATATTTTGGAATATGATACACCATGTTATATTTCTATTCCATACACATAAACGAGTTTTCAAAAGTCATAAAGTGCAATCTAGGATTTTCAAACTGATGTTGCAACTCAAGACATCGATGTTGCCCCCAACAGACGTGGGTTGTTCCACCATGCGTAAATTGGTATCCATTTTGAGTTAGTAGAATGATAACCAGTCAAAACAAAGCTCTCTCATAGATTTATAGGAATAATAGGTTCCACCCATCTAATCTTAGTTCAGTAACCAAGAAATTCAATCATAATGATTTTTGGGAACATTGAAAGCTTTTTTAGCTTAATTTTTCACATGTTGTTTTGTTGGTGAAAGGGGGATTGATCATGGTCGGAATTCGATTTAATATATTTTGGAATATGATGCACCATGTTATATTTATATTTCATACCCATAAACGAGTTTTCCAAAGTCATACAGTGCAATCTTGGATTTTCAAACTGATGTTGCACCTCGAGACTTCGATGTTGACCCCAACAGACGTGGGTTGTTCCACCATGCATAAATTGGTATCCATTTTGAGTTAGTAGAATGATAACCACTCAAATCAAAGCTCTCTCGTAGATTTATAGGAATAACAGGTTCCACCCATCTAATCTTAGTTCAGCAACCAAGAAATTCAATCTTAATTATTTTTGGGAACATGGAAAGCTTTTTTAGCTTAATTTTTCACATGTTGTTTTGTTGGTGAAAGGGGGATTGATCATGGTCGGAACTCGATTTAATATATTTTGAAATATGATGCACCATGTTATATTTCTATTTCATACTCACTAACGAGTTTTCAAAAGTCATACAGTGCAATCTTGGATCTTGAAACTAATGTTGCACCTCAAGACTTCGATGTTGCACCCAAAATACGTGGGTTGTTCCGCCACGCATAAATTTGTATCCATTTTGAGTTAGTAAAACCATAACCAGTAAAAATGAAGGCCTCTCATAGATCTATAAGGCTAATAAGTTACACTTGTCTCATCCTAGTTCAGTAAACAAGAAATTCAATCTTAATGACATTTGGGAACATCAAACACTTTTTTGGCTCAATTTTTAATTTATCACATCTTGTTTTATTAGTCAAACGGGGTTTGACCATGGTCAAAATTTTATTTACTATATTTTGGAATATGATGCACTATGTTATATTTCTATTTCGTACCTATAGACGAGTTTTCAAAAGTCATACAGTGCAATCTTGGATTTTCAAACTGATGTTGCACCTTAAGACTTCGATGTTGCACCCAACATACGTGGGTAGCTCCTCCATGCATATATTTGTATCCATTTTGAGTTACTAGAACAATAACCAGTCAAAATAAAGCTCTTTCATAGACTTATAGGACGAACAGGTTCCACCCATCTCATCTTAGTTCAGTAACCAAGAAATTCAATCTTAATGACATTTGGGAACATCAAACGCTTTTTTAGCTCAATTTTTAATTTTCCCATGTTGTTTTGTTAGTCAAAGGGGGTTTGACCATGGTCGGAATTCTATTTACTATATTTTGGAATATGATGCACCATGTTATATTTCAATTTCATACCCATAACAAAGCTTACAAAAGTCATACAGTGAGATCTTGGATTTTCAAACTGATGTTGCACCTCAAGACTTCGATTTTGCACCCAACAGACGTGGGTTGTTCCGCCACTCATAAATTTTATCCATTTTGAGTCAATAGATCCATAACCATTCAAAACAAAGCACTCTCATAGATTTATAGGACTAACAGGTTCCACCCATCTCATCTTAGTTCAGTAACCAAGAAATTCAATCTTAATGATTTTTAGGAACATCGAAAGCATTTTTAACTTAATTTTTCACATGTTGTTTTATTGGTAAAAGGGGGTTTGACCATGGTCGAAATTCTATTTAATATATTTTGGAATATGATGCACCATATTATACTTCTATTTCATACTCGTAAATGAGTGTTCAAAAGTCAAACAGCGCAATCTTTGATTTTCAAAATGATGTTGCACCTCAAGACTTCGACGTTGCACCCAAAAGATGTGTGTTGTTCCGCCACGCATAAATTTGTATCCATTTTGAGTTAGCAGAACCATAAGCAGTCAAAATGAAGATCTCTCATAGATCTATAGGACTAACAGGTTACAACCATCTCATCTTAGTTCAGTAACCAAGAAATTAAATCTTAATGTCATTTGGGAACATTGAAAGCTTTTTTAGCTCAATTTTTTATTTTTCACACATTGTTTTATTTGTCGAAGAGGGTTTGACCATGGTCGGAATTCTATTTACTATATTTTGGAATATGATGCACCATGTTATATTTCTATTTAGTACCCTTAAATGAGTTTTCAAAAGTCATACAATGCAATCTGGGATTTTCAAACTGATGTTGCACCTCAAGACTTCGATGTTGCACCAAACAGACGTGGGTTGTTCTGCTGTGCATAAATTTGCATCCGTTTGAGTAATTATAACCATAACCAGTCAAAATAAAGCTCTCTCATAGATTTACAGGACTAAGTGGTTCCACCCGTCTCATCTTAGATCAGTAACCAAGAAGTTCAATCTTAATGACATTTGGGAACATCAAAAGCTTTTTCAGCTCAATTTTTATTTTTTCACATGTTTGGTTGGTCAAAGGGGGTTTTGCCATGGTCGGAATTCAATTTAGTATATTTTGGAATATGATGCACCATGTTATATTTCTATTTCATCCCATAAACAAGTTTTCAAAAGTCATACAGTGTAATCTTGCATTTTCAAACTGAAGTTGCACCTCAAGACCTCAATGTTGCACCCCAACAGACATGTGCCACGCATAAATTTGTGTCCATTTTGAGTTGCTAGAAACATTACCTGTCAAAACGAAGCTCTCTCATTGATCTATAGGACTAATAGGATCCACCATCTCATCTTAGTTCAGTTACCAAGAAATTCAATCTTAATGAATTTTGGGAACATCGAAACTTTTTTTAGCTAAATTTTTATTTTTTCACATGTTGTTTTGTTGGTCAAAGGTGTTTGACCATGGTCAGAATTCGATTTAATATATTTCTAAATATGATGCACCATATTATATTTTATTTTCACCCATTAACGAGTTTTCCAAAGTCATACAGTGCAATCTTGGATTTTCAAACTGATGTTGCCCCTACAAGTCTTCGATGTTGAACCCAACAGACGTGGGTTGTTCCGCCACACATAAATTTGTATCCATTTCGAGTTAGTAGAACCATAACCAGTCAAAATGAAGCTCTCTCATAGATCAATAGGACTAACAGGTTATACCCATCTCATCTTATTTCAGTAACCAAGAAATTCAATCTTTAATGACATTTGGAACATCAAAAGCTTTTTTAGCCCAATTTTTATTTTTTCACACGTTGTTTTGTTTGTCAAAGGTGGTTTGACCATGGTCGGAATTCTATTTACTATATTTTGGAATATGATGCACCATGTTATATTTCTATTTCATTCCCATAAACGAGTTTTCAAAAGTCATACAGTGCAATCTTGGATTTTCAAACTGATGTTGCATCTCAAGACTTCGATGTTGCACCCAACAGACGTGGGTTGTTCCGCCATGCATAAATTTATATTCATTTTGCGTTACTAGAACCACAACCAGTCCAAACAAAGCTCTCTGGTAGATTTATAGGACTAACAGGTTCCACCCATCTGATCTAAGTTCAGTACCCAAGAAATTCAATTCTTAATGGCATTTGGGAACATCAAAATCTTTTTTAGCTCAATTTTTATTTTTTCACATATTGTTTTGTTGGTCAAAGGGGGTTTGACCATGGTCAGAATTCCATTTACTATATTTTGGAATATGATGCACCATGTTATATTTCTACTTCATACCCATAAAAGAGCTTTCAAAAGTCATACAGTGCAGTCTTGGATTTTCAAACTTATGTTGCGGCTCAAGACTTCGGTGTTGCACCCAACAGACATGGGTTGTTCTGCCATGCATAAGTTTGAATCCATTTTGAGTTAGTAGAACATAGCCAGTCAAAACGAAGCTCTCTCATATTTCTATAGCACTAACAGGTTCCACCATCTCATCTTATATCGATAACCAAGAAATTCGATCTTAACGACCTTTGGAAACATCGAAAGCCTTTCTAGCTCAATTTGTTTTTCATATTTTGTTCTGTTGGTCAAAGTTGGTTTGACAAAGGTCGGGAATTCGATTTAATATATTTTGTAATATGATGCACCATGTTATATTTCTATTTCATACCCATAAACGAGTTTTCAAAAGTCATACAGTGCAATCTTGGATTTTCAAACTGATGTTGCACATGAAGACTTCGATGTTGCATCCAACAGACGTGGGTTGCTCCGTCGCACATAAATTTGTATCCATTTTGAGTTAGTAGAACCATAACCAGTCAAAATGAAGCTCTCACATAGATCTATAGGACTGAGTGGTTATACCCATCTCATATTAGTTTAATAACCAAGAAATTCAACCTCAATGACATTTGGGAACATCAAAAGCTTTTCGAGCTCAACTTTTAATTTTTCACATGTTGTTTTGTTAGTCAAAGGGGGTTTGACCATGGTCGGAATTCTATTTACTATATTTTGAAATATAATGCACCATGTTATATTTCTATTTTGTACCCATAAATGAGTTTTCAAAAGTCATACAGTGCAATCTTGGATTTTCAATGTGATGTTGCATCTCAAGACTTCGATGTTGCACCCAACAGACGTGGGTTGTTCCGCGACTTTTAAATTTGTTTCCATTTTACGTTATCTACAACCATAACCTGTCAAAATGAAGCTATCTCATAGATCTACAAGATTGAAAGATTACACCCATCTCATCATAGATCAGTAACCAAGAAATTCAATCTTAATGACATTTGGGAACATCTAAAGTTTTTTAAGCTTAATTTTTTATTTTTGACATGCTGTTTTGTTGGTCAAAGGGGATTTGACCATGGTCGGAATTCCATTTGCTATATTTTGGAATCTGATGCACCACGTTATGTTTCTATTTAATACCCAAAACGAGTTTTTAAAAGTCATACAGTGCAATCTGGGATTTCCAAACTGATGTTGCACCTCAAGACTTCGATGTTGCACCAAACAGACGTGGGTTGTTCTGCCACACATAAATTTGTATCCGCTTTGAGTTTTTAGAACCATAACTAGTCAAAACAAAGCTCTCTCGTAGATTTATAGGGCTAAGAGGTTCCACCCATCTCATCTTAGTTTAGTAACCAAGAAGTTCAATCTTAATGACATTTGGGAAGATCAAAAGCTTTTTTTGCTTAGTTTTTAACTTTTCACATGTTTAGGTGGTCAAAGGGGGTTTGGCCATGGTCAGAATTCCATTTACTATATTTTGGAATATGATGCACCATGTTATATTTCTATTTCATACCCATAAACGAGTTTTCAAAAGTCATACAGCGCAATCATGCATTTTCAAACTGATGTTGCACCGCAAGACTTCGATGTTGCAACCAACTGACGTGGGTTGTTCCGCCATGCATAAATTGGTATCCATTTTGAGTAACTAGAAACATTACCTAACAAAACGAAGCTGTCTCATAGATTTATGGGACTAACAGGTTCCACCATCTCATCTTAGTTCAATAATCAAGAAATTCAATGTTAATGACATTTAGGAACATCGAAAGCTTTTTTAGCTCAATTTTTATTTTTTCACATGTTGTTTTTTTGGTCAAAGGGGTTTTGACCATGGTCGGAATTCAATTTAATATATTTCTAAATATGATGCACCATGTTATATTTCTATTTCATATCCATAAACGAGTTTTCCAAAGTCATACAGTGCAATCTTGGATTTTCAAACTGATGTTACCCCCACAAGTCTTCGATGTTGCACCCAACAGACGAGGGTTGTTACGCCACACACAAATTTGCATCCATTTTGATTTAGTAGAACCATAACTAGTCAAAATGAAGCTCTCTCATAGATCTACAGGACTTATAGGTTACAATCATCTCAACTTAGTTCAGTAACCGAGAAATTCAATCTTAATGACATATGGGAACATCAAAAGCTTTTTTAGCTCAATTTTTATTTTTTCACATGTTGTTTTGTTGGTTAAAGGGGGTTTGACCGTGGTAGGAATTCCATTTACTATATTTTGGAATATGATGCACTATGTTATATATCTATTTCTTACCCATAAACGGGTTTTGAAAAGTCATACAGTGCAATCTTGGATTTTCAAACTTATGTTGCACCTCAAGTCTTCGATATTGCACCCAGCAGACGTGGGTTGTTCCGCTACCCATAAATTTTTATCCATTTTGAGTTAGTTGAACTATAACCAGTCAAAACGAAGCTCTCTCATAGTTCTATAGGACTAACGGGTTCATCGACTCATCTTATATTAGTATCCATTGTCAAAGGGGTTTGACCATGGTCGGGAATTCGATTTAATATATTTTGGAATATGATTCACCATATTATATTTCTATTGCATACCCATAAACGAGTTTTCAAAAGTCATACAGTGCAATCTTTGAATTTCAAACTGATGTTGCACCCAACAGACGTGGGTTGTTCCGTCACGCATAAATTTGTATCCATTTTGAGTTAGTAGATACATAACTAGTCAAAATGAAGCTCTCTCATAGATTTATAGGACTAAATGGTTACACCCATCTCATCTTAGTTTAGTATCCAAGAAATTCAATCTTAATGACATTTGGGAAGATCAAAAGCTTTTTCAGCTCAACTTTCAATTTTTCACATGTTGTTTTGTTAGTCAAAGAGGGTTTGAACATGGTCGGAATTCTATTTACAATATTTTGGAATATGATGCACCATGTTATATTTCTATTTCGTACACATAAACGAGTTTTCAAAAGTCATACAGTGCAATCTTGGATTTTCAAACTGATGTTGCATCTCAAGAATTCGATGTTGCATCTAACAGACGTGGGTTGTTCCGCCACTTATAAATTTGTATCCATTTTGAGTTACTAAAACCATAACCAGTCAAAATGAAGCTCTCTCATAGATCTATAGGACTAACAGGTTACACCCATCTTATCATAAATTAGTAACCAAGAAATTCAATCTTAATGACATTTGGGCACATTGGAAGCTTTTTTAGCTTAATTTTTAATTTTTGACATGTTGTTTTGTTGATCAAAGGGGGTTTGACCATGGTTGGAATTCCATTTACTATATTCTGGAATACGATGCACCATTATTTCTATTTGATACCCATAAATGAGTTTCC
This sequence comes from Allium sativum, assembly GCA_030737875.1. Taxonomy (NCBI): domain Eukaryota; kingdom Viridiplantae; phylum Streptophyta; class Magnoliopsida; order Asparagales; family Amaryllidaceae; genus Allium; species Allium sativum. The sequence goes on along the minus strand of CM060912.1, from coordinate 1,292,337 downwards.
AAAAGTCACATAGTGCAATCTTTGATTTTCAAACTAATGTTGCTCCTCAAGACTTCGATGTCGCACCCAACAAACGTGGGTTGTTCTGCAACACATAAATTTGTACTCATTTTGAGTTACTAGAACCATAACCAGTCAAAACAAAGCTTTCTCATAGATTTATATGACTAATAGGATCCACCGATCTCATCTTAGTTCAGTAACCAAGAAATTCAATCTTAATGATTTTTGGGAACATCGAAACCTTTTTTAGCTTAATTTTTCACAAGTTGTTTTGTTGGTCAAAGGGGGTTTGACCATGGTCGGAATTCGATTTAATATATTTTGGAAAATGTTGTGCCATGATATATTTCTATTTCATACCCATAAACGAGTTTTCAAAAGTCATACAGTGCAATCTTGGATTTTCAAACTAATGTTGCACCTCATGACTTCGATGTTGCTCCCAACAGACGTGGGTAGTTCCACCGCGCATAAATTTGTATCAATTTTGAGTTGAAAAAAGCATAACCAGTCAAAATAAATCTCTCTCATAGATTATTAGGACTAATAGGTTCCACCCATTTTATCTTTGTTCAACAACCGAGGAATTCCATCTTAATGATTTTGGGAACATTGAAAGCTTTTTTAGCTTAATTTTTCACATGTTGTTTTGTTGGTCAAAGGGGGTTTGACCATGGTCGGAATTCGATTTAATATATTTTGGAATATGACGCACCATGTTATATTTTTATTTCATACCCATAAACGAGTTTTCAAAAGTCATACAGTGCAATCTTAGATTTTCAAAATGACGTTGCACCTCTAGACTTCGATGTTGCACCCAACAAGCGTGGGTTGTTCTGCCACGCATAAATTTTATCCATTTTGAGTTAGTAAAACCATAACCAGTCAAAATGAAGCTCTCCCATAGATCTATAGGGCTAATAGGTTACACCCATCTAATCCTAGTTCAGTAACCAAGAAATTCAATATTAATGATATTTGGGACCATGAAAAACTTTTTAGCTCAATTTTTAATTTTTCACATATTGTTTTGTTAGTAAAAGGGGGTTTGGCCATGGTTGGAATTCTATTTACTATATATTAGAACATGATGCACCATTTTATATTTCTATTTCGTACCCATAAACGAGTTTTCAAAAGTCATATAGTGCAATCGTGGATTTTCAAACTGATGTTGCACCTCAAGACTTCGATGTTGCAACCAACAGACATGGGTTGTTACGCCATTTTCAAATTTGCATCCATTTTGAGTTACTAGAACCATAACCAATCAAAAGAAAGCTCTCTCATCGATCTATAGGACTAATTGGTTCCATCCATATCAGTAACCAAGAGATTCAATCTTAATGATTTTTGGGAACATTGAAAGCTTTTTTAGCTCAATTTTTCACCCGTTGTTTTGTTCATCAAAGGGGTTTGACTGTAACAACCCGTATTTTCAATAACCTATTATAACGTAAATCGAGGCAGAATTTAATTCTAAAATCCGAATCAAGGGAAACGGGCTATGCCATTGCATTCGTCTCAGAAAAATACGCGAAATAGAGTCCGAGTTTTCGAAAATCGGAGTCCGTATGACCCGATTAAGGCCCAACGAAGTTTTCAGAAAATTTCAAAGTAAAAACAGATTTCATATTCAAGTTTGAATTTGGAAATTTAGGCAAGATTGGACCAGGCGGGAAAAATCCCGCCAGAGTACCCAAGTCGACAGCCCTGTCGACTTGGGAGTCGACTTGGTTGACCCAAGTCGACAGCCCTGTCGACTTGGCTGTCGACTTGGCTCAGCCGGGCAGTTCTACCTGGTGCACCATTTTGGGTTTGTGTTGAGTTTGGGGGCCAGATTCGGTTTTAAGGGCTGAGATTGGAACTAGGGTTTAATCCTAAAGTTGAAACTAGTCCTAATCTCTATAAATAAGGCCCTAACCTAACCCTAAATCATCATTATTCATTCATACAACTAAACTATGGCAAAATCAATCCTCTCATGGCCTCCACTCTCTTCATAAAATTCCTAAATAAATTTCTATGAGATTTTTCATGTATACAAGTGTTTTCAAGCTTGTATGAGCATCATTAGCTTGCATTCAAGTCAAGTTTCTATATTTGCATCATAAAGCAAGGGTTTTGATCATTTTGGCTTGCATTTTGGGTTTAATTGGTTGCATAAGGGCTTTGTCATATTTTTTGTGACTTCCTAAGCATTGTAAGCCCTTTTCTACTTTCATACTTAAACTCTAAAGTTAATGAATGATGCAAGTTGTGTTTGATCACTATGATATGATATGCAAGTTTATCATGTTATGCAAGTATGCTATGATATGTTATGCAAGTTTACTATGATGTAATATGCAAGTCTATCATGTTATGTATGCAAGTTTGCTATGTTATGATATGCAAGTTGCCATGTTATGTATGCAAGTTTGGGTTGATCATCTCACTCGTGTTATCATGTTATGCAAGCTTATCTTGGGTTTATGAGCTTAAAGCTTCAAGCTTTATGCTAAAGGTTGCATTTTGGCAACATGTAAGTTATCATATCTCTTATGATAACTTGCATGTAAGGCTAAATGCGAACTTATGGCCATTTCTACATGTCATTTATCACCATGTATCGCCAATATGCTAAGTTTGGTTTTATGCATGCTTTTGAGGCCTAAAATGTAATATGCAAGTATATGAACATATGTACATTTCATATGCCACCATGTTAAACTTGTGGCTTCAACACCTTTATGTCATGATTATGCCAAGTTCCCTCTTTCTATCCTTTATGCGCTATTGCGATATGTAAGCGATGGGATTGCGTTTGGGGTTGGGTAAACTTAAAAGACATAAAAACATAAGCTTGGGAATTTACCTATTAATTTAGGTCTACCCTTTGGGAATTTACCTATTAAGTTAGGTCTACCCAAATGCTTGAAAACTTGTAACATGTTTTGGAAACATGATGGACATGACACTTAGAAAAGATAAGTGTGACCAACTCGAGGTTGGGTTGAGTTTGTAGCGTAAAGCTACCCAGAACCGACCGGCTTAACTAGTTGCTACAAACAATAGGACCCAATGTGAGAAGTTGGTCATGTTGTACCTTGAACCCGAGGTTAGACCAAGTTGTGGTGTAAAGCTACCCGGACCCGCCCGGCTTAACTAGTAACTGCAACAAAGTCTAATGTGAGAGGTTAAGGCGCATTAAATTAATTAATGCCTCATGATTAGGGTTAAGTCATGGTCCACTTAGTACTTAACCAATTTGGGCTCGGTAGATTAATCGGGGTTAAGTCCACTTAACCAAGTTAATCCATGATTAGCAAGAGGGTTAAACCGTACTTAACCCACTAGAAAAATCCTAGCAATGAGGGTCCACTCCAGCAGTAATCCCAAGTTTGTATCATTAAGGCCCTAGGGTCTAGGCTAGGGAGGGAGCACGATTACTGGACTGGAGGTAAGTGACCAAAAGCGATGGCAGAGCGTACGCCGGTGTAGTTCCGGGCGGACCATGGTCGTGCACATAGTCCGAAGCCGAGGAAAGCATGCACGGGTACCAGTAGATCGAGACTGTGCACTCGTGCTTATGGTGTCCAGGGGTTGCCACCCTAGGGCTTGATACACCCGACGGGAGACCCTGCACAGTCTGACTACTATTATGTTTGGGCCGCATTGACACCAACACGTGACGAGTTAGGCTTAGGGAGCCGATCGACTAGACCGTTTGGTTGGACCTCGTAGGGTCATTTCATGCTATTGGACCTCGTGTTAGGGTCACTTCATGTTATTGGGCCAAAGCTTGGGCCAAGGGATCAATACTTGTTTATTCAAGTCATGTTAGTTTGCTAGTACACCTGTGGTGCAAAACCTTAATCCTGATTATGCGATGACACCTTTATCTACCTTGTTAGTTAATCATCATACTAGTATGTTGTTATCCTTATGTTCATCCCTGCTTTCATCATGCCAGTTAACTTTACCAGTTTACATTGATTGTAGTAGGGCTTACTCAGTCTTTTTGACTGACCTGTTTTCTTTCGCCTCTTTTCTTCCGTTCCCCCCCCACCCCCACAGGTTCTCAGGGAGGGAATATTGGAGCTTAGCTTGGATTCCTGCTCACTTGCTTGTGGGATTTTAGCTCATGTACGGTCTTGACATGAAGCTAGCTATGGTTATCACTTATTTTGGGGATAGTACTTATGTATTTCAGTTTTTCAGTAATGTTGTTTTATCTAGACTTATGTATTTGGAAAGTTGACATTATGTCGTACCAGACTTGTTTTGAAATGGTTTGAAATCTTCTGCTGTTTTATCTATGTTATTTACTCTGTTTACATATATACATATGTTCTTGTTCTGCCTTGATATATCATTATGCATGTTTACCTGATTCAAACGCCCCTCCAAAGTCAGAGTGCTTGCAAGAGACACCCTGGCGGAGGTGGGGTGTTACATTTGGTATCAGAGCATATGGTTTACGAGAAGGAACAAAAAGGTTTTTAAAACTTTTGGAAAACTATTTTCAAAACCAAGTATAAAGTATTTTCCAAAGAGAAGTCTAGTTTATTTTAAAGGCTATTCCCCAAAAAGCCATTAGCAAAATTCCTTCGTTTTTCTCCATTCTGAATCTGTCTTTTTCTTCATTTTCAGTATGGCCGATAACTTTGCTATTCCAGAGGGATTACACGTACCGGTTTGGTATAGGAGACTTTTGGAGGCTAGGGCGGCCGAAGCCGGCCCCGCAGATGTTCCTCCTCCTCCTCCTCCTCCAGTAGTTAATGTTCCTCCTCCTCCTGTCGCTGATGTTCCTCCTCCTCCTGTCGCTGAGGTTCCTCTTCCTCCTCCCCCTCAGCATCCTCAAGCTGACTTCGCAAAGACTTGCAAAGATTTCAAAACAATGGGTGGCAAGAACTTTCAAGGCACTGAAACTTTTGTAGAGGCCAGAAATTGGTTGAAAGAGACCGAGGATTTATTTGCTATCTTTGGGTTAGACGATCAGAGGAAGTTCTTGCTGGCAGTTTGGCTTATGAAGGATGAAGCCGCTTATTGTTGGGAAGTCACCAATGGTACTAGGCCTGTTGAGACTTGGGCCGATTTCAGGGCAAGGTTCGTGCTTAAGTTTCTATCTTCTGTTGAGGAGAATCTGCAAATGGAGAGGTTCATAACTTTGAAACAAGGAGATATGTCTGTCAAAGAGTATGTGAACAAGTTCAATCAGTTAGCTCGTTTTGGCTTGGATATGGTTAATACTCCTCAGAAGAAGGCTCTTCGTTTTGCTAGAGGATTGAATGAACCGTTGCAGGGATTGGCTATGTCACATATTCCCCATGGGGCCACGTTTGAGAGCTTGGTTGATATGGTGTTACTTCAGGGAGATGTCAAGAAAGAGACCAAGGTGAATGATACTCAAGCCAAGAAGACTGATTCCCAGTGGAAAGGGAATCAGGGTAATCCAAGTGGTCATAGCAGTCAAGGCAATTAGAACAAGAACGGGGGTCAAGGCAACAAGGGGAACAACAACAAGGGCAAGAACAACAAGGGGAAATGCCATTATTGCGGTTCAGTTGGGCATCTTATTAAGGATTGTAAGAAGAGGAAAAGGAAGAATGGTGAATGCTTTTTCTGCGGTGAGACTGGACATTTCAGTAAGGATTGCCCGAGGAAGCGAGGGCAAGGCCAGGGTCAGACTCAGCATGCTGGACCTTCAGGAGGGCAAGTTCATGCTCTCAATACCGCTCCAGTTCCCGATCGAGGTAGTATTTCTGTTGAGAGCCTTGTATATATTTCTGATTTTCCAGTTCGTACCTTGTTTGATTCTGGTGCCTCGCATAACTTTATCTCATCTGATCTTGTTGATAGTTTGCACCTTAGTACTAGCTTGGTAGATGATCCCGTCTGTGTCTCAAATCCTATTGGGGGTTCCGCCCATCTGTCTATGATATGTAGGGATTTGAGGATCTCTATACTGAGTGTAGAGTTCTTGTGTAGTGCTTATGTTCTTGGTTTTAGGGGATACAGATTGATATTGGGCATGGATTGGTTGTCCAGATATGGAGCCATCCTTGATTGTGAGCATAAGGTTGTGAGGCTCGTGACTCACCTCGAAAACACCCTAGAGATTTCTTGTGATCCGAGAGGTCCCGTCATGTTGTGCTATCTTGAATCACTCGACTCGTCAATGGAAACTCTTCAGTTTGTAAGAGTGGTTCGAAAGTATCCAGATGTTTTTGATGAAGTTAGGGGGTTGCCCCCTAAGCGAGAGATTGATTTCCGCATTTATCTGGTGGATAATGCAAAGCCGGTTTCTTTGCCCGTTCGGCATATGGCTCCGCGTGAAAGGCGGGAGCTAAGTAAGCAAGTGAAGGAGTTGCTTGAGAAGAACTTCATTAGACGAAGTATATCTGAATGGGGAGCGCCTGTGGTATTTGCTACCAAGGCAGATGGTTCTCTCCGACTTTGTGTTGACTATCGAGAGTTGAATAAGCTGACTAAGAAGAACAGACACCCGTTACCGAGGATTGATGATCTCTTTGACCAGCTTGTCGGTGCTTCTGTTTTCTCTCAGCTTGATCTTGCTACGGGATTCCATCAGCTCAGGGTAGCTGAAGATAGTATAGACAAGACTGCGTTCAGAACGCCAGATGGATTCTTCAAATGGCTTGTCATGCCGTTCGGCTTGACTAATGCACCCGCATATTTCGTGGACTTGATGAGTAGGGTGTTCAGGGAGTTCTTGAACAAGTTTGTCGTGGTCTTAGTAGATGATATTCTGATCTTCTCTAAGGATGAGGAAGAGCACGCAAGGCATCTCGTGGAGGTGATGGATACGCTTAGAGCGCATCAATTGAAGGCCAAGTTCTCCAAGTGTCACTTTTGGAGAAGGGAAGTTAGATTCCTTGGGCATATAGTATCTAAGCAAGGCTTAGCGGTGGATCCCGCTAAGGTAGTTGCAGTTCAGGATTGGAAGACTCCAAGGAATGCAACCGAAGTGAGAAGTTTTCTAGGTCTTGTAGGCTTTTACCGGAAGTTCATCAAGGACTTCGTGAAGATTTCCGCTCCTCTCACTAAATTGACGAAGAAGAATTAAGTTTTTGCTTGGAGCATTGAATGCGAGCTTGCTTTTCAGAAGCTCAAGAGAGCTCTCACATTAGCACCTGTTCTAGCTTTGCCCGATGGAGGGAAGTTATTTACAGTATACACCGATGCATGTGGCACGGGGTTAGGAGCTATTCTGATGCAAGAAGGAAGAGTGACATGCTTTGGCGGTAGACAACTCAAAGTGCATGAGAAGAATTATCCCACTCATGACTTAGAGTTGGCAGCAATAGTATATGCACTCAAGGCTTGACGCCATTATCTTCTGGGAGAAAGATTTGAGCTTTATACCGATCACAAGTCATTGAAGTATCTCTTTTCTCAGAACGATCTGAATCTGAGGCAACAAAGATGGATGGAATTCTTGGTGTCCTACGATTTTGAGATAGCTTATACCCCTGGCAAGGGGAATGTGGTAGCAGATGCATTGAGTAGAAAAAGGTTGACTCTGAGTCCTCTATTCGTTGAGATGAAGAACTTAGAGTATGTGGCAACCTTTGATTTCTCTTTGGCGATTGAGTCGATGACCGGTTCTTTAGCATCTCTGGAACTCAGACCTACCCTTCTTGATCAAGTTGGGGCTTCGCAGAGAGAAGACCCTCAAATAGTTGAGATTATGGATTAGCTGATTCGAGGAGAGGCGTCTAGTCATCTCGATCAATATTCTATTGATGACAAGGGTTGGCTGAGGAGAGACGGAAGGTTATGTGTTCCAATGGTAGAAGATTTAGTAAGAAAAGTTCTTGAGGAAGCGCATCGCTCTAAGTTGACTATACATCCAGGCGTAGATAAGATGTATAAAGATATGAAGCGCATTTTCTTTTGGCCTCGGATGAAGAAGGATGTGGCAGAGTTTGTCTCTAGATGTATCATTTACCAGCAAGTTAAGGCCGAGTCGAAGAAGCCCGGTGGGCTATTGCATCCTCTAGACGTTCCACTTCGGAAGTGGGAGAGTATTTCCATGGACTTTATCGATGGGCTACCAAGGTCAAGGAAAGGGAATACGAGCATTTGGGTTATTGTGGATAGACTTACAAAGAGTGCTCATTTCATTCCGGTGAAGAGCAAGAGGACCGCATCTTGGCTAGCGTCTGTATATCTTCGTGAGATTGTGAGACTACATGGAGTCCCTTCTAGTATAGTCAGTGACCGTGACCCAATCTTTACAAGTCAATTCTGGAATAGCTTGCAAGAAGCCATGGGCACAAGGTTGAATCTAAGTACGGCTTATCACCCACAGATGGACGGTCAAACCGAAAGGGTGAATAGGGTACTCGAGGATCTGTTGAGGCTTTGTATCCTGGATTTTGGTGGTACTTGGGAAGACCATCTTCCTCTTGTTGAGTTTGCATATAATAACAGTTATCAGGCAAGCATAGGGATGGCACCATTTGAAGCTTTATATGGGAGGCCATGCAAGTCGCCTACATGTTGGTGGGAGACTACAGATGAGCTTATACTTGGGCCTGATATGATCAGAGATACATCCGAGAAGGTCGAGTTGATTCGGAGACGGATGAAAGCGGCCCAAGACCGACAGAAATCCTATGCTGATAAGCGAAGAACTGATTTGGAGTTTGATGTTGGGGATATGGTTTTCGTGAAGGTTTCTCCTTTTCGGAATGTGGTCCGATTTGGAGCCGTTGGGAAGTTGGCACCGAGGTTTGTTGGACCATTCCCTATTATAGAGAGGATCGGGCAGATGGCTTATAGAGTGGAGTTGCCCGAGAAGTTTGCCGGAGTACACGATGTTTTTCATGTCTCGCATCTCCAGAAGTGTTTACATGAATCAGCAGAGGTTGTTGAGCCAAGTGTTCTGAAAGATGTGGAAGTGGAGAAAGAGGCTACCTTGAGGAGAGCTCCGATCCGTATCTTGGGGACGGAGACCAAGAAGATAAGGAATCGAGAGGTTAAGTTGGTGAAGGTTCAATGGGGTGAAGCCGAAGAAGACGCAACTTGGGAAACCGAGGAGAAGATGCGTGGGCTTTATCCATTCCTTTTTGAGGGTACACTCTCAATCTCTTTTCTTTGTTAGCATATCTTTCTCTTTGCTATCCATGTTTATCTAGTTTATCGTGTTAATCTTGTCATGAGAACCTTAGGTAGAAACCCTTTGGATGAAACATGTGTTTGAAACATGTTATGCTTGATGGTTGCAAGTGGTTGCAAGTGTTTGCAAGTGGTTACTCATGGATGCATTATACACGTTAGGCACTAGATCGACTCACACACTCCTCATATTGCATATGCATGAGTGTTTTTGCTTATTCATGGATGAAATTTTTTGTGTTATCACATGGATGTTGCATATGGGTGTATGTTATGTGCACACATGTAGATGTTATACATTATATTAGGAATTGCATACATATGGATTCATTTCACTAACATAATTTGCATTGATGATATTTGCATTAGATAAGTACATATACACACACCTTTGCATATGTTCATACAACATTTAGAATCTTGTAAGGACAATGATTGCTCGTGGATGATGTTTTAAGTAGATGGATGTTGGATGGTAGGATACGTTCTTCCTAACTTGAAGATTTCGGGGACGAAATCCTTTAAGGAGGGGAGAATGTAACAACCCGTATTTTCAATAACCTGTTATAACGTGAATCGAGGCAGAATTTAATTCTAAATTCTGAATCAAGGGAAACGGGCTATGCAATTGCGTTCGTCTCGGAAAAATACGCGAAATAGAGTCCGAGTTTTCGAAAATCGGAGTCCGTATGACCCGATTAAGGCCCAACGAAGTTTTCGGAAAATTTCAAAGTAAAAACAGATTTCAAATTCAAGTTTGAATTTGGAAAATTAGGCAAGATTGGACCAGGCGGGAAAAATCCCGCCAGAGTACCCAAGTCGACAGCCCTGTCGACTTGGGAGTCGACTTGGTTGACCCAAGTCGACAGCCCTGTCGACTTGGCTGTCGACTTGGCTCAGCCGGGCAGTTCTACCTGGTGCACCATTTTGGGTTTGTGTTGAGTTTGGGGGCCAGATTCGGTTTTAAGGGCTGAGATTGGAACTAGGGTTTAATCCTAAAGTTGAAACTAGTCCTAATCTCTATAAATAAGGCCCTAACCTAACCCTAAATCATCATTATTCATTCATACAACTAAACTATGGCAAAATCAATCCTCTCATGGCCTCCACTCTCTTCATAAAATTCCTAAATAAATTTCTATGAGATTTTTCATGTATACAAGTGTTTTCAAGCTTGTATGAGCATCATTAGCTTGCATTCAAGTCAAGTTTCTATATTTGCATCATAAAGCAAGGGTTTTGATCATTTTGGCTTGCATTTTGGGTTTAATTGGTTGCATAAGGGCTTTGTCATATTTTTTGTGACTTCCTAAGCATTGTAAGCCCTTTTCTACTTTCATACTTAAACTCTAAAGTTAATGAATGATGCAAGTTGTGTTTGATCACTATGATATGATATGCAAGTTTATCATGTTATGCAAGTATGCTATGATATGTTATGCAAGTTTACTATGATGTAATATGCAAGTCTATCATGTTATGTATGCAAGTTTGCTATGTTATGATATGCAAGTTGTCATGTTATGTATGCAAGTTTGGGTTGATCATCTCACTCGTGTTATCATGTTATGCAAGCTTATCTTGGGTTTATGAGCTTAAAGCTTCAAGCTTTATGCTAAAGGTTGCATTTTGGCAACATGTAAGTTATCATATCTCTTATGATAACTTGCATGTAAGGCTAAATGCGAACTTATGGCCATTTCTACATGTCATTTATCACCATGTATCACCAATATGCTAAGTTTGGTTTTATGCATGCTTTTGAGGCCTAAAATGTAATAGGCAAGTATATGAACATATGTACATTTCATATGCCACCATGTTAAACTTGTGGCTTCAACACCTTTATGTCATGATTATGCCAAGTTCCCTCTTTCTATCCTTTATGCACTATTGCGATATGTAAGCGATGGGATTGCGTTTGAGGTTGGGTAAACTTAAAAGACATAAAAACATAAGCTTGGGAATTTACCTATTAAGTTAGGTCTACACATTGGGAATTTACCTATTAAGTTAGGTCTACCTAAATGCTTGAAAACTTGTAACGTGTTTTGGAAACATGATGGACATGACACTTAGAAAAGATAAGTGTGACCAACTCGAGGTTGGGTTGAGTTTGTAGCGTAAACCTACCCGGAACCGACCGGCTTAACTAGTTGCTACAAACAATAGGACCCAATGTGAGAAGTTGGTCATGTTGTACCTTGAACCCGAGGTTAGACCAAGTTGTGGTGTAAAGCTACCCGGACCCGCCCGACTTAACTAGTAACCGCAACAAAGTCTAATGTGAGAGGTTAAGGCGCATTAAATTAATTAATGCCTCATGATTAGGGTTAAGTCATGGTCCACTTAGTACTTAACCAATTTGGGCTCGGTAGATTAATCGGGGTTAAGTCGTGAACTCATCGTTACACCTAACCAAGTTAATCCAAGATTAGCAAGAGGGTTAAACCGTACTTAACCCACTAGAAAAATCCTAGCAATGGGGTCCACTGCAGCAGTAATCCCAAGTTTGTATCATTAAGGCCCTAGGGTCTAGGCTAGGGAGGGAGCACGATTACTGGACTGGAGGTAAGTGACCAAAAGCAACGGCAGAGGGTACGCCGGTGTAGTTCCGGGCGGACCATGGTCGTGCACATAGTCCGAAGCCGGGGAAAGCATGCACGGGTACCAGTAGATCGAGACTGTGCACTCGTGCTTATGGTGTCCAGGGGTTGCCACCCTAGGGCTTGATACACCCGACGGGAGACCCTGCACAGTCTGACTACAATTATGTTTGGGCCGCATTGATACCAACACGTGACGAGTTAGGCTTAGGGAGCCGATCGACTAGACCGTTTGGTTGGACCTCGTAGGGTCATTTCATGCTATTGGACCTCGTGTTAGGGTCACTTCATGTTATTGGGCCAAAGCTTGGGCCAAGGGATCAATACTTGTTTATTCAAGTCATGTTAGTTTGCTAGTACACCTGTGGTGCAAAACCTTAATCCTGATTATGCGATGACACCTTTATCTACCTTTTTAGTTAATCATCATACTAGTATATTGTTATCCTTATGTTCATCCCTGCTTTCATCATGCCAGTTAACTTTATCAGTTTACATTGATTGTAGTAGGGCTTACTCAGTCTTTTTGACTGACCTGTTTTCTTTCGCCTCTTTTCTTCCGTTCCCCCCCCCCCCCCAGTTTCTCAGGGAGGGAATATTGGAGCTTAGCTTGGATTCCTGATCACTTGCTTATGGGATTTTAGCTCATGTACGGTCTTGACATGAAGCTAGCTATGGTTATCACTTATTTTGGGGATAGTACTTATGTATTTCAGTTTTTCAGTAATGTTGTTTTATCTAGACTTTGTGTATTTGGAAAGTTGACATTATGTTGTACCAGACTTGTTTTGAAATGGTTTGAAATCTTCCGCTGTTTATCTATGTTATTTACTCTGTTTACATATATACATATGTTCTTGTTCTGCCTTGATATATCATTATGCATGTTTACCTGATTCAAACGTCCCTCCAAAGTCAGAGTGCTTGCAAGAGACACCCTGGCGGAGGTGGGGTGTTACATTGACCATGGTCGGTATTCAATTTAATATATTTTTGAGTATGATTCACCATGTTATATTTTTATTTCATACCCATAAATGAGTTTTCAAAAGTCATACAGTGCAATCTTAGATTTTCAAACTGATGTTCCACCTCAATTCTTCGATGTTGCACCTAACAGACGTGGGTTGTTCCGCCAAGCATAAATTTGTATTCATTTTGTGTTAGTAGAACCATAACTAGTCAAATTGAAGCTCTCTCATATATCTATATCAATAACAGGTTGCACCCATATCATCTTAGTTCAGTAACCAAGAAATTCAATCTTAAAGACCTTTGGGAACATCAAATGCTTTTTTAGCTTATTTTTTTTTCACATGTTGTTTTGTTGGTTAAAGGGCATTTGACCATGGTAGGAATTTGATTTAATATATTTTGGAATATGATGCACCATGTTATATTCTATTTCATACCCATAAACGATTTTTCAAAAGTCATATAGTGCAATCTTGGCTTTTTAAACAGATTTTGCACCTCAAGACTTCGATGTTGCACCCAACAGACATGGGTTATTCCGCCACGCATAAATTTTTATCCATTTTGAATTAGTGGAACCATAACCAGTCAAAATGTAGCTCTCTCATAGATCTACAGGACTAACAAGTTACAACCATCTCATCTTAGTTCAGTGACCAAGAAATACAATCTTAATGACATTTAGGAACATTGAATGCTTTTTTAGCTCAATTTTGAATTTGTCACAAGTTTTTTTGTCGGTCAAAGGTGGTTTGACCATGGATGGATTTCGCTTTAATATATTTTGGAATATGATGCACCATGTTATATTTCTATTTCATACCAATAAACGAGTTTTCAAAAGTCATACAGTGTAATCTTGGATTTTTAAAATGATGTCGCACCTCAAGACTTCGATGTTGCACCCATTAGACATGGGTTGTTCCGCCATGCATAAATTTGTATCCATTTTGAGTTAGTAGAACCATAACCAGTCAAAATGAAGCTCTCTCATAGATCTATAGGGCTAACAGGTTCCACCCATCACATCTTAGTTTAGTAACCAAGAATTTCTGTCTTAATGACATTTGGGAACAAAAAAAAGCTTTTTTAGCTCAATTTTTATTTTTTCACATGTTGTTTTGTTAGTTAAAGGGGGTTTGACCATGGTTGAATTCTATTTACTATATTTTGGAATATGATACACCATGCTATATTTATATTTTGTACCCATAAACGAGTTTTCAAAAGTCATACAGTGCAATCTTGGTTTTTCAAACCGATGTTGCACCTCAAGACTTTGATCTTGCACCCAACAGACGTGGATTGTTCTGCCATGCATAAATTTGTTTCCAATCTGAGTTAGTAGAACCGTAAACAGTCAAAATAAAGCCCTCATATAGATTGATAGGGCTAACTGGTTACACCCATTGTAACACCCCACCTCCGCCAGGGTGACTCTTGCAAGGCCACTGACTTCGGAGGGGCGTTTAAACAAGGTAAACATGCATGCAGATATCACAAGACAGAATATACAAGTAAAACAGAGTAGTAAAGCAACGGATAAAACTAGCATTTCAAAACCATAGTTAAGTTACAACAAAGTACTTGATCATTATTTTCCAACAAACAAAGTCTAGCATAAACTTAAAAACTGAAATACATAAAGTACTATCCCCAAAATGAAGTGATAAACCATAACTAGCTCAATGTTCGAGACCGTACATGAGCAAATCCAGTAAGCAAGCTGTAAAGATCCAAGCTAAGCTCCAATGTTCCCACCCTGAGGACCTGGGGGGGGGGGGGGGAAGGAAGAAAAGAGGCGAAAGAAAACGGGTCAGTCAAAAAGACTGGTAAGCCCTACTACTAACTGTCTATGAACTAGTAAAGCTAACTGGCATGAGAAGCTGAGATGAACATAAGGATAACAACATACTGGCATGATGATTAACTAACAAGATAGATAAAGGTGACATCGCATAATCAAGGTTAAGTTTTGCACCACGGGTGTACTAGCATTCTAACATGTCAAGTAAAAACAAGAATTGATCCCTTGGCCCAAGCTTGGCCCAATCTAATGAGGTGACCTAAATCAAGGTCCAACTACATAGTCTAGTCGATCGGCTCCCTATAAGCCTAACTCGTCAAGTGTCGGTGTCATACGACCTAATCATGTAATGTAGTTGACTGTGCAGGGTCCACCCTAGGGTGTACCAGGCCCCATGGTGTAACCCTCTGACACCATTACAGGATGCACAGTCCAAACCTACCGGTGCCCGTGTTCAACTCCGGACTTGATGTGCACGACCATGGTCCGCCTGAACAACCGGGGCATCATTCAGCCGTCTCTTTTTGTCTCTTACAATTAGCCCAGTAATCGTGCCCCACCCTAGCCTAGTCCTAGGGTCTTATGATACTACCTAGAAGGTTACTGCTGAAAAGGACCACGCAACTAGGGTTTCTTAACGGGTTAAATGTTGTTAACCCGATCCACACGTGGATTAAATTGGTTAAGAGTACCCAAGGCTCCTGACTTAACCTCGATTAATCCATCAAGCCCAAATTGGTTAAGTATTAAGTGGACCATGACTTAACCCTAATCAGGAGGCATTAATTAACTTAATGCGCTTTAACCTCTCACATTAGACTTTGTTGTGGTTACTAGTTAAGCCGGGCGGGTCCGGGTAGCTTTATACCACTACTAGGTCTAACCTCGGGTTCGAGCACAACATGACCAACTTCTCACATTGGGTCCTATTGTTTGTAGCCACTAGTTAAGCCGGGCGGGTCCGGGTAGATTTATGCTACAAACTCAACCCAACCTCGAGTTGGCCACACTCATATTTGTTAAGTGTAATGTCCATTATGTTTCCAAAACATAATTACAAGTTAACATATCACGTTATGTTATAAAAATCATGTCTATGTCATAATGTTACCCAACCCCAACGTAATCCTATCGTTTACATAATCGCAACAACGCATAAAGGATAAGATGGGGAACTTAGCATAATCATGACATTAAAGGTATTGAAGCCACAAGTTTATCATGGTGGCATATGGAATGTACATATGTTCATATACTTGCATATTGCATTATTAGGCTTCAAAAGCATGCATAAAACCAAACTTAGCATATGAGTGATACATGGTGATAAATAACATGTAGAAGTTGCTAGAAGTTCGCATTTAGGCTCACATGCAAGTTATCATAAGGGATATGATAACTTTCATGTTGCCAAAATGCAACCTTTAACATAAAGCTTGAAGCTTTAAGGCCATAAACTCAAGTTTAACTTGCATAACATGATAACATGTGTATAATGATCAAGCCAAACTTGCATAACATGATAACATGTGTCATACATAACTTGCATAATGATCAACCAAACTTGCATATAATGATCAACCAAACTTGCATATAATGATCAACCAAACTTGCATATAATGATCAACCAAACTTGCATCATTCATTTAACTTTAGAGTTCAATAAAAAGAAAGTAGAAAAGGGCTTACTATGTTATGAAGACATAAATTAATATTTATTATAAAGATTGAGACGAAGCCCTTATGCAAGCACCAAAAACCCAAATATGCAAGCTCCAAATGAAAACCCTTGAGCCAATTCAATAAAAACCCTTGCTTTGAAATAGAAATGTTGCAACTTGACTTGAATGCAAGCTAAGAACACTCATACAAGTTTGAAAACACTTGTATGAACTCAAAATCTCTCATAGAAATCAACTTAGAAATTTTAGCATGAGAGTGGAGGCCATGAGAGGAACAAATTTGACATAGTTTAGTTGTAGGATTGAATAATTGTGATTTAGGCTAGGTTTGGGGTCTTTTTATAGAGGATTAGGATAGTATTAGCCATAAGATTAACCCTAGATTCAATCCAAGCCATCAAAGCATGTCTTGGGGAAGAAGTCAAGTGTAGGAACCATCTAGGGCCTTTAGATTAAAGCTGAACCATGAGAACCATTCAAATGCAAAATCTGCATTTGAGCGAATCGGCCCACGGGTTGACAGCCAAACACCCTGGATTAACCCCTAGTCGACCCAGCGAGCTCGGGTCGACCTCAAAAATCGGCCGGTTCGGTTATTCCCCTCTCCCAATTCGCTGTTTTGAACATTTTTGCATATTTATTTATTAAATTTTCAATTATATATATATATATATATATATATATATATATATATATATATATCAATATATATATATATTTCTCTGCGCAACCCATTTCACTTAATTAAGTATACTTTAATTTGTGAATTTTTCGTGAAACTTCGCGAGGCCATATCTTGGTCATACGGACTTCGATTTTTGAAAACTCGGACTCTATTTCGCGTATTTTTCCGAGACGAACGCAATGGCACAGCCCGTTTCCCTTGATTCAGATTTTACAGTTTAATTCTGCCTCCATTTATGTTATAACATGTTATTCAAAAATACGGGTTGTTACATTCTCCCCTCCTTAAAGGATTTCGTCCCCGAAATCTCCAAGTTAGGAAGAGCGTATCCTACCATCCATCATCCATCTACTCAAAACATCATCCACGAGCAATCATTGTCCTTAAAAGGTTCTAAATGCTGTATGATCATATACAAAGGTGTGTGTATATGTACTTATCTAATGCGAAAATCAGGAGGTTACTGATTCAGTAAACCCCCTTAATGCAAAATATGTTAGTGAAATGAGTCTATATGTATGCAAATTCCTAACATAATTTATAATCTCTACATGAGTGCACATAACATTCATCCATATGCAACATCCACGTGATAGCATAACAAGTTTTCATCCATGAATAAGCATAAACACTCATGCATATGCGGTATGAAAGTGTGTGAGCCGATCTTAGTGCCTAACGTGTATTATGCATCCACGAGTATCCACTTGCAAACACTTGCAACCACTTGCAAACATCAAACATAACATGTTTCAAATACATGTTTCAACCAAGGGTTTCTACCTAAGGTTCTCATGACAAGATTTACGAAACAAGATAAACTAGATAAGCATGGATAGCAAAGGGAAGATATACCAATCTAGGAAAAGAGATTGAAAATGTATCCTCCAAGAGAAATGGATAAAGCACGCGCCTCTTCTCCTTGGTTTCCCAAGTTGCATCTCCCTCTGTTTCACTCCATTGCGCCTTAACAAGCTTAACTTCTTTGCTTCTTTGTCTTCATTTCCATGATACGAATCGGAGCTCGTCTCAGGGTTGCTTCATCCTCTACCTCCATGTCTTCAAGAATACTTGGTTCAACCACTTTGGCGGGTCTGTGCAAACACTTCCGGAGATGCGAGACATGAAAGACATTATGCACTCCGGCCAGCTTCTCGGCAATTCCACCTTATAAGTCATCTTCCCGACTCTTTCTATAGTAGGGAAGGGTCCTATGATCCTTGGTGTCAGCAAACCATATTTCGCAAAGGAGAAATCTTCACAAAGACCATATCTCCAATTTTAAATTCCAAGTCTGTCCTTCGCATGTCTACATAGGATTTCTGTCTGTCTTGGGCCGTTCTTATCCGTCTTTGAATCAATTTAACCCTCTCGGATGTGTCCCTTATCATGTCGGGCTCAATTATAAGCTTATCCATCGTCTTCCCACCAACATGTTGGTGGCTTGCACGGCCTCCCATACGAAGCTTCAAATGGTGCCATCCCTATGCTGGCTTGATAGTTATTATTATAAGCAAACTCTACAAGAGGAAGGTGGTCTTCCCAAGTGCCACCGAAGTCGAGAACACAAAACCTCAAAAGATCTTCCAGCACTCTATTCACCCTTTCGGTTTGGCCATCTGTCCGGGGGTGATAGGTTGTACTCAGATTCAATCGCGTACCCATTGCTTCTTGCAAACTGTTCCAGAACTGGCTATTAAAAATTGGGTCACGATCGCTAACTATGCTAGAAGGAACTCCATGCAGCCGCACTATCTTTTGAAGATAAATAGATGCTAGCCGCGATACGGTCCTCTTGCTTTTCACCGGAATAAAATGGGCTCTCTTTGTAAATCTATCAATTATTACACATATCCCATAAAGCCCAAATAGTTTAGTGGCGAACTTCTTCACCCCAACCATATATCACAAATAGGCTAGCCATACTCCTTAGGGGGTTTGTAATAGAACTAAGATTGAGGATAGGACTGAGAGGATATACTTAAAAGGTAGCATGCGAGTAAGCTCTACGGAACAATAGGGATCAAGGATATACTCTTAGAAAGAGATTAAACGCGCGTATCTAGTCTTCGATCTTCTAAGCCGCATTTTTCTTGTGCTTATTCCCATCGTGCCTTGACCGTCTTTTAACTTCACAGTTTCGTAGTTCTTAATTCTTATTTCCAAAATATGAGTTAGAACTCATTTCATCGTTGCCTCTCATTCCACTTCCACTTATTCTTTGCCTAAAATACTTGGCTTTCACCCAACTGCGTACTCATGGTTTCATGCAAGCTTTCCAAGATTCGTTAGTGAATCTTGGATCTCGTTTACATACTATACGATATCCTACGCAGAAAATTATCTCTTGAAAACAGTGCCAATCCACGTTGCCAAACTGGAGCTGAGGTATGGGCTCTCTTGAGCCTTTGAAAAGCAAGCTCACACTCCAAGTCCCATGCAAAGACTAAGTTCTTCTTCGTCAACTTAGTAAGAGGGGCCGAAATCTTAGCGAAGTCCCTGATGAACTTCCTATAGTAGCCTGCCAGACCGAGAAAGCTTCTTACTTCGGTTGCATTCCTCGGAGTCTTCCAGTCTTGAACCACAACCACTTTCGCGGGATCCACCGCTATGCCTTGCTTAGAAACTATATGTCCAAGAAACCGAACTTCCCTTCTCCAGAAATGACATTCGGAGAACTTGGCTTTCAACTGATGCGCTCTAAGCGTATCCATCACTTCCTTGAGATGTCTGGCATGTTCTTCCTCATCCTTTGAGAAGATCAGAATATCATCCACGAAGACAACAACAAACTTGTTGAGGAACACCCTACTCATCAAGTCTACGAAGTATGCGGGTGCATTAGTCAAACCGAATGGCATGACAAGCCATTCAAAGAATCCATCTGGAGTCCTAAACGCAGTTTTATCAGTACTATCCTCAGCTACTCTAAGCTAATGGAATCCGGTAGCTAGATCGAGCTGAGAGAAAACGGAAGCACCAACAAACTGGTCAATGAGATCATCAATCCTCGGTAACGGGTGCCTATTCTTCTTTGTCAGCTTGTTCAATTCTCGATAATCAACACATAAACGAAGCGAACCATCCGCCTTAGTAGCGAATACCACCGGAGCACCCCATTCAGAAATGCTTCGTCTAATAAAATTCTTCTCAAGCAACTCCTTGATTTGCTTACTGAGCTCCCTTCTTTCACGAGGGGCCATGTGCCTAACAGGCAATGATACTGGCTTGGCATTATCGACTAGATAAATGCGGAAATCTATCTCTCGTTTATGGGGTAACCCCTTAACTTCTTCAAAGACATCGGGATAGTCTCGGACCACCCTTACAGATTGCAGATCATCGATGGACGAGTCGAGAGATTCAAGATAACACAACATGACGGGACCTCTAGGATTACAAGAAATTTCTAGGGTATCGAGGCGAGTCATGAGCCTCACTGCCCTATGCTCACAGTCAGGAATGGCTCCATAACTGGACAACCAATCCACACCCAAAATCAACCCGTATCCCATAACCCGAGAACCTAAGCATTACACATGAATTCTACGGCCAAAATAGAAATTTTCAAATCCACCCAAATCATAGACAGATGGGCGGAACCCCCAATTGGATTTGAAACACAAACGGGATCCTCAACTAGGCTAGTACTTAGGTGCAAACCTTCAACAAAATCAGAAATAAAACTATGCGATGAGCCAGAATCAAACAAGGTATGAACAGGGAAATCAGAAATGTAAACAAGGTTTTCTACAGAAATACTACCTTGATCAAGGACTGGAGCGATGTTGAGCGTATGCACTAGCCCTCCAGAAGGTCCTGCACGCTGATTCTGCCCTTGCCCTTGTCCTTGCTTCTTGGGGCAATCCTTGCTAAGATGTCCAGGCTCTCCACAGTGAAAGCATTCGCCCAACTTCCTCTTCTTCTTCCTACAGTCTTTGGCTATGTGCCCAGTAATCCCACAGAAGTTGCACTTCCTCCTTTCTCTTGACTTGTTGTTCTTGCTATGGTTTTTCTTATCTCTTTCCTCGGTATCTTCCTTCTTTCCTTGGGACTCATTTGCCTTGACCTCCTTCTTGCCACTCTTATCTTCCTAAAACACCCCACCTCCGTTAGGGTCACTCTCAAAGGGAATGCCCTAATTTTGGTGGAGGTTTATAAGTATAAGTCACAGATATACAAGACAGATATAAGAACACATATTTTTGAACAGCGGAAAAACAACAACTTTTATTTCATTAAAAATACGTGTTACAACTACCATACCATAATTGTCTTACAATACTTCCAAAAACATAACATCTTCATAACTGTCTTGATTACATTATTTAAAGAAGCATAAATAAAACATAAATAAACTGCAAAAGTCCCATAGTTGCTTTCCAAAGCCATAGTCCAAAACGAAAAGATCCAAGCAATACATTCTTTCTCTTCAAGCTGGATATGAAGGCTGGTCAAGCTGCGGTATTCCCTCCCAGTGGACCTGGGGTGGGGAACGGAAGGAAAGAAGACGAAAGAAAAGTAGAGTCAGACATAAAGCCTGAGTAAGTCTAGGACTATTCAGTCTATGAATAAAGAACTGGGTATGATAAGTATAAACTAGAAATGTGAAAGCACCATAAACTTAGTTAAGTTGTCCAGGGTCGAATATACTATCGTACCCCATATTAATCTCTGTACCCACATAAACTAGTTCCCAACGGGCACCCCATAATCAGGGTAAAGTGATCCATTTTATGATGATCGGCTCCTACTCGCATAGTTACATGTGTCTTACGACCCCCGATGTTGTAGTTACCTATGTTGGTCCCACCATGGGGTGTATCAAGTCCCATGGTGACGGCCCGACACAATCCTAGAATGCACAGGTATGCTACTGGTGCCCAGTGCCTTATTTTTCTGCACCGGAGTGTGTGCACGCCCGCACCCCGTTAGAACCTACACTGCTGCACCACCGCCGTCGATTTGACCTCTTACAGTCAGCCCAGTAATCGTGCCCCACCCTGCCTAGTTTCAGGGTATCATGATACACCTTATAGGGTTACTGCTGAAAAGGGTGCCCCGCTACTAGGTTTTCTATTTCTAGCCAACATGCTAAGTTGGTTAAGTGTTTTATAAACCTAACCCCCAATCAGTCTGTTTAGTTTAGCATGTTCCATTTTGATTAAGTATTAATATAATTTACTTAATCCTATCAATCCTGACTCAGCCTTAATTGTCTTATTAAAACCTTGACCTCTCACATTAGACAGGTATTGTTGTGGCTGCCTGTTGCCGGTTGGGTCCGGGCAGTCTTACGCCACAACTCAGTCTAACCTCGGGTCCTTATTGGGCTCCATGTTTAACCACCCACATTGGATAGGTATTGTTGTGACTACTGGACAGTCGGGCAGTTCCGGGCAGGTTTACATCACAACTCAATCCAACCTCGGGTTAAACACATCGTATTTTCTACATTTACATATATTGTCTTTCTTCTTTATTTTCTTATATGTAAATATTTGCGGCGCATTATTCAAAATCAATTTAAGCTAACGGTGTAAAGGTTTACACTAATCATGGGCCCAACCCATTCTTGAATTTGGGCCCATCTACTTTTATATTTTCATTTATTAATTAATTTGGCCCAACGCTATTTCCCCCGTTTAATACGTTCGTTTATTATAATATATGTTGGGTTAGCCTTTTAGCCCAACTTAGCCACGTGAAAAAAAAGGGGAGGCTTGAAACGTGATTATATACACAAAAAGGGGAATGTGAACGCATGAACTTGCAACATAACGTTGGAACTACAAAATAGAAACTGGTGTACTTGCATTGTGGTAACATATACTTTGGTCATAAAGCATAAGTGACATGAATCAAACCATGTAAACTTGTAGTTAAGTTAAGAATCTAACTAAATTAGATATCATTATTGACACATAGTCTTAACTACAACATAAACCTATATTTTTACTTAGGCATAATGTCAAACATAAGCAAATCATGTTTATAAAATTACTATATGTTTACAAAGGTGCTTACTTTTGTTACTAATACAAAAGTATAGTTCAACTAGAATTATTCCAACTTAATCATGATTTTTAATCTATTCACATAATCATGGCACAAATATACCCAAACATGAAATCATGGTTTTTGATCTATTCATGTAATCATGGCATAAATATTCCTAAACATGAAATCATGGTTTTTGATCTATTCATGTATTCATGGCATAAATATTCCTAACATGAAATCATGGTTTTTACTTTATTCATGCAAACTTGCAATTGGAATGTAAATCTAACTTAGCTATGTGTCACATATATTATCATATAATTCTTTTTAACAATATAGGCCTAACATGTTTTTCAATTAGGCATAATACCAAACATAGCCTAGTCATATTCATAAAATCAACATAAGTTCACAAAGAGGCTTACTTTTGTTTCTAATACAAAAGTATGGTTTTATACATAGATCATGATGCCAATTCCAACATAATTTCATATGAATCATAATACCCCAAATTTGATCCAATTACACACAAAGTGATTTTGTACAAAAATATACATTATGTTGGCATAGTAGCATAACCACATACTTGCATGAATCTCAATTAAACAACCAAAAACATGTAGCTTCAACATGAATTACATACTTGCGTATATCCAATCGTATACTTGCATGAATCTCAAATAAACTACCGCAAACATGTAGTTTTTATCATGAATTACATACTTGCGAATATCCAATCGTTATATCACAACATTCCAAATCGATTAGAATCATAGCAACGCACAAATATGAATTACTATCACCACAAATCAAGTGTAATTCTCATTTTACACCAATCAAACACAGTTATTTATTCTCATCGGAATAGTACTCTACTTACAATCGTGTGACGAATTCTTCAATTCAGGAATCAGAATTCTGGATTTGGAGATGTTATTCCTTTGATGTAGGCGTTGATTTGATTTGTTTAAGTTTAACTTGTAGTTGCTTTATGCTTTAGAGTTTGTCTCCTAATTGTCTCTCAAATTGGTGGCTACTCCTAGTCGTTCCTCAGCAGCATGATGGCCTCATTCTTATTTTTGAATGAATAGATTAGGCAGAGTCTAGGGTCATTTTTATAGAGTTTATGAATTGATTAGGACCGTCGATGTAGCTTGGGTTAATCTTAGCCATTCATTCGAAAGAAAGACCAATCAGGAGCTGACACCTAGCCCTCGTGACAAAGCAAGCCTCAGAAATTCGGACCCAGCACGGACCAGGCCAGCCAGGCCGACCAAGCAGGTCGACCTGCTCGTCGACACCCGTGTCGACTTGGCAGTCGACACGGGGTGGGGAGGGGGGGTGGTGTCGACTGGCAAGTCGACACCCCTGTCGACTTGTCCTGGGCGGGAACTTTCCCGCCCTGCCTACCTGCGTGTTTTAAATTCGAATCTTCGAGCTGTTTTCTGAATTTGAAATTTTCTGAAAACTTTGACGGGCCATAACTTGGTCATACGAACTCCGATTTTGGAAAACTCGGACTCTATTTCACGTATTTTTCCGAGACGAACACAATGGCACAGCCTGTTTCCCTTAATTCTTTGATTTGTAATTAATTATACTTTAATTTGTGAATTTCACTGTTATAGAATACACGGGGTGTTACATTCTCCCCCACTTAAAAGGATTTCGTCCCCGAAATCTTCAAGTTCAGGAAGAATGTACATCCTAACGTCCAAACATCCATCTACTCATCCATCAAACACGAGTATCCATTGTCCTTAAAAGACTTCTAATCCTTCATGATCATATGCGAAGTGTGTGTGTACATGTACTTATCTAATGCAAAATCAGGCGGTCTACTGATTCAGTTGACCTCCTTAATGCGAATTATGTAAGTGCCATGAATCCATTATGTATGAAAATTTTCCTATTCATGATTCTACATGAGTGCACAATCATTCATACAAATGCAACATCCATATGACAACACATTAAAGTTCAACCATATACGAATGCAAACATATATGCATATGCAATATGAAGTGACTGAGCCGATCTAAAACCTAGATTGTGTGTGTATATGCAACCACGAGCAACCACTAGCAATCACTTGCAACCACTTGCAACCATCATCTATAACATGTTTCAACTACATGTTTTCATCCAAAGGGTTTCTACCTAAAAGATAAGGTCGAGGAAATATACCTAAAAAGATAGATAAAAGCGCAACTTAAGGAAAAAGAAAGATCAAGGATGTACCCTCGAAAAGAAAAGGGTAGGCAGTGCGTATTCTAGCTTCAGTTTCCCAAGTCGCGTCTCCCTCGGCGTCGCTCCACTGAACTTTGACGAGCTTGACTTCGCGGTTGCGTAGCTTCTTCACTTCCGTTCCTAATATGCGGATTGGAACTTTCCTCACGGTTGCTTCGTGCTCCACTTCAGCTTCTTCTAGGATATTTGGCTCTACCACTTCAGCAGACTCATGTAGACATTTTCGGAGATGTGAAACATGAAAAACGTTGTGAACTCCGGCCAGCTTTTCGGGTAGCTCTAATCTATAGGCCATTTTCCCAATTTTCTCAATGATAGGGAATGGCCCTACGAACCTTGGTGCTAGCTTTCCTGTGGTTCCAAAACGAACAACGTTCCTTAGCGGAGATACCTTAAGAAAAACTCTGTCCCCAACCTCAAATTCAAGGTCGGTCCTCCTCTTGTCGGCGTAGGACTTTTGTCTGTCTTGGGCCGTCTTCATCCTTCTTCGTATTAAGTCTACTTTCTCTGAAGTCTCTCGGATCATATCTGGTCCAAGTATGAGCTTATCAGTAGACTCCCACCAACAAGTGGGCGATCGGCACGGCCTTCCATATAAAGCTTCGAAGGGCGCCATTTCGATGGTTGCTTGATAGCTGTTGTTGTAGGCAAATTCCACCAAAGGAAGATGGTCTTCCCACGTTCCTCCGAAGTCAAGGACGCACAGTCTTAAAAGGTCCTCCAAAACTCTGTTCACTCTTTCCGTTTGGCCGTCGGTTTGGGGATGATAGGCTGTGCTCAAGCAAAACTGCGTGCCTACCGCTTCTTGCAGACTCCACCAAAACTCACTTGTGAAGATAGGGTCTCGGTCACTAACAATGCTGGATGGTATTCCGTGGAGTCGGACAATTTCCTTGAGGTAAAGAGATGCTAGAGATGAGGCAGTTCTTTAACTTTTAACAGGTAAGAAGTGGGCGCTTTTAGTAAGCCTATCCACTATTACCCAAATGCTAGTGTTGCCTCTCCTAGACCTAGGATGCCCATCGATGAAGTCCATTGAGATGCTATCCCATTTCCACTGCGGGACCTCTAGAGGATGTAGCAGTCCGCCAGGCTTTTTCTGTTCCGCCTTAACCTGTTGGCGCACCATACACTTAGAAACGAATTCTGCCACGTCCTTTTTCATGCCGTTCCAGAAGAAAGTTCTTTTTATGTCCTTGTACATTTTGTCTCCGCCTGGGTGTATCGTCATCTTGGAGTGATGTGCTTCCTCGAGAACCTTCTTTACTAAATCCCTTGTCTGTGGGACGCATAGTCTTCCGTCTCGCCTTAGCAAACCCTTATCGTCGATGGAGTATCTATTGAGGTGACTCGAAGTCTCACCCCTAATTAGCTTATCAATCGTTTCCATGAGCTAGGGGTCTTCGCGTTGTGCTGTCCCTATTGAGTCCACTAAACTCGGGCGCACTTCGAGAGATGCTAGCAAGCCTGGTACAAAATCGGAGGAAGGCCTAAAGTCGAAGCTGGCTATAAACTCTAGGCTTTGTCTTTCAACAAACAGCGGGCTCAAGGTCAGTTTCTTTCGGCTTAACGCGTCTGCCACTATGTTGCCTTTGCCCGGAGTGTAGGAGATCTCGAAATCGTACGAGGCAAGAAACTCCATCCATCTTTGTTGCCTCAAGTTAAGATCTTTCTACGAGAAAAGATATTTCAATGATTTATGGTCAGTGTAAGTTCGAACTTCTCACCTAGGAGATAGTGTCGCCAAGATTTGAGTGCAAAGACGATGGCAGCTAACTCAAGATCTTGGGTCGGGTAGTTCTTTTCGTGCACTTTCAACTGCCTCCCGCCATAAGCTACTACCCTTCCTTCTTGCATTAAGACGGCGCCTAGCCCTGTCCCACATGCATCTGTATAAACGTGAACATCTTGCTTCCATCTGGCAACGTCAAAACTGGGGCTGTTGTAAGAGCCCTTTTCAGTCGCTGGAAAGCAAACTCGCAATCCAAGTCCCAATTGAACACTAGATTCTTCTTGGTCAATTTCGTGAGCGGAGCTGAGATTTTCGCAAAATCCCTTATGAACTTTCGATAGAAACCTGCTAGTCCTAGAAAACTTCGGACCTCAGTTGCATTCCTTGGTGTCTTCCAATCCTGTACTGCCACTACCTTAGCAGGGTCCACTGCTAACCCTTGTTTGGATACTATGTGCCCAAGGAACCTCACTTCTTCTCTCCAAAATGGCATTTGGAGAATTTGGCTTTTAGCTGATGGACTCGTAGAGTTTCCATGATTTCCCTTAAGTGCTGAGCATGTTCCTCTTCACTCTTTGAGAAGATAAGGATATCGTCTACGAAGACCACTACGAACTTATTGAGGAAATCTCTGAATACCCTACTCATCAGGTCCACGAAGTAAGCAGGTGCATTTGTCAAGCCGAAAGGCATGAAAAGCCATTCAAAGAAGCCGTCTGGGGTTCTGAATGTCGTTTTATCGATACTATCTTCAGCCACCCTTAGCTGATGAAAACCGGTCGCTAAATCGAGTTGGGAGAAAACAGACGCTCCTACTAGCTGATCAAACAAATCGTCAATTCTGGGGAGAGGGTGCCTATTCTTTTTCGTTAGCTTGTTGAGCTCCCTATAGTCAACACATAGACGGAGTGAACCATCCGCCTTTGTAGCGAACACCACTGGAGCGCCCCATTCTGAAATGCTCCTCCTAATGAACCCCTTTTCTAGAAGCTCTTTAATCTGTTTACTGAGCTCTTTCCTTTCTCGCGGAGCCATGTGTCTAACGAGCAACGCAACGGGCTTTGCATTATCTACAAGGTATATGCGGAAGTCTATCTCCCGCTTCGGAGGCAAGCCCTTCACCTCTTCGAAGACATCCGGATATTCCCGGACTACTCTAACTGATTGCAAATTTTCAACAGAGGCATCTAGTGATTCAAGGTAACTATGCATAACCGCATACGAGGGATTACAAGAAATTTCCAAAGTATTACCGAGATGGGTTAGGATCCTAACAACCCTTTTCTCACAATCAAGGATGGCCCCATTACTGGATAGCCAATCCATGCCCAAAATCAAACCATATCCCGAAAAGCCCAAAACAAAGGCACTACATTGAAATTCTACGCTTAGAATAGAAATTTTCAATCCCAAACAGATCATAGACAAATGAGCTGGGCCCCCAATTGGGTTTGAAACAATTAAGGGGTCCTCTACCATACTAGTTATTAGGTGTAGAGATTCTACTAAAGCGGACGAGATAAAGGAGTGTGATGCGCCAGAATCAAATAAAGTGCGAACGGGGTGATCATAAAGATAAACTACACTTTCTACAGAAGTATTTATACCTCGCTGTTGCAGAGGTGGCACTTCTAGCACATGAACTTGTGCCCCTGAGGTGAATCCAGCCCTCTGCCCCTGTCCTCGTTTCTTTGGGCAGTCCTTAGCCCTGTGGCCTATCTCACCGCAAGAAAAGCACCCACCATTCTCCTTGGCCTTCTTTTTCCGGCAATCTTTCACTAAGTGCCCCACTTTGCCACAGAAATTACACTTCCTCTTCTCTTTATTGCCTTTCCCGCCTTTCTTAAAGTCTGTCTTCTTAGGCTGCAAACCCTCTTTCTTTCCTTGAGAGCTTTCTGCCTTTGTCTCCTTCTTGCCCTTATCCTCTTCGTTTAGCAATGCCATTTGTACCAACCTTTCATATGTAGCTCCCATGGGTATATGGGTCATGGCCAAACTGTGTAATGGCTCATTCAACCCTTTGACGAAACAGAGAGCCTTCTTGTGCGGGGTGTTGACTAGGTCCAGCCCAAACCTAGCCAGCTCATCGAACTGATTAACATACTCTTTGACTGTCTTGTTCCCTTGCTTAAGAAATAAGAATTTTTCCAACTGCAAACTCCTTTCCGCATCTGAGAGAAATTTAGCCTCAAACCTTTCCCTAAAGTCCTCCCATGTTTCCACTGGTCTTTCTGCATTAGTGACTTCCCACCAGTAGGAAGCCTCACCCTTTAGTAGCCATACTGCCAGTTGTGCTTTCTGTCTATCTTCCACCTCAAAGATGATGAATAAGTCCTCGGTTTCTTTCAGCCAATTTCTAGCTGCCACGAAGGACTCAGTTCCATGAAAATCCTTTCCTCCCATAGCTTTAAAATCTTTACATATCTTAGTAAACGTGTTTCCCCGGGGAGGAGGTGGAGGAAGAGGTGCTGCTGCAGCTGGATGATTTCCTGCAGCTGGGGGAGGAGGAACGGTAGGACCTGGCTGAGTGGCCCTTGCTTCTAAGAACCGTCTAAACCAACCAGGTATTGGTACACCCTCTGGCAAGTTAAGTTCTTCGGACATGCTGAAACAAAAAGGATAGATTCAAAACGAAGGATAAGAGATAGTACCTATGGCTTTGGGGGGGGGACTTTGCCTTTTAAAATAAAATAATATTTTATCTCTTTAAAAAAAATGCTTCTTTAAATTTCCTTTTTGAAAATAATTTTTCAAAACTTTTTATCTTATCTGGTAAAACTATGCTCTGATACCAAGTGAAACACCCCACCTCCGTTAGGGTCACTCTCAAAGGGAATGCCCTAATTTTGGTGGAGGTTTATAAGTATAAGTCACAGATATACAAGATAGATATAAGAACACATATTTTTGAACAGCGGAAAAACAACAACTTTTATTTCATTAAAAATACGTGTTACAACAACCATACCATAATTGTCTTACAATACTTCCAAAAACATAACATCTTCATAACTGTCTTGATTACATTATTTAAAGAAGCATAAAGAAAACATAAATAAACTGCAAAAGTCCCATAGTTGCTGTCCAAAGCCATAGTCCAAAACGAAAAGATCCAAGCAATACATTCTTTCTCTTCAAGCTGGATATGAAGGCTAGTCAAGCTGCGGTATTCCCTCCCTGTGGACCTGGGGGAGGGGGGGGGAAACGGAAGGAAAGAAGACGAAAGAAAAGTAGAGTCAGACATAAAGCCTGAGTAAGTCTAGGACTATTCAGTCTATGAATAATGAACTGGGTATGATAAGTATAAACTAGAAATGTGAAAGCACCATAAACTTAGTTAAGCTGTCCAGGGTCGAATATACTATCGTACCCCATATTAATCTCTGTACCCACATAAACTAGTTCCCAACGGGCACCCCATAATCAGGGTAAAGTGATCCATTTTATGATGATCGGCTCCTACTCGCATAGCTACATGTGTCTTACGGCCCCCGATGTTGTAGTTACCTATGCTGGTCCCACCATGGGGTGTATCAAGTCCCATGGTGGCGGCCCGACACAATCCTAGAATGCACAGGAATGCTACTGGTGCCCAGTGCCTTATTTTTCTGCGCCGGAGTGTGTGCACGCCCGCACCCCGTTAGAACCTACACTGCTGCACCACCGCCATCGATTTGACCTCTTACAGTCAGCCCAGTAATCGTGCCCCACCCTGCCTAGTTTCAGGGTATCATGATACACCTTATAGGGTTACTGCTGAAAAGGGTCCCCCGCTACTAGGTTTTCTGTTTCTAGCCAACATGCTAAGTTGGTTAAGTGTTTTATAAACCTAACCCCCAATCAGTCTGTTTAGTTTAGCATGTTCCATTTTGATTAAGTATTAATATAATATACTCAATCCTATCAATCCTAACTCAGCCTTAATTGTCTTATTAAAGCCTTGACCTCTCACATTAGACAGGTATTGTTGTGGCTGCCTGTTGCCGGTTGGGTCCGGGCAGTCTTACGCCACAACTCAGTCTAACCTCGGGTCCTTATTGGGCTCCATGTTTAACCACCCACATTGGATAGGTATTGTTGTGACTACTGGACAGCCGGGCAGTTCCGGGCAGGTTTACATCACAACTCAATCCAACCTCGGGTTAAACACATCGTATTTTCTACATTTACATATTTTGTCTTTCTTCTTTATTTTCTTATATGTAAATATTTGCGGCCCATTATTCAAAATCAATTTAAGCTAATGGTGTAAAGGTTTACACCAATCATGGGCCCAACCCATTCTTGAATTTGGGCCCATCTACTTTTATATTTTCATTTATTAATTAATTTGGCCCAACGCTATTTCCCCCGTTTAATACGTTCGTTTATTATAATATATGTTGGGCTTAGCCTTTTAGCCCAACTTAGCCACGTGAAAAAAAAGGGGAGGCTTGAAACGTGATTATATACACAAAAAGGGGAATGTGAACGCATGAACTTGCAACATAACGTTGGAACTACAAAATAGAAACTGGTGTACTTGCATTGTGGTAACATATACTTTGGTCATAAAGCATAAGTGACATGAATCAAACCATGTAAACTTGTAGTTAAGTTAAGAATCTAACTAAATTAGATATCATTATTGACACATAGTCTTAACTACAACATAAACCTATATTTTTACTTAGGCATAACGTCAAACATAAGCAAATCATGTTTATAAAATTACTATATGTTTACAAAGGTGCTTACTTTTGTTACTAATACAAAAGTATAGTTCAACTAGAATTATTCCAACTAAATAATGATTTTTAACCTATTCACATAATCATGGCACAAATATACCCAAACATGAAATCATGGTTTTTGATCTATTCATGTAATCATGGCATAAATATTCCTAAACATGAAATCATGGTTTTTGATCTATTCATGTAATCATGGCATAAATATTCCTAACATGAAATCATGGTTTTTACTTTATTCATGCAAACTTGCAATTGGAATGTAAATCTAACTTAGCTATGTGTCACATATATTATCATATAATTCTTGTTAACAATATAGGCCTAACATGTTTTTCAATTAGGCATAATACCAAACATAGCCTAGTCATATTCATAAAATCAACATAAGTTCACGAAGAGGCTTACTTTTATTTCTAATACAAAAGTATGGTTTTATACATAGATCATGATGCCAATTCCAACATAATTTCATAAGAATCATAATACCCCAAATTTGATCCAATTACACATAGAGTGATTTTGTACAAAAATATACATTATGTTGGCATAGTAGCAAAACCACATACTTGCATGAATCTCAATTAAACAGCCACAAACATGTAGCTTCAACATGAATTACATACTTGTGAATATCCAATCGTATACTTGCATGAATCTCAAATAAACTACCGCAAACATGTAGTTTTTATCATGAATTACGTACTTGCGAATATCCAATCGTTATATCACAACATTCCAAATCGATTAGAATCATAGCAACGCACAAATATGAATTACTATCACCACAAATCAAGTGTAATTCTCATTTTACACAAATCAAACACAGTTATTTATTCTCATCGGAATAGTACTCTACTTACAATCGTGTGACGAATTCTTCAATTCAGGAACCAGAATTCTGGATTTGGAGATGTTATTCCTTAGATGTAGGCGTTGATTTGATTTGTTTAAGTTTAACTTGTAGTTGCTTTATGCTTTAGAGTTTGTCTCCTAATTGTCTCTCAAATTGGTGGCTACTCCTAGTCGTTCCTCAGCAGCATGATGGCCTCACTCTTATTTTTGAATGAATAGATTAGGTAGAGTCTAGGGTCATTTTTATAGAGTTTATGAATTGATTAGGACCGTCGATGTAGCTTGGGTTAATCATAGCCATTCATTCGAAAGAGAGACCAATCAGGAGCTGACGCCTAGCCCTCCTGACAAAGCAAGCCTTAGAAATTCGGACCCAGCACAGACCAGGCCAACCAGGCCGACCAAGCAGGTCGACCTGCAAGTCGACACCCGTGTCGACTGGGCAGTCGACACGGGGGGTGGTGTCGACTTGTCCTGGGCGGGAACTTTCCCACCCTGCCTCCCTGCGTGTTTGAAATTCGAATCTTCGAGCTGTTTTCTGAATTTGAAATTTTCTGAAAACTTTGACGGGCCATAACTTGGTCATACGGACTCCGATTTTGGAAAACTCGGACTCTATTTCACGTATTTTTCCGAGACGAACACAATGGCACAGCCCGTTTCCCTTAATTCTTTGATTTGTAATTAATTATACTTTAATTTGTGAATTTCACTGTTATAGAATACACGGGGTGTTACACTTCCACTTGAAGTAAGGCCATATTCACCAAATTTTCGAAGGTCGCCCCCAGGGGTATATGAGACATGGCCAAACCACGCAATGGCTCATTCAATCCTAGAGCAAAGCATAGGGCCTTCTTCCGAGCGGTGTTAAACCATTCTAGACCGAACTGAGCAAGTTGATTAAACTTATCCACAATTTCTCTAACGGTCATGTCCCCTTGCTTTAGTGATAGGAACCTCTCTAGCTGAAGGTTCTCTTCTGCTGATGATAAAAACTTTAGTCCAAACCTTCTCCTAAAGTCATCCCAAATCTCAATGGGTCTAGTAGTGGTGGTGACTACCCACCAATAAGCAGCTTCCCCTTTCAATAGCCATACCGCCAACAGAACTTTCCTACGATCTTCCACATCAAAGATAGCAAAGAGGTCTTCAGTTTCCTTTAACCAGTTTCTTGCCTCCACAGAAGTCTCCGTTCCGACAAAATTCTTGCAACCCATCGCCTTAAAGTCTTTGCAAAGCTTTGCGAAATCCTCTTGCGGATGTTGAGGGGGAGAAGGAACCCCAGCTACGGGAGGAGGAGAGATGTTAGCGACGGGGGAAGGAGGAGGAATGTTCGCGGGGCCGGCTTCATTCGCCCTTGCCTCCATAAATCTCCAGAACCAGACGGGTACTTGCACGCCTTCCGGGATGTTAAAGCGATCGGCCATACTAAAACGAAGAAAAAGATTGATTCAGAACGAAGAAACGAAGGATAGTGCTATGGCTTTTGGGGAATAGCCTTTTTAAAATAACTAGACTTTTCTTGGAAAATACTTAATTGGTTTTGAAAATAGTTTTTCAAAAGGTAAGTTTCAAAAACACTTTTGCTCAAATCTTGTAAACCTTATGCTCTGATACCAAATGTAACACCCCACCTCCGCCAGGGTGACTCTTGCAAGGGCACTGACTTCGGAGGGGCGTTTAAACAAGGTAAACATGCATGCAGATATCACAAGACAGAATATATAAGTAAAACAGAGTAGTAAAGCAGCGGATAAAACTAGCATTTCAAAACCATAGTTAAGTTACAACAAAGTACTTGATCATTATTTTCCAACAAACAAAGTCTAGCATAAAAGCATAAACTGAAATACATAAAGTACTATCCCTAAAATGAAGTGATAAACCATAACTAGCTCAATGTCCGAGACCGTACATGAGCAAATCCAGTAAGCAAGCTGTAAAGATCCAAGCTAAGCTCCAATGTTCCCACCCTGAGGACCTGAGGGGTGGGGGGAAACGGAAGAAAAGAGGCGAAAGAAAACGGGTCAGTCAAAAAGACTGGTAAGCTCTACTACTAACTGTCTATGAACTAGTAAAGCTAACTGGCATGAGAAGATGAGATGAACATAAGGATAACAACATACTGGCATGATGATTAACTAACAAGATAGATAAAGGTGACATCGCATAATCAAGGTTAAGTTTTGCACCACGGGTGTACTAGCATTCTAACATGTCAAGTAAAAACAAGAATTGATCCCTTGGCCCAAGCTTGGCCCAATCTAATGAGGTGACCTAAATCAAGGTCCAACTACATAGTCTAGTCGATCGGCTCCCTATAAGCCTAACTCATCAAGTGTCGGTGTCATACGACCTAATCATGTAATGTAGTTGACTGTGCAGGGTCCACCCTAGGGTGTATCAGGCCCTATGGTGTAACCCTCTGACACCATTACAGGATGCACAGTCCAAACCTACCGGTGCCCGTGTTCAACTCCGGACTTGATGTGCACGACCATGGTCCGCCTGAACAACCGGGGCATCATTCAGCCGTCTCTTTTTGTCTCTTACAATCAGCCCAGTAATCGTGCCCCACCCTAGCCTAGTCCTAGGGTCTTATGATACTACCTAGAAGGTTACTGCTGAAAAGGACCACGCAACTAGGGTTTCTTAACGGGTTAAATGTGGTTAACCCGATCCACACGTGCATTAAATTGGTTAAGAGTACCCAAGGCTCCTGACTTAACCTCGATTAATCCATCAAGCCCAAATTGGTTAAGTATTAAGTGGACCATGACTTAACCCTAATCAGGAGGCATTAATTAACTTAATGCGCTTTAACCTCTCACATTAGACTTTGTTGTGGTCACTAGTTAAGCCGGGCGGGTCCGGGTAGCTTTATACCACAACTAGGTCTAACCTCGGGTTCGAGCACAACATGACCAACTTCTCACATTGGGTCCTATTGTTTGTAGCCACTAGTTAAGCCGGGCGAGTCCGGGTAGATTTATGCTACAAACTCAACCCAACCTCGAGTTGGCCACACTCATATTTGCTAAGTGTCATGTCCATTATGTTTCCAAAACATAATTACAAATTAACATATCACGTTATGTTATAAAAATCATGTTTATGTCATAATGTTACCCAACCCCAACGTAATCCCATCGTTTACATAATCGCAACAACGCATAAAGGATAAGTTGGGGAACTTA
The DNA here is from genome assembly GCA_030737875.1 of Allium sativum. Taxonomy (NCBI): domain Eukaryota; kingdom Viridiplantae; phylum Streptophyta; class Magnoliopsida; order Asparagales; family Amaryllidaceae; genus Allium; species Allium sativum. Next base: position 1,256,677 of record CM060912.1, on the reverse strand, counting down.
GCATAATCATGACATAAAGGTATTGAAGCCACAAGTTTATCATGGTGGCATATGAAATGTACATATGTTCATATACTTGCATATTGCATTATTAGGCTTCAAAAGCATGCATAAAACCAAACTTAGCATATGAGTGATACATGGTGATAAATAACATGTAGAAGTTGCTAGAAGTTCGCATTTAGGCTCACATGCAAGTTATCATAAGGGATATGATAACTTTCATGTTGCCAAAATGCAACCTTTAACATAAAGCTTGAAGCTTTAAGGCCATAAACTCAAGTTTAACTTGCATAACATGATAACATGTGTATAATGATCAAGCCAAACTTGCATAACATGATAACATGTGTCATACATAACTTGCATAATGATCAACCAAACTTGCATATAATGATCAACCAAACTTGCATATAATGATCAACCAAACTTGCATCATTCATTTAACTTTAGAGTACAATAAAAAGAAAGTAGAAAAGGGCTTACTATGCTATGAAGACACAAATTAATATTTATTATAAAGATTGAGACGAAGCCCTAATGCAAGCACCAAAAACCCAAATATGCAAGCTCCAAATGAAAACCCTTGAGCCAATTCAATAAAAACCCTTGCTTTGAAATAGAAATGTTGCAACTTGACTTGAATGCAAGCTAAGAACACTCATACAAGTTTGAAAACACTTGTATGAACTCAAAATCTCTCATAGAAATTAACTTAGAAATTTTAGCATGAGAGTGGAGGCCATGAGAGGAACAAATTTGACATAGTTTAGTTGTAGGATTGAATAATGGTGATTTAGGCTAGGTTTGGGGTCTTTTTATAGAGGATTAGGATAGTATTAGCCATAGGATTAACCCTAGATTCAATCCAAGCCATCAAAGCATGTCTTGGGGAAGAAGTCAAGTGTAGGAACCATCTAGGGCCTTTAGATTAAAGCTGAACCATGAGAACCATTCAAATGCAAAATCTGCATTTGAGCGAATCGGCCCACGGGTTGACAGCCAAACACCCTGGATTAACCCCTAGTCGACCCAGCGAGCTCGGGTCGACCTAAAAAATCGGCCGGTTCGGTTATTCCCCTCTCCCAATTCGCTGTTTTGAACATTTTTGCATATTTATTTATTAAATTTTCAATTATATATATATATATATATCAGTATATATATATATATATATCAATATATATATATCAATATATATATATTTCTCTGCGCAACCCATTTCACTTAATTAAGTATACTTTAATTTGTGAACTTTTCGTGAAACTTCCCAAGGCCATATCTTGGTCATACGGACTCCGATTTTCGAAAACTCGGACTCTATTTCGCGTATTTTTCCGAGACGAACGCAATGGCACAGCCCGTTTCACTTGATTCATATTTTACAGTTTAATTCTGCCTCCATTTATGTTATAACATGTTATTCAAAAATACGGGTTGTTACACCCATCTCATCTTAGTTCAGTAACCAAGATGACATTTGGGAACATCAAAAGCTTTTTTAGCTCAATTTTAATTTTTTCACACGTTGTTTTTTTAGTCAAAGGGGGTTTGACCATGGTCGGAATTCTATTTACCATATTTTGGAATATGATGCACGATGTTATATTTTTATTTCGTAACGTAAACGAGTTTTCAAAAGTCATATAGTGCAACCTAGGATTTTCGAACTGATGTCGCACCTCGAGACTTCGATGTTGCACCCAACAGACGTGGGTTGTTCCACCATGCATAAATTTGTATCAATTTTGAGTTGGAATAACCCTAACCAGTAAAAATAAATCTCTCTCATAAACTTATAGGATTAACAGGTTCCACCCATTTTATCTTAGTTCAGTAACCAAGGAATTCAATCTTAATGATTTTTGGGAACATCGAAAGCTTTTTTAGCTTAATTTTTCATAAGTTCTTTCGTTGGTCAAAGGGGGCTTGACCATAGTCGCGATTCGATTTAATTTATTTTGGAATATGATGCACAATGTTATATTTCTATTTCATACACATAAACAAGTTTTCAAAAGTCATACAGTGCAATCTTGGATTTTCAACTTATGTTGCGTCTCAAGACTTAGATGTTGCACCCAACAGGCATGGGTTGTTCCGCCACGCATAAATCTATATCTATTTTGAGTTAGTAAAACCATAACCTGTCAAAATGAAGCTCTCTCATAGATCTACAGGGCTAATAGGTTACAACCATCTCATCCTTGTTCACTAACCAAGATATTCCATCTTAATGACATTTGGGACCATCAAAAGCATTTTTAGCTCAATTTTTATTTTTTCACATGTTGTTTTGTTAGTCAAAGTGGTTTTGGCCATATCTGGAATTATATTTACTATATTTTGGAATATGATGCACCGTGTTATATTTCTATTTCGTACCCATAAACGAGTTTTCGAAAGTCATACAGTGCAATCTTGGATTTTCAAGCTGATGCTGCACCTCAAGACTTCGATGTTGCAACCAATAAACGCGGGTTGTTCCGCCATTTATAAATTTGTATCCATTTTGAGGTGCTAGAACCATAACGAATCAAACGAAGCTCTCTCACAGATCTATAAGACTAACAGGTTCCATCCATATCATCTTAGTTCAGTAACCAAGAAATTCAATCTTAATGATTTTTGGGAACATCGAAAGCTTTTTTAGCTCAATTTTTCACACGTTGTTTTGTTCGTCAAAGGGGGTTTGACCATGGTCGGTATTCGATTTAATATATTTTGGAATACCATGCACCGTGTTATATTTCTATTTCATACCCGTAAACGAATTTTTAAAAGTCATGTAGTGCATCTTAGATTTTCAAACTTATGTTCCACCCCAAGTCTTCGATGTTGCACCCAACAGACGTGGGTTGTTCCACCACACATAAATTTGTATTCATTTTATGTTAGTAGAACTATAACCAGTCAAAATAAAGCTCTCTCATATATCTATAGGAATAACAGGTTACACCTATCTCGTCTTAGTTTAGTAACCAAGAAATTCAATCTTAATGACCTTATGGAACATCGAATGCTTTTTTAGCTCAATTTTTTATTTTTCACATGTTGTTTTGTTGGTTAAAGGGGGTTTGGCCATGGTAGGAATTCGATTTAATATATTTTGGAATATGATGCACCATGTTATATTTCTATTTCATACCCATAAACGAGTTTTCAAAAGTTATACAGCGCAATCTTGGATTTTCAAACTGATGTTGCACCTCTAGACTTCAATGTTGCACCTGACAGACGTGGGTTGTTCCGCCACGCAAAAAGTTGTATCCATTTTGAGTTAATAGAACCATAACTAGTCAAAATGTAGCTCTCTCATAAATCAGTAGGACTAACAGGTTACACCCATCTCATCTTGGTTCAGTAACCAAGAAATTCAATCCTAATGACATTTGTGAACATCGGAAGCTTTTTTAGCTCAATTTTTAATTTTTCACATGCGGTTTTGTTGGTCAAAGGCGGTTTGACCGTGGTCGGATTACTATTCAATATATTTTGGAATATGATGCACCATGTTATATTTATATTTGATACCCATAAACGAAATTTCAAAAGTTATACAGTGGAATCTTGGATTTTCAAAATGATCTTGCACCTCAAGACTTCGATGTTGCACCCAACAGACATGGGTTGTTCCGCCATGCATAAATTTGTATCCATTTTGAGTTAGTAGAACCATAACCAGTCAAAATGATGTTCTCTCATAGATCTATAGGGCTAACAGGTTCCGCCCATCACATCTTAGTTCATTAACCAAGAAATTCAATCCTAATGGCATTTAGGAACATCAAAAGCTTTTTTAGCTCAATTTTTAATTTTTCACGTGCTGCTTTGTTAGTTAAAGTGGGTTTGACCATGGTTGAATTCTACTATATTTTGTAATATAATGCACCATGTTATATTTCTATTTCGTACCCATAAACGAGTTTTCAAAAGTCATACAGTGCAATCTTGGATTTTCAAAATGATGTTGCACCTCATGAAATCGATCTTGCACCCAACCGACGTGGGTTGTTCCGCCACGCATAAATTTGCATCCATTTGAGTTAGTAGGACCATAAACAGTCAAAATAAAACTCTCTCATAGATATATAGGACTAACTGGTTACATCCATCTTATCTTGGTTCCGTAACTAAGAAATTCTATTTTAATGACATTTGGGAACAACAAAAACTTTTTTAGCTCAATTTTTAATTTTTTAATACGTTGTTTTGTAAGTCAAAGGGGGTTTGACCATGGTCAGAATTATATTTACTGTATTTTGGAATATGATGCACCATGTTATATTTCTATTTCGTACCCATAAACGAGTTTTCAAAAGTCATATTGTGCGATCTTGGATTTTCAAACTGATGTTGCACCTCGAGACTTCGATGTTGCACCAAACAGAGGTGGGTTGTTCCGCCACACACACATTTGTATCCATTTAGAGTTAGTAGAACCATAATAATTCAAAATGAAGTTCTCTCATATATCTATAGGACTAATAGGTTACACCCATCTCGTCTTATTTCAGTAACCAAGAAATTCAATCTTAACGAAATTTGGGAACATCGAAAGCTTTTTTAGCTCAATTTTTTAATTTTCAAATGTTGTTTTGTTGGTCAAAGGGGGCTTGACCATGGTCGGAATTCCATTTGCTATATCTTGGAATGTGATGCACCGTGTTATATTTTTATTTTACACCCATAAACGAGTTTTCAAAAGTCATACAGTGCAATCTTGGATTTTCAAACTGATGTTGCACCTCAAGACTTCGAAGTTGCACCTAAAAGACGTGTGTTGTTCCACCATGCATAAATTTGTATCCAATTTGAGCTAGTTGAACCATAACCAGTCAAAATGAAGCACTCCCACAGATCTATAGGACTAACAGATTACACCCATCTCATCTTAGTTTAGTAGCCAAGAAATTCAATCCTAATGACATTTGGATTTTTTCACATGTTGTTTTGTTAGTCAAAGGGGGTTTGACCATGGTTGGAATTCTATTTACTATATTTTGGAATATGATGCAACATGTTATATTTCTATTTCGTTCCAATAAACGAGTTTTCAAAAGTCATACAATGTAATGTTGGATTTTCAAACTGGTGTTGTACCTCAAGACTTCGATGTTGCACCCAACAGCCATGGGTTGTTCCGCCATGCATAAATTGAATCCATTTTAAGTTAGTAGAACCATAACAAGTCAAAATGAAGCTCTGTCATAGATTAATAGGACAAACAGGTAAAAACCATCTCATCTTAGTTCAGTAACCAAGAAATACAATCTTAATCACATTTGGGAAGATCGAAAGCTTTTTTAGCTCAATTTTTATTTCTTCACATGTTGTTTTGTTAGTCAAAGGGGGTTTGACCATGGTTGTAATTCTATTTACTATATTTAGGAATATGATGCACCATGTTATATTTCTATTTCATACCCATAAACGAGTTTTCAAAAGTCTTACAGTGCAATCTTGTATTTTCAAACTGATGTTGCACCTCAAGACTTCAATGCTGCACTCAACAGGCGTGTTTAGGCCCGCCACGCAGAAATTTGTATCCATTTTGAGTTAGTAGAACCATAATTAGTCGAAAAGTAGCTCTCTCATAGATCTATAGAACAAACAGATTACACCCATCTCATCTTAATTCAGTAACCAAGAAATTTAATCTTAATGACGTTTGGGAACATTGAAAGCTTTTTAGCTCAATTTTTAATTTTTCACATGTTGTTTTGTTGGTCAAACGGGGTTTGACCATGTCATAATTCGATTTACTATATTTTGGAATAAGATGCACTATGTTATATTTCTATTTCATACCCATAAACGAGTTTTCCAAAGTCATATAGTTCAATCTTGGATTTTCAAACTGATGTTGCACCTCGGGACTTCGATGTCGCACCCAACAGATGTGGTTTGTTCCACCACACATAAATTTGTATCAATTTTGAGCTGGAACAACCATAACCAGTCAAAATAAAGCTCTCTCATAGATTTATAGGTCTAACAGGTTCCACCCATTTTATCTTAGTTCAGTAAGCAAGGAATTCAATCTTAATGATTTTTGGGAACATTGAAAGCTTTTTTAGCTCAATTTTTCACATGTTGTTTTGTTGGTCAAAAGGGGTTTGACCATGGTTGGAATTCAATTTAATATATTTTGGAATATGATGCACCATTTTATATTTCTATTTTATACCCATAAACGAGTTTACAAAAGTCGTACATTGCAATCTTGGATTTTCAAACGGATGTTGCACATCAAGACTTCCATGTTGCACCCAACAGGCGTGAGTTGTTCCTCCACGCATAAATATGCATCCATTTTGAGTTAGTAAAACCATAACCAGTCAAAATGAAGCTCTCTCATATATCTATAGGGCCAACAGGTTACACCCATCTCATCCTAGTTCAACAAACAAGAAATTCAATCTTAATGACATTTGGGACCATCAAAAGATTTTTAGGTCAATTTTTAATTTTTCGCACGTTGTTTTCTTAGTCAAAGGGGTTTTGGCCATGGTTGGAATTCTATTTACTATATTTTGGAATATGATGCACCATGTTATATTTCTATTTCGTACACATAAACGAGTTTTCAAAAGTCATACAGTGCAATCTTGGATTTTCAAACTGATGTTGCACCTCAAGACTTCGATGTTGCAACCAACAGACGTGGGTTATTCCGCCATTTATAAATTTGTATCCATTTTGAATTACTAGAACCATAACCAATCAAAATGAAGCTCACTTATAGATCAATAGGACTAATAGGTTCCATCCACATCGTCTTAGTTCAGTAACCAAGAAATTAAATCTTAATGATTTTTGGGAACATTGAAAGCTTTTTTAGCTCAATTTTTCACACGTTGTTTTTTTCATCAAAGGGGGTTTGACGATGGTCGGTATTCGATTTAATATATTTTGGAGTATGATGCAACACGGTATGTTTTTATTTCATACCCATAGACGAGTTTTCAAAAGTCATACAGTGCAATCTTGGATTTTCAAACTGATGTTCCACCTCAAGTCTTTGATGTTGCACCCAACAGACGTGTGTTGTTCCGCCACGCATAAATTCGTATCCATTTTGAATTACAAGAACCACAACCAGTCAAAATGAAGCACTCCCATAGATCTATAGGACTAACAGGTTACACCCATCTCATCTTAGTTCAGCAACTAAAAATTCAATCTTAATGACATTTGGGAACATCAAAAGCTTTTTAGCTCAATTTTTATTTTTTTCACATGTTTTGTTAGTCAAATGGGGTTTGACCATGGTTTGAATTCTATTTACTATATTTTGGAATATGATGCACCATGTTATATTTCTATTTCGTACACATAAACGAGTTTTCAAAAGTCATGCAGTGCATTCTTGGATTTTCAAACTAATGTTGAACCTCAGGACTTCGATGTTGCACCCAACAGACGTGGGTTGTTCCGCCACGCATAAATTTCTATCCATTTTGAGTTAGTAGAACCATAAACAGTCAAAATAAAGCTCTCTCATAGATCTATAGGACTAACTAGTTACACCCATCTCATCTTAGTTCAATAACCAAGAAATTCAATCTTAATGACATTTGGAAACATCAAAAGCTTTTTTAGCTCAATTTTTATTTTTTCACACGTTGTTTTTTTTAGTCAAGGGGGTTTGACCATGATCGCAATTTTATTTACTGTATTTTGGAATACGGTGCACCATGTTATATTTCTATTTCGTACCCATAAACGAGTTTTCAAAAGTCATATAGTGCAAGCTTGGATTTTCGAAGAGATGTTGCACCTCGAGACTTCGATGTTGCACCCTACAGACATGGTTTGTCCCACCACGCATAAATTTGTATCATTTTGAGTTCGAAGAACCATAACCAGTCAAAATAAAGCTCTCTCATAGACTTATAGGACTATCAGGTTCCACCCAATTTATCTTAGTTCAATAACTAAGGAATTCAATCTTAATGATTTTTGGGAACATTGAAAGCTTTTTTAGCTTAATTTTTCACATGTTGTTTTGTTGGTCAAAGGGGGTTTGACCATGGTCGCAATTCGATTTAATATATTTTGGAATATGACGCACCATGTTATATTTCTATTTCATGCACATAAACATGTTTCCAAAAGTCATACAGTGTAATCTTGGATTTTCAACTGATGTTGAGCCTCAAGACTTCGATGTTGCACCCAATAGGCGTGGGTTGTTCCGCCACGCATAAATCTGTATCCATTTTAAGTTAGTAAAACCATAACCAGTCAAAATGAGGCTCTCTCATAGATCTATAAGGCTAATAGGTTACACCCATCTAATCCTAGTTCAGTAACCAAGAAATTCAATCTTAATGACATTTGGGACCATCAAAAGCTTTTTTAGCTCAATTTTTATTTTTTTCACATGTTGTCTTATTTGTCAAAGCGGTTTTGGCCATGGTTGGAATTCAATTCACTATATTTTGGAATATGATGCACTATGTTATATTTCTATTTCATACCCATAAACGAGTTTTCAAAAGTCATATAGTGTAATCTTGGAACTGATGTTGCACCTAAAGACTTCGATGTTGCAACCAACAGACGTGGGTTGTTTCGCCATTTATAAATTTGTATCCATTTTGAATTACTAGAACCATAACCAATCAAAATGAAGCTCTCTTATAGATCAATAGGACTAATAGGTTCTATCCATATCATCTTAGGTCAGTAACCAAGAAATTCTATCTTAATGATTTTTGGGAAAATCAAAAGCTTTTTTAGTTCAATTTTTCACACGTTGTTTTGCTCATCAAAGGGGGTTTGACCATGGTCGGTATTCGATTTAATATATTTTGGAGTATGATGCACCATGTTATATTTCAATTTTATACCAATAAACGAGTTTTCAAAAGTCAGACAGTGCAATCATGGATTTTCAAACTGATGTTCCACCTCCAGTCTTTGATGTTGCACCCGACAGACGTGGGTTGTTCGGCCACACATAAATTTGTATTCATTTTGTGTTAGTAGAACAATAACCTGTCAAAATGAAGCTCTCTCATATATCTATAGGAATAACAGGTTACACCCATCTCATATTAGTTCAGTAACCAAGAAATTCATTCTTAATGACCTTTGGGAACATCAAATGCTTTTTTAGCTCAATTTTTTTACACATGTTGTTTTGTTAGTTAAAGGGGGTTTGACCATGGTAGGAATTCGATTTAATATATTTTGGAATATGATGCACCATGTTATATTTCTATTTCATACCCATAAATGAGTTTTCAAAAGTCATACAGTGGAATCTTGGATTTTCAAACTGATGTTGCACCTCAAGACTTCGATGTTGCACCCAACAAATGTGGGTTTTTCCACCACTCATAATTTTTATCCATTTTGAGTTAGTAGATCATAACCAGCCAAAATGTAGCTCTCTCATAAATCTATAGGACCAATAGGTTACACCTATCTCATCTTAGTTCAGTAACCAAGAAATTCAATCTTAATGACATTTGGGAACATCGAAAGCTTTTTTAGCTCAATTTTTAATTTTTCACATGTTGTTTTGTTGGTCAAAGGCAGTTTGACCATGGCCGGATTTCGATTCATTATATTTTGGAATATGGTGTGCCATGTTTTATTTATATTCATACACATAAACGAGTTTTCAAAACTCATACAGTGTAATCTTGGATTTTCAAAATGATGTTGCACCTCAAGACTTCGATGTTGCACCCAACAGACATGGGTTGTTCCGCCACGTATAAATTTGTATCCATTTTCGGTTATTAGAACCATGACCAGTCAAAATGAAGCTCTCTCATAAATCTATAGGACTAATAGGTTGCACCCGTCACATCTTAGTTCAATAACCAAGAAATTCAATCTTAATTACATTTAGGAATATCAAAAGCTTTTTTTGCTCAATTTTATTTTTTCACATGTTGTTTTGTTAGTTAAAGGGGGTTTGACCATAGTTGAATTCTATTTACTATATTTTGGAATAAGATGCACCATGTTATTTCTATTTTGTACCCATAAACGAGTTTTCAAAAGTCATACAGTGCAATCTTGGATTTTCAAACTGATGTTGCACCTAAAGACTTCGATCTTGCACCCAACAGACGTGGGTTGTTCTGCCATGCATAAATTTGTATCCATTTTGAGTTAGTAGAACCATAAACAGTCAAAGTAAAACTCTCTCATAGATCTATAGGACTAACTGGTTACACCCATCTTATCATAGTTCCATAACCAAGAAATTCAATCTTAATGACATTTGGGAACATCAAAAGCTTTTTTAGCTCAATTTTTTATTTTTCACACGTCGTTTTGTTAGTCAAAGGGGGTTTGACCAAGGTCGGAATTCTATTTTGCTGTATTTTGGAATACGATGCACCATGTTATATTTTTATTTTGTACCCATAAACGAGTTTTCAAAAGTTATATGGTGCAATCTTGGATTTTCAAACTGATGTTGCACCTTGAGATTTCGATGTTGCATCATACAGACATGGGTTGTTCTGCCACACATAAATTTGTATCCATTTTGAGTTAGTAGAAGCATAATAAGACAAAATGAAGCTCTCTCATAGAACTATTGGACTAACAGGTTACACCCATCTCGTCTTAGTAAAGTAACCAAGTAATTCAATCTTAATGACATTTAGGAACATCGAAAGTTTTTTAGCTCAATTTTTTAATTTTCACACGTTGTTTTGTTGGTCAAAGGGGTTTTTACCATGGTCGGAAATCCATTAACTATATCTTGGAACATGATGCACCGTGTTATATTTCTATTTCACACACATAAACCAGTTTTCAAAAGTCATACAGTGCAATTTTGGATTTTCAAACAGATGTTGCACCTCCAGACTTCGATGTTGCACCTAAAAGACATGTGTTGTTCCGCCACACATAAATTTATATCCATTTAGAGTTAGTAGAACCACAACCAGTCAAAATGAAGCACTCTCATAGATCTATAGGACTAACAAGTTATAACCATCTCATCTTAGTCCGGTAACTAAGAAATTCAATCTTAATGACAATTGTGAACATCAAAAGTTTTTTCAGCTTATTTTTTGTTTTTTCACATGTTGTTTTGTTAGTCAAATTGGGTTTGTAACGACCCGGTTTTTGATGACTTTGGTTATCGCCATAAACTTAATGACGACTAACCAAACATTGAAAAATACCGATAGTTAATGAAAGATTTTAGAGGGTGAGGATAGATAAGATAGAAACTTAGAATAGAAGAAGAAGAACACAACATCAGAGTAACGCGAACCTCATAGCGGAATGAATAAAATATTATAGATAACATATCCTTGAAATAAATCAGTATATGTATACAATAACATTTATCAGAGTACAACACTTACAACATAGCGGAAATAATTATAGCTATATAATCCTGAAGCCTCCTGTTCCAAGCTCTTCAAGTATTTGTAAATCCCAACTACTTGACTGCCCGTACAAAATTGGGCACCCATAGAGTTTAGGGAAAACAAAACAAAATAAACTCCGGGTCAGTCATGGGACTGGTGTGAGTGAAACAATTTAAAACAGTTCAAGAAGGTAAATGATATCTCATAAGACCATGTCGTATAATGGAACGGGTTTTTCCCTTATGAGAATCCAAAATATCTTTATATCAAAATCCTTTTGATATTATAATAATGTCTATCAACCATAATATAATAATCATCTAGCAGAAACGCTTTCATCTCACGTTCTACATATATAGTACACAATCAAAACCGCAAGCACGTATTGGGTAATGGATTTCCTACAATGACAAGGTATGGAACCCCCTTTCGCTAGTGTACCTCTAGAAAGGAATACACTGGGTTCAACAAGAACATCTTGCAATCCGACCACACATGACCGACCACTCATTTCGCTTGAGTGTATCGAATGTATATCACCAACGGTTGGGATCAGCAACCGTTTCTCGAATGGTACAACATCAACAATAGATTTTTAAATGCAAATGAAACTCTAGATCAGGTGATTATACACCTTAATAGGTGCAACATACATAGCCATGCTGCCTGCCCGATTTCTGTCATTTACCGGATGTGAGGCAAGAAGCTACACTATCTTTTACATACCACATCTTCATTCACTTTGAATGTCACATCATCCTACCTGCCAAATCACAAATTGATTTCCCCAAAAATAACACGGGGGTACAGCTAAGAGAAACGAATTCCTCTGCCACCAAACGTGAATACGTTTGAAGAGATCAACTTACACGATCTATTAGATATACTCTGTCAGACATTCTTCCATACATGTCATCCTGGGACTGGACAAACCGAAGGCACTATTCAGTACGACCATCTTAGGCAATCTTTACCTAAGATTTATACAACATCCCTTGCACTTTACTCTGTCTTCAATATATTCAGCATACCTGATACGCAACGCTTATGCCAATACAGAGTGGTTCTTCGGATAATAACCGTTCTCTCCATATTAACAACGTTAAAATGGTCAAAACTTTGATAGTCGGTGATTTAACTATCAAATGAAAACATGTCTGTGTACACACACGATCTTATTTCCAAATGGAATTGTCGATCAAATCATCAACCATATATATATATATATATATTCATATTGCTTTATTTTCTACATTTAGAAAATATACGTTATTAACACTGGAAAACATTTCCATGGCTTAATTACGTATCACTATCCTTCCACAACTATAAGACTCTAACTATAAACTAACAAGAGAGCAGCTTCCTAAATATAAACCCCGAAGGCCGAAACCAACATCAGATCGATACTCAGGAAACCATTCAACTTATTAATCTCTAGTCAATTTCTAATTTTTGTTTAACTCCATTTTGATTTACTCTAATGTAATAACTCTATTTGCTTAATTCTTTTTTTCAAATAACTAATATTCGATTTACTCTAGTTGCTTAATTCTTATTCGAATAACTAATATTCGATTTAACTCAATTCGCTTAACTCTAGATCGCAGCGATCACAATGGTTACGCCTGATTCCCTCAGGAAACATCCAACTGCCGTAGGCTATCTGCAGCCCTACGAATTACCCTAGCAGTCATGCAAAATGGCAATTTATCCTGAATAACTATGTTTGACAAACTCTATTCGACTAACCATATTTGATTAACTCGTCTTCGAGTAACTAAATTTGATCAACTCTTTTATTTATTTTCCCAAAAAATATTCCTTTATTCTATTTACTTTCTAAATAAATATCCCTTTATTTTATTTATTTTCTAAATAAATAATCCTTTATTAATTCTATATATTTTCTAAATATATATTCCCTTTCACTTCTATTTACTTTCTAAATAAATATCCCTTTATTCCATTTATTTTTTAAATAAATAATCCTTTATTAATTCTATTTATTTTCTAAATATATATTCCCTTTCAATTATATTTACTTTCTAAGTAATATCCCTTTTTATGAAACACTTTTCGTTTTATAATTATTTCCTTTTATATTTGTTTACAAATATTTCCTTTTTAATCCTATTTATAAATGGTTTACAATTATACCCTTTTTAATTTCATTTGATTTTATAATTAATTTCTTTTATAAAATCCTTTTTTCCTTTTATATATAAAATCCACTGATTTTATATAAATAAAAATAATTTATTTTCAAATAAACTTTGAAAATCCCCCTTTTCTATCCCAGTATTTCTTACGGTATTTAAAATACCAAATAACAATGACCGATATCATTCAACCGCACATAATCAACAACAGATTATATATCACATCATATATTACAATATATGAAACAAAACAGTATTTTATATATTGAGGAACCCAGTTGGGCCCCTCCAACCTGTTTCCCTGCATCACAGATGTTAAACAATATAATTAACATCGATTTCATTTCAATATGAAATATTCTGCTAAACAGAATCAATATTTGATTAACGATTTATATATATATATATATATATATCGTTATCTACACTTTCAATCAATACACAAGCAATTCAACCAACAGTTAACACACAACAATCAACAGATAATTATCAGTTCTAAGGATACGTTATAAAAATATAACTGTTTAGAGTTGGTGAGTTTTACTCACATTGGACAATCGTCGTTAATAACGATAACCATCACTTGATTCATACAGACAACTTATTTTGCCATAAATTGTAATGACCACGAATCCACTCCCAGTCAGTTCCAGCGCGTAACCACCGTCCATACAATCCCAACGGATCTTGTTTTGCTGAGAACCGATATTTTATGACCAAGTTATTCATTGTACAAGTTAATATACATTAAATAAAAAATAAAACTTGGATTTATTTCTATTGGGCCTTAACCTTTGTCTTGAGCCCAACACCCCACTCCCAATATACAGGCCCGCAAAAGTGTTCTTCCCCAATTGAAAATTCACGATCTCCTCTGCACAAACTTCAGCCATAACCGATCTCGTTCTCCCTCCTTCATCGTGACCAATATTCAATGAAACTTCGCAATGATTCAGCTGACGAAATCCTCTCCCTAAGATCGCCAGCCTCACCACCTCGACATCCCATCCGTAGCCTCCCTATGATTCGCGATTTTGCTTTGCTCGTGACTGCTAAAGCAATAACGATATATTTTTATTTAAATCTCCCAAGAATCATGATGGATGGCAACGACGTCCTGAGCCCAAAACTGAATTCGAATCAATGCATCTCTGTTTAGATCTTGAGAGTACTGAAGCCCTAGCTTGCTGCGTTAGTTTTCGGATGCTCTAAAACATCATCGCAGCCATTGAAACGAATACAAAAATGAAGAGCAAGCCAGAATGATTTCAAATATTTAGGTTCTCCAATTTAAAGGAATTTATTTGAATATCCTATAATTTTGAAAATCACGATTTTTGGTTTGTGGATGAAATGCTGGCGGCTCCTTTTATCAATGAAGAGATAAAAATTAGCGGTTGAGAGAAAGAAACGTGGTCTTCTTTTGAACACTAAAATGATTTATGATATTTTTCTTTTAAATTTTATATTGATTTTCTATTTTTACGCTCCTTCTATTCGTCCTTAAAAATCCCTGGGACCACCCACAATAATCAAAAATCACGAAAATGGTCATGTAGCAACAACTCAACATTATGGTCCCAACGAAACCGGTTTCGTCGAATTCCGACTTCGTATGCTCACACAGCATATTTTTAACCGTCAAAATAATAATTGTTCTTAACATTAAAATCCCATACGGCCACATACTGACTTCAAAAATCACGGAAATTGAAATCTAACAATAATTTGATATTGTGGATCCAACAAAATTAGTTTCATTGAATTCTGAGATCGTTTGCAAAAGTGGCTATTTTTAAAGCCCTAATAACCCTTTTTAAATATATAAATATATTTAAGAACAATTAAATTTAATATTTAAAAACAAATATTATCGTATATATTCACAACAGAATTTCATACAGCCTCAGAATAATCCAATACGAATTTCTAGCTTGATATTTCAAATCCCGATTAAATCGATATTCAATTTATAATGAAATTCCTTTTTTTAAATGTAAATAATTCCTTTATAAATTATAAAGGAATTCCACAGCGATTTTTCTAAAATTTGATTTGGACATAACTCAAAATCTAAACTACGAAATCCCGATTTTTCTCTTCCACTAGAAAATATACTTCATCAGCTCCTAACGTTTCTTGTTTCACAGAAATCCGATTTAAAACGGACCCTGCATATCCAGTTGAAGTTCAAATCGCCAAATAACAAACTGCCGCGCCATTTCGAGCTCGATTATAATTATAATATAATTATACGTTCAAACTTTGTTTATGTAATATATTCGTTATTCAAATTCAAATTTCAAACTGAATTATATCCTTTGGATTGTCCAGTTCACACAATATTGTGAATTCCACTATTTCTGATTATTTCAGAAATTAAATATATTATTATATTATTTATTTTAATTAAATATTCAATATAATTTAATTAAACGACCACTTGAAATTCTAAATCACAATTTATATAATTAAATAAGTTAATTATATATCGCAAAAAATACGGGTCATTATAGGGTTTAACCATGGTCGGAATTCTATTTACTATATTTTGGAATATGATGCACCAGGTTATATTTCTATTTCGTTCCCGTAAACAAGTTTTCAAAAGTCATATAATGTAATTTTGGATTTTCAAAATGATGTTGTACCTCAAGACTTCGATGTTGCACCCAACAGACATGGGTTATTCCGCCATGCATAAATTTGTATCCATTTTAAGTTAGCAGAACCATAACTAGTCAAAATGAAGCTCTCTCATAGATCTATAAGAGTAACAGGTTACAACCATCTCATCTTAGTTTAGTAACCAAGAAATTCAATCTCAATCATGTTTGGGAACATCAAAAGTTTTTTTAGCTTAATTTTTATTTCTTTACATGTTGTTTTGTTAGTCAAAGGGGGTTTGACCATGGTTGGAATTCTATTTACTATATTTTGAAATATGATGCACCATGTTATATTTCTATTTCATACCCATAAATGAGTTTCCAAAAGTCTTACAGTGCAATCGTGGATTTTCAAAACGATGTTGCACCTCAAGACTTCAATGTTGCACCCAACAGATGTGTGTTGTTCCATTTTGAGCTAGTAAAACCATAACCAGTCAAAATGAAGCTATCTCATAGATCTATAGAACTAACAGGTTACACCCATTTCATCTTAATTCTGTAACCAAGAAATTTAATCTTAATGACATTTGGGAACATCGAAAGCTTTTCAGCTCAATTTTCAATTTTTCACATGTTGTTTTGTTGGTCAAAGGGGGTTTGACCATGGTCGGAATTCTATTTACTATATTTTGGAATATGATGCACCATGTTATATTTCTATTTCATACCCATAAACGAGTTTTCAAAAGTCATATAGTGCAATCTTGGATTTTCAAATTGATGTTGCCCCTCAAGACTTCGACGTTCCACCCAACAGACGTGGGTTGTTCCACCACACATAAATTTGTATCAATTTTGAGTTACTAGGACCATAACCAGTAAAAATGAAGCTCTCTCATAGATTTTTAGGACTAACAGGTTCCACCATCTCATCTTAGTTCAGTGAACAAGAAATTAAATCGTAATTACGTTTGGGAACATCAAAAACTTTTTTAGCTCAATTTTTAATTTTTCACATGTTGTTTTGTTAGTCGAAGGGGATAAGGCCATGGTCGGAATTCAATTTACTATATTTTGGAATATTGTGCACCATGTTATATTTCTATTTCGTACCCAGAAACGAGTTTTCAAAAGTCATATAGTGCAATCTTGAATTTTCAAACTGATGTTGCACCTCGAGACTTCGATGTTGCACCCAACAGACGTGGGTTGTTTCGCCAGGCATAAATTTGTATCCATTTTGAGTTACTAGAACCATAACCATTAAAAACAAAGCTCTCTGATAGATTTATAGTACTAACAGGTTACACCCATCTCCTCTAGATCATTACCCAAGAAATTCAATCTTAATGATTTTTGGGAACATCAAAAGCTTTTTAGCTTACTTTTTCACATGTTGTTTTATTGGTCAAAGGAGGTTTGACCATGGTCGGAATTTGATTTAATATATTTTGGAGCATGATACACCATGTTATATTTCTATTTCGTACCCATAAAAGAGTTTTCAAAAGTCATACCGCGTAATCTTGGATTTTCAAACTGATGTTGCACCTCAAGACATCGATGTTGCACCCAACAGACGTGGGTTGTTCCGCCAGCATAGATTTTATCCATTTTGAGTTAGTAGAACCATAACCAGTCAAAATGAAGCTCTCTCATAGATTTATAAGACTAACAGGTTATACCCATCTTATCTTAGTTCAGTAACCAAGAAATTCAATCTTAATGACATTTAGGAACATCGAAAGCTTTTTTTAGCTCAATTTTTAATTTTTCGCATGTTGTTTTGTTGGTCATAGGGGGTTTGACCATGGTTGGAGTTCGATTTAATATATTTAATAATATGATACACCATGTTATATTTCTATTTCAGATCCATAAACGAGTTTTCAAAAGTCATACAGTGCAATCTTGGATTTTCAAACTGATGTTGCACCTCAAGACTTCGATGTTGCACCCAGCAGACGTAGGTTGTTCCGCCACGCATAAATTTGTATCCATTTTGAGCTAGTAGAACGATAACCTGTAAAAATGAAGCTCTCTCATAGATCCATAGGGACAACAGGTTCCACCATCTCATCTTATTTCAGTAACCAAGAAATTCAATCTTAATGACTTTTCGGAACATCGAAAGCTTTTTAGCTCAAATTTTAATTTTTCACAGGTTGTTTTGTTGGTCAAAGGGGGTTTGACCATGGTCGGAATTCGATTTAATATATTTTGGAGTATGATGCACCATGTTATATTTCTTTTTCGTACCCATAAATGAGTTTTCAAAAGTCATGCAGTGCAATCTTGGATTTTCAAACTGATGTTTCACCTCAAGACTTTGATGTTGCACCCAACAGATGTGGGTTGTTCCGCAGTGCATAAATTGGTATCCATTTTGAATTAGTAGAACCATAACCAGTCAAAATGAAGGTCTCTCTTAGATCTATAGAACTAATAGGTTACAGCCATTTCATCCTAGTTCAGTAACCATGAAATTAAATCTTAATGACATTTGGGAACATCAAAAGCGTTTTATCTCAATTTTTATTTTTTCAATGTTGTTTTGTTAGTCAAAGGGGGTTTGACCATGGTTGGAATTCTATTTACTATATTTTGGAATATTACACACCATGTTATATTTCTATTTCATACCTATAAAAGAGTTGTCAAAGGTCAAACAATGCAATCTCGGATCTTCAAACTGATGTTGCACCTCAAGACTTCGATGTTGCCCCCAACAAACGTGGGTTGTTCCGCCACTTATAAATTTGTATCCATTTTGAGTAACTAGAACCATAACCAAGCAAAAAGAAGCTCTCTCATAAATCTATTAGACAAACCATTTCCTCCCATCTCATCTTAGTTCAGTAACCAAGAAATTCAATCTTAATGACTTTTGGAACATGGAAAGCTTTTTTAGCTCATTTTTTCACATGTTGTTTTGTTAGTCAAAGGGGTTGGACCATGGTCGGAATTCGATTTAATATATTTTGGACTATGATGCATAATGTTATATTTCTTTTACATACCCACAAACGAGCTTTCAAGAGTCATACAGTGCAATCTTGGACTTTCAAAATGATTTTGCACCTTAAGTGTGAAAACCCGTAACTTCCCCATAAAGGAAAGCGTCGGATAGTTCGAGAACAAGCCACAACAGAACGCATACAAAAGAACATTTCAATGTATATTACAACAATGCATCAGATTACAAGAATATACAGAATAAATGAATATTACACAGAAATATCAGAGATTTAAATTACATTTAAATACATAGCAGCGGAAAATAATACAATACACAACTAGAAGTAGATATACGGATACAAAGCTTTCCGGATATCGTTCCAGCTGTAAACCAGGATCCTATGAATATAAATCTGCAAAACCAAAACTACTAGCTGCCCGTGTCAAAATAAGGGCACCCAGAGTTTAGGTTAAAACAATAAACTCCAGGTCAGTCATGTGACTGGTGTGAGAACTAAAACAGTTATTGATCTTTATTTTTAAAGTTCGATAAATCAAGGGACCACGCCGTATAACACGGAACGGGTTTCCTCCCAAGAATACCAATGCATAAAACAAACAGCGCAATGCTAAATGAAGAAAAATGAAGCTGTTATAAGACCCAGGTCCTATCACACAATGCAACGCAAGCCGGGGGATAGGGTTTTCCCTTATAACAGCCAAAGAATGTTTGATACGTTTAAAACAAATCATTTGATACTATCATAAGTGCATAGTGTATAAAACTACTTCAAATCATAAGTATCAATCATAGGCGGCATGGGTACCATATATCATGTCGCCATACTAGTTCTACAATTAAAACCGCAAATGTCACGTATTTGGAAGTTGGATTTCCATCTATGAACCGAGGCAAAAGATAGTCCTCACCGAATTCGAGACTCTCTAGCCCGAGCCTCAGGATCAGAACGCATCAACCCTTTGGATCGTCAGGGCCGGTCCACCGATGTGGATTATTATGCCTGAACACTACGTTTCCCCGCCCTTTGGGACGTAAATGAGCCAACTAAATGACTCCATCGGTTCGAGAACGACCGATCAATCCGAGGCGCCTCGCAACAGCAACAACCACATAAGTCAAACTCGTCAGGGCGTGTAAAACCACTGATGCCACTTCTAGCTAGAAAGAAGCGCATGCCATCCCTGAGGTCCTCTCCCGTTTTTGGTTCATACCGGGTGTGAAACACGCGAAGTAAACGTTACACAAAGCTATGCCACAAAGGCCTTGCTTTGGTCATCACCACAAGACTTTGCTTTTCAACAGAAGCCTCGATCAATTGCCACTTAGGCATGCCACACAGGCAATTCACTCCATGCGTTTGATATCCATCAATATATAACCCCTGAGCTCGTACGTCTCAGAGAAGGGCGTTAAGCAAGAGAATAAATTCTCCGCCGCCAAACAGATATATATTTAATAGAGATCAATCACACGGACTAAAATCCAATGTCAGACACACAGTCCATTTACAAGTCCGTTCTGGGTCTGAACGAAACCGGAGGCACCTAGTACCCCGCATATCCATCGATCCCCAAGTACGTCTGGACGATCACCAACTGTTTCCAGCTTCTTGGGTGTACAGCCCAATCAAGATCATCAGTAATCACCCAAACGACGTGAAGACTTCCAGTCTTCGACCATCGTCTTCATCTTCGACTTATCGTCGTATCAGTTATTCAGAATGGGATAAACCCGGTCTTTCCGAATAACTCGCGTATATTTTAAATAAGTGTTACACAAACACAACATACGCCTCATTCCAATTCATCAGTCACTAACCGTAAATTAATCAAGAGAATAATTCCCCAAATATTAACCCCGAAGGCCGAAACCAACATCAGATCAATATTCAGAATACCATTCTGCTTGGCTAACCGACAGTTAGTTTCTAAATTTCACATTCATAGGGAAAGGTTCCCATTAATTTTATCCAAGATAAATTCCTTGAATTTATTCTTTATTCTATTTTTGAATATCAATTCAAAACTAGTCGGGATTAACGAAACTTACCGAAGTAATAATTTGTTTTAATTTCCCAATCCCAACCTATTAATCCCATGAAGTAAAACTGGTAATACTTCATATCTAACACCACAGTGTTATCGGTAAATTCAATTACCATTTCACGTTCAAATCTAATTAAAGATTTAACTATCGCCTGGAGCAAAACTGGTGCTACTCCATTCTCGATCATTTCAATCTAATTAAAGATTCATTAAAGCTCCACTTAGTTTTAATCTTTAACTGGGTTAAAGAATCAGTGTCATTTAAAACACAGTTCACGATAAACCCAAAATCACATTCATTAATTATCGGGTTAAAGAACGAGGGTTATTTAAAACACTGTCCACGATAAACCCAAAAATCAATATCAATTCAATTCCAATTAAATATCATTTAATTGGTACACTTCATTAAATCTAAAATAAAAAGATTTAATCTTTTCTCAACTGGGTTCAAGAACAGTGTTAGTGAAGACACCATTCACGACAAACCCAAATCACATTTGATATTCAATATAAAGCTCTGAATAGAAAATATATCGGCTTATATTCAATATCAAATTCTACGATTAACAAATGTCATATTGGAAATAACGATATAAATATATATCTTTCAAATTTCCATAACAACATCTGTATAATCACGAATTCCAACATCGAAATATTCCGAAGACATTTTCGATTCCAATCCACTCCAATGCAATCATTGGAAATTTTGGTTATTTTTAAAACCCTTTTCAAATTCAATTTATTTATTTAAAAATAAATAGAATTATAATTCTAGTTCAAAACTAGTTCATTTTGAGAAAAATCTATTTTTATCTTTTCAAATATGGAGTTTTTCATCCCAATCTTTTCTAAATCATTTCTTATGATTTTACACAAATTATTACTATTTTTAACAATTTTATCAAGGCGCGTACAGTCGATTTCCATCAACGGTCATCGAACTGCACTTACAGCGACCTTTTTCAAATTTGATTTGGACATAATTCCAAATCCAACCGTTAGATTTCAAATTTCTAATATTCGTTAGAAAGCTCTTTTCGATACGAACCCAACGATTCCGGTTTCAGGAGAATCCGACGGTCGGATCTCCCGTAATGTCCATTTGAAATAAATGGTCGAAATTCACGAACTACCGCGGTGCGGCACGTTCTATTCAGGTCATTATATTATATATAATATATATTTCGTCGATTTCTATTTATAACGAATTTTATAAATAGTTTTGAATTCGTTTCAAAAACAATTTCAGCTTCCATTTCAATTCAAATCAAAATTGAATTCTTCTTTATAAATTCGTTTTAAAATTCATTTCTATTCAATTCAATTTGAATTCATTTCAATTTGCTTTCAATTCAATTTGTATTCGTTTTATATTCAATTCATTTCGAAATCGTTTTCAATTCATTTCATTTCGAAATCGTTTTCAATTCATTTCATTTCGAAATCGTTTTCAATTCATTTCATTTCGAAATCGTTTTCAATTCATTTCATTTCGAAATCGTTTTAAAATCGATATAAATATCGTTCACGTCAAAATGGCGTCAATCTAATCAACACGGCTTCATAAATTTCTATTTTCAAATATTCTATTTCAAATATTTCTTTTTCAAAATAGTTGTTATTATCAAAATATTTCGTTCAACACATGACCAATCTCAATGGATGAGTACTGTCAACACATGAACCTTTATTTTATATTGATAAAGATGCAAATTTTATTACTAAAATATTTTGTTCAACACATGGCCAATCTCAATGGATGATTACTGTCAACACATGAACCTTTATTTTATATTATTCTTTATTTTTCATATTGGAATGAGGCCCAATCAATTACCATATAACGTTAATTATATGGATTCCATACAACACATGTATATAATAGCATTGATAAACAATCAACCATCAACCAAAGTGCACTACACTGTATAAGCATCAAATATAGATATCTTACGCTTATAACAGCCTGTCAATCAATCGATTGACATATTTAATCAATCAGGATGAGTGAACTTCAAATTTCATCCCAACACCCGTGTGGGGTTTCAAACAATCAAACACAGAATTTAGTTGTGCAGTTGGGCGATGTGTAAAATTTATCGACCCAATCGATATCAGTCAAATCAGTGTATATAAACAAATCGGCCGATTTGTTTATAAATATTTATTTATTCACTTTCACGTTAAAAATTATATTTTTAACGATAATATATTTTATTTTAACACATGAATTTCTATTCATTTCATTTATCAAATAAAATGATATTTTTATTTTTCTAATTTATTTTAGAAAATTTCGGCGGCATAACGACACGATACTAGAAACGGGACAAGGCCTAGCCTTATCCCCGGTCTAGTGAAGGCCCACGCCATTCACACATCAATCATATCAATTTCATTTCACCAAACAATCCAATTTCAATCAAATACTCTAATTAATTTTTGCAATCAAAACAAACAAGTCCATGGTCTGTGGACGATTGTGTCGGGTGCTACTAAGCACCGTCTGCATCCTAGTATATATATATATAACTAGAAAAAGAAATTGAAAGGTGAGAAATTCTCACAGATAGCTATCCTGTAACACCTCGAATTTCGGTTAATATTAAAATTCACAAATTAAAGTATAATTAATCTCAGATGTGGGAATTAGGGGAAACGGGCTGCGTCATTGCTTTCGTCTCGGAAAAATACGCGAAATAGAGTCCGAGTTTGCGTAAAACGGGTACCGTATGAAAGAGATATGGACGAACGAAGTTAGGCAGAAAAACCAGAAACAGGCCAGAAATGCACTGGCGCACTTGTGAAGTGCGCCAGAACAAAGATGCACTGGCGCACTTATGAAGTGCGCCAGTACAAAGATACACTGGCGCACTTGGGAAGTGCGCCCGTGCCGAGCTAAGAAACCTGCACAGTTTCTAGAGAGTTCTGTGGTTGGGTGCACCAGTTTGGGGTTTGGGCTTGGTCTTAGGGCTGGTTTCTGGAAGGTGCCGAAATCTAAGGGTCCTAAACTAATCTAGGGTTAATCTAAGGGCCTAAAACACTACCTAATCCTATAAATAAGACCCCAACCCTATCCTAATTCATTCATAATTAGATCTTGTAACTAAACTATGGCAAAATGAAACTTGATCATGGCCTCCACAAATCAATGAAGAGAGTTGCAAGCTAATCAACTTCTAATCATCTTCTTCTTCATATTTGGCAACTAGTTCTACTTCATAAGTTTGCTAATCTTGGTTTTGGTGAGTTCCTATAGCTTTAATAATCAATTGTTAAATTGATTATGGTAGGATGTGATAAGACATGGCTATGTTTGTGGATAAATGAGTTTATGCAAGTTTGTATGATATGTAAATTGCAAGTTTTATGCCATATGCAAGTTTATTTCCATGTTTTATGATGCAAAACATTATGTTGAACATATTTGCATATGTAACATGTTATGCAAACTATATGTGAGAGTATATGCAAGTTATACGTAACATGATATGCAAGTTATGCATGTGGTTTTATGCATGCTAAGTGTTTGGTGTTATGCATGCTAAGTATTTGGTATTATGCATGCTAAGTATTTGATTTTATGCATACTAAGTATTTGGTTTTATGCATGCTAAGTGTTTGGTTTTATGCAAGTTTGTCTCTTTTTATGATATGCATAATATATGCAAGTTGTCACTAAGTATGACATGTTATGCAAGTTCATAAGCAAGTTATGATGCAAGTTCAACATGTTATGTAAGTTATGTGTATGCTTATATGCAAGCTCAACATGTTATGCAAGTTATGTGTATGACGTTATGTAAGTTATGTGCATGTTGTTATGCAAGTTCATATGCAAGTTATGTGTATGATGTTATGCAAGTTATGTACATGATGCTATGCAAGTTATGTGTATGTTGATATGCAAGTTATGTTTATGATATTATGAAAGTTATGATGTTATGCAAGTTCATATGCAAGTTATGTGTATGATGTTATGCAAGTTATGTACATGGTGCTATGCAAGTTATGTGTATGTTGATATGCAAGTTATGTTTATGATATTATGAAAGTTATGATGTTATGCAAGTTAACATGTAACATGTTGTGCAAGTTCACACCTTTAAGACACATGCAAGTTCACCTTGGTATAACCTATGAACACTTATGCAAGTTGCCTTTATATATGACATATGTATGTTCATGCAAGTTGGGTTATTTAACAATGCTAGTTGGGTTAATATTATGATGTAAGTGGACACCTTTTAACCCATGTTAATGCTAATGTATGCTAAGTGAAACCCATGTTGATTGAGAAAGAATCTTCTCTTGGAAATATGTCGTGTTAGCATAAGTACGTGGGGAAACGATGGGGTTAATAGACATGTTAATGAAATGGTGTGAAATGGTTATGATTAAGCATACCATAAAATGAATAAGCATAAGTGGGAATTTACCTATTGAGTTAGGTCTACCCCATGGGAATTTACCTATTGAGTTAGGTCTACCCATGTTATGAAAAACTTGATATTAATTAGGGATAATTAATATGGGGGTGATTAATTAGGTGTAATTAATCAACTAAGACACGAGGTTGGACCCTTTTGTAGCGGAAGTCTGCCCGGAACCGACCGGCCATCCAGCGGCTACAAATGATTGGCCCAATGTGAGAGGTTTTAGTCATAAATTAAATACATGATTAAAGTAAAGACACGAGGTTAGACCCTTTTGATGACAGAAGTCTGCCCGGAACCAACCGGCATATCCAGCAGTCACAAAAGACGGTCTAATGTGAGAGGTCTTTATGAGGTCATGATCTTAATTAATGAATTAAGAAACACTTAACCACATTAGCATGTAGTGGGACATGAGGGGTTAAGTGGGTGCCTTGGGTGGCATGAGGAGACTAGTGGGTTGCCTTGGGTGGCAATAGAAAAAAAATACGATTATAATACTTAACCAAAGTGGAACATGTAATTAAACATGATTAAAGGGTTAAGTAAGTGCCATGGGTGGCATGTGAAAATACGATTAGAATACTTAACCAAAGTGGAACATGTAATTAAACATGATTAAAGGGTTAAGTAAGTGCCATGGGTGGCATGTGAAAATACGATTAGAATACTTAACCAAAGTGGAACATGTAATTAAAACATGGGTGTAGGGTTAAGTAAGTGCTTTGGGTGGCATGTGGAAATCTAGTTGGTGCCCTATGTGGCAATTGAAATATGATTAATGACTTAACCAAATCTTAACATGTAAGTGGGCATGACTATATAAGGGGTTAAGTGGGATGCACTAGATAAAAGTGGCAAGCTTAAGTAGTAGCTTGTGGGGGCCCATTTCAACCAATATCCCAAACGTATCTTTGTGGGCTCGACTCTAGTCGAGTGACGGGACACGCATATTGGGCTTGACTATAAGTGGCCAAAACGGGTTAGCGGCGGCAACGCAGGATCAACGGGTTTCATATGCGTGTGTGGACCCGGGCTGGTTGGTAAGTCGTTGTTGCATCGTGTAGATATAAAGCCGTGCACCGTTGATATTATCAGGTAGCCACTTTGGGGAATGATACACCCCCTTTGTGGGACCAGCACGGGTATCTACGGTAGGGAGCCGATCGCTTGGGAGTAGTGGGTACGCCTAGTAAAGATAGAGGCAGACGGCACCTGTGTAGGGGTACAAGAAACTACTGGGTAAAAATTTCTAAGTACACTTAGTGGGATCAACCTTTAAGTAGGAATTACTCTTGGTGGGTAGAACTGGTGTGGTGCAGTGTAGGAATTACCCTTGGGTGGGTAGATCTGGGGTGGGGTAAGTTAGTAATTATCCTTGGGTGGATAAACGCGTCTTTTCGGTTATCGTAGTACATCCGATGTTTAGTTGGCTACTTAGTGTAGTCATTATCCCCAGAGGTACCGTACCTTGTTTATGTCATACCCTAATTACTTTAATGGTTGTATTGTTAGGGTTATAGGACTCACTCAGACTTATGTCTGACCCCGTTGTTTTTATCTTTTTCCCAACCCTCAGGTTATCAGAGTGGGCCCGGTACGAGTGGGCTTAGATCAGGCTGCTTTATTCTCTTTTGGAGCTTGGACCATAGATGTAGAGAGCTCAGTTTACCCTTTCTTTTATGGCTATCAGTTCATGTATTGGGATTATGTACTTTTATTTATCAGGATGGATATTTTGTACTTGACTCTTATTATGGTTTTGTGATGTAACCAAACATGTTTTACTTTCCGCTGCAATGAAATGATGTTTTAAGATTTTCAAGTATTACTTATATCTGTCTTGTTGTAATTTTTCTGTTCTATATTCACTTAAAATACTCCACCGATGTTATGGCATTCCCTTAGCGAGTGACCATAGCGGGTGTGGGGTGTTACACGTGGTATCAGAGCTTAAGGTTACAAGAACAGATAAAATTTTTAGAAAAACTATTTTCTAAGAATATTTTTGAAAGGAGTATTTTCAAAAACATGTCTTTTAAGAGAAAAGTTTTTGAAAGAAAAGCATAATCCCCAATAGCCATATCTATATCTTTCGAATTCTCCATTTAGAATCTCTTCCTCTCTCTCATTTTGAGTTTCCCCTCCGAGTATAGATGATCTTTCTAAGATAGATAAGGATGGAAAACCACTTCAAGGGACTTAGACGTTAATCAGATTAGGAGTTGGTTCAAGAAGGAGGAGGACTGGTAGGTACCTATAGGATAGACGATGAGAGGAAGGCTCAAATAGTTGTTTTGTTAATAAAGGATGAAACCTCAGTAGTGGGAGGTTACGAGTGGAGAATGGGGAAGAAGAAGGCTAGTAGTTATCCTTTCGGGAGGAATAGGACACCTTATTTGGATTGTCCAAAGAAGCAAGGGTAAGGTATGGAATCTTCTGGAGGGTAGTTGTATTCCCTCACGACTAGGGTACCAGATGGGGATAAGACCGTCTAGGTTGGAATTTGGATTTCTTTATTATCCGATTCAAACTTTATTTGATTCTGATATATCGAGTTCGTTTATCTCATCATTGTTAGTTGAGTCACTGCACTTAGACACCAGTTTGGTAGATGATCCCTTAGTTGTTTCAAACCCAATTGGGGCTCCATGATGTGTTTGGGTTTGAAAGTTTCTATACTTAGCGTTGAGTTTAGAGGTGATGCTTGTTGGGCTTCACGGGCTATGGGTTAGTTTTGGGCATGGACTGGTTATCCAGTAGGGGTGCCGTTCTTGATTTTGAAGGGAGAGTTGTTAGGCTTATGACCCGCTTGGGTAACACTCTCGAGATCTTTTGTAATCCCATGGAATCTGTTATGCTAAGTATCTAGAATCGCTTGACACGTCGGTCGGGAGTTTGCGATCTGTTAGAGTGGTCCGGGAATACTCGGATGTGTTTGAGGAGGTGAAGGGCTTACCTCCGGAGCGGGAGATTGACTTCCAAATATATCTGGTAGACAATGCCTAACCAGTGTCTTGGCCAGTGTGCCACGTGGCTCCTCGTGAGAGGAGGGAACTCCATAAGCAAGTAGGCAATTTGCTTGAGAAGGGGTTTAGAAGACGAAGTATATCGGAGTAGGGTGCTCCGGTAGTTTTTGCCATGAAGGCGGATGGGTCCCTCAGACTTTGTGTAGGCTAAAGAGAGCTAAATAAACTCACAAAGAAGAATAGACACCCATTGTCGAGGATTGATGATCTCTTTGATCAGTTAGTGGGCGCCTCAGTATTTTCGCAGTTGGACTTAGCCACGAGGTTTCGTCAGTTGAAGGTGGCTGAGGATAGTATAGAGAAGACTGCCTTTAGGACTCCGGATGGTTTTTATGAGTAGCTGGTGACGCCATTTGGTTTGATGAACGCCCCTGCGTACTTTATTGATGAGAAGGGTGTTCAGGGAGTACCTAAATAAGTTCGTGATGGTCTTTGTGGAAGACATCTTGGTCTTTTCTAGGAGCGAAATAAGTTTTCGTATGTGCTCAATAGGGTGAGCAAAGCCAGTTATGGGAAAAACGGTGGTTTTGGAGCGAGACTGGCGAGGACATCCAAAGTTGGTCAAAGGCTTAATTGTTTAGCCATTTTTACTAGTATCATCTCACGTAGGTCGCCTGAACTCGAAGGAGATATCCCTTGGGTGTTTGTCTGATATTGGTTTAGGCCTTTGGGGCTTGCATTTGGGGGATATCGAGCTCGACTAGGGTGGTCTGCGTGAGAGATGGATAGTTGTGACGATTTTGCATGGGAGAATATCCTGATTTTCTCTAGGAATGGAGAAGAACCTGCCCTACATCTTAGGGAAGTATTGGAGACTCTCCAGGCGCATAGTCTTAAGACAGCAAAAGTGAATAGGATTCTTAGCATCCTATGAGTTTGAGATAGCGTATACCCCTGGCAAGGGCAACGTGGTGGCAGACGCCTTAAGCAGAAGAAGGCTGTCTGTGAGTCCATTGTTCGTGGGATAACGAAGCTTGGAGTTTAATTCTATGTTTGACTTTAGACCTTCCATTGACTTTGTACCCGGTTTGCTAGCCTCTTTGGAGGTTAGGCCTACTCTTCTGGGACGGATGGGCGGAGCACAGCGGAACGACCCACAGTTAGTTAAGTTGGAAGAGACGGTAGACTTTGCGTACCGCAAGACAGGGGTTTGAGGAAGGCTATATTTGATGATGCACATCAGTCAAAGATGACCATTCATCCCGGTAGGGACAAGATGTACCAAGACATGAAGCGAGTTTTCTTTTGGGACGGTATGAAGAAAGACATGGTCGAGTATGTCGTTAGATGCTTGGTAAAAGCGGAGCAAAAGAAACCAAGTGGGTTGCTTCACCCAGTGGAGGTTCCGCTAAGGAAGTGGGATAGTGTCTCGAAGGATTACCGAAATCAAGGAAGGATAATACGGGGATTTGGGTATGGTAGATAGACTTACTAAGTGTGCCCATTTCATACCCGTGAAGAGCAAGAGGACTATTCCATGTCTAGCTTCAGTTTACATTCGAGAGATTATTAGATTGCATGATGTACCTTCCAGTATAGCGAGCGATCGAGATCCTATCTTCACTAAAGAATTTTGGAAAAGTTTGCAAGAGGCGGTAGGGACTCAGTTGTATTTGAGTACCGCATATCATCCTCAGATAGACGGCCAGACCGAGAGGGTGAATCAT
The DNA here is from genome assembly GCA_030737875.1 of Allium sativum. Classification (NCBI taxonomy): domain Eukaryota; kingdom Viridiplantae; phylum Streptophyta; class Magnoliopsida; order Asparagales; family Amaryllidaceae; genus Allium; species Allium sativum. The sequence continues at coordinate 1,226,380 of CM060912.1, read as the reverse complement.
ATTTTAGAAGACCTTTTGAGGCTATGTATCTTGGATTTAGGAGGTACATGGGAAGAGCATCTTCCATTGGTGGGGTTGCCCGACAGACTTAGTGGTGTACATGATGTATTCCATGTGAGGAAGGGCCTACATAAGATCGTAGAGGCGATAGAGCCAAGCTTGCTTAAAGAAGTAAGGTGGAGCGTGATGTGATTATTCGACGAGCTCCTACCCGCATCCTTGGGTCAGAGATTAGGGAGTTGAGAAACAGAGAGGTTCGACTAGTCAAAATGGAAAAGGAGAGAAAGTGAAAGCAATGCTACTTGGGAGACAGAAGCGAAGATGCGTTCGTTATGCCCATTCCTTTTTGAGGGTATGTGCTTTAGACGTCTCCTTTATCGGTTGTCTAGTGCTTATCTTATCCTTAGTATGTCCTCTCGTTAGTACCTTTGACCTTCAGATAGGATAGTCCTATGGTTGAAACATGTGTTTGAGACATGTTATGTATGATGGATGCAAGTGTTTGCTAGTGGTTGCTCGTGGATGCACATACACACACTCTAGGCACTAGATCGGCTCAATCACTTCATATTGCATATTGCATAAAATTGTGTGTAGGAAACTATATTTATGGATGTATAATGATTGTTTTATCATATGGAGGATGCATTTTTGGTGAATGATTGTGCACTCATGTAGATATTGTATGTGTCGATAGGGTTCTCTCGCATACATAATGAATGCATGGCACTATCATGGTTTGCATATGTTCATACATTAGATAGGGAACATATACACACACTTTTTGCATATGCTCATACATCATTAGAAATTGTTTTAAGGACAATGGATGCCCGTGATTGATGGATTGAGTAGATGGTTGTTTGGATGGTAGGATATGCATTCTCCTTAGCTTAGAGATTTCGGGGACGAAATCCTTTAAGGAGGGGAGAATGTAACACCCCGAATTTCGGTTAATATTAAAATTCACAAATTAAAGTATAATTAATCTCAGATGTGGGAATTAGGGGAAACGGGCTACGTCATTGCGTTCATCTCGGAAAAATACGCGAAATAGAGTCCGAGTTTGCGTAAAACGGGTACCGTATGAAAGAGATATGGACGAACGAAGTTAGGCAGAAAAACCAGAAACAGGCCAGAAATGCACTGGCGCACTTGTGAAGTGCGCCAGAACAAAGATGCACTGGCGCACTTATGAAGTGCGCCAGTACAAAGATACACTGGCGCACTTGGGAAGTGCGCCCGTGCCGAGCTAAGAAACCTGCACAGTTTCTAGAGAGTTCTGTGGTTGGGTGCACCAGTTTGGGGTTTGGGCTTGGTCTTAGGGCTGGTTTCTGGAAGGTGCCGAAATCTAAGGGTCCTAAACTAATCTAGGGTTAATCTAAGGGCCTAAAACACTACCTAATCCTATAAATAAGACCCCAACCCTACCCTAATTCATTCATAATTAGATCTTGTAACTAAACTATGGCAAAATGAAACTTGATCATGGCCTCCACAAATCAATGAAGAGAGTTGCAAGCTAATCAACTTCTAATCATCTTCTTCTTCATATTTGGCAACTAGTTCTACTTCATAAGTTTGCTAATCTTGGTTTTGGTGAGTTCCTATAGCTTTAATAATCAATTGTTAAATTGATTATGGTAGGATGTGATAAGACATGGCTATGTTTGTGGATAAATGAGTTTATGCAAGTTTGTATGATATGTAAATTGCAAGTTTTATGCCATATGCAAGTTTATTTCCATGTTTTATGATGCAAAACATTATGTTGAACATATTTGCATATGTAACATGTTATGCAAACTATATGTGAGAGTATATGCAAGTTATACGTAACATGACATGCAAGTTATGCATGTGGTTTTATGCATGCTAAGTGTTTGGTGTTATGCATGCTAAGTATTTGGTATTATGCATGCTAAGTATTTGATTTTATGCATACTGAGTATTTGGTTTTATGCATGCTAAGTGTTTGGTTTTATGCAAGTTTGTCTCTTTTTATGATATGCATAATATATGCAAGTTGTCACTAAGTATGACATGTTATGCAAGTTCATAAGCAAGTTATGATGCAAGTTCAACATGTTATGTAAGTTATGTGTATGCTTATATGCAAGCTCAACATGTTATGCAAGTTATGTGTATGACGTTATGTAAGTTATGTGCATGTTGTTATGCAAGTTATGTGTATGATGTTATGCAAGTTATGTACATGATGCTATGCAAGTTATGTGTATGTTGATATGCAAGTTATGTTTATGATATTATGAAAGTTATGATGTTATGCAAGTTCATATGCAAGTTATGTGTATGATGTTATGCAAGTTATGTATATGGTGCTATGCAAGTTATGTGTATGTTGATATGCAAGTTATGTTTATGATATTATGAAAGTTATGATGTTATGCAAGTTAACATGTAACATGTTGTGCAAGTTCACACCTTTAAGACACATGCAAGTTCACCTTGGTATAACCTATGAACACTTATGCAAGTTGCCTTTATATATGACATATGTATGTTCATGCAAGTTGGGTTATTTAACAATGCTAGTTGGGTTAATATTATGATGTAAGTGGACACCTTTTAACCCATGTTAATGCTAATGTATGCTAAATGAAACCCATGTTGATTGAGAAAGAATCTTCTCTTGGAAATATGTCGTGTTAGCATAAGTACGTGAGGAAACGATGGGGTTAATAGACATGTTAATGAAATGGTGTGAAATGGTTATGATTAAGCATACCATAAAATGAATAAGCATAAGTGGGAATTTACCTATTGAGTTAGGTCTACCCCATGGGAATTTACCTATTGAGTTAGGTCTACCCATGTTATGAAAAACTTGATATTAATTAGGGATAATTAATATGGGGGTGATTAATTAGGTGTAATTAATCAACTAAGACACGAGGTTGGACCCTTTTGTAGCGGAAGTCTGCCCGGAACCGACCGACCATCCAGCGGCTACAAATAATTGGCCCAATGTGAGAGGTTTTAGTCATAAATTAAATACATGATTAAAGTAAAGACACGAGGTTAGACCCTTTTGATGACAGAAGTCTGCCCGGAACCAACCGGCATATCCAGCAGTCACAAAAGACGGTCTAATGTGAGAGGTCTTTATGAGGTCATGATCTTAATTAATGAATTAAGAAACACTTAACCACATTATCATGTAGTGGGACATGAGGGGTTAAGTGGGTGCCTTGGGTGGCATGAGGAGACTAGTGGGTTGCCTTGGGTGGCAATAGAAAAAAAATACGATTAGAATACTTAACCAAAGTGGAACATGTAATTAAACATGATTAAAGGGTTAAGTAAGTGCCATGGGTGGCATGTGAAAATACGATTAGAATACTTAACCAAAGTGGAACATGTAATTAAACATGATTAAAGGGTTAAGTAAGTGCCATGGGTGGCATGTGAAAATACGATTAGAATACTTAACCAAAGTGGAACATGTAATTAAAACATGGGTGAAGGGTTAAGTAAGTGCTTTGGGTGGCATGTGGAAATCTAGTGGGTGCCCTATGTGGCAACTGAAATATGATTAATGACTTAACCAAATCTTAACATGTAAGTGGGCATGACTATATAAGGGGTTAAGTGGGATGCACTAGATAAAAGTGGCAAGCTTAAGTAGTAGCTTGTGGGGGCCCATTTCAACCAATATCCCAAACGTATCTTTGTGGGCTCGACTCTAGTCGAGTGACGGGACACGCATATTGGGCTTGACTATAAGTGGCCAAAACGGGTTAGCGGTGGCAACGCAGGATCAACGGGTTTCATATGCGTGTGTGGACCCGGGCTGGTTGGTAAGTCGTTGTTGCATCGTGTAGATATAAAGCCGTGCACCGTTGATATTATCAGGTAGCCACTTTGGGGAATGATACACCCCCTTTGTGGGACCAGCACGGGTATCTACGGTAGGGAGCCGATCGCTTGGGAGTAGTGGGTACACCTAGTAAAGATAGGGGCAGACGGCACCTGTGTAGGGGTACAAGAAACTACTGGGTAAAAATTTCTAAGTACACTTAGTGGGATCAACCTTTAAGTAGGAATTACTCTTGGTGGGTAGAACTGGTGTGGTGCAGTGTAGGAATTACCCTTGGGTGGGTAGATCTGGGGTGGGGTAAGTTAGTGATTATCCTTGGGTGGATAAACGCGTCTTTTCGGTTATCGTAGTACATCCGATGTTTAGTTGGCTACTTAGTGTAGTCATTATCCCCAGAGGTACCGTACCTTGTTTATGTCATACCCTAATTACTTTAATGGTTGTATTGTTAGGGTTATAGGACTCACTCAGACTTATGTCTGACCCCGTTGTTTTTATCTTTTTCCCAACCCTCAGGTTATCAGAGTGGGCCCGGTACGAGTGGGCTTAGATCAGGCTGCTTTATTCTCTTTTGGAGCTTGGACCATAGATGTAGAGAGCTCAGTTTACCCTTTCTTTTATGGCTATCAGTTCATGTATTGGGATTATGTACTTTTATTTATCAGGATGGATATTTTGTACTTGACTCTTATTATGGTTTTGTGATGTAACCAAACATGTTTTACTTTCCGCTACAATGAAATGATGTTTTAAGATTTTCAAGTATTACTTATATCTGTCTTGTTGTAATTTTTCTGTTCTATATTCACTTAAAATACTCCACCGATGTTATGGCATTCCCTTAGCGAGTGACCATAGCGGGTGTGGGGTGTTACATATCCAATCCTCTTGACTCTTCTTTGATAGAAATCTTCATCGTTATCGCATCTTCGTTACCTTCGTTGCCGTATTCACTACATATATAAAAATCACACATTTTTATATTTTGATTCTTTTAAAATAAAAATCACATTTTTATTTGTTCGTTTTCAATTTAAAAATCATATTTTTATAATCGCTTCTTCATTTAAAAATCGAATTTTTTACTTCGCTATTCCATATAGAAAAATCTAATTTTTTGCCTTTTTGCAAACAAAGAAAAAACACAGTTTTAATTCTACTGTTATATATATATTTTTCAACGCTTCATTCTATATAAAAATTATATTTTTATATTTCTACTTAATATAGAGATCAGATTTTTTTACTTTACTTTATCTAATAAAAATCAGATTTTTATTTCACTACATATATAAAGATAAAATCTTTACTACCTGTATAATATAAAGATCGTATTTTTATTATCTATACTATATAAAAACCATATTTTTATTCTTTCCTTGATATAAAAATTATAATTTGAACCTTCCTATAATATAAAAATACGATCTTTCTCCTTTTTTTTAAAAAAAACTGCTCTTTTTCATTTTTAAAAATCTGTTCTTTTTGATTAAAAAAACTGTTCTTCTTCATTAAAAAAAAACCGTTCTTCTTCATTTTATAAGATGAACTATCTTTCCTGTTTATATAAAAAAACAAAAAGAAACCACATTACATAAAAAAAGTAAAAATAAAATAAAATAAAAATAAAAAAGGAGGCTTATAGAGGGGGGGTGGAGTCTGCTGCTCGTTCGTCAGTGGAAGGGGGGTCTGCTGGCGGCGCGCTCTTCAAGGAGGAGGTGCGGGGTCGTCTGGGAGTGCAGGCGGCGACGGAGGTTGAGGATGAGGTCTCCAGCTCTCGCGTCGTCGGTTTTCGTTTCGCGATGGGGAAGGGTCTTCGCGTCGAGCAGGAGGAGAGTGGGGCGAGGGTTCGGTGGTGGGTTTGGCGCCGGCGGCGACGCCACCTGGGGGGGGGGAGCGATCGAGGTTTCCATTTTTTTTCTCTTTTTTTTTTATTCTGAGTTTAATTTTTGAACGGGGGGGGGGGGGGGGGGGGCAGGAGGATTAAAGGGGGGAGAGATATGTTTTTATTTATTTATTTAATTAATTAATTTTCAAAAAGTTGACTTTTACATATGACCTCGAAACGAGGCCCACCGCCTGTCGTTCATAGCGTTCTACCCCAATTCTGAACACAATGGGATATGTATCGCAAGCTGATTTGACCGTTTCGATTAGTTTCCGTTGAATTTACATTTAAATTACTATATTGAATTTTAAACGTACATTTCAAATTACCGGGGCCGCATACTAACTAGAAAAATTCCAGAAAAATATTTTCTAGCTTCGTATTGACGATACGGTCCTAACAAAGCTAGTTTCGTCGAATTCTGAGACCGGATGAAAAATGGCCAATTTCCAGTCAATTAAAATCAACTAAAACTGGTCAAACGCGTTTTCCTTTGCCACGCTCACATATTGATTCGAAAAATTATGAAAATTGGAACCTAGCAATAATTTAACATCACGGACCCAACAAAACAGGTTTCGTCGAAATCCGAGGTCGTTTGCAAAATTTCCATTTTTAAGGGCCTGAATTCCATAACGACTATTCAGAATTTTCAACTGGACATATCTTTTGATTCCCGCTATGAAATTTCAATTTTTCGGATTCGTTGGAAAGATAGTCACCATTAGATCCCATTATTTTTGGTTTCACTAAAATCCGGATTGTTTTGCACCCAGTACATTCAATTGAAGTTTGAAATCGAATTATCGAACTACCGCGCCATTTTCAATTCTATTTATAATTATATATAAATATTTATATTCTAACGACGACGTATATAATATATACGTTATAAATATATTCAAAATAAATTTCACGTCGATATTATTTAAAATAATTCATTTTAAATAATCAAAATTCGCCAAAATTGCCAAAATAAAAATTTTAAACTGGCCCAGATTTTCGGGTTATTACAATCTCCCCCACTTAAAACTTTTCGTCCCCGAAAAGGAACAAAGTCGAAAGTGGTTTGATTAATCAACTCTACGCTCGATCTGGCTTCCATTCTCCAACTTTTCAGTTTCTGAGAATTTTCAAATTCTTCAAAAATTTGGCTAACACCCTAAATTTCGCCATAACCTCCCCTGCAATGGGAGCATCAGGAAATCTCAAATAGCTTCCCCGGTCCTTCAGATCTCAAAAAGAAAAAGAAAAAGCCAAGCGGCTAGCCAATAGGCTCATAAAATCATCATCACCAAAACAAAACAGTAAATTATGTAGTAAACATGTACCTATTTGTCGGGCAAACAAATTTTATTCTCTGCTCTAGCCTCCTTGCTATGACCTGTTCAATATAAGTATATGTATATACAAGCAAATGCGACCAATTTTCAATATAATTCAATATTTGGTTCAATTAGGCTAAATGGTTAAAAATTATCAACCAAATAAACAAACAACACAAACATCAATCCATTAGTGAATTAGAGTCTCAAATTCATAATTTTGATACATATACAAAAATCATGTTTTTAATGCCAAATCACAACAATAGGCCTTATCTAATTTTTGGTTCTCACACCAGTCAATAGGAAATATATAGATATCACACCTTCGAAACACGAATACCAATTCGGATGATGTTCGAACTATCATCAGAATCATCTCCGGGTGACTAGAGTGTGATTCTATATCTATCCAGTATATTAAAATTTCAAATATACGTTTGCAAGGCGTATATGCAAAATCTTTATATACGGGACTGTCCAAATCAATATAAACTAAATAATCAAATACGAACAAGTGATTTAGATTTTCAAAACAAAAATTTGTTTTCATTTTAAAAATATACTCTTCACACTCGTTCTAGGATACTACTGATCCCATCTCTAACGAGTCATTCTAATTGGATATTACTAATCCAATATCTGATGAATTCTTTCGTATGGTTCTAATGTGCCTTGTTCTCGAGCTCTGTAAACCTAAGCTCTGATACCAACTGTGAAAACCCGTAACTTCCCCGTAAAGGAAAGCGTCGGATAGTTCGAGAACAAGCCACAACAGAACGCATACAAAAGAACATTTCAATGTATATTACAACAATGCATCAGATTACAAGAATATACAGAATAAATGAATATTACACAGAAATATCAGATATTTAAATTACATTTAAATACATAGCAGCGGAAAATAATATGATACACAACTAGAAGTAGATATACGGATACGAAGCTTTCCGGATATCGTTCCAGCTGTAAACCAGGATCCTGTGAATATAAATCTGCAAAACCAAAACTACTAGCTGCCCGTGTCAAAATAAGGGCACCCAGAGTTTAGGTTAAAACAATAAACTCCAGGTCAGTCATGTGACTGGTGTGAGAACTAAAACAGTTATTGATCTTTATTTTTAAAGTTCGATAAATCAAGGGACCACGCCGTATAACACGGAACGGGTTCCCTCCCAAGAATACCAATGCATAAAACAAACAGCGCAATGCTAAATGAAGAAAAATGAAGCTGTTATAAGACCCAGGTCCTATCACACAATGCAACGCAAGCCGGGGGATAGGGTTTTCCCTTATAACAGCCAAAGAATGTTTGATACGTTTAAAACAAATCATTTGATACTATCATAAGTGCATAGTGTATAAAACAACTTCAAATCATAAGTATCAATCATAGGCGGCATGGGTACCATATATCATGTCGCCATACTAGTTCTACAATTAAAACCGCAAATGTCACGTATTTGGAAGTTGGATTTCCATCTATGAACCGAGGCAAAAGATAGTCCTCACCGAATTTGAGACTCTCTAGCCCGAGCCTCAAGATCAGAACGCATCAACCCTTTGGATCGTCAGGGCCGGTCCACCGATGTGGATTATTATGCCTGAACACTACGTTTCCCCGCCCTTTGGGGCGTAAATGAGCCAACTAAATGACTCCATCGGTTCGAGAACGACCGATCAATCCGAGGCGCCTCACAACAGCAACAACCACATAAGTCAAACTCGTCAGGGCGTGTAAAACCACTGACGCCACTTCTAGCTAGAAAGAAACGCATGCCCTCCCTGAGGTCCTCTCCCGTTTTTGGTTCATACCGGGTGTGAAACACGCGAAGTAAACGTTACACAAAGCTATGCCACAAAGGCCTTGCTTTGATCATCACCACAAGACTTTGCTTTTCAACAGAAGCCTCGATCAATTGCCACTTAGGCATGCCACACAGGCAATTCACTCCATGCGTTTGATATCCATCAATATATAACCCCTGAGCTCGTACGTCTCAGAGAAGGGCGTTAAGCAAGAGAATAAATTCTCCGCCGCCAAACAGATATATATTTAATAGAGATCAATCACACGGACTAAAATCCAATGTCAGACACACAGTCCATTTACAAGTCCGTTCTGGGTCTGAACGAAACCGGAGGCACCTAGTACCCCGCATATCCATCGATCTCCAAGTACGTCTGGACGATCACCAACTGTTTCCATCTTCTTGGGTGTACAGCCCAATCAAGATCATCAGTAATCACCCAAACGATGTGAAGACTTCCGGTCTTCGACCATCGTCTTCATCTTCGACTTATCGTCGTATCAGTTATTCAGAATGGGATAAACCCGGTCTTTCCGAATAACTCGCGTATATTTTAAATAAGTGTTACACAAACACAACATACGCCTCATTCCAATTCATCAGTCACTAACCGTAAATTAATCAAGAGAATAATTCCCCAAATATTAACCCCGAAGGCCGAAACCAACATCAGATCAATATTCAGAAAACCATTCTGCTTGGCTAACCGACAGTTAGTTTCTAAATTTCACATTCATAGGGAAAGGTTCCCATTAATTTTATCCAAGATAAATTCCTTGAATTTATTCTTTATTCTATTTTTGAATATCAATTCAAAACTAGTCGGGATTAACGAAACTTACCGAAGTAATCATTTGTTTTAATTTCCCAATCCCAACCTATTAATCCCATGAAGTAAAACTGGTAATACTTCATATCTAACACCACAGTGTTATCGGTAAATTCAATTACCATTTCACGTTCAAATCTAATTAAAGATTTAACTATCGCCTGGAGCAAAACTGGTGCTACTCCATTCTCGGTCATTTCAATCTAATTAAAGATTCATTAAAGCTCCACTTAGTTTTAATCTTTAACTGGGTTAAAGAATCAGTGTCATTTAAAACACAGTTCACGATAAACCCAAAATCACATTCATTAATTATCGGGTTAAAGAACGAGGGTTATTTAAAACACTGTCCACGATAAACCCAAAAATCAATATCAATTCAATTCCAATTAAATATCATTTAATTGGTACACTTCATTAAATCTAAAATAAAAAGATTTAATCTTTTCTCAACTGGGTTCAAGAACATTGTTAGTGAAGACACCACTCACGACAAACCCAAATCACATTTGATATTCAATATAAAGCTCTGAATAGAAAATATATCGGCTTATATTCAATATCAAATTCTACGATTAACAAATGTCATATTGGAAATAACGATATAAATATATATCTTTCAAATTTCCATAACAACATCTGTATAATCACGAATTCCAACATCGAAATATTCCGAAGACATTTTCGATTCAAATCCACTCCAATGCAATCATTGGAAATTTTGGTTATTTTTAAAACCCTTTTCAAATTCAATTTATTTATTTAAAAATAAATAGAATTATAATTCTAGTTCAAAACTAGTTCATTTTGGGAAAAATCTATTTTTATCTTTTCAAATATGGAGTTTTTCATCCCAATCTTTTCAAATTTCTAATATTCGTTAGAAAGCTCTTTTCGATACGAACCCAACGGTTCCGGTTTCAGGAGAATCCGACGGTCGGATCTCCCGTAATGTCCGTTTGAAATAAATGGTCGAAATTCACGAACTACCGCGGTGCGGCACGTTCTATTTAGGTCATTATATTATATATAATATATATTTCGTCGATTTCTATTTATAACGAATTTTATAAATAGTTTTGAATTCGTTTCAAAAACAATTTCAACTTCCATTTCAATTCAAATCAAAATTGAATTCTTCTTTATAAATTCGTTTTAAAATTCATTTCTATTCAATTCAAATTTCAATTCAATTTGAATTCATTTCAATTTGCTTTCAATTCAATTTGAATTCGTTTTATATTCGATTCATTTCGAAATCGTTTTCAATTCATTTCATTTCGAAATCGTTTTCAATTCATTTCATTTCGAAATCGTTTTCAATTCATTTCATTTCGAAATCGTTTTCATTTCATTTCATTTCGAAATCGTTTTCAATTCATTTCATTTCGAAATCGTTTTAAAATCGATATAAATATCGTTCACGTCAAAATGTAGTCAATCTAATCAACACGGCTTCATAAATTTCTATTTTCAAATATTCTATTTCAAATATTTCTTTTTCAAAATAGTTGTTATTATCATAATATTTCGTTCAACACATGACCAATCTCAATGGATGAGTACTGTCAACACATGAACCTTTATTTTATATTGATAAAGATGCAAATTTTATTACTAAAATATTTCGTTCAACACATGACAAATCTCAATGGATGAGTACTGTCAACACATGAACCTTTATTTTATATTATTCTTTATTTTTCAAATTGGAATGAGGCCCAATCAATTAACATATAACGTTAATTATATGGATTCCATACAACACATGTATATAATAGCATTGATAAACAATCAACCATCAACCAAAGTGCACTACACTGTATAAGCATCAAATATAGATATCTTACGCTTATAACAGCCTGTCAATCAATCGATCGACATATTTAATCAATCAGGATGAGTGAACTTCAAATTTCATCCCAACACCTGTGTGGGGTTTCAAACAATCAAACACAGATTTTAGTTGTGCAGTTGGGCGATGTGTAAAATTTATCGACCCAATCGATATCAGTCAAATCAGTGTATATAAACAAATCGGCCGATTTGTTTATAAATATTTATTTATTCACTTTCACGTTAAAAATTATATTTTAATGATAATATATTTTATTTTAACACATGAATTTCTATTCATTTCATTTATCAAATAAAATGATATTTTTATTTTTCTAATTTATTTTAGAAAATTTCGGCGGCATAACGACACGATACTAGAAACGGGACAAGGCCTAGCCTTATCCCCGGTCTAGTGAAGGCCCACGCCATTCACACATCAATCATATCAATTTCATTTCACCAATCAATCCAATTTCAATCAAATACTCTAATTAATTTTTGTAATCAAAACAAACAAGTCCATGGTCTGTGGACGATTGTGTCGGGTGCTACTAAGCACCGTCTGCATCCTAGTATACATATATAACTAGAAAAAGAAATTGAAAGGTGAGAAATTCTCACAGATAGCTATCCAATCCTCTTGACTCTTCTTTGATAGAAATCTTCATCGTTATCGCATCTTCGTCACCTTCGTTGCCCGTATTCACTACATATATAAAAATCACACATTTTTATATTTTGATTCTTTTAAAATAAAAATCACATTTTTATTTGTTCGTTTTCAATTTAAAAATCATATTTTTATAATCGCTTCTTCATTTAAAAATCGAATTTTTTACTTCGCTATTCCATATAGAAAAATCTAATTTTTTTACCTTTTTGCAAACAAAGAAAAAACACAGTTTTAATTCTACTGTTATATATATATTTTTCAACGCTTCATTCTATATAAAAATTATATTTTTATATTTCTACTTAATATAGAGATTAGATTTTTTTACTTTACTATATCTAATAAAAATCAGATTTTTATTTCACTACATATATAAAGATAAAATCTTTACTACCTGTATAATATAAAGATCGTATTTTTATTATCTATACTATATAAAAACCATATTTTTATTCTTTCCTTGATATAAAAATTGTAATTTGAACCTTCCTATAATATAAAAATACGATCTTTCTCCTTTTTTAAAAAAAAAACTGCTCTTTTTCATTTTTAAAAATCTGTTCTTTTTCATTAAAAAACTGTTCTTCTTCATTAAACAAAACTGTTCTTCTTCATTTTATAAGATGAACTAGCTTTCCTGTTTATATAAAAAAACAAAAAGAAACCACATTACATAAAAAAAGTAAAAATAAAATAAAATAAAAATAAAAAAGGAGGCTTACAGGGGGGGGGGGAGTCTGCTGCTCGTTCGTCAGTGGAAGGGGGGGTCCGCTGGCGGCGCGCTCTTCAAGGAGGAGGTGCGGGGTCGTCTGGGAGTGCAGGCGGAGGTTGAGGATGAGGTCTCCAGCTCTCGCGTCGTCGGTTTTCATTTCGCGATGGGGAAGGGTCTTCGCGTCGAGCAGGAGGAGAGTGGGGCGAGGGTTCGGTGGTGTGTTTGGCGCCGGTGGCGACGCCACCTGGGGGGGGGGGGGGGCGGCCGATCGAGGTTTCCATTTTTTTTCTCTTTTTTTTTATTCTGAATTTAATTTTTGAACGGGGGGGGGGGGGGGAGGAGGATTAAAGGGGAGAGAGATATGTTTTTTATTTATTTATTTAATTAATTAATTAATTTTCAAAAAGTTGACTTTTACATACGACCTCGAAACGAGGCCCACCGCCTGTCGTCCATAGCGTTCTACCCCCATTCTGAACACAATGGGATATGTATCGCAAGCTGATTTGACCGTTTCGATTAGTTTCCGTTGAATTTACATTTAAATTACTATATTGAATTTTAAACGTACATTTCAAATTACCGGGGCCGCATACTAACTAGAAAAATTCCAGAAAAATATTTTCTAGCTTCGTATTGACGATACGGTCCTAACAAAGCTAGTTTCGTCGAATTCTGAGACCGGATGAAAAATGGCCAATTTCCAGTCGATTAAAATCAACTAAAACTGGTCAAACGCGTTTTCCATTGCCACGCTCACATATTGATTCGAAAAATTATGAAAATTGGAACCTAGCAATAATTTAACATCACGGACCCAACAAAACAGGTTTCGTCGAAATCCGAGGTCGTTTGCAAAATTTCCATTTTTAAGGGCCTGAATTCCATAGCGACTATTCAGAATTTTCAACTGGACATATCTTTTGATTCCCGCTATGAAATTTCAATTTTTCGGATTCGTTGGAAAGATAGTCACCATTAGATCCCATTATTTTTGGTTTCACTAAAATCCGGATTGTTTTGCACCCAGTACATTCAATTGAAGTTTGAAATCGAATTATCGAACTACCGCGCCATTTTCAATTCTATTTATAATTATATATAAATATTTATATTCTAACGACGACGTATATAATATATACGTTTTAAATATATTCAAAATAAATTTCTCGTCGATATTATTTAAAATAATTCATTTTAAATAATCAAAATTCGCCAAAATTGCCAAAATAAAAATTTTAAACTGGCCCAGATTTTCGGGTTATTACATTAAGACTTCGATGTTGCAACCAACAGACGTGCGTTGTTCCGCCACGCATAAATTTGTATCCATTTTGAGTTAGTAGAACCATTACCAGTCAAAATTATGCTCTCTCATAGATTTATAGGACTAACAGATTACACCCATCTCATCTTAGTTCAGAAACCAAGAAAGTCAGCCTTAATGACATTTGGGAACATCAAAAGCTTTTTTAGCTCAATTTTTATTTTTTCACATGTTGTTTTGTTGGTCAAAGGGGGTTTGACCATGGTCGGAATTCGATTTAATATATTCTGGAATACGATACACCATATTATATTTCTATTTCGTACCCATAAACGAATTTTCAAAAGTCATACAGTGAAATCTTGGATTTTCAAGCTTATGTTGCACCTCAAGTCTTCGATGTTGCACCCAACAGATGTGGGTTGATCCGCCATTCATAAATTTGTATCCATTTTAAGTTAGTAGAACCACAACCAGTCAAAATGAAGCTCTCTAATTGATCTATAGGACTAATAGGTTACACCCATCTCAACTTAATTTAGTAACGAAGAAATTCAATCTTAATGATATTTGGGAACATCGAAAGCTTTTTTTAGCTCAGTTTTTAATTTTTCACATGTTGTTTTGTTGGTTAAAGGAGGTTTGGCCATGGTCGGAATTCATTTACTGTATTTTGGAATATTGTGCACCATGTTATATTTCTATTTCGTACCCATAAACGAGTTTTCAAAAGTCATAAAGTGCAATCTTGGATTTTCAAACTGATGTTGCACCTCAAGACTTCGATATTGCACCCAACAGACGTAGGTTGTTACGCTACGCATAAATTTGTATCCATTTTGACTTAGTACAACCATAACCAGTCTAATGAAGCTCTCTCACGGATCTATAGGACTAACAGGTTGCACCATCTCATCTTATTTCAGTGACCAAGAAATTGGATCTTAATGAATTTTGGGAACATCGACAGCTTTTTAGCTCAATTTTTAATTTTTCACACGTTGTTTTGTTGGTCAAAGGGGGTTTAACCGTGGTCGGAATTTGATATAATATATTTTGGACTATGATGCACCATGTTATATTTCTATTTCGTACCCATAATCGATTATTCAAAAGTCATACAGTGCAATCTTGGATTTTCAAAATGATGTTGCATCTCAAGACTCTGATGTTGCACCCAACAGACGTGGGTTGTTCCGCCATGCATAAATTTGTCTCCATTTCGAGTTAGTAGATCATAACCAGTCAAAATGAAGCTCTCTCTTAAATATATAGAACTAATAGGTTACACCCATCTCATCCTAGTTTAGTAACCAAGAAATTCAATCTTAATGACATTTGGGAACATCAAAAGCTTTTCTAGCTCAATTTTTATTTTTCCACATGTTGTTTTGTTAGTCAAAGAGGGTTTGACCATGGTCGGAATTCTATGTAGTATATTTTGGAATATTATGCACCGCGTTATATTTCTATTTCGTACCCATAAATGAGTGGTCAAAAGTCAAATAGTGCAATCTTGGATTTTCAAACTGAGGTTGCACGTCAAGACTTCGATGTGGCACCCAACAGACGTGGGTTGCTCCACCACTTATAAACTTGTATCCATTTTGAGTTACTAGAACCAAAATCAAGTGAAACGAAGCTCTCCCATAGATCTATTAGACTAACAGGTTCCACCCATCTCATCTTAGTTCAGTAACCAATAAATTCACTCTTAATGACTTTTGGGAACTTGGAAAGCTTTTTTAGCCCAATTTTTCACATGTTATTTTGTTGGTCAAAGGGGCTTTGACCATGGTCGGAATTCGATTAAATATATTTTGGAGTATGATGCACAATGATATATTTCTAATACATACCCATAAACGAGTTTTCAAAAGTCATACAGTGCAGTCTTGAATTTTCAAACTGATGTTCCACCTCAAGACTTCGATGTTGCACCCAACAGACGTGGGTTGTTCCGCCATGCATAAATTTGTATCCATTTTGAGTTAGTAGAACCATAACCAGTCAAAATGAAGCTCTCTCGTAGATCTATAGGACTAACAAGTTACACTCAACTCATTTTATTTCAATAAACAAGAAATTAATTCTTAATGAATTTGGGAATATCAAAAGCTTTTTTAGCTCAATTTTTATTTTTTTCACATGTTTTTTTGTTAGTCAAAGGGGGTTTGACCATGGTCGGAATTCTATTTACTATATTTTGGAATATGATGGACCTAGTTATATTTCTATTTCGTACTCATAAACGTTTTTTCAAAAGTCATACAATGTAATCTTGGATTTTCAAACTGATGTTGCACCTCAAGACTTCGATGTTGCACCGAACAGACATGGGTTGTTCCGCCATGCATAAATTTGTATCCATTTTAAGTTAGTCGAACCATAACCAGTCAAAATGAAGCTCTCTGATAGATCTATAGGACTAACAAGTTACAAACATCTCATCTTAGTTCAATAACCAAGGAATTCAATTTTAATCTCATTTGGGAGCATCAAAAGATATTTAGCTCAATTTTTATTTCTTCACATGTTGTTTTGTTAGTCAAAGGTTGTTTGACCATGGTTGGAATTCTATTTACTATATTTTGGAATATGATGCACCATGTTATATTTATATTTCATACCCATAAATGAGTTTTCAAAAGTCTTATAGTGCAATCTTGGATTTTCAAACTGATGTTGCACCTCAAGACTTCAATGTTGCACCCAACAGATGTGTGTTCTTCTGCCACGCACAAATTTGTATCCATTTTGAGTTAGTAGAACCATAATCAGCCAAAATGAAACTCTCTCATAGATCTATAGAACTAACAGGTTACACCCATCTCATCTCAATTCATTAACCAAGAAATTCAATCTTAATGACATTTGGGAACATCAAAAGCTTTTTAGCTCAATTTTTAATTTTTCACATGTTGTTTTGTTTGTCAAAGGGGGTTTCACCATGGTCGGAATTCCATTTACTATATTTTGGAATATGATGCACGATGTTATATATCTATTTCATACCCATAAACAAGTTTTCAAAAGTCATACAATGCAATCTTCAATTTTCAAATTGATGTTGCACCTCAAGACTTTGACGTTGCACCCAATAGACATGGGTTGTTCCGCCACACATAATTTTGTATCCATTTCGAGTTACTAGAACAATAACCAGTAAAAACGAAGCTCTCTCATAGATCTGTAGGACTAACATGTTCAACCATCTCATCTTAGTTCAGTAACCAAGAAATTCAATCTTAATGTCATTTGGGAACATCGAAAGCTTTTTTAGCTCAATTTTTATTTTTTCACTTGTTGTTTTATTGGTCAAAGGGGGTTCGACCATGGTCGGAATTCGATTTAATATGTTTTGGAATACGATGCACCATGTTATATTTCTATTTCATACCCATAAAGGAGTTTTAAAAAGTCATACAGTGCTATCTTGGATTTTCATACTGATGTTGCACCTCAAGACTTCGATGTTGCACCCAACAGACGTAGGTTGTTCCGCCATGCATAAATTTGTATCCATTTTGAGTTAGTAGAATCATAACATGTCAAAATGGAGCTCTTTCATAGATCTATAGGACTAATAGGTTCCACCATTGTAACGTACCGCATTTTTATCGGTTTGTATCTGAATATTTAATCAGTTTAAATATTGAATTCGTGAATTATATATTTATTAAAACAAAGTTGAACGTATAAAAATATATATCGAGCCCGTAATATTGCGGCAGTTCGTAATTTAACGTTCTGAACTTCAAGTGAGTGTACAGGACTCGTTTTAAATCGGATTTTTGCGAAACAAGAAACATTGGAATCTGTTGAACTGTATTGTTCTAATGGAAGAAAAAAATTGAGACTCTGAATTTTATATTGCAAGATATGTCCAAATCAAATATTCAGAAAGTCGTTATGAAATCGTATATTGACCGTAACGGTTATTCGAATATATCTAAATACTGGTTTCGAATTTAGACAGGGTTCTTTTAAGGCATAGTGATAATTTATTTTTTATAATTTTACCGTAATTTTTAATTAATTTAATCTGCAACTTTTTATTTGGAGTATTTTGCAACTTGTATCAGTATTTCGGGGTTTCAAAATATGAGTTAATCTACCGGTATTATTATATTTTTGGGATCGTGCTACCTCGCTGGACATGACCGTATTCTTACTTCTGTCCGTAGCGGTCCAAAAGTAAATGAAATTCCCTGTAACCCGTATTGTATATTACACCTTAACACATATATTTCCTACAAACATTGCCTAAAGTTAGAAGTATATTCTGCGAACGTACATACTATTATAGCATTTGATTTTATCATAGAGATATGTGACTTCACAATATGCAAATAATGTAAATAATCAAACTTCTCCACGTTCAAATGA
Organism: Allium sativum; assembly: GCA_030737875.1. Taxonomy (NCBI): domain Eukaryota; kingdom Viridiplantae; phylum Streptophyta; class Magnoliopsida; order Asparagales; family Amaryllidaceae; genus Allium; species Allium sativum. The sequence continues at coordinate 1,207,803 of CM060912.1, read as the reverse complement.
AGATTGAAAGGAGGACACTAAGAGACACAAGAGAAGCTTCCCATACCCTATGTAAATAGCTAGGAACGTGCATGCAGACCTAACTACACGGTAATGAAATGTAAACACGCTATGCAAATTAAACAGTAAAATTTATTACTTAAAAATCGAAGTGAACCCAATATCCTGTAGAATGTGATACTCTAAACCATCAACAGTTTATTTCTTTCAAAACGCATGTATATTAAATCGTAAAAATATGGACAAGTACTACTTTCTTCTCACAACGCAGCAAGCCTATGATATACAAGACCTTGACCTATGTTTACCTATAAGCTTCATAGTTAAGTTTTATATACCCTGGGTTTTCAAATAAATAAAATCACTCTTACCCTATTTCAATATTAAAACCGCTTATTTGTCTCAAACGTACAAAGCTATATTCATTGGACCATTGCCTAGCACCTGAGTAAGAGGTAGCCATACCCTATTCCGTCTAAACTTCATTAAATTAGAAGAACCATGCCCTATTGTGTAACCAAGCAAACCTACTCCCCGTTTTCCGGATAGCATGTACCATCTATTACTTAACCATGAAGGATATAAAGTACTATAAATAAACAAGTTTGGTTTGTTCTTCCTCTTTAGGAAATGGTCGAAGTCTCATGGCATACACAAATAAAAATAAAATAAAATAAGAAAAAGGAAGAAAGACAATGAGTTGGATGAGTGCTGGTCTTGTTGGCGTGGAGTATAATTAATTAGAAAGAAGTGGAGCGCGAGTTTTGTTCTATGGAAGACTATGGTGCTGAAGGAGTAAGCGGACATGCTGGGTTTTTGGAGGGAGTGGGACGTGCATTTGCATAACATGAGGAGCAGTGTAAGATTAGCAGGAGGGGACGGTGAGGAGAGGAAAACATATGTATGGCGAGAGCAGAAACATGGTGCGTGGACTAGCATTAGTGTATCGAGGAAGGACGTTAAAAATGGGAAGAGGACTATTGGCAAGGTGAGTTCATGCGCTAACAAGAAGTTGTTTGGTGATCATTAGAAAGAGTCGACTGTTAAAGAAAATGTGCTAATGAGTTTTAGCGTGTGCATGTAACATGCTTTCATTAGTTTGACTTGCGGCTTTCTGGCGAACAACCAACAGGGAATGCAGAGACAGTTTGTAATTTGGGTGCATGGCGCGAGAGCGAAGAACGGATGTTGGAGCTTGGGATAGACGAAAGTTGTATGATGAACAGGAGAATGCACTTTTCCGTATGGAGGTGATCTTGCATCGTGGATATGATGGGCCCACATATGTATGGTTTTATGGACGGTCTAATCCATTGGGATCATGGAATGCAGACTATAATGAAACCAGTTGAAGCGGTTTGGACGTCATACAAATTTTAAGCAATTAAAGCACCGGGTATAATCAATTGATGCAAATCGTTATTTAACAGTTAATGCGCAAAGGAGAGTAAAATCACTAACTCTGATCTATTTTAAAATATTATAATTATATTTTAATGTTGTTTGAATGCTGCATGATGGTCGATTAGTTAGATTACAATTAAATTGGTTGAATATTATATATCATAGCATATATAACCATCATCGGTTGGACACTGATTCCATCAATTATAGTATTCCCTAGTAGAAATCAGTGTAAATTGTTTGACTAATATTTGTGGATGCGAGAAACCGGTAGAAGGAATCCAACCGGATTCCTCAGTATTTATATGTACTGTTTGTTTTGTATATGCACTATTTGAACCGTGTTGAATGGAAATTCAACGTTAGTTTAATTAAATTAATAGACGATATCGATAAGAAAATGGCAGCAGTCGACCGTAAACCCATCGTTTTGTTAAGGAGTTGAATGAACGTCAGGAAAATCAATGAAGTTAATTATAAAAATTATATTTTTATAATTAAAGAGAAGATTTAAATTTATAATAGAAGTTCTATTATAAACCAGTTTTTTTAGAGTTCGTTTTATAAAAACGATTGTTGACATATAAATTAGTTTATAAAGCAGAAGTTACCCTACGAGTAAATATTTGGATAATTAATTAAGACAAACAATTGAGAAATATTATTAGATTAAATATATTAATCTAAGGGTAAGAAGTAATTAAAATCAGTTAACGAATTTACTGATGGGATGAAGTTGATTTAATCAACTGTTTATTTGGGAAATGATTATTAGATCAATTGATCTTCAATTAATCTAATGAAATTAACTTAGCGGTAAACTGATCAAAAACTTAGAAGGTTCCTTATTAATTACCGTTTTAAATTAATAAGTTATTAAATAATTAATTAATATAACTAGTTATTGTTTATATACCGAGAGCAACCGATCTATTTCAGATTAATGATGAAGTAAGCTGTTTACTTCAGCAATGATAAAGTAAATATTATTTAATTATTTTTAAATTAAATAATTGTGTTCTTAAATGGATTTTAGTTAAGAGGATATTGAATTTATAATAAGATGTTACTTGAATTAAGTATCATGTTAAAAATAAAAGTAAACCGTCAGAAGACAAAGAACGTCAATAGATCTTGGTAAAGAAGTTATAAATAGAACTGTGAAATGAAACTGAAGAGTTAATGTTTAATATAGATAGTCATAAACAACCAAGTTCAAAGTAAGGATATGGTATTATAAAACCATAGTTCAAATTGAACAAGAAAATACGGTCTGATAGATATTATAAGTATAAGGGATTAGAGTACAGACTTATATCTGTTCTAAGGTAAGAACGTTGTCGATCAAGGTCTGAGAGGTAAATAAATACCCCAACTTGAACAGCTTCACTATTATCGAGGAACGATATCAGTTTGTAACGGAAAGAGATGTCAAGATTAGAATAAAGGGAATATGGCAGCGTATCGCAAGTCTTAGAACTTTAGCGATAAAATAACGCTGTTGAATAGGCTTAAGCGTGACTGTTATGTCGAGATTAGTTATAAAGGGGAATATTGCAGCGTATGATAGGTTTTGAACTGTAACGATAAATTAACGCTGTTAACGAAACTTAAGCGTGGTTTTTATATATAACAACACTTCCTAGGAAATGAAAACAGTTTGGATTGAAATCCACTCAGTCTAAAGTAATAAGTAGCGATGTTGGTTCAAAGAAATATGAGAATGAGTTAGAAAGAGAATTAGAAAACCGTTTCAGAAAATGATAACATCATTTCGGTGTTTGGAATATGAATAGAACTAAGTCACACTATTAGGAATTGGAACCATAATTCGACGATGTCGAGTAAATTATTTTTAGGAATTATAATCTGATAGGTTAGTTAATATTTAGTTTAAACCAACGAATTATAATAGGACATGAAATCAAATATTTAGTTATAAACTAGATATTGATTCAACAAGAAGTTGACTTAGAAATAGAGTTTATAAAGTGGAATGAGAATATAAATTATGAAAGAGATTTCGGAAAACAAGATAACGGTATTTACTATTTGAATAATGAGTTATTTGATAAAGGTGTTCAGACTTTTATAATAGAAATGATATTCACATTTTAAAGTGAATAATGTTTTAAAGTGAACGCCTGGCAGATTAAAATGTTTAAAATGAAATTGGAAATATTTTCCAATATAGATAGGGTATATTATCCAAGTGTAGAAAATAAAGAACGTGAAAAGATTGGAAATGTTTCGAACGTTAATAACGTATGTTTTCTGGAACATGAAAGAAAAAGAGTTTATAATAACCGGAAATGTTTTACAAGAAGTGTAAAAAGGCTAAACGGGATTTGAGAAACATCTGGTAAGATATGGGAATTCGAATAATAAAAATGAATGTTAAATAAAAAGTACCTGTGTTTGTGTGATGTCTAGTTATACATTTGAATGGATGTTGTTTTTTACTTCGATGGTTAAATAACCGACTATCGAAGTATTTTGACCATCGTTGTCAATACGGAGAGACCGGTTGGATATATTATCCGGAAACCACTCCGTATGGGCATAAGCATTGCGAATTATATTATGCTGAAGACAATTGAAGACGGAGTGAAATGCAAGGGTTATTGTAACAACCCGAAAATCCGAGCCAGTTTAAATTTTTTATTTTGGAAATTTTAGTGAATTTTGATTATTTAAAATGAATTATTTTAAATAATATCGACGAGAAATTTATTTTGAATATATTTAAAACGTATATATTATACGCGTCGTCGTTAGAATATAAATAATTATATATAATTATAAATAGAATTGAAAATGGCGCGGTAGTTCGATAATTCGATTTCAAATTTCAATTGAATGTACCGGGTGCAAAACAATCCGGATTTTAGTGAAACCAAAAACATTAGGATCTATTTGATAATATCTTTCCAATGAATCCGACAAATCAAAATTTCATAGCGGGAATCAAAAGATACGTCCAGTTGAAAATTCTGAATAGTCGCTATGGAATTCAGGCCCTTAAAAATGGAAATTTTGCAAACGACCTCGGATTTCGACGAAACCACTTTTGTTGGGTCCGTGATGTCATGTTATTGCTAGATTCCAAATTTCATAATTTTTCGAATCAATATGTGAGTGTGGCAAAGGAAAACGCGTTTGACCAGTTTTAGTTGATTTTAATCGACTGGAAATTGGCCATTTTTCTAACGATCTCAGAATTCGACGAAACTAGTTTTGTTAGGACCGTATCGTCAATACGAAGCTAGAAAATATTTTTCTGTAATTTTTCGAGTTAGTATGCGACCCCAGTAAATAGAAATGATTTTTAAATGGAAAAATATAACTTGTTCGGTTAGAAAAATATGGTTTTATCATATGAATAACAACAGAAAGGTTTGTTTAGATTTTTAAAATAGAAAAGACGATATTTTTAAATGGAAAAAGGTGTGATTTTTACATATATAGTGAATTAAAAATATGATTTTTATATTTTTTAAAGTATAGAAAATATAATCTTTACTATATAGATGATATAAAAATATGATTTTTGTTTATATAGTGAATTAAAAATATAATTTTTACATGATAGAGATATTAAAAATATCATCTTTATATGAGTAGCAAAATAAAGACGTGATTTTTATAATGATATTTTTATAAAGGCGAAATCTTTATTTTTATAAAGGCGAAATCTTTATTTTTATAAAGGCGAAATCTATATTTTTATAAAGGCAAAATCTTTATTTTTATAAAGGCGAAATCTATATTTTTATAAAGGCGAAATCTATATTTTTGAAATGGAATTTTTATCTATATGACATCGTAGTAAAAATTTAATTTTTATATATTGAATAGCATAATAAAAATTCGATTTTTATATATTGAGTAGCACAGTAAAAATTCGATTTTTTTTACATATGTAGAGAATACGGGTGACGAAAGAGATAAGAGACAAGAACGACGAAGATTTCCAAAAGAAGAGTCAAGATGTTTGGATAGCTTTTGGTGAGAATTTCTCACTCTTCAATTTCTTTTCTAGTTATATATATACTAGGATGCAGACGGTGCTTAGTAGCACCCGACACAATCGTCCACAGACCATGGACTTGTTTGTTTGGTTGTGTTGTTGACTAGTTTATTTGGTTTGAATTGAATTGTTTGGTGAAATGAAATTGATTTGATTGATGTGTGAATGGCGTGGGCCTTCACTAGACCAGGGATAAGGCTAGGCCTTGTCCCGTTTCTAGTATCGTGCCGTTATGCCGCCGAAATTTTCCAAAATATGTTAGAAAAATTAGAATATCTTTTTTATTTTGTAAATGAACTGAATAAAAATTCATGTGTTAAAATAAAACATTTTATCGTTAAAAATATAATTTTTAACGTGAATGTGAATAAATAAATATTCATTTACAAACCGGACGGTTTGTTTATGTACACTTATTTGAAGGACATTGATTGGGACGATAAATTTTACACATCGCCCAACTGCACAAATAAAATCTGTGTTTGATTGTTTGAAACCCCACACGGGTATTGGGATGAAATTTGAAGTTCACTCATCCTGATTGATTAAATATGTCAATCGATTGAATGACCTGCTGTTATAAGCGTTAGACATCTATATTTGATGCTTATACAGTGTAGTGCACTTTGGTTGATGGTTGATTATTTTCAATGCTATTATATATGTATGTTGTATGAAAATCCATATAATTAACATTATATGGTGATTGATTGGGCCTCATTCCAATTTAGAAAATAAAGAATATTATAAAATAAATGTTCATGTGTTGACCGTACTCATCCGTTGAGATTAGTCATGTGTTGAACGAAATATTTGAAAACGAAATATTTGAAATAGAAATATTTGAAAACGAAATATTTGAAATAGAAATATTTGAAAACGAAATATTTGAAATAGAAATATTTGAAAACGAAATATTTGAAATAGAATATTTGAAAATAGAAATATATGAAGCCGGGTTGATTAGATTGACGCCATTTAGACGTGAACGATATTTATATCGATTTTATTCATTTTAAAATGAATATTGAAAATTGATTTCGAAATCGAATATTTTGAATTGAAATTTGAATTTGAATAAAATAGAAAATCAATCGAATTTGAATTGAATAGAAAGTGATTTCGAAATGAATAGAAAAGAAAGCGATTTCGAAATGAATTGAAAAGAAAGCGATTTCGAAATGAATTGAATATAAAGCGATTTCGAATTGAATTGAATAGATAACGAATTGAATTCGAATTGAATATAAAACGAATTTGATTTCAATCGAATATATAATGAATTTGATTCAAATAGAAAACGGAAATGAATGGAATATAAAATGATTTCGAAATGAATGGAATATAAAACGATTTCGAAATGAATTGAATATAAAACGATTTCGAATTAAATTGAATAGAAAACAAATTGAATTCAAATGGAATAGAAAACGAATTTGATTTAAGTCGAATAGAAAACCAATTTGAATTGAATCGAATAGAAAACGACTTTGAAATCGAATTGAATTGAAAACGAATTCAAATTGAATTTAAAACGAAGTGAAATGAATTCAAATTGAGTTGAAATTTGAATTGAATAGAAATGAATTTTAAAACGAATTTATAAAGAAGAATTCAATTTTGCTTTGGATTGAAACGGAAGTTGAAATTGTTTTTGAAACGAATTTAAAACTATTTATACAATTCTTTTTAAATAAAAATCGACGAAATATATATTATATATATAATATATTGGCCTGAATAGAATGCGCCGCGCCGCGGCAGCTCGTGAATTTCGACCATTTATTTCGAACGGACATTACGGGAGATCCGACCGTCGGATTCTCCAAAAACCGGAACCGTTGGGTTCGATTCGAAAATAGCTTTCTAACGAATATTAGAAATTTGAAATCTAACGGTTGGATTTGGAGATACGTCCAAATCAAATTCGAAAAAGGTCACTGTAAGTGCAATTCGATGGCCGTTGTTGGAAATCGACTGTACGAGCCTTGATAAAATTATTAAAAATGTCAATAATTTGTGTAAAATCATAAGAAATGATTTGATAAAAATTAGGGTGAAAAACTCCATATTTGAAAAGATAAAAATAGATTTTTATCGAATTGAACTAGTTTGAACTAAATTTAAAACCCAATTATTTTTAAATAAATAAATTAGATTTAAAGAGGGGTTTTAAATAAATCGGAATTTCTAATATACTTGATTGGATTTGAAATGGGTTTATCGTGAACGGTGTTTTTAAATAACACTAATTCTTTAACCCGATAATAAATAGAATGTGTTTTGGGTTTGTCGTGAACTGTGTTTTAAATAACACTAGTTCTTTAACCCAGTAAAAGGAGTTTTAACGAATCTGCAATTAGATTGAAATGTAAATCTATAATCTAAATTATCAAATTTAGAAATGAGCGAGAATGGAGTATCACCAGTTTTGCTCCAAAGCGATAGTTAAATCTTTAATTAGATTTGAACGTGAAATGGTAATTAATTTTACCGATAACACCGTGGTATTAGATATGGAGTATCACCAGTTTTGCTTCATGGGATGAATAGGTTGGGATTGGGAAATATAATAAATAATTACTTCAGTACGGTTCGCTAATCTCGACTAGTTTGGAAAACCAAAATTTGGTTTGAAATGACATCCAAAGGAAGATTAAAGGATAAATTTTAAAGAATTTATCTTGGATAAAATTAATGGGAACCTTTCCCTAAAAATGTGACGGTCGGGAATTTCGCTCGATCCGAATCAGTCTTTAAACCGATCTAGACCGTTCGAAACCCCTGATCGTTTGAGAACAGGACAAATCAGAACGCCGACGGAAGAACATTTCATTGCTATTACAACAATTCCATCAGAATACAATAATATACAAAGTATAATTGAATAAATTACATTCGATAATTATCAGAGATTACAATAAATTACATAGCAGCGGAAAAATAATACAAAGCACAACTGAAGGTGATATACGGATACAGAGCTTTCCGGATATCATTCCAGCTGTAAACCAGGATCCTGTGAATATAAATCTGCAAAACCAAAACTACTAGCTATATTGGTTTTGGTTCTCACACCAGTCTAATGGAAACATATAGAAAGCACACCTTCGAAACACGAAACTAATTACTAATGATGACGCGTCAATCATCAGAATCAGGTCCGTGCGACTAGAGTGTGATTCTATATCTATTCAGTATATTAAAACTTCGACTATACGTTCATGATGCGTATACGCGAAATCTATATATACTCGATTGTCCATATTCAAAATAAATAAATAATCAAATACATATAAAATGGTTTATATTTCAAAACAAAATTGTTTTCAATTGAAAAATATACTCTTCACACTCACTCTAGGATACTATTGATCCTATCTCTAACGAGTCATTCTAATTGGATATTACTAATCCAATATCTGATGAATTCTTTCGTATGGTTCTAATGTGTCTTGGTATCAGAGCTTTGGTTTATAGAGCTTTGGAAGTAACAAAAGTTGGGCTAGGCAGCATGGCTAGTTGGGTCATCCCCAAGCAGGGTGTATTGTCACCGATCTAGAGAAAATTCATATTTATACTTCTTTTCGATTCTGTATCTTCGGATGACGGTTGGACTGCCTACAACCGTGGTGGCAATATATTCGATACACTCAATCCAAATGAGTGGTCGGTCATGTGTGGCCGGGTTGCAAGACGTTCTTGTTGAACCCTGAGTGTATCCCCTCTAGAGTACACTGATCGGAAGGTGCTCCCATACCTTGTATATTGGAATCCAATCTCAAATAAGCGCCCTGCGGTTTATGATTTTTTACTATATATAGGTGGAACGTGAGATGCAAGCATTGTGCTACTTGGATATTTATTTTCTTAGACATTATCATAATATCCCTGGATTTGATATCAAGATATTTTGGGTTATAGTAAGGTAAATGCCGTCCATGTTTATGTGTGGGATGGTCTTACTACTATCCTTTTAGTTCAAAAGAATTTTTCAGAGTTAAAGTATATGATTGGAATTTACCCACACTAGTCCCATGACTGACCCAGAGTTTATTTGTTTGTATTTTCCCCTAAACTCTTGGGTGCCCTAATTTGTACGGGCAGTCAAGTGTTTCAGGCTTTGCAGATTTCACTTAGAGGAGCTCGAAGCAGAAGGCTCCACCGTTAGTAATTAGAGATTATTTTCTGCTGTGATATGATGTATTGTACTCTGATATATGGTATGTATATACAATACAGTTTTGTAATTCAAAGTTATGTTATAATACATGTTATTCGTTTCCGCTGTGAGTTTCATGTTTTACTCTGATACTGTTCAGTTGTGATCTTCTTCTTCTTCTATTCTGTTAGTTCTATCTTTCTTTCTCATCTTCTAAATTCTTTCAATAATGACACGGTTTTCAAGGTATCGAAAATCGCGCCGTTACAGTTGGTTTCAGAGCTAATGGTTAAGTTATTACCTTGGCTCTGTGGCGTAACTCAATAGTGATGGAGTTAGTAATACTCTAGATTGAGTTTGAGTGTATATATATGAGCGCGTATTTGTAAATTAATATAAAAACTGTTATATATTGTGTTGACTGATCAGTCGAGTAGTTTATAAATTCTGGTCGAAACAGTAATGCAAACTGTGTCGATAGGTGTTTCTAAACTCTTGAACAGAGTAATTCAACACAGTATGTTTTGAAAAAGGGTAAATGAAATAATTTTACCCAAAATATATTTTGATATAAAAAGGAGTATATATCTTGAGATTATTATAGTATTGATCGTTGTTATGATCAAATAAGATTTGTAATTAAGTTGGTTATATAAATAACCAGTCGAAATATTATACAAGTATAATATACAGAATTAGATAGATAAAATCTGAGCTTAAAACCAGAATTGGGAATTAAAACTATGGAAATTTGGAAAAAGTTGGAAATAATATTTGGATTAAATATATGGAAATTTTAAGATCCTGGGTGAATTTTGAAATGTTTTCCAAACGTTGTGAAGTATATTTTGTAGTGATTTCAAAATGAAAATGTTTGAAAATAAGTTTTGAAAGTGATATAGTATTGAACTCACTTTGATCGCTGGGAAATAAAATCCGATGATGAAGTCGACCATTATCGGTGTTCATTTTTGAGTTCTGAGGGACGGATTGCTACCAAAAGATTTTGTTTTGAAATTAGATGTTTAAAAAATTCAAATGCTTTGAATTTTCTATTATTATAGATTCCAAACTTATTTGAAATAAAAACCCAGGGATTTGAATTCCGTAACTTAAATGGAGTTAAACAAATTGAAATAAATAAAAGTTTGCGAAAGCAAATAGAAGATTGAAATTGGATTTTGAAATAAAATGGACTCAGGTGAGTAAGTGGAGTGATTGGGAATTCTGTATTGAAATAGAATTAGATGGTTAAGTAAGAGTTTGGAATTGAAATGGAGCTGGAGTTGAAATGGAAGTTGGCTCAAATATGAGCGAAGGATTTGATTTAAGGATAAATTGGATGGAGATCAACATTTGGATTGTATGGGTATATGCTGAATTGAAAGCAGATAAGGGAGATAGAGCTGTATGCCGACAAAAGGTGCACGTTTATATTTTTAATCGAATATGGGATTTATGAGTTGTTTGGCTGTTTGAGTTTCTTTTGGATTGGAGAAGGCCCAGAGTGGCAAGTTGTTGTAGTACCAAATGAGCCGTGCAGAGGAGGTACTGGCGAAATTCTCTGAAAATTTAACTATTAGGAAATTTTCTGAATTTCTGAAAGTATTCGTTAATAAGAAGAAATTAATATTTTAAATTGGAACTAATCAGTTCAGTTGAAACCGAAATTATGAAGTAAACCAAAAAGATTTTTACCTGTTATAACAGAGATTTTCCCCATCTTAGCAATTTCGAGGACGAAATTATTTTAAGAGGGAAGGACGATAACGTCCCGCATTTTTATCGGTTTGTATCCGAATATTTAATCAGTTTAAATATTGAATTCATGAATTTATATATTAATTAAAATAAAGTTGAACGTATAAAAAATATATATCGAGCCCGTAATATCGCGGCAGTTCATAATTTAACGTTCTGAACTTCAAGTGAGTGTACCGGACTCGTTTTAAATCGGATTGCGAAACAAGAATCATTGGAATCTGTTGAACTGTATTGTTCTAATGGAATAAAAAAATTGAGATTTTGAATTTTATATTGCAAGATATGTCCAAATCAAATATTCAGAAAGTCGCTATGAAATCGTATATCGACCGTAACGGTTATTTGAATATATCTAAATACCGGTTTCGAATTTAGACAGGGTTCTTTTGAGGAATAGTGATAATTTATTTTTTAGAAGTTTACCATAATTTTTAATTAATTTAATCTGCAACTTTTTATTTGGAGTATTTTGCAACCTGTATCAGTATTTCGGGGTTTCAAAATATGAGTTAATCTACCAGTATTATTATATTTTTGGGATCGTGCTACCTCGCTGGACATGACTGTATTCTTACTTCTGTCCGTAGCGGTCCAAAAGTAAATGAAATTCCCTGTAACCCGTATTGTATATTATACCTTAACACGTATATTTCCTACAAACATTGCCTAAAGTTAGAAGTATATTCTGGGAACGTACGTACTATTATAGCATATGATTTTATCTTAGAGATATGTGACTTCACTACATGCAAATAGTGTAAATAATCAAACTTCTCCATGTTCAAATAAAGATTGAAAGGAGGACACTAAGAGACACAAGAGAAGCTTCCCATACCCTATGTAAATAGCTAGGAACGTGCATACAGACCTGACTACACGGTAATGAAATGTAAACGCGCTATGCAAATTAAACAGTAAAATTTATTACTTAAAAGTCGAAGTGAACCCAATATCCTGTAGAATGTGATACTCTAAACCATCAACAGTTTATTTCTTTCAAAACGCATGTATATTAAATCGTAAAAATATGGACAAGTACTACTTTCTTCTCACAATGCAGCAAGCCTATGATGTACAAGACCATGACCTATGTTTTCCTATAAGCTTCATAGTTAATTTTTATATACCCTGGGTTTTCAAATAAATAAAATCATTGTCACCCTATTTCAATATTAAAACCGCTTACTTGTCTCAAACGTACAAAGCTATATTCATTGGACCATTGCCTAGCACCTGAGTAAGAGGTAGCCATACCCTATTCCGTCTAAACTTCATCAAATTAAAAGAACCATGCCCTATTTTGTAACCAAGCAAACCTACTCCCCGTTTTCCGGATAGCATGTACCATCTATTACTTAACCATGAAGGATATAAAGTACTATAAATACACTAGTTTGGTTCGTTCTTCCTCTTCAGGAAATGGCCGAAGTCTCACGGCTTATACAAATAAAAATAAAATAAAATAAGAAAAAGGAAGAAAGACAATGCGTTGGATGAGAGCTGGTCTTGTTGGCGTGGAGTATAATTAATTAGAAAGAAGTGGAGCGCGAGTTTTGTTCTATGGAAGAGTATGGTGCGGAAGGAGTGAGCGGACATGCTGGGTTTTTGGAGGGAGTCGGACGTGCATTTGCATAACATGAGGAGCATTGTAAGATTAGTAGGAGGGGACGGTGAGGAGAGGAAAACAAATGTATGGCGAGAGCAGAAACGTGGTGCGTGGACTAGCATTAGTGTATAGAGGACGGACGTTAAAAATGGGAAGAGGACTATTGGCAAGGTAAGTTCATGCGCTAACAAGAAGTTGTTTGCTGATCATTAGAAAGAGTCGACTGTTACAGAAAATGTGCTAATGAGTTTTAGTGTGTGCGTGTTACATGCTTTCGTTAGTTTGACTTGCGGCTTTCTGGCGAACAACCAACAGGGAAGGCAGAGATAGTTTGTAATTTGGGTGCGTGGCACGAGAGCGAAGAACGAACGTTAGAGCTTGGGATAGACGAAAGTTGCATGATGAAAAGGAGAATGCACTTTTCCGTATGGAGGTGATCTATTCATCGTGGATATGATGAGCCCACATATGTATGGTTTTACGGACGGTCTAATCCATTGGTGTGACGACCCCAAAACCCCGTTACATGGTGTTAAGGATAATCATTGGAATATAACACATTAATCATCATTAGCAGATCACAGATAATAGCATAAACATAAAATAGGATAATTTACGCACATATGACAGCGGAATCATATAGATATCACCACATCAGAGAGCACAGTGCAGGATACAACTTAGTGCATAATAATACATAATCAGTCACCATCGCCAGAGGCGGAATCAAACATAAAAAGTACAAAAAATAAATATCAGTCTACATCGCCAGTGGCGGAATCATAATATATATATAATAATGGCGGAAAGAGTCAAAGTCAGCACGGTGTAGTCAAGCCTCGCCATGAGCCAAAAGTGCATCAGATACCTGTAACTAGGCTGCCCGTGTGAAAATGAGCGCACCAGGGTTTGCAAGGTGAAACAAACTACAAGTCAGTCATGGGACTGGTATGAGAAATCTACTTAACTTAATAACGACAATAATACGGCAAATCAAAGGACCACGCCACTTTCACGGAACGGGTTTACTCCAATGAGTGTTAGTGCATGAAATAAAGTAAATGATTAAATCATCGCAATGCTTTTTATAAAATGATGCCATTATAAGACTCAGGTCCCATCACACAATGCAATGCAAGCCGGAGGATAGAGTTTTACCTTATAATGGCTAAAAATGCTTCATACATATAAAACAAAAGTGTTTGATATTATTACTAGTGCATATATGTTTCAAAAGCAAATTCAATCATAAATATGAATCCTAGACGGCATGGGTACCATATATCATGTCGCCATACTAGTAATACAATCACATTCGCATATTTAGTATTGGAAATTGGATTCCTTCATGAGTCGAGGCAAGGGGCAAGCTCCTCTCCGTTCGAGACACTCTAGCAAATGTCTCAGGACCCCACTATGATCCTCGGAATCGGCTGGGCCGGTCCTCTCTTAGTTTTGAGGATTGGCAATTCCTGAACACACGTTTCTCGGTCCTTACAGACCTATAATCGAGGCGTCTCGCATTCCAACAACCGCACAGGTGAAAAGTATATATAATGTCAGGGCTGGTAGGTCACTGACACCACCTTAGCTAGAAAGAAACGTCGTGCTCTCCCAGCGGTCCATCTCCCGTTTTTGACTCATACCGAGGTGTGAGGCTCGCGAATTCATGTTGTACACAAAGCTACGTCACACAGACCATGCTTTGATCATCAACCACAAGACTTTGCTTTGCAACAGAAGCCTTGATCATATGCCACTTAGGCGTGCCACACAGACAATCCACTCCATGCGACTGATTTCTATCAATACATAATCTCTGAGCTCGTACGTCTCAGAGAAGGGCATTAAGCAAGAGAGTAAATTCTCCGCCGCCAAACATATATATATTTAACAGAGATCAATCAGCAAAGAACAAAATCCAATGTCAGACACACAGTCCATTTATAAGTCCGTTCCGGGTTTGAACGAAACCGGTGGCACCAAATTCCTCGCCTATCCGTACAATCAACAGTATGTTTGGATGGCTACTACTTCGGCTCCTTCAAGGTAGCTACTCTGATCACGAGCATCAGTAGCACCTATCCATCCAATGTGAAGATCGTCGATCTTCAACCGTCATCGACTCTTCGACTTCTCAACGTCGATCGATTATTTGAAATGAGATGAACTTGACCTTTTCAAATAACCCACGTATATTTAGATTTTCAAATCAATTTATCATATGGTTGGACTATTCAACATTCACATTTCAGTTCTTTAGTTATAATTTTCATGTTAAATATCTTCAACCATCACATATCAAGCAAACACAACAAAATTGGTTTATTTCCACTCTATATCGTCTATAGTATTTTATAACGACATATCGCCATTTTTATTTATTTTAAAACGGCCATATTTAATTAAACGACGTTTCAAGTCATGCCGATGCACCGGCGCTGTTTTTCACTAATTTTGTTTTACACATATCTGAAAATCTAACCGTTGGATCTTCACAAATTTTATATCATTAGGAATGTCATTTCAAAACGAATCCAACAGTTTCAGTTTTGGGAAAATCCGACGGTCAGATCTTCCACGCTAGCCATTTGAAGTTACGATTTCAATTTACGAACTACAGCATTGTTATTAGATTTAATTTAATTTAATTATATATATATATATATACATGTATAAATATAATCGTTTCTGGCGCTGTTTTTCTTCATATTTGAATTAATCATTCTAGACAATCCAACCGTCGGATTACTACAAGGTTGGTGCCATTGGAAAGATATTTCCAAGGCGAACCCAACGGTTGTGGTTTCAGGAAAATCCAATGGTCAGATTTCCCGCATTCGTCGTTTTAAATCACGGTTTCAAAACACGAACTACACGGCCACGTTTCGTTTTAATTTCATTTATATTTACATATTTATATAAATATAGTTCATTCAAAAATTCCTATATCGTTTTCACTTCAAATATTTCACTAACGCCTTTAAATTTTGGAAAATTTCGCCATAACCTCCTTTGTACGGGAGGGGCTGGGAAAATTCCCAAATAGCCACATGGGCGTCTCATGTCAAAAAGTAAAAGAAAAAGCCAAGAGGCTAGCCAACAGGCTCATAAAATCATCACTCAAACAAAACAGTAAACATGTACCTATTAGTCGGGCACAAAATTTTATTCCTCTTCTCTAGCCCCTTTTGCTATAACCTGTTTAATAAATATGCATGTATATATATACAGTTCTTATAACTTATCATTTTCCATTCAACTTCATATTTGATTCAATTTTGTTTAAAAACACCATTCATTCTAATGTTGCATGCATAGGCAAAAATCATATCATTAGCTAATTAAATGAATATTTCAACTCATGCATATTTATTTGAACAAACGGCTATTTTTAACACTTCACATTTCAGAATTGATAATTTTGGCGAACTAAAATATATTTCAACACATAACTATTTTATTTAGTTCCTATGCCTGTTTAAAATAATATTTCTTTCACAAATATTAATTTCAACGCTTGCATATCTTTAGCATATCACATATGTGATAAAAATGATGTTTTTATCCTTTAAATATTTATTCAACAAATGAATGTTTCCAACACTTCACAGTTTCAATAAAAATGTAATTTTTATTGTTCGATCTTTTTATTCAAAACATTAACTTTTCCAATACACACATTTCTCAACACATGAGCACCTCAACACATGGATATTTTATATATGTTGTTCATATAAGAAAGATGAAATTTTTATTGTTGAAACTATTTATATATAAGGTGAATATTTTTCATACTTCATATATATTATAAAAATGTGATTTTTATTGTTTAAACATTTCATTCATTCACAAATGAATTTAATTTTCACACATCACTTTTCAACACATGAACATTTCCACACATGGATATAGTTTCACCATATGACTTTAATTTCAACGCATGAAGATAATTTCAACATATGAAAATAATTCTAGCACATGAATATTATTCAAAATTTCGGCAGCATAACGGCATGGTAGTTAAAACCGGCACCGTCCATAGTACGGCTCCTCGCTCTACCTTAAAACCTCGCAGTTTTTGACAATGGGGATTCATGCATCTAATTCGCACGCAGGCGGCATGTTTTATTTTTAGTTCCACAATTTTTCCAATTCATTTCAATCACCAATGGGTATTTTTCAACCACAACCAAACAATATCAACCACAAATAATTATTCAACCATTTTTATTTTTCATCCAATGTTTCACACCAATTCACAACAATAAATATCGTCCATGGTTTGTGGACGAGGGGAGTGTATATATATATATATATTATTGCTATTTTTCACTTGCATTTCAACACATATATCAATTATTCTATGCATGTATAATTCATACTTCGCTTATATAGCTTACACATCGCATGTACATGAGGTATACAACACGTGTGTAGTTTATATTTCGCTTATATAATTTATACGCGACATTTTCCATTCAAATTCATTTAATTTAGATTTCTCACCTTGGTTTTCGGAGTGCTAAAAATCGTAGATGACTCTGAAAAATCCGCGGTCTCTTCTATGTGGTAGAGGGCTTCCTTGCGGTCCCGATGTTTCCTGTTTCATCGAATTTCGTCAACACACCATAAAGATATGATTTTTCGAAGTGCAAACATAAAAAAAACTCACCGTTCATGATGTTTTTGAACTAGGGTTGCGGTTTTCGCGAAAATTGAGGCACGAGGGGATGATCGAAGGTGCTGAAGTGGAAGAGGAAGGAGAGAGGAGTCGGTCGGTGGCGGTTTGGGGTGGCTCTGTGGTCGGTGGCGATCAGGGCGGCGCTGGGAAGTCGGTGACTTCCTGTGCTCGATTCAGGCGATAGGGTGGTCAAGGGGGTGTGAGGGTTGGTTGGATTTGAAGAGGAGGAGCGGCGGCGTCGACTGGTGGTGGCGGCGGTGATAGGGGGCTGAGGTGGCGGCGATTTGAAGGGGAAGGTTGCGATCGGTTTTCGCCGTTGATAACGAAGGAAGCAGATTTTTTTTTTAATTTATGAAAGAAATTTTCTGATTCGCCGATATATATATTATTCAGAAAATTAGGGTTTTCCCATACGAACCCCAATTCGAACCCAACGACTGTCGCCCCTAGTTAATACCCCCATCCCGGACACACTAGGATATGTTTCGCTGGCCAATTAGACTGTTACAGTCAGTTATTTTTCAAATTAAAGTATAAAACATTTAATTTTTAACTCTGAACGTACATTTCAATTTGCCAGCGCCACAAACTGATTCGAAAAATTCCAGAAAAATAAATCTAGCTATGATTTGACACTATGGTCCCAACAAAACTAGTTTCGTCGAATTTTGAGATCATTTGAAAAATGGCTATTTTCTGGTCGATCCAATTTAACAGAAATTGACCAAACACATTTTCTTTTGCCACGCTCACATACTAGCTTCAAAAATTATGAAATTTGAAATCTAGCAATAATTTGACATCCCGGACCCAACAAAAGTGGTTTCGTCGAATTCCGAGGTCGTTTGCAAAATATCAATTTTCCAGGGCTATATATTTTATATAGTGACCTTTCTGAAAAATCATCCGGCCATAACTTTTGATTCTCGTTATGAAACTTCGATTTTTCAGATTCGTTAGAAAGGTATTGACTAACAGATTTAAATATTTTTGGTTTCGCTAAAATCCGTTATATTTTCCACCCTGCACAGTCAGTCAAAGTTTGAATTCAAATTTTCAAACTGACTCACAATTTCTAATTCATTATTTATTGAAATATTCTATTTCAATTGTTCAAATTCCTTTGAAATGGCCAATTTAAAAATTTTAAATTGGCTCGTATTTTCCGGGTTGTTACAATCTCCCCCACTTAAAACTTTTCGTCCTTGAAAAGGAAACAACAGTAAAGTAGGAAACAAAATGTAAATGCAAAGTATTGTAAAGGTACCTTGCGCCGGAGTTAGTCAGAGATATCCACTCTGCATTTGGGGTAAGATTGCTTAATGCTTTCCTTAGTCTCCCAAGTACAGTCTCTAGGATCACCACTCCACTGCACTTTAACTAAATGAACCTTTTTGCTTCTTAGTTCTCTAGTTTCTTTGCCAACAATCTTTAATGGCTCTCTTCTGACTGCTAATTCTGGAGTTATATCTATATCCTGTTGCACTGCTTCTTCTACAACAAGATCTGGATCATGCACATGTCTTCTAAGTTGTGATATGTGAAATACATTATGCACTCCAGGCAACCTATCTAGTAATTGAACCCTATAAGCAAGAGTTCCAATTCGTTCAAGTATAGGAAAGGGACCAATAAATCTTGGTGCCAACTTCCCAGTTTTGCCAAATCTGATTACTCCTCTCATCGGAGAAACTTTCAAATAAACATGATCACCAACAGCAAATGTCAAATCTCTTCTTCTAGAATCTGCATAACTTTTCTGTCGGCTTTGCGCGGTTCTCAATCGCTTTTTGATGAAGTCGGCTTTATCAGACGCTTCTCTAATCATATCGGGTCCTAACACAAGTCTGTTGCCAGGTTCTACCCAACATGCCGGAGATCTGCACGGTCTGCCATATAATGCTTCAAATGGGGACATTCCGAAACTTGCTTGATAGCTATTGTTATATGAGAATTCTGCCAAATGCAAGTGATCTTCCCATGACCCACCAAAATCAATTATACAAGCCCTCAATAAATCTTCTAGAATTCTATTCACCCGCTCAGTCTGGCCATTTGTTTGAGGGTGATAAGCGGTGCTCATATTCAGTTTCGTTCCCAATTCTGTCTGGAAATCCTCCCAGAATTTTCTAGCAAATACTGGGTCTTAATCCCTGACTATGCTTATGGGAATTCCATGCAGCTTAACGGTTTCTTTGAAATATATCTGTGCTAGACTTTGAGCGGTTCTATTGGATCTGACAGATATACAATAGGCAGTCTTCGTGAAGCGATCTACGATTACCCAAATGCTGTCATTACCTTTCCTGGTTCGTGGCAAACCATCTATGAAATCCATGGAAATCTGTTCCCATTTCCATCCTGGGACTTCCAACGGTTGCAACAATCCAGCTAGCTTCTGTTGGTCGCTCTTGACCAATTGACAAGTAGGGCATCTGCTAACATACAAAGAAATATCCCTCTTCATTGCCTTCCACCAGAAAGTGCGTTTGATATCATTGTACATTTTACTCACACCAGGATGGATGCAAAATTTGGATTTATGGCATTCATCTAGCACTTCTCTTTTGAGCTCAGGGATGTTGGGAACACATAATCTACCTTTTAGTCTCAGAACTTCTTCTTTATCTATCTGAAAACTTGAGGGCTCTCCCTTCTGGAATCTCCCTCTGATCCTCTGAATGAAATAATCATTCCTCTGGAGAGCTAATATCTTGTCAATCAAGCCAGACGTAATTATAAGATTGGCAATGATTGCAGTTTTTCTACTAAGCGCATCCGCTACAACGTTTGCCTTCCCCACCGTATACAGGATATCAAGATCATATGCTGCAAGAAATTCTAGCCAACGCTGCTGTCTCAAATTCAGATCTTTCTGGGTGTATAAATACTTCAATGATCGATAATCTGTGTACAGTACAAATTTCTTGCCCAATAAATAATGCCTCCAGATTTTCAATGCAAAAACGATGGCTAGCAACTCAAGATCATGAGTCACATAATTCTTCTCATGTGGTTTCAGTTGGCGGCTTACATAAGCGATTACTTGGCCTCTTTACATTAACACTGCACCAAGACCTCTAATAGAAGCATCTGTCCAAACCGTTAAATCCTGATTGCCATCAATAATGGTTAACACTGGAGCAGTCGTCAGTTTCGATTTCAATTCCTGGAAAGCTTCTTCACAGTCGGAAGTCCACTTAAATTTCTCATGCTTCTTCGTGAGCTTCGTTAACGGACCGGATATCTTCGAAAAATCCTTAACGAACTTTCGATAATAACTAGCCAACCCCATAAAACTTCTAACTTCTGTGGGAGTAGTGGGTTGTTTCCAGTCTTGAATCGCTGTTATTTTGCTCGGATCTACAGAAATCCCTTTCTCTGACACGACATGGCCAAGAAACTTCACTTCTTCTTGCCAGAAGACACATTTAGAGAATTTGGCTTTGAAGACGTTCTTTCTTAGAATCTCCAATACTTTTTCTAAGTGTTTTTCATGCTCGGGTTTTGATTTGGAGTAGATTAAAATATCATCGATGAATACGAGGACAAATTTATTCAGAACTCCCCTGAACACTCTATTCATTAGATCGAGAAAGTATGCTGGAGCGTTGCATAGGCCAAACGGCATTACTGACCATTCATAAAATATGTATGGACCTCTAAAAGCTGTCAAAGGAACACACTCCTCTTCTATTCTCAATTGATGAAAACCTGTAGCTAGGTCCATTCGGGAAAATACTCTCGCCCCATTTAATTGGTCTAGCAGATCATCTATGCGGGGTAATGGGTATTTGTTTTTGAGCGTCTGTTTGTTGAGGTCTCAGTAATCAACGCATAATCGAAGAGTACCGTCTGACTTTGGGACAAACACAACAGCTGCACCCCAGTTAGAAAAGCTAGGTCTGATTAGACCCTTCCACAACAGTTGACGAGTTTGATCGCCTAATTCTTCTTTTTCCTTCGGAGTCATTCTACGAATTGGATGTACCGCTGGTCTGGCATTGGGAACTAGATCGATTCTGAATTCTATTTCTCTTTGCGGAGGTAAGTTTTCAACTTCTTCAAACACATCCGCGTAGTTTCTAACAATAGGAATCTTTTCCAAGGAAGTGGGGATAACTTCTAACGCCGACCAAAATTCTTCACTATTTAGATTCAAACCATGGCGTGGTACAGTAATATATCCAAGCTTCGTTCGAATTTTAACGATTCTTTCCGCACAATTTACTTCGGCTTCGTATTTCGTTAACTAATCAAGCCCGAGAATGATATTGAATTCTGTAAAATCCATGATGATTAAATCAAAGGGAAACTTGTATCGAGAAAAAGAAGCAGGTACTTTACAATATGAACTGAGAATGGGAGATCCTCCTATCGGGTTATGTACTTCAACCGAATCTTTAAGCTTTCTCTGTTTTAACTTTAATTTGTGCACTGTGTTACTAGCAATAAAACTACGTGATGCACCCGTGTCAAACAATACAGAGACAGGAATATTTTAAATTGTAAGGGTACCTCCCAAAACATCGGGTATACCTGCTCCATCGGAAGCAGCCCGCGGGCTCGACCCGTCATACACGTGAGTTACTGCGGCCTTCTTCAGCAAAGTACAGTCTTTGACAAGATGATCCGTCTTGCGGCAATTATAGCAGGAGCGAGGGTTCTGAGAACCTTGGCTTAAACCTTGCGAATTTGTCTTCTGCCTCTTCGGGGCTGTGCACACATTAGAGAAGTGCCCCATTTTGCCATAGTTATAGCAGCTTCCTCTTGGCAGCTTGCCAATCTGAGGTTTCGAGGATGCTGCTTGGCTTGACTCAGCTTGATTCACACCAGGCTTGCGTTTGTTCCCGGCTTGGCTTCTAGCGCGATCCTGCTCCAGATGCCTTTGGTCAAGGTCTTCGTAGTTGCATGTCATTTCCACCAATTCATTAAATTCCAGCTTGACGTGGGCCATGGCTCTATCATGATACTATCACTTCAGCCCAAGGATAAACCTATTATTTTTGGACTTTGCAGTGGCGACAAGCTCCGGAGCATAGGGCGACAACTGTGTAAATTTATTCAGATAATCCTGCACTGAAAGATCCCCCTGCTGGAGGTTGGCAAAGTCATCGTGCATTCGTTCAAGTGCTTGTTCCGGGACATATTTCTCTTTGAAGAGTTCTTTGAATCCATCCCACGTTCTTCCAACTTCTCTATTCTCGGCGGTGAGAGATTCCCACCATAGTCCAGCTTGTTCCTGCATAAGCCAGGCACCCATAATAGCTTTATCTTGGTCTCCAAGCCTTAGGCCTTCTAGAATTTTCTCGCATGTTTTGAGCCATGCAAGGGCCTTTATCACTGTCCCAGTTCCCGAGAAGGTCTTGCCTCCTAGGTTTTTGTATCTCTTAGCTACGCGGTCTAGCTCGAAGTATTGAGCGGCCGGGGGTTGTATCAAAGGTCCTTCTTCTACTGCGACTTCTCCCCGTCCTCTGCCACGGCCTACACGGCCTCCTCTAGCGGCGACTGCTCTGGTAGCCATTTTTCAAGTTCTGTACAAGCAAGAAAAGAGTCAGCTTATAGAAACGATAATTTATTGCATGATTAAGCAGAAAATTTATGGAAAGATAACGATGGACTGATCAAATTGTTTTTGCTATTCTGCTTGGCTCATTCCAGGACTTTACAAGTCCTATCTCTAATGAGCTGCACGCCTTAGAATACTAGTGATTCTATTTTGTCGAAGTGTTTAATGTGTTAGACTCTAGAACTAAGGTTAACCAAAGCTCTGATACCAGCTGTGACGACCCCAAAACCCCGTTACACGGTTTTAAGGATAATCGTTGGAATATAACACATTAATCATCATTAGCAGATCAAAGATAATAGCATAAACATAAAATAGGATAATTTACACACATATGACAGCGGAATCATATAGACATCACCACATCAAAGGGCAAAGTGCAGGATACAACTTAGTGCATAATAATACATAATCAGTCACCATCGCCAGAGGCGGAATCATACATAAAGAGTACACAAAATAAATATCAGTCTACATCGCCAATGGCGGAATCATAATATATAGACAATAATGGACGAAAGAGTCAAAGTCAGCACGGTGTAGTCAAGCCTTGCCATGAGCCAAAAGTGCATCAGATACTTGTAACTAGGCTGCCCGTGTGAAAATGAGGGCACCCGAGTTTGCAAGGTGAAACAAACTACGAGTCAGTCATAGGACTGGTATGAGAAATCTACTTAACTTATTAACAACAATAATACGGCAAATCAAAGGACCATGCCACTTTCGCGGAACGAGTTTACTCCAATGAGTGCTAGTGCAAGAAATAAAGTAAATGATTAAATCATCGCAATGCTTTTTATAAAATGAAGCCATTATAAGACTCAGGTCCCATCACAAAATGCAACGCAAGCCGGAGGATAGAGGTTTACCTTATAATGGCCAAAAATGCTTCATACGTATAAAACAAAAGTGTTTGATATTATTACTAGTGCATATATGTTTCAAAAGAAAATTCAATCATAAATATGAATCCTACACGGCATGGGTACCATATATCATGTCGCCATACTAGTAATACAATCACATTCACATATTTCGTATTGGAAATTGGATTCCTTCATGAGTCGAGGCAAGGGGAAAGCTCCTCTCCGTTCGAGACACTCTAGCAAATGTCTCAGGACCCCACTATGATCGTTGGAATCGGCTGGGTCGGTCCTCTCTTACTTTTGAGGATTGGCAATTCCTGACACACATTTCCCGGTCCTTACAGACCTATAATCGAGGCGCCTCGCATTCCAACAACCACACAGGTGAAAATATATATAATGTCAGGGCTGGTAGGTCACTGACACCACCTTAGCTAGAAAAAAACGTCGTGCTCTCCCAGCGGTCCGTCTCCCATTTTTGACTCATACCGAGGTGTGAGGCTCGCGAATTCATGTTATACACAAAGCTACGTCACACAGACCATGCTTTGATCATCAACCACAACACTTTGCTTTGCAACAGAAGCCTTTATCATATGCCACTTAGGCGTGCCACACAGGCAATCCACTCCATGCGACTGATTTCTATCAATACATAACCTCTGAGCTCGTACGTCTCAGAGAAGGGCGTTAAGCAAGAGAATAAATTCTCCACCGCCAAACAGATATATATTTAACAGAGATCAATCAGCACAAAACAAAATCCAATGTCAGACACACAATCCATTTACAAGTCCGTTCTGGGTTTGAACGAAACCAGAGGCACCAAATTCCTCGCATATCCGTACAATCAACTGTATGTTTGGACGGCTACTACTTCAGCTCCTTCAAGGTAGCTACTCTGATCACGAGCATCAGTAGCGCCTATCCATCCAATGTGAAGATCGTCAGTCTTTAACCCTCTTCGACTATTCGACTTCTCAACGTCGATCGATTATTTGAAATGAGATGAACTTTGCCTTTTCAAATAACCCACGTATATTTAGATTTTCAAATCAATTTATCTTATGGTTGGACTATTCAACATTCACATTTCAGTTCTTTAGTTATAATTTTCATGTTAAATATCTTCAACCATCACATATCAAGCAAACACAACAAAATTGGTTTATTTCCACTCTATATCGTCTATAGTATTTTATAACGATATATCGCCATTTTTATTTATTTTAAAACAGCCATATTTAACTAAACGACGTTTCAGGTCGTGCCGATGCACCGACGCTGTTTTTCACTAATTATGTTTTACACATATCTGAAAATCTAACAGTTGGATCTTCACAAATTTTATATCATTAGGAAGGTCATTTCAAAACGAATCCAACGGTTTCAGTTTTGGGAAAATCCGACGGTCGGATCTTCCACACTAGCCATTTGAAGTTACGATTTCAATTTACGAACTACAGCGTCGTTATTAGATTTAATTTAATTATATATATATATATATTTATATATATATAAAAATATAATCGTTTCTGACGCTGTTTTTCTTCAGATTTGAATTAAGCATTCCAGACAATCCAACCGTCGGATCACTACAAGGTCGGTGCCGTTGGAAAAATATTTCGAAGGCGAACCCAACGGTTGCGGTTTCGGGAAAATCCAATGGTCGGATTTCCCGCACTCGTCGTTTGAAATCACGGTTTCAAAACTCGAACTGCACGGCCACGTTTCGTTTTAATTTCATTTATATTTATATAAATATAGTTCATTCAAAAATTCCTATATCGTTTTCACTTCAAATATTTCACTAACGCCTTTAAAATTTGGAAAATTTCGCCATAACCTCCTTTGTACGGGAGGGGCTGGGAAAATTCCCAAATAGCCACACGGGCGTCTCATGTCAAAAAGAAAAAGCCAAGTGGCTAGCCAACAGGCTCATAAAATCATCACCCAAACAAAACAGTAAACGTGTACCTATTTGTCGGGCACAAAATTTTATTCCTCTTCTCTAGCCCCATTTGCTATAAACTGTTTAATAAATATGCATGTATATATGTACAGTTCTTATCACTTATCATTTTCCATTCAACTTCACATTTGATTCAATTTGGTTTAAAAACACCATTCATTCTAATGTTGCATGCATAGGCAAAAAAAATATCATTAGCTAATTAATGAATATTTCAACTCATGCATATTTATTTGAACAAGTGGGTATTTTTAACACTTCACATTTCATAATTGATAATTTTGGCGAAATAAAATATATTTCAACACATGACTATTTTATTTAGTTCCTATGCCTGTTTAAAATAATATTTTTTTCACAAATATTAATTTCAACACTCGCATATCTTTAGCATATCACATATATGATAAAAATGATGTTTTTATCATTTAAATATTTATTCAAAAAATGAATGTTTCCAACACTTCATAGTTTCAATAAAAATGTAATTTTTATTGTTCGATCTTTTTATTCAAAACATGAACTTTTCCAATGCACACACTTCTCAACACATGAGCACTTCCACACATGGATATTTTATATATGTTGTTCATATAAGAAAGATTAAATTTTTATTGTTGAAACTATTTATATATAAGGAGAATATTTTTCATACTTCATATATATTATAAAAATGTGATTTTTATTGTTTAAACACTTCATTCATTCACAAATGAATTTAATTTTCACACATCACTTTTCAACACATGAACATTTCCACACATGGATATAGTTTCAGCATATGACTTTAATTTCAACGCATGAAGATAATTTCAACATATGAAAATAATTCTAACACATGAATATTATTCAAAATTTCGGTAGCATAATGGCACGGTAGTAAAACCAGCATCGTCCCTAGTACGGCTCCTCGCTCTACCTTAAAACCTCGCGATTTTTGACAATGGGGATTCATGCATCTAATTCGCACGCAGGCGGCATGTTTTATTTTTATTTCCACAATTTTTCCAATTCATTTCAATCACCAATGGGTATTTTTCAACCACAACCAAACAATATCAACCACAAACAATTATTCAACCATTCGTATTTTTCATCCAATGTTTGACACCAATTCACAACAATAAATATCGTCCATGGTTTGTGGACGAGGGGAGTGTATATATATATATATATATATATATATATATATATATATATATATATATTATTGCTATATTTCACTTGCATTTCAACACATATATCAATTATTCTATGCATGTATAATTCATACTTCGCTTATATAGCTTACACATCGCATGTACATGAGGTATACAACACGTGTGTAATTTATATTTCGCTTATATAATTTATACGCGACATTTTCCATTCAAATTCATTTAATTTAGATTTCTCACCTTGGTTTTCGGAGTGCTAAAAATCGTAGATGACTCAG
The DNA here is from genome assembly GCA_030737875.1 of Allium sativum. NCBI lineage: Eukaryota > Viridiplantae > Streptophyta > Magnoliopsida > Asparagales > Amaryllidaceae > Allium > Allium sativum. The sequence goes on along the minus strand of CM060912.1, from coordinate 1,180,311 downwards.
AAAAATACGCAGTCTCTTCTATGTGGTAGAGAGCTTCCTTGCGGTCCCGATGTTTCCTTTTTCATCGAATTTCGTCAACACACCATAAAGATATGATTTTTCAAAGTGCAAACATCAAAAAGAACTCACCTTTCACGATGGTTCAAGACTAGGGTTGCGGTTTTCGCGAAAATCGAGGTACGAGGGCATGATCGGAGGTGCTGACTTGGAAGAGGAAGGAGAGGGGAGTCGGTCGGTGGCAGTTTGGGGTGGCTCGGTGGTCGGTGGCGATCAGGGCGGCGCTGGGAAGTCGGCGACTTCCTGGGCTCGATTCAGGCGATAGGGTGGTCGAGGGGTGTGAGGGTTGGTCGGATTTGAAGAGGATGAGCGTTGGCGTCGACTGGTGGTGGTGGCGGCGGCGATAGGGGGCTGAGGCGGCGACGATTTGAAGGGGAAGGTTGCGATCGGTTTTCGCCGTTGATAACGAAGGAAGCGGGTTTTTTTTAAATTTATGAAAGAAATTTTCTGGTTCGTCGATATATATATTATTCTGAAAATTAGGGTTTTCCCATACGAACCCCAATTCAAACCCAACGAATGTCGCCCCTAGCTAAATACCCCCATCCCGGACACAATGGGATGTATTTCGCTGGCCAATTCGACTGTTACAGTCAGTTATTTTTCAAATTAAAGTATAAAACATTTAATTTTTAACTCTAAACGTACATTTCAATTTGCCAGGGCCACAAACTGATTCGAAAAATTCCAGAAAAATAAATCTAGCTATGTTTTGACGCTACGGTCCAAACAAAACTAGTTTCGTCGAATTCTGAGATCATTTGAAAAATGGCCATTTTCTGGTCGATCCAATTTAACAAAAATTAACCAAACATATTTTCTTTTGCTACGCTCACATACTAGCTTCAAAAATTATGAAATTTGAAACCTAGCAATAATTTGTCATTCCGGACCCAACAAAAGTGGTTTCGTCGAATTCCAAGGTCATTTGCAAAATATCAATTTTCCAGGGCTATATATTCTATATAGCGACCTTTCTGAAAATTCATTCGGCCATAACTTTTGATTCCCGTTATGAAACTTCGATTTTTCAGATTCGTTACAAAGGTAATGACTAACAGATTTAAATATTTTTAGTTTCTCTAAAATCCGTTATATTTTCCACCCTGCACAGTCAGTCAAATTTTGAATTCAAATTTTCAAACTGACTCACTATTTCTAATTCACTATTTTATTGAAATATTCTATTTCAATTGTTCAAATTCCTTTGAAATGACCGATTTAAAAATTTTAAATTGGCTCGTATTTTCCAGGTTGTTACAATTGGGATCATGGAATGCAGACTATAATGAAACAAATTGAAGTGGTTTGGACGTCATACAAATTTTAAGCAATTAAAGCACCGGGTATAATCTACTGATGCAAATCGTTATTTAACAGTTAACGCGCAAAGGTGAGTAAAATCACTAACTCTGATCCATTTTAAAATATTATAATTATATTTTAATGTTGTTTGAATGCTACGTGATGGTCGATTAGGTAGATTACAATTAAATTGGTTGAATATTATATATCATTGCATATATACCCATCATCGGTTGGATAGTATTCCCTAGTAGAAATCAGTGTAAATTGTTTGACTAACATCTGTGGATGCGGGAAACCGGTTGAAGGAATCCAACCGGATTCCTCAGTATTTATATGTACTGTTTGTTTTGTATATGCACTATTTGAACCGTGTTGAATGGAAATTCAACGTTAGTTTAATTAAATTAATAGACGATATCGATAAGAAAATGGCAGAAGTCGACTGTAAACCCATCGTATTGTTAAGGAGTTGATTGAACGTCAGGAAAATCAATGAAGTTAATTATAAAAATTATATTTCTATAATTAAAGAGAAGATTTAAATTTATAATAGAAATTCTATTATAAACCAGTATTTTTAGAGTTTGTTTTATAAAAACGATTGTTGACATTTAAATTAGTTTATAAAGCAGAAGTTACCCTACGAGTAAATATTTGGATAATTAATTAAGACAAACAATTTAGAAATATTATTAGATTAAATATATTAATCTAATGGTAAGAAGTAGTTAAAATCAGTTAACGAATTTACTGATGGGATGAAGTTGATTTAATCAACTATTTATTTGGGAAATGATTATTAGATCAATTGATCTTCAATTAATCTAATGAAATTAATTTAGCGGTAAACTGATCAAAAATTTAGAAGGTTCCTTATTAATTACCCTTTTAAATTAATAAGGTATTAAATAATTAATTAATCAATATAATTAGTTATTATTTATATACCGAGAGCAACCGATCTTTTTCAAATTAATGATGAAGTAAACTGTTTACTTCAACAATGATAAAGTAAATATTATTTAATTATTTTTAAATTAAATAATTGTGTTCTTAAATGGATTTCAGTTAAGAGGATATTGAATTTATAATAAGATGCTACTTGAATTAAGTATCATGTTTCAAATAAAAGTAAACCGTCAGAAGACAAAGAACGTCAATAGATCTTGGTAAAGAAGTTATAAATAGAACTGTGAAATGAAACTGAAGAGTTAATGTTTAATATAGATAGTCATAAACAACCAAGTTCAAAGTAAGGATATGGTATTATAAAACTATAGTTCAAATTAAACAAGAAAATACGGTCTGATAGATAATATAAGTAATACGAGATTAGAGTACAGACTTATATCTGTTCTAAGGTAAGAACATTGTCGATCAAGGTCTGAGAGGTAAATAAATACCCCTACTTGAACGGCTTCACTATTATCGAGGAACGATATCATTTTGTAACGGGAAGAGATGTCAAGATTAGTATAAAGGGAATATGGTAGCGTATTGCAAGTCTTAGAACTATAGAGATAAAATAACACTGTTGAATAGGCTTAAGCGTGACTGTTATGTCGAGATTAGTTATAAAGGGGAATATTACAACGTATGATAGGTTTTGAACTGTAACGATAAATTAACGCTGTTAACCAAACTTAAGCATGGTTTTTGTATATAGCAACCCTTCCTAGGAAATGAAAACAGTTTGGATTGAAATCCACTCAGTCTAAAGTAATAAGTAGCGACGTTGGTTCAAAGAAATATGAGAATGAGTTAGAAAAAGAATTAGAAAATCGTTTCAGAAAACGATAACATCATTTCGGCGTTTGGAATATGAATAGAACTAAATCACACTATTAGGAATTGGAACCACAATTCGACGATGTCGAATGAATTATTTTTAGGAATTATAAGCTGATAGGTTAGTTAATATTTAGTTTAAACCAACGAATTATAATAGGACATGAAATCAAATATTTAGTTATAAACTAGATATTGATTCAACAAGAAGTTGACTTAGAAATAGAGTTTATAAAGTGGAATGAGAATATAAATTATGAAAGAGATTTCGGAAAACAAGATAACGGTATTTACTATTTGAATAATGAGTTATTTGATAAAGGTGTTCAGACTTTTATAATAGAAATGATATTCACATTTTAAAGTGAATAATGTTTTAAAGTGAACGCCTGGCAGATTAAAATGTTTAAAATGAAATTGGAAATATTTTCCAATATAGATAGGGTATATTATCCAAGTGTAGAAAATAAAGAACGTGAAAAGAATGGAAATGTTTCGAACGATAATAATGTATGTTTTCTGGAACATGAAAGAAAAAGAGTTTATAATAACCGGAAATGTTTTACAAGAAGTGTAAAAAGACTAAACGGGATTTGAGAAACATCTGGTAAGATATGGGAATTCGAATAATAAAAATGAATGTTAAATAAAAAGTACCTGTGTTTGTGTGATGTTTAGTTATACATTTGAATGGATGTTGTTTTTACTTCGATGGTTAAATAACCAACTATCGAAGTATTTTGACCATCGTTGTCAATACGGAGAGACCGGTTGGATATATTATCCGGAAACCACTCTGTATGGGCATAAGCGTTGCGAATTATATTACGCTGAAGACAATTGAAGACGGAGTGAAGTGCAATGGTCGTCCAGTTCCAGAAATGGTGCTTTCTATTTGTCCAGTCCCAGGACAACTTTTATGGATGAGTGTCTGACAGAGTATTTCCAACGGTCATGCCGTTGATTTCTACGAATATACCAAGTTGGTTGGGAGAAGGTAACTTCTCTTTGTTCTACACCCAGTGTGCATTTGTGTAATCAATAAGTGATTACGGATTTGACGATGTGGCATTCAAAGTGAATGGTGATCAGATGTTCTGAAGATAGATGTAGCCTCTAGCCTCACAACCAGGAAGTAACAAAAGTTGGGCCAGGCAGCTTGGCTAGTTGGGTCATCCCCAAGCAGGGTGTATTGTCACCGATCTAGAGAAAATTCATATTTAAACTTCTTTTCGATTCTATATCGTCGAATGACGGTTGGATGGCCTACAACCGTGGTGGAAATATATTCGATACACTCAAGCCAAATGAGTGGTCGGTCATGTGTGGCCGGGTTGCAAGACTTTCTTGTTGAACCCTGAGTGTATCCCCTCTACAGTACACTAATCGGAAGGTGCTCCCATACCTTGTATGTTGGAATCCAATATCAAATAAGCGCCCTGCGGTTTATGATTTTATACTATATATATGTGGAACGTGAGATGCAAGCGTTCTGCTACTTGGATATTTATTTTCTGAGACATTATCATAATATCCCTGGATTTGATACCAAGATATTTTGGGTTATAGTAAGGTAAAAGTCGTCCATGTTTATGTGTGGGATGGTCTTACTATTATCCTTTTAGTTCAGAAGAAATTTTCAAAGTTGAAGTATATGATTGGAATTTACCCACACCAGTCCTTTGACTGACCCAGAGTTTATTTGTTTGTGCTTTTCCCTAAACTCTTGGGTGCCCAAATTTGTACGGGCAGTCAATTGTTTCAGGCTTTGCAGATTTCACTTGGAGGAGCTCGAAGCAGAAGGCTCCACCGTATTAATTAGAGATTATTTTCCGCTGTGATATGATGTATTGTACTCTGGTATATGGTATGTATATACAATACAGTTTTGTAATTCAAAGTTATGTTATAATACATGTTATTCGTTTCCGCTGTGAGTTTCGTGTTTTACTCTGATACTATTCAGTTGTGATCTTCTTCTTCTTTTATTCTGTTAGTTCTATCTTTCTTTCTCATCTTCTAAATTCTTTAAATAATGACACGGTTTTCAAGGTATCAAAAATCGCGTCGTTACAACCATCTCATATTATTTCATTAAATAAGAAATTCAATCTTAATGACTTTTGGGAGCAAGCTTTTTAGCTCAATTTTTAATTTTTCACGTGATGTTTTGTTGGCCAATGGAGTTTGACCGTGGTCGGAATTCGATTTAATATATTTTGGAGTATGACGTACAATGCTATATTTTTATTTCATACCCATAAACGAGTCTTCAAAAGTCATACAATGCAATCTTGGATTTTCAAACTGATGTTGCACCTCAAGACTTCGATATTGCACCCAACAGACGTGGGTTGTTCCGCCACGCATAAATTTGTATCCATTTTGAGTTTGTAGAAGCATAACCACCCAAAATGAAGCTCTCTCTTAGATCTATAGGACTACTAGGTTACACACATCTCATCCTAGTTCAGTAACCAAGAAATTCAATCTTAATGACATTTGGGGACATCGAAAGCTTTTTTAGCTCAATTTTTATTTTTTCACATGTTGTTTTGTTAGTCAAAGGAGATTTGACCATGGTCATAGTTCTATTTCGTATATTTTGGAATATTATGCGCCATGTTATATTTCTATCTCCTACCCATAAAAGAGTTGTCAAAATCCAAACAGTGCCATCTTGGATTTTCAAACTGATGTTGCACCTCAAGACTTCGATGTTGCACCGAACAGATGTGGGTTGTTCCGACGCTTATAAATTTATATCCATTTTGAGTTACTAGAACAATAACCAAGTGAAACGAAGCTCTCTCATAGATCTATTAGACTAACAGTTCCTCCCGTCTCATGCTAGTTCAGTAACCAAGAAATTCAATCTTGATGACTTTTTGGAACATGGAAAGTTTTTTAGCTCAAATTTCCACATGTTGTTTTGTTGGTTATAGGGGGTTTGACCATGGTCGGAATTCGATTTAATATATTTTGGAGTATGATGCACAATGTTATATATCTATTACATACCCATAAACAAGTTTTCAAAAGTCATACAGTGCAATCTTGGATTTTCAAACTGATGAATTCGATGTTGCACCCAACAGACGTGCGTTGTTCCTCCATGCATAAATTTGTATCCATTTTGAGTTAGTAGAACCATAACCAATCAAAATGAAGCTTTCACATAGATCTGAAGGACTAAAAGGTTATATCCATCTCATCTTAGTTAAGTAACCAACAAATTCATTCTTAATGACATTTGGGAACATCGAAAGCTTTTTTAGCTCAATTTTTAATCTTTCACATGTTGTTTTGTTGGTCAAAGTGGGTTTGATCATGGTCGGAATTCGATTTAATATATTTTGGAATATGATTCACCATGTAATATTCCTATTTCATACCCATAAACGAGTTTTCAAAAGTCGTACAGCGCAATCTTGGATTTTCAAACTGATGTTGCACCTCAAGACTTCGATGTTGCACACCACAGACTTGGGTTGTTCCACCACGCATAAATTTGTATCCAATTTAAGTTAGTAGAACCATAACCCGTCAAAATGAAGCTCTCTCATAGATCCATAGGACTAACAGGTTCGACCATCTGATCTTATATTAGTAACCAGGAAATTCAATCTTAATGACATTTGGGAACTTCGAAAGCTTTTTAGCGTAATTTTTTATTTTTCGTATGTTGTTTTGTTAGTCAAAGGGGGTTTGACCATGGTTGGAATTCTATTTACCATATTTTGGAATATGATGCACCATGTTATATTTCTATTTCGTACCCCTAAACGAGTTTTCGAAAGTCAAACAGTGCAATCTTGTATTTTCAAACTGATGTCGCACCTAAAGACTTCGATACTGCACCCAACCTACGTGGGTTGTTCCGCCACTTATAAATTTGTATCCATTTTGAGTTACTAAAACCATAACCAAGCAAAACGAAGCTCTCTCATAGATCTATAAAACTAACAGATTCCAGCCATCTCAACTTTGTTCAGTAACTAGTAAATTCAATCTTAATGAATTTTGGGAACATCAAAAGCTTTTTAGCTCAATTTTCACATGTTGTTTTGTCAGTCAAAGGGGGTTTGACCATGGTTGGAATTCGATTTAATATATTTTGGAGTATGATGCACAATGTTGTATTTCTATTTCATCCCCATAAACGAGTTTTCAAAAGTCATACAGTGCAATCTGGATTTTCAAACTGATGTTGCACCTCAAGACTTCGATGTTGCACCTATCATACGTGGGTTGTTCCGCGATGCATAAATTTGTATCCATTTTGAGTTCGTAGAACCATAACCAGTCAAAATGAAGCTCTCTCATAGATCTATAGGACTAATAGGTTGCGCCCATGTCATCTTAGTTCGGCAACCAAGAAATTCAATCTTAATGACATTTGGGAACATCAAAAGCTTTTTTAGCCCAATTTTTTATTTTTCACATGTTGTTTTGTTGGTCAAAGGCGGTTGGACCATGGTCGGAATTCGATTTAATATATTTTGGAGTACGATGCACCATGTTATATTTCTATTTCGTACCCATAAAATAGTTTTCAAAAGTCATACATTGCAATCTCGAATTTTCAAACTGATGTTGCACCTCAATACTTCGATGATGCACCCAACAGACATGGGTTGTTCCACCACGCATAAATTTATATCCATTTTGAGTTAATAGAACCATAACCAGTCAAAATGAAGCTCTCTCATAAATCTATAGGGCTAACAGGCAACACCCATCTTATCCTAGTTCAGTAAACAAGAAATTCAATCTTAATGACATTTGGGAACATCAAAAGCTTTTTAGCGTAATTTTTTATTTTTCATATGTTGTTTTGTTAGTCGAAAGGGGTTTGACCACGGTCGGAATTCTATTTACCATATTTCGGAATATGATGCACCATGTTATATTTCTATTTCGTACCCATAAACGAATTTTCGAAAGTCAAACAGTGCAATCTTGTATTTTCAAACTGATGTTGCAACTCAAGACTTCGATATTGCACCCAACAGACGTGGGTTGTTCCGCCACTTATAAACTTGTATCCATTTCGAGTTAGTAGAACCATAACCAAGCAAAACGAAGCTCTCTCATAGATCTATAAAACTAACAGATTCCAGCCATCTCAACTTTGTTCAGTAACTAGGAAATTCAATCTTAATGACTTTTGGGAACATTAATAGCTTTTTAGCTCAATTTATGTGTGGCAGAATTCAATCTTAATAGCTTTTTAGCTCAATTTATGTTCAGTAACTAATAGCTTTTTAGCTCAATTTAGGAAATTCAATCTTAATAGCTTGTCAGTCAAAGGGGGTTTCACCATGGTCGGAATTCGATTTAATATATTTTGGCGTATGATGCACAATGTTGTATTTCTATTTCATCCCATAAACGAGTTTTCAAAAGTCATACAGTGCAATCTTGGATTTTCAAACTGATGTTGCACCTCAAGACTTCGATGTTGCACCCATCATACGTGGGTTGTTCCGCGATGCATAAATTTGTATCCATTTTGAGTTGATAGAACAATAACCAGTCAAAATGAAGCTCTCTTATAGATCTATAGGACTAATAGGTTGCGCCCATGTCATCTTAGTTCGGCAACCAAGAAATTCAATTTTAATGACATTTGGGAACATCAAAAGCTTTTTTAGCCCATTTTTTTTATTTTTCACGTGTTGTTTTGTTGGTCAAGGGGGGTTTGACCATGGTCGGAATTCGATTTGATATATTTTGGAATATGATGCACCATTTTATATTTCTATTTCATTCTTGTAAACGAGTTTTAAAAAGTCATACGGTGTAATCTTGGATTTTCAAACTGATATTGCACCTCAAGACTTCTATGTTGTACACAACAGACGTGGGTTGTTCCGCCACGCATAAATTTGTATCCATTTTGAGTTAGTAGAACCACAACCAGTCAAGATGAAGTTCTCTCATAGATCTATAGGACTAACAGGTTACACCCATTTCATCTTAGATCAGTAACCGAGAAATTTAATCTTAATGACATTTAGGAACATCGAAAGCTTTTTTACCTCAATTTTTAATTTTTCACATGTTGTTTTGTTGGTCAAAAGGGGTTTGGCCATGGTCGGAATTCGATTTAATATATTTTGAAGTATGATGTACCATGTCATATTTCTATTTCATACCCATAAACGAGTTTTCAAAAGTCAAACAGTGCAGCCTTGGATTTTCAAAATGATGTTGCACCTCAAGACTTCGATGTTGCACCTAACAGACGTGGGTCGTTACTATATTTTGAAATATGATGCACCATGTTATGTTTCTATTTCATATCCATAAACGAGTTTTCAAAAGTCATACAGTGCAATCTTGGATTTTCAAACTGATGTTGCGCCTCAAGACATCGATGTTGCACCCAACAAACGTGAGTTGTTCTGCCACGCATAAATTTGTATCCATTTTGAGTTAGTCGAACCATAAACAGTCAAAATAAAGCTCTCTCGTAGATTTGTAGGATTAACAGTTCCTCCTGTCTCATGATAGTTCAGTAACCAAGAAATTCAATTTTAATGACATTTGGGAACATTAAAAGTTTTTTTAGCCCAATTTTTAATTTTTCAAATGTTGTTTTGTTAGTCAAAGGGGGTTTGACCATGGTCGGAATTCTATTTACTATATTTTGGAATACGATTAACCATGTTATATTTCTATTTCGTACCCATAAACGAGTTTTCAAAAGTCAAACAGTGCAATCTTGGATTTTCAAACTGATGTTGCACCTCAAGACTTCGATGTTTTACCCAACAGACGTGGGTTGTTCCACCACTTATAAATTTGTATCCATTTTGAGTTACTAGAACCATAACCAAGAAAAACGAAGCTCTCTCATAGATCTGTTAAACTAACAGTTTCCACCCATCTCATCTTAGTCCAGTAACTAAGAAATTTATTCTTAATGACTTTGGGGAACATCGAAAGCCTTTTTAGCTCAAGTTTTCACATGTTGTTTTGTTTGTCAAATGGGGTTTTACCGTGGTTGGAATTTGATTTAATATATTTTGGAGTATGAAACACAATGTTTGGAGTATGATGCACAATGTTATATTTCTATTTCATACCCATAAACGAGTTTTCAAAAGTCATACAGTGCAGTCTTGGATTTTCAAAATGATGTTGCACCTCAAGACTTCGATGTTGCACCCAACAGACGTGGGTTGTTCCGTGATGCATAAATTTGTATCCATTTTGAGTTACTAGGGCCATAACCAGTCAAAATGAAGCTCTTTCATAGACCTATAGGACTAACAGGTTACACCCATCTCATCTTAGTTCTGTAACCAAGAAATTCAATCTTAATGACATTTGGGAACATAAAAAGCTTTTTACCTCAATTTTTAATTTTTCACATGTTGTTTTATTGGTCAAAGCGGGTATGACCATGGTCGGAATTTATTTAATATAATTTGGAATATGATGCATCATGTTTTATTTCTATTTCATACCCATAAACGAGTTTTCAAAAGTCATGCAGTGCAATCTTGGATTTTCAAACTGATGTTGTGCCTCAAGACTTCGATGTCGCTCCCAATAGACGTGGGTTGCTCCGCCGCACGTAAATTTGTATCGATTTTTAGTTTGTAGGACTATAACCAGGCAAAATGAAGTTATCCCATAGGTCTTTATGACTAACATGTTACACCCATCTCATCTTAGTTCAGTAACAAATAAATTCAATCTTAATGACATTTAGGAACATCGAAAGCTTTTTTAGCTCAATTTTTATTTTTTCACATGTTGTTTTGTTGGTCAAAGGGGGTTTGACCATGGTCGGAATTCTATTTACTATATATTGGAATATGATGCACCATGTTATATTTCTATTTCATACCCGTAAACGAGTTTAAAAAGTCTTACAGTGGAATCTTGGATTTTCAAACTGATGTTGCACCTCAATACTTCGATGTTGCACCCAACAGACGTGTTTTGTTCCACCACGCATAAATTTGTATCCATTTTGAGTTAGTAGAATCATAACCAGTCAAAATGTAGCTCTCTCATAGATCTATAGAACTAAGAGGTTACACCCATCTCGTCCTAGTTCAGTAAACCAAAAATTCAATCTTAATGACATTTGGGAACATTGAAAGCTTTTTTAGCTCAACTTTTAATTTTTCACATGTTGTTTTGTTTGTCAAAGGGGGTTTGACCATGGTCGGAATTCCATTTACTATATTTTGGAATATGATGTGCCATGTTATATTTCTATTTCGCACCCATAAACGAGTTTTCAAAAGTCATACAGTTCAATCCTGGGTTTTCAAACTGATGTTGCACCTCAAAACTTCGATGTTGCACCCAACAGATGTGGGTTGTTCCGCCACACATAAATTTGTATCCATTTTGAGTTACTAGAACCATAACCAGTCAAAACGAAGCTCTCTCATGGATCTATAGGACTAACAGGTTTCTCCTTCTCATCGTAGTTCAGTCACCAAGAAATTCAATCTTAATTACATTTGGGCATATCAAAAGCTTTTTAGCTCAATTTTTAATTATTCACATGTTGTTTTGTTTGTCAAAGGGGGTTTGACCATGGTCAGAATTCTATTACTATATTTGGAATATGATGCACCACGTTATATTTCTGTTTCGTACCCATAAATGAGTTTTCAAAAGTCAAACAGTGCAATCTTGGATTTTCAAACTGACGTTTGTAATGATCCCGGTTTTTGTCGACCTTGGTTTTCGCCATAAACTCAATGATGACTAACCAAACATCGATAAATACCAGATGATTAATGAAAGAAATTAGAGGGTGAGGATAGATAAGATAAAAACTTAGAATAGAAGAAGAAGAACACAACATCAGGGTAACGCGAACCTCATAGCGGAACGAATAAAATATAATAGATAACATATCCTTGAAATAAATCAATATATGTATACAATAACATTTATCAGAGCACAACACTTACAACACAGCGGAAATAACTATAGTTATATAATCCTGAAGCCTCCTGCTCCAAGCTCTTCAAGTATCTGTAAATCCCGACTACTTGACTGCCCGTACAAAATTGGGCACCCAAGAGTTTAGGGAAAACAAAACAAAATAAACTCCGGGTTAGTCATGGGACTGGTGTGAGTGAAACAATTTAAAACAGTTCAAGCAGGTAAATGATATCTCATAAGACCGCGCCGTATAACGGAATGGGTTTTTCCCTTATGAGAATCCAAAATATCTTTATATCAAAACCCTTTTGATATTATAATAATGTCTATCAACCACAACTATAATAATCATCTAGCAGAAACGCTTTCATCTCACGTTCTACTTATGTAGTATACAATCAAAACCGCAAGCACGTATTGGGTAATGGATTTCCAACTATGACAAGGTATGGAACCACCTTTCGCTAGTGTACCTCTAGAGAGGAATACACTGGGTTCAACAAGAACATCTTGCAACCCGGCCACTCATGACCGACCACTCATTTCGCTTGAGTGTATCGAATGTATATCATCAACGGATGGGATCAGCAACCTTTTCCTGAATGGGACAACATCAAAATAGATTTTTAGAAGTAAATGAAACTCTAGATCAGGTGGTTATACACCCTACTTCGGAGCGACCGACTTAGCCATGCTGCCTGCCCGATTTCTGTCATTTACCGGTTGATGAGGATTGAGGTTATGCTTCATCATCACATCAGATTCACTTCAAATGCCACATTGTCAGATCCATCGAAAATCATTAATTGACATCTACAACAGTACATTACGTGTTAGCTAAAGAAGTTTCCTTCTCCACTTCCACTCTTGGTACGGTTGAAGAGATCAATGTACATGACCTTTTTGGAAATACTCTGTCAGACATTCATCCATACAAGTCATCCAGGAACAGGATGAACCGAAGGCACTATTCAGTACATCCATCTTAGGCACTGTTATCTAAGACTTATACAATAGCCCTTGCACTTTACTCTGTCTTCAATTATCTTTGGCATATATGATTCGCAACGCTTATGCCAATACAGAGTGGTTCTTTGGATAATAATCCAACCAGTCTCTCCATATTAACAACGTTAAAATGGTCAAAACTTCGATAGTCTGTGATTTAACAATCAAAGAAAACACGTGTGCAAACAATGATATTATTTCCAAGTGGAAATTCTATCAATCAATCATCAATCATATCTATATATATATATATATTCATATTTTCTTATTTTCTATGTTTAGAAAATATACGTTATTTACACTAGAAAACATTTCCATGGCTAAATTATGTATCACTATCATTGCATATCTATCAGACTCTAACTATAAACTAACAAGAGAACAACTTCCTAAGTATAAATGTAACACCCCACGTCCATTAATGTCACTCACAAAGGGAATGCATTAACTTCCATGGAGGTTATAAGTGAATATAGAACAGAAAAATTACAACAAAACAGATAATAAGTAGTACTTGGAAATCTAAAACTTCATTTTATTGCAGCGAAAACATGTTTATTACATCACAAAACATTTAATCAGAGTCAAGTACATTATCCATCTTCATAAAACAAAATACATAATCCCATTACACAAATAGCCATGAAAAAGATAACAAGCTGGACTTTACTTCAACGGTCCAAGCTTTCCAAGAGAGATAAAGCAATCCAATCAAACTCCACTAGAGCTGGGCCCAACCTTAGGACCTGGAGGGGGAAAAAAGATAGAAATGGAGGGGGTCAGACATAAAGTCTGGCGAGTATGATAATTCTAACAATACTATTATCAAAATAACTAGACTAAGGCATAAGCTGGAAGACAAGTAAATGTCTATGAACTATTAGGAAGATAAAGATAGCGTTTAAGATAACGGTAAAGGCACAACTAAAGGCAAACCTAATTACTAACGAATAATTACTACACTGCACTGCACATTACTACACTGCACCGCACCAGTCACCCTAAAGGTTGATCCCACTTGCTCCACACAGAAACATATAAATAGCCTTACGTACCCCTAGCTGAATACATAGGTGCCGTCTGCCCCTATCTCCACTAGGTGTACCCCACCACCCACTTTCGATCAGCTCCCTACTCGTAGATACCCGTGCTGGCCCCACAGTGGGGTGTATCACTCCCCTAAAGTGGCAACCCGATACAACTTGAGAATGCACGGCTTATACCTACACGATGAAACAACGTCTTACCTACCAGCCCGGGTCCACACACGCATATGAAACCTGTTGGACTTGCGTTGCCACCGCTCCCTGTTTTGGCCTCTTATAGTCAAGCCCCGTATGCGTGTCCCGTCCTCGACTTGGGTCGAGCCCACAAAGATACGTTTGGGATACTGGTTGAAATGGGCCCCCACAAGCTACCCAAATAAGCTTGTCCACTAGTATATCCCACTTAACCCTCTTAGTCATGTTCATTTACATATGTGTTTGGTTAAGTCTTACTAATCATATTTCGCCTGCCACTAAGGGCACCCACTAGATTCCTCATGCCACCCAAGGCAACTACTTAACCCCCATGTCCCACTTTACATGTTTACTGGTTAAGTATTTCTTAATTCATTCAGGCCATAACCTCATAAAGACCTCTCACTTTAGACTGGCATTTATGGCAGCTGGATTTGCCGGGCGGTTCCGGGCAGTCTTACACCATAAAAGAGTCTAACCTCGTGTCTTTACAACTATTATTCTTTAGTTTAGGCCTAGGACCTCTCACATTGGGCTGACATTTGTGACCATTGGATTTGTCGGGCGGGTCTGGGCAGGTTTACGTCACAAACGAGTCCAACCTCGTGTCCTTAGCATTGATTATCACTTATAATCTTTTTACCCCAGTTTTAATAATTCCCTATCCAAATTATTAATAAAGTCCACTTTTTATTGATGTCCATAATTGACTCAATTATGGTCATCCACTCATGGCATGCAAAATCATATCAGTTGCACCCCAACATCTTTATTATTAAATCCTTAATATTACCCCTACCCCACGTTTATACGTTCGCTTATTCAACGCACCATATACGCTATACTTGAATAGTCTAACATATAGCACAAAGATAAATTATCACAACATATGAACAAATAAAGTAATCTAATCATAATAGGGGTGAAACTTGCATAAACTACACATGTTAAGGATCAAAAGGTGTCAACTTGCTAAATGTCACAATTTACGAGATATGGTCATAGCCCAAATCTATACATAAACTTGCATATGGGGTTTTTAGGCAACATAATGATGGTGTGAACTAGCATAGGATATCACATATGTCATAGCATAATTCTAGATGTCATAATAGATGTCATGGCATATGTTCATAACTTTTTTAATCAATCTAACTTGCATATGTGACTTGTCATATAGATCAACATAGCCCAAACATGATGATTTAATTAATATGAGCTAACTAGCATAGATAGTAACATCATGGATTTTTAACGTGTATGATTCATCACAACTTAGCATAGAAACTGTCAACATACATAACATCATCATATCATGATTTACAACATATAGGATATCATCACCACATAGCATAGGATTAATAACATACATGATAACATATATGACAATTCACATCATCTACTCCTAATCCATTCATGACTTAACCTAATTAAAATGATAATACTTTTGTTAAGACTATCATACTCACAATTTAGAGAAGAAAAGAGAGTCTTTCTTTGCTTTATAGTTGATTAGAATTAGAATTGAATTAGCTTTTCTTCCTTATTAGTTGGTGGCGGCTCCACTGAGTTCTATGGCGGCGGTATGACGGTAGCTATTCTATTTTTCTTATGAATTAGGGTGAGAGACTACCTAGGTATTTATAGAGTTTAGGATTCATTTAGACCGTCAGATCAATTCAGAACTAATCTCAGCCAACCAGATTAGGTCAAAACCCTATTGGGTCATCACTCAGTCAAAAACAGACTCAGTCAAAAACCCTAGCCGCTAGACCCAGGTCGACACTATAGTCGACCTGAGGGGGTGGGTCGACACTAGGGTCGACCCCCCATTCGACCTGACTGGGCGGGAAAATTCCCGCCCAGCCCGCATCTGCACTTTCAGTTTGAATTTTGAATTTCCTGCGAGCTGTTTTGAATTTTCTGAAACTTCCGATGGCCCTAACCTTTTCATACGAAGTCCAATTCATGCAAACTCGGACTCTATTTCGACCAGAATTCCGAGACGAACACAATGGCGCAACCCGTTTCCCACAATTCTCATGTCTGAGATTAGTAATTCTTTAATTTGTGAATATTAATATTAACAGAATTACGGGGTGTTACATTCTCCCCTCCTTAAAGGATTTCGTCCCCGAAATCTTCAAGTTACGAAGAATGTATATCCTAACATCCAAACAACCATCTACTCAACCATCAAACACAGGCATCCACTGTCCTTATAGACTTCTAATGCTTTCATGTGTAAATGCACAGTGTGTGTAAATGTCCATATCTAATGCAAAATCGGGCGGTCCACTGATTTAGTTGACCTCCTTAATGCAAACCATGATAGTGCCATGCGTCCATTATGTATGCAAAAGTCCTCTAATGCTACATATTATCTCTACATGTGTGCACAATCATCATCCGAATGCAGCATCCATATGATAATACAATCATCATACATCCGTTTTACTAAATACATCCATTTATATGCAATATGCAATATGAAGTGACTGAGCCGATCTAGTGCGTAATAGTGTGTGTATATGCGTCCACGAGCAACCACTAGCAAACACTTGCATCCACTTTGCATCCATCATACATAACATGTCTCAAGCACATGTTTCATCCATAGGATTATCCTATCTAAAGGTCAAGAATACTAGCGAAAGGATACTCTAAAGGTAAGATAAGTACAAGATAAGTGATAAAGGAGAAATTAAAGGACATACCCTCGAAAAGGAAAGGGTATCGTGAACGCATCTTCTCTTCCGTCTCCCAAGTAGCGTCGCTCTCATCATCTCCCCATTGTACTTTGACTAGTCTGACCTCTCGATTTCTCAGCTTCTTGATCTTTGACCCAAGAATGCGCGTAGGAGCTCATCGAATCGTCGCATCACGCTCGATCTCGACCTCTCTAAGCAAGCTCGGCTCTACCACTTCTGCGGTCTCGTGCAAGCACTTCCTCAAATGTGACACATGGAATACGTCGTGTACACCACTAAGTTCCTCAGGCAACTCCACTCTATACGCCATCTGTCCAATCTTCTCCTTAATAGGAAACGGCCCTACGAACCTTGGTGCTAACTTCCCAACGGAACCAAAGCAAACAACGTTTCATAATGGAGACACTTTGACAAAGACCATGTCCCCAACTTCAAACTCGAGATCTGTCCTCCTCTTATCCGCATAAGATTTATGCCTATCTTGCGCTGCTTTCATCCTCCTTCGAATCAAGTCGATCTTCTCCAAAGTCTCCCTAATCATATCGGGCCCAAGTAAGATCTTATCCATAGATTCCCACCAACATGTAGGTGAACGACAAGGTCGTCCATAAAGAGCTTCGAAAGGTGCCATGCGAATGCTGGACTGAAAGCTGTTATTATATGCGAACTCCACCAATAGAAGATGCTCTTCCCCTGTACCCCCAAAGTCTAGGATACATAGCCTCAAAAGAACCTTTAGAATGCGATTCACCCTCTCGGTTTGGCCGTCCGTCTGAGGATGATATGCGGTGCTCAAACATAACTGAGTCCCTACCGCCTCTTGTAAGCTTCTCCAAAATTCACTAGTGAAAATAGGATCGTGGTCGCTCACTATGCTAGAAGGAACACCGTGCAAACGAACTATCTCTCGGACGTATAAAGATGCTAACCATGGAGCAGTCCTCTTACTCTTCACGAGAATGAAATGGGCACTCTTAGTAAGCCTATCTACTATAACCCAAATCCCCGTATTACCCTTCCTTGATCGCGGTAATCCATCCACAAAATCCATCGAGACACTCTCCCACTTCCATAATGGAACCTCCAATGGGTGAAGCAACCCACCAGGTTTCTTCTGCTCCGCTTTTACTTGTTGGCTCACCAAGCATCTAGCGACATACTCGGCTACGTCCCTCTTCATACCGGCCCAAAAGTAAACTTGTCTCATGTCCATGTACATCTTGTCCCCGCCGGGATGAATGGTCATCTTTGAACGATGTGCGTCGTCAAGTATAGTCTTCCTTAGGTCATCGTCTTTTGGTACACAAAGTCTACCGTCCCTACTTAACCAACCCTTATCATCTAGGGTATACCTACGGAGATGGCTTGATGACTCCCCTCCTTTGAGCTTTTCTACTAACTCAACCAACTGTGGGTCATCTCGCTGTGCCTCGCCAATCCATCCCAAAAGCGTAGGTCTGACCTCCAATGATGCTAGCAAACCGGGTACAAAGACAATGGAAGGTCTAAAGTAAAACATTGAGATGAATTCTAAGCTTCATCGCTCAACAAACAAAGGACTTAAGGATAATCTTTTTCTACTTAAGGCATCTACCACCACGTTACCCTTGCCAGGGGTATATGCTATCTCGAAGTCGTAGAATGCTAAGAACTCCATCCACCTTTGCTGCCTTAAGTTCAAGTCCTTTTAAGAGAATAAGTATTTTAGCGATTTGTGGTCAGTGAATAACTCGAATCTCTCGCCGAGAAGATAATGACGCCAAGACTTAAGAACGAAAACAATAGCGGCTAACTCTAGGTCATGTGTAGGGTAATTCTTCTCATGCGCTCTCAACTGCCTTCCACCATAGGCTATTACCCTACCCTCTTGCATTAAGACTGCGCCTAGTCCTGTCCCACAAGCGTCAAAATAAACAGTAAACAGCTTACTCCCGTCTGGCAATACTAAGACTGGGGCTGAGGTCAAAGCTCTCTTCAACCGTTGGAACGCATCATCACAATCTACATCCCATGTGAAAACTAAGTTCTTCTTCGTCAAGCATGTCAATGGAGCTGATATCTTTGCGAAGTCCTTGATAAACTTCCTATAGTGGCCAGCCAACCCCAAGAAACTTATCACTTCGGTAGCATTTTTAGGGACCTTCCAATCTTGGATGGCCACCACCTTCGCGGGATCCACAGCAATCCCTTCCTTGGAAACTACGTGCCCTAAGAACCGTACTTCCTTCCTCCAGAAGTGACACTTTGAAAATTTAGCATTAAGGTTATGCGCTCGTAGGTTCTCCAACACTTCCCTAAGATGTAGGGCATGCTCTTCTTCATCCTTAGAAAAGATCAGGATGTCGTCTACAAAGACTACCACGAATTTGTTAAGGTACTACCTAAACACCATACTCATCAGATCAACAAAGTATGCGGGGGCGTTTGTCAAACTGAAGGGCATCACTAGCCATTCATAGAAACCGTCCGGAGTCCTAAAGGCAGTCTTGTCAATGCTATCCTCAGCGACTCTCAATTGATGAAAACCAGTGGCTAAGTCCAACTGCGAAAACACTGAGGCGCCAACTAACTGATCGAAGATATCGTCAATCCTCGGCAGTGGGTGTCTGTTTTTCTTAATAAGTTTATTAAATTCTCTATAGTCCACACAAAGTCTAAGGAACCAATCCGCCTTCGTGGCAAATACTACTGGAGCACCCCACTCCGATATACTTCGTCTTATGAACCCCTTCTCAAGCAACTCCTTCACTTGCTTATCGAGTTCCCTCCTTTCACGTGGAGCCATGTGGCGTACTGGCAAAGATACTGGTTTTGCATTATCCGCAAGATATATTCGAAAATCTATCTCCCGCTTCGGAGGCAAGCCCTTCACCTCCTCAAACACATCCGAATATTCTCGGACCACTCTAACAAATTGTAGATTTTCTTCAGACGCGTCAAGCGATTCTAAATAACTTAGCATAACGGAATTTATGGGACTACAAAAGATTTTGAGAGCGTTACCAAGGCGAGTCACGAGCCTAACTACTCTCCTTTCACAATCAAGAACGGCCCCATTTCTGGATAACCAATCCATTCCTAAAATTAGCCCATAGCCCGTGAAGCCCAACGCATAAGCATCACATCTAAACTCAACGCTAAGTATAGAAATTTTCAAATCCAAACACATCATAGACAAATAAGATGAGCCCCTAATTGGATACGAAACAACTAAGGGATCCTCTACTAAACTGGTGTTTAAGTGCAGTGATTCAACTAATGATGTAGAGATAAACGAATGCGATGCGCCCGAATCGAATAAGGTATGGACATGATGATCAAACAGAAAAACTAAGCTTTCAACAGAAATGGTTCTACCTCGTTCTTGCAGCGGTGGGACCGTGAGAGCCTGAACTTGTCCCCTTGCCTGTCCTGGTGCCATAAGAGCCTGCACCTGTCCTCCCGAGGTAGCTTCTGCCCTCTGCCCCTTCTTTGGGCAGTCCTTCACTAGATGTCCCGCTTCGCCACAGTGAAAACAGCCAATCTTCTTTTTCTTTCGGCAATCCTTGCTGAGATGGCCAGGTGTCCCATAGTTAAAACATTTCTTCTTTCCCTTGCCATTATTGTCTTTTCCACCCTTCTTGTTTTGCTGTTGGGGTTTCTTCTGATCCCCTTTCTTCTCGGGTGCCTTATCAACTTTAGCGCTTTTCTCCTCGTGCATAAGTGCCGTGTCTACAAGCTTCTCAAAGGTGGCCCCCATAGGGATGTGGGTCATAGCCAAACCTTGCAACGGTTCATTCAATCCATTTACGAACCTCAGTGCCTTCTTCTCCGGCGTGTTTACTAAGTCCAAGCCAAAACTTGCTAACTGATTAAATTTGTTGACATATTCCTTCACTGATGGGCTTATTTGCTTCAACGTCAAGAACTTTTCCATATATAGATTCTCTTCTGCCCTTGAGAGAAACTTCGCCTTAAACCTACGCCTAAAATCCGCCCAAGAATCCACAGGACGCTCCCCATTAGTGACCTCCCACCAGAACGAGGCCTCTCCCTTCATCAACCAAGCTGCTAATTTAACTCTCCTCTCTTCTTCCACTTCAAAGATTTCTAGCAATTCTTCCACCTCTCTAAGCCAATCCCTAGCTTCCACGAATGTTTCTGACCCTTGAAAAGGTTTTCCAACCATAGCCTTAAATTCCTTGCACGTCTTTGCAAAAGTATCTACGCGAGGAGGAGGAGGAATAGGTGCAACTGGTGGTGGAGGAACATTGGCCGGACCTGCGGCGGCCATAGCCTCTAATAGCCTCCTATACCATCCTGGTATCGTTACACCGTCAGGTAGGTTAAGATCTTCAGCCATGCTGAAACGAAAAAGGAAAGATTCAAAATGGAGAATTCGAGATAAAGATATGGCTAATGGGGATTATGTTTTTCTTAAGTTACTCATTAAAACATGTTTTTGAAAGCAGTTCTTCCAAAAATACTTTAGAAAAATAGTTTTTCTAAAAATTTTATCTGTTCTGGTAACCTTAAGCTCTGATACCACGTAGAACACCCCACGTCCATTAATGTCACTCACAAAGGGAATGCATTAACTTCCATGGAGGTTATAAGTGAATATAGAGCAGAAAAATTACAACAAGACAGATAATAAGTAGTACTTGGAAATCTAAAACTTCATTTTATTGTAGCGGAAACATGTTTATTACATCACAGAACATTTAGTCAGAGTCAAGTACATTATCCATCTTCATAAAACAAAATACATAATCCCATTACACAAATAGCCATTAAAAAGATAACAAGCTGGACTTTACTTCAACGGTCCAAGCTTTCCAAGAGAGATAAAGCAATCCAATCAAACTCCACTAGAGCTGGGCCTAACCTGAGGACCTGGAGGGGGAAAAAGGATAGAAATGGAGGGGGTCAGACATAAAGTCTGGCGAGTATGATAATTCTAACAATACTATTATCAAAATAACTAAACTAAGGCATAAGCTGGAAGACAAGTAAATGTCTATGAACTATTAGTAAGATAAAGATAGTATTTAAGATAACGGTAAAGGCACACCTAATTACTAACGAATAATTGCTACACTGCACTGCACCAGTCACCCTAAAGGTTGTTCCCACTAGCTTCACACAAAAATATATAAATAGCCTTACGTACCCCTAGCTAACTACATAGGTGCCGTCTGCCCCTATCTCCACTAGGTGTACCCCACTACCCACTTTCGATCGGCTCCCTACTCGTAGATACCCGTGCTGGCCCCACAGTGGGGTGTATCACTCCCCTAAAGTGGCAACCCGATACAACTTGAGAATGCACGGCTTATACCTACACGATGCAACAACGTCTTACCTACCAGCCCGGGTCCACACACGCATATGAAACCCGTTGGACTTGCGTTGCCACCGCTCCCCGTTTTGGCCTCTTATATTCAAGCCCAGTATGCGTGTCCCGTCCTCGACTTGGGTCGAGCCCACAAAGATACATTTGGGATACTGGTTGAAGTGGGCCCCTGCAAGCTACCCACCTAAGCTTGTCCACTAGTATATCCCACTTAACCCTCTTAGTCATGTTCATTTATATGTTTGTTTGGTTAAGTCTTACTAATCGTATTTTACCTGCCACTAAGGGAACCCACTAGATTCCTCATGCCACCCAAGGCACCTACTTAACCCCCATGTCCCACTTTACATGTTTATCTGGTTAAGTATTTCTTAAAGACCTCTCACATTAGACTGGCATTTATGGCAGCTGGATTTACCGGGCGGTTCCGGGCAGTCTTACACCATAAAAGAGTCTAACCTTGTGCCTTTACAACTGTTATGCTTTAGTTTAGGCCCAGGACCTCTCACATTGGGCTGACGTTTGTGACCACTGGATTTATCGGGCGGGTCCGGGCAGGTTTACGTCACAAACGAGCCCAACCTCGTGTCCTAAGCATTGATTATCACTCTTAATCTTTTTACCCCAGTTTTAATAATTCCCTATCCAAATTATTAATTAAGTCCACTTTTTATTAATGTCCATAATTGACTCAATTATGGTCATCCACTCATGGCATGCAAAATCATATCAATTGCACCCCCAACATCTTTATTATTAAATCCTTAATATTACCCCTACCCCACATTTATATGTTCGCTTATTCAACGCACCATATACGCTAGACTTGAATAGTCTAACACATAGCACAAAGATAAATTATCACAACATACGAACAAATAAAGTAATCTAATCATAATAGGGGTGAAACTTGCATAAACTACACATGTTAAGGATCAAAAGGTGTCAACTTGTTGAATGTCACAATTTACATGATATGATCATAGCCCATATCCATACATAAACTTGCATATGGGGTTTTTAAGCAACATAATGATGGTGTGAACTAGCATAGGATATCACATATGTCATAGCATAATTCTAGATGTCATAATAGATGTCATGGCATATGTTCATAACTTTTCTAATCAATCTAACTTGCATATGTGACTTGTCATATAGTTCAACATAGCCCAAACATGATGATTTATTAATATGAGTTAACTAGCATAGATAGCAACATCATGGCTTTTTAACATGTATGATTCATCACAACTTAGCATAGAAACTTTCAACATACATAACATCATCATAGCATGATTTACAACATATAGGATATCATCACCACATAGCATAGGATTAATAACATACATGATAACATATACGACAATTCACATCATCTACTCATAATCCATTCATGACTTAACCTAATTAAAATGATAGTACTCTTGTTAAGACTATCATACTCACAATTTAGAGAAGAAAAGAGAGTCTTTCTTTGCTTTAGAGTTGATTAGAATTAGAATTGAATTAGCTTTTCTTCCTTATTAGTTAGCGGCGGCTCCACTGAGTTCCATGGCGGCGGTATGACGGTAGCTATTCTATTTTTCTTATGAATTAGGGTGAGAGACTACCTAGGTATTTATAGAGTTTAGGATTCATTTAGACCGTCAGATCAATTCAAAACTAATCCCAGCCAACCAGATTAGGTCAAAACCCTAATGGGTCATCACTCAGTCAAAAACAGGCTCAATCAAAAACCCTAGTCGCCAGACCCAGGTCGACACCCAGGTTGACACTATAGTCGACCTGGGGGGGGGGGGGTCGACACTAGTGTCGACTCCCCAGTCGACCTGACTGGGCGGGAAAATTCCCGCCCAGCCCGCTTCTGCACTTTCAGTTTGAATTTTGAATTTCCTGCGAGCTGTTTTGAATTTTCTGAAACTTCCGAAGGCCATAACTTCTTCATACGAAGTCCAATTCACGCAAACTCGGAGTCTATTTCGACTAAAATTCCGAGACGAACACAATGGCGCAACCCATTTCCCACAATTCTCAAGTCTGAGATTAGTTATTCTTTAATTTGTGAATATTAATATTAACAGAATTACGGGGTGTTAAAATAAACCCCAAAGGCCAAAACCAACATCAGATCGATACTTAGGAAACCATTCAACTTATTAATCTCTAGTCAGTTTCTAATTTTTGTTTAACCCCATTTCTTAACTTCTATGCTCATCAATTTCCTTTTATAATCCCATTTAGTTTCCAACTAAATATTCCTTTTATAATTCTATTTATTTACTAAATAAATATTCCTTTATTCTATTCTATTCGTTTATCAACATGTTCCTTTCATTTACTTTTGAAATATTTCCGTTTTTTAAAATCTGTTGATTTTATAAAATCCCTTTATTTCAATATACATTGAAATAATTCTTTTTACATCCCAGGGCCTTTTTATGATATTTATAATATCGAATAACAAGGATCAATATCATTCTAACACACATAATCCATAAAAGATTATATAACACATCATATATCACAATATATGAAAAACAGTAAAATAAATGTTGAGGAATCCAGTTGGATCCGTCCAACCTGTTTCCCTGCATCACAGATGTTAAACAACATAATAACATCGATAATATTTCACTATGAAATATTCCGTTAACAAGAATCGATATTAGATTAACGATTTGTATATATATCGTTATCTATAATTTCAACCAATACACAAGCAATTCAACCAAATAGTTAACACATAGCAATCAACAGATAATTATCAATTCTAACAATATGTTTTAAAAATATAACTGTTCAGAGTTGGTGAGTTTTACTCACATTGGCAGTTCATTGTTAAAGAACGATAAACTGTTGTTTGATTTTAATCAAATAGTTTATTTTGCCATAAATTCAAATGAGCTCTACTCCACTGCCAGTCAATTCCAGTGTGTAGCCACCATCCATACGATCCCAATGGATCTGACTGTTCGAAATTCTGGTGTAGTATGACGAAGTTATTAAATTTACAAGTTCATACATTATTAAATTAAATAAAATTTACATTTCCTCTATTGGGCTCACCCAACACTTTCTGGCCCATCATCCCCTTCATAAGTCCAGACCCGCATATCCCCAAATTCATCTTCTCCCAACATTGTTCGCTCCTCTCAGTATATCCATCGACCATTTCTATTTCGTTCGAGACCCACACCTTCAAAAATACCCCATTAAAAATAAAATCGATTTCACCATTAAGTTCTCCTTCGAATTCCCTTCAACTTCCAACCCAATAACTTCTGCTCGCATCCATCTCTGCAAATCCAACTTCGGACAAGAATACCGCTTCCCCACATGCAACGCACGAACAAAAATCAAGGCGGAAATCCCCAAAACTTTGCCAACTGCTCCTAAACCATCTTCTCATTCCTAAAACGATAACTAAACAAGAATCGATGCTCCGATTTCTCATGCACCCTAAACCTAGTCCACGCTGAGAAACAGGAGTGACAAAAATTTGCGTCGGACCCTACTATTAGCATACCGAATCGAAGAGATAACCACTAGAAATCCAAACATATCACTCTCGAGATTTTTAGGATTTTATTCAACTTTCTATGAATTATTTTGCTCAAGAAATTTTTGTTGTATGAAAACAAATGAGCGACGGCGGTATTTAGTTTGACTAGTGAATGAAGTTAGGGTTTAGGAAAATTTGTAAGGTATTTATAGGAAGGATTTAATATTTTTTAATCAATTATTATGTTTAACTTTATACCAACAATGTTTATATTTGTCTTTAAAAATTTCTGTGACCACACATGATTCCCAAAAATCACGAAACTGGTCATACTACTACTGTTCGACATTACGGTCCCAACGAAACTGGTTTTGTCGAATTCGGACTCTGTTTTCTCACACAGCGTATTTTTAACAGTCAAAATACTGACTATTTTTCACTTTAAAAATCAGTATGGCCACATATTGACTTCAAAAATCACGGAAATTGAAATCTAACAATAACTTAACATTGTGGATCCAAAAAAATTAGTTTCGTCGAATTCTGACTTCGTTTGCAAAAGTGGCTATTTTTTTAAAGCTCTAAATAACCTATATAAATATATAAATATATTTAAATATAATTAAATTTAATATTAAAAATTTATATATTATTGTCTATATTCACAGTGGAATACCGTACAGCTCAGAAAAATCCTATATGGGTGTCTAACTTGATATTTCAATCTGGGTCAACCCGATATTCGATTTATATTGAAATTCTTTTCAAAATATAAATAATTCCTTTATTATAAAGGAATTCCACAGCGATTTTCTAAAATTTGATTTGGTCATAAATCAAAATCTGCATGACGAAATCCCGATTTTTCTCTTCTACTAGAAAGGTATACTCCACCAGCTCCTAACGTTTCTTGTTTCACAGAAATCCGGCTTAAAACGGCTTCTGTATATTCGTTTGAAGTTCGAATCGCCCAATAGCGAACTGCCGCGCCATTTCGAGCTCGATTATAATTATAATATAATTATACGTTCAAACATGGTTTATATAATATATTTGTTATCGTCATTCAATCCTAATCTGAAATATATATATTTTGAATTTCCCAATTCACACCATATTGCCATTTCAGCCAATTCTGATTATTTCAAAATTTAATATATTATTTAATATATTTTTTTAATTAAATATTCACCATTATTTAATTCCACGACCATTTAATTCACTATTCAATAATTATATAATTAAATAAATTGATTATAATACCTTTGCAAATGTGGGTCATTACGACGTTGCACCTCAAGACTTCGATGTTGCACCCAACAGATGTGGGTTGTTCCGCAACTTATAAATTTGTATCCATTTTGAGTTACTAGAACCATAACCAAGCAAAACGAAGCCCTTTCATATATCTATAAAACTAGCAGGTTCCACCCATCTTATCTTTGCTCAGTAACCAAGAAATTCAATCTTAATGACTTTTGGGATCATCGAAAGCTTTTTTAGCTCAAATTTTCACATTTTGTTTTGTTAGTCAAAGGGGGATTGACCATGGTTAGAATTCTGTTTTCCATATTTTGGAATACGATGCACCATGTTATAATTCTATTTGGTACCACGAAACGAGCTTTCAAAAGTCATACAGTGCAATCTTGGATTTTCAAATTGATGTTGCACCTCAAGACTTCAATGTTGCACCCGACAGACGTGGGTTGCTCCGCGACACATAAATTTGTATCCATTTTGAGTAGTAGAATTATAACCGGTCAAAATGAAGCTCTCTCATAAATCTATAGGACTAACAGGTTACACCCATATCATTTTAGTTCAGTAACCAAGAAATTCATTCTTAACGACATTTAGGAACATCAAAATATTTTTTAGCTAAATTTTCTATTTTTTCACATGTTGTTTTGTTGGTCAAAGGGGGTTTGACCATGGTCGAAATTTGATTTAATATATTTTGGAATATGACGCACCATGTTATATTTCTCTTACATACCCATAAAATAGTTTTCAAAAGTCATACCGTGTAATCTTGGATTTTCAAACTGATGTTGCACCTCAAGAAACTTCGAATGTTGCACCCAACAGACGTGGGTTGTTCCGCCACTCATAAATTTGTATCAGTTTTGAGTTAGTAGAACCATAACAAGTCAAAATGAAGTTCTCTCATAGATCTATAGGACTAACAGGTTATACCTATCCCATCTTAGTTTAGCAACCAGGAAATTCAATCTTAATGACATTTAGTAACATCTAACGCTTTTTTAGCTCAATTTTTATTTTTTCACATGTTGTTTTGTTCGTCAAAGGGGGTTTGACCTTGGTCGGAATTCAATTTAATATATTTTTGAGTATAATGCACCATGTTACATTTCTATTTCATACCCATAAACGAGTTTTCAAAAGTCATATAGTGCAATCTTGGATTTTCAAATTGAAGTTGCACTTCAAGACTTCGATGTTGCACCCAACAGACGTGGGTTGTTCCGCCATGCATGAATTTGAATCTATTTTGAGTCAATAGAACCATAACCAGTCAAAATGAAGCTCTCTCATAGATCTATAGGACTAACAGGTTCCGCCCATCTCATCTTAGTTCAGTAACCAATAAATTCAATCCTAATGACATTTGGTAGCACCAAAAGCTTTTTTAGCTTAATTTTTAATTTTTCACATGTTGTTTTGTTAGTCAAAAGGGGATTGACCATGGTTGGAATTCTATTTACCATATTTTGGAATACGATGCACCATGTTGTATTTCTATTACGTACCTAGAAACGAGTTTTCAAAAGTCATACAGTGCAATCTTGGATTTTCAAATTGATGTTGCACCTCAATATTTCGATGTTGCACCCCAACAGTTGTGGGTTGTTCCGCCGCGCATAAATTCGTTTCCATTTTGAGTTAGTAGAACCATAAATCGAAAAAATAAAGCTCTCTCATAGATCTATAGAACTAACAGGTTATACCCATCTCATCTTAGTTCAATAACTAAGAAATTCAATCTTAATGACATTTGGGAACATCAAAATTTTTTTAGCTCAATTTTTAAATTTTCACACGTTGTTTTGTTAGTCAAAGGGGTTTGCCTATGGCCAGAATTCTATTTACTATATTTTGGAATACGATGCATCATATTATATTTCTATTTCGTACCCATAAACGAGTTTTCAAAAGTCATACAGTGCAATCTTGGATTTTCAAAATGATGTTGCACATCAAGACTTCGATGTTGCACCCAACAGACGGGGGTTGTTCCGCCACGCAAAAATTTGTCTCCATTTTGAGTTAGTAGAACCATAACCAGTCAAAATGAAGCTCTCTCATAGATCTATAGGACTAATAGGTTCCGCCCATCTTATCTCAGTTCAGTAACTAGGAAATACAATCTTAATGACATTTGGGAACATCAAAAGCTTTTTAGCTCAATTTTTTATTTTTCACATGTTGTTTTGTTAATCAAAGGGGGTTTGACCATGGTCGGAATTCTATTTACTATATTTTGAAATATGATGCACCATGTTATACATCTATTTCATACCCATAAACGAGTTTTCAAAAGTCATAGAGTGCAATCTTTGATTTTCAAAAAGATGTTGCACCTCAAGGCTTTGATGTTGCACCCAACAGACGTGGGTTGTTCCACCATACATAAGTTTGTTACTATTTTGGGTTACTAGTATAAAATCCAGTTAAAGCGAAGCTCTCTCATAGTGTTTAGGACTAACAGGTTCCACCATCTAATCGTAGTTCAGTGGCTATGAAATTCAATCTTAATTACATTTTGGAACATCAAAAGCTTTTTTAGATCAATTTTTAATTTTTCACATGTTGTTTTGTTAGTCAAAGGGGATTTTACTGTGGTCGGAATACTATTCACCAAATTTTGGAATATGATGCACCATGTTATATTTCTATTTCGTGCCCATAAATAAGTTTCCAAAAGTGATACTGTGTAATCTTGGATTTTCAAACTGACGTTACACCTCAAGACTTTGATGTTGCACCCAATAGACGTGGATCATTCCACCACGCATAAATTTGTATCCATTTTGAGTTGCTAGAATTATAACCAATCAAAACAAAGCTCTCTCATAGATTTATAGGACTAACAGGTTCCACCCATCTCATCTTAGTTTAGTAACCAAGAAAATCATTCTTAATGATTTTTGGGAACATCAAAAGCTTTTTCAGCTTATCTTTTCACATGTTGTTTTGCGGGTCAAAGGGGTTTTGACGATGGTCGGAATTCAATTTAATATATTTTGGAATATGATGCGCCTTGTTATATTTCTATTTCATACCCATAAACGAGTTTTCAAAAGTCTTACGGTACAATCTTGGATTTTCAAACTGATGTTGCACCTCAAGACATCGATGTTGCACCCAAAAGATGTGTGTTGTTCCGCAACACATAAATTTGTATCCATTTTGAGTTAGTAGAACCATAACCAATCAAAATGAAGCTCTATCATAGATTAATAGAACTAATAGATTACAACCGTCAAATCATAGTTCAGTAACCAAAAAATTCATTCTTAACGACATTTGGGAACATCAAAAACCTTTTTAGCTCATTTTTTATTTTTTCACATGTTGTTTTGTTCATCAAATGGGGTTTGACCATGGTCCGAACTCTATTTATTATATTTTGGAATATGATGCACCATGTAATATTTATATTTCGTACCCATAAAAAAGTTTTCAAAAGTTATACAGTGTAATCTTTGATTTTCAAACTGATGTTGCACCCAACAGAAATGGTTTGTTCCGCCATGAATAAATTTGTATCCATTTTGAGTTAGTAGAACAATAACCAGTCAAAATGAAGCTATCTCAAAGATCTATAGGACTCACAGGTCACACCCATCACATCTTAGTTCAGTTTCCAATAAATTCAGTCTTAACGACATTTGGGAACATCAAAAGCATTTTTAGATCAATTTTTTATTTTTTCCATGTTGTTTTGTTAGTCAAAGGGGGTTTGACCATGGTTGAAATTCTATTTACTATATTTTGGAATATGATGCAACATGTTATATTTCTATTTCATACCCATAAATGAGTTTTCAAAAGTCATATATTGCAGTCTGGGACTTTGAAACTGATGTTGCACCTCAAGACTTCGATGTTGCACCCAACAGACGTGTGTTGTTCCGCCACGCACAAATTTGTATCCATTTTGAGTTAGTAGAACCATAACCATTCAAAATTTAGCTCTCTCATATATCTGTTGAACTAACAGGTTACACCCATCTAATCCTTGTTCGGTAACTAAGAAATTCAATCTTATTGACATTTGGGAACATCGAAAGCTTTTTTTGCTCAATTTTTAACTTTTCACAAGTTGTTTTGTTGGTCCAAGGGGGTTTGACCATGGTCGGAATTCCATTTACTATATTTTGGAATATGATGCACCATGTTATATTTCTATTTCACATCCATAAAAAAGTTTCCAAAAGTCATATAGTGCAATCTTGGATCTTCAAACTGATGTTGCACCTGAAGACTTCAATGTTGCACCCAAGAGACGTGGGTTGTTCCACCATGCGTAAATTTGTATGCATTTTGAGTTACTAGAATAATAACCAGTCAAAACAAAGCTCTCTCATTGATCCGTAGGACTAATAGGTTCCACCACCTCATCGTAGTTCAGTGACCAAGAAATTCAATCTTAATTACATTTTGGAACATCAAAAGCTTTTTTAGCTCAATTTTTTATTTTTCACATGTTGTTTTGTTTGTCAAAGGGGGTTTAACCATGGTCGGAATTCAATTTACTATATTTTGGAATATGATGCACCATGTTATATTTCTATTTTGTACCCATAAACGAGTTTTCAAAATTCATATAGTGCAATCTTTGATTTTTAAACTGATGTTGCACCACAAGACTTCGATGTTGTACCCAACAGACGCTGGTTGTTCCACCATGCCTAAATTTGTATCCATTTTGAGTTACTAGAATCATAACCAGTCAAAGCAGTTGTTCCGCTGCACACAAATTTGTATCCATTTTGAGTTAATAGAACCATAACCAGTCAAAATGAAGCACTCTCATAGATCTATAGGACTAACAGGTTGCACCCATCTCATCTTTGTTCAGTAACCAAGAAATTCAATCTTAATGAAATTTGGGAATATCAAAAGCTTTTTTAGCTCAATTTTTATTTTTTCACATGTTGATTTGTTAGTTAAAGGGGCTTTCACATGATTGAAATTCTATTTACCATATTTTGGAATATGATGCACCATGTTATTTTTCTATTTCATACACATAAACGAGTTTTCAAATGTCATACAGTGTAATCTTGGATTTTCAAACTAATGTTGCACCTCAAGAATTCGATGTTGCACTCAACAGACATGGGTTGTGTAACACACTGTATTTTCTGTGAACATTAAAGTAACGATTGAAGAATACTTAATTTTAAACGTGGAAATTAGGGGAAACGAGTTACGCCATTGCATTTGTCTCGGAGTTTTTCTTGAGATAGAGTCCAAGTTTGTGTGAAACGGATTCTGTATGAAGAAGTTATGGAGTTCAAAAGATTTCAAGTTTAATCAGAAATTAAATATAAATAATAATTAAATCAAAAAGCAGTTCAAAAATTCAAAGAATTCCGAGAATCAGCTGGGCGGGAAAATTCCCGCCCAAAGGGGTCGACATAGGTGTCGACCCCTCAAGAGGGGTGTCGACTGGGGTGTCGATCCCCCTATAGGGGTCGACCCCCTTTGCCAGATCTGAGCTCTTTTGCCCAATGACGTTTTCCTGAGTCATTAGGGCATATGTGGCAACTTCTGGTTGGCTCTATTTGGTTTGGATGGCTCTGATTACTCCTATGTTAATCTAATGGCTCTCATTAATCTAAACTTCTATATAAACAACCCAAACCCCAACCCTAGAACTCATAATTTCAGTGTAAGGAGCCGTCATGCTATCCATGGCCAGCCTAGCATAGCCACCATTCTTCTCCAACTAGAATGCAAGCTAGGAAGTAAGTTAGAAACCAAATCTAAAATAGAGAATTAATAGTCTACATCAAATGATAGCTTTTCAATTTCAGAAAACAAATCCCAGAAAACAAGATTTGTTCTTTTGTTTGTAAGTTCAGTTATTCTTTAGACTTGAACAAATAAAAGTCATGACTTGTAATGAAGTGAAACTAAAATTGTGCCTAGTTGTTAGATAATTGTATTCTGATTCATGTTTATCCTTGTGGCAATTCTGAAATTACCTATGCCTACAAGACTATTGTGATTGTTACTACTTATTATGTTGTATATTAATTTGGTGATGAACTTATCATGCTGTATATTAATTTGGTGATGGACTTGTCATGTTGTATATGAATTTGGTGACTTTTTTATGTTATTTTATATGCAAGTTCATAAGCTAAGTCATATTCATATATGTTTATAGGCCTAGATTTACACCCTTATATGTTTGGATCTATGTTAATTTGATCCAACTCAAATGCAAGTTCACATTTACATGTTTAATTGAATTTGTGTAGTACTATGCCAAATTTATATCACATGTTCTTAGTTGATTTATACTGTTTTATGTCGTTGGAATGTTACATGTCCCTTTTGCTTTTCCCTTTTGTTTATGAGTTAGGCTAATTTGTGAGCCTAACATTCTATGTAATTTATGCAAACGAATAACGGGGGATACGTTGGGAAAATTATTAAATTACATGCTATTGGCATAGATTGTCTTATAATCATGTAAATGATTAATGCCATGAAATGGTATAATTTGTATACCTAATAATTATGGACATAATTTAGAGGTAAATGGGACATGACTTGAGTTGACAACAATTGTGGACAATTTACATATAAACATAAAATGGTGAATATGTAAATTAATTAAAAGATGAATATGCCTAACCCGAGGTTAGGTTGAGTTACGGTGTAAGACTGCCCGGAACCGCCCGGCATATCCAGCAACTGTAACAATACAGATCTAATGTGAGAGGTTAGCGCATTAAGCCCAAAAACCCGAGGTTTGATTGAGTTACAGTGTAAGACTTCCCGGAACAGCCCGGCACATCCAGCGATCGCATCAATATAAATCTAACGTGAGAGGTTGGTGCTTTAATGAATGAATTAAAGCTAAGGAACAGGCAGGCTAAGAATTGTAGGGTTAAGTTAATTAAGGCAACACTTAACAAATACAACGTGTTAAATAAATTAATGGGTGGGGTTTGGTTAATTTGAGAACACTTAAGCATTTTAACATGTTGATTTAGGAAACCCTAGTAACGGGAACCCATTTCAGCAGTAACCCACATAAATGTATCATGGTACCCTGAACTAGGCAGGGTGGGGCATGATTACTAAACTGATTATTAATGGTAAAACCAACGGCAGGTGATGCATCAGTGACGGAGTACGAGCGTGCACGTACTACGGAGTGGAAAAAGAAGACACTGGGCATCAGTAGTTATACACTGCGAATCTTGAATTGTGTCAGGTTGCAACCATATGATTTAATACACCCCATGGTGGGATCAGCACAGGTATCTACAATCAAGCGGGGCCGAATGACACAAGTTATAAATGCATGCGAGTAGAAGCCGATCGATAAAGGGGTCATTTTATCATGAACACATGGTGCTAGTTGAAACACTTGTTAGTAGGTGTAGAGAAATAAAAACAAGTGTGATAGTATATTCAGTATATCTTGCCTTATTTATTGTTATATTATTTCTAGGGTATTGCCTTATGTTCAGTTTATTCATGTCATGATCCTTTTACCTGTTTACATGATGAACAATCACTGGACATACCATGCTTATGTCTGACCCATTTCCTTCGTCTTCTTGTCTTCCGTTTCTCCCCCAGGTCCACAGGGAGGAAATACTTCAGCTTAGTTCAGACCCTTTCCAGCTTGAAGAGAGTAGATGTATTGCTTGGTTATCTTTTCTTGGGCTATGGCTTTGGTTATACTCTTAATTGGGGATTTATGCTGTTTTACTATCGTTTTATGCTTCTTTATATTTTAGTCAAGATAGAGGCTTTATTGTAATGATTTGGAAGCTGGTTTTTGAGACAGTTGTTGTAATGTTTTGACTGGACCACGTGCTTATGAAATAAGATTTAGTTCTTCCGCTATTTATATGTCTTTCTTGTAAATTATCTGTATCTTTTACCCATAATGCTTCACCAAAGTTAATGCATTCACTTTGTGAGTGACCTTAACGGAGGTGGGGTGTTTCCAGTTGTTCCGCCACGCATAAATTTGTATCCATTTTGAGTTAGTAGAACCATAACCAGTCAAAATGAAGCTGTCTCATAAATCTATAGGACTAACATGTTACACCAATCTCATCTTAGTTCAATATCCAAGAAATTCAATCTTAATGACATTTGGGAACATCAAAAGCTTTTTTAGCTCAATTTTTAATTTTTCACATGTTGTTTTGTTAGCCAAAGATGGTTTGACCATGGTTGAATTTTTTTTACTATATTTTGGAATATTATGCACCATGTTATATTTCTATTTCATACCCATAAACGAGTTTTCAAAAGTCGTACAGTGCAATCGGTGATTTTCAAATTGATGTTGCACCTTAAGACTTTGATGTTGCACCCAACAGACGTGTGTTGTTCCGCCACGCACAAATATGTATCCATTTTGAGTTAGTAGAATCATAACCAGTCAAAATGAAGCTCTCTTATAGATCTATAAAAGTAAGAGGTTACACCCATCTCATCTTAGTACAGTAACCAAGAAATTCAATCTTAATTACATTTGGGAACATCGAAAGCTTTTTTAGCTCAATTTTTAATTTTTTACATGTCGTTTTGTTGGTCAAAGGGGGTTTAACCATGCTCGGAATTCCATTTACAATATTTCGGAATATGATGCACCATGTTATATTTCTATTTCATACCCATAAACGAGTTTTCAAAAGTCATACAGCGTAATCTTGGACTTTCAAACTGATGTTGCACCTCAAGACTTTGATGTTGCACCCTTCAGACGCGGGTTGTTCCCCACACATATATTTGTATCCATTTTGAGATACCAGTACCATAACCAGTCAAAACGAAGCTCTCTCATAGATCTGTAGGATAACAGGTTCCACCATCTCATCTTAGTTCAGTGACCAAGAATTTCAATCTTAATTACACTTGGGAACATCAAAAGCTTTTTTGGCTAAATTTTTAATTTTTTTACATGTTGTTTTGTCGGTCAAAGGTGGTTTGACCATGGTTGGATTTCTGTTTACTATATTTTGGAATATGATGCACCATGTTATATTTCTATTTCGTACCCATAAACGAGTTTTCAAAAGACATACAGTGCAATCTTGGATTTTCAAACTGATGTTGCACCTCAAGACTTAGATGTTGCACTCAACAGATGTGGGTTGTTCCGCCACGCATAAATTTGTATCCATTTTGAGTTGCTAGGACCATAACTAGTCAAAACAGTTGTTCCGCCATGCAAAAATTTGTTTCCACTTTTAGTTAGTAGAATCATAACCAGTCAAAATGAAACCCTCTCATAGATCTATAGAAATAACAGGTTACACCCATCTCATCTTAGTTCAGTTGCCAGGAAATTCAATCTTAATGACATTTGGGAACATCGAAAGCTTTTTTAGCTCAATTTTTATTTTTTCACATGTTGTTTTGTTGGTCAAAGGGGGTTCGACCATGGTCTGAATTCCATTTCCTATGTTTTGGAATATGATGCACCATGTTATATTTCTATTTCATACCCATAAACGGGTTTTCAAAAGTCATACGGTGCAATCTTGGATTTTTAAACTTATGTTAACCCTCAGGACTTCAATGTTGCACCCAACAGACGTGGGTTGTTCCGCCACACATAAATTTGTATCCATTTTCAGTTACTAGAACCATAACCAGTCAAAACGAAGCTTTCTCATAGATTTGTAGGACTAAAAGGTTCCACAATTGCATCTTAGTTCAGTGACCAAGAAATTCGATCTTAATTACATTTGGGAACATCGAAAGCTTTTCTAGCTTAATTTTTATTTTTTCACATGTTGTTTTGTTGGCCAAAGTGGGTTTGACCATGGTCGGAATTCTATTTACTATATTTTAGAATATGATGCACATTGTTATATTTCTATTTCGTACCCATAAGCGAGTTTTCAAAAGTCATATTGTGCAATCTTGGATTTTCAAACTGATGTTGCACATCAAGAATTCGGTTTTGCACCCAACAGACGTGGATTGTTCTACCACGCATAAATGTTTATCCATTTTAAGTTACTAGAACCATAACCAGTCAATACGCAGCTCTCGCACAGATTTGTAGGACTAATAGGT
This sequence comes from Allium sativum, assembly GCA_030737875.1. Lineage (NCBI taxonomy): Eukaryota > Viridiplantae > Streptophyta > Magnoliopsida > Asparagales > Amaryllidaceae > Allium > Allium sativum. Next base: position 1,143,114 of record CM060912.1, on the reverse strand, counting down.
TCAACTCATCTCATCTTAGTTCTGTAACCAAGAAATTCAATCTTAATGATTTTCGGGAACATCAAAAGCTTTTTTTAGCTTATTTTTTCACACGTTGTTTTGTTAGTCAAAGGGGGTTTGACCGTGGTCGGAATTCGAATTAATATATTTTAGAATATGATGCAGCATGTTATATTTCTATTTAATACCCATAATCGAGTTTTCAAAAGTCTTTCAGTGCAATCTTGGATTTTCAAACTGATGTTTCACCTCAAGAATTCGAGGTTGCACCCAAAGGACGTGTGTTGTTCTACCACGAATAAACTTGTATCCATTTTGAGTTAGTAGAACCGTAACTAGTCAAAATGAAGCACTCTCATAAATCTATAGGACTAACAGGTTACACCCATCTCATCCTAGTTCAGTGGCCAAGAAATTCAATCTTAATGACATTTGGGAAGATCGAAAGCTTTTTTAGCTCAATTTTTAAATTTTCACATGTTGTTTTGTTAGTCAAAGAAGTTTTGACCGTGGTCGGAATTCTATTTACTATACTTTGGAATATGATGCACCATGTTATATTTCTTTTCGTATCCATAAACGAGTTTTCAAAAGTCATACAGTGTAATCTTGGATTTTCAAACTGATGTTGCACCTCAAGACTTCGATGTTGCATGTAACAAACGTGGGTTGTTCCGCCACACATAAATTTGTATCCATTTTGAGTTAGTAGAACCATAACCAGTCAAAACTAAGCTCTCTCATAGATCTATAGGACTAACAGGTTACACCCATCTCATCTTAGTTCAGTAACCAAGAAATTCAATCTTACTTACATTTGGGAACATCAAAAGCTTTTTTAGATCATTTTTTATTTTTTTACATGTTGTTTTGTTAGTTAATTGGGGTTTGACCATGGTTGGAATTCTATTTACTATATTTTGGAATAAGATGCACCATGTTATATTTCTTTTTAATACCCATAAACGAGTTTTCAAAAGTCTTATAGTGCAATCTTGGATTTTTAAGCTGATGTTGCACCTCAAGACTTCGATGTCGCACCCAAAAGACGTTTGTTGTTCCGCCATGCACAAATTTGTATCCATTTTGAGTTAGCAGAAGCGTAACTAATAAAAATGAAGCTCTCTCATATATTTATAGAACTAACAGGTTACCCCCATCTCATCTTATTTTAGTAACCGATAAATTCTATTTTAACGACATTTGGGAACATCCAAAGCTTTTTAAGCTCAATTTTTATTTTTTCACGTGTTCTTTTATTAGTCAAAGGGGATTTGAAAATGGTCGGAATTCAATTTAATATATTTTGGAATATGATGCACCATGCTATATTTCTATTTCATACTACTAAACGAGTTTTCAAATGTCATACAATGAAATCTTGGATTTTGAAACTGATGTTGCACCTCAAGACTTCGATGCTGCACCTAACAGGCATGGGTTGTTTTGCCATGCGTAAATTTGTACCCATTTTAAGTTAGTAGAACCATAACCAGCCAATACGAAGCACTCTCATAGATCTGTAGGACTCACAGGTTCCACCATCTCATCTTATTTCAATGACCAAGAAATTCAATCTTAATTACATTTGGGAACATCAAAAGCTTTTTTAGCTCAATTTTTGATTTCTCACATGTTGTTTTGTTAGTCAAAGGGGATTTGACCGTGGTCCGAGTTCTATTTACCATATTTTGGAATATGATGCGCCATGTTATATTTCTATTTTGTACCCATAAACGAGTTTTCAAAAGTCATACAGTGTAATCTTGGATTTTAAAACTGATGTTGCACCTCAAGACTTCAATGTTGCATCCAACAGACATGGGTTGTTCAGCCATGCATAAATTTGTATCCATTTTGAGTTAGTAGAACCATAACCATTCAAAATGAAGCTCTCTCATAGATCTATAGGATTAACAGGTTACACCCATCTCATCTTAGTTCAGTAACCCATAAATTCAATCTTAATGACATTTGTGAACATCAAAAGCTTTTCTAGCTCAATTTTTATTTTTTCACATGATGTTTTGTTAGTTAAAGGGGGTTTGACCATGGTTGGAATTCTATTTACTATATTTTGGAATATGATTCACCATTTAATATTTCTATTTCATTCCCATAAACGAGTTTTCAAAAGCCTTACAGTGCAATCTTGGATTTTTAAACTGATGTTGCACCTCAAGACTTTGATGTTGCACCCAACAGCGTGTCTTGTTCCGCCACGCACAAATTTGTATCCATTTTGAGTTAGTAGAACCATAACCAGTAAAAATGAAGCTCTCTCAAAGATCTATAGAACTAACAGGTTACACCCATCTCATCTTAGTTCAATAACCAAGAAATTCAATCTTAATAACATTTGGAAACATCGAAACTTTTTTTGCTCAATTTTTAATTTTTCACATGTTGTTTTGTTGGTCAAAGGTGTTTGACCATGCTCGGAATTCGATTTACTATATTTTGGAATATGATGCACCATGTTATATTTCTATTTCATACCCATAAATGAGTTTTCAAAAGTCATACAGTGCAAACTTGGATTTTCAAACTGATGTTGCACCACGATACTTCGATGTTGCACCCAACAAACGTGGGTTGTTCCGCCACACATAAATTTTCATCCACTTTGAGTTACTAGAACCATAACCATTCAAAACGAAGCTCTCTTATAGATCTGTAGGACTAACTGGTTCCACTATATCGACTTAGTTCAGTGACAAAGAAATTAAATCTTAATTAGACTTGGGAACATTATAAGCTTTTTTAGCTCAATTTTTAATTTTTCACATGTTGTTTTGTTACTCAAAGGGGGTTTGACCATGGTCGGAACTCTATTTACTATATTTTGGAATATGATGCACCATGTTATATTTCTATTTCATACCCATAAACAAGTTATCAAAAGTCATATAGTGCAATCTTTTATTTCAAACTGATGTTGCACCTTAGGACTTCGATATTGCACCCAACAGAAGTGAGTTGTTCTGCCATGCAAAAAATTTGTATCCATTTTGAGTTACTAGAACCATAACTAGTCAAAACAAAGCTCTCTCATAGATTTATTGGACTAACCATTTCCACCCATCTCATCTAGTTCAGTATCCAAGAAATTCAATCTTAATGATTTTGGGGAACACAGAAAGTTTTTTTTGGCTTACTCTTTCACATGTTGTTTTGTTGGTCAAAGAGGGTTTTACCATGGACGGAATTCGATTTAATATATTTTGGAATATGATGCACCATGTTATATTTCTATTTTATACACATAAACGAGTTTTCAAAAGTCATAAAGTACAGTCTTGGATTTTCAAACTGATGTTGCACCTCAAGACTTCATTGTTGCACCCAATAGACATAGGTTGTTCCGCCACGCAAAAATTTGTATCCATTTTAAGTTAGTAGAACCATAACCACTCAAAATGAAGCTCTCTCTTAGATCTATAGGACTAACAAGTTACACCCATCTCATCTTAGTTCAGTAACCAAGAAATTCAATCTTAGTGACATTTGGGAACAACGAAAGCTTTTTAAGCTCAATTTTTAATTTTTCACTGTTGTTTTGTTGGCGGAAGGGGGTTTGACCATGACCGGAACTCGATTTAATATATTTTGGAGTATGATGCATCATGTTATATTTCTATTTCGTACCAATAAATGGGTTTTCGAAAGTCATACAGTGCAATCTTGGATTTTCAAACTGATGTTGCACCTCAAGATTTCGATGTTTCACCCAACAGACGTGGGTTGTTCAGCCACGCATAAATTTCTATCCATTTTGAGTTAGTAGAACCATAACCAGTCAAAATGAAGCTCTCTCATAGATTTATAGGACTAACAGGTTACACCCATCTCATCTTAGTTCAGTGACCAAGAAATTCAATCTAAATGGCATTTGGGAACATCGAAAGCTTTTTTAGCTCAATTTTTAATTTTTCACATGTTGTTTTGTTAGTCAAAGGGGGTTTGATGATGGTCGGAATTCGATTTAATATATTTTGGAGTATGATGCATCATGTTTTATTTTTATTTCGTAACCATAAACGAGTTTTCGAAAGTCATACAGTGCAATCTTAGATTTTCAAACTAATGTTGATCCTCAAGACTTCGATGTTGCACCCAACAGACGTGCGTTGTTCCTCCACTTATAAATTTGTATCCATTTTGAGTTACTAGAACCATAACCAAGCAAAACGAAGCTCTCTCATTGATCTATAAGACTAACAGGTTCCACCCATCTCATTTTAGTTCACTAACCAAGAAATTCAATATTAATGACTTTTGGGGACATCGAAAGCTATTTTAGCTCAATTTCACGTGTTGTTTTGTTGGTCATAGTCGGTTTGACCATGGTCGGAATTCGATTTAATATATTTTGGAGTATGATGCACAGTGTTATATTTCTATTCCGCACCCATAAATGAGTTTTCAAAAGTCATACAGTGCAATCTTGGATTTTCAAACTGATGTTGCACCTCAAGACTACGATGTTGCACCCAATAGATATGGGTTGCTCCGCCACGCATAAATTTGTATCCATTTTTAGTTAGTAGAACCATAACCAGTCAAAATGGAGCTCTCTCAAAGATCTATAGGACTAACAAGTTACACCAATCTCATCTTAGTCCAGTAACCAAGAAATTCAGTCTTAATGAAATTCGGAAACATCAAAAGCTTTTTTAGCTCAATTTTTATTTTTTCACATGTTGTTTTGTTGGTCAAAGGCGGCATGACCATGGTTGGAATTCGATTTGATATATTTTGGAACATGATGCACCATGTTATATTTCTATTTCATACCTATAAACGAGTTTTCAAAAGTTAAACAATGCAATATGGGATTTTCAAACTGATGTTGCACCTCAAGACTTCGATGTTGCACCCAACAGATGTGGGTTGTTCCGCCACGCTTAAATTTGTATCCATTTTGAGTTAGTAGAACCATAACCAGTCAAAATGAAGCTCTCTCATAAACCTATAGGACTCATAGGTTACACCCATCTCATCTTAGTTTAATAACCAAGAAATTCAATCTAAATGACATTTGGGAACGTTGAAAGCTTTTTTAACTCAATTTTTATTTTTCACATGTTGTTTTGTTGGTCAAAGTGGGTTTGACCATGGTCGGAATTCGATTTAATATATTTTGTAGTATGTTGTGCCATGTTATATTTCTATTTCATACCCATAAACGAGTTTTCAAAAGTCATACAGTGCAATCTTGGATTTTCAAACTGATATTGCACCTTAAGACTTCGATGTTGCACCCTACAGACGTGGGTTGTTCCTCTATGCATAACCGGTCAAAATGAAACTCTCTCATAGATCTATAAGACTAACAGGTTCCATCCATACCATCTTAGTTCAGTAACCAAGAAATTCAATATTAATGACTTTTGGGAACATCGAAAGCATTTTTTTGCTCAATTTTTCACATGTTTTGTTGGTCAAAGGGGGTTTGACCATGGATGGAATTCGATTTAACATATTTTGAGTATGATGCACAATGTTATATTTCTATCTCATACCCATAAATGAGGTTTCAAAATCCATACATTGCAATATTGGATTTTCAAACTGATGTTGCACCTAACAGACATGGGTTGTTCCACCACACATAAATTTGTATCCATTTTGAGTTAGTAGAACCATAACCAGTCAAAGTGAAGCTCTCTCATAGATCTACAGGACTAACAGGTTACATCAATCTCATCTTAGTTCAGTAACCAAGAAATTCAATCTTAATGACATTTGGGAACATCAACAGCTTTTTTAGCTCAATTTTTATTTTTTCACATGTTGTTTTGTTGGTCAAAGGGGGTTTGACCATGGTCAGAATTCGACTTAATATATTTAGGAATATGATGCACCATGTTATATTTCTATTTCATACCCATAAACAAGCTTTCAAAAGTCATACAGTGCAATCTTGGATTTTCAAGCTGATGCTGCACCTCAAGACTTCGATGTTGCGCCCAATAGACGTAATGACATTTGGGAACATCGAAAGTTTTTTTAGCTCAATTTTTAATTTTTCACATGTTGTTTTGTTGGTCAAAGGGGGTTTGACCATGGTCGGAATTCGATTTAATATATTTTGTAGTATGGTGCGCCATGTTATATTTCTATTTCATACCCATAAACGAGTTTTCAAAAGTCATACAGTGCAATCTTGGATTTTCGAACTGATGTTGCACCTTAGGACTTCGATGTTGCACCCAACAGGCGTGGGTTGTTCCACTATGCATAAATTTATATCCATTTTGATTTGGTGGAACCATAACCAGTCAAAATGAAACTCTCTCATAGATCTATAGGACTAACAAGTTACACCCATCTCATCATAGTTCAGTTACCAAGAAATTCGATTTAATATATTTTGGAGTATGATGAACCATGTTATATTTTTATTTCGTAACCAAACACGAGTTTGCAAAAGTTATACAGTGCAATCTTGGATTTTCAAACTGATGTTGCACCTCAAGACTTCGATGTTGCACCCAACAGACGTGGGTTGTTCCTCCACTTATAAATTTGTGCCCATTTTGAGTTACTAGAACCGTAACCAAGCAAAACGAAGCTCTCTCATATATCTATGAGACTAACAGGTTCCACCCATCTCATCTTAGTTCAGTAACAAAGAAATTCAATGTTAATGACTTTTGGGAACATCGAAAGCTTTTTTAGCTCAATTTCACATGTTGTTTTGTTGGTCAAAGGGGCTTGACCATCGTCGGAATTCAATTTAATATATTTTGGAGTAAGATGCACAATGTTATATTTCTATTCCATACCCATAAACAAGTTTTCAAAAGTCATACAGTGCAATCTTGGATTTTCAAACTGATGTTGCACCTCAAGACTAAGATGTTGCACCCAACAGACATGGGTTGTTCCGCTATGCATAAATTTGTATCCATTTTGAGTTAGTAGAACCATAACCAGTCAAAATGGAGCACTCTCAAAGATCTATAGGACCAACAGGTTACACCAACCTCATCTTAGTTCAGTGACCAAGAAATTCAATCTTAATGAAATCCAGGAACGTCAAAAGCTTTTTTAGCTAAATTTTTAATTTTTCACATGTTGTTTGTTGGTCAAAGGGGGCATGACCATGGTTGGAATTCGATTTGATATATTTTAGAACATGATGCACTATGTTATATTTCTATTTCATACCCATAAACGAGTTTTCAAAAGTCAAACAGTGCAATCTTGGATTTTCAAAATGATGTTGCACCTCAAGACTTCGACGTTGTACCCAACAGATGTGGGTTGTTCTGCCACACTTAAATTTGTATCCATTTTGAGTTAGTAGAACCATAACCAGTCAAAATGAAGCTCTCTCATAAATCTATAGGACTCACAGGTTACAACCATCTCATCTTAGTTCAGTAACGAAGAAATTCAATCTTAATGACGTTTGGGAACATCGAAAGCTTTTTTAGCTCAAATTTTTATTTTTCACATGTTGTTTTGTTGGTCAACGTGGGTTTGACCATGGTCGAAATTCGATTTAATATATTTTGTAGTATGATGTGCAATGTTATATTTCTATTTCATACCTATAAACGGGTTTTCAAAAGTCATACGGTGCAATCTTGGATTTTCAAACTGATATTGCACTTAAGACTTCGATGTTGCACCCAACAGACGTGGGTTGTTCCGCCATGCATAAATTTATATCCATTTTGAGTTGGTGGAACCATAACCGGTCAAAACGAATCTCTCTCATAAATCTATAAGACTAACAGGTTCTACCCATCCCATCTTAGTTCAGTAACCAACAAGTTCAATATTAATGACTTTTGGGAACATCGAAAGTTTTTTTGCTCAATTTTTCCCATGTTTTGTTGGTCAAAGGGGGTTTGACCATGGTTGGAATTCGATTTAACATATTTTGAGTATGATGCACAATGTTATACTTCTATTTCATACCCATAAACGAGTTTTCAAAAGTCATACAGTGCAATCTTGGATTTTCAAACTGATGTTGCACCTCAAGACTTCGATGTTACACCTAACAGACATGGGTTGTTCCACCACGCATAAATTTGTATCCGTTTTGAGTTAGTAGAACCATAGCCAGTCAAAGTGGAGCTCTCTCATAGATCTATAGGACTAAAAGGTTACACCAATCTCATCTTAGTTCAGTAACCAAGAAATTCAATCTTAATGACATTTGGGAACATCAAAAGCTTTTTTAGCGCAATTTTTAATTTTTCACATGTTGTTTTGTTCGTCAAAGGGGGTTTGACCATGGTCGGAATTCGATTTAATATATTTAGGAATATGATGTACCATGTTTTATTTCTATTTCATGCCCATAAACAAGCTTTCAAAAGTCATACAGTGCAATCTTTGATTTTCAGACTGATGTTGCACCTCAAGACTTCGATGTTGCGCCTAACAGATATAATGACATTTGGGAACATCGAAAGGTTTTTTAGCTCATTTTTTAATTTTCCACATGTTGTTTTGTTGTTCAAAGGGGGTTTGACCATGGTTGGAATTCGATTTAATATAATTTGGAGTATGATGCGCCATGTTATATTTCTATTTCATACCCATAAACGAGTTTTCAAAAGTAATACAGTGCAATCTTGGATTTTCAAACTGATGTTGCACCTAAAGACTTCGATGTTGCACCCAACAGACGTGGGTTGTTCCGCCATGCGTAAATTTATATCCATTTTGAGTTGGTAGAACCATAACCAGTCAATATGAAACTCTCTCATAGATCTACAGGACTAACAGGTTACACCCATCTCATCATAGTTCAGTTACCAAGAAATTTAATCTTAATGACATTTGGGAACATCGAAAGCTTTATTAGCTCAATTTTTAATTTTGCAAATGTTGGTTGGTCAGTCAAAGGGGGTTTGACCATGGACGAAATTCAATTTAATATATTTCGGAATATGATGCACCATGTTATATTTCTATTTCATACCCATAAACGTGTTACAGTGCAATGTTGAATTTTCAAACCGATGTTGCACCTCAAGACTTCGATGTTGCACCCAACAGACATGGGTTGTTCCACCATGCATAAATTTGTATCCACTTTGAGTTAATAGAACCATAACTATTCAAAATGAGTCTCTCTCATAGATCTATAGGAATAACAGGTTGCACCCGTCTCATCTTAGTTTAGTAACCAAGAAATTCAATCCTAATGATTTTGGGAACATCGAAAGGTTTTTTTTGCTCAATTTTTATTTTTTCACATGTTGTTTTGTTGGTCAAAGGTGGTTTGACAATGGTCGGAATTCGATTTAATATATTTTGGAATATCATGCACCATCTTATATTTCTATTTCATACCCATTAACGAGTTTTCAAAAGTCATACAGTGCAATCTTGGATTTTCAACAGATGTTGCACCTCAAGTCTTCGATGTTGCACCCAATAGACGTGGGTTGTTCCGCCACGCATAAACTTGTATCCATTTTGAGTTAGTAGAATAATAACCAATCAAAATGAAGCTCTCTCATAGATCTACAGGATTAACAGATTACACCAATCTCACCTTAGTTCAGTAACCAAGAAATTTAATCTTAATGACATTTGGGAACATTAAAAGCTTTTTTAGCTCAATTTTTAATTTTTCACATGTTGTTTTGTTAGTCAAAGAGGGTTTAACCATGGTCGGAAGTCTATTTACTATATTTTGAAATATGATGCACCATGTTATATTTCTATTTCGTACCCATAAACGTGTTTTCAAAAGTCATACAGTGCAATCTTGGATTTTCAAACGGATGTTGCACCTCAAGACTTCGACGTTGCACCCAACAGACGTGGGTTGTTCCACCACGCATAAATTTGTATCTATTTTGATTTAGTAGAACCATAACCAGTCAAAATGAAGCTCTCTCATAGATATATAGGACTAACAGGTTACACCCATCTCATCTTAGTTCAGTAACCAAGAAATTCAATCTTAATGACATTTGGAAATATCAAAAGCTTTTTTAGCTCAATTTCTATTTTTTTTTCACATGTTGTTTTGTTAGTCAGAGGGGGTTTAACCATGGTCGGAATTCTATTTACTATATTTTGGAATATAAGGCACCATGTTATATTTCTATTTTGTGCCCATAAACGAGTTTTCAAAAGTAAAACAGTGCAATCTTGGATTTTCGACCTGATGTTGCACCTCAAGACTTCGATGTTGCACCCAAAGACGTGGGTTGTTCCTCCACTTATAAATTTGTATCCATTTTGAGTTACTAGAACCATAACCAAGCAAAACGATGCTCTGTCATAGATCTATAAGACTAGCAGGCTCCACCCATCTCATCTTAGTTCAGTAACCAAGAAATTAAATATTAATGACTTGTGGGAACATCAAAAGCTTTTTTAGCTCAATTTTTCACATGTTGTTTTGTTGGTCAAAGAGGATTTGACCATGGTCGGAATTCGATTTAATATATTTTGGAGTATGATGAACAATGTTATATTTCTATTCCATACCCATAAACGAGTTTTCAAAAGTCATACCACGCAATCTTGGATTTTCAAACTTATGTTGCACCTCAAGACAACGATGTTGCAGCCAACAGACGTGGGTTGTTCCGCCACGCATAAATTTGTATCCATTTTGAGTTAGTTGAACCATAACCAATCAAAATGAAGCTCTCTCGTAGATCTATAGGACTAACAGGTTACACCAATCTCATCTTAGTTCAGTAACAAAGAAATTCAATCTTAATGACATTTGGGAACATCAAATGCTTTTTTAGCTAAATTTTTAAATTTTCACATGTTGTTTTGTTGGTCAAAGGGGGCTTGACCATGGTCGGAATTCGATTTAATATATTTTGGAATATGATGCACCATGTTATATTTCTATTTCATACCCATAAACGAGTTTTCAAAAGTCAAACAGTGCAATCTTGGATTTTCAAACCGATGTTGCACCTCAAACCTTCGATGTTGCACCCAGCAGACGTGGGTTATTCTGCCATGCATAAATTTGTATCCACTTTGAGTTAGTAGAACCATAACTAGTCAAAATGATGCTCTCTCATAAATCTATAGGACTAACAGTGTAACACCCCACGTCCATTATTGTCACTCACAAAGGGAATGCATTAACTTCCATGGTGGTTTTAAGTGAATATAGAACGGAAAAATTACAACAAGACAGATAATAAGTAGTACTTGGAAATCTAAAACTTTATTTTATTGCAGCTGAAATTAAACATGTTTGTTACATCATAAAACCATAAATCGGAGTCAAGTACAATATCCATCTTGATAAAACAAAATACATAACCCCATTACATAAATAGCCATTAAAGAAGATAACAAGCTAGATGTAACACCCCACGTCCATTAATGTCACTCACAAAGGGAATGCATTAACTTCCATGGAGGTTATAAGTGAATATAGAACAGAAAAATTACAACAAGACAGATAATAAATAGTACTTGGAAATCTAAAACTTCATTTTATTGCAGCGGAAATTAAACATGTTTGTTACATCATAAAACCATAGATCATAACCAAGTACAATATCCATCTTCATAAAAACAAAATACATAATCCCATTACATAAATAGCCATTAAAAAGATAACAAGCTGGACTTTGCTTCAACGGTCCAAGCTTTCCAAAGAGAGATGAAGCAATTCTATCAAACTCCACTAGAGCTGGGCCTAACCTGAGGACCTGGAGGGGCAAAAAAGGATAGAAATAGAAGGGGTCAGACATAAAGTCTAGCGAGTATGATAATTCTAACAATACTATTATCAAAATAACTAGACTAAGGCATAAGCTGGAAGATAAGTAAATGTCTATGAACTCTTAGGAAGATAAAGATTGCGTTTAAGATAACGTTAAAGATAATGGTAAAGGCACACCTAATTTCTAACGAATAATTACTACACTGCACCGCACCAGTCACCCAAAAGGTTGTTCCCACTTGCTTCACACGGAAACATATAAATAGCCTTACGTACCACTAGCTGACTAAATAGGTGCCGTCTGCCCCTACCTCCACTAGGTGTACCCCACTACCCACTTTCGATCGGCTCCCTACTCGTAGATACCCGTGCTGGCCCCACAGTGGGGTGTATCACTCCCCTAAAGTGGCAACCCGATACAACTGAGAATGCACGGCTTATACCTACACGATGCAACAACGTCTTACCTACTAGCCCGGGTCCACGCACGCATATGAAACCCGTTGGACTTGCATTGCCACCACTTCCCGTTTTGGCCTCTTATAGTCAAGCCCAATATGCGTGTCCCGTCCTCGACTTGGGTCGAGCCCACAAAGATACGTTTGGGATACTGGTCGAAATGGGCCCCCACAAGCTACCCACCTGAGCTTGTCACTAGTATATCCCACTTAACCCTCTTAGTCATGTTCATTTACATGTGTGTTTGGTTAAGTCTTACTAATCGTATTTCACATGCCACTAAGGGCACCCCTAGATTCCTCATGCCACCCAAGGCACCTACTTAACCCCCATGTCCCACCTTACATGTTTATCTGGTAAGTATTTCTTAATTCATTCAGGCCATAACCTCATAAAGACCTCTCACATTAGACTGGCATTTATGGCAGCTGGATTTGCCGGGCGGGTCCGGGCAGTCTTACACCATAAAAGAGTCTAACCTCGTGTCTTTACAACTGTTATGCTTTAGTTTAGGCCTAGGACCTCTCACATTGGGCTGACATTTGTGACCACTGGATTTGCCAGGCGGTTCCGGGCAGGTTTACATCACAAACGAGTCCAACCTCGTGTCCTAAGCATTGATTGACAACTTTCAATCTTTTACCCCAGTTTTAATAATTCTCTATCCAAATTATTAATTAAGTCCACTTTTATTGATGTCCATAATTGACTCAATTATGGCCATCCACTTATGGCATGCAAAATCATATCAATTGCACCCCAACTTTTTAATATTAAATCCTTAATATTACCCCTACCCCACGTTTATACGTTCGCTTATTCAACGCATAATATAGGCTAGACTTGTATAGTCTAACACCTAGCACAAAGATAAATTATCACAACATATAGACAATTAAAATAAATCTAATCATAATAGAGGTGAAATTTGCATAAACTACAAATGTTAAGGATCAAAAGGTGTCAACTTGTTAAATGTCTCAATTTACATGATATGATCATAGCCCAAATCAATTCATAAACTTGCATATGAAGTTTTTAGGCAACATAATGATGGTGTGAACTAGCATAAGATATCACATATGTCATAGCATAATTCTAGATGTCATAATAGATGTCTTGGCATATGTTCATAACTTTTCTAACCTATCTAACTTGCATATGTGACTTGTCATATAGATCAACATAACCCAAACATGATGATTTAATTAATATGAACTAACTAGCATAGATGGTAACATCATGGCCTTTTTAACATGTATGATTCATCACAACTTAGCATAGAAACTTCCAACATACTTAACTTCATCATAGCATGATTTACAACATATAAGATATCATCATCACATAACACTGGATTTACAATATACATGATAGCAAAAGGGGTTTACAACAACATATATGATAATTCACATCATCTACTCATAATCCATTCATAACTCAACCTAATTAAAATGATAATAATCTTGTTAAGATTATCATACTCACAATTTAGAGAAGAAAAGAGAGTTTTGCTTTGCTTTAGGGTTGAGAGAATTAGAATTGAATTTGCTTTTCTTCTTTCTTAGTTGGCGGCGGCTCCATTGATTTCCATGGCGATGGTATGACGGTAACTATTCTATTTTAATTAGGTTTGGGGTTAGCATTAGGATGTATTTATAGGTGTAGGAAGTTATTTAGGACCATTAGATTAACCCTGAACCATGAGAACCAGTCAAATGCAAAATCTGCATTTGAGCGAACCGGCCCACGGGTTGACAACCAAACACCCTGGATTAACCCCTTGTCGACCCAGCGGGTCTCGGGTCGACCTCAAAAATGGGTCGGTTCGGTTATTCCCCCTCCCAATTCGCTGTTTTGAACTTTTTCGCATATTTATTTATTTAATTTTTAATATATATATATATATATATCAATATATATATTTCTCTGCACAACCCATTTCACTTAATTCTTTTCTAAAAATTAAGTATACTTTAATTTGTGAATTTTAATGTTATAAAATTACGAGGTGTTACATTCTCCCCTCCTTAAAGGATTTCGTACCCGAAATCTCCAAGTCAAGAAGAATGTATATCCTGCCATCTAATCATCCATCTACTCAACCATCAAACACCAGCATCCATTGTTCTTAAAAGACTTCTAATGCTTTAATGTTTATATGCACAGTGTGTGTATATGTCCACATCTAATGCAATATTAGGCGGTCTACTGATTCATTCGACCTCCTTAGCGCAATTCATGATAGTGCCATGCATCCAATATGTATGCAAAAGACTCCTAATGATACATATTAATTCTATATGTGTGCACAACCATCCAGCCGAATGCAGCAACTATATGATAATACAACCATTGTACATCCATTTTACTAAATACATTCATATATATGCAATATGCAATATGAAGTGACTGAGCCGATCTGGTGCCTAATAGTGTGTGTATATGCATCCACGAGCAACCACTAGCAAACACTTGCATCCACTTTGCATCCACCATACATAACAAGTCTCAAGCACATGTTTCAACTATAGGATTATCCTAACTAAAGGTCAAAGATACTAGCGAGAGGATATACTAAAGATAAGATAAGTACAAGCTAAGCGATAAAGGAGAAATTAAACAACACACCCTAAAAAAGAAAAGGGTATCGTGAACGCATCTTCTCTTCCGTCTCCCAAGTAGCGTTGCTCTCATCATCTCCCTATTGCACTTTGACTAGTCTGACCTCTCGATTCCTCAACATCTTGATCTCCGACCCAAGAATGCGCGTAGGAGCTCGTCAAATTGTCGCATCACGCTCTATCTCCACCTCTCTAAGAAAGCTCGGCTCTACCACTTCCGCGGTCTCGTGCAAGCACTTCCTCAAATGTGACACCTAGAATACGTCGTGTACACCACTAAGTCTCTCGGGCAACTCCACTCTATATGCCATCTGTCCAATATTCTCCTTAATAGGAAACGACCCTACAAACCTTGGTTCTAATTTCCCAACGGACCCAAAGCGAACAACGTTTCGTAATGGAGACACTTTGACAAAGACCATGTCCCCAACTTCAAATTCGAGATCTATCCTCCTCTTATCCGCATAAGATTTCTGCCTATCTTGCGCTGCTTTCATCCTCCTTCGAATCAAGTCGATCTTCTCCGAAGTCTCCCTAATCATATCGGGCGCAAGTAAGATCTTATCCGTAGATTCCCACCAACATGTAGGTGAACGACAAGGTCGTCCATAAAGAGCTTCGAATGGTGCCATACCAATGCTGGACTGAAAGCTGTTATTATATGCGAACTCCACCAATGGAAGATGCTCTTTCCATGTACCCCCAAAGTCTAGGATACATAGCCTCAACAGATCCTCTAGAATGCGATTCACCCTCTCGGTCTGGCCGTCCGTCTGAGGATGATATGCGGTGCTCAAACATAACTGAGTCCCTACCGCCTCTTGTAAGCTTCTCCAAAATTCGCTAGTGAAAATAGGATCGCGGTCGCTCACTATGTTAGAAGGAACACCGTGCAAACGAACTATTTCTCGAATGTATACGAAGGCTAGCCATGGAGAAGTCCTCTTACTCTTTACGGGAATGAAATGTGCGCTTTTAGTAAGTCTATCTACTATAACCCAAATTCCCGTATTACCCTTACTTGATCGCGGTAACCCATCCACAAAATCCATTGAGACACTTTCCCACTTCCATAGTGGAACCTCCAATGGGTGAAGCAACCCACCGGGTTTCTTTTGCTCCGCTTTTACTTGTTGGCACACCAAGCATCTAGCGACATACTCGGCCACATCTTTCTTCATGCCGGCCCAAAAGTAAACTCTCTTCATGTCTTTGTACATCTTGTCCCCGCCGGGATGAATGGTCATCTTCTAACGATGTGCTTCGTCAAGAATAGTCTTCCTTAGGTCATCGTCTTTTGGTACACAAAGTCCACCGTCCCTACGTAACCAACCCTTATCGTCTAGGGTATACCTATGGAGATGGCTTGATGACTCCCATCCTTTGAGCTTTTCTACTAACTCAACCAACTGCGGGTCGTCTCGCTGTGCCTCGCCAATCCATCCCAAAAGCGTAGGTCTGACCTCCAAGGATGCTAGAAAACCGGGTACGAAGTCAACGGAAGGTCTAAAGTCAAACATCGAAATGAATTCTAAGCTTTGCCGCTCAACAAACAAAGGACTTAAGGATAATCTTTTTCTACTTAAGGCATCGGCCACCACGTTACCCTTGCTAGGGGTATATGCTATCTCAAAGTCGTAGGACGCTAAGAACTCCATCTACCTTTGCTGCCTTAAGTTCAAGTCCTTTTGAGAGAATAGGTATTTTAAAGATTTGTGGTCAGTGAATAATTCGAATTTCTCACCAAGAAGATAATGACGCCAAGACTTAAGCGTGAAAACAATAGCGGCCAACTCTAGGTCATGTGTGGGGTAATTCTTCTCATGCGCTCTCAACTGCCTTCCACCATAGGCTATTACCCTGCCCTCTTGCATTAAGACTGCGCCTAGTCCTATCCCACAAGCATCAGTATAAACGGTAAACGGCTTACTCCCGTCTGGCTATACTAAGACTGGGGCCTAGTCAAAGCTTTATTAGCTCAATTTTTAATTTTGCAAATGTTTTTTTGTTGGTCAAAGGGGGTTTGACCATGGTCCGAATTCGATTTAATATATTTTGGAATATGATGCACCATGTTATATTTCTATTTCATACCCATAAACATGTTTTCAAAAGTCATACAGTGCAATCTTGGATTTTCAAACTGATGTTGTACCTCAAGACTTCGATGTTGCACCCAACAGACATGGGTTGTTCCGCCACACAAAATTTTGTATCCACTTTGAGTTAATAGAACCATAACCAGTCAAAATGAATCTCTCTCATAGATCTATAGGACTAACAGGTTACACCCATCTCAACTTAATTTAGTAACCAAGAAATTCAATCTTAATGATTTTGGGAACATCGACAGGTTTTTTTGCTCAATTTTTATTTTTTCACATGTTGTTTTGCTGGTCAAAGGTGGTTTGACATTGTTCGGAATTCGATTTAGTATATTTTGGAATATCATGCACCATCTTATATTCCTATTTCATACCCATAAATGAGTTTTCAAAAGTCATACAGTGCAATCTTGGATTTTCAAACTAATGTTGCACCTCAAGACTTCGATGTTGCGCCCAACAAACGTGGGTTGTTCTGCCACGCATAAATTTGTATCCATTTTGAGTGAGAAGAATAATAACCAGTCAAAATGAAGCTCCCTCATAGATATATAGGACTAACAGGTTACACCAGACTTATCTTAGTTCAATAACCAAGAAATTCAATCTTAATGACATTTGGGAACATTAAAGATTGTTTAGCTCAATTTTTGATTTTTCACATGTTGTTTTGTTAGTTAAAGAGTGTTTGACCATGGTCGGAATTCTATTTACTATATTTTGGAATATGATGCACCATGATATATTTCTATTTCGCACCCATAAACGTGTTTTGAAAAGTCACACAGTGCAGTCTTGGATTTTCAAACGGATGTTGCACCTCAAGACTTCGATGTTGCACCCAGTAGACGTGGGTTGTTCCGCCACGCATAAATTTATATTCGTTTTGAGTTAGTAGAACCATAACCAATCAAAATGAAGCTCTCTCGTAGATCTATAGGACTAACAGGTTACACCCTTCTCATCTTAGTTCGGTAACCAAGAAATTCAATCTTAACGACATTTGGAAATATCAAAAGCTTTTTTAGCTCAATTTTTATTTTTTCCCATGTTGTTTTGTTAGCCAGAGTGGGTTTGACCATGGTCGGAATTCTATTTACTGTATTTTGGAATATAGTGCACCGTGTTATATTTCTATTTTGTACCCATAAACGAGTTTTCAAAAGTAAAATAGTGCAATCTTGGATTTTCAACCTGATGTTGTACCTCAAGACTTCGATGTTGCAACCAAAGACGTGGGTTGTTCCTCCACTTATAAATTTGCATCCATTTTGAGTTACTAGAACCATAACCAAGTAAAACAATGCTCTCTCATAGATCTATAAGACTAACAGGCTCCACCCATCTCATCTTAGTTCAGTAACCAAGAAATTCAATATTAATGACTTGTGGGAACATCAAAAACTTTTTTAGCTCAATTTTTCACATGTTGTTTTGTTGGTCAAAGAGGGTTTGACCGTGGTCGGAATTCGATTTAATATATTTTGTAGTATGATGCACAATGTTATATTTCTTTTCCATACCCATAAACGAGTTTTCAAAAGTCATACATTGCAATCTTGGATTTTCAAACCTGATGTTGCACCTCAAGACTTCGATGTTGCACCCAACAGACGTGGGTTGTTTCGCCATGCATAAATTTATATCCATTTTGAGTTGGTAGAACCATAACTAGTCAAAGTGAAGCTCTCTCATAGATCTATAGGACTAAAAGGTTCCACCATTCCATTTTAGTTCAGTAACCAAGAAATTCAATATTAATGATTTTTGGGAACATCGAAAGCTTTTTTAGCTCAATTTTCACATGTTTTGTTGGTCAAAGGGGGTTTGACCATGGTCGGAATTCGATTTAATATATTTTGGAGTATGATGCAAAATGTTAATTTTCTATTTCATGCCCATAAACGATTTTTCAAAATTCATACAGTGCAATCTTGATTTTCAAACTGATGTCACACCTCAAGACTTCGATGTTGCACCTAACAGACGTGTGTTGTTCCGCCACAAATAAATTTGTATCCATTTTAAGTTAGTAGAGCTATAACCAGTCAAAATGAAGCTCTCTCATAGAACGATAGGACTAACAGGTTACACCAATCTCGTCTTAGTTCAGTAACCAAGAAATTCAATCTTAATGACATTAGGGAACATCAAAAGCTTTTTTAGCTCAATTTTTAATTTTTCACATGTTGTTTTGTTGGTCAAATGGGGTTTGACCATGGTCAGAATTTGATTCAATATATTTTGGAATATGATGCAGTATTCTATATTTCTATTTCTTACCCGTAAACGAGTTTTCGAAAGTAATGTAGTGCAATCTTGGATTTTCAAACTGATGTTGCACCTTCAGACTTCAATGTTGCACCCAACAGACGTGGGGTTGTTCCGCCATGCGTAAATTTATATCCATTTTGAGTTGGTAGAACCATAACCAGTCGAAATGAAGCTCTCTCATAGATCTATTGGACTAACAGGTTACAACCATCTCATCTTAGTTAAGTTACCAAGAAATTTAATTTTAATGACATTTGGGAACATCAAAAGCTTTATTAGCTCAATTTTTTATTTTTCACATGTTGTTTTGTTAGTCAAAGGGGGTTTGACCATGGTCAGAATTTGATTTAATATATTTTGTAATAACATGCACCATCTTATATTTCTATTTCATGCCCATATACGAGTTTTCAAAAGTCATAAAGTGAAATCTTGGATTTTCAAACTGATTTTGCCCCTCAAGACTTCGATGTTGCACGCAACAAACGTGGGTTGTTCCGCCATGCATAAATTTGTATCCATTTTGAGTTAGTAGAGTCATAAGCAGTCAAAATGAAGCTCTCTTATAGATCTATAGGACTAACAGGTTACACCAATCTCATCTTAGTTACCTAGAATCTCTAGATACATTTATTGATCCGCTCGAGTAATGTTCGCCACTAAGGTGGATGTTTCATTTCACTTATGCATGTGATGTAGAAAATCACCTTAGTAAGAACATTTAGCAACATGGTTGACATTTGTTTATTTTCAAGAGATAATTCATCTATGTGGAATTCCTTCTACTAAGTGAACGAGATCCATGATTCACTAGTGAATTTTGGAGAGCTTATATGGAACCCTCAGTACATAGTTATGTTTGAGACCGAGTATACTAGAGGGAGAATAAGTGAAAGTGGAACGGGAGGCAACAGCGAAATGAGTTCTAACTCGTATTTTGGAAATAAGAATCAAGGAGCTATGAAATTGTGAAGTTAAAGACGGTTAAAGCACAATTGAGTTAAGCTCAAGGAAATGCGACTTAGAAGATTGAAGACTAGATTCGTGCATCACATCTCTTTTTAAGAGTAAATTCTTGATTCCTTTTTCCTGTAGAGCTTACTTGCATGCTATCTTTTGTTTATATCCTCTCGGTCCTATTCTCAATCCAATTTTTGTTGCAAACCCCGTAAGGAGTATGACTCATCTGTTAGTTTTACATGTTGGGGCTTGAGGGTGTTCGTTGGGTTGATTAAACCTTTTGGATTTTATAGGATATGGGTTGGTTTTAGGAAGGGATTTCTTGTGACCTAAAAGGAGTCCATCATGCTTAGTTTCCTAAAATCAAATATATATTGGTTGGGTTGAAAATTTCTTTGGATGTCAGTCTGATGTTGATTTCGGTCTTCGGGGCTGGTGCTTAGGGAATTCTTCTCCTAATCAGTATATATGTGACGTAGATTTCCATCTTTGATGGGCGCAGAGTTTTTACTTGCTTCTATCATTCGACTATATCTTTAGGTAGGAACAGTTGGGTGTAAACATGTGTTTGAGACATGTTATGATTGATGGTTGAAAGTGGTTGCTAGTGGTTGCTCGTGGACGCATATACACGCACATTATGCACTAGATCGGCTCAGTCACCTTTCATATTGCATATGCATGAGTGTTTACACTTGTTTATGGATGGAATTGAATGTGTTATCATGTGGATGTTGCATATGGATGGATGTTTGTGCACACATATAGTGTTTATGTGACTAGGACTATTTGCATACATGTTGGACTCACGACACTAAACATATTTTGCATCTAAAAGATCAATCAGGCCTGATCATTTGCATTAGACAAGGAATATATACACACACTTCTTGCATATGTTCATACAGCATTAGAAACCTTATAAGGACAATGAATGCCTATGATTGATGATTGAGTAGATGGATGATTGGATGGTAGGACACATTCTTCTTAACTTGAAGCTTTCGGGGACGAAATCCTTTAAGGAGGGGAGAATGTAACACCCTGCAATTTTTTTTCAATATAATTAAAAATTAAAATAAAATATATGAAAATATTCTTAGATAGGTAATAATGGTGATGCATAAGAAGAATTAATTAATACATGGAGGAGAAGAAAAATTAGTTCGATAACGGTGTGTGTAACGGAAAAGATAGTAAAATAAGGATAATTAATTTAAGAATCAGGAATTAGGTAAAATGGACATCACCATTGTGTTCTTCTCGAAATTCTACATGAAATAGAGTCCAAGTTTTCGAAAATCGGAGTCCTTATGACCAAGATATGGCCAAAACAAGATTCAACAGACTTTCAGGCAGACTGACCCCAGGTCGACTGTAGTGTCGACTGCATAGTCGATCTGCCCCCACCAGGTCGACTGTAGTGTCGATCTCCCCCTGTATAGGTCCACCTGGTCGGCCTGGTGTGGCTCAGAACCCATTTTTGAGGCCCCGGATGAGTTTTGATGGTCCGGATCAGTTTTAGGGTTAATCCGATGGCTGAAATGAGTTGCTACACCTATAAAAACAACTTAAGACCTAGCCTAACTCACACAAATCATTATTACACCGTTATGCTGCTAAAATCCCTCTTGGTCATGGCCGCCGTCTCTAATCTTCTTCTTAAGCTCTCATACGCAATCTGGTGCAAAGATGAAGACTTCTACAACGATTCAAGGAGATGAATCAACAATGCTACAACGTTTCTACATCGATTTCAGTTCTTAAATTCGCTAGCCATGCTATGTAAGTTCTAGTTACTTCTCAGATTAAAATGCTTAATTATAATATGGCTATGGAATAAAGTGTAATTGGATGTAAGCATGTTTATCAATTCAGATCTATTTCTGTTTACCTTTGAACGTTGAGTTTTGAGACTTGTTCATCTCTATTCTTATGTCTAGTTCATGCTCTATTCAGTCCGTGGTAAATCAGTTTCTTGGATTTATGTTGATATTATTACCAAGATCTAATCTTAATGCTTATCATGAAGATTTATGTTGTTTTCTCTTTGATCTTGTTTTTATTGCAAATTCTACCTTTCCCCTATTTATTTTCTTTTGATGAACCTAGATCAACTTCGGATCTAGGCCTAAACCACGATTTTGTGTACGATTGAAAACGGGGGAAAAGTATGGGAATATTACCTATTTGGATATATGTGATTTGTGGAATTGATGGCATAACATGAAAATTGGATATATGGGTGTTATTGCCATTAATATGAAATTTGATAATTGGGTATTGCCATTAAAATGGTAATTGCAAGAATTGGGATTGGCATATGTAATTTGGCTAGAACTTGATAGGTGTAAATTGGCATAAATCGGGCATACATATAAAATGGCATGAAGTGAACATGTGTAAATTTGGTATGAATTAGGCATACGTAAAACGAACATGTAATCTAGAACTTGGGCATATGTTGATTAGGTGAGATTTGTAGTTGAAACACATATGATAATTTATGTCTTGAAAAAGGGCTAATATGAACACGCCAATGTGGGTTTTGGGTAGTTGGAATGTAATAGCCTTAAAGGAGGGATAAATATAAATTGGGGTAAGTTGCCTTTAATGGCATAAGATAAATGGTGGTAAAATTGGTATGATTTTTCATACCATTAATTGATGAACATAATTGAGTCAATTATGGACATCGTTAAATGAGGAATTAATTAATAATTTGAATAGGGAAATTATTAAGACTGGGGGTAAATGATTATAAGTGATAATCAATGCTTAGGACACGAGGTTGGACTCATTTGTGACGTAAAACTGCCCGGACCCGCCCGACAAATCTAGTAGTCACAAATGGTAGCCCAATGTGAGAGGTCCTAGGCCCAATTTAAAAGCGTAACAGTTGTAAAGACACGAGGTTAGACTCTTTTATGGTGTAAGACTGCCCGGACCCGCCCGGCAAATCCAGCTGCCATAAATGTCAGTCTAATGTGAGAGGTCTTTATAGGGTTATGGTCTTAATGAATTAAGAAATACTTAACCAGATAAACATGTGGTGGGACATGGGGGTTAAGTGGGTGACATGTGGGTGACATGTGGAAATACGAATAGTAATACTTAACCAACATAACATGGTAATTAGACCAGTGGGTAGGGTTAAGTAAACTAGGAACACTTAACCAATATGGTATGAATGGGTGGGTTACGTAATATGATTAGACTAATGACACTTAACCAATATGGTATGAATGGGTGGGTTAAGTAATATGACTAGGCTAATGGCACTTAACTGTTATGACATGAATGGTTGAGTTAAGTAAATCTTAATTAATGCCTAAGTGGGAATGATAACTTATGGAATAAAGTAAGTTAGGCAGAACAATAGATAAGATGAGATAACTTATGTAATAAGGAAAGATGTGCTTCATTATAGATAAAGCAATATGTAAAGACAAGAATGAATTTACAATTGAAGGCGACATAAGTTATATTATAAAAAGGAACAAAACATTAGTTAGGTTGGATAATCCTCTGAGTATCAATCTGATGTTGATTCCAGTCTTCGGGGTTGGTATTTAGGGAATTATTCTCTCTCTCCAGTATGTTTGTAAGTTAAGGGGTACTTGGTTGTAAAGTTTGAATAAGAACATGTTATTGTACCATAACGGGGGTTAATGTATGAATCATAGGAATAACATGTTGTGGGCTTATTAATGGACTTAATATAGTGCAAGTTAAGAATAGAATTAATAAGCAAAGTTGAAAGACGGTATAAATGGAAATAACCAAGTTAAATGATAAGACTGATGAGGCAGCACAAGCGCATAGTTAATGGATAGACATAGGGTCTAATGGCAGATAAAGCCAAGGCGCTAGGTTAAACCCAGACGTAGAGGGTAGTATGAATGATATGTAAAATATAACCTATAAGCACTTAACCAAGATAAAGCATGTATTAAGACATGAGGATGACGTAGGGGTAAAGTGGAGGACATGGGTAACATTTAAGACATAACTAGTGTATACTTAACCAAAATTTAAGCATGTAAGTGGACATGAATAAGAAGGGGTTAAGTAAGAATTACTAGAGGGGACCAAGCATAGGTGGGAAGCTTGTGTCGAGGAAAGGGGGCCCATTTCAACCAGTAACCCAAACGTATCTTTGTGGGCTCGACCCAAGTCGAGGATGGGACACGCATACTGGTCTTGACTATAAGAGGCCAAACGGGTTAGCGGTGGCAACGCAAGTCTAACGGGTTTCATATGTGTGTGTGGACCCGGGCTGGTAGGTAAGACGTTGTTGCATCGTGTAGGTATAAGCCGTGCATCTCCGTTGTATCGGGTTGCCACTTTGGGGAATGATACACCCCACTGTGGGGCTAGCACGGGTATCTACGAGTTAGGGAGCCGATCGCATGGGGATTGGTGGGTACACCTAGTAGAGATAGGGGCAGGCGGCACCTATGTAGTCAGCTAGGGGTACATAAGACTAGTATTATGATTTCTAAGTAGTGGGTGGGATCACCTTATTATATAACATGGGCTACTAGTTGGGACACTAGTAGGGGGTAAGGATCCTTGTTACATAGGACACTAGTTGGAGTACTAGTAAGAATACGGATCATTCCTTGCAAGACACTTGTGAGGATGCTAGTTAGGTGGTGCAGAGCAAATAGATATCACATAAATCTTTTAATGGCGAAGCAGAGGAATCGTGATATGCTTGATAGGAATCTTACGAAATTATACTTGGTTTATCTTGAATGGGAACCTTGCGATGTTACTTGACAAAGATCACATCATGTTATCCTTAGTTATCTTGCCTGTTGCTTATCTTGTCATCATGCTTATGTTTACTTTCAGTTTACTCATGCCATATTATCTTTACCTATTTTTGTGCTGGAAGTCACTAGGACTTACTCAATCTTTATGACTGACCCATTTTGTTTTGCCTCTTTTTCTTCCGTTACCCCCCCGGTTCATAGGGTGGGAATACAGCTGAGTTCGGATCTTACCAAGCTCCAAGGCTCTTTCATGTATGGCTTGGATTTCTCTTGGCTATGGCTTGCTTTGCTTTATTGGGGAATACTACAATTTGTTTTTATGCTTCTTTGTTTTTGAGCAAGACAAATATTTTAACTATGTAATTGGGTATTGGAAGTTGATGGGCTTTTATTGTAAACAATCATATTCAATAAATGATTTTAAGTACTTCCACTTTACTTTCCGCTGTTTTATATATGTCTGTCTTGTAAAATTTCTGTTCCAGTACCCATAATGCTCCATTGAAGTAAAGGCATTCCCTTTGTGAGTGACATTAATGGATGTGGGGTGTTACAGCCTTTTTAGCTTAATTTTTCACATATTGTTTTGTTGGTCAAAGGGGGTTTGACCATGTTCGGAATTCGATTTATTATATTTTGGAATGTGATGCACCATGTTATATTTCTATTTCATACCCATAAACGAGTATTCAAAAGTTGTATAGTGCAATCTTGGATTTTCAAACTTATGTTGCACCTCTAGACTTCGAAGTTACACCCAACAGACATGTTTTGTTTTGCCATGCATAAATTTGTACCCATTTTGAGTTAGTAGAACCATAACCAGTCAAAATGAAGCTCTGTCCTAAATCTATAGGGCTAATAGGTTACACCCATCTCATCTTAGTTAAGTAACCAAGAAATTCAATCTTAATGACATTTGGGAACATCGAAAGCTTTTTTAGCTCAATTTTTATTTTTTCACATGTTTTGTTTGTCAAAGCGGGTTGGACCATGTTCGGAGTTCTATTTACTATAATTTGGAATATCATGCACCATGTTATATTTCTATTTCGTACCCATAAACGAGTTTTCAAAAGTCATACAGTGCAATCTTGGATTTTTGAATTGATGTTGCACCTCAAGACTTCGATGTTGCACCCAACAGCCGTGGGTTGTTCCGCCACGCATAAATTTGTATCCATTTTGAGTTACTAGAACCATAACCATTCAAAACAAAGCTCTCTCATAGAGTTATAGGACTCACAGGTTTCACCCATCTCATCTTAGATCAGTAACCAAGAAATTCAATCTTAATGATTTTTGGGAACATCAAAAGCTTTTCTAGATTAATTTTTCACATGTTGTTTTGTTGGTCAAAGGGGGTTTGACCATGGTCGAAATTCGATTTAATATATTTTGGAATATGATGCACCATGCTATATTTCTTTTTCATACCCATAAATGAGTTTTCAAAAGTCATAATGTGCAATCTTGGAATTTCAAACTGATGTTGCACCTCAAGACATCGATATTGCACCCAACAGACGTGTGTTGCTCCACCACGCATAAATTTGTATCCATTTTGAGTTAGTAGATCCATAACCAGTCAAAATGGAGATATCTCATAGATCTATAGGACTAACAGTTTACACCCATCTCATCTTAATTCAATAACTAAGAAATTCAATCTTAATGACATTTGGGAATATCAAAAGCTTTTTTAGCATAATTTTTATTTTTTCACATGTTGTTTTGTTAGTCAAATTGGATTTGACCATGGTCGAATTTTATTAGCCATATTTTGGAATATGATGCACCATTTTATATTTCTATTTCGTACCTATAAACGAGTTTTCAAAAGTCATACAGTGCAATCTTGGAATTTCAAACTGATGTGGCACCTCAAGACTTTGATGTTGCACCTAACAGACGTGGGTTGTTCCAGCACGCATTAATTTGTATCCATTTTGAGCTACTAGAACCATAATCAGTCAAAACAAAGATCTCTCATAGATTTATAGGACAAAAAGGTCCTACCCATCTCATCTTAGTTCAGTAACCAGGAAATTCAATCTTAATGATTTTTGGGAACATCGACAGCTTTTTTAGCTTAATTTTTCACGTTGGGTTTTGTTGGTCAGAGTGGATTTGACCATGGTCGGAATTTGATTTAATATATTTTGGAATATGATGCACCATGTTATATTTCTATTTCATACCGATAAATGTGTTTTCAAAAGTCAAACAGTGAATTTTGGATTTTCAAGTTGATGTTGCAACTCAAGACATCGTTGTTGCACCCAACAGACGTGGGTTGTTCCGCCATGCATAAATTTGTATCCATTTTTAGTTACTAGAACAATAACCAGTCAAAATAAAGTTCTCTCATAGATTTATAGGACTAACAGGTTCCACCCTTCGTATCTTAGTTCAATAACCAAGAAATTCAATCTTAATGATTTTTGCGAACATCGAAAGCTTTTTTAGCTTAATTTTTCACATGTTATTCTGTTGGTCAAAGGGGGTTTGACCATAGTTGGAATTCGATTTAATATATTTTGGAATATGATACACCATGTTATGTTTCAGTTTCATACCCATAAATGAGTTTGCAAAAGTCATAAATTGCAATCTTGGAATTTCAAACTGATGTTGCACCTCAAGACATCGATGTTGCGCCCAACAGACGTGTGTTGTTCTACCACGCATAAATTTGTATCCATTTTGAGTTAGTAGAACCATAACCAGTCAAAATGAAGATCTCTCATAGATCTATAGGAATAATAGGTTGCACCCATCTCATCTTTGTTCGATAACCAAGAAATTCAATCTTAATGACTTTTGGGAACATCAAAAGCTTTTTTAGCACAATTTTTAATTTTTCGCATGCTGTTTTGTTAGTCAAAGTGGGTTTGACCATGGTCGAATTTTATTAGCTATATTTTGGAATAAGATGCACCATGTTATATTTCTATTTCGTACGTATAAACGAGTTTTCAAAAGTCATACAGTGCAATTTTGGATTTTCAAACTGATTTTGCACCTCAAGACTTCGATGTTGCACCTAACATACGTGGGTTGTTCTGCAATGCATAAATTTGTGTCCATTTTGAGTTACTAGAACCATAACTAGTCAAAACAAAGCTCTCTCATAGATTTATAGGGCAAACAGGTCCTACCAATCTCATCTTAGTTCAGCGACCAGGAAATTCAATCTTAGTGATTTTTGGGAACATCGAAAGCTTTTTTAGCTTAATTTTTCACATTGGGTTTTGTTGGTCAAAGGGGGTTTGACCATGGTCGGAATTCGATTTAATATATTTTGGAATATGATGCACCATGTTATATTTCTATTTCATACCCATAAATGTGTTTACAACAGTCAAACAGTGAAATTTGGATTTTCAAACTGATGTTGCAACTCAAGACTTCGTTGTTGTACCCAACAGACGTGGGTTGTTCCGCCATGCATAAATTTGTATCCATTTTCAGTTAGTAGAACCGTAACCCGTCAAAACAAAGTTCTCTCATAGATTTATAGGAGTAGCAGGTTCCACCCTTCTCATCTTAGTTCAGTAACCAAGAAATTCAATCTTAATGATTTTTATGAACATCGGAAGCTTTTTTTGCTTAATTTTTCAGATGTAATTCTGTTGGTCAAAGGGGGTTTGACCATAGTCAGATTTCGATTTAATATATTTTGGAATATGACGCACCATCTTATATTTCTATTTCACACCCATAAATGTGTTTTCAAAAGTCATAAAGTGAAATCTTGGAATTTCAAACAGATGTTGCACCTCAAGACATCGATGTTGCACCTAACAGACGTGTGTTGTTCCACCACGCATTGATTTTTATCTATTTTGAGTTAGTTGAATCATAACCAGTCAAAATGAAGCTCTCTCATATATCTATAGGACTAACATGTTACACCATCTTATCTTAGTTCAATAACAAAGCAATTCAATCTTAATGACATTTGGGAACTTCAAATGCTTTTTTAACGCAACTTTTAATTTTTCACATGTTGTTTTGTTAGTCAAAGTGGGTTTGACCATGGTCGAATTCTACTAGCTATATTTTGGAATATGATGCACCATGTTATATTTCTATTTCATACCTATAAACGAGTTTTCAAAATTCATACAGTGCAATTTTGGATTTTCAAACTGATGTTGCACTTCAAGACTTCGATATTGCACCCAACAGACGTGGGTGGTTCCGCCACGCGTAAATTTGTATCCATTTTGAGCTACTAGAACCATAACCATAAACGAGTATTCAAAAGTCATATAGTGCAATCTTGGATTTTCAAACTTATGTTGCACCTCTAGACTTCGAAGTTACACCCAACAGACGTGTTGTTTTGCCACACATAAATTTGTACCTATTTTGAGTTAGTAGAACCATAACCATTAAAAATGAAGCTCTGTCCTAAATCTATAGGACTAATAGGTTACACCCATCTCATCTTAGTTAAGTAACCAAGAAATTCAATCTTAATGACATTTGGGAACATCGAAAGCTTTTTTAGCTCAATTTTTTTTCACATGTTGTTTTGTTTGTCAAAGGGGGTTTGACCATGTTCGGAGTTTTATTTACCATAATTTGGAATATGATGCACCATGTTATATTTCTATTTCGTAACCATAAATGAGTTTTCAAAAGTCATACAGTGCAATCTTGGATTTTTAAACTGATGTTGCACCTCAAGACTTCGATGTTGCACCCGACAGACGTGGGTTGTTCCACCACGCGTAAATTTCTACCCATTTTGAGTTACTAGAACCATAACCATTCAAAACAAAGCTCTCTCATAGATTTATAGGACTCACAGGTTTCACCCATCTCATCTTAGATTGGTAACCAAGAAATTCAATCTTAATGATTTTTGGGAACATCGAAAGCTTTTCTAGCTTAATTTTTCACATGTTGGTTTGTTGGTCAAAAGGGGTTTGACCATGGTCGAAATTCGATTTAATATATTTTGGAATATGATGCACCATGTTATGTTTCTATTTCATACCCATAAATGAGTTTTCAAAAGTCATAAAGTGCAATCTCGGAATTTCAAACTGATGTTGCACCTCAAGACATCGATGTTGCACCCAACAGACGTGTGTTGCTCCACCACGCATAAATTTGTATCCATTTTGAGTTAGTAGAACAATAACCAGTCAAAATGGAGATCTCTCATAGATTTATAGGAATAACAGGTTACACCCATCTCATCTTAGTTCAATAACCAAGAAATTCAATTTAATGACATTTGAAAATATCAAAAGCTTTTTTAGCAGAATTTTTATTTTTTCACATGCTGTTTTGTTAGTCAAAGTGGGTTTGACCATGGTCGAATTTTATTAGCAATATTTTGGAATATGATGCACCATTTTATATTTCTATTTCGTACCTATAAACGAGTTTTCAAAAGTCATACAGTGTAATCTTGGAATTTCAAACTGATGTCGCACCTCAAGACTTTGATGTTGCACCTAACAGACATGGGTTGTTCTACCACGCATTGATTTGTATCCATTTTGAGCTACTAGAACCATAACCAGTCAAAACGAAGATCTCTCATAGATTTATAGGACAAACAGGTCCTACCCATCTCATCTTAGTTCAGTAACTAGGAAATTCAATCTTGATGATTTTTGGGAACATCGACAGCTTTTTTATCTTAATTTTTCACATTGTATTTTGTTGGTCAGAGGGGATTTGACCATGGTCAGAATTCGATTTAATATATTTTGGAATATGATGCACCATGTTATATTTCTCTTTCGTACCCATAAATGTCTTTTCTAAAGTCATACAGTGCAATTTGGATTTTTCAAACTGATGTTGCAACTCAAGACATCGTTGTTGCACCCAACAGACGTGGGTTGTTCCTCAATGCATAAATTTGTATCCATTTTTAGTTACTAGAACCATAACCAGTCAAAATAAAGTTCTCTCATAGATTTATAGGACTAACAGGTTCCACCCTTCGTATCTTTGTTCAGTAACCAAGAAATTCAATCTTAATGATTTTTGCAAACATCGAAAGCTTTTTTAGCTTAATTTTTCACATGTTATTCTGTTGGTCAAATGGGTTTCACCATAGTTGGAATTCGATTTAATATATTTTGGAATATGATAAACCATGTTATGTTTCTGTTTCATACCCATAAATGAGTTTTCAAAAGTCCGAAAGTGCAATCTTGGAATTTCAAACTGATGTTGCACCTCAAGACATCGATGTTGCACCCAACAGACGTATGTTGTTCCACCATGCATAAATTTGTATCCATTTTGAGTTAGTAGAACCATAACCAGTCAATATGAAGATCTCTCATAGATCTATAGGACTAATAGGTTGCACCCATCTCATCTTTGTTCAATAACCAAGCAATTCAATCTTAATGACTTTTGGGAACATCAAAAGGTTTTTTAGCACAATTTTTAATTTTTCGCATGCTGTTTTGTTAGTCAAAGTGGGTTTGACCATGGTCGAATTTTATTAGCTATATTTTGGAATATGATGCACCATGTTATATTTCTATTTCGTACCTATAAACGAGTTTTCAAAAGTCATACAGTGCAATCTTGGATTTTCAAACTGATTTTGCACTTCAAGACTTCGATGTTGCACCTAACAGACGTGGGTTGTTCCGCCACGCATAAATTTGTGTCCAATTTGAGTTACTAGAACCATAAATAGTCAAAACAAAGCTCTCTCATAGATATATAGGGCAAACAGGTCCTACCCATCTCATCTTAGTTCAGTGACCAGGAAATTCAATCTTAATGATTTTTGGGAACATCGAAAGCTTTTTAGCTTAATTTTCACATTGGGTTTTGTTGGTCAAAGGGAGTTTGACCATGGTCGGAATTCGATTTAATATATTTTGGAATATGATGCACCATGATATATTTCTATTTCATACCCATAAATGTGTTTACAACAGTCATAGTGCAATTTAGATTTTCAAACTGATGTTGCAACTCAAGACTTCGTTGTTGCACGCAACAGACGTGGGTTGTTCCGCCATGCATAAATTTGTATCCATTTTCAGTTACTAGAACCATAACCAGTCAAAACAAAGTTCTCTCATAGATTTATAGGACTAGCAGGTTCCACCCTTCTCATCTTAGTTCAGTAACCAAGAAATTCAATCTTAATGATTTTTATGAACATCGGAAGCTTTTTTTGCTTAATTTTTCAGATGTTATTCTGTTGGTCAAAGGGGGTTTGACCATAGTCGGATTTCGATTGAATATATTTTGGAATATGACGCACCATCTTATATTTCTATTTCACACCCATAAATGAGTTTTCAAAAGTCATAAAGTGCAATCTTGGAATTTCAAACTGATGTTGCACCTCAAGACATCGATGTTGCACCCAACAGACGTGTGTTGTTCCACCACGCATTGATTTTTATCCATTTTGAGTTAGTAGAAGCATAACTAGTCAAAATAAAGCTCTCTCATATATCTATAGGACTAACATGTTACACCATCTTATCTTAGTTCAACAACAAAGAAATTCGATCTTAATGACATTTGGGAACTTCAAAAGCTTTTTTAGCACAACTTTTAATTTTTCACATGTTCTTTTGTTAGTCAAAGTGGGTTTCACCATGGTCGAATTCTATTAGCTATATTTTGGAATATGATGCACCAAGTTATATTTCTATTTCATACCTATAAACGAGTTTTCAAAAGTCGTACAGTGCAATTTTGGATTTTCAAACTGATGTTGCACTTCAAGACTTCGATATTGCACCCAACAGACGTGGGTGGTTCCGCCACGCATAAATTTGTATCTATTTTGAGCTACTAGAACCATAACCATTCAAAACAAAGCTCTCTCATAGATTTATTGGACTAACAGGCTTCACCCATCTCATCTTGGTTTAGTAGCTAAGAAATTCAATGTTAAAGATTTTTGGAAACATCGATAGGTTTTTTAGCTTAATTTTTCACATGTTGTTTTGTGGGTCAAAGTGGTTTGACCATGGTCGGAATTCGATTTAATATGTTTTGGAATGTGATGCACCATGTTATATTTCTATTTTACACCCATAAACGAGTATTCAAAAGTCATATAGTGCAATCTTGGATTGTCAAACTGATGTTGCACCTCAAGACTTCGATGTTACACCCAACATGCATGTGTTGTTCTGCCACGCATAAATTTGTATCCATTTTGAGTTATTTGAACCATAACCAGTCAAAATGAAGCTCTGTCCTAAATCTATAGGACTAACAGGTTACACCCATCTCAAATTAGTTTAGTAACCAAGAAATTCAACCTTAATGACATTTGGGAACATCAAAAGCTTTTTTAGCTCAATTTTTATTTTTTCACATGTTGTTTTTTTGGTCAAAGAGGGTTTGACCATAGTCGGGATTCTATTTACTATATTTTGGAATATTATGCACCATGTTATATTTCTATTTCATTTCCATAAACGAGTTTTCAAAAGTGATATAGTACAATCTTGGATTTTCAAACTGATGTTGCACCTAAGACTTCGATGTTGCACCAAACAGATGTGGGTTGTTCCGCCGCATAAATTTGAATCCATTTTGAGTTACTAGAACCATAACAATTCAAAACAAAGCTCTCTCATAGGTTTATAGGACTCATAGGTTTCACCCATCTCGTCTTAGTTTAGTAACCAAGAAATTCAATCTTAATGATTTTTGGGAACATCAAAAGCTTTTATAGCTTAATTTTTCACGTGTTGTTTTGTTGGTCAAAGGGGGTTTGACCATGGTCGGAATTCGATTTAATATATTTTTGAATAGGATGCACCATGTTATATTTCTATTTCATATCCGTAAACGAGTTTTCATAAGTCATACAGTGCTATCTGGGATTTTCAAATGGATGTTGCACCTCAAGACTTCGATGTTGCACCTTACAGACTGGGTTGTACCACCACGCTTAATTTTTTATCCATTTTGAGTTTGTAGAACCATAACCAGTCAAAATGAAGCTCTCTCATAGATCCATAGGACTAACAAGTTACACCCATCTCATCTTAGTTCAGTAACCAAGAAATTCAATCTTAATGACATTTGGGAACATCAAAAGCTTTTTTAGCTCAATTTTTAATTTTTCACATGTTGATTTTTTGGTCAAAGGGGGTTTGACCATGGTCGGAATTCAATTTACTATATTTTGGAATATGATGCACTATGTTATATTTCTATTTCATACCCATAAACGAGTTTTCAAAAGTTATACAGTGCAATCTTTGATTTTCAAACTGATGTTGCACCTCAAGACTTTGATGTTGCACCCAACATGTAACAACCCGGATTTTTACAACGTGCTGGGACAAGAATCAAGGCAGAATTTAATGATAAAATCTGAATCAGGAGAAATGGGCTGTGCCATTGCGTTCGTCTCGGAAAAATACACGAAATAGAGTCCAAGTTTTCGAAAATCGGAGTCCGTATGACCAAGTTATGGCCCGTCAAAGTTATCAGAAAATTTCAAGTTCAAAAACAGTTCAAATTTGAATTCAAAATTCAAATTCTGCCAAGCAGGACAGGCGTGAAAATTCCAGCCACCCCCAAGTCGACTGGGGAGTCGACTTGGGAGTCGACACACCCCAGGTGGTGTCGACTGCCCAGTCGACACCCCTCTCGACTTGGGTGGTTGGCCAGTTTGGCCTGGGTGCACCTGACTTGTTCCTCAAGACATGTTTGGAGGCTTCTGACGGATTTTAAAGGCTCGGATCTATCCTAGGGTTAATCTAAGGGCATAAACAACTCCTAATCTCTATAAAAAGACCCCTAAGCCTACCCTAAACCCTCACAAATCACTCATGCCACGAAGTGCTGCCCAGATGCCAAGTGATCATGGCCTCCGTCTCCAACTCCAATGGCTTATGCATTCAAATCGGATTCAAATCAAAAGGTGCAAGCTTTCTAAACCAAATCGAGGAGGGATCAACATTGCTATGCAAGTTTCATGAAGATTCTTCAATAAAGGAGCCACCTTTCTTCATCAAGACGATGCATGATCCTTCCCTAAGCCTCGCTATGTAAGTTCTAGCTACTTGTAGATTCTAACGGTGGTTCTAATGTGACATGGAATAAAATGCGATGAAACATAAGTATGCTAGCCTATGTGAACCTAATTTTGCCCCTTTTCTATGATCTATGACCTTGGGCTAAGTCTTAGTGACTTAATCATGCCATTCATGTTATGTTTCACCTAGTTTATCTTGCAAGTTTGAATCTTTATCTATGGAATGTTAGCATGAACCTTTGGGAACCATTTGACATGTGAAACATTGGCAAAGACTTGACTTTGGGGCTTATGCATGTAAATGAACCCAAACCCCTTATGTTATCATGCATGTTTGTGACCAAATTCTCAATTGTTATCATGCATGTTTGTGGCCAAATTCCCTTATGATACTATGCATGTTTGTGGCCAAATTCTTTTATGATACTAAGCATGTTTGTGGCCAAATTCGCTTATGATACTATGCATGTTTGTAGCTAATCTCGTTGTGACATTATGCATGTTTGAGGCCAAAAACCCCTTATGATGCTATGCATATTTTGAGGCCAAACCCCTTATGAAACCATGCAAGTTTGTGGCCAATCCCTTTTTGACATCGTGCAT
Source organism: Allium sativum (assembly GCA_030737875.1). Lineage (NCBI taxonomy): Eukaryota > Viridiplantae > Streptophyta > Magnoliopsida > Asparagales > Amaryllidaceae > Allium > Allium sativum. The sequence continues at coordinate 1,107,601 of CM060912.1, read as the reverse complement.
GTGTTGGGGCCAATATGTAGCATAGTATCATTACTATGTGACTAGCTTCCATTTGGGTTGGAAATACGTTTGCGTAGCTTAGGAAAAAAAACGTGAATATGAGACGAAAACTTGACATGGGGTTTACATGAGAACATGATATTCATGATACATTTAAATGTGGTCATGGCACGTAGGAAAACATGGGACTTGAAACTAGACACGTATGGGTTGTAAGTGTAACATGACACTAGACCAAACATGAAAGTGGCCAACTCGAGGTTGGGTTGAGTTTGTAGCATAAATCAACCCGGACCCGCCTGGCTTAACTAGTGGCTACAAACGATAGGACCCAATATGAGTAGTTGGTCACATAGCACTTAAAACCCGAGGTTAGACTAGGTTGTGGTGTAAAGCTACCCGGACCCGCTCGGCTTAACCAGTAACCACAATAAAGTCTAATGTGAGAGGTTGGGGTGCATTAATTTAATTGATGCCACATAATAAGGTTAAGTAAATTTGATTAATGACACTTAACCGATATGACATGAATGGGTAGGTTAAGTTAAACCGGACTTGATCTCTTAATGACACTTAACCATACAAGAAAATTAGGGGATGGGGTTAAGTAATTTACACTTAACTAATCCGACTTGGTAATTAGATGGGGTTAAGTAACTTAGACTTAACTAATCTAAACACGGTAATTAGATGGGGTTAAGTAACCTACACTTAACTAATCTAAACACGGTAATTAGATGGGGTTAAGTAACCTACACTTAACTAATCTAAACACGGTAATTCGATGGGGTTAAGTTAAGTACTTAACCAATCTAAACTTGGTAATTCAATAAGGTTAAGTGACCAATACTTAACCAACTTAATATGATGATTTAATGGGGTTAAGTAACTTATACTTAACCAATTATACATGATGATTTGATGAGGTTAAGTAACCTATACTTAACCAATCTAATATGCGGACCCGATAGGGTTATGTCACAAGATCTTTTAAATAAACTTAACCATTGTAATAAGATTAGTGGATGGGGTTAACCTAACCCATACTTAACCAATCCGACTCGATAATCTGATGGGATTAAGATAATCTATGCTTAATCAATCTAACACGATAATCTGATAGGGTTGAGATAAACAAGTACTTAACCAATTTGACTTGATGATTGAATAGGGTTAAGTCATGAGCTTCTTGGTATACTTAACCGACTTGTAGGGCTAGGTCTTGGACTTGTATACTTAACCAAATCTTGACATGATTCGTAGGCAGGTTAAGTCATGAACTTAAACGACAATACTTAACCCATTAGACAAAATCCTAGTTCAGGGGACTAGGTGGAAAGCCGGGATTAACAAGGATAACAGGAAAAGAAGCTAAGTGGTAAACCTTAGTTAAGGATAACTAAGTAATAATTCTTAGCCAAGGACATGGGACTAGTTCATAAATAGATGAGTAACCTGATACGGTAGGTCATCGCTTAGTATACGAAGAGTAGCAACTTATCCGACTTGGATAAAAAGCTCCAGCGAGCTGGGTGACGAAGCGGTAGCTTCCGGGGACGTGAGGGTACTCTTGGTATCCTTTGTGAGGTGGCAGATGGTTCATGAAACCTGGCCTCATAGAGGTTAAGGTCTGCAGTAGAAGAGCCAAGAGTATGCCTTGGTTGCTATGCGAGCGACCTAAAGACTAGGATGGATTAGCGTGGAGTCGACGATACTTGTTTTTGCCCTGGATAGAACGTCGTCGACTACCTACCATCTTTAGTCAATCGTGTACGTATGAAAAGGCAGAGAACTCCCGACAGACCATATACTTGCTATCGAGTTATGGGTGAGGTTGGCTAATATGAAAGTGGGGCATAGTGGGGCCGGGATGTAGTTCTCATAAATGATTTTTCTTGGGTTGCCTTTCAGTAGTTGAGGGAGGGGTTACGTGGGACCATAGCCACAGATACAAAAACAGACCTTGATATCTGCATCAGCAGACGACTTAAAGCTCCCGACCGAGTTCCGTATTTCTCGATTTGCCCTGGCACGGAACTCGGATGGCACATTGAGATACATGCGCGTCTAGACATGGAAACGAATCACGATTTATACGTGGGACAAAGTGCGTGGTTGACGGGTGGCATAATCCCTAGTGGTCCTAGGTGGCTTGAACCCAAACCGAGACACGAAAACGTTCATTAGGTAGCATAATCCCTAGTGGTCCTAGGTGGCATAAATCCTAAGTGAACACGCGATAGTTCATGGTAAGAAAACATAACCAGATCAAGGGTAGCAGTCCAAAACAACTTCAAGGATAAAATGGTACTACATTGAGGTGGTATAGGTTTACATGGGAAAGCCCGTACGGCCTACGGCAAAGGACTGAACTTATACCTGGAAAGAAACGTACGAGTTGGGAAAACCTACATATGCTATATATTAGGTTGACATGGACCATTACATGACATTGGGCAAGGGACATTCATAGTTAACACATGACGCGGGTTGGGATACTAGTACGAGAGGTGCAGACCAAATATACATGATAAATACCGTGGGATGTTAAACATGATAGATACCTTAGGGATGATATACTTGATAGAAACCTGACGATGTGATACCGTGATTTATCTTGACACCGTAGTTTATCGTGATACCTTAGTTTACCTTGCTACAGTAGTTCATCCAGTTATCTTGGTTTAGCTTATCTATCTTGTTGTCATCCTTATGTTTACTTTCAGTTTATGCTTGTCATGTTACTTTTACCTGTTTTATGCTGGAAGTAGATAGGACTTACCAGTCTTTATGACTGACCCCGTTTTGTTTCACCTCTTTGTCTTCCGTCCCCCCCTCCCCCCCCCCCCCCGGTTTTTCAGGGAGGAAATGATGTTGTTTAGATCGGACCTCTTATGCTTAAAGGTCCTCATGTATAACTTGGTCTTCTCTTGGCTATGGCTGCTTTACCGCTTTATTTTGGGGAATAATTTATGAAAAGGTTTTGTGCTTCTTTACTATTGCAAGACAGGTTTTGATGTATTCTGATGTAAAAGGCTTTAGACCTTATTTTTTAAGGTAATGAAATTTGTTTTACTTCCGCTGTTTTGTATATGTTCTGTCTTGTAATATTTCTATGCATGTTTACCTCGATAATGCTTCACCAACCCTAGTGCATTCCCTTTGTGAGTGGCCCTAGCAGAGGTGGGGTGTTACATTTGGTTTCAGAGTAGAAGGTTACCAGACTGGGCAAAAGTTTTTAAAACCTTCTGAAAACTATTTGAGAAACCGTTTACAAAGAAGCATTTTTCAAGAAAAGTTTTTTTAAGGCTATTCCCCAAAAGCCATTAGCACTATCCTTTGTTTCCTTGATTGAACCTCTTTTCCTTTCATTCCTCCATCTGTAGTCACAGTAGTTTTAACTGCGACTAATCCTTGTCTAGCTACGTAAGTGTTTTCCCGTGCGATGGAGGAAGTTCTCGAGAGATCTGTTACCGAAGTTATAAGAAGGGATAATAAGAGCAAGGATAAAGGACACGAGCTTAAGAATAAGCAACTTGTTGGTATGTCTTGATCCACAAAGGAAGATAAGGACAAGATCAGCGAGAGAGCAATTGTATGCTCTCATTTCTAGCGTACCTAAGAGGAATGGTACCGTTTCTGTTAAAGGCTTAGCCTTTCTTTTCTATCGTCCCGTCTAGACTTTGTCTTGATCATCGCATCATTAAGTCTGCCTCGATAGTTAAGTCTCTTTACCTTAGTACTAGCATGGTAGAAGGTCACACTTTAGTCCCAAAATCTGGTTGGAGAATCGGTCCATTTATTCATGACTTGTTTGGATTTGAGAACGTCTATGCCAAGTATTGAGATTAGAAGCAATGCTTCTTTTGTTGAGCTATGGATGGATTCTAGGGATGAAGTGGTTATCCAGTAAGGGATGTCATTCTCGGTTTTGAAAGGAGGGTAGTTAAACTCTTAACTTACCTTGGTAATACCCTCGAAGTCTTGTATAACATTTTGGGTTCTGTCATGGTTAGTTACCTAGAATCTCTTCATGCATTTATCGGATATCTCTGGTCCGATCGAGTAATGTTCGCCAATAAGACGGATGGTTCACTCCGCTTGAGCATGGGTCATTGGAATCACCCTAGTAATTGCACGTGGTAACATGGATTGACATCGGTAAACGAGATCCAGAATTCACTAGTGAATTATGGAGAGCTTGCATGAGTACGTAGATACGTTTGGGCTGAGCATACTAGGGAAGAATAAGTGGAAGTGAAACGAGAGGCGACAGTGAAATGAGTTCCAAGTCATACCTTGGAAATAGGAATCAACGAGCTACGAAATCATGAAGTCAAAGGCGGTCTAGGCACAATGGAATTAGGCTCAAGGAAATGCGGCTTAGACGCGCGCATCATGTCTCTTTTTAAGAGTATATCTTTGATCCTTAGTTCACCTGTAGAGCTTACTTGCATGCTATCGCTTGGTGGATATCCTCTCGATCCTGTTTTTTGTTGCAAACACCGTAAGGTGTTTGTCTTGTTTATCTTCTCGATCCTATCTTGGGAACCTTAGATAGAACTCTATGGATGTAAACATGTATTTGAAACATGTTATGATTGATATGGTTGCAAATGGTTGCAAGTGGTTGCAAGTGGTTGCTCGTGGATGCGCGAATACACATTAGATACTAGATTGACGCGGTCACGTTTCATGTTTATATGCACGAGTATTTGTACTTGTTTATGGTTGAAACTGAATATGTTACCATGTGGATGTTGCATGTGGATGAATGGTTGTGCACACATATAGTGTTTATATGACTAATACTATTTGCATACATGTTGGATTCATGGCACTAAGCATATTTTGCATTAGAAAGATCATTCAGGCCTGATCATTAGCATTAGCTAAGGAGCATATACACACACGTTCTGCATATGTTCATATGGCATTAGAAATCATCTAAGGACCATGATTGCCTGTGGATGATGTTTTGAGTAGATGGATGATGGATGGTAGAATACGTTCTTCCTAACTTGGAGATTTGGGGACGAAATCCTTTAAGTTGGGGGGAATGTAACAACCCGGATTTTAACAATGTGCTAGGACAAGAATCAAGGAAGAATTTATTGATAAAATCTGAATCAGGAGAAACGGACTGTGCCATTGCGTTCATCTCGGAAAAATACGCGAAATAGATTCCGAGTTTTCGAAAATCGGAGTCCGTATGACCAATTTATGGCCCGTCAAAGTTTTCAGAAAATTTCAAGTTCAAAAACAGTTCAAATTTGAATTCAGAATTCAAATTCAGCCAAGCAGGACGGGCGGGAAAATTCCAGCCACCCCCAAGTCGACTGGGGAGTCGACTTGGGAGTCGACACACCCCAGGTGGTGTCGACTGCCCAGTCGACACCCCTGTCGACTTGGGTGGTCGGCCAGTTTGGCCTGGGTGCACCTGACTTGTTCCTCAAGAAATGTTTGGAGGCTTCTGATGGATTTTAAAGACTCGGATCTATCCTAGGGTTAATCTAAGGGCCTAAACTACTCCTAATCTCTATAAAAAGACCCCTAAGCCTACCCCAAACCCTCACAGATCACTCATGCCACGAAGTGCTGCCAAATGCCAAGTGATCATGGCCTCCATCTCCAACTCCAAGGGCTTATGCATTCAAATCGGATTCAAATCAAAGGGTGCAAGCTTTCTACACCAAACCAAGGAGGTATCAACGTTGATACGCAAGTTTTATGAAGATTCTTCAATAAAGGAGCCACCTTTTTTCGTCAAGACGATGCATGATCCTTCCCTAAGCCTCGCTATGTAAGTTCTAGCTACTTGTAGATTCTAACGGTGGTTCTAATGTGGCATGGAATAAAATGCGATGAAACATAAGTATGCTAGCCTATGTGAACCTAATTTTGCCCCTTTTCTATGATCTATGACCTTGGGCTAAGTCTTAGCGACTTAATCATGCCATTCATGTTATGTTTCACCTAGTTTATCTTGCAAGTTTGAATCTTTGTCTATGAAATGTTAGCATGAACCTTTGGGAACCATTTGACTTGTGAAACATTGGCAAAGACTTGACTTTGGGGCTTATGCATGTAAATGAACCCAAACCCCTTATGTTATCATGCATGTTTGTGACCAAATTCTCTTATGTTATCATGCATGTTTGTGGCCAAATTCCCTTATGATACTTTGCATGTTTGTGGCCAAATTCTCTTATGATACTATGCATGTTTGCGGCCAAATTCCCTTATGATACTATGCATGTTTGTGGCCAAATTCTCTTATGATACTATGCATGTTTGTGGCCAAATTCCCTTATGATACTATGCATGTTTGTGGCTAATCTCGTTGTGACATTATGCATGTTTGAGGCCAATCCCTTTTTGACATCGTGCATGTGTTGGGGCCAATATGTAGCATAGTATCCTTACTATGTGACTAGCTTCCACTTGGGTTGGAAATACGTTTGGGTAGCTTAGGAAAAAAACATGAATATGACAAGAAAACTTGACATGGAGTTTACATGAGAACATGATATTCATGATACATTTAAATGTGGTCATGGCACGTAGGAAAACATGGGACTTGAAACTAGACACGTATGGGTTGTAAGTGTAACATGACACTAGACCAAACATGAAAGTGGCCAACTCGAGGTTGGGTTGAGTTTGTAGCATAAATCTACACGGACCCGCCCGGCTTAACTAGTGGCTACAAACGATAGGACCGAATGTGAGTAGTTGGTCACATAGCACTTAAAACCCGAGGTTAGACTAGGTTGTGGTGTAAAGCTACCCGGACCCGCCCGGCTTAACTAGTAACCACAATAAAGTCTGAGAAGTTGGGGTGCATTAATTTAATTAATGCCACATGATAAGGTTAAGTAAATTTGATTAATAACACTTAACCGATATGACATGAATGGGTAGGTTAAGTTAAACCGGACTTGATGTCTTAATGACACTTAACCATATAAGAAAATTAGTGGATGGGGTTAAGTAATTTACACTTAACTAATCCGACTTGGTAATTAGATGGGGTTAAGTAACTTAGACTTAACTAATCTAAACACGGTAATTAGATGGGGTTAAGTAACCTACACTTAACTAATCTAAACACGGTAATTAGATGGGGTTAAGTAACCTACACTTAACTAATCTAAACACGGTAATTCGATGGGGTTAAGTTAAGTACTTAACCAATCTAAACTAGGTAATTCAATAAGGTTAAGTGACCAATACTTAACCAACTTAATATGATGATTTAATGGGGTTAAGTAACTTATACTTAATCAATTATACATGATGATTTGATGAGGTTAAGTAACCTATACTTAACCAATCTTATATGCGGACCCGATAGGGTTAAGTCACAAGACCTTTTAAATAAATTTAACCATTGTAATACGATTAGTGGACGGGGTTACGCTAACCCATACTTAACCAATCCGACTCGATAATCTGATGGGATTAAGATAATCTATGCTTAATCAATCTAACATGATAATCTGATAGGGTTGAGATAAACAAGTACTTAACCAATTTGACTTGATGATTGAATAGGGTAAAGTCATGAGCTTCTTGGTATACTTAACCGAATTGTAGGGCTAGGTCTTGGACTTTTATACTTAGCCAAATCTTGACATGATTCGTAGGCAGGTTAAGTCATGAACTTAAACGACAATACTTAACCCATTAGACAAAACCCTAGTTCAGAAGACTAGGTGGAAAGCCGAGATTAACAAGGATAACGGGAAAAGAAGCTAAGTGGTAAACCTTAGTTAAGGATAACTAAGTAATAATTCTTCGCCAAGGACATAGGACTAGTTCATAAATAGATGAGTAACCTGATACGGTAGGTCATCGCTTAGTATACGAAGAGGAGAAACTTATCTGACTTGGATAAAAAGCTCTAGCGAGCTGGGTGACGAAGCGGTAGCTTCGGGGGACGTGAGGGTACTCTTGGTATCCCTCTGTGAGGTGGCAGATGGTCCATGAAACCTGGCCTCATAGAGGTTAAGGTCTGCGGTAGAAGAGCCAAGAGTATGCCTTGGTTGCTATGCGAGCGACCTAAAGACTGGGATGGATTAGCGTGAAGTCGACGATACTTGTTTTTGCCCTGGATAGCATGTCGCCGACTACCTACCATCTTTAGTCAACCATGTACGTACGGAAAGGCAGAGAACTCCCAACAGACCATATACTTGCTATCGAGTTATGGGTGAGGTTGGCCAATAGGAAAGTGGGGCATAGTTGGGCCGGGATGTAGTTCTCATACATGATTTTTCTTGAGTTGCCTTTCAGTAGTTGAGGGAGGGGTCACGTGGGACCATAGCCACGGATACAAAAACAGACCTTGATATCTGCATCAGCAGACGACTTAAAGCTCCCGACCGAGTTCCGTATTTCTCGATTTGCCCTGGCACGGAACTCGGAAGGCACATTGAGATACATGTGCGTCTAGACATGGAAACGATTCACGATTTATACGTGGGACAAATGGCGTGGTTGACGGGTGGCATAATCCCTAGTGGTCCTAGGTGGCTTGAAACCAAACCGAGACACGAAAACGTTCATTAGGTAGCATAATCCCTAGTGGTCCTAAGTGGCATAAATCCTAAGTGAACACGCGATAGTTCATGGTAAGAAAACATAACCAGATCAAGGGTAGCAGTCCAAAACAACTTCAAGGATAAAATGGTACTACGTTGAGGTGGTATAGATTTACATGGGAAAGCCCGTATGGCCTACGGCAAAGGACTGAACTTATACATGGAAAGAAACGTACGAGTTGGGAAAACCTACATATGCTATATATTAGGTTGACATGGACCATTACATGACATTGGGCAAGGGACATTCATAGTTAACATATGACGCGGGTTGGGATACTAGTACGAGAGGTGCAGAGCAAATATACATGATAAATACCGTGGGATGTTATACATGATAGATACCTTAGGGATGGTATACTTGATAGAAACCTGGCGATGTGATACCTTGATTTATCTTGACACCGTAGTTTATCATGATACCTTAGTTTACCTTGCTATAGTAGTTCATCCAGTTATCTTGGTTTAGCTTATCTATCTTGTTGTCATCCTTATGTTTACTTTCAGTTTATGCATGTCATGTTACGTTTACCTGTTTTATGCTGGAAGTAGATAGGACTTACCAGTCTTTATGACTGACCCCGTTTTGTTTTGCCTCTTTGTCTTCCGTTCCCCCCCCCCCAGGTTTTCAGGGAGGAAATGATGTTGTTTAGATCGGACCTCTTATGCTTGAAGGTCCTCATGTATAGCTTGGTCCTCTCTGGGCTATGGCTGCTTTACCGCTTTATTTTGGGGAATAATTTATGAAAAGGTTTTATGCTTCTTTACTATTGCAAGACAGGTTTTGATGTATTCTGATGTAAAAGGCTTTAGACCTTATTTTATAAGGTAATGAAATTTGTTTTACTTCCGCTGTTTTGTATAGGTTCTGTCTTGTAATATTTCTGTGCATGTTTACCTCCATAATGCTTCACCAAACCTAGTGCATTCCCTTTGTGAGTGACCCTAGCGGAGGTGGGGTGTTACACAACAAACGTGGGTTGTTCCACCACCCATAAATTTGAATCCATTTTGAGTTACTAGAACCATAACCAGTCAAAACAAATCTGTCTCATAGATTTATAGGACTAATAGGTTCCACCCATCTCATCTTAGTCCAGTAACAAAGAAATTAAATATTAATGATTTATGGGAACATTGGAATCTTTTTTAGCTCAATTTTAAATTTTTCTCATGTTGTTTTGTTGGTCAAAGGGGGTTTGACCATGGTCGGATTCGATTTAATATATTTTGGAATATGATGCACCATGTTATATTTCTATTTCGTACCCATAAACGAGTTTTCAAAAGTCATAAAGTGCAATCTTGGATTTTCAAACTGATGTTGCACCACCAGACTTTTATGTTACACCTAACAGACGTGGGTTGTTCCGCCACGCATAAAATAGTATCCATTTTGAGTTACTAGAACTATATCCAGATAAAATAAAGCTCTCTCATAGATTTATAGGACTAACAGGTTACACCCATCTCAACTTAGTTCAGTAATCAAGAAATTCAATCTTAATGATTTTTGGGAACATCGAAAGCATTTTTAGCTTAATTTGTCACATGTTGTTTTGTTGGTCAAAGGAGGTTTGACGATGGTCGGAATTCGATTTAACATATTTTGGAATATGATGCACCATGTTATATTTCTATTTCATACCTATAAACGAGTTTTCAAAAGTCATATAGTGCAATCTTGGATTTTTAAACTAATGTTGCACCTCAAGACTTCGATGTTGCACCCAACAAACGTGGGTTGTTCCGCCACGCATAAATTTGTATCCATTTTGAGTTAGTAGAACCATAACCAGTCAAAATGAAGCTCTCTTAGAGATCTATAAGACTAACAGATTTCACTCATCTCATCTTAGTTTGGTAACCAAGAAATTCAATCTTAATGACATTTGGGAACAATAAAAGCTTTTTTTGCCCAATTTTTATTTTTTCACATGTTGTTTTATTGGTCAACGGGGGTTTGACCATGGTCGGAATTCTATTTACTATATTTTGAAATATGATGCAACATGTTATATTTCTATTTCGTACCCATAAACGAGTTTTCAAAAGTCATACATTGCAATCGTGGATTTTCAAGTTGATGTTGCACCTCAACACTTTGATGTTGCACCTCAAGACTTTGATGTTGCACCCAACAGACGTGGGTTTTTCTGCCATGCATAAATTTGTATCCATTTTGAGTTACTAGAACCAGAACAAGTCAAAACAAAGCCCTCTCATAGAATTATAGGACTAACAGGTCCTACCTATCTCATCATAGTTCAGTAACCAAGAAATTCAATCTTAGTGATTTTTGGGAACATCGAAAGCTTTTTTAGCTTAATTTTTCATACTGTGTTTTGTTGGTCAAAGAGGGTTTGACCATGGTCGGAATTCAATTTAATAAATTTTGGAATATGATGCACCATGTTATATTTCTATTTCATACCCATAAATTTGTTTTCAAAAGTCATAGAGTGCAATCTTGGATTTTCAAACTACTGTACCTCAAGACTTCGATGTTGCACCCAGCAGACATGGGTTGTTCCGCCATGCATAAATTTGTATCCATTTTCAGTTACTAGAACCATAACCAGTCAAAAAGTATCTCGCATAGATCTATAGGACTAACAGGTTCCACTCGTCTCATCTTAGTTCAGTAACTAAGAAATTCAATATTAATGATTTTTGGGAACATCGAAAGCTTTTTTAGCTTAATTTTTCACATGTTGTTTTTTTGGTCAATGAGGGTTTGACCATGGTCGGAATTCGATTTAATATATTTTGTAATATGATGCACCATGTTATATTTCTATTTCATACCCATAAACGAGTTTTCAAAAGTCATACAGTGCAATCGTGGATTTTCAAACTGATATTGCAACCAACAGACGTGGGTTATTCTGCCACACATAAATTTGTATCCATTTTGATTTAATAGAACCATAACCAGTCAAAATGAAGCTATCTCATAGATCTATAGGACTAACAGGTTACACCCGGTCTCATCTTAGTTCAGTAACCAAGAAATTCAATCTTAATGACATTTGGGAACATCAAAGGATTTTTCAGCTCAATTTTTAATTTTTGACATGTTGTTTTGTTTGTCAAATTGGGTTTGACCATGGTCAGAATTCGATTTAATGTATATTTTGGAATATGGTACACTATGTTACTGAACTAAGACGACATGTTGTTTTGTTAATCAGATAGCTTCATTTTGACTGGTTATTGAAACACCTCACCTCCATTAATGTTGCTCACAAAGGGAATGCTTCAACTTCAGTGAAGTGTTATAGGTAAAAGATGCAGATAAATTACAAGACTGACAAATAAAGCAGCGGAAAAATAACTAAAACTTTACTTCATCGATAAAACAATAGCTTGGTAAAACATCTTGTACAAAGATTGTTTTCCAACACGAAAACACCAATACATAGTACAAGAAAGTATTTGTCTTGTTTAACAAAATAGAGAAGCATAAAATGCCAATGATATTCCCCAGTAAAGCATGAGCAAGCCATAACAGTGGAGAAGAGAGTCCAAAGCAATACGTCGACTATCTTCGAGCTTGGAAAGGGAAACGGTCCAAACTAAGCTAAGCTATTCCCTCCCTTACTACCAGGTGGAAACGGAAGAAAAGAAGACGAAAGAAAACGGGTCAGATAAAAAGCCTTGTAAATCCATTGACTTTCAGTATGTAAACAAGTAAAAGTAACATGACATTAGTGAACTGAATATAAGACAATTCGGTGATAACAAGGATAACAAGAAAACATAAGATTAGCATAAGATATGATAAGGCAAGATAAACTGAATGCGCTTCGGTCCTTTCTCTGATTTCCTATTTTCTCTGCACCACCCAACTAGCATCCTAACTAGTGTCTTTTATAGAATGATTCGTATTTCCTACTAGTGTCCCAACTATTATCCTGTGTTATATAATAAGGTGATCCCAACCCCGCAATTGTGGTAGCCTTCAGGTGTACATCTAGTATGAGGATCTTACCTCAATCCGCCTAAATGCCATGAAGATGTTAGATGTATCGTTACTACCTTAACCGATCGGCTCCTACTCGTATCGATCTTGTTCTAGTTTGTGTCGCTCGGCCCTCTACTTGTAGATACATGTGCTGGTCCCACCGTAGGGTGTTTCAAGCCCTAAGGTGGCAACCTGACACGATCAAGATGCATAGCTTTATGTCTACTGATGCCCAGTGGCTAATTCTTCCATTACGGAATACGTGCACGCTCGTGATCCCGTCGGAACCAGCACTACTACACCACCTACGACTACTTTGGCCGTTTATAATTAACCTAGTAATCATGCCCCACCCTTCCTAGTTCAGGTACCCTGATACATCTATGTGGTTTACTGCTGAAATGGGTCCCCGTTACTATGGTTTCCTACTGGTTAAGTTTGTGGGCCTATATATACAAATATTACCCACCTACACAAGATATACTTAACCCTCCCACTGATTCAAACATGTTTATTTAACGGTTAAGTTTGTGGGCCTATATATACTAATATTACCCACCTACCCAAAGTTTACTTAACCCTCCCACTTATCAAGTCAATATGTAGTACTTGTTAAACTTTCCTTAACCCTATCCACTTTGTCCATGAAATATTGGTTAAGTGATGTCCATTCACGTTAACTTAACCCACCCGCACGTCATGTTGTATTGGTTGAGTGTTTCCTATTTACTTAACCCTGTTAATTCATCATGTTATATTGGTTAAGTGTTTCCTATTAACTTAACCCCACTCGTTCATCATGTTATATTGGTTAAGTGTTTCTTATTAACTTAACCCCACTCGCTTGTCTAATTAACATGTTATAACGGTTAAGTGTTCTAAAATTTACTTAACCCCACCTTCTTTTCTAATTAACATATTATAACGATTAAGTGTTCTAAATTTACTTAACCCCACCTTCTTGTCTAATTAACATGTTATAACGGTTAGGTGTTCTAAATTTACTTAACTCCACCTTCTTGTCTAATTAACATGTTATAACAGTTAAGTGTCACCTATTCATATGTTACTTAACCTTACCATTCTTAGCATGTCTGTTCATTGGCATTAATTAATTTATTAATGCCCCAACCTCTTACATTAGAACTGTTGTTTGCGTTTGCTGGATGTGCCGGGCGGTTCCAAGCAGACTTCTACCGCAAAATCATTCTAACCATGGTTTTTGGGCTAAATGCGCTAACCTCTCACATTAGATTTATATTGTTGCGATCGTCGGATGTGACGGGCGGTTCCGGGCAGTCTTACACCTCAACTCACTCTAACCTCGGGTTAGTCTTATTCATCTTTTACTAAATTTACCTAATTACTATACATTCCAAGTCTAGATTTTATTTGCTAATTATCCCAAATTCACAAAACTAGTCATGTTCCAATTCTCCAGTTATGCCCAGCAGAGCCAATTGCAAGTTATGCCCCACAAATTCAATTACAAGTTATTACTCAAAATATGTTGCACCCACTCTTGCCAAATTTGCAATAATAGTCATGCCCCAAAATCACAAAATATATTATGCTTGGCCTCCAAACCAATAGTTATGCTCAATCTAGATATAATATTCCAATTTGCAGCTTATGCCCCAAAACATGGTTTATATGCCAATTAACCCCAAACTTGCAGTTATAATGATAATAACGCCCCAATATCAATTACAAGTTATGCCCAACAATTTCACCAAATATGTTATGCCCAGTTATTTAACCAAGTACATTATGCACAATTTTTACCCAAAATAGGTTATACCAAATATTTCCCGTATTTCAATCGTTCGTATTTCACGATTTCAGCCTAGGTTCGAAGGTAACCCAGATTCATAAAAGAAAAAGGAAATAGGGGAAGAGAGAGAAGGAGCATACAATAAGAATAGGCATAAAAAATAGGCATGTAATAACAGACCTAATGTAGGAAATTTAGATCCAACAAAGATAGATTCTTGAATAAACTGATACAATCATTATCGCAGGCATAAAAATAACATCATGAACAAAAAAGGATTATATGCCTAATGTACAATAAAGATAGGGATGATTGATTTGATATAATAACTTCTTAGGCATGTAAAATCATGGATTCGATAGAAAGACAGGGATAAATCTAAAAAGATTTTCTTATCCCCAAGCATGGACTTAGATTCATTTTATTACATGCCAAGATTACAATTAGATATTTAAATCTGAATATAACATGAACTTACATTGCTAGGATTAAAAAAGATAATTGAATTGTTGTTGTGGAAGAAACTTTAATTTGATGTTGATTAATCTTCAAAGTTGACTGTAGAAGAAAATCTCTCCTTTGATTTGGAGCTCACTAACTTGATCTCTAGTTTGGAGAAGAAAGAGACTGCTAGGCTAGATTGAAGATGAACGGCATGACGGCGTTATAGCCTTAGAGCAATAGAATTAGGGTCGGCTTATGAGTGTATATATAGATGTCTAGGATTATTAAGAGCCTTTAGATCAAGCTAGGATCCATCCAGACCATCCAGTCTAAGAGAATGAGTCAGCAGGCCAATCAGAAGTCGCCACGTAGCCCTATGGCTCAGAAATTCATCACTGGAATCCGGATCAAAAGGGGTCGACTCACTATAGGTGGGTCGACACCTATGTCGACACCCCTATAGGGGGGTCGACCCCTTTGTCGACTCCCCCTGGAGTAGACACCCCAGAGCGGGAAATTTCCCGCTCAGCCTGCTCCGTGGATTTCGAAATTTGAACTATTTTATGATTTTTAATTTAATTTCTGCTTATACTTGAAATCTTCTTAACTCCATAACATCTTCACACGGAATCTGATTCATGCAAACTCGGACTCTATCTCAAGAAGAATTCCGAGACGAACTCAATGGCGTAACCCGTTTTACTAAATTCCCACTTTTAAAATTAAGTATTCTTTAATTCGTTACTTTAATATTCATGGAAAATACAGGGTGTTACAGTTATGGTTCTACTCACTCAAAATGGATACAAATTTATGCGTGGCGGAACAACCCACATCTGTTGGTGCAACAACGAAGTCTTGAGGTGCAACATCAGTTTGAAAATCCAAGATAGCACCTCATGACTTTTGAAAACTCGTTTATGTGTATGAAATGGAAATATAAAATGATGCATCACATTCCAATGTATATTAAATCGAATTCCGACCATGGTGAAACCACATTGACCAACAAAACAATATGTGAAAAATTAAGCTAAAAAAGCTTTCGACGTTCCCAAAAATCATTAAGATTGAATTTCTTGGTTTCGGAAATAAAATGGGATGCTGGAATCTTTTAGTCCTATAGATCTATAAGAGAGCTTCATTTTGACTGGTTATGGTTCTACCAACTCAAAATGGATATAAATTTATGCATGGCGGAACAACCCCCGTCTGATGGGTGCAACATCGAAGTCTTGAGGTGCTACATCAGGTTTGAAAATCCAAGATTGCACAGTATGACTTTTGAAAACTCGTTTATGGGTACGGAATAGAAATATAACATTGTGCATCATATCCAAAATATATTAAATCGAATTCTGACCATGGTCAAACCCCTTTTATTAACAAAACAACGTGTGAAAAATAAAAAATTGATCAAAAAAAGCTTTTGATGTTCCCAAATGTCTTTAAGATTGAATTTCTTGGTTACTCAACAAAGATGAGATGGGTGTAACCTGTTATTCCTACAGATCTATGAGAGAGCTTCGTTTTGACTAGTTATGGTTCTACAAACTCAAAATGGATACAAATTTATGCGTGGCGGAGCTACCCACGTCTGTTGGGTGCAACATCGATGTCTTGAGGTGCAACATCAGTTTGAAAATCCAAGATTGCACTGTATGTCTTTTTAAAACTCGTTTATCGGTATGAAATAGAAATATAACATTGTGCATCAAATTCCATAATATATTAAATCGAATTCCGACCATGGTCAAACCCGCTTTGTCCAACAAAACAACATGTAAAATATTGAGCTAAAAAAGTTTTCGTTGTTCATAAAAGTCATTAAGATTGAATTTCTTGGTAACTGAACTAAGATGAGTTTGGTGTAACCTATTAATCCTATAGATCTGTGAGAGTGCTTCATTTGGACTGGTTATGGTTCTACTAAGGGGTATGAAATATAACACGGAGCATCATATTTGAAAATATATTAAATCGAATTCTGACCATGGTCAAACCCTCTTTGACCAACAAAACAACATGTGAAAAATTAAAAAATTTCCTAAAAAAGCTTTCGATGTTCCCAAATGTCATTAAGATTGAATTTCTTGGTTACTAATTTAAGATGAGATAGATGTAACTTGTTAGTCCTATAGAGCTATGAGCAAGTGTCATTTTAACTGGTTATGGTTCTACTAACTAAAAATGGATACAAATTTATGCGTGGCAGAACAACCCACGTCTGTTGCTTTCAAAATCGAAGTCTTGAGATGCAACATCAGATTGAAAATCCAAGATGGCACTATATAACTTTTGAAAACTCGTTTATGGGTATGAAGTAGAAATATAACATCGTGCATTATATTCCAAAATTTAGTAAATGGAATTCCGACCACGGTCAAACCCCCTTTGACCAACAAAACATGTGAAAAATTGAGTTTAAAAAGCTTTCGATGTTCCCAAAAGTCATTAATATTGAATTTCTTGGTTTCGGAAATAAAATGGGATGGTGGAACCTTTTAGTCCTATAGATCTATGAGAGAGCTTCATTTTGACTGGTTATGGTTCTACCAACTCAAAATGGATATAAATTTATAGATGGTGGAACAACCCACGTCTGTTGGGTGCAACATCGAAGTCTTGAGGTGCTACATCTGGTTTGAAAATCCAAGATTGCACTATACGACTTTTGAAAACTCGTTTATGGGTACGGAATAGAAATATAACATTGTGCATCATATCCAAGATATATTAAATCGAATTTTGACCATGGTCAAACCTCTTTGACTAACAAAACAACATGTGAAAAATAAAAAATTGAGCAAAAAAAGCTTTCGATGTTCCCAAATATCTTTAAGATTGAATTTCTTGGTTATTCAACAAAGATGAGATGGGTGTAACCTATTAGTCCTACAGAACTATGAGAGAGCTTCGTTTTTACTAGTTATGGTTCTACAAACTCAAAATGGATACAAGTTTATGTGTGGCGGAGCTACCCACGTCTGTTGGGTGCAACATCGATGTCTTGAGGTGCAACATCAGTTTGAAAATCCAAGATTGCACAGTATGACTTTTGAAAACTCGTTTATGGGTATGAAATAGAAATATAACATGGTGCGTCATATTCCAAAATATAGTAAATAGAATTCCGACCATGGTCAAACCCGCTTTGTCCAACAAAACAACATGTAAAATATTGAGCTAAAAAAGTTTTCGTTGTTCATAAAAGTCATTAAGATTGAATTTCTTGGTTACTGAACTAAGATGAGTTTGGTGTAACCTATTAATCCTATAGATCTGTGAGAGTGCTTCATTTCGACTGGTTATGGTTCTACTAAGGGGTATGAAATATAACATAAAGCATCATATTCGAAAATATATTAAATCGAATTCCGACCATGGTCAAACCCACTTTGACCAACAAAACAACATGTGAAAAATTAAATATTTAGCTAAAAAAGCTTTCGATGTTCCCAAATGTCATTAAGATTGAATTTCTTGGTTACTAAACTAAGATGAGATAGGTGTAACTTGTTAGTCCTATAGATCTATGAGAGTGCGTCATTTTAACTGGTTATGGTTCTACTAACTCAAAATGGATACAAATTTATGCACGGCAGAACAACCCACGTCTGTTGCTTTTAAAATCGAAGTCTTGAGATGTAACATCAGATTGAAAATCCAAGATGGCACTATATGACTTTTGAAAACTCGTTTATTGGTATGAAGTATAAATATAACATGGAGCATTATATTCCAAAATTTAGTAAATGGAATTCTGACCATGGTCAAACCCCTTTGAAAAACAAAACAACATGTGAAAAATTGTGCCAAAAAAGCTTTCGATATTCCCAAATGTCATTAAGATTAAATTTCTTGGTTACTAAAATAAGATGAGATGTGTGAAACCTGTTAGTCCCATAGATCTATGAGAGAGCTTCTTTTTTACTAGTTACGGTTCTACTAACTCAAAATGGATACAAATTTACGCATGGCGGAACAACCCACGTCTGTTGGGTGCAACATCGATGTCTTGAGGTGCAACATCAGTTTGAAAATCCAAAATTGCACTGTATGGCTTTTGAAAACTCGTTTACGGGTATGAAATAGAAATGTAACATAGTGCATCGTACTCCAAAATATATTAAATTGAATCACGACCATGGTCAAACCCTCTTTGACCAACAAAACAACATGTGAAAAATTGAGCTAAAAAAGCTTTCGATGTTCCCAAATGTCATTAAGATTGAATTTCTTGGTTACGGAACTAAGACGAGATGGATGTAACCTGTTGCATAGTGCATCATACCCCAAAGTATATTATATCGAATTCCGACCATGGTCAAACCCCCTTTGACCAACAAAACAACAAGTGAAAAAAATAAAAATTGAGCTAAAAAAGCTTTCGATGTTCCTGAATGTCATTAAAATTGAATTTCTTGGTTACTGAACTAAGATGAGACGGGTGTAGCTTGTTAGTCCTATAGATCTATGAGAGAGCCTCATTTCTACTGGTTATGGTCCTACTAACTAAAAACTGATACAAATTTATGCGTGGCGGAACAACCCACGTCTGCTGGGTCCAACATCGAAGCCTTGAGGTGCAACATCTGTTTGAAAATCCAAGACTGCACTGTATGACTTTTGAATAACCGATTATGTGTACGAAATAGAAATATAACTTGGTGCATCATAGTCCAAAATATATTATATTGAATTCCGACCATGGTTAAACCCCCTTTGACCAACAAAACAACATGCGAAAAATAAAAAATTGAGCTAAAAAGCTTTTGATGTTCCCAAAAGTCATTAAGATTGAATTTCTTGGTCACTGAAATAAGATGAGAAGATGCAGCCCGTTAGTCCTATACATCTATGAGAGAGCTTCATTTGACTGGTTATGGTTCGACTAACTCAAAATGGATAAAAATTTATGCATAGCGGAACAACCTACATCTGTTGGGTGCAACATCAAAGTCTTGAGGTGCAACATCAGTTTGAAAATCCAAGATCGCACTGTATGACTTTTGAAAACTCGTTTATGGGTATGAAATAGAAATATAACATGGTGCATCATATTCAAAAATAAAGTAAATCAAATTTTGACCATGGTCAAACCCCGTTTGACCTACAAAAGAAGATGTGGAAAATTAGTCTAAAAAAGCTTTCGATGTTCCCAAAAATCATTAAGATTGAATTTCTTGGTGATTGAACTATAATGAGATGGGTGGAACCTATTATTCCTATAAATCTGTGATAGACCTTTGTCTTGACAGGTTATGGTTCTACTAACTCAAAATGGATACAAATTTATGCCTGGCGGAACAACCCACGTCCGTTGGGTGCAACATCGAAATCTTGAGGTGCAACATCAGTTTGAAAATCCAAGATTGCACTGTATGACTTTTGAAAACTCGTTTATGGGTATGAAATAGAAATATTATGTGGAGCATCATATTTCAAAATATATTAAATCGAATTCCGACCATGATCAAACCCCCTTTGACCAACAAAACAACATGTGAAAATTAAAAAATTGAGATTAAAAAACTTTCAATGTTCCCAAATGTTAATAAGATTGAATTTCTCGGTTACTGAGCTAAGATGAGCTGGGTGTAACAAGTTAGTCCTATAGATCTGTGGGAAAGCCTCATTTTGACTGGTTATGGTTCTGCCAACTCAAAATGGATATAAATTAATGCTTGGCGGAAAACCCACGTCTGTTGTTTGCAACATCGAAGTCTTGAGGTGCCACACCAGTTTGAAAATCCAAGATTGCACTATATTACTTTTGAAAACTAGTTTACGGGTATGAAATTGAAATATAACATGTTGCATCATATTCCAAAATGTAATAAATCGAATTCCGACCATGGTAAAACCCCCTTTGACCAACAAAACAATATGTGAAAAATTAGGCTAAAAAAGCTTTCGATGTTCCTAAAAATCATTAAGATTGAATTTCTTGGTTATTGAATTAGGATGAGATGAGTGGAACCTATTAGACCTATATATCTATGAGAGAGCTTCGTTCTGACTGGTTATGGTACTACTAACTCAAAATGGATACAAATTTTTGCATGGCAAAACAACCCACGTCTGTTTGGTGCGACATCGATGTCTTGAGGTGCAACATCAGTTTGAAAATCCAAGGTTACGCTATATGACTTTTGAAAACCCGTTCATGGGTAAGAAATAGAAATTTAACATGGTGCATCATATTCCAAAATATATAAATCGAATTCCGACCGTTGTCAAACACCCTTTGACCAACAAAACAACTTGTGAAAAATAAAAAATTGAGCTAAAAAAGCTTTCGATGTTCCCAAATGTCATTAAAATTGAATTTCTTGGTTACTGAACTAAGATGAGATGGGTGTAACCTGTTAGTCCTATAGATCTGTGAGAGAGCTTCATTTTGGCTGGTTATGGTTCTACTAACTCAAAATTTATACAAATTTTTGCGTGACGGAACGACCCACGTCTGTTGGGTGCAACATCAAAGTCTTGAGGCGCAACATCAGTTTGAAAATCCAAGATTGCACTGTATGAATTTTGAAAACTTGTTTATGGGTATGAAATAGAAATATAACATGGTGCATCATATTCCAAAATATATTAAATCGAATTCTGACCTTGGTCACACCTCCTTTGACCAATAAAACAACATGTGAAAAATTGAGCTAAAAAAGCTTTCGATGTTCCCAAAAGTCATTTAGATTGAATTTCTTTGTTATTGAACTAAGATGAGTTGAGTGTAACATGTTATCTTATAGATCTATGAGAGAGCTTCATAATGATTGGTTATGTTTCTATTAACTCCAAATGGATAAAATTTATGCGTTGCAGAACAACGCATGTTTGTTTGGTGCAACATCGAAGTTTTGAGGTGCAACATCAGTTTCAAAATCCAATATTGCACTGTAAGACCTTTGAAAACTCGTTTATGGGTGTGAAATTGAAATATAACATGGTGCAACATTTTCCAAAATATATTAAATTGAATTCCGACCATGGTAAAACCTTCTTTGACCAACAAAACAACATGTGGAAAATTACGCTAAAAAGCTCTCGATGTTCCCAAAAATCGTTAAGATTTAATTTATTGGTTACTGAACTAAGATGAGATGGGTGGAACCTTTTAGTCCTATAAATCAACTAGAGAGCTTCGTTTTGACTGGTTATGGTTCTAGTAATTGAAAATGGATACAAATTTATAAGCGGCGGTACAACCCACGTCTGTTGGGTGCAACATCGATGTCTTGAGGTGCAACGCCAGTTTGAAAATTCAAGATTGCACTGTATGAATTTTGAAAACTCATTTATGGGTATGAAAAAAAATATAACATGGTGCCTCATATTCCAAAACGTATTAAATCCAAACCCCATTTGACTAACAAAACAACATGTGAAAAATTAAAAATTAAGCGAAAAAAGCTTTCGATGTTCCCAAATGTCATTAAGATTGACTTTCTTGGTTACTGAACAAAGATGAGATGGTTTACACCTGTTAGTCCTATAAATCTATGAAAGAGCTTCATTTTGACTGGTTATGGTTCTACTAACTCAAAATTTATACAAATTTATGTGTGGCGGAACAACCCACGTCTGTTGTGTGCAACATCAGTTTGAAAATCCAAGATTTCATTGCATGAATTTTGAAAACTCGTTTATGGGTATGAAATAGAAATATAACACGGTGCATCATATTCCAAAATATATTAAATCGAATTCCGACCATGGTCTAACCTTCTTTGACCAACAAAACATCATGTGAAAAATTGAGCTAAAAAAACTTTCGATGTTCCCAAAAGTCGTTAAGATTGAATTTTTTAGTTATTGAACTAAGATGAGTTGGGTGTAACCTGTTAGTCCTATATATCTAAGAGAGAGCTTCATTTTGATTAGTTATGGTTCTACTAACTCAAAATGGATACAATTTTTTGCATGGCGAAACAACCCTCGTCTGTTCCGTGCAACATCGAAGTCTTGAGGTGCAACATCAGTTTGAAAATCCAAGATTGCACTGCATGACTTTTGAAAACTCGTTTATGGGTATGGAATAGAAATATAACAAGGTGCATCATGTTCCAAAATATATTAAATCGAATTCCGACCATGGTCCAACCCCCTTTGACTCACAAAACCCCCTTTGACCAACAAAACAACATGTGAAAAATTAAAACTTGAGCTAAAAAAGCTTTTGATGTTCCCAAATGTCATTAATATTGAATTTCTTCGTTACTGAACAAAGATGAGATGGGTGTAACCTATTAGTCCTATAGACCTATGAGAGAGCTTTATTTTGACTTGTTATGGTTCCACTAACTCTAAATGGATACAAATTTATGCGTGGCGGAACAACCCACGTCTGTTGGGTGCCACATCGAAGTCTTGAGGTGCAACATCAGTTTGAAAATCCAAGAATGCACTGCATGAATTTTGAAAACTCATTTATGGGTATGAAATAGAAATATAAAATGGTGCATCATATTCCAAAATATATTAAATCAAATTCCAACCATGGTTAAACCTCCTTTGACCAACAAAAAATATGTTTAAAAATTAAAAATTGAGCTAAAAACCTTTTGATGTTCCCAAATGTCATTAAGATCGAATTTCTTGGTTATTGAACTAAGATGAGATATGTAACGACCCGGAAAATCTGAACCAATTTAAAAAATTTTAATTGGCTATTTTAGTGGATTTTAAATATTTAAAATAAATATTTTAAATAATAACGATGAAAAGTAAGTTTGAATCAACATTTGAAAACGAATATAGTTAATTCTAATTATAAACAAGGCCTGAAATAGCGCGGTAGTTTCAAAAATTTGAATTCAAACTTTGACTGACTGTACCGGGTGCAAAACAAAACGGATTTGAGTGTAACACAAAATATTTAAATCTGTTAGTGAATGCCTTTCTAACGAATCTGAAAAATCGAAGTTTCATAGCGGAAAGCAAAAGTTATGGCCAAATGAATTTTCAGAAAGGTCGCTATGGAATTTATATAGCCCATGAAAATGGCCATTTTGCAAACGACCTCGGAATTCGACGAAACCACTTTTGTTGGATCCGGTATGTTAAACTATTGCTAGGTTTCAAATTTCATAGTTTTTGAAGTTAATATGTGAGCGTGGCAAAGGAAAATGTGTTTGGTTGATTTCTATTAGATTGGATCGACCAGAAAAGGGCCATTTTACAAACGGTCTTAGAATTCGATGAAACTAGTTTTGTTGGGACCGTATCATCAAAACATAGCTAGATTTATTTTTCGGGAATTTCTAGAATCAGTATGTGGGCCCGGCAAATTGAAATGTACGTTCAAATTAAATATTGAATGTTTTATATATTAATTTGAATGAAAACTGACTGAAACAGTCGAATGGGCCTTCGAAACATATCCCATTGGGTTTGGAATGGGGGTATTTAGCTAGGGACAATAGTCTTTGGGTCTGGATTGGGGTTCGTGTGTGAAAGAGGGTATTTTTGGATTTTAAAATTAAATAAATATAAAAAAAGAGCCGACCAATCATATTCCTTCTTTCCTTTTCTCTCTCCCCGAAACCCTCACCTGCGCATGACAAAAACCGCTCTCTCCTTCCCTCCTCCTTTTCTCCTCAACCGCTCAACGAAACTCAGTGCCACTTTGGAGAATTTTATAGATCTCTCCAAGATCTTCAAATCCATATAAACATCGCCCCACCTCGTCGCGTCTTTCTTCTGAATCACCCCCTCAAAGTCGCTGACTTGCGACCACCGCCGTGGGTGACTGGAGCCACTGCACGTGACCCCACTACTGGCGCAGGTGCGCCTTTCCAGGCCCGACGTCGTGGCGAAGGCGGATCGGCTTCATACTTCGCGGATTTGAAATTAAATCGAAACCTAGTTTCGATCAAATTGTTGAGGTAATCGGCTTTGATTACTTTGAACTATTTTAACATTTAAAAGTGTTGCAACTTTTGATTTCACAATAAAAATCATATCCTTTTCATGTGTGGTCAAATTTCAGTGAAACAAGAGATAGTGGACTCGTGCGGACGTCTTCTATATTTTAGAAGAGACCGCACATCTTTCTGAGCCTTCTGCTATTTTTGGTGGTGTTGAACCCAATGTGAGATTTCTAAATTGTAAACGATATGGAAAACGACGATGTATAAATTATATAGTCGATGTATGAGTTATATTTGCGGTGTACACCTCTTGTATAAGCGTTGTATAAATTGTACGTTCGATATATAAGTTATATATGCGTTGTAAAAATTATATATGTGTTGAATAGAAGTGAAATGCGCATATATATATATATATATATATATATATATATATATATATATATATATATATATACGGCCCTCGTCTACAAACCATGGACGATATTTATTGGTTGTGATTGGTGTGAAAATTGGTTGATTAGAATTGTTTGTGGTTGAAATTGATTGATTGTGGTTGAAAAAAAATACCCATTTGTGGTTGAGAATTATTTGGTTGAAACCGCATAGGATTAGTTTGTGGAAATGGAAAAAAATATACATGCCGCCTGCGCGCGAACTAGATGCATGATTCCCCATTTTCAAGCTGTGAGGCTTTAAGGTAGAGCGAGAAGCCGTACTAGGGACGGTCTCGGTTTTAACTACCTTGCCGTTATGCTGCCGAAATTTTGAATAATATTCATGTGTTAGAATTATTTTCCTATGTTGAAACTATATTCGTGTGTTGAATAGAAAACCTTCATGTGTTGAATCGAAATTCATTCGTTGAATCATATTCATGTGTTGAATGGTATTCACGTTTTAAAAAAATATATATATAATAAAAATCATATTTTTATCATCTATATAAACTATATAAAACAACTGTGTTTTGAAATGAATTGTTTTACAATAAAAATCACATTTTTACTATATACACGAATAGTTGAAAATAGCGAAGTGTTGAAATAATTGTCGGTTGGATAAAAATATCATTTTTATCAAATGTATGAATAGAATATAGTTTTGAAATCAAAGAATTGATATACATATATAAATAAAATTGAAATATATCGAATAGCGAAGCTGCAGTTCGTGTTTTGAAACCGTGATTTCAAACGATTAGTGTGGGAGATCCGACCATCGGATTTTCCCGAAACCGAAACCGTTGGGTTCGCTTTGGAAATATCTTTCCAACGAGACCAACTTTGTAAAGATCCAACGGTTGGATTGTCTAGAATGTTTAATTCAAATCTGAAGAAAAACAGCACCAGAATCGATTATATATATATATATATATATATAATTGAAATAAATCGAATAACGATGCTGCAGTTCGTATTTTGAAATAGAAACTTCAAACGATTATACCGGGAGATCCGACCGTCGGATTTTCCCGAAACTGGAACAGTTGGATTCGTTTTGAAAAGATCTTTCTAATGACGTAAATTTTGTGAAGATCCAACGGTTAGATTTTTAGATATGTGTAAATCAAATCTGAAGAAAAACAGCGCCACGGCCGCGTTATGGCCCGAAGCGTCGTTTGAATAAATTCGCTATTTTAAAATAAATAAAAATAGCGATAAATTGTTATAAAATATTATAAACGAAATGGTTGTGAAATTAAGAAATTAACTGAAGGTTAGCTAAGTCGAATGGTTTCCTGGATTTTGATCTGATGCTGGTTTCGGCCTTCTGGGTTAATATTTGGGAAATCGTTCTCTTACTGATTGACGATTAGTGGCTAATGAATTGAAATGATGTGTTTGTAGTGTTTGTTTAACCTTTGTTTATTATATACGCGAGTTGCTCAGAAAGACCGGGTTCATCCCATTCTGGATAAATGAATCGACGATAAGAAATCGAAGATGAAGACGGTGGTCGAAGACTAGAGATCTTCACCTCGTTTGGATGGTAACTGATGTCCTGATTGGGAGGCATCCCGAGATATGGATAATGAGTGGTGATCGTCAAGAAGTACGTGGAGATCGATGGGTTTGCGAGGTATATAGTGCCTCCGGTTTCGTTCCGACCCAGAACGGACTTGTAAATGGACTGTGTGTCTGACATTGGAATTTATCCTATGTGATTGATAGCCATCTGTTGCATGGTGTGAATTGCCTGTGTGACATGCTAAGATGCAGTGATCAGGGCTTCTGTTCAAAAGTAAAGTCTTGTGATTGATGATCAAAGCACCGCCTGTGTGGCATAGCTTTGTGTATAACGTGAATTCGCGAGCCTCACACCCCGATATGAACCAGAAACGAGAGAAGGACCTCAGGGAGGACATGCGTTTCTTCTTAGCAAGGAGTTGCGTCAGTGTTTTTACACGGCCTGACATTTTACTTATGTGGATGATGAATAGCGAGGCGCCTCGGATATATCGGTCGATCAGGAACCGATGGAGTCATTCGTTGGCTCATTTACGCCCCATAGGGCGGGGAAACGTAGTGTTCAGGAATTTTAATCCACATCGGTGGACCGAACCTGTCGCTCCAAGGGCTCACCTATGTCTGGGTCCTGAGGCTCGGGCTAGGCAGTCTCGAATTCGGTAAGGACTATCTTTTGCCTTGGTTCATGACGGGAATCCAATTTCCAAATACGTGACTGTGCGATTTTGACTGTCTACCTATATATGGCAACATATGTGGGGCATTAATGCCGTCTATGAGTGATACTTATGATTTGAAATTGTTTTTGAAACATATAAACACTTGTAATAATATCAAATGCTTTTTTTATTCGTATCAAGCATATTTTGGCCGTTATAAGGTAAAAACTCCATCCTCCGGTTTGCGTTGCATTGTTTGATGGGAATTGAGTCTTATAATGGCCTCATTTTTATAAAAATCATTGCGATGTTTAAAAGAATGATTTGTTTTGAAGCACTAACAATTCGATGGAGTAAACCCGTTCCACGAAAGTGGCGTGGTCCTGTGATTAGCCATATTGTAAATGTGTTGAGTAGGTTTAGCAGGCTCTTTCTGGAGGCTGGAGCTGAAGATGGATTCTATCATTTATCTCTTTTTATGCTGTTCATCTCTTATTGTACATATTATGTTTGTTTTCCGCTGTAGACATTTATGTATAGCTGAACTGTATTTATACTAAGTATGATCCTGTATACTGTGTAACTCTGATGATTTCGTTTATCCAGTGTATTATTTGTTCATTATATGGTGTATTTATTTAATTCTGTTCTGCTATTATCTGTTTATGTGTTATATTCCAAAGATTACCCTTTCACCGTTAGTACGGGGTTCGGGGTCATCTCATTTGGTATCAGAGCTTTGGTTAAGCTTAGTTCTGGAATATAACATATTAATGAACTAGTCAGAAATAGAACCAGTAGTGTTCCAGGACGAGTAACTCATTACAGATAGGATCAGTAATATCCAAGTATGAGTATAGCATAATCAGAATAACTCGTTAGAGATGGGGTCAGAAGTGTCCCAGAACGAGTTGAGAGTTATATGTTTATAAATAACGTATTTGTGATTATATATATAGTCTGGTTTTAGAAATATAATTTTTGAATATATAAAAGATATATATTTGAAAGGTTGAAAAGTTAAAAACAATTTGATTGTTGGTTGTGTTGTGTGATAGTAGATTTGATTATTAAAACGATAGTTAATATAATCAATAATAGAATGAATGGTAGAATTTATTCGATTAGCTCACACATTGAACTGATTTAAAAATAGAAAGAAATATATACATATGCATCATATATGTTTGAACAGGTAAATGGATAGCTGTTGAGTAAAGAAATTATTTGCGTGCCCGACAAATAGGTAAACCTTAATGAGTTGGATGCGAAATACTATTATATCAACTCCTATGAATGCCACTGGATGCGGAGTGCTGGTTGTTCTGTGTGTAATCATAAAAACCGCCATAGGATAGTAACAATTAATTTTGAACTACATTACATGGCATACTTCTGGAAGATAGGCATACTTCATCATATACCACATAAGCATTTGGAGCTTGTGTGACAAGGTGGAAGATTTACCATACGAGCGAGAGGCTTGTACGGCGATGACTTTATTTTACAGGTTGAACTGATGACTGATATGACCATATAAAAAAGTAACGATAAATTGCCAAATTAGTAAAAACCCCACACGGGTCTGGAGTTGACAATAATCACGTCGCTCTAGTCATTAGATACGGCACATGGATTATTTATTTCCCATACGGGACGAGGTGACGAGAATTTATTCTCTGGAGCAATTAAAATACACACTCCTTCAGGCTTTGACAGGGTGACGAGAATTTACTCTCTGGAGTTATTATCTGTACACGCTCCCTTGTAAACACCAGAATATATCACTATAAATATGTGTATTCTTTATAGGATTTATTGGGTACCTAATACGGCCCAATAAATTTCCAAACCGCTCCCCGTACAAAGGAGGTTATGGCGAAATTTTTCGAAAATTCCAGGTGTTAGCCAAATTTTTGAAGAATTTGAAAATTCTCAGAAACTAAAAAGTTGGAGAATGGAAGCCAGATTGAACGTAGAGTTGATTAATCAAACCACTTTCGACTTTGTTCCTTTTCGGGGACGAAAAGTTTTAAGTGGGGGAGATTGTAACGACCCGGAAAATTTGAACCAATTTAAAAATTTTAAATTCGCTATTTTAGTGGATTTTAAATAATAACGCTGAAAAGTAAGTTTGAATCGACATTTGAAAACGAATATAATTAATTCTAATTATAAACCAGGCCTGAAATAGCGCGGTAGTTTCAAAAATTTGAATTCAAACTTTGACTGACTGTACCCTGTGCAAAACAAAACGGATTTGAGCGTAACCAAAAATATTTAAATCTGTTAGTGAATACCTTTCTAACAAATCTGAAAAATCGTAGTTTCATGGCTCTATGGAATTTATATAGCCCGTGAAAATGGCCATTTTGCAAACGACCTCGGAATTCGACGAAACCACTTTTGTTGGATCCGGGATGTTAAACTATTGCTAGGTTTCTAATTTCATAATTTTTGAAGTTAATATGTGAGTGTAGCAAAGGAAAATGTGTTTGGTCGATTTCTATTAAATTGGATCGACAAGAAAAGGGTCATTTTACAAACGGTCTCAGAATTCAACGAAACTAGTTTTGTTGGGACTGTATTGGCAAAACATAGCTTGATTTATTTTTTGGGAATTCTAGAATCAGTATGTGGCCTCGGCAAATTGAAATTTACGTTCAAATTAAATATTGAATGTTTTATATTTAATTTGAAGGGAAACTGACTGAAACATTCGAATGGGCCTTCGAAACATACCCCATTGTGTTCGGAATGGGGGTATTTAGCTAGGGACGACAGTTGTTGGGTCTGGATTGGGGTTCGTGTGTGAAAGAGGGTATTTTTGGATTTTAAAATTAAATAAATATAAAAAAAGGGGCCGACCAATCATATTCCTTCTTCCTTTTCTATCTCCCCGACACCCTCACCTGCGCACGACGGAAACCGCTCTCTCCTTCTCTCCTCCTTTTCTCCTCAACCGCTCAACGAAACTCAGTGCCACTTTGGAGAATTTTATAGATCTCTCCAAGATCTTCAAATGCATATAAACATTGCCCCACCTCGTCGCGTCTTTCTCCTGAATCAACCCCTCAAAGTCGATGACTTGCAACCGCTGTCGTGGGTGACTGGATCCACCGCACGTGACCCCACTTCTGGCGCAGGTGCGCCTTTCCAGGCCCGACGTCGCGGCAAAGGCGGATCGGCTTCATACTTCACGGATTTGAAATTAAATCGAAACCTAGTTTCGATCAAATTGTTTAGGTAATCGTCTTTGATTATTTTGAACTGTTTTAACATTTAAAAGTGCTGCAAATTTCGATTTCACAATAAAAATCGTATCTTTTTCATGTGTGGTTGAATTTCAGTGAAACAAGAGATAGTGGACTCGTGCAGACGTCTTCTACATTTTAGAAGAGACCACACATTTTTCTGAGCCTTCTGCTATTTTTGGTGGAGTGGAACCCAATGTGAGATTTCTAAATTATAAA
The DNA here is from genome assembly GCA_030737875.1 of Allium sativum. Taxonomy (NCBI): domain Eukaryota; kingdom Viridiplantae; phylum Streptophyta; class Magnoliopsida; order Asparagales; family Amaryllidaceae; genus Allium; species Allium sativum. Next base: position 1,076,827 of record CM060912.1, on the reverse strand, counting down.
CGATATGGAAAACGACGATGTATAAATTATATAGTCGATGTATGAGTTACGTAAGCGTTGTACACCTCTTGTATAAGCGTTGTATAAATTGCACGTTCGATATATAAGTTATATATGCGTTGTAAAAATTATGTATGTGTTGAATAGAAGTGAAGTGCTTATATATATATATATATATATATATATATATATATATATATATATATACGGCCCTCGTCCACAAACCATGGACGATATTTATTGGTTGTGATTGGTGTGAAAATTGGTTGATTACGAATGGTTGATTAGAATTGTTTGTGGTTGAAATTGATTGATTGTGGTTGAAAAAAATACCCATTTGTGGTTGAGAATTATTTGGTTGAAACCGCATAGGATTAGTTTGTGGAAATGGAAAAAAATATACATGCCGTCTGCGCGCGAACTAGATGCATGATTCCCCATTGTCAAAAGCTGCGAGGCTTTAAGGTAGAGCGAGGAGCCGTACTAGGGACGGTCCCGGTTTTAACTACCTTGTCGTTATGCTGTTGAAATTTTGAATAATATTCATGTGTTAGAATTATTTTCATGTGTTGAAACTATATTCGTGTGTTGAATAGAAAACCTTCATGTGTTGAATCGAAATTCATTCGTTGAATCATATTCATGTGTTGAATGGTATTCGCGTTTTAAAAAAAAAATTGTTTTATAATAAAAAACATATTTTTAACATCTATATGAACTATATAAAATAATCGTGTTTTGAAACGAATTGTTTTACAATAAAAATCATATTTTTATTATATACACGAATAGTTGAAAATAGCGAAGTGTTGAAATAATTGTCGGCTGGATAAAAATATCATTTTTATCAAATGTATGAAAAGAATATAGTTTTGAAATCGAAGAATTGATATATATATATTTATATATATAAATAAAATTGAAATATATCGAATAGCGAAGCTGCAGTTCGTGTTTTGTAACCATGATTTCAAACGATTAGTGTGGGAGATCCGACCATCGGATTTTCCCGAAACTAAAACCATTGGGTTCGCTTTGGAAATATCTTTCCAACGACACCAACTTTGTAAATATCCAACGGTTGGATTGTCTGAAATGCTTAATTCAAATCTAAAGAAAAACAGCGCCAGAATCGATTATATTTATATGTATATATATATATATATATATATATATATACATATATAATTGAATTAAATCGAATAACGATGCTACAGTTCGTATTTTGAAATAGAAACTTCAAATGATTATACCGGGAGATCCGACCGTCGGATTTTCCCAAAACTGGAGCCGTTGGATTTGTTTTGAAAAGATCTTTTTAAGGATGTAAATTTTGTGAAGATCCAATGGTTAGATTTTCAGATATGTGTAAATCAAATCTGAAGAAAAACAGCGCCACGGCCGCGTTATGGCCCGATGCGTCGTTTGAATAAATTCGCTATTTTAAAATAAATAAAAATAGCGATAAATCGTTATAAAATATTATAAATGATATGGTTATGAAATTAAGAAATTAACTGGCGGTTAGCTAAGTCGAATGGTTTCCTAGATTTTGATCTGATGTTGGTTTCGGCCTTCGGGGTTAATATTTAGGAAATCGTTCTCTTACTGATTGACGGTTAGTGGCTAATGAATTGAAATGATGCGTATGTAGTGTTTGTGTAACACTTGTTTATTATATACGCGAGTTTCTCAGAAAGACCAGGTTTATCCCATTCTGAATAACTGAATCGACGATAAGAAATTGAAGATGAAGACGGAGGTCGAAGACCAGAGATCTTCACCTCGTTTGTATGGTAACTGATGTCCTGATTGGGAGGCTTCCCGAAATATGGACAATGAGTGGTGATCGTCCAGACGTACGTGGAGATCGATGGGTTTGCGAGGTATATAGTGCCTCCTGTTTCGTTCCGACCCAGAACGGACTTGTAAATGGATCGTGTGTTTGACATTGGAATTTATCCTATGTGATTGATAGCCATCTGTTGCATGGTGTGAATTGCCTGTGTGACATGCTAAGTTGCAGTGATCAGGGCTTCTGTTGAAAAGCAAAGTCTTGTGATTGATGATCAAAGCACCGCCTGTGTGGTGTAGCTTTCTGTATAACGTGAATTCACGAGCCTCACACCTTGGTATGGACCAGAAACGGGAGAAGGACCTAAGGGAGGGCATGCATCTCTTCCTAGCTAGGAGTTGTGTCAGTGTTTTTACACGGCCTGACATTTTACTTATGTGGATGATGGATAGCGAGGCGCCTTGGATATATCGGTCGATCCAGGACCGATGGAGTCATTCGTTGGCTCATTTACGCCCCTTAGGGCGGGGAAACGTAGTGTTCAGGAATTTTAATCCACATCGGTGGACCGACCCTGTCGCTCCAAGGGCTCACCTATGCCTGGGTCCTGAGGCTCGGGCTAGGCAGTCTCGAATTCGGTAAGGACCATCTTTTGCCTTGGTTCATGATCGAAATCCAATTTCCAAATACGTGACTGTGCGATTTTGATTGTATACCTATATATAGCGACATAGTGGTATGGGGCATTAATGCCGTCTATGATTGATACTTATGATTTGAAATTGTTTTCGAAACATATAAACACTAGTAATAATATCAAATGCTTTTTTATTCGTATCAAGCATATTTTGGCCATTATAAGGTAAAAACTCTATCCTCCGATTTGCATTACATTGTTTGATAGGAACTGAGTCTTATAATGGCTTCATTTTTATAAAAAGCATTGCGATGTTTAAAAGAATGATTTGTTTTGAAGCACTGGCAATCAGATGGAGTGAATCCATTCTACGAAAGTGGCGTAGTCCTGTGATTAGCCATATTGTAAATGTGTTGAGTAGGTTTAGCAGGCTCTTTCTGGAGGCTGGAGCTGAAGATGGATTCTATCATTTATCTCTTTTTAAGCTGTTCAACTCCTATTGTACAAATTATGTTTGTTTTCCACTGTAGACATTTATGTATAGCTGAACTGTATTTGTACTAAGTATGATCTTGTATACTGTGTAACTCTGATGATTTCGTTTATCCAGTGTATAATTTGTTCAATATGTGGTGTATTTATTTAATTCTGTTCTGCTATTATCTGTTTATGTGTTATATTCCAATGATTACCCTTGTCACCGTCATTACAGGGTTCGGGGTCGTCTCATTTGTTATCAGAGCTTTGGTTAAGCTTAGTTATGGAATATAACATATTAACGAACTCGTCAGAAATAGAACCAGTAGTGTTCCGGGACGAGTAACTCATTACAGATAGGATCAGCAATATCCTAGTATGAGTATAGCAGAATCAGAATAACTCATTAGAGATGGGGTCAGAAGTGCCCCAGAACGAGTTGAGAGTTATATGTTTATAAATAACGTATTTGTGATTATACATATAGTCTGGTTTTAGAAATATAATTTTTGAATATATCAAAGATATATATTTGAAAGGTTGAAAAGTTAAAAACAATTTGATTGTTGGTTGTGTTGTGTGATAGTAGATTTGATTATTAAAACGATAGTTAATTTAATCAATAATAGAATGAATGGTAGAATTTATTCGATTAGCTCACACATTGAACTGATTTAAAAATAGATAGAAATATATACATATGCATCATATATGTTTGAACAGGTAAATGGATAGCTGTTGAGTAAAGAAATTATTTGCGTGCCCAAAAAATAGGTAAACCTTAATGAGTTGGATGCGAAATATTATTATATCAACTCCTATGAATGCCATTGGATGCGGAGTGCTGGTTGTTCTGTGTGTAATCATAAACACCGTCATAGGATAGTAACAATTAATTTTGAACTACATTACATGGCATACTTCTGGAAGATAGGCATACTTCATATATACCACATAAGCATTTGGAGCTTGTGTGACGAGGTGGAAGATTTACCATACGAGCGAGAGGCTTGTATGGCGATGACTTTATTTTACAGGTTGAACTGATGACTGATATGACTATATAAAAAAGTAACGATAAATTGCCAGATTAATAAAAACCCTATACGGTCTGGAGTTGACAATAACCACGTCGCTCTAGTCATTAGATACGGCACATGGATTATTTATTTCCCACACGGGACGAGGTGACGAGAATTTATTCTCTGGAGCAATTAAAATACACACTCCCTCAGGCTTTGACAGGGTGACGAGAATTAATTCTCTGGAGTTATTATCTGTACACGCTCCCCTATAAACACCAGAATATATCATTATAAATATGTGTATTCTTTATAGGATTTATTGGGTACCTAATATGGCTCAATAAATTTCCAAACCGCTCCCCGTACAAAGGAGGTTATGGCGAAATTTTTCGAAAATTCCAGGTGTTAGCCAAATTTTTGAAAAATTTGAAAATTCTCAGAAACTGAAAAGTTGGAGAATGGAAGCCAAATTGAACGTAGAGTTGATTAATCAAACCACTTTCGACTTTGTTCCTTTTCGGGGACGAAACGTTTTAAGTGGGGGAGATTGTAACGACAAGGAAAATCTGAACCAATTTAAAAATTTTAAATTCGCTATTTTAGTGGATTTTAAATATTTAAAATAAATATTTTAAATAATAACGATGAAAAGTAAGTTTGAATCGACATTTGAAAATGAATATAATTAATTCTAATTATAAACAAGGCCAGAAATAGCGCAGTAGTTTCAAAAATTTGAATTCAAACTTTGACTGACTGTACCCGGTGCAAAACAAAACGGATTTGAGTGTAACCAAAAATATTTAAATTTGTTAGTAAATACCTTTCTAACGAATCTGAAAAATCAATGTTTCATAACGGAAAGCAAAAGTTATGGCCAAATGAATTTTCAGAAAGGTCGCTATGGAATTTATATAGCCCGTGTAAATGGCCATTTTGCAAACGACCTCGGAATTCAACGAAACCACTTTTGTTGGATCCGGGATGTTAAACTATAGCTAGGTTTCAAATTTCATAATTTTTGAAGTTAATATGTGAGCGTGGCAAAGGAAAATGTGTTTGATCGATTTCTATTAAATTGGATCGACCAGAAAAGGGCCATTTTACAAACGGTCTCAGAATTTGACGAAACTAGTTTTGTCGGGACTGTATTGTCAAAACATAACTAGATTTATTTTTTGGGAATTTCTAGAATCAGTATGTGGCCCCGACAAATTGAAATGTACGTTCAAATTAAATATTGAATGTTTTATATTTAATTTGAAGGAAAACCGACTGAAACAGTCGAATGGGCCTTCAAAACATATCCCATTGTGTTCGGAATGGGGGTATTTAGCTGGGGACGATAGTCATTGGGTCTGGATTGGGGTTCGTGTGTGAAAGAGGGTATTTTTGGATTTTAATATTAAATAAATATAAAAAAGGGGCCGACCAATTATATTCCTTCTTTCCTTTTCTCTCTCCCCGACACCCTCACCTGCGCACGAGGGAAACCGCTCTCTCCTTCTCTCCTCCTTTTCTCCTCAACCGCTCAACGAAACTCAGTGCCACTTTGGAGAATTTTATAGATCTCTCCAAGATCTTCAAACCCATATAAACATCGCCCCACCTCATCGCGTCTTTCTCCCGAATCACCCCCTCAAAGTCGCTGACTTGCGACCGTTGCCATGGGTGACTGGAGCCACCGCACGTGACCCCACTTCTGGTACAGGTGCGCCTTTCTGGCCCGACGTCGTGGCAAAGACGGATCAGATTCATACTTCGCGAATTTGAAATTAAATCGAAACCTAGTTTCAATCAAATTGCTGAGGTAATCGGCTTTGATTATTTTGAATTGTTTTAACCTTTAAAAGTGTTGCAAATTTTGATTTCACAATAAAAATCGTATATTTTTCATGTGTGGTCAAATTTCAGTGAAACAAGAGACAATGGACTCGTGTGGATGTCTTCTACATTTTAGAAGAGACCGCACATTTTTCTGAGCCTTCTGCTATTTTTGATGGAGTGGAACCCAATGTGAGATTTCTAAATTATAAACGATATGGAAAACGACGATGTATAAATTATATAGTTGATGTATGAGTTATATAAGTGTTGTACACCTCTTGTACAAGCATTGTATAAGTTGTACGTTCGATATATAAGTTATATATGCGTTGTAAAAATTAAATATGTGTTGAATAGAAGTGAAATGCTTATATATATATATATATATATATATATACACGCCCCTCGTCCACAAACCATGGACGATATTTATTGGTTGTGATTGGTGTGAAAATTGGTTGATTACGAATGGTTGATTAGAATTGTTTGTGGTTGAAAAAAAATACCCGTTTGTGGTTGAGAATTATTTGGTTGAAACCACATAGGAATAGTTTGTGGAAATGGAAAAAAATATTCATGCTGCCTGCGTGCGAACTAAATGCATGATTCCCCATTGTCAAAAATTGCGAGGCTTTAAGGTAGAGCGAGGAGCCGTACTAGGGACGGTCCCAGTTTTAACTACTCTGCCGTTATGCTGCCGAAATTTTGAATAATATTCATGTGTTAGAATTATTTTCTTGTGTTGAAACTATATTCGTGTGTTGAATAGAAAACGTTCATGTGTTGAATCGAAATTCATTCGTTGAATCATATTCTTGTGTTAAATGGTATTCGCATTTTAAAACAAATTGTTTTATAATAAAAATCATATTTTTAACATCTATATGAACTATATAAAATAATCGTGTTTTGAAATGAATTGTTTTACAATAAAAATCACATTTTTACTGTGTACACGAATAGTTGAAAATAACGAAGTGTTGAAATAATTGTTGGTTGGATAAAAATATCATTTTTATCAAATGTATGAAAAGAATATAGTTTTGAAATCAAAGAGTCGATATATATATATATATATATATAATTGAAATATATCGAATAGCGAAGCTGCAGTTCGTGTTTTGAAACCGTGATTTCAAACGATTAGTGTGGGAGATCCGACCAACGGATTTTCCCGAAACCGAAACCGTTGGGTTCGCTTTGGAAATATCTTTCCAACGACACAAACTTTGTAAAGATCCAACTGTTGGATTGTCTGGAATGTTTAATTGAAATCTGAAGAAAAACAGCACCACAATCGATTATATTTATATATATAAATATAATTGAATTAAATCGAATAACGACGCTGCAGTTCGTATTTTGAAATCGAAACTTCAAACGATTATACTGGGAGATCCGCCTGTCGGATTTTCCCGAAACTGGAACTGTTGGATTCGTTTTGAAAAGATCTTTCCAATGATGTAAATTTTGTGAAGATCCAATGGTTATATTTTCAGATATGTGTAAATCAAATCTGAAGAAAAATAGCGCCACGGCCGCGTTATGGCCCGAAGCATCATTTGAATAAATTGGCTATTTTAAAATAAATAAAAATAGCGATAAATCGTTATAAAATATTATAAACGATATGGTTGTGAAATTTAGAAATTAACTGAAGGTTAGCTAAGTCGAATGGTTTCCTGGATTTTGATCTGATGTTGGTTTCGGCCTTCGAGGTTAATATTTGGGAAATCGTTCTCTTACTAATTGACGGTTAGTGACTAATGAATTGAAATGATGCGTATGTAGTGTTTGTGTAGCACTTGTTTATTATATACGCGAGTTGCTCAGAAAGACCGGGTTTATCCCATTCTGAATAACTGAATCGACGATAAGAAATCGAAGATGAAGACGGAGGTCGAAGACCAGAGATTTCACCTCGTTTGGATGGTAACTGATGTCCTGATTGGAAGGCTTCCCGAAATATGGATAATGAGTGGTGATCGTCCAGACGTATGTGGAGATCGATGGGTTTGCGAGGTATATAGTCCCTCCGGTTTCGTTCCGACCTAGAACGGACTTGTAAATGGATCGTGTGTTTGACATTGGAATTTATCCTATGTGATTGATAGCCATCTGTTGCATGGTGTGAAATGCCTGTGTGACATGCTAAGATGCAGTGATCAGGGCTTCTGTTGAAAAGCAAAGTCTTGTGATTGATGATCAAAGCACCGCCTGTGTGGTGTAGCTTTGTGTATAACGTGAATTCGCGAGCCTCACACCTCGGTATGAACCAGAAACGGGAGAAGGACCTCAGGGAGGGCATGCGTTTCTTCCTAGCTAGGAGTTGTGTCAGTGTTTTTACACGGCCTGACATTTTACTTATGTGGATGATGGATAGCGAGGCGCCTCGGATATATCGGTCGATCCGGGACCGATGGAGTCATTCGTTGGCTCATTTACGCCCGTTAGGGCGGGGAAACGTAGTGTTCAGGAATTTTAATCCACATCGGTGGACCAACCCTGTCGCTCCAAGGGCTCACCTATGCCTGGGTCCTGAGGCTCGGTCTAGGCAGTCTCGAATTCGGTAAGGACTATCTTTTGCCTTGGTTCATGACGGAAATCCAATTTCCAAATACGTGACTGTGCGGTTTTGATTGTATACCTATATATGGCGACATAGTGGTATGGGGCATTAATGCCGTCTATGATTGATACTTATGATTTGAAATTGTTTTTGAAACATATAAACACTAGTAATAATATCAAATGCTTTTTTATTCGTATCAAGCATATTTTGGCCGTTATAAGGTAAAAACTCTATCCTCCGGTTTTCTTTGCATTGTTTGATAGGAAATGAGTCTTATATTGGCTTCTTTTTTTTAGAAAAGCATTGCGATGTTTAAAAGAATGATATTTTTTGAAGCACTGGCAATCCAATGGAGTGAACCCGTTCCACGAAAGTAGCGTGGTCCTGTGATTAGCCATATTGTAAATGTGTTGAGTAGATTTCTCATACCAGTCCAATGACTGACTCGTAGTTTGTGTCACTTTCAAACTCGGGTACCCCTTTTTCTACACGGGCAGCCTTGTATTCAGGTTTAGCAGGCTCTTTCTGGATGGCTGGAGCTGAAGATGGATTCTATCATTTATCTCTTTTTATGCTGTTCAGCTCCTATTGTACATATTATGTTTGTTTTCCGCTGTAGACATTTATGTATAGCTGAACTGTATTTGTACAAAGTATGATCCTGTATACTGTGTAACTCTGATGACTTCGTTTATCCAGTGTATTATTTGTTCATTATCTGGTGTATTTATTTAATTCTGTTATGCTATTATCAGTTTATATGTTATATTCCAAAGATTACCCTTGCCACCGTCAGTACGGGGTTCGGTGTCATCTCAAGATGGGTGCAACGTGTTAGTCCTAGGGATCTATGAGAGAGCTTCATTTTGATTGGTTATGGTTATAGTAACTCAAAATGGATACAAATTTATGCGTGGCGGAACAATCCACATCTGTTGGGTGCAACATCGAAGCCTTGAGGTGCAACATCAGTTTGAAAATCCAAGATTGCAATGTATATCTTTTGAAAACCCATTTATGGGTACAAAATACAAATATAACACGGTGCATCATATTCCAAAATATATTAAATCGAATTCCGACCATGGTCAAACCCCCTTTGACCAACAAAACAACATGTGGAAAATAAAAAATTGAGCTCAAAATGCTTTTGATGTTCTAAAATGACATTAAGATGGAATTTCTTAGTTACTGAACTCAGATGAGATGAGTATAATGTGTTATCCTACAGATCTATGAGAGAGCTTCATTTTGACCGGTTATGGTTCTACTAACTCAAAATGGATACAAATTTATGCATGGTGGAACACCCACGTCTGTTCGGTGCAACATCGAAGCCTCGAGGTGAAACATCAGTTTGAAAATCAAAGATCGCACTGTATGACTTTTGAAAACTCGTTTATGGGTATGAAATAGAAATATAACATGGTGCATCATATTCCAAAATATTGTATATCGAATTCTGACCATGGTCAAACCCCCTTTGACCAACAAAACAACATGTGGAAAATTAAGCTAAAAAAGCTTTCGATGTTCCCAAAAATTATTAAGATTGAATTTCTTGGTTCCTGAACTAAGATGAGATAGGTGGAACCTATTAGTCCAATAAGTTTCTGAGAGAGCTTTGTTTTAACAGGTTATGGTTCTACTAACTCAAAATGGATACAAATTTATGCCTGGCGGAACATTCCACGTCTGTTGGACGCATCATCGATTTCTTGAGGTGCAAAATCAGTTTGAAAATCCAAGATTGTACTGCAAGACTTTTGAAAACTCGTTTATGGGTATGAAATAGAAATATAACATGGTGCATCATATTCCAAAATATATTAAATTGAATTCCGACCATGGTCAAACCCCCTTTGATCGACAAGACAACATGCGAAAAATAAAAAATTGAGCTTAAAAAGCTTTCAATGTTCCTAAATGTCATTAAGAATGAATTTCTTGGTTAACGAACTAAGACGAGATGGGTGTAACCAGTTAGTCCTATAAATCTATGAGAGAGCTTCATTTTGACTGGTTATGGTTCTACTAACTCAAAATGGATACAAATTTATGCATGGCGGAACAACCCACGTCTGTTGGGTGCAACATCGAATTCTTGAGGTGCAACATCAGTTTGAAAATCCAAGATTGCACTATATGACTTTTGAAAACTCGTTTATGGGTATGAAATTGAAATATAACATGGTGCATCATATTCCAAAATATAATAAATCGAATTCCGACTATGGTAAAACCCCCTTTGACCAATAAAACAACATGTGAAAAATTAAGATAAAAATGCTTTCAATGTCCCCAAAAACATTAAGATTGAATTACTTAGTTATTGAACTAAGATGAGATGTGTGGAACTTGTTAGAACTATAGATCTATGAGAGAGCTTCGTTTTGACTGGTTATGGTACTACTAACTAGGAATGGATATAAATTTATGCATGGCAGAACAACCCACGTCTGTTGGGTGCAACAACAAAGTCTCGAGGTGCAACACCAGTTTTAAAATCCAAGATTGCATTGTATGACTTTTGAAAACTCGTTTATGGGTAAGAAATAAAAATGTAATATGGTGCATCATATTCCGAAATATATTAAATCGAATTCCGACCGTGGTCAAACCCCTTTTGACCAACAAAACAACATGTGTAGAATTAAAATTTGAGCTAAAAAAGCTTTCGATGTTCCCAAATGTCATTAGGATTGAACTTCTTGGTTACTAAACTAAGATGATATGAGTGTAACATGTTAGTCCTATAAATCTATGAGAGAGCTTCATTTTGACTGATTATGGTTCTACTAACTCAAAATGGGTATAAATTTATGCGCGGCAGAACAACCTACGTCTGTTGGGTGCAACATCGAAGTCTTGAGGTGCAACATCAATTTGAAAATCAAAGAATGCACTGTATGATTTTTGAAAACTCGTTTATGGTATGAAATAGAAATATAACATGGTGCATCACATTCCAAAATATATTAAATTGAATTCCGACCATGGACAAATCTCCTTCTACCAACAAAACAACATGCGAAAAATTGAGCTAAAAAAGCTTTCGATGTTCCCAAAAGTCATTAAGATTGAATTTCTTGGTTACTGAACTAAGATTAGTTGGGTGTAACCTTTTAGTCCTATAGATCTATGAGAGAGATTCATGTTGATTGGTTATGGTTCTACTAACTCAAATTGGACACAAATTTATGCATGGCGGAACAACACACGTCTGTTGGGTGCAACATCGATGTCTTGAGTTGCAACATCAGTTTGAATATTCAAGATTACACTATATGACTTTTGAAAGCTCATTTATGGGTATGAAAATGAAATATAACATGGTGCATCATATTCCAAAATATATTGAATCAAATTCGGACCATGGTAAAAAAAACCTTTGACCAACGAAACAACAAGTGAAAAATTAAAAATTGAGCTAAAAAAGCTTTCAATGTTCTCAAATGTCATTAAGATTGAGTTTCTTGGTTACTAAACTAAGACTAGATGGGTGTAACCTATTAGTCCTATAGATCTATGAGAGAGCTTTATTTTGATTTGTTATGGTCCTACTAACTAAAAATGGATACAAATTTATACGTGGCGGAACAACCCACGTCTCTTGGGTGCAACATCGAGGTCTTGAGGTGCAACATCAGTTTGAAAATCCAAGATTGCACTGTATGACTTTTGAAAACTCATTTACAGGTATGAAATATAAATATATCATGATGCATCAAATTCCAAAAAAAATTAAATCAAATTCCAATCATGGTCAAACCCCCTTTGACCAACAAAACAACATGTGAAAAAATAAAAATTGAGGTATAAAAGCTTTTGATGTTCCCAAATGTCATTAAGATTGAATTTCTTGGTTACTGAACTAAGATGAGATGGGTGTAACCTGTTAGTCCTAGAAATCTATGAGAGAGCTTCATTTTGACTGGCTATGGTTCTAGTAACTCAAAATGGATACAAATTTATGCGTGATTGAACAACCAACGTCTGTTGGGTGCAACATCGAAGTCTTGACGGGCAACATCAGTTTGAAAATCAAAAATTGCACCGTATGACTTTTGAAAACTCATTTACGGGTATGAAATAAAAATATAACATTGTGTATCGCATTCCAAAATATATTAAATCGAATTTCGACCATGGTCAAACCGCCTTGACCAATAGAACAACACGATAAAAAATAAAAATTGAGCTAAAAAAGCTTTCGATATTCCCAAATTTCATTAAAATTGAATTTCTTGGTTACTGAACTAAGATGAGAAGCGTTGAACCTGTTAGTCCTATAGATCTATGAGAGAGCTTCGTTTTTACTGGTTATGTTTCTACTAACTCAAAATGGATACAAATTCATAAGAGGCGGAACAACCCACGTCTGTTGGGTGCAACATCGAAGTCTTAAGGTGCAACACCAGTTTGTAAGACCAAGATTGCAATGTATGACTTTTGAAAGCTCGTTTATGGATTTTAAATAGAAATATAACATGGTGCATCATACTCCAAAATATATTAAATCGAATTCCGACCATCGTCAAGCCCCCTTTGACTAACATAACAACATGTGAAAAATTATGCTAAAAAAGATTTCGATGTTCCCAAAAATCATTAAGATTGAATTTCTTGGCTACCGAACCAAGAAGAGATGGGTGGAACCTGTTAGTCCTATAAATCTATGAGAGAGCTTCGTTTTGATTGGTTATGGTTCTAGTAACTCAAAATGGATACAAATTTATAAGTGGCGGAACAACCCACGTATGTTGGGTGCAACATCGAAGTCTTGAGGTGCAACATCAGTTTTCAAACCCAAGATTGCACTGTATGACTTTTGAAAATTCATTTATGGGTATGAAAGAGAAATATAAAATTGTGCATCATATTCCAAAATATATTAAATCGAATTCCCACCATGGTCAAACCCACTTTAACTAACAAAACAACACGTGAAAAATTAAAAATTGAGCTAAAAAAGATTTTGATGTTCCCAAATGTCATTAAGATTGAATTTCTTGGTTACTGAACTAAGATGAGATAATTGTAACCTGATGTTCCTATAGATCTATGAGAGAGCTTCATTTCGACCGGATATGGTACTACTGACTCAAAATGGATACAAATTTATGCGTGGCGGAATAACCCACATCTGTTGGGTGCAACATCGAAGTCTTGAGGTTCAATATCTGTTTGAAAATCCAAGATTGCACTGTATGACTTTTGAAAACTAGTTTATGGGTTTGAAATGGAAATATAACATGGTGCATCATTCTCCAAAATATATTAAATCGAATTCTGACCATGGTCAAACCGTCTTTGACCAACAAAACAACATGTGAATAATTGAGCTAAAATAGTTTTCGATGTTCCCAAAAGTCATTAAGATTGAATTTCTTGGTTACTGAACTAAGATGAGATAGATGTAACCTATTAGTCCTATAGATCAATGAGAGAGCTTCATTTTGACTGGTTATGGTTCTACTGACTCAAAATGGATAAAATTTATGCATAGCGGAACAATCCATGTCTGTAAGGTGCAACATCGAAGTCTTGAGGTGCAACATCAGTTTGAAAATCCTAGAATTCACTGTATGACTTTTGAAAACTCGTTTATGGGTATGAAATAGGAATATAACATGGAGCACCATATTCCAAAATATATTTAATGGAATTCCAACCATGGTCAAACCCCCTTCGACCAACAGAACAACATGTCAAAAAATAAAAATTGAGCTAAAAAAGAATTTGAAGTTCCCAAATGTCATTAAGATTGAATTTCTTTGTTACCGAACTATGATGACATGGGTGTAACATTTTAGTCTTATAGATCTATGAGAGAGCTTCATTTTGACTGGTTATGGTTCTACTAACTCGAAATGGATACAAATTTATGCGTGGCGAAACAACCCACGTCTGTTGGGTGCAACATCGAAGTCTTGAGGTGCAACATCAGTTTCAAAATTCAAGATTGCACTGTATGACTTTTGAAAACTCTTTTATGGGTATGAAATAGAAATATAACATGGTGCATCATATTCCAAAATAAAGTAAACAGAATACCGACCATGGTCAAACCCCTTTGTCCGACAAAACAACATGAGAAAAATCGAGCTAAAAAAGCTTTCGATGTTCCCAAATATCACTAACCTGTTGGTCCTATAGATCAATGAGAGAGCTTCATTTTGACTGGTTATGGTTCTTCTAACTCAAAATGGATACAAATTTATTCGTGGTGGGAAAACCCACGTTTGTTGAGTGCAACATCGAAGTCTTGAGGTGAAACATCACTTTGAAAATAAAATATTGCACTGTATAACTTTTGAAAACTTGTTTGTTGGTATGAAATAGAAATATGACATAAAGCATCATATTCCAAATTATATTGAATCGAATTCCGACAAAGGTCAAACCCCCTTTGACCAACAAAACAACTTGTGAAAAATTAAAAATTGAGCTAAAAAAACTTTCGATGTTCCCAAATGTCATTAAGATTTAATATCTTGGTTACTGAACTAAGATAAGATGGGTGTAACCTGTTAGTCCTATAGATCCATGAGAGAGCTTCATTTCGACTGATTATGGTTCTACTAAGTCACAATGGATACAAATTTATACGTGGGAGAACAACCCACGTATGTTGGGTGAAACATCGAAGTCTTGAGGTGCAACATAAGTTTGAAGACTTTTGAAACTCGTTTATGGGTATGAAATAGAAATATAGCATGGTGCATCATATTCCAAAATATATTAAATCAAATTCCAACCATGGTCAAACCCCCTTTGACCAACAAAACAACATGTGAAAAATTAAAAATTGAGCTACAAAAGCTTTTGATGTTGACAAATATCATTAAGATTGAATTTCTTGGTTACTGAACTAAGATTTTAGATGGGTGTAACCTGTTAGTCCTATAGATCTATGAGAGAGCATCATTTTGACTGGTTATGGTTCTAGTAACTCAAAATGGATACAAATTTATGCACGGCGGAACAACCACGTCTGTTGGGTGCAACATCGAAGTCTTGAGGTGCAACATCAGTTTGAAAATCCAAGATTGCACTGTATGACTTTTGAAAACTCATTTACGGGTATGAAATAAAAATATAACACGGTGCATCATATTTCATAATATATTAAATCAAATTCCGACCATGGTCAAACCCCCTTTGACCAACAAAATAACATGTGAAAATTTTAAAATTGAGCTAAAAAGCTTTTGATGTTTCCAAATGCCATTAAGATTGAATTTCTTGGTTTCTAAACTAAGATGAGATGGACTAAACCTGTAAGTCCTATATATCTATGAGAGAGCTTCGTTTTGATTGGTTATGGTTCTACTAACTCAAAATGGGTAGAAATTCATAAGGGGCGGAACAACCCACGTATCTTGGGTGCAACATTGAAGTGTTGAGGTGCAACATTAGTTTCAAAGTCCAAGATTGCAATGTATGACTTTTGAAAACTCGTTTATGGGTTTTAAATAGAAATATAACATGGTGCATCATACTCCAAAATATATTAAATCGAACTCCGACCATGGTCAAACCCCCTTTGACTACATAACAACATGTGAAAAATTAAGCTAAAAAAGCTTTCAATGTTCCCAAAAATCATTAAGATTGAAATTCTTGGTAACAGAACTAGGATGAGATGGATGGAACCTATTAGTCCTATAAATCTATGAGAGAGCTTCATTTTGATTGGTTATGGTTCTAGTAACTCAAAATGGATACAAAATTTATATGTGGCGGAACAACCCACCTCTGTTGGATGCAACATCGAAGTCTTGAGGTGCAACATCAGTTTGAAAATCCAAGATTGGACTGTATGACTTTTGAAAACTTGTTTATGGGTATGAAATAGAAATATAACATTGTGCATCATATTCCAAAAGATATTAAATCGAATTCCGACCATGGTCAAACCCCCTTTGACCAACAAAACAACATGTGAAAAATTAAAAATTGAGCTAAAAAAGCTTTTGATGTTCCCAAATATCATTAAGATTGAATTTCTTGGTTACTGAACTAAGATGAGATGGGTGTAACCAGTTGGCCCTATAGATCTATGAGAGAGCTTCATTTTGACTGGGTATGGTTCTACTAACTCAAAATGGATACAAATTTATGCGTGGCGGAACAACCCACGTCTGTTGGGTGTAACATCAAATTCTTGAGGTTCAACATCAGTTTGAAAATCCAGGATTGCACTGTATGACTTTTGAAAACTAGTTTATGGGTACAAAATCGAAATATAACATGGTGCATCATACTCCAAAATATATTAAATTGAATTCCGACCATGGTCAACCTGTCTTTGACCCCAAAATATATTAAATTGAATTCCGACTATGGTCAACCCGTCTTTGACCAACAAAACAACATGTGAAAAATTGAGCTAAAAAGGCTTTCGATGTTCCCAAAAGTCATTAAGATTGAATTTCTTGGTTACTGAAATATGATGAGACGGGTGGAACTGTTATCCGATAGATCTATGAGAGAGCTCCGTTTTGATTGGTTATGATTTAGTTAACTCATAATGGATACAAATTTATGCGTGGCGGAACAACCCAGGTCTGTTGGGTGCAACATCGAAGTCTTGAGGTGTAACATCAGTTTGAAAATCCAAGATTGCACTGTATGACTTTTGAAAACTCGTTTATGGGTATGAAATAGAAATATACCATGGTGCATCATATTCCAAAATATAATTAATGGAATTCCAACCATAGTCAAACCCCCTTTCACTAACAAAACAACATGTGAAAAAATAAAAATTGAGCTAAAAAAGATTTTGATGTTCCCAAATGTCATTATGATTGAATTTCTTGGTTACAGATCTAAAATGAGATGGGTGTAACCTGTCATTCCTAGAGATCTATGAGAGAGCTACATTTTGACTGGTTATGGTTCTACTAACTCAAAATGGATACAAATTTACGCATGGTGAAACAACCCATGTCTGTTGGGTGCAACATCGAAGTCTTGAGGTGCAAAATCTGTTTTAAAATCCAAGATTGCACTGTATGATATTTGAAAACTCATTTATGGGTATGAAATAGAAATATAACATGGTGCATCATATTCAAAATATAGGAAATGGAATTCCAACCATGGTCAAACCCCCTATGACCAACAAAACAACATGTGGAAAATTAAAAATTGAGCTAAAAAATCTTTCGATGTTCCCAAATGTCATTAGGAATGAATTTCTTGGTTACTGAACTAAGATGACATGGGTGTAGCCTTTTAGTCCTATAGATCTACGAGAGAGCTTCATTTTGACTGGTCATGGTTCTACTGACTCAAAATGGATACAAATTTATGCGTTGCGAAATAACCCACGTCTGTTGGGTGCAACATCGAAGTCTTGAGGTGCAACATCAGTTTCAAAATTCAAAATTGCATTGTATGACTTTTGAAAACTCTTTTATGGGTATGAAATATAAATATAACATGGTGCATCATATTCCAAAATAAAGTAAATAGAATACCGACCATGGTCAAACCCCCTTTGTCCGGCAAAACAACATGAGAAAAATCGAGCTAAAAAAGCTTTCGATGTTCCCAAATGTCACTAAGATCGAATTTCTTGGTTACTAAACTAAGATGAGATGGGTGCAACCTGTTAGTCCTATAGATCTTTGAGAGAGCTTCATTTTGACTGTTTATGGTTCTTCTAACTCAAAATGGATACAAATTTATGCGTGGCGGGAAAACCCACGTCTGTTGGGTGCAACATCGAAGTCTTGAGGTGAAACATCACTTTGAAAATAAAATATTGCAATGTATAGATTTTGAAAACTCGTTTGTGGGTATGGAATAGAAATATGACATAAAACATCATATTCCAAAATATATTAAATCGAATTCCGACAATAGTCAAACCCCCTTTGACCAACAAAACAACATGTGAAAAATTAAAAGTTGAGCTAAAAAAACTTTCGATGTTCCCAAATGTCATTAAGATTGAATTTCTTGGTTATTGAACTAAGATGAGATGAATGTAACCTGTTAGTCCTATTGATCCATGAGAGAGCTTCATTTTGACTAATTATGGTTCTACTAAGTCAAAATGGATACAAATTTATATGTGGGAGAACAACCCACGTCTGTTGGGTGCAACATCGAAGTCTTGAGGTGCAACATAAGTTTGAAAATCCAAGATTGCACTGTATAACTTTTGAAACTCGTTTATGGGTATGAAATAGAAATATAACATTGTGCATCATATTCCAAAATATATTAAATCGAATTCCGACCATGGTCAAACCCCCTTTGACCAACAAAACAACTTGTGAAAAATTAAAAATTGAGCTAAATAAGCTTTTGATGTTCCCAAATATCATTAAGTTTGAATTTCTTGGTTACTGAAATAAGATGAGATGGGTGTAACCAGTTGGTCCTATAGATCTTTGAGAGAGCTTCATTTTGACTGGGTATGGTTCTACTAACTCAAAATGGATACAAATTTATGCGTGGCGGAACAACCCACGTCTGTTGGGTGCAACATCAAAGTCTTGAGGTTCAACATCAGTTTGAAAATCCAAGATTGCACTGTATGACTTTTGAAAACTCGTTTACGGGTACGAAATGGAAATATAACATGGTGCATCATACTCCAATATATATTAAATTGAATTCCGACCATGGTCAACCCGTCTTTGACCAACAAAACAACATGTGAAAAATTGAGCTAAAAAGTCTTTCGATGTTCCCAAAAGTCATTAAGATTGAATTTCTTGGTTACTAAAATATGATGAGACGGGTGGAATTGTTTGTCTGATATATCTATGAGAGAGCTTCGTTTTGATTGGTTATGGTTTTAGTAACTCATAATGGATAGAAATTTATGCGTGGCGGAACAACCCAGGTCTGTTGGGTGCAACATCGAAGTCTTGAGGTGTAACATCAGTTTGAAAATCCAAGATTGCACTATATGACTTTTGAAAACTCATTTATGGGTATGAAATAGAAATATAACACGGAGCATCATATTCCAAAATATAATTAATGGAATTCCAACCATGGTCAAACCCCCTTTCATTAACAAAACAACATGTGAAAAAAAAAATTGAGCTAAATAAGATTTTGATGTTCCCAAATGTCAATAAGATTGAATTTCTTGGTTACAAAACTAAGATGAGATGGGTGTAACCTGCTATTCCTAGATATCTATGACAGAGCTTCATTTTGACCGATTATGATTCTACTAACTCAAAATGGATACAAATTAATGCATGGCGAAAGAACCCACATCTGTTGGGTGCAACAACGAAGTCTTGAGGTGCAACATCAGTTTCAAAATCCAAGATTGCACTGTATGACATTTGAAAACTCATTTAAGGGTATGAAATAGAAATATAACGTGGTGCATCATATTTCAAAATATAGGAAATGGAATTCCAACCATGGTCAAACCCCCTTTGACCAACAAAACACCATGTCAAAAAATAAAATTTGAGCTAAAAAAGAATTTGATGTTCCCAAATGTCATTAAGATAGAATTTCTCGGTTAACGAACTAAGATGACATGGGTGTAACCTTTTAGTCCTATAGATCTACGAGAGAGCTTCATTTTGACTGGTTATGGTTCTACTAACTCAAAATGGATACAAATTTATGCGTGGCGAAACAACCTACGTCAGTTTGGTGCAACAACGAAGTCTTGATGAGAAACATCAGTTTCAAAATTCAAGATTGCACTGTATTACTTTTGAAAACTGTTTTATGGGTATGAAATAGAAGTATAACATGGTGCATCATATTCCAAAATAAAGTAAATAGAATTCCGACCATGGTCAAACCCCCCTTGTCCGACAAAACAACATGAGAAAAATCGAGCTTAAAAAGCTGTCGATGTTCCCAAATGTCACTAAGAATGAATTTCTTAGTTACTAAACTAAGATAAGCTGGGTGCAACCTGTTAGTCCTATAGATCTATGAGAGAGCATCATTTTGACTGGTTACGGTTCTACTAACTCAAAATGGATAAAAATTTATGCATGGCGGGAAAACCCATGTATGTTGGGTGCAACATCGAAGTCTTGAGGTGCTACATCAGTTTGAAAATAAAAATTGCACTGTATAACTTTTGAAAACTCGTTTTTGGGTATGAAATAGAAATATGACTTGGTGCATCATATTCCAAAATATATTAAATCGAATTCCGACAATGGTCAAACCCCCTTTGACCAACAAAACAACATGTGAAAAATTAAAAATTGAGCTAAAAAAGCTTTCGATGTTCCCAAATGTCATTAAGATTGAATTTCTTGGTTACTGAACTAAGATGAGATGGGTGTAACCTGTTAGTCCTATAGATCGATGAAAGAGCTTCATTTTGACTGGCTATGGTTCTACTAAGTCAAAATGGATACAAATTTATGCGTGGCGGAACAACCCACGTCGGTTAGGTGCAACATCGAAGTCTTGAGGTGCAACATCAGTTTGAAAATCCAAGATTGCACTATATGACTTTTGAAAACTCATTTACGGGAATGAAATAAAAATATAACATGGTGAATCATATTCCATAATATATTAAATCGAATTCCGACCATGGTCAAACCCCCTTTGACCAACCAAACAACATGTGAAAAATTAAAAATTGAGCTAAAAGAGCTTTCGATATTCCCAAATGCCATTAAGATTGAATTTCTTGGTTACTGAACTAAGATGATATGCGTGTAACCTGTTGGTCCTATAGATTATGAGAGAGCTTCATTTTGATTGGGTATGTTTCCACTAACTCAAAATGGATACAAATTTATGCATGGCGAAACAACCCACGTCTGTTGGGTGCAACATCGAAGTCTTGAGGTTCAACATCAGTTTGAAAATCCAAGATTGCACTGTATGACTTTTGAAAACTCGTTTATGGGTACGAAACGAAAATATAACATGGTGCATCATACTCCAAAATATATTAAATTGAATTACGACCATGGTCAAACCGTCTTTGACCAACAAAACGACACGTGAAAAATTGAGCAAAAAAGCTTTCGATGTTCCCAAAAGTCATTAAGATTGAATTTCCTGGTTATTGAAATAAGATGAGACGATTGGAATCTGTTAGTCCGATAGATCTATGAGAGTGCTTCGTTTTGATTGGTTATGGTTCTAGTAACTCAAAATGGATACAAATTTATGCGTGGCGGAACAACCCAGGTCTGTTGGGTGCAACATGGAAATCTTGAGGTGTAACCTCAGTTTGAAAATCCAAGATTGCACCGTATGACTTTTGAAAACTCGTTTATGGGTATGAAATAGAAATATAACATGGTCCATCATATTCCAAAATAAAGTTAATGGAATTCCAACCACGGTCAAACCCCCTTTGACTAACAAAACAACTTGTGAAAAAATAAAAATTGAGCTAAAAAAGCCTTCGATGTTCCTAGATGTCATTAGGAATGAATTTCTTGGTTATTGAACTAAGATGGGATGGGTATAACCTGTCAGTCCTAGAGATCTATGAGAGAGCTTCATTTTGACTAGTTATGGTTCTACTAACTCAAAATGAATAGAAATTTATGCATGGCAAAACAACCCACGTCTGTTGGGTGCAACATCAAAGTCTTGAGGTGCAGCATCAGTTTGAAAATCCAAGATTGCACTGTATGACTTTTGAAAACTCATTTATGGGTATGAAAAAGAAATATAACATGGTGCATCGTATTCCAAAATATAGTAAATGGAATTCCAACCATGGTCAAACCCCCTTTGACCAACAAAACAACATGTCAAAAATAAAATTTGAGCTAAAAAAGAATTTGATGTTCCCAAATGTCATTAAGATTGAATTTCTTGGTTGCCGAACTAGGATGACATGGGTATAATATTTTAATCCTATAGATCTATGAGAGTGCTTCATTTTGACAGGTTATGGTTCTACTAACTCAAAGTGGATACAAATTTATGCGTGGTGAAACAATCCTCGTATGTTGGGTGCAACATCGAAGTCTTGAGGTGCAACATCAGTTTCGAAATACAAGATTACACTGTATGTAACACCCCGTATTTTCTGTGAATTTAAGAACTACAAATCTGAGTGTAATTAAAATATAAATTAAGAATCAGGGAAAACGAGTTGTGCCATTGCATTCGTCTCGAAATTCTGCTTGAAAACGAGTCCGAGTTTGTGAGAATCGGAGTCCGTATGACCACGTTATGGCCCTCCAAATTTTCAGAAATATTCAAAGTTCAAAACAGCTCGAATTCAAATTCAATATTCGAATTTCAAACGCAGAACAGACTGGGCGGGAAATTTCCTTCCCAGACCCAGGTCGATTGGGGAGTCGACTGGGCAGTCGACCCCCCTGACAAGGTCGACTGGGCAGTTGACCTGGGAGTCGACTGGTCCCCGAGCCCATTTTTGGGCCAGTGTTCATTCTGATGTTTCCAGTCCGATTTCTGTCCAGATTCATCTGCCTAAACGTATTTATATAGCCCCAAACCTAGCCTTCTCTACACACAAATCTGTTCTGCTTCTGCTCTACCTCTGTTCTATATAAAAATAAAAATGGCGTCGCTACTCTGCTGGAATCAAAACTAGAAGCTAATCAACATCAACCTAAGCAACTCAATTCAAACTAGAGATTAAAGCTTCTGCAACGATTCTACAACAATTAAAGTTCTTTCTTTAATCCAACCAAGGCAAGTGCAGTTATTTTCCGATATAAACTTTAATCATAATTGTGACATGATTGTAAATCTGAATTTGAGATTGTGTATGTTCTGTTCTGATCAATTTTATTATGTATCTCTTCTTCTTTCTGCTATATAGGCAGGCTACTACGAGCCGGCGCCAATCTCCTAAGAGATTAACGCACGAACGCTAAAATGTTTGGGACAAATAATGAATGTGGCATAATTGGACATGGCTAATCTGTGAATGATTTAAGAAAATGGACATAGATTGTAAACAAGATGTAGATCTATGCATATTCTGTGTATTGGAAGAAGAGGAACCATGGTATGTTAACATGTGACTTGAGACATTGGACATAACGCATATTTTGAATTAAGATCTGTTATAACTAGATTGTTGGGCATATTGTTTATATAACAATTCATGATTTGAAAGAGAATATGACTTAGGTGTGGAGATCTATATTAAGATTTGATAACTATCAAATGTGAACAACACCTAAATAGGAGATTTTTGGATATATGACACGCATTGAAATCGATGGCCAAATTTGGTATAATTTATATGTGAATCTTTTGTACTAGGCAAGTTGAACTAAATTAGGACATGTAAATTATGACCATAATCTATGACATGTAAATTCAATGCAAACGTGGGGTATATGATCATAGTGTCAACCATGACAAATATTTAGGCGTGCAAACTTAGGCCAAATTTATAATTTGGCAAGATATGTTTGTGAAACTTTAAGGAATGATTAAATCTGTTATATTTGCCTAATTTGCTAGTTCTGCTATATTTGCTTAATCTGCTAGTTCTGTTATATTACCTAATCTGCTAATTCTGTTATATTGCTTAATCTGCTAGTTCTGCTCTACTGCCTAGTCTGCTAGATCTGTTCATCTGCCAAATCTGTCATCTGCTAAGTCTGCTGAAAATGCTAAATCTGTTATATGCTAAATCTTCTAAATTACTTAATCTGCTGAATCCGTTAAGTCGCCTAATCTGCGAAATCTATTATCTGCTATATCTGTTGAGTTGATATATTTGGTCTGTTATTGACATAATATGAATTGGCTATAGTTATGAATAATTGACATGTATATTAAGCGTGGGCATAAATGGTAAATTATTAATTAATTGGCCGCAAAGATAAACATGGCTAACTTGAGGTTAGAATGAGTTTGCGGCGTAATCCTGCCCGAAACCGCACGGCACATCCAGTGGCCGCAAAAAATAGGTTCTAATGTGAGAAGTTAGTCATAACGTGCTTGAAACCCGAGGTTAGACTCAGTTTGCGGCAGAAATCTGCCCGAAACCAACCGGCCTAACCAGTAGCCGCAAACTGTCAGTTTAATGTGAGAGGTCTGGGCATTAATATTCAATTAATGAAAATCTGAGATAAATATTATGTCTTAAACGTGTTGGGCAGATAGGATTAACCCCACTAGATTGATGAATTTAATTAATCTGTTTCATGAATCTGTAGGCCCAATTGTGAAGTTAGACATATCTGTAAATCTGTTAAATCCGTATATCTGATCCATTAGTCTGAAAGTTGTCTGCTCTGTGAACTAGTTGACCTGAACTCTGTATGTCTGAACTTGTAAACAAGTTAATCTGAAATCTGTTAGTCTGGGGGCACAAGGTTAGGCGGGGAAATACTTGTGTCAACTGTTGTTTGGGACCCATATTAGTCAGTAACCCTTTCTGGTATCAAAACTTTGACCCAACAGTAGGTAGGGTGTGGGCACGCTTACTGAACTAATTATAAGCGGTTCATTCTGATAATGACGAGGGGTGTTGATGGGGCGTTCCAACCAGGTCATGTGCGTACATGGATCCCTGTCTGCCTCTGAGGATGTAAGACGCCGTGACATCTGTAAATAGGTATATGCCAATTGGTTGTCACTTTAGGGAGTGATACACCATACTGTGGGGCCGACACAGGGTATTTATGTATTAGGGAGCCGATCGCTTGGGGTAGGGTTTTAGGGTACACTTAGTTTGTCTTTTTCTGTTGGTACCGTCTGTTTCTGTTTGGTGGTAACACCTGTCTGTTTTCTGCGTGGTACCGTCTGTTCAGGTGGTAAAGGCCCATTTACTAGTGTACACCTAATTCTACATTCTGTTTCCGTAGGGATTAATCTGTTTCTGTTTCTTTACCTTCTGTTGGGGGTGGTAAAGGCCCATTATTAGCATTCTGTTTCTGTCTGTTTCTGTTGGGGTGGTAAAGGCCTATTACTAGCATTCTCCTCTATGGAAATTTTTATGTACCCGTTTCTGTTTCAGATTAGACATTAGGGTGACACCTAATTCTGTTATACTAGTATTAGTGCAGAGAAGGGTAAAGCAATAGCTTATATCCTTCTGTTCTTCTGTTATATCTGCTACACCTGTTACAGTTATCTCTCATCCAGTTTTATTTTCATGTCATGTTATTATTATTTGTTCATAACTGAAAATCACTGGACTTGCCAGACTTTTTGTCTGACCCTTGTTGTTTCGCCTCCTTTCTTCCATTCCCCCCCCCAGGTTTTATAGAAGGGAAAACTCTAGCTTGATCCAGATTTCTTCTGCTTGAAGTGCTTGAAGTTTGGCTTGTCTTCTTCTGTGGGGATTATGATTTTAAACTGTGCATTCTGAAGGCTTTTGTACAAGACTGATATTTTGTACTTGAATTCTGATATTGTGATTTGAAAGGATGTAACCAAGCTTATTTTGGTTTCTGTTGAAATAAAGTTATAAAATTTCCAAATACTGTTTTATCTGTCTTGTAAGTTTCTGTTCTGTTTACTAAAATGCTCCACCAAAGTTAACGCATTCCCTTTGTGAGTGACCTTAACAATGGTGGGGTGTTACACTTGGTATCAGAGCCGAAGGTTACCAGATTGGGTAAAGTTTTTGAAAACTATTTTCAAAAAGGTTTCGAAAGGAAGTATTTTCAAAAATAAAGCTTATTTTGAAAAAGATGATCCCCAAGAGCCATATATCTTTCCTTCAGTCCTTTTTGTATTGAATCTTTCCTTTTTCGTTTCAGCATGTCTGAAGCATCTGAGATACCAGAGGGTGTTCATGTAGCCGGTTGGTTTCGTCAATATCTTGAGGTTAGGACCGCCGCCGCAGGTCCAGCAAATGATCCCCCTCCTCCGCCCCCTCCTCGTGCAATTGCTTTCTCAAAGATCTGTAGAGATTTTAGGGCCATGGGTGGAAAGGATTTCAAGGGAACTAAATCATTCATAGAAGCGAGGAACTGGCTCAAAGAAACTGAGGATCTATTCGTTATCTTCGAGGTGGGCGATAAGCAGAAGGTACAGTTGGCGGTATGGCTGCTTAAAGACGAAGCTTCCTATTGGGGGGAAGTCACTAACGCCGAGAGGCCAGTTGAAACATGGATGGATTTCAGAACAAGGTTTGAGACAAAATTCCTCTCAGAAGCTGAACGAAGTCTACAACTGGAAAAGTTCTTATCTCTTAAGCAAGGAATACGTCCACCAGTTCAACCAACTGGCTAGGTTCGGATAGGATTTAGTCAACATTCAGCATAAAAAGGCTCTCCGCTTTATTAAAGGATTGAACGAGCCACTGCACAGCCTAGCCATGACCCATGTACCCATGGGATCGACTTATGATAAATTGGTGGACATGGCACTACTGCACGAGGAAAACTAGGGCCCGAAAGAGACAAAGAAGGAAGAACCACAGAATAAGAAAGCATGGCCCAAAAAGGAAACACAAAAGAAGGATTAGAAGTCTGAAGATAGGAAGGGGAAAAAGTGCTTTACTTGTGGAAGCTCGACTCATCTGAACATGGATTGCAGAAAAAGGAAGGGCACTTGCTTCAGCTGTGGTGAGATGGGACACTTCACTAGGGACTGCTCGAAGAAACGAGGGCAAGGGCAGAGGGTAGGACCAACTTCCAGAGGGCAGGCGAACACTCTCGAGGCTAGTGGATAGGATAGAAATAGGGAAAAATTTCCGTAGAAGGTTTAATTTCGTTATCTAATTGTTGAGTTAAAACTCTTTCTGATTCTGGCATTTTGATTCTGTAATCGATACTTTGCACTTCAATACTAGTATTGTTTCTGGTCCTGTTGTAGACTCAAACCCATAAGGGTTATGACTCATCTGTTTATGATAGAATTGGGATTGAGGGATATCTGTGTTAGACCTCAAGTATGACGCATACATTCTGAGTTTTTGTGGGATATGATTTTATCATGCTTAGTTTCCTAAGAATCATTCTATAATCTGACCTATACCAGTAATCTGTAAATATCTGAATATTTCTGATAAGGTTAAGATTTCCAGTTTTGACATTATCTAAAGAGGGTGACCCTCTGGGTGTCAATCTGATGTTGGTTTCGGTCTTCGGGGCCGAAACTTAGGACCCATGTCTAATGGGAACCAAGTTTTTGTTTTATCTGTACTCGCTTCCATCATTCGACTGTATCCTATCGATCGAATCTTCGAACTTTAGGTAGAAACTAATGGGTGTAAACATGTGTTTGAGACATGTAATGTTTGATGGTTGCAAGTGGAT
Source organism: Allium sativum (assembly GCA_030737875.1). Lineage (NCBI taxonomy): Eukaryota > Viridiplantae > Streptophyta > Magnoliopsida > Asparagales > Amaryllidaceae > Allium > Allium sativum. The sequence continues at coordinate 1,049,301 of CM060912.1, read as the reverse complement.
GCAAGTGGTTGCTAGTGGTTGCTCGTGGATGCATATACACACTAGGCACTAGATCGGCTCGAAAACACTCTTATACTTCATATGGATGTGTGAGCATTTTCAATTTTTGTGGATGCAAAATGATTGAATCAGCACATAGATGTTGCATATGATTGAATGGTTGTGCACTCATATAGAAATGATATGTATTGAGTAGGAAAATTGCATACATGTTGGACTAATGGCACTGGCATAATTCGCATTAAGGAGGTCAACTGAATCAGTGGACCGCCTGATCTTTACATTAGATAAGGAACATATACACACACTTTTGCATATGTTCATACAACATTAGAAGTTTCTTAGGACAATGGACGCCAGTGATTGATGATTGAGTAGATAAGTGATTGGATGGTAGGACACGTTCTTCTTAACTTGAAGATTTCGGGGACGAAATCCTTTAAGGAGGGGAGAATGTAACACCCCGTATTTTCTGCGAATTTAAGAACTACAAATCTGAGTGTAATTAAAATATAAAATAAGAATCAGGGAAAAGGGGTTGCGCCATTGCGTTCATCTCAAAATTCTGCTTGAAAACGAGTCCAAGTTTGTGAGAATCGGAGTCCGTATGACCAAGTTATGGCCCTCCAAAGTTTCAGAAATATTCAAAGTTCAAAACAGCTCGAATTCGAATTCAAAATTCGAATTTCAAACACAGAACAGACTGGGCGGGAAATTTCCCGCCCAGACCCAGGTCGACTGGGGAGTCGACTGGGCAGTCGACCCCCCTGACCAGGTCGACTGGGCAGTCGACCTGGGAGTCGACCTGGTCCCCGAGCCCATTTTTGGGCCAGTGTTCGTTTTGATGTTTCCAGTCCGATTTCTATCTAGATTCATCTGCCTAAACCTATTTAAACAGCCCCAAACCAAGCCTTCTCTACACACAATTATGTTTTGCTTCTGCTCTGCCTCTGTTCTATATAAAAATAAAAATGGCGTCGCTACTCTGCTGGAATCAAAACTAGATGCTAATCAACATCAACCTAAGCAACTCAATTAAAACTAGAGATTAAAGCTTCTGCAACGATTCTACAACAATTAAAGTTCTTTCTTTAATCCAACCAAGGCAAGTGCAGTTATTTTCTGATATAAACTTTAATCATAATTGTGACATGATTGTAAATCTGAATTTGAGATTGTGTATGTTCTATTCTGATCTATTTTATTCTGTATCTCTTCTTCTTTCGGTTCTATAGCCAGGCTACTACGAGCCTGCGCCAATCTCCTAATAGATTAACGCACGAACGCTAAAATGTTTAGGACAAATAATGAATGTGGCATAATTGGACATGGCTAATCTGTGACTGATTTAAGAAAAATTACATAGGTTGTAAACTAGATTTAGATCTATGCAAATTCTGTGAATTGGAAGAAGAGGAACCATGGTATGTTAACATGTGACTTGAGACATTGGACATAACGCATATTTTGAATTAAGATATGTTATAACTAGATTGTTGGGCATATTGTTTATATAACAATTCATGATTTGAAAGAGAATATGACTTAGGTGTGAAGATCTATATTAAGATTTGATAACTATCAAATGTGAATAACACCTAAGTAGGAAATTTTTGAATATATGACATGCATTGAAATCGATGGCTATATTTGGTATAATTTATGTGTGAATCTTTTGTACTAGGGAAGTTGAACTAAATTGGGACATGTAAATTATGACCATAATCCGCGACATGTAAATTCAATGCAAACGTGGGGTATATGATCATAGTGTGAATCATGACAACTATTTAGGCATGCAAACTTAGGCCAAATTTATAATTAGGCAAGATATGTTTGTTAAACTTTAAGGAATGTTTAAATCTGTTATATTTGTCTAATTTGCTAGTTCTGCTATATTTGCCTAATTTGCTAGTTCTGTTATATTACCTAATCTGCTAGTTCTGTTATATTGCTTAATCTGCTAGTTCTGCTCTACTGCCTAGTCTGCTAGATCTGTTCTTCCGCCAAATCTGTCATCTGTTAAGTCTTATGAAAATGCCAAATCTGTTATATGCTAAATCTGCTAAATTACTTAATCTGCTGAATCCGTTAAGTCGCCTAATCTGCGAAATCTGTTATTTGCTATATCTGTTGAGTTGATATATTTGGTCTGTTATTGACATAACATGAATTGGCTATAGTTATGAATAATTTACATGTACATTAAGCGTGGGCATAAATGGTAAATTATTAATTAATTGGCCGTAAAGATAAACATGGCTAACTCGAGGTTAGAATGAGTTTGCGGCGTAATCCTGCCCGGAACCGCCCAGCACATCCAATGGCCGCAAACAATAGGCTCTAATGTGAGAAGTTAGTCATAACGTGCTTGAAACCCGAGGTCAGACTCAGTTTGCGACTGAAATCTGCCCGAAACCAACCGGCCTAACCAGTAGCCACAAACTGTCAATCTAATGTGAGAGGTCTGGGCATTAATATTTAATTAATGAAAATCTGAGATAAATAAGATGTCTAAAACGTGTTGGGCGGATAGGATTAAACCCACTAGATTAATGAATTTAATTAATCTGTTCCGTGAATCTGTCGTCCCAATTGCGGAGTTAGACAAATCTGTAAATCTGTTAAATCCGTATATCTGATCCGTTAGTCTGAAACTTGTCTGCTCTATGAACTAGTTGACCTGAACTCTGTATGTCTGAACTTGTAAAAAAGTTAATCTGAAATCTGTTAGTCTGGGGGCACAAGGTTAGGAGGGGAAGTACTTGTGTCATCTGTTGTTTGGGACCCATATTAGACAGTAACCCTTTCAGGTATCAAAACTTTGACCCAACAATAGGTAGGATCCGGGCACGCTTACTGAACTAATTATAAGCGATTCATTCTGATAATGGAGAGGGGTGTTGATGGTGCGTTCCAACCTGGTCATGTGCGTGCATGGATCCCGGTCTACCTCTGAGGATGTAAGACGCCGTGACATCTGTAAATAGGTCTGTGCCAATTGGTTGTCACTTTAGGGAGTGATACACCCTACTGTGGGGCCGACACAGGGTATTTATGTATTAGGGAGCCGATCGCTTGGGGTAAGTTTTTAGGGTACACTTAGTTCTGTCTGTTTCTGTTGGTACCGTCTGTTTCTGTTGGGTGGTAATACCTGTCTGTTTTCTGCGTGGTACCGTCTGTTCGGGTGGTAAAGGCCCATTTACTAGTGTACACCTAATTCTACATTCTGTTTCCGTAGGGATTAATCTGTTTCTGTTTCTGTACCTTCTGTTGGGGTGGTAAAGGCCATTTATTAGCATTCTGTTTCTGTATGTTTCTGTTGGGGTGGTAAAGGCCCATTACTAGCATTCTCTTCTGTGGAAATTATTCTGTACCCATTTCTGTTTCAGTTTAGACATTAGGGTGACACCTAAATCTGTTATACTAGTATTAGTGTAGAGAAGGGTAAAGCAATAGCTTATATCATTCTGTTCTTCTGTTATATTTGCTACACCTGTTACAGTTATCTCTCATCCAGTTTTGTTTTCATGTCATGTTATTATTATCTGTTCATAACTGAAAATCACTGGACTTGCCAGACTTTTTGTCTGACCCTTGTTGTTTCGCCTCCTTTCTTCCGTTCCCCCCTAGGTTTTGTAGAAGGGAATATTCTAGGTTGATCCAGATTTCTTCTGCTTGAAGTGCTTAAAGTATGGCTTGTCTTCTTCTGTGGGGATTATGATTTTAAACTATGCATTCTGAAGGCTTTTTTACAAGACTGATATTTTGTACTTGAATTCTGATATTGTGATTTGAAAGGACGTAATCAAGCTTATTTCGGTTTCTGTTGAAATAAAGTTATAAATTTTTCAAGTACTGTTTTATCTGTCTTGTAAGTTTCTGTTTTGTTTACTAAAATGCTCAACCAATGTTAAGGCATTCCCTTTGTGAGTGACCTTAACAGAGGTGGGGTGTTACAATGTATGACTTTTGAAAACTCTTTTATGGGTATGAAATAGAAGTATAACATTGTGCATCATATTCCAAAATAAAGTAAATAGAATTCCGACCATGGTCGAACCACCCTTGTCCGTCAAAACAACATGAGAAATATCGAGCTTAAAAAGCTTTAGATGTTCCCAAATGTCACTAAGACTGAATTTCTTGGTTACTAAACTAAGATGAGATGGGTGCAACCGGTTAGTCCAATAGATCTGAGAGAGAGCTTCATTTTGACTGGTTATGGTTCTACTAACTCAAAATGGATACAAATTTATGCATGGCGGGAAAACCCACGTCTGTTGGGTGCAACATCGAAGTCTTGAGGTGCAACAACAGTTCGAAAATAAAAATTGCACTGTATAACTTTTGAAAACTCGTTTGTGGGTATGAAATAGAAATATGACTTGGTGCATCATGTTCCAAAATATATTAAATCGAATTCCGACAATGGTCAAACCCCTTATGACCAATAAAACAACACGTGAAAAATTAAAAATTGAGATAAAAAAGCTTTCGATGTTCCCAAATGTCATTAGGAATGAATTTCTTGGTTACTGAACTAAGATGAGATGGGTGTAACCTGTTAGTCCTATAGATCTATGAGAGAGCTTCATTTTGATGGGTTATGGTTCTACTAAGTCAAAATGGATAAAAATTTATGCATGGTGAAACAACCCACGTCTGTTGGGTGCAACATCGAAGTCTTGAGGTGCAACATTAGTTTGAAAATCCAAGATTGCACTGTATGACTTTTGAAAACTCGTTTATGGGTATGAAATAGAAATATAACATGGTGCATCATATTCCAAAATATATTAAATCAAATTCCAATCATGGTCAAACCAACTTTGAGAAACAAAACAACATGTGAAAAAATAAAAATTGAGCTATAAAAGCTTTTGATGTTCCCAAATGTCATTAAGATTGAATTTCTTGGTTACTGAACTAAGATTTGAGATGGGTGTTACCTGTTAGTCCTAAAGATCTTTGAGAGGGCTCCATTTTGACTGGTTATAGTTCTAGTAACTCAAAATGGATACAAATTTATGCATGGCGGTACAACCCACGTCTGTTGGGTGCAACATCGAAGTCTTGAGGTGCAACATCAGTTTGAAAATCCAAGATTGCATTGTATGACTTTTGAAAATTCATTTATGGGTATGAAATAAAAATATAACATGGTGCATCATATTCCATAATATATTAAATCGAATTCCGACCATGGTCAAGCCCCCTTTGACCAACAAAACAACATGTGAAATATTGAAAATTGAGCTAAAAAAGCTTTCGATGTTCCCAAATGCCATTAATAATGAATTTCTTGGTTACTGAACTAAGGTGAGATGGGCTGAACCTGTTAGTCCTATAGATCTAAGATAGAGCTTCGTTTTTACTGGTTATGGTTCTATTAACTCAAAATGGGTACAAATTCATAAGGGGCGGAACAACCCACGTATGTTGGGTGCAACATCGAAGTCTAGAGGTGCAACATCAGTTTGAAAGTCCATGATTGCAATGTATGACTTTTGAAAACTCGTTTATGGGTTTTAAATAGAAATATAACATGGTGCATCATACTCCAAAATATATTAAATCGAATTCCGACCATGGTCAAACCCCCTTTGACTAACATAACAACATGTGAAAAATTAAGCTAAAAAAGCTTTTGATGTTCCCAAAAATCATTCAGATTGAATTTCTTGGTTACTGAACTAAGATGAGATGGGTGGAACCTCTTAGTCCTATATATCTATGAGAGAGCTTCGTTTTGATTGGTTATGGTCCTAGTAACTCTAAATGGATACAAAATTTATAAGTGGCGAAACAACCCACATCTGTTGGACGCAACATCGAAATCTTGAGGTGCAATATCAGTTTGAAAATCCAAGATTGCACTGTATTAGTTTTGAAAACTCGTTTATGGGTATGAAATAGAAATATAACATTGTGCATCATATTCGAAAAATATATTAAATCGAATTCCGACCGTGGTCAAACCCCCTTTGACCAACAAAACAAATTGTGAAAAATTAAAAATTGAGCTAAAAAAGCTTTTGATGTTCCCAAATATCATTAAAATTGAATTTCTTGGTTACTGAACTAAGATGAGATGGGTGTAACCTGTTGGTCCTATAGATCTATGAGAGAGCATCATTTTGACTGGGTATGGTTCTACTAACTCAAAATGGATACAAATTTATGCATGGCGGAACAACCCACGTTTGTTGGGTGAAACATCGAAGTCTTGAGGTTCAACATCAGTACGAAAATCCAAGATTACACTGTATGACTTTTGAAAACTCATTTATGGGTACGAAATGGAAATATAACATGGTGCATCATCCTCCAAAATATATTTAATCGAATTCCGACCATGGTCAAACCCCTTTGACCAACAAAACAACATGTGAAAAATTGAGCTAAAAAAGCTTTCGATGTTCCCAAAAGTCATTAAGATTGAATTTCTAGGTTACTGAAATATAATGAGACGTGTGAAACCTATTAGTCTGATAGGTCTATATGAAAGCTTCCTTTTGATTAGTTATGGTTCTAGCAACTCAAAATGGATAAAAATTTATGCATGGCGGAACAACCCAGATTTGTTGTGTTCAACATCGAAGTCTTGAGGTGTAACATCAGTTTGAAAATCCATGATTGCACTTTATGACTTTTGAAAACTCATTTATGGGTATGAAATAGAAATATAATGTGGTACATCATATTCCAAAATATAGTTAATGGAATTCAAACCATGGTCAAACCCCCTTTGACTAACAAAACAACATGTGAAAAAATAAAAATTAAGCTAAAAAAGATTTTGATGTTCCCAAATGTCATTAAGATTGAATTTCTTAGTTACTGAACTAAGATGAGATGGGTGTAACCGGCTAGTCCTAGAGATCTATGAGAAAGCTTCATTTTAATTGGTTATGGTTCTACTAACTCAAAATGGATACAAATTTATGCATGGCAAAACAACCCACGTCTGTTGGGTGCAACATCAAAGTATTGATGTGCAACATCAGTTTCAAAATCCAAGAATGCACCGTATGACTTTTGAAAACTCGTTTATGGGTATGAAATAGAAATATAACATGGTGCATCATATTCCAAAATATTAGTAAATAGAATTCCGACCATGGTCAAACCCCCTTTGTCCAACAAAACAACATGTGAAAAATCGAGCTAAAAAAGCTTTCGATGTTCCCAAATGTCACTAAGATTGAATTTCTTGGTCATTAAACCAAGATGAGATGGGTGTAACCTGTTTGTCATATAGATCTTCATTATAACACCCCACCTCCGTTAAGGTCACTCGCAAAGGGAATGCCTTAACTTTGGTGGAGCATTTTAGTAAACAGAACAGAAACTTACAAGACAGATAAAACAGTACTTGATTTTTTTTTTTAACTTTACTTCAACAGAACCGAAATAAGCTTGGTTACATCCTTTCAAATCACAATATCAGAATTCAAGTACAAAATATCAGTCTTGTACAAAAGCTTTCAGAATGCATAGTTTAAAAACATAATCCCCGCAGTAGAAGACAAGCCATACTTTAAGCACTTCAAGCGGAAGAAATCCGGATCAAGCCAGAGTACTCCCTTCTACAAAACCTGGGGAGGAAATGGAAGAAAGGAGGTCAAACAACAAGGGTCAGACAAAAAGTCTGGCAAGTCCAGTGATTTTCAGTTACGAACAGATAATAATAACATGACACGAAAATAAAACTAGATGAGAGATAACTGTAACAGATGTAACAAATATAACAGAAGAACAGAATGATATAAGCTATTGCTTTACACTTCTCTGCACTAATACTAGTATAACAGAATTTGGTGTCACCCTAATGTCTAAACTGAAACAGAAATGGGTACAAAATAATTTCCACAGAAGAGAGTGCTAGTAATGGTCCTTTACCACCCCAACAGAAACGGACAGAAACAGAATGCTAATAATGGGCCTTTACCACCCGAACAGAAACAGACAGAAACAAAAACAGATTAATCCCTACGGAAACAGAATGTAGAATTAGGTGTACACTAGTAAATGGGCCTTTACCACCCGAACTGACGGTACCATGCAGAAACAGACAGGTGTTATCACCCAACAGAAACAAACGGTACCAACAGAAACAGACATAACTAAGTGTACCCTAAAACCCTACCCCAAGAGATCGGCTCCCTAATACATAAATACCCGGTGTCGGCCCCACAGAAGGGTGTATCACTCCCTAAAGTGACAACCAATTGGCACAGACCTATTTACAGATGTCACGGCGTCTTACATCCTCAGAGGTAGACCGGGATCCATGCACGCACATGACCCGGTTGGAACGCACCATCAACACCCCTCGCCATGATCAGAATGAACCGCTTATAATTAGTTCAGTAAGCGTGCCCGGACCATACCTACTGTTGGGTCAAAGTTTGGATACCAGAAAGGGTTACTGACTAATATGGGTCCCAAACAACAGATGACACAAGTAATTCCCTTCCTATCCTTGTGTCCCCAGACTAACAGATTTTAGATTAACTTTTTTACAAGTTCAGACATACAGAATTCAGATCAACTAGTTCATAGACAAGTTTTCAGATTAACGGATCAGATATACAGATTTAACAGACTTACCGATTAACCAGTTACAGATTAACAGACTTACAGATTTGTCTAACTTTGTAATTGGGCCTACAGATTCACGGAACAGGTTTATTAAATTCATCAGTCTAGTGGGTTTAACCCTATCCGTCCAACACGTTTTAGACGTCATATTTATCTCAGATTTGCATTAATTAATTATTAATGCATAGACCCCTCACATTAGGTCGCTAGCTTATGGCCGCTGGATGCGCCGGGCGGTTCCGGCAGACTTCTACCACAAGCCAGACCTAACCTCGTATCTAAGCATATTATGACTAACTTTTCACATTAGAACCTATTGTTTGCGGCCACTGGATGTGCCGGGCGATTCCGAGCAGAATTACGCCGCAAACTCATTCTAACCTCGAGTTAGCCATGCTCATCTTTGCGGCCAATGAATTAAAAATTTAACATTTACGCCCCGCCTAATATACATGTCAATTATTCAGATTATGTCAACAGCAGACTAATCAACTAAACATATATAGCAGATAACAAATTTAGCAGATAACAGGTTTTGCGAATTAGGCGACTTAGCAGATTTAGCAGATTAAGTAAACTAGCAGATTTACCAGATAACGGATTAGGCATCTCAATAGATTTAGTTTAGCAGATTTGACATTTTCAACAGACTTAGCAGATGATAGATTTGGCAGATGAACAGCTCTAGCAGACTAGGCAGTAGAGCAGAACTAGCAGATTAAGCAATATAACAGGATTAGCAGATTAGGCAATATGACACAACTAGCAAATTAGGCAAATATAACAGATTTAATCATTCCTTAAAGTTTCACAAACATATCTTGCCTAATTATAAATTTGGCCTAAGTTTGCATGCCTAAATAGTTGTCACGATTCACACAATGATCATATACCCCACGTTTACATTGAATTTACATGTCACAGATTATGGTCATAATTTACAGGTCCCAATTTAGTTCAACTTGCCTAGTAAAAAGATTCACATATAAATTATACGAAATATAGCCATCGATTATTATGCATGTCATATATCCCAAAGATCCCTTAGGTGCTTATTTACATTTAATAGATATCCTACTTCCATGTAAATCTTTATACCTAAGCCATATTCTCTTTATCTCAAGTCATATGTTCAATACAGTCTATATTTATGTCCAATTATATGCCTTTCTATGTCATGTCCTCAAATCATATGTTCAATACCCTTTATGTTATAAATATAACATGTCCAGTCATATGTCTCAGATTTATGTTTAGCTACAGTCCATGTTCTTTCCTCAAATCAGTCACCTATTGGTCATGCCCAATTTATGCATCATTCATTTTACTGTCCCAAAAATTTTAGCGTATGTTAATCTCTTATGAGATTGGCTCAGGCTCATGGTAGCCTAGCTATAGAACAGAAAGAGGAAAGAGATACAAAATAAGATAGATCTAAACAGAACAGAACAGATATAACCTCAGATTCAGATTTACAATTCATGTCACAATCAAAATTAATGTTTATATCGAAAAATAACTGTACTTGCCTTGATTGGATTAAAGAAAGAACTTTAATTGTTGTAGAATCATTGCAGAAGCTTTAATCTCTAGTTTGAATTGAGTTGCTTTGGTTGATGTTGATTAGCTTCTAGTTTTGATTCCAGCAGAGTAGCGACGCCATTTTTATTTTTATTTTGAACAGAGGCAGAGAAGAAGCAGAGTAGAATTGTGTGTAGAGAAGGCTAGGTTTGGGGCTGTTTAAATAGGGTCAAGTCAACGAATCTAGACAGAAATCGGACCAGATACATAAGAATGCACCCAGGCTCAAAACCAGGTTCTGGGACCAGGTCGACACCCAGGTCGACTACCCATTCGACCTGGTCTGGGGGGGTTGACTGCCCGTCGACTCCCCAGTCAACCTGGGTCTAGGCGGGAAATTGCCCAGTCTTTTCTGCGTTTGAAATTCGAATTTTGAATTCGAATTCGAGCAGTTTTGAACTCTGAATATTTCTGAAACTTCGGAGGGTCATATCTCCCTCATACGGACTCCGATTCTTGCAAACTCGGACTCGTTTCCAAGCAGAATTCCGAGACGAACGCAATGGCTCAACCCGTTTCCATTGATTCTTATTTTAAAAATTAATTATCCTCTGATTTGTTACTTATATGTTCACAGAAAATACGGGGTGTTACATTCATTATGACTGGTTATAGTTCTACTAACTCAAAATGGATACAAATTTATGCGTGGTTGGTTAAATCCACGTCTGTTCGGTGCAACATCTAAGTCTTAAGGTGCAACATCAGTTTGAAAATAAAAGATTGCACTGTATAACTTTTGAATACTCATTTATGGGTATGAAATAGAAATATAACATGGTGCATCATATTCCAAAATATATTTAATCGAATTCCGACAATGGTCAAACCACTTTGATCAACAAAACAACATGTGAAAAATTAAAATTTGAGCTAAAAAAATCTTTCGATGTTCCCAAATGTCATTAAGATTGAATTTCTTGGTTACTGAACTAAGATGAGATGGGTGGAACCTATTAGTCCTATAAATCTATGAGAGGGCTTTGTTTTGACTGGTTAAAGTTCTAGTGACTCAAAATGGATAAAAATTTATGCATGACAGAACAACCCACGTCTGTTGGGTGGAACATCGAAGTCTTGAGGTGCAACATCAGTTTGAAAATCCGAGATTGCACTGTATGACTTTTAAAAACTCGTTTATGGGTATGAAATAGAAATATAACATGGTGCATCATATTCCAAAATATATTAAATCGAATTCCGACCATGGTCGAACCCTCTTTGACCAACAAAACAACATGTGAAAAAATAAAAATTGAGCTAAAATAGCTTTTGATGTTCCTAAAAATGATTAAGATTTAATTTCTTGGTTACTGAACTAAGATGAGATGGGTTGAACTTTTTAGTCCTGTAGATCTACGAGAGAGCTTCGTTTTGACTGGTTATGGTTCTACTAACTCAAAATGGATACAAATTTATAAGGGGCGGAACAACCCATGTCTGTTGGGTGCAACATCGAAGTCTTGAGGTGCAACATCTGTTTGAAAGTCCAAGATTGCAATGTATGACTTTTGAAAACTCGTTTATCGGTTTGAAATGGAAATATAACATGGTGCATCGTGCTCCAAGATATATTAAATCGAATTCCAACCATGGTCAAACCCCCTTTGACCAACATAACAACCTGTGAAAAATTAAGCTAAAAAAGTTTTCGATGTTCCCCAAAATCATTAAGATTGAATTTCTTGGTTACTGAACTAAGATGAGATGGGTGGAAACTGTTGGTCTTATAAATCTATGAGAGAGCTTCGTTTTGATGTGCAATAGTTCCAGTAACTCAAAATGGGCACAAATTTATAAGTGGCGGAACAACCCACGTCTGTTGGTTGCAACATCGAAGTCTTGAGGTGCAACATCAGTTTGAAAATCCAAGATTGCGCTGTATGACTTTTGAAAACTCGTTTATTGGTATGAAATAGAAGTATAACATTATGCATAATATTCCAAAATATATAAAATCGAATTCCGATCATGGTCAAACCCACTTTGACCAACAAAACAACATGTGAAAAATTAAAAATTGAGCTAAAAAAGCTTTTGATGTTCCCAAATGACACTAAGATTGAATTTCTTGGTTACTGAAATAAGATGAGATGGGTGTAACCAGTTAGTCCTATAGATCTATGAGAGAGCCTCATTTTTACTGGTTATGTTTCTACTAACTCAAAGGATACAAATTTATGCATGGCGGAACAACCCTCGTCTGTTGGGTGCAACATCCAAGTCTTGAGGTTCAACATCAGTTCGAAAATCCAAGATATTAAATCGAATTCCGACCATGGTCAAACCCCCTTTGACCAACAAAACAACATGTGAAAAATTAAAAATTAAGCTAAAAAAGCTTTCGATGCTCCCAAATGTCATTAAGATTGAATTTCTTGGTTACTGATCTAAGATGAGATGTGTAACACCCCACGTCCATTAATGTCACTCACAAAGGGAATGCATTAACTTCTATGAAGCGTTTTAAGTGAGTATAGAACAGAAACTTAACAACAAGACAGATATAAATAGTACTTGAAAATTTAAAACTTTATTCACTACAGCGGGAAACACATATGTTTGATTACATCATCAAAAACCAGAGTCAAATTACATAATATCCATCTTGACTAAACCAAAGTACATAAATTGAAAGACATAACCCCAGTAAAAAATAGCCATAAATAAGAGAGGCTGAACTTTACTTCAGCGATCCAAGCAACTTCGAAAAGCAAGAGATGCAGTTGTCCAAAATCAAGCTCCGCTGGTGCTAGCTCCAACTTGAGCACCTTGGGGGGGAGGGGGGAAGGAAGAAAAGAGGAGGAAACAAAGGGGGTCATACATAAAGCCTGGCGCGTGCGGTTACTTTAACAATATAATTACCAAAATAACTAGGCTAAGACATAAGTTGGAAAATAAGGAAATGACTGTGAACAATTGGGTAAGACAGAGTAAACAAGGAAACAAGATGAGCAAAGATAACGTTAAAGCGCACCTAAACCACTATAAGGTAATTACTATACTGCACCACCACTACTATACTGCACCACCACTAGTCACCTTAAGGTTGATCCCGTCTACAGAACTTAAATATGACAATGGTAGTTTCGTGCACCCCTAGTTGCTTTCATAGGTGCCGCCTGCCCCTATCTCCACTAGGTGTACCCGCTACCCCCATGCTATCGGCTCCCTAACTCGTAGATACCCGTGCTGGCCCCACAGTGGGGTGTATCACTCCCCAAAGTGGCAACCCGATACCATAAATAATGCATGGCTTATACCTACACGATGAAACAACATCTTACCTACCAGCTCGGGTCCACCCACGCATATGAACCCGTTGGACTTGCGTTGCCACCACTAACCCTGTTTGGCCTCTTACAGTCAAGCCCATTATGCGTGTCATGTCCTCGACTTGGTTCGAGCCCTCAAAGATACGTATGGGTTACTGGTTGAAAAGCGCCCCCATTACATGACACAAGCTATCCACCTAAGCTTGGTCCCCTCTAGTACATCCCACTTAACCCTCTTCTTAGTCATGTTCACTTACATGTTTCAATTTTTGGTTAAGTGTTTATAATCGTATTTCAAATGCCACCCAAGGCACCCACTAAATTCCACATGCCACCCAAGGCACCCACTTAACCCCCTCATGTCCCACTACATGTTTATTTGGTTAAGTGTTTCTTAATTCATTAAGACCATAACCTCATAAAGACCTCCCACATTAGACTGGCATTTGTGGTAGCTGGATTTGTCGGGCGGGTCCGGGCAGTCATACACCACAAACGAGCCTAACCTTGTCTCTTTACAATTGTTACATATTTAATTTATGCTTAAGACCTCCCACATTAGACTGGCATTTGTGGCAGCTGGATTTGTCGGGCGGGTCCAGGCAGTCTTACACCACAAAAGAGCCTAACCTCGTGTCTTAGACGATTAATTACTCCTAATTAATCATCCCTAATTTAAAGTAATTTCCTTATTCAAATTTTCATTCAATTCCAAATTTAACTATGGCCATAATTGACTCAATTATGTCCATCTATTTATGGTATGTAAAATCATACCAATTTTCATCACAAATTTATTTTATGCCTTTTAAGGCATTTATGCCAATTCTCAATATTAAATCTTTTAATATTATCCCCTTACCCAACGTTGTACGTTTGTTCGTTTAACGTAAAATATACGTTAGACTCGAATAGTCTAACACATGGAATAAAGTGAAAACATCACAACATACATATAATTAAAACTAGATCTAAACAAAAGGGGTGAACTTGCAAGTGTGAATGATGTTCTACATCTAAAACTTGCATAGGCCAAAGTTACAACTTGCATAAATCTACATATGTCATAGATCCAAATCTAAAGGCATAAACTTGTTTAGGTAATGGTCACAACTTGCATAAATCATGTATGTCATGGATCTACATCTAAAGGGTGTAAACTTGCATAGGCAATAACCACAAACTTGCATAACATGATTCATATTCCAAACTCATATAATTATATAAACTTGCATATGTGATTTATGCAACATAACAATGGTGTAAACTTACATCTAAACATGTAAACTAGCATGTAGAATTTAGCATATAACTAACACGTGTCATAACCTAACTTTGGATCTAAAACAGATGTCATGAAACATGTAAAGTAATACATAATCTTTACTAACTTGCATATGGTTCATGTCTAAATCAATATCTAAACTTGCATACATACATATGATTTATCATATGAATCAACATAACCAAACTAGCATATGAACAACATGATGACTTGATTATACATAAGCCAATCATAGAATTACAACATAGATGATAGCATCATAACTTTACAACATAGATGATAACATCAAAACATAACATCATAAAATTTACAACATATATGATAACATCACAATTTTACAGCATAATTATAACATGCGGTCAATAATTCACATCATATCCATATAATCCACATCGTAACATAATCAAATTAAATTGCTAACTATTTTATTAAATAAATCGAAGGTCTTGAGTTCTGAATTCTGAGTTTTGAAGTTGTATTAGCTTTCCTTTGAAGAAGATTCGTTGTTGAAGTTGAAAAGGATTGAATTTGATTTGCTTTCTTCCTCTCTAATTAGTGGTAGCTACTCTGAGTTGCAAGGTGACGGCATGGAGGCCATGAGTCTAATTTTAATTTGATTTTAGGGTTTGAGTCTACATGTCGTTTTATAGAGTTTTGAATTAATTTAAGCCGTCCGATCAACCCAAATTTAATCCCAGCCAATCAGAGCAGATCAGAAACCCTAATGAGTCAGCATCTAGTCATTAACATGTCACTAATCAAATCTGCCCGAGGGGGGGGTAGGTCGACCCCCAGGTCAACCCTACGGTCAACATGGTTAGGGTAGGTCAACCCCCAGGTCGACCCGATGGTCAACCCCCAGGTCGACCCGATGGTCGACCCGGCCTTGGCGGGAAATTTCCCGCCTAGCCTGTTTGACTCTGAAATTTGAATTTTATCAAAATCTGTTTTGAATTTTCTGAAACTTCTGATGGCCATAACTTCTTCATACGAAGTCCAACTCACGCAAACTAGGACTCTATCTCAACCAGAATTCCGAGACGAACACAATGGCGCAACCCCTTTCCCTTAACTCTCACACCTAGGATTAGTTATTCCTTAATTTGTTACTATAGTGTTAACAGAATTACGGGGTATTACAAGATGGGTGGAACCTGTTAGTCCCATAAATCTATGAGAGAGCTTTGTTTTGACTGGTTATAGTTCTAGTAACTCAAAATGGATACAAATGCATGACGGAACAACCTACGTCTGTTGTGTGCAACATCGAAGTCTTGAGGTGCAACATCAGTTTGAAAATCCTAGATTGCACTGTTTAACTTTTAAAAACTTGTTTATGGGTATGAAATAGAAATATAACATGGTCCATCATATTCCAAAACATATTAATTGAATTCCGACCATGGTCAAACACCCTTTAACCAATAAAACAACATGAGAAAAATTAAAAATTAAGCTAAAAAACATTTTGATGTTCCCAAATGTCATTAAGATTAAATTTCTTGGTCACTGAACTAAGATGAGACGAGTGTAACCTGTAAATCCTATAGATCTTCGAGAGAGCTTCATTTTGACTTGACATGGTTCTACTAACTCAAAATGGATACAAATTTATGTGTGGCAGAACAAACCACGACTGTTGGGTGCAACATCGAAGTCTTGAGGTGCTACATCAGTTTAAAAATCCAAGATTGCACTGTATGACTTTTGAAAACTCATTAACGGGTACGAAATAGAAATATAACATGGTTCATCATACTCCAAAAAATGTTAAATCGAATTCAGACCATGGTCAAACCGCCTTTGACCATCAATACAACAAGTGAAAAATTAAAAATTGAGCTAAAAAAGTTTTCGATGTTCCCAAATGTCATTAAGATTGAATTTCTTGGTTACTGAACCAAGATGAGATGGGTGTAACCTATTAGTCCTATAGATCTACGAGAGAGTTTTATTTTGATTGGTTATGGTTTTACTAACTCAAAATGGATACAAATTTATGCATGGCGGAACAACCCACGTCTGTTGGGTGCAACATCGAAGTCTTGAGGTGCAACATCCAAGATTGCACTGTATGACTTTTGAAAACTCGTTTTTGGGTATGAAATTGAAATATATCATGGTGCATCATACTCCAAAATATATTAAATCGAATTCCGACCATGGTCAAACTCCTTTTGACCAACAAAACAACATGTAAAAAATTAAGCTAAGAAAGCTTTCTATGTTCCCAAAAATCATTAAGATCGAATTTCTTGGTTACTAAACTAAGATTAAGATGGGTGGAACCTGTTAGTCCTATAAATCTATGAGAGAGCTCCGTTTTGATTGTTACGGTTCTAGTAACTCAAAATGGATAGAAATTTATAAGTGGTGGAACAACCCACGTCTACTGGGTGCAACATCGAAGTCTTGAGGTGCAACATCAGTTTGAAAATCCAAGATAGCACTGTATGACTTTTGTAAACTCGTTTATGTGTATGAAATAGAAATATAAAATGGTGCATCATATTCAAAAATCTAGTAAATGGAATTCCGACCACCGTCAAACCCCCTTTGACCAACAAAACAACATGTGAAAAATTGAGCTAAAATTGATTATGATGTTACCAAATGTCATTAATATTAAATTTCTTGGTTACTGAACTAAGATGAGATGGTGGAACCTGTTAGTCCCATAGATCTATTAGAGAACTTCGTTTTGACTGGTTATGGTTCTACTAACTCAAAATGGATACAAATTTATGCGTGACGGAACAACCCACGTCCGTTGGGTGCAACATCAAAGTCTTGAGGTGCAACATCAGTTTGAAAATGAAAGATTTCATTGCATGGCTTTTGATTTATGGGTATAAAATAGAAATATAACATGCTGCATCATATTCCAAAATATATTAAAACGAATTCTGACTATGGTCAAACCTCCTTTGACCAACAAAATAACATGTGAAAAATTAAGCTAAAAAAGCTTTCGATGTTCCCGAACGTCATTAAGACTGAATTTCTTGGTTACTGAACTAAAATGAGAAGGGTGTAACCTGTTAGTACTATAGATCTATGAGAGAGCTTCATTTGACTGGTTATGTGAAAGAGAAATTGGTTCAAATTCATACCATACAAATTTGAAATTGCAACTAATTCAACAAGATCTACGCTATAAACTTGTAAATCGAAACTATTTTAGGTTAGAATTCATACCTGTTCAAAGCTCCAGGAATTCACGAACTCGAATTAGGATAGTTCTTGTCCAATTTGAACACTGGAAATTAGGGAAGTGATTAATCGTGAGCAAGACAAAATACCTTGCCTCTATAAGTATCCACATGAACACCATCTTCAATCGTCAAACGAATCGAAGAAGAAGGGAAGGCCAGCGGTGCTAGCTGCCATTCCTATTTTGATTACGGTTTTTCCCTTTTCTGAAAAGGTTCGGGGTCAATTAATGAATAACCGTGTATTATATAAAATAAGAAAACCCCTTTTTAATAGATGCACGTGCACATTAAAATAAGGAACAATTCCTTATACCCTTTCAACCATAAATATCAACGGTTGATCTATTGTTTTATCTAAAATCAAAACAGCCTTCCCCTTACAATGTTCTAAGCATGTGACCCTATAGGTTATTACAATGTTGGCAATGATTTTAAATCGTGTTTAAAATCATAAACAGTGATTGGCATCTAGCAATACGTCGCTGCTACCCAAGTTATAATAAGATTATCGATTCAATACAACCTTTCTGTGACTAGTGTATCAATGTAATATAATCCTTTTAACCAATATATCCAGGATTAAACTAGAGGCATGGATTGTATCATCCTCGTTATAATTTAATCCGATTTTCTTGATCGATGAGTAGACTGTTTAAAATAAATCAATATTTGAGCACGGCCATGCATTTCACAATCTCACTCAATCAAGAGGCCCATGGATATCACTATGAATATATCGTAGGGTTAAATTCCATCTAGATCATTCATAATTTTCATTCGATTCGAGATATATCCAATAATCACCGTTATCATAACTCTGTTACGAAATAACTTTAGATGATATCAAAACACAAATATCCTCGAATAAAATTATAATGATTTCAGGTATGAGGACCATTGCATCACTGTCACTATGAGAACAACTTATGATATTGTTGATTATATTCCACGTAGTTATCTCACGGTGGGTCAGCCCAATACGCTATTGTCCAATACGTATTTATATCTTGACTTTAATATCATGTATATTAATGATCAACGAGATGTGATCATCAGTCAATCAATATACTAGTCTCAACGCTTTATTGTTGTCCTATATAAACAATAAAACTCGACTAGGTACATTTAAGAATTATAATACTTATCACATTATATAATCTCAAGTTCAGTCTTACTCGAACTATATAATTCCGTATTATTATTCTAAGGACTTCTATTAAATTATTATTTATATTACGCAGTAAATATAACATAACAGAATATTTTTATTCCAAATAAAATAATAACGCTATTAATCACATCAAATGGATTGCGTCTAGGGCATAAACTCTAACAATCTCCCAATTGCACTAGAGTCAATCATTCATGTATCATATATACTCATGAAACTAGTGTGACCGTTAAACTTCTGCTGCGACATTGTTTAATTCAGTAGGTCTGCAATATTACAACTTTTGCAACTTTGCAGATATGTTTATATCCTCTGTGAACAATTACACATAAGAATTATATTTCTTAAATATACGTTTGGATCGAAAATGAGTTTAACGTTTTTAGGCCTGAGCAATAGCCACATTGTTATCCCAATGTAAATCATTGGATAAACAATGAATTAAGTTCAATTATGAACTTCTTAATCCAAACATTTTCTTCCTTAGAATCAGTATCTATTTCTTATTTTAAAAATAACATTATTCACAATAATTAATGTGTTATCATTATATAACATTGTAATTATTGTGTCACTCCCACTCAATTTCTTGTCTATACAAGATTCAATGGTATTTTGTGGTCTCCGAGACATTTCGGATTCTACTTTATTCTCATCGGTACGTTAGAGACTGACTCTCCTTTATAAGGATACCAATTCGAGCAATAAATATTTTATTCTCTGAGGATTTATAGAATTAATATTCATTTTCTTCTTTTGGATATTCCATAAAATATTTATTTGATTTGGGTCCGATCTTATCAGAGGAATGATGTTTAACAAGCGCCATACATCCCAAATCTGTGCAATTAGACATACTAGGACATTCCTAATCCATATCTTATGTGGCGTGTTAAGACTTGTTTTAGTAGGATTAATTTAATTGTTCTCAATTTAATTTATTGGAAGATCTATATGACTTATCTGGGTCGTACCATATCTTATAAGGTGTAATTACTTCTTTCAGGCTCACCATTTCAACATGGTGTTCTAGCTGGTGTGAGTCGTGAAACAATTTCAAACTCATCTGGACAGTCATTAAATTTATTGGCTTAATTATTCTCTTTCGAACTGTTCGAAAAATATTTATTTTCTATTAGAATTGGTTTCTATCTCCATTTTGAATTCTTTGAACTTTTCAAAGGATTCTGATATGTGTTTCATAAGATACACATATATGTATCTACTGATATCATTAGTAAATATAATGAAGTAATAAAACCAACATCATTATGTACGAGACCTAATGAAACACCCCATCTCCGTTAGGGTCACTCTCAAAGAGAATGCCCTAATTTTGGTGGAGGTTTATAAGTATAAGTCACAAATATACAAGACAGATATAAGAACACAAACTTTTGAACAGCGGAAAACAACAACTTTTATTTCAACAAAATACATGTTACACAAACCATGTCATAATTTGTCATACAATACTTCCAAAAACATAACATCTTCATAATTGTCTTGATTACATTATTTAAAGAAGCATAAAAACATAAGTAAACTGCATAAGTCTCATAATTGCTGTCCAAAACCATAGTCCATAACGAAAAAGATCCAAGCAATACATTTTTCTCTTCGAGCTAGATGTGAAAACTGGTCAAGCTGCGGTATTCCCTCCCTGTGGACCTGGGGGGGCGGGACGAAAGAAAAAAGACGAAAGAAAAGTAGAGTCAGACATAAAGCCTGAGTAAGTCTAGGACTATTCAGTCTATGAATAAAGAACTGGGTATGATAAGTATAAACTAGAAATGGGAGAGCACCATAAACTAGTTAAGTTGTCTAGAGTCGAATATACTATCGTACCCAATATTATTCTCTGCATCCATATAAACTAGTTCCCAACAGGCACCCCATAATCAGGGTGAAGTGATCCGTTTTCTGATGATCGGCCCCTACTCGCATAGTTACATGTGTCTTACATCCCCCGATGTTGTAGTTACCTATGTTGGTCCCACCATGGGGTGTATCAAGTCCCATCGTGGCGGCCCGACACAATCGTAGAATGCACAGGTACGCTACTAGTGCCCAGTGCCTTATTTTTCTGCGCTGGAGTGTGTGCACGGCCGCACCCCGTTAGAACCTACACTGCTGCACCACCGCCGTCGATTTGACCTCTTACAGTCAGCCCAGTAATCGTGCCCCACCCTGCCTAGTTCAGGGTATCCTGATACACCTTGTAGGGTTACTGTTGAAATGGGTCCCCCCGCTACTATGTTTTCTATTTCTAGCCAACAGGCTAAGTTGGTTAAGTATTTTGTAAACCTAACCCCGAATCAGTCTGTGTAGTTTAGCATGTTCCATTTTAATTAAGTATTAATTCAATTTACTTAATCCTATCAATGCTAACTCAGCCTTAATTGTCTTATTAAAGCCTTGACCTCTCACATTAGACATGTATTGTTGTGGCTGCCTGTTGCCGGTTGTGTCCGGACAGTCTTACGCCACAACTCAGTCTAACCTCGGGTCCTTATTGGGCTCCGTGTTTAACCACCCACATTGGTTAGGTATTGTTGTGACTACTGGATAGCCGGGCGGTTCCGGGCAGGTTTACATCCCAACTCAATCCAACCTCGGGTTAAACACCTCGTATTTTCTAAATTTACATATTTTGTCTCTTTTCTTTTTATATGTAAATATTTGCGGCCCATTATTCTAATTCATTTTTATTGGGTAAAATTAATTTATGCCATTTAATTGTTTTTCAAGGTTGTTGGCATGCGTCAAACATGCCAACACATATGTTCTATATTTTAACCCAATCGTCATTACCCCCATTTTATACGTTCGCTACAATATAACATATGTTGGGTTTAACATTTAAACCTAACTTAGCCACATGAAAAAGGGAAGGCTTAGAACATGGTGTTTATTATTCTAAGTAACATAAAAAGGGGAGTGTGAACGCATGAACTTGCAACATAACGAACTAATTAACATGAATTAGGCACATGTGAACTTGCATTGTAATAGCATATAATCATGGTATAAACATACTTAAACATGAATCATTCTATTCATATAATCATGGCAGAAACATACCTAAACATGAAACATTCTATTCATATAATCATGGCATAAACATACCTAAAAATGGATCATGTTTTTTAATCTATTCATGTAAACTGGCAATTGGAATGTAAATCTAACTTAATTATGTATCACATATATCACCATATGATTTTGATAACAACATAGGCCTAAAATATGTTTTCAACAAGGCATAACACCAAACATAGTTTAATCACGTTCATAAAGATGCTTACTTTTGTCTCTAATACAAAAGTATGGTTTTACACTTGAATCATGATGCCAATTCCAACATAAATTCATATAAGCGATAGTACTTAGTGGAATCCAATTACACACTAAAAGTGATTATAAAAGTATGTACATCATATTGGCATAATGGTGAATCATATACTTGCATGAATTTTAAATAAACTACCACAACATATGGTCGTTAACATGAATCATATACTTGCAAATATCCAATCGTTATACCACAATATTTCCAAATCGTTTAGAATCAAAGCATCATACAAATATAGATTATTATCACCACAAGTCGAATACAATTCTATTTCTAGATTTACACAAATCAAAACACAATTATTTATTCACATCGGAATAGCACTCTACTTACAACGTATGACGAATCTTCAATTCAGGAATCTGAATTCTGAATTTGGAGATGCTATCCTTTGTTGTAGGCGTTGTTTTGATTTAATTGACGTTGCTTTAAGCTTTCGAATTGTCTCCTAATTGTCTCTCAATTTCTGATGGCTATTCCTAGTCTTTCCTCAGCAGCATGACGGTCTCATCTCCATTTTGTTTGTGTGAATTAGGGTGAGTCTTAGGTCCTTTTTATAGAGTTTGTGAGTTGATTAGGACCGTCGATGGAGCTTGGTTTAATAATAGCCGTTCGTTTGAAGGAGAGACCAATCAGGAGCTGACACCTAGCCCTAGTGACAAGGCAAGGCTCAGAAAATCGACCAAACACAGACCAGGCCAGCCAGTGGGGCTGGGTTCGACCTGGCTCAGGGGCCAGGTCGACCCCCCCAGTGGACCCCCAGGTCGACTATGTAGTCAACCTGGGCGCCCCAGGTCGACTACCCAGTCGACTTGGGTGCCTTGGGCGGGAAAATTCCCGCCTTAGCCCATCTGGCCCGATTTTTGAAATTTAAACTTGTTTCCTAAGCTGTTTTGGTCTGTTTGAATTTTAAACTGAATTCTGAAACTTCCGGAGGCCATATCTCCCTCATACGAAGTCCATTTTACGCAAACTCGGACTCTATTTCAAGCAGAATTCCGAGACGAACACAATGGCATATGCCATTTCCCTTAATTCTTTGATTTGAAATTAATTATACTTTAATTTGTGAATTTCACTTGTTATAGAATACACGGGGTGTTACATTCTCCCCCACTTAAAAGGATTTCGTCCTCGAAATCTTCAAGTTCAGGAAGAATGTACGTCCTAACATCCAAACATCCATCTACTCATCCATCAAACACGAGCATCCATTGTCCTTAAAAGACTTCTAAAGCTTCATGATCATATGCGAAGTGTGTGTATATGTACTTATCTAATGCAAAATTAGTCGGTCTACTGATTCAGTTGACCTCCTTAATGCAAATTATGTAAGTGCCATGAATCCATTATGTACGCAAATTTTCCTATTCTTGATTCTACATGAGTGCACAATCATTCATATATAAATGCAACATCCATATGGCAACAAATTAAACTTTAACCATATACGAATAAATACATTTATGCATATGAAATATGAAGTGACTGAGCAGATCTAAAGCCTAACTTGTGTGTGTATATGCAACCACTAGCAATCTGAAACACCCCACCTCCGTTAGGGTCACTCTCAAAGGGAATGCCCTAATTTTGGTGGAGGTTTATAAGTATAAGTCACAGATATACAAGACAGATATAAATACACATATTTTTGAATAGTGGAAAACAACAGCAATTTTTATTTCAACAAAATACGTGTTACACAAACCGTGTCATAACTTGTCTTACAATACTTCCGAAAACCATTACATCTTCATAACTGTCTTGATTACATTATTTAAAGAAGCATAAAAACATAAGTAAACTGCATAAGTCCCATAATTGCTGTCTAGAGCCATAGTCCAAAACGAAAAAGATCCAAGTCATACATTCCTTCTCTTCAAGCTGGATGTGGAAATTGGTCAAGCTGCGGTATTCCCTCCCTGTGGACCTCGGGGGGACGAAAGAAAAGAAGGCAAAAGAAAAGTAGAGTCAGACATAAAGCCTGAGTAAGTCTAGGACTATTCAATATATGAATAAAGAACAGGGTATGATAAGTATAAACTGGAAATGGGAAAGCACTATAAACTAAGTTAAGCTGTCTAGAGTCGAATATACTATCGTACCCCATATTAATCTCTGCATCCATATAAACTGGTTCCCAACAGGCACCCCATAATCAGGGTGAAGTGATTCATTTCTAATGATCGGCTCCTACTCGCATAGTTACATGTGTCTTATGGCCCCCGATGTTGTAGTTACCTATGCTGGTCCCACCATGGGGTGTATCAAGTCCCATGGTGGCGGCCCGACACAATCCTAGAATGCACAGGTATGCTACTGGTGCCCAGTGCCTTATTTTTCTGCGCCGGAGTGTGTGCATGCCCGCACCCCGTTAGAACCTACACTGCTACACCACCGCCGTCGATTTGACCTCTTACAATCAGCCCAGTAATCGTGCCCTACCCTGCCTAGTTCAGGGTATCCTGATACACCTTATAGGGTTACTGCTGAAAAAGGGTCCCCCGCTACTAGGTTTTCTATTTCTAGCCAACATGCTAAGTTGGTTAAGTGTTTTGTAAACCTAACCCCCAATCAGCCTGTATAGTTTAGCATGTTCCATTTTGATTAAGTATTAATTCAATTTGCTTAATCCTATCAATCCTGACTCGGCCTTAATTGTCTTATTAAAGCCTCGACCTCTCACATTAGACAGGTACTGTTGTGGCTGCCTGTTGCCGGTTGGGTCCGGTTAGTCTTACGCCACAACTCAGTCTAACCTCGGGTCCTTATTGGGCTCCGTGTTTAACCACCCACATTGGATAGGTATTTTTGTGACTACTGGACAGCCGGGCGGTTCCGGGCAGGTTTACATCACAACTCAATCCAACCTCGGGTTAAACACATCGTATTTTCTAAATTTACATATTTTGTCTCTTTTCTTTTTATATGTAAATATTCGCGGCCCATTATTCAAATTCATCTTTATTGGGTAAAATTAATTTATGCCGTTTAATTGTTTTTCAAGGTTGTTGGCATGCGTCAAACATGCCAACACATATGTTCTATATTTTTAACCCAATCGTCATTACCCCCGTTTTATACATTCGCTACAACATAACATATGTTGGGTTTAACATTTAAACCCAACTTAGCCACATGAAAAAGGGAAGGCTTAGAACATGGTGTTTATTATTCTAAGTAACATAGAAAGGGGAGTGTGAACGCATGAACTTGCAGCATAACGAACTAATTAACATGAATTAGGCACATGTGAACTTGCATTGTAATAGCATATAGTCATGGCATAAACATACTTAAACATGAACCATTCTATTCATATAATCATGGCATAAACATACCTAAACATGGATCATGGTTTTTAATCTATTCATGTAAACTGGCAATTAGAATGTAAATCTAACTTAATTATGTATCACATATATCACCATATGATTTTGATAACAACATAGGCCTAAAATATGTTTCAACTAGGCATAACACCAAACATAGTTTAATCATGTTCATAAAGATGCTTACTTTTGTATCTAATACAAAAGTATGGTTTTACACTTGAATTACGATGCCAATTCCAACATAAATTCATATAAACCATAATACTTAGTTGAATCCAAGTACACACTAAAAGTGATCATAAAAGTATGCACATCATATTGGCATAATAGTGAATCAAATACTTGCATGAATCTCAATTAAACTACCGCAAATATGTAGTTATTAACTTCCAACATGAATCACATACTTGCAAATATCCAATCGTTATACCACATCATTCCAAATCGTTTAGAATCAAAGCAACATACAAATATAGATTATTATCGCCACAAATCTAATACAATTCTATTTCTCATTTTATACAAATCAAAACACAATTGTTTATTTACATCGGAATAGCACTCTACTTACAACGTATGACGAATCTTCAATTCAGGAATCAGAATTCTGAATTTGGAGATGCTGTCCTTTGTTGTAGGTGTTGTTTTGATTTAATTGACGTTGCTTTAAGCTTTCGAATTGTCTCCTAATTGTCTCTCAATTTCTGACGGCTATTCCTAGTTTTTCCTCAGTAGCATGAAGGTCTCATCTCCATTTTTGTTTGTGTGAATTAGGGTGAGTCTTAGGTCCATTTTATAGAGTTTGTGAGTTGATTAGGACCGTCGATGGAGCTTGGTTTAATAATAGTTGTTTATTTGAAGGAGAGACCAATCATGAGCTGACACCTAGACCTAGTGACAAGGCAAGGCTCAGAAAATCGACCAAACACAGACCAGGCCAGCCAGGTGGGCTGGGTTCGACCTGGCTCAAGGGCCAGGTCGACTATGTAGTTGACCTGGGTGCCCCAGGTCGACTACCCAGTCGACCTGGGTGTCTTGGGCGGGAAAATTCCCGCCCTGGCCAATCCGGCCCCGATTTTTGAATTTTAAATTTGTTTTCTAAGCTGTTTTGGTCTGTTTGAATTTTAAACAGAATTCTGAAACTTCCGGAGGCCATATCTTCTTCATATGGAGTCCGTTTTACGCAAACTCGGACTCTATCCCAAGCAGAATTCCGAGACGAACGCAATGGAGTAACCCATTTCCCTTAATTCTTTGATTTGAAATTAATTATACTTTAATTTGTGAATTTCACTGTTATAGAATACACGGGTTGTTACATTCTCCCCCACTTAAGAAGGATTTCGTCCCCGAAATCTTCAAGTCCAGGAAGAATGTATGTCCTAACATCCAAACATCCATCTACTCGTCCATCAAACATGAGCATCCATTGTCCTTAAAGACTTTTAATGCTTCATGATCATATGCGAAGTGTGTGTACATGTACTTATGTAATGCAAAATCAGCCGGTCTACTGATTCAGTCGACCTCCTTAATGCGAATTATGTACGTGTCATGAATCCATTATGTATGCAATTTTTCCTATTCATGATTATACGTGAGTGCACAATCATTCATATAAATGCAACATCCATATGACAACACATTAAACTTCAACCATATACAAATGAAAACATATATATATGCATATGCAATATGAAGTGACTGAGCCGATCTAAAACCTAAATTGTGTGTGTATATGCAACCACGAGCAACAACTAGCAATCACTTTCAACAACTTGCAACCATCATCCATAACATGTTTTCATCCAAAGAGTTTTTACCTAAAAGATAAGGTCGAGGAGATATACCTAAAAAGATAGATAAAAGCGCAACTTAAGGAAAAAGAAAGATCAAAGATGTACCCTCGAAAAGAAAAGGGTAGGCTGTGCGTATTCTAGCTTCAGTTTCCCAAGTTGCGTCTCCCCCGGCGTCAATCCACTGAACTTTGACGAGCTTGACTTCGCGGTTGCGTAGCTTTTTCACTTCCGTTCCTAATATGCGGGTTGGAACTTTCCTCATGGTTGCTTCGCGTTCCACTTCAGCTTCTTCTAGGATATTTGGCTCTACCACTTCAGCAGATTCATGTAGACAATTTCGGAGGTGCGAAACATGGAAAATGTTGTGAACTCCGGCCAATTTTTCAGGTAGCTCTAATCTATAGGCCATTTTCCCAATTTTCTCGATGATAGGGAATGGCCCTACGAACCTTGGTGCTAGCTTTCCTGTGGTTCCAAAACGAACAACGTTCCTTTGCGGAGATACCTTAAGAAAAACTCTGTCCCCAACCTCAAATTCAAGGTCAGTCCTCCTCTTGTCGGCGTAGGATTTTTGTCTGTCTTGGGCTGTCTTCATCCTTCTCCGTATTAAGTCTACTTTTTCTGAAGTGTCTCGGATCATATCCGGTCCAAGTATGAGCTTGTCAGTAGACTCCCACCAACAAGTGGGCGATCGGCACGGTCTTCCATATAATGCTTCGAAGAGCGCCATTCTGATGGTTGCTTGGTAGCTGTTGTTGTAGGCAAATTCCACCAAAGGAAGATGGTCTTCCCACGTCCCTCCGAAGTCAAGGACGCACAGTCTTAAAAGGTCCTCCAAAACTCTGTTCACTCTTTCTGTTTGGCCGTCGTTTTGGGGATGATAGGTTGTGCTTAAGCATAACTGTGTGCCTACCGCTTCATGCAGACTCCGCCAAAACTCACTTGTGAAGATAGGGTCTCGGTCACTAACAATGCCGGATGGTATTCCATGGAGTCGAACAATTTCCTTAAGGTAAAGAGATGCTAGGGATGAGGCAGTTCTTTTACTCTTGACAGGTAAGAAGTGGGCGCTTTTAGTAAGCCTACCCACTATTACCCAAATGCTAGTGTTGCCTCTTCTAGACCTAGGCAGCCCATCAATGAAGTCCATTGAGATGCTATCCCACTTCCAATGTGGGACCTCTAGAGGATGGAGCAGACCGCAAGGCTTTTCTGTTCCGCCTTAAGCTGTTGGCACACCATACACTTAGAAATGAAATCTGCCACGTCCTTCTTCATGCCATTCCAAAAGAAAGTTCTCTTTATGTCCTTGTACATTTTATCCCCGCCTGGGTGTATCGTCATCTTGGAGTGATGTGCTTCCTCGAGAACCTTCTTTACTAAATCCCTTGTCTGTGGGACGCATAGTCTTCCGTCTCGCCTTAGCCAACCCTTGTCGTCGATGGAGTATCTGCTGAGGTGACTTGAAGTCTCACCCCTAATGAGCCTATCAATCGTCTCCACAAGCTGAGGGTCTTCGCGTTGTGCTGTCCCTATTGCGTCCACTAAAGTCGGGCGTACTTCAAGAGATGCTAGCAAGTCCAGTACAAAATCGGAGGAGGGCCTAAAGTCAAAGCTGGCTATAAACTCTAGGCTTTGTCTTTCAACAAACAGAGGGCTTAGGGTTAGTTTCTTTCGGCTCAACGCGTCTGCCACTGCATTGCCTTTGCCCGGAGTGTAGGAGATCTCGAAATCGTATGAGGCAAGAAATTCCATCCATCTCTGTTGCCTCAAGTTAAGATCTTTCTGCAAAAAAAGATATTTCAACGATTTATGGTCAGTGTAAAGTTCGAACTTCTCACCTAGGAGATAGTGTCGCCAAGACTTGAGTGCAAAGACGATGGCAGCTAACTCAAGATCGTGGGTCGGGTAGTTCTTTTCATGCACTTTCAATTGCCTTCCACCATAAGCTACTACCCATGCTTCTTGCATCAAGACAACGCCTAGCCCTGTCCTACATGCATCTGTATAAACTGTGAACATCTTGCTTCCATCTGGCAACGTCAAAACTGGGGCTGTTGTAAGAGCCCTTTTTAGTCGTTGGAAAGCAAACTCACAATCCAAGTCCCAATTGAACACTAGATTCTTCTTGGTCAGCTTTGTGAGCGAAGCTGATATCCTTGCAAAGTCTCTAATGAATTTCCGATAGAAGCCTGCTAGCCCGAGAAAGCTTCGGACTTCTGTTGCGTTCTTTGGTGTCTTCCAGTCCTGTACCGCTACTACCTTAGCCGGGTCTACAGCTAACCCTTCTTTGGATACTATGTGCCCAAGGAACCTCACTTCTTCTCTCCAAAAGTGGCATTTAGAGAATTTGGCTTTTAGCTGATGGACTCGCAGAGTTTCCATGATTGCCCTTAGGTGCTGAGCATGCTCTTCTTCATTCTTAGAGAAGATCAAGATATCTTCTACGAAGACCACTATGAACTTATTGAGGAAATCTCTGAACACCCTACTCATTAGGTCCACGAAGTAAGCGGGTGCGTTTGTCAAGCCGAAAGGCATGACAAGCCATTCAAAGAAGCCATCTGGGGTTCTGAATGATGTCTTATCGATACTATCTTCAGCCACCCTTAGCTGATGAAGTCCGGTAGCTAAATCGAGTTGGGAGAAAACAGACGCTCCTACAAGCTGATCAAACAGATCGTCAATTCTGGGGAGATGGTGCCTATTCTTTTTCGTTAGCTTGTTGAGCTCCCTATAGTCAACACACAGACGGAGTGAGCATTCCGCCTTTGTAGCGAACACCACTGGAGCGCCCCATTCTGAAATGCTCCTTCTAATGAACCCCTTCTCTAGAAGTTCTTTAATCTGTTTACTGAGCTCCATCCTTTCCCGTGGAGCCATGTGTCTAACGGGCAACGCAACGGGCTTTGCATTATCTACAAGATATATGCGGAAGTCTATCTTCCGCTTTGGAGGCAAGCCCTTCACCTCTTCGAAGACATCCGGATACTCCCGGACCACTCTAACCGATTGCAAACTGTCGACAGAGGCATCTAGCGATTCAAGATAACTAAGCATAACCGCATACGGGGGATTACAAGTAATTTCCAAGGTGTTACCGAGTTGGGTCAGGAGCCTAACTACCCTTTTCTCACAATCAAGGATGGCCCCATTACTGGACAGCCAATCCATGCCCAAAATCAAACCATATCCCGAAAAGCCCAAAACAAAGGCACTACATTTAAATTCTATACTTAGAATAGAAATTTTCAGTCCCACACTGATCATAGACAAATGAGTTGGGCCCCCAATTGGATTTGAAACAATTAAGGGGTCCTCTACCATTCTAGTTTCTAGGTGCAGAGATTCTACTAAAGCAGATGAGATAAAGGAGTGTGATGCGCCAGAATCAAATAAAGTGCGAACTGGGTGATCATAAAGATAAACTACACTTTCTACAGAAGTATTTATACCTCGCTGCTGCAGAGGTGGCGCTTCTAGCGCATGAACTTGTGCCCCGGAGGTGGATCCAGCCCTCTACCCCTGCCCTCGCCTCTTTGGGAAATCCTTAGCCAGGTGGCCTGTCCCACCACAAGAAAAGCACTCACAATTCATCTTGGCCTTCTTTTCCCGGCAATCTTTCACTAAGTGCCCCACTTTGCCACAGAAATTACACTTCCTCTTCTCTTTGTTGTCTTTCTCGCCCTTCTTAAAGTATGTCTTCTTAGACTGCAAACCCTCTTTCTTTCCTTGAGAGCTTTCTGCCTTTGTCTCCTTCTTGCCCTTATCCTCTTCGTTTAGCAATGCCATCTGCACCAACCTTTCATACATAGCTCCCATGGGTATATGGGTCATGGCCAAACTGTGTAATGGCTCATTCAACCCCTTGACAAAGCGGAGAGCCTTCTTGTGCGGGGTGTTGACTAGGTCCAGTCCGAACCTAGCCAGCTGATCGAACTAGTTAACATACTCTTTGACTGTCATATTCCCTTGCTTAAGAAATAAGAATTTTTCCAACTGAAGACTCCTTTCAGCTTCTGAGAGAAATTTAGCCTCAAACCTTGCCCTAAAGTCCTCCCATGTTTCCATAGGTCCTTCTGCATTTGTGACTTCCCACCAGTAGGAAGCCTCGCCTTTAAGTAGCCGTACTGCCAGTTGTACCTTCTGCCTATCTTTTGCCTCAAAGATGACGAATAAGTCCTTGGTTTCTTTCAGCCAATTCCTGGCTACCATGAAGGACTCGGTTCCATGAAAGTCCTTTCCTCCCATAGCTTTAAAATCTTTACATATCTTAGCCAAAGTATTTCCCCATGGAGGAGGTGGAGGAAGAGGTGCTGCTGCAGCTGGATGATTTCCTGCAGCTGGGGGAGGAGGAACGGTAGGACCAGGCTGAGTGGCCCTTGCTTCTAAGAATCGTCTAAACCAACTAGGTATTGGTACACCCTCTGGCAAGTTAAGTTCTTCGGACATGCTAAAACAAAAAGGATAGATTCAAAACGAAGGATGAAAGATAGTACCTATGGCTTTGGGGGACTTTGCCTTTTTAAAATATAATATTTTATCTTTAAAAATGCTTCTTTAAATTTTCTTTTGAAAATAAATTTTCAAAACTTTTTATCTTTTCTGGAAACCTATGCTCTGATACCAAGTGAAACACCCCACCTCCGTTAGGGTCACTCTCAAAGGGAATGCCCTAATTTTGGTGGAGGTTTATAAGTATAAGTCACAGATATACAAGACAGATATAAATACACATATTTTTGAACAGCGGAAAACAACAGCAATTTTTATTTCAACAAAATACGTGTTACACAAACCATGTCATAACTTGTCTTACAATACTTCCAAAACCCCTTACATCTTCATAACTGTCTTGATTACATTATTTAAAGAAGCATAAAAACATAAGTAAACTGCATAAGTCCCATAATTGCTGTCCAAAGCCATAGTCCAAAACGAAAAAGATCCAAGCCATACAATCCTTCTCTTCAAGCTGGATGTGGAAACTGGTCAAGCTGTGGTATTCCCTCCCTGTGGACCTAGGGGGGGAACGAAAGAAAAGAAGGAGAAACAAAAGTAGAGTCAGACATAAAGCCTGAGTAATTCTTGGACTATTCAGTCTATGAATAAAGAACTGGGTATGATAAGTATAAACTGGAAATGGGAAAGCACCATAAACTAAGTTAAGTTGTCTAGAGTCGAATATACTATCGTACCCCATATTAATCTCTGCATCCATATAAACTGGTTCCCAACAGGCACCCCATAATCAGGGTGAAGTGATTCGTTTCTAATGATCGGCTCCTACTCGCATAGTTACAAGTGTCTTACGGCCCCCGATGTTGTAGTTACCTATGCTGGTCCCACCATGGGGTGTATCAAGTCCCATGGTGGCGGCCCGACACAATCCTAGAATGCACAGGTATGCTACTGGTGCCCAGTGCCTTATTTTTCTACGCCGGAGTGTGTGCACGCCCGCACACCGTTAGAACCTACACTGCTGCACCACAACCGTCGATTTGACCTCTTACAGTCAGCCCAGTAATCGTGCCCCACCCTGCCTAGTTCAGGGTATCCTGATACACCTTGTAGGGTTACTGCTGAAAAGGGTCCCCCGCTACTAGGTTTTCTATTTCTAGCCAACATGCTAAGTTGGATAAGTGTTTTGTAAACCTAACCCCCAATCAGTCTGTATAGTTTAGCATGTTCCATTTTGATTAAGTATTAATTCAATTTACTTAATCCTATCAATCCTGACTCAGCATTAATTGTCTTATTAAAGCCTCGACCACTCACATTAGATAGGTATTGTTGTGGCTGCCTGTTGCCGGTTGGGTCCGGTCAGTCTTACGCCACAACTCAGTCTAACCTCGGGTCCTTATTGGGCTCCGTGTTTAACCACCCACATTGGATAGGTATTGTTGTGACTATTGGACAGCCGGGTGGTTCCGGGCAGGTTTACATCACAACTTAATCCAACCTCGGGTTAACCACATCGTATTTTCTAAATTTACATATTTTGTCTCTTTTCTTTTTATATGTAAATATTTGCGGCCCATTATTCAAATTCATCTTTATTGGGTAAAATTAATTTATGCCATTTAATTGTTTTTCAAGGTTGTTGGCATGCGTCAAACATGCCAACACACATGTTCTATATTTTTAACCCAATCGTCATTACCCCCGTTTTATATGTTCGCTAGAACATAACATATGTTTGGTTTAACATTTAAACCCAACTTAGCCACATGAAAAAGGGGAGGCTTAGAACATGGTGTTTATTATTCTAAGTAACATAGAAAGGGGAGTGTGAATGCATGAACTTGCAACATAACGAACTAATTAACATGAATTAGGCACATGTGAACTTGCATTGTAATAGCATATAGTCATGGCATAAACATACTTAAACATGAACCATTCTATTCATATAATCATGGCATAAACATACCTAAACATGGATCATGGTTTTTAATCTATTCATGTAAACTGGCAATTGGAATGTAAATCTAACTTAATTATGTATCACATATATCAACGTATGATTTATATAACAACATAGGCCTAAAATATGTTTCAACTAGGCATAACACCAAACATAGTTTAATCATGTTCATAAAGATGCTTACTTTTGTCTCTAATACAAAAGTATGGTTTTACACTTGAATCACGATTCCAATTCCAACATAAATTCATATAAACCATAATACTTAGTTGAATCCAAGTACACACTAAAAGTGATCATTAAAGTATGTACATCATATTGGCATAATAGTGAATCATATACTTGCATGAATCTCAATTAAACTACCGCAAATATATAGTTGTTAACTTCCAACATGAATCACATACTTGCAAATATCCAATCGTTATACCACATCATTCCAAATCGTTTAGAATCAAAGCAACATACAAATATAGATTATTATCACCACAAATCTAATACAATTCTATTTCTCATTTTACACAAATCAAAACACAATTATTTATTCACATCGGAATAGCACTCTACTTACAACGTATGACGAATCTTCAATTCAGGAATCTGAATTCTGAATTTGGAGATGCTATCCTTTGTTGTAAGCGTTGTTTTGATTTAATTGACGTTGCTTTAAGCTTTAGAATTGTCTCCTAATTGTCTCTCAATTTCTGACGGCTATTCCTAGTCTTTCCTCAGCAGCATGACGGTCTCATCTCCATTTTTGTTTGTGTGAATTAGGGTGAGTCTTAGGTCCTTTTTATGGAGTTTGTGAGTTGATTAGGACTGTCGATGGAGCTTGGTTTAATAATAGCCATTCGTTTGAAGGAGAGACCAATCAGGAGCTGACACCTAGCCCTAGTGACAAGGCAAGGCTCAGAAAATCGACCAAACACAGACCAGGCCAGCCAGGGGGCTGGGTTCGACTTGGCTCAAAGGCCAAGTCGACAACACAGTCGACCCCCAGGTCGACTATGTAGTCGACCTGGGTGCCCCAGGTCGACTACCCAGTCGACCTGGGTGTCTTGGGCGGGAAAATTCCCGCCCTGGCCAATCCGGCCCGGATTTTTGAAATTTAAATTTGTTTTCTAAGCTGTTTTGGTCTGTTTGAATTTTAAACTGAATTCTGAAACTTCCGTAGGCCATATCTTCTTCATACGGAGTCCAGTTTACGCAAACTCGGACTCTATCCCAAGAAGAATTCCGAGACGAACGCAATGGCGTATCCCATTTTCCTTAATTCTTTGATTTGAAATTAATTATACTTTAATTTGTGAATTTCACTGTTATAGAATACACAGGTTGTTACACAATCACTTGCAACCATCATCCATAACATGTTTCAATTACATGTTTTCATCCAAAGAGTTTCTACCTAAAAGATAAGGTCGAGGAGATATACCTAAAAAGATAGATAAAAGCGCAACTTATGGAAAAAGAAAGATCAACGATGTACCCTCGAAAAGAAAAGGGTAGGCTGCGCGTATTCTAGCTTCAGTTTCCCAAGTTGCGTCTCCTTCGGCGTCGCTCCACTGAACTTTGACGAGCTTGACTTCGCGGTTGCGTAGCTTTTTCACTTCCGTTCCTAATATGTGGGTTGGAACTTTCCTCATGGTTGCTTCACGTTCCACTTCAGCTTCTTTTAGGATATTTGGCTCTACCACTTCAGCAGATTCGTGTAGACATTTTCGGAGGTGCGAAACATGGAAAACGTTGTGAACTCCGGCCAAATTTTCGAGTAGCTCTAATCTATAGGCCATTTTCCCAATTTTCTCGATGATAGGAAATGGCCCTACGAACCTTGGTGCTAGCTTTCCTGTGGTTCCAAAACGAACAACGTTCCTTAGCGGAGATACCTTAAGTTAAACTCTGTCCCCAACCTCAAATTCAAGGTCGGTCCTCCTCTTGTTGGCATAAGATTTTTGTCTGTCTTGGGCTGTCTTCATCCTTCTCCGTAATAAGTCTACTTTATCTGAAGTCTCTCGGATCATATCCGGTCCAAGTATGAGCTTGTCAGTAGACTCCCACTAACAAGTGGGTGATCGGCACGGTCTTCCATATAAAGCTTCGAAGGGCGCCATTCCGATGGTTGCTTGCTAGCTGTTGTTGTAGGCAAATTCCACCAAAGGAAGTTGGTCTTCCCACGTCCCTCCGAAGTCAAGGACGCACAGTCTTAAATGGTCCTCCAAAACTCTGTTCACTCTTTCTGTATGACCGTCAGTTTGGGGATGATAGGTTGTGCTTAAGCATAACTATGTGCCTACCGCTTCTGGCAGACTCCGCCAAAACTCACTTGTGGAGATAAGGTCTCGGTCACTAACAATGCTGGATAGTATTCCATGGATTCGAACAATTTCCTTGAGGTAAAGAGATGCTAGGGATGAGGCAGTTCTTTTACTGTTGACAGGTAAGAAGTGGGCGCTTTTAGTAAGCCTATCCACTATTACCCAAATGCTAGTGTTGCCTCTTCTAGACCTAGGCAGCGCACCAATGAAGTCCATTGAGATGCTATCCCACTTCCACCGCGGGACCTCTAGAGGATGGAGCAGACTGCCAGGCTTTTTCTGTTCCGCCTTAACCTCTTGGCACACCATACACTTAGAAACGAAATCTGCCACGTCCTTCTTCATGTCGTGCCAAAAGAAAGTTCTCTTAATGTCCTTGTACATTTTATCCCCGCCTGGGTGTATCGTCATCTTGGAGTGATGTGCTTCCTCGAGAACCTTCTTTACTAAATCCCTTGTCTGTGGGATGCATAGTCTTCCGTCTCGCCTTAGCCAACCCTTGTCGTCGATGGAGTATCTGCGGAAGTGACTTGAAGTCTCACCCCTAATGAGCCTATCAATCGTCTCCACAAGCTGAGGGTCTTCGCGTTGTGTTGTCCCTATTGTGCCCACTAAAGTCGGGCGTACTTCGAGAGATGCTAGCAAGCCCGGTACAAAATCGGAGGAGGGCCTAAAGTCAAAGTTGGCTATAAACTCTAGGCTTTGTCTTTCAACAAACAATGGGCTTAGGGTTAGTTTCTTTTGGCTCAACGGGTCTGCCACTATGTTGCCTTTGCCCGTAGTGTAGGAGATCTCGAAATCGTACGAGGCAAGAAACTCCATCCATCTCTGTTGCCTCAAGTTAAGATCTTTCTGCGTGAAAAGATATTTCAACGATTTATGGTCAGTGTAAAGTTCGAACTTCTCACCTAGGAGATAGTGTCGCCTAGACTTGAGTCCAAAGACGATGGCAGTTAACTCAAGATCTTGGGTCGGGTTGTCCTTTTCATGCACTTTCAATTGCCTTCCACCATAAGCTACTACCCTTTCTTCTTGCATTAAGACAACGCCTAGCCCTGTCCTACATGCATCTGTATAAACTTTGAACATCTTGCCTCCATCTGGCAACGTCAAAACTAGGGATGTTGTAAGAGCCCTTTTTAGTCGTTGGAAAGCAAATTCACAATCCAAGTCCCAATTAAACACTAGATTCTTCTTGGTCAGCTTTGTGAGCGGAGCTGATATCTTTGCAAAGTCTCTGATGAATTTCTGATAGAAGCCTGCTAGCCCGAGAAAGCTTCGGACCTCTGTTGCGTTCTTTGGTGTCTTCCAGTCCTGCACCGCTACTACCTTAGCCGGGTCTATTGCTAACCCTTCTTTGGATACTATGTGCCCAAGAAATCTTACTTCCTCTCTCCAAAAGTGGCATTTGGAGAATTTGGCTTTTAGTTGATGGACTCGCAGGGTTTCCAAGATTGCCCTTAGGTGCTGAGCATGCTCTTCTTCACTCTTTGAGAAGATCAAGATATCGTCTACGAAGATCACTATGAATTTGTTGAGGAATTCTCTGAACACCCAACTCATCAGGTCCACGAAGTAAGCAGGTGTGTTTGTCAAGCCAAAAGGCATGACAAGCCATTCAAAGAAGCCATCCGGGGTTCTGAATGTTGTCTTATCGATACTATCTTCAGCCACCCTTAGCTGATGAAATCCGGTTGCTAAATCGAGTTGGGAGAAAACAGACGCTCCTACAAGCTGATCAAATAGATCGTCAATTCTGGGGAGAGGGTGCCTATTCTTTTTCGTTGTTTGTTGAGCTCCCTTTAGTCAACACATAGACGGAGTGAACCATCCGCCTTTGTAGCGAACACCACTGGAGCGCCCCATTCTGAAATGCTCCTTCTAACGAACCCCTTTTCTAGAAGCTCTTTAATCTGTTTACTAAGCTCTTTCCTTTCCCGTGGAGCCATGTGTCTAACGGGCAACGCAATGGGCTTTGCATTATCTACAAGATATATGCGGAAGTCTATTTCCCGCTTCGGAGGTAGGCCCTTCACCTCTTCGAAGACATCCGGATATTCCCAGACCACTCTAACCGATTGCAAACTCTCAACAGAAGCATCTAGCGATTCAAGATAACTAAGCATAACCGCATACGAGGGATTACAAGTAATTTCCAGAGTGTTACCGAGTTGGGTCAGAAGCCTAACAACCCTTTTCTCACAATCCAGGATGGCAACATTACTAGATAGCCAATCCATGCCCAAAATCAAACCATATCCCGAAAAGCCCAAAACAAAGGCACTACATTTAAACTCTACGCTTAGAATAGAAATTTTAAATCCACCACAAATCATAGATAAATAAGCTGGGCCCCCAATTGGATTTTGAAACAGTTAAGGGGTCCTCTACCATTCTAGTTTCTAGGTGCAGAGATTCTACTAAAGCAGATGAGATAAAGGAGTGTGATGCGCCAGAATCGAATAAAGTGCGAACTGGGTGACATAAAGATAAACTACACTTTCTACAGAATTATTTATACCTCGCTGCTGCAGAGGTGGCGCTTCTAGCGCATAAACTTGTGCTCCTGAGATGGATTCAGCCCTCTGCCCCTTCCCTCGCTTCTTTGGGCAATCCATAGCCAGGTGGCCTGTCTCACCGCAAGAAAAGCACCCACCATTCATCTTGGCCTTCTTTTTCCGGCAATCTTTCACTAAGTGCCCCACTTTGCCATAGAAATTACACTTCCTCTTCTCTTTGTTGTCTTTCCCGCCCTTTTTAAATCTGTCTTCTTAGGCTGCAAACCTTCTTTCTTCCCCTGAGAGCTTTCTGCCTTTGTCTACTTCTTGCGCTTATCCTCTTCGTTCAGCAATGCCATCTGCACCAACCTTTCATACGTAGCTCCCATGGGTATATGGGTCATGGCCAAACTGTGTAATGGCTCATTCAACCCCTTGACAAAGCGGAGAGCCTTCTTGTGCGGGGTGTTGACTAGGTCCAGTCCGAACCTAGCAACTGATCAAACTGGTTAACATACTCTTTGACTGTCATATTCCCTTGCTTAAGAAATAAGAATTTTTCCAACTGAAGACTCCTTTCAGCTTCTAAGAGAAATTTAGCCTCAAACCTTGCCCTAAAGTCCTCCCATGTTTCCACTGGTCTTTATGCATTAGTGACTTCCCACCAGTAGGAAGCCTTGCCTTTAAGTAGCCATACTGCCAGTTGTACCTTCTGCCTATCTTCTACCTCAAAGATGACGAATAAGTCCTCGGTTTCTTTCAGCCAATTCCTAGCTACCACGAAGGACTCGGTTCCATGAAAGTCCTTTCCTCCCATAGCTTTAAAATCTTTACATATCTTAGCAAAAGTATTTCCCCGCGGAGGAGGTGGAGGAAGAGGTGCTGCTGCAGTTGGATGATTTCCTGCAGCTGGGGGAGGAGGAACAGTAGGACCTGGCTGAGTGGCCGTTGCTTCTAAGAATCGTCTAAACCAACCAGGTATTGGTATACCCTCTGGCAAGTTAAGTTCTTCGGACATGCTGAAACAAAAAGGACAGATTCAAAACGAAGGATAAAAGATAGTACCTATGGCTTTGGGGGGGGCTATGCCTTTTTAAAATAATATTTTATCTTTTAAAAATGCTTCTTTAAATTTTCTTTTGAAAATAAATTTTCAAAACTTTTTATCTTATCTGGTAAACCTATGCTCTGATACCAAGTGAAACACCCCACCTCCGTTAGGGTCACTCTCAAAGGGAATGCCCTAATTTTGGTGGAGGTTTATAAGTATAAGTCACTGATATAAAGACAGATATAAGAACACATATTTTTGAACAGCGGAAAACAACAACAACTTTTATTTCAACAAAATACGTGTTACACAAACCATGTCATAATTTGTCTTACAATACTTCCAAAAACATGACATCTTCATGACTGTCTTGATTACATTATTTAAAGAAGCATAAAAACATAAGTAAACTACATAAGTCCCATAATTGCTGTCCAAAAACATAGTCCATAACGAAAAAGATCCAAGTAATACATTCTTCTCTTCGAGCTGGATGTGAAAACTGGTCAAGCGGCGGTATTCCCTCCCTGTGGACCTGGGGGGTGGGGGAACGAAAGAAAAAAAGACGAAAGAAAAGTAGAGTCAGACATAAAGCCTGAGTAAGTCTAGGACTAGTCAGTCTATGAATAAAGAACTGGGTATGATAAGTATAAACTGGAAATGGGAAAGCACCATAAACTAAGTTAAGTTGTCTAGAGTCGAATATACTATCGTACCCCATATTAATCTCTGCATCCATATAAACTAGTTCCCAACAGGAACCCCATAACCAGGGTGAAGTGATCCATTTTCTGATGATCGGCTCCTACGCGCATAGTTACATGTGTCTTACGGCCCCCAATGTTGTAGTTACCTATGCTGGTCCCACCATGGGGTGTATCAAGTCCCATGGTTGCGGCCCGACACAATCCTAGAATGCACAGGTATGCTACTGGTGCTGTAATGACCCGCATTGTCAGGGGTATTATAATTAATTTATTTAATTATATATATATCGTGATGTAGTGAATTAAATAGAGGTTTAATTAAATAATATGGAATAATTAATTTAATTAAATAATTAAATAATATATATAATTCAGAAATAATCAAAAATATTGGAAATCACAATATTCTGTGAATGGGGTCGTCCCTTAGATTTAATTCAGCTTAGTGTTGAATTATATTGACAAATATATTCAATCGACGTCAGTTTGAACGTATAATTTTATTATAATTAAAACCGAGCTCGAAATGGCGCTGCAGTTCGTAAATTGACGATTCGAACTTCAACTGAATGTACATGATTCGTTTTAAGCCGGATTTCTGCGAAATAAGAAACATATGGAGCTGGTGGAGTATACCTTTCTAGTGGAAGAGAAAAATCGGGATTTCGTCGTGTAGATTTTGAGATATGTCCAAATAAAATTTTAGAAAAGGTCGCTGTGGAATTCCTTTATAATTTATAAAGGAATTATTTATATTTTAAAAAGGAATTTCAATATAAATCGAATATCGGGTTGACCCAGATTGGAAAATATCGAGTTATAAATCCCAGTAAAGCTGTATGGTATTCCACTGTGAATATAGACGATAATATTTATTTTTAAATATTAAATTTAATTATATTTAAATATATTTATATATTTAATAGGTTATTTAGAGCGTTAAAAATAGCCACTTTTGCATACGAAGTCAGAATTCGACGAAACCAGTTTTGTTGGATCCGCAATGTCAAATAGTTGTTAGATTCCAAGTTTCGTGATTTTTAGAGTCAGTGTGTGACCGTAGGGATTTTTAGAGTGAAAAACAGTTAGTATTTCGATGGTTAAAAATACACTGTGTGAGCATACGGAGTCGGAATTCGACGAAACCAGTTTCGTTGGGACCGTAATGTCGAACTCTAGCTACATGTCCAATTTCGAGGTTTTTGGGTATCGTATGTGGTCGCAGAGATTTTTAAGGACCAGAACGAATATAAAAAAATATCTAAAATTTCTTTCTAAGGACTAGAACAAGCCACATCCTCCCTTGTACAGCCACACAAAATAACCTAGCCCCTATAAAACCATTCTTTCCACGCCGCCACTCTTCTGGGAATTTTTACAGTAAAAGCAAAGTGTTCATTCAAAGAAAAAAATCCAAACAAACGAAATAAAATCCTATAAATCCCAAGATAAATAGTCCTGAGTTCATGAGGGGATTTCCATCAGGTTGATACTGGTTTTGGGGCATTCGAACGAACTGGAGTTCGTTGGTTTTGGGTTCCCGTAGACTAGGGTTACGGTTATTGGGTATTCAAGGCATCGATTCATCAAATCGAGTTGATATTTGGATTCAGTGAGGGTTTTAGCACCTTGTGTGAATGTTTGGGAATTTTTGTGAATAAAAATTGTCGATCATCTACCTCAGCAGCGCAGGGAAGTCTGGGTGTCGCGTTTCAGGGGAGGTGTGTGAGTTGCGTAGTAATAGTAGGGGGAGATGGAGATTGAGGCGAGGATTTGAACGGTGATGTTCGGGTTGGAAACCATGGTGCATTGGAGGGTGCGGTGGTGGTTAAAGGAGTGGAAATGGTGGGTGAGTAATCGGAGCAGGTCACGGCAAGGAATTGGGGAAGACAAGGATGGCGGGTTGGGCTTTTCAAATGGGCTTGGGTCGGTGAACAAGTGGGTGAGGCCCGAATATAATTAATCTAAGTTAATTCTAGTTTTAAAATATCATATTAACTTGTGAACACTGTATCTAGCTCGTACGAAGCCCGTTTAACGAACCGTAATATGCGTTGGGATCGTATGGACGGGAGCAACACAATGGGACTGACCGGGAGTGAATCCGAGATTGTTACAATTTATGGCGAAATAAATTGTCCAACTGAGTCAAATAACGAAAACCAATTCTTTAACAGTTAACGCGTCAATGTGAGTAAAACTCACCAACTCTGAACAGTTATATTTTTATAATGTATTTTTAGAACTGTTAATCATCCGTTGATTGTTGTGTGTTGGTTGATTGATTGAACAGCTAGTCAGTTAGTGAAAATTATATATATATATATATATATATATATATATGTAATTATATATATATAAACCGTTAAATATTTATATATTGATTCCGCTATCAGAATATATCATATAGAACTAAAAGTGATGATAATCATATTGTGTAACATCTGTTGATGCAGGGAGAAAGGTTGGAGGAATCCGACTGGATTCCTCAACAGTTATTTTATTGTTTTTCATATATTGTTATATGATTTGATATAAAATCTGTGGGCGATTATATGTGCTTAGACGATATTGAACATCATGATTTGATATGATTGAATACCATAACATACCAGAATGTAGATAAGGGAATTTTCAAAGTGATATTGAAAATGCATTTTTATAAAATGGGATATTTATAAATAAGAGATATTTATAAAGTGGAATATTTATAAATAAGAAATGTTTATAAATTGGAATATTTATAAATAGGAGATATTTGAAAAGGAAATAAATTCAAAACATTTCTTTTTGAATGGAAAGGCCTGTGTGGCGAGTTTGGAGATTTTCCCGATGCTCCCGATACAAAGGAGGTTATGGCGAATTTTCCCGGGAATCTAAGGAGTTAGAATATTTCAAGAATAAATTTGAAAAGGAAATATTTGTAAACCATTTACAAATAGAATTGGAAGGAACATTATAAAAAGGAAATCATTTTTTTAAGGTGTAGAACCGTTATTTAAAAGTAAATCTTTTCAAATGAATAAAACGTTGTTAAAAAGGAAATCTTTATAAAGTGAATAAAGTAAATCGAATATGGTATTCGAAAGGAGTTAATTGAATATGGTATTCGAAGTTAGTTAATCGAATATAGACATTCAAAAGGAGTTAATCGAATATGGTATTCGAAGTTAGTTAACCGAATATAGACATTCGAAAGGAGTTAATCAAATATTGTATTCGAAGTTAGTTAATCGAATATAGACATTCGAAAGGAGTTAATCGAATATGGTATTCGAAGATAGTTAATCGAATATGGTATTCGAAAGTTAGTTAATCGAATATGTTATTCGAAAGGGGTTAGTCAAGTCGAGTTAGTCAAATAGAGTTAACCAGTTAGTGTTAATCAGTTAGAGTTAACCAGTTGGAGTTAATTAGTTAGAGTTAATCGATTAGAGTTAAAACGAACTAGAGTTAATCAAATATAGTTATTTGAGACAAAGTTAGTCAAACATAGTATTCAGGGTAGGTTGCCATCTTGTACGACTGCTAGCGTAATTCGCAGGGCTGTAAATAGCCTACGGCGGTTGGATGTTTCCTGAGGGAGTCAGGCGTAACCATTGTGATCGCTGCGATCTAGAGTCAAACGAATGGAGTTAAATCGAATATTAGTTATTCGATAGGAGTTAATCAAGTTGAGTTAATTAAACCAAGTTAGTCGAGCCTAGTTAACCGAATCGAATCGGTCGAACCAAGTAAGTCAAGATAGTCGAGTTAGTCGAGTTAAGTTCGTCGAGTTAAATTAATCGATGTTAGTTTCATCGAAAGGAGTTATCGATGTTAGTTTCATCGAAAGGAGTTATCGATGTTAGTTTCATCGAAAGGAGTTATCGATGTGAGTTTCATCGAAAGGAGTTATCGATGTTAGTTTCATCGAAAGGAGTTATCGATGTTAATTTCATCGAAAGGAGTTAT
The DNA here is from genome assembly GCA_030737875.1 of Allium sativum. NCBI lineage: Eukaryota > Viridiplantae > Streptophyta > Magnoliopsida > Asparagales > Amaryllidaceae > Allium > Allium sativum. Next base: position 1,004,723 of record CM060912.1, on the reverse strand, counting down.
CGATGTTAGTTTCATCGAAAAGAGTTATCGATGCTAATTTCATCGAAAGGAGTTATCGATGTTAGTTTCATCGAAGGGAGTTATCGATTATAGTTTAATCGATGTGAGATTTTCAAATATGAGATATTTGAAAAGGAAGATTCATCGAATATTAGTTATTCGAAGAGAGATTATCAAATATCGTTTATTCGAGAAGGAGTTAATCGAGTATAGGTTATTCGAAGAAGAGTTAATCAAATAGAGATTTCTCGAAGAGAGTTAATCGGCAAATTCGATTATATCGAATTTGGGAAAGTACTTATACTTTCCAGTGTTTAAATAGAGATTTATTTATTTATAAATAAATAAGTGTTAGGTTAATTATTCACTAATAAGAATAGAAGTTATAATTAAAGTTAGATAATTCGAAAGTAGGGATTATAACGTTATCGTTATAACCAATGTTTTAAATATAGAAGTAGATTAGTAAAATTGGATCTGAGAAAGGCGTAAAGAAGTTGTTAAAGATTAAAAGATAAACTTTGACCATTTTGAAGTTATAACATTGTTCAGTTAAGGTCTGAGAGGTAATTATACCCCAACTTGAGTGACTTCCTTCCTAACTAAGAAATGGTAAGGTTTGATCGTAAAGGAGTTTTGGAAATGTTTTCCAAACAAGAATCAGAAATGTTTTCTAAATACAGAAAACAAGGAATGGAAATGTTTCCAGTGTTGATAACATATATTTTCTAAATATAGAAAATAGCAAATGTTGAATATAGGGAAACAGGAGATGTAAAATGAACTAAAGAGATAAATGTTAAATGATGTTTGTTTGATATAATTTCCATCTGGAAATAATATCGTTGTTTGCACACTTGTTTTCTTTGATAGTTAAATCACTGATTATCGAAGTTTTGACCATTTTAACGTTGTTAATATGGAGAGACCGGTTGGATTATTATCCAAAGAACCACTCTGTATTGGCATAAGCGTTGCGAATCATATATGCCAAAGTTAATTGAAGATGGAGAAAAATGCAAGGGCTGTTGTATAAGTCTTAGATAACAGTGACTAAGATGGATATACTGAATAGTGCCTTCGGTTTGTCCAGTCCCAGGACAACTTGTATGGATGAAGGTCTGACAGAGTATATCCAATGGATCGCGTAAGTTGATCTGTTCAAATGTAATCACGTTTGGTAGCGGAGGAATTCGTTTCTCTTAGCTGTATACCCGTGTTATTTTTGGATAAGTCAATTTGTGATTTGGCGGGTATGACGATGTGACATTCTAAGTGAATGAGGATGACTTGTATGAATGAATGTCTGACATAGTATTTCCAGAAAGGTCACGTACATTGATTTCTTCAACCGTACCAAGAGTGGAAGAGGAGAAGGAAACTTCTTTTAGCTGACACGTAATGTATGGTTGTAGATGTCAATTAGTGATTTTCGATGGACCTAACAATGTGGCATTCGAAGTGAATCTGATGTGATGATAAAGCGTAACTTCTAGCCTCATCAACCAGTAAATGACAGAAATCGGGCAGGCAGCATGGCTAAGTCGGTCGCACCGAAGTAGGGTGTATAATCACCTATCTAGAGAATATTCATTTGTTTCTTAAATCTATCAATGCTATCCCATATATATATACGGGAACGGTTGCTGATCCCAACTGTTGGTGATGTACATTCGATACACTCAAGTGAAATGAGTGGTCGGTCATGTGTGGCTGAGTTACAAGATGTTCTTGTTGAGCTCCAGTGTATCGTTCCTAGAGTACACGGATCGGAAGGTGGTTCCATACCTTGTCATAGTTGGAAATCCATTACCCAATACGTGCTTGCGATTTTGATTGTATACTATATATGTAGAACGTGAGATGAAAGCGTTTCTGCTAGTTGATATCTATTTGTACATAGACATTATTATAATATCAAAAGGTTTTTGATATAAAGATATTTTGGATTCTCATAAGGGAAAAATCCCGTTCCGTTCTGCGGCGTGGTCTTATGAGATATCGTTTACTTGTTCATATGCCTGTTTAAACTATTTCACTCACACCAGTCCCATGACTGACCCGGAGTTTACTTTGTTGTTTTCCCTAAACTCTTGGGTGCCTAAATTTGTACGGGCAGTCAAGTAGTAAGGAATTTGCAGATATACTTGGAGAGCTTGGAGCAGGAGGCTTCAAGATCATATAGCTATAGTTATTTCCGCTGTGTTGTAAGTGTTGTACTCTGATAAGTGCTATTGTATACATAACTGTTATATTTCAAAGTTATGTTATCTATTATATGTTATTCGTTCCGCTGTGAGGTTCGTGTTACTCTGATGTTGTGTTCTTCTTCTTCTTCTATTCTAAGTTTCTATCTTATCTATTTTCACCCTCTAATTTCTTTCATTAATTATTCGGTTATTTTCGATCCTTGGATGTTCGATATGTGTTGTATATAGGATAACCAAGAACGCCGAAAATTCGGGTCGTTACAGGTGCCCAGTGCCTTATTTTTCTGCGCCGGAGGGTGTGCACGCCCGCACCCCGTTAGAACCTACACTGCTGCACCACCGCCGTCGATTTGACCTCTTACAGTCAGCCCAGTAATCATGCCCCACCCTGCCTAGTTCAGGGTATCCTGATACACCTTGTAGGGTTACTGCTGAAAAGGGTCCCCCCGCTACTACGTTTTCTATTTCTAGCCAACATGCTAAGTTAGTTAAGTGTTTTGTAAACCTAACCCCCAATCAGTCTGTGTAGTTTAGCATGTTCCATTTTGATTAAGTATTAATTCAATTTACTTAATCCTATCAATCCTAACTCAGCCTTAGTTGTCCTATTAAAGCCTCAACCTCTCACATTAGACAGGTATTGTTGTGGATGCCTATTGCCGGTTGGGTCCGGACAGTCTTACGCCACGACTCAGTCTAACCTCGGGTCCTTATTGGGCTCCATGTTTAACCACCCACATTGGATAGGTATTGTTGTGACTACTGGACAGCCGGGCGGTTCCGGGCAGGTTTACATCACAACTCAATCCAACCTCGGGTTAAGCACCTCGTATTTTCTAAATTTACATATTTTGTCTCTTTTCTTTTTATATGAAAATATTTGCGGCCCATTATTCAAATTCATCTTTATTGGGTAAAATTAATTTATGCCATTTAATTGTTTTTCAAGGTTGTTGGCATGCGTCAAACATGCCAACACATATTTTCTATATTTTAACCCAATCGTCATTACCCCCGTTTTATACGTTCGCTTCAATATAACATATATTGGGTTTAACATTTAAACCCAACTTAGCCACATGAAAAAGGGGAGGCTTAGAACATGGTGTTTATTATTCTAAGTAACATAAAAAGGGGAGTGTGAACGCATGAACTTCCAACATAACGAACTAATTAACATGAATTAGGCACAAGTGAACTTGCATTGTAATAGCATATAATCATGGCATAAACATACTTAAACATGAATCATTCTATTCATATAATCATGGCAGAAACATACCTAAAAATGAACCATTCTATTCGTATAATCATGGCATAAACATACCTAAACATGGATCATGGTTTTTAATCTATTCATGTAAACTGGCAATTAGAATGTAAATCTAACTTAATTATGTATCACATATATGACCATATGATTTTGATAACAGCATAGGCCTAAAATATGTTTTCAACTAGGCATAACACCAAACAAAGTTTAATCATGTTCATACGGATGCTTACTTTTGTCTCTAATACAAAAGTATGGTTTTACACTTGAATCATGATGCCAATTCCAACATAAATTCATATAAGCCATAGTACTTAGTGGAATCCAATTACACACTAAAAGTGATTATAAAAGTATGTACATCATATTGGCATAATGGTGAATCATATACTTGCATGAATCTCAAACAAACTACCACAACATATGGTCGTTAACATGAATCATATACTTGCAAATATCCAATCGTTATACCACAATATTTCCAAATCGTTTAGAATCAAAACATCATACAAATATAGATTATTATCACCACAAGTCGAATACAATTCTATTTCTCATTTTACACAAATCAAAACACAATTATTTATTCACATCGGAATAGCACTCTACTTACAACGCATGACGAATCTTCAATTCAGGAATCTGAATTCTGAATTTGGAGATGCTATCCTTTGTTTTAGGCGTTGTTTTGATTTAATTGACGTTGCTTTAAGCTTTCGAATTGTCTCCTAATTGTCTCTCAATTTCTGACGGCTATTCCTAGTCCTTCCTTAACAACATGACGGTCTCAACTCCATTTTTGTTTGTGTGAATTAGGGTGAGTCTTAGGTCCTTTTTATAGAGTTTGTGAGTTAGGACCGTCATGGAGCTTGGTTTAGTAATAGCCGTTCGTTTGAAGGGGAGACCAATCAGGAGCTGACACCTAGCCCTAGTGACAAGGCAAGGCTCAGAAAATCGACCAAACACAGACCAGGCCAGCCAGGGGGGCTGGGTTCGACCTGGCTCAGGGGCCAGGTCGACCCCCAAGTCGACCCCCAGGTCGACTATCTAGTCGACCTGGGTGCCCCAGGTCGACTACCCAGTCGACCTGGGTAGCTCAGGTCGACTACCCAAACGACCTGGGTGCCTTAGGCGGGAAAATTCCCGCCTTGGCCCATCTGGCCCGATTTTTGAAATTTAAACTTGTTTCCTAAGCTGTTTTGGTCTGTTTGAATTTTAAACGGAATTCTGAAACTTCCGAAGGCCATATCTCCCTCATACGGAGTCCTTTTTACGCAAACTCGGACTCTATTTCAAGCAGAATTCCGAGACGAACACAATTACATATCCCGTTTCCCTTAATTCTTTGATTTAAATTAATTATACTTTAATTTGTGAATTTCACTTGTTATAGAATACACGGGGTGTTACACCTAATACTTATCACTCATTCACTGTGTCAAGTGAAAGGTGATTCAGTTATCTTGTCTAATAAACAAGATCTGCATTCTTCATATAATTCAAAATCAAATGATCTCAAAATTCCATCATTATGGAGTTTTGATATACTTTCTTGTTTAGTGAGCCAACCGGCAGTACTAAAGGTATATTGGATTTAAATTACTAAATTTAATCCACTCATTATTAATGTCAAGTACATTATAGTTAAGGTTTCACAAAGATCATTAACTATTCGTGAAATTCCATACAATATTTCATTTAAATAAAATGAATAACAATTATTCTTTTATTACAAATGAAATTTAAACTTGTCTGAACAAGATTTATAATAACGTTTATTTTAAATGGAATTTCACAATAACAATTATTTTATTAATTTTATTAAGCCAGTATACACAACAAGTATTAACTTTCTATGGATAATCCAGCAACTTTTGTTTCATTTCCATTCTCAAGTCCACTTGTCATTTTATCAGATTTCTACTTATTTTGCAATTTCTGTAAATTTACATACATTTATGTGATCCATATCTAGTATTTAATATTAAAAATAAGTAGATCATTATAACATTTATATCTTATTTAGTTGAAGTCCCACTTCAACTTTGTTTTAGATCTTCGATGTTTGTAAAACAATTACTTTCAAATTTGTTTGAGGACAATCCTCAAATTTTAATGTTAGTCAAGAAATTTAATTTAATTCAAATTATATCCTTCTTAAGGATTAATTTGAATTATCGAGCTATTTATTATTTAATATCTACATTAGATAATAAAATATTGACTGATTCTGTAATATTTGTTATTACAAAATTTTGACAATCAAAATTTATATTAACATAATAGTAATTGAAACTAAAATACGCTCCCACTCAAATTAACATCCCTTTGTTTATATATGTAAAACATTATATACATATAATGGTGTTCCAGGATCCATATCTAGTCATGCCTTGACCCAGCTTTGGCTAAACTCAAAACATAACATTTTAGGTAGACATCTTATGTCAATTATATTTTCTATATAACTCTTGGATCGCATGTTGAACATTTTATTCAGTGTTATTCATTTACTCACAATGTAGAATAATTCATGCTTTTATCTCTAAGGCCATAATCGTATTATGCAACCTAGTTAAGTCAGACCCAATAATACGTTGGAGCACCACATTTTACTCCATCGCATGTAACCAAAATAAAAGGTGCACAATGCTTTGGCGTTAGTTACATCCAGTGATTTTGGACAGTGATGAGTATATTATTGGAAGACGTCACCATGACTTAATATAACAAAATTTAGCTTTTAAAGGGAATTATAACTCGTAGTGAAACAATATTAGAGTTATTTACAGATATCAATATATACGTATTTTATATTCATAATATAAATATAGATTTAAATAAAATATATTCAAGCTTACATACCAATTTATTTATTTATTTTCTTTCGAACATTTCAAAATTTTGGTAATCAAAATTACCGCATATCTTATATGTTTTAATAGTGTCCAGTTCAGTAACATTTCACAAACAAACTAATGGGACCTAGTCTATTTCTTTTATTCATTCAGCCGCTATCACATAAAACTAGTTAGTTTTAATCTATAACAGTTATAAAAGCATGTATCATATTTTGCAACTCCCTTCTCAATCTTATTCACTAGTGATTTTATCCAAATTAGCCAACATATACATAAACACACCATTACTGAGTATGGCCAGAGATGCAGGCATTTACATCACTTATACTGATGTGTTCCAAGTCTTACAGATCTTAGAAAAAGAAACTCATGACTGTTGGCACATATTACAAATTCCTATATAAATGTGCATTGGTCAATAAGCAAATGCTTGAATTATACAAATATACAACCCATGTAGTAACATTCATATTTATGTATACAAACATTTCAAAAATTTTGTAAAAAAAACAACTCACGCTTACTTTATCTTTCAAAACTTATTGCAGCAGTGTATTTCACCAACTACGAGCTATATATTACTGCTGCTTTTGCTGAAACAATTTTTAGCATTGATCATTTACCACCGTTGCCTCTTTTCTTATTAGCCACATGGTCAACCCTGCAGGAACATATCAATATAAATAATAGCATATTTAATATTGAATTGAATGTTAATAGTGTTATATATATACATAAATCACTGTGTAATTCAATTATGTATCAATATACATATACAGATCACTGCGGCATTAAATCATTGTGTGATTCAACTATGTATCAATGTGCATGTGTAGATCACCCATATTTACATCAGCATATCATGATATCAGTATATCATGATCATCTTATTTATCTGTGTGCAACATTGCATCATAGAACAACCATATAAGCGGCCAGTTTATAGTCTATGATATATATATATATATGGCCTAAACTAAAACTATTTCAGTATCAGATTGCTTACTTATAACTTGTCAAGGTTCTGTAGTTAACAATGCAAACTATACAACTATGGTATGTTATATAATTCATATATATATATATCATGAGTAGGATAAGTGTAAATTTGATAAATTATATGCATATCATATATGCAGTGATTTATTTATCAACAAAATCATAGTGATGATTTCACAAACCATACAGCCTCCTTATTAAAATTATCACAAGAATCACATTTTAACAGTAACTGCATCAAAAGAGTTTGCCGATGTATTTAATTACATACAACAACAATTTGTTCATTTATATCAGAAATATAAATATATATACAAGTCTCTTTTGTAGAGATCTATGACCGAGCATTTCAGTGCTATAAAAGTTGCAAATACCTATATAAAACTTCAGATCCTTGATGATATATATAGCCTAAGAGAAGATAGTCAAAATGCCCATTTACAATGTAGAAAGATTAACCATTAATCCAGGCTACCAGCATATACATACATATATATATATATATATATATATATATATATATAATGTCAACATATTATTCTAATTTTAATTAGTATGCCAAATCATCATAAAACAATGCTAATAGCTGCAATCTAAATTGTAGATATGTAATCCATCATATGGATCACTACAGACACAATTATAACCAAATATACATATGTAGAAGATTTAACTAACATTTATGACCATTAGTTCATAAATATTAGTACAAACCTATTAACCCAGATTTCATACAAACATACCATATGTTAAACCATGATATCAAGGCATATCGTTTCTGTAATGACTCGTAATTTGGTAGGAGAATAATTAACTAATTTAATTATTAAAATATCATTTTTATGATATCGATGACCTGAATTAAATTATATTGAATATTTAATTAATATTTATAATGAATAATAAATTATAAATATCGAAATAGTCAGAAATAGTAGAATTCACAATAGAGTGTGAATTGAATAGTATACCAGATGTGGTTGAGTTTCGATTCAAAATATAATAACGAATATATTGAATCGACGACAGTTGAACGTATAGTTTATAATATAATTATAATCGAGCTCGAAATGGCGCTGCAGTTCGCTATTTGGCGATTTGAACTTCAACTGAATATAAGGGGTTCGTTTTAAGCCGGATTTCCGTGAAACAAGAAACGCGTAGAGCTGGTGGAGTATATCTTTCTAGTGGAAGAGAAAAATCTGGATTTCGTCGGGTAGATTTTGAGATATGTCCAAATCAAATTTTGGAATAGTCGCTACAGAATCGTTTATCGACTGTATCGGTTTATTCGATATAACTAGAGATCGGGTTTGAATTTAGACAAGGTTCTTTTGGGAAATAGTGGTAATTTAATTTTTAGAATTTTATGGCAATTTTTAATTAATTTAATAACCAACTTTTTATTTGGAGTATTTGGCACCATGTATCGACATTTCGGGGTTTCACAATATGAGTCCACCTACCGATATTATTATATTTTTGGAATCGTGGCGTCTTGCTGGTCACAACAGTATATTTATTTCCGCCGATGGAAATCCGTAAACGAGTAGAGCTGCATATAACAGTTACGTTAATTTCAATGATGCAAAATGCAGTACTTTAAATTATAATAATATAATCATAAAAGAAAATATCTAGATATTTTCTCCTTATAAATAGCCCCTTTACAGACCCTTATAACCTAATTCCTCAAATGAAATGCCACCGCCACCATTTTGTTCTCCACGCATAGAAAACATCCACTTCAAAAATCGGGGTTTCTAAGATTCAATAACAAATTCCACACTCATCGTAAGGTTCTTAGGATTTCTATTTTGAGGAGCTCCCTGTTTTCAGTTGCGAGCTATTCCTGGAAGGTCGTTGATGCGGTGACGTTTGGCACAGTACATCGAAGCGTGGAGGGAGGCAGTAGCGGATGTGTTGTGTCGAAGTCTTAGCTAAGGGTGGTTGCAGATCTTAGAACGGGGTGGAAAGCAAGGCGTGAGGTAGGGGGAGGTAACGGATTCCTGTAGCGAAGGGGGACGGTAATCTTTTGTTTTATTTATAGTTGGAATTTGCTGTGAGAATTAATGAGGAGCGGATGTATTTTGAAGAGGGTGTACTAACAATGTTTATTGGTTAAATGGGTTTGAGTGTTTGTGGATAGAAAAAGGAGCAACGCAGTATAAAGAACGTGGTATGGGAGCTTGTTGAGGGGACGTTGGCCTGGAGAAAATGCTGTAGTGTATTTCGGTGAAGAAAGGGTCCATGCGGGTATGGGTATTTGCAAGGGAGTGTGGGCCGACGTAAAAATGTAAGGGCCCAATTAAATAAAAGAATAGAACGTGATAAGGCATGTCAAAGATGAGGAGCTGACGGGTTTAATTTCCACAGATGGAAAGAATGGTCATAGGTTTAAATGGTGGTGTGGGCCGGGTTAAACAAAGGTAAGGATCCGAGACAAATAATATTTAGTTTATATTTTCATAGTATATGAACTTGAATACGTAATATATCGTTCATACAGCATCAGTTTTACGAACCGTTGGTCACAGTGAAATCGTATGGACGGACACTACCCAATGAGACTAATTGGAAATGGATTGGAGCTCATTTCAATTTATGGTGAAGTAAATTGTTTGATTCAAATCAAACAACAGTTTATCATTCTTTAACGATGAACTGCCAATGTGAGTAAAACTCACCAACTCTGAACAGTTATATTTTTATAATGTATTTTTAGAACTGTTAATCATCTGTTGATTGCTGTGTGTTGGTTGGTTGATTGAACTGCTAGTCAGTTAGTTGAAATATGTATATATATATGTATATATATATATAAACCGTTAAATATTATATATTGATGCTGTTATCAGAATAATCCGTACTGAACTGAAAGTGATGTTGATTTTAGTGTTTAACATCTGTGATGCAGGGAAATAGGTTGGAGGGACCCAACTGGGTTCCTCAATATTTATAATACTGTTTGATTCATATATTCTATTATATAATGTGGTATATAATCGGTTGTGGATTTTATGTGGTTGGATGTTATTGAACATCGTGATTTGATATGATTGAATACCATAACATACGGGATGTTGATAAGTAGATTTTCAAAGTGATATTGAAAACAGAATATTTATAAATTGGAATATTTATAAATAAGAGATATTTATAAATTTAAATATTTATAAATTAGGAATATTTATAAATTGGGATATTTATAAATAGGAGATATTTTAAAAAGGAAAATAAATTCAAAACATTTCTTTTTGAATGGAAAGGTCCGTGTGGCGAGTTCGGGGATTTTCCCGATGCTCCCGATACAAAGGAGGTTATGGCGAATTTTCCCGGGAATTTAAGGAGTTAGAATATTTTTAAGAATAAATTTGAAAAGGAAATATTTGCAAACCATTTGCAAATAGAATAAAATAGAGAAAAGAAATATTTATAAACCATTTACAAATAGAATTGAAAGGGGAATATTTAGAAAATAAATAGAGTTAATAAAAAGGAAATTGGTTTATAAAGGAAACCGTTATAAAAAGGAAAACGTTATTAAATGAACATTTATAAAGTGAAGAACCGTTACTAAAAAAGTGAATCTTTATAAATGAATAAACGATGTTAAAAGGGGATCTTTTTAAATGGATAAACGTTATCAAAAAGGAGAAATCGAATATGGTATTCAAAGTTGGTTAATCGAATATGGTATTCGAAGTTGGTTAATCGAATATGGTATTCGAAGTCAGTTAATCGAATATGGTATTTGAAGTTGGTTAATCGAATATGTTATTCGAAAGGGGTTAGTCGAGTCGAGTTAGTCAAATAGAGTTAACCAGTTAGAGTTAATCAGTTAGAGTTAATCAGTTAGAGTTAATCAGTTAGAGTTAACCAGTTAGAGTTAATCAGTTAAGGTTAATCCAAATGAGATGCCATTTAGCACGACTGCTAACGTAATTCGCAGGGCTGTAAATAGCCTACGGCGGTCGGATGTTTCCTGAGGGAATCAGGCGTAAGCATTGTTATCGCTGCGATCTAGAGTCAAACGAATGGAGTTAATCGAATAGTAGTTATTCGAGTGGAGTTGAATAGAGTTAATCGAATAGTAGTTATTCGAATGGAGTTAAATAGAGTTAGTCGAATATAGTTTATTCGAATAGGGTTGAATAGAGTTAATCGAATAGAGTTGAATAGAGTTAATCGAATAGTAGTTATTCGAATAGAGTTGAATGGATTTAATCGAATAGTAGTTATTCGAATGGAGTTAAATAGAGTTAGTCGAATATAGTTTATTCGAATAGAGATAAAGGAAAAGAGTTATCGATTAGTTTAATCGGAAGGAGATTATCGAATATATCGTATTCGAAAGAAAGAGATTGAATATAGTTTATTCGAAAGAGAGATATTTCGAATATAAGTTATTCGAAGAGAGATAATCGAATATAGGTTATTCGAAGAATAGTTAATCAATTAGAGATTACTCGGAAGAGAATTATACGTCGAATTCAGATAGATCAAATTCGGGAAAGTAATATTTTCTTTTCGGTTTTTAAATCAGGAGTATACACTAATAAATTAGGGCTAGGTTTAATTAGTCGAATTAAAGAATAAAGGTTATAATTGAAGTTAGATATTGCGAAGGTAGGGATTATAACGTTATCGTTATAATAAAATGTTTCAATAAAGAAGTGGATTCGTAAATTGAATCCGAGAGTTATGTAAAGAAGTTGTTAAAGGTTTAAAAGATAAACTGTTACTATTTCGAAGTTATAACGTTGTTCTGTTAAGGTCTGAGAGGTAATTATACCCCAACTTGATTGACTTCCTTCTTAACTAAGGAATGGTAAGGTTTGATAGTGAATGATGGTTAAGTGAATTCAGTAAATGGTTTGATTTGGCATAGCGATGTTTATTTAAACATCAGTTTAAATCCAATAAAGGAACTTTGGAAATGTTTTCCAAATAAGAAATCAGAAATGTTTTCTAATATAGAAAACAAGGAAATGGAAATGTTTTCCATTGTTAATAAAGTATATTTTCTAAAATTAGAAAATAAGAAATTTAGAATATAGGGAAACAGGAGATAAGTAAATTAATGAACTAAAGAGATAAATGTTAAATGATGATTGGTTGATATAATTTCCATCCGGAAATAATATCGTTGTTTGCACACGAGTTTTTCTTTGATAGTTAAATCACAGAATATCAATGTTTTGACCATTTTAACGTTGTTAATTTGGAGAAACCGGCTGGATTATTATCTAAAGAACCACTTTGTATTGGCATAAGTGTTGCGAATCATATATGCTGAATATATTGAAGACGGAGTAAAGTGCAAGGGCTGTTGTATAAATCTTAGATAACAATGGACTAAGATGGATGTACTGAATAGTGCCTTTGTTTTCGTTCAGTCCCAGAACGAACGTAAATGGACGAATGCCTGACAAAGTATTTCCAATGATCGAATGGGTTGGTCTGTATAAATATATATGGTTGCAACGGATTTATCCCTTAGCATAACATCCAGGATATTTGTATAAACCAACTAATGATTTACGGATCTGATAATGTGGCATTCAAAGTGATCGTGTTATAAATGAATGGAAAGTAAGCGTAGCTTCTAGCCTCACATCCGGTAAATGACAGAAATCGTGCAAGCAGCATGGCTAAGTCGGTCGCACCGAAGTAGGGTGTATAATCACCTATCTAGAGAATATTTATTTGCTTCTTTTAATCTATCAATGTTGTCCCATATATATACGGGAAACGGTTGCTGGTCCCAACCGTTGGTGATGTACATTCGATACACTCAAGCGAAATGAGTGGTCGGTCATGTGTGGCTGAGTTGCAAGATGTTCTTGTTGAAATCCAGTGTATCGTTCCTAGAGTACACTGATCGGAAGGTGGTTCCATACCTTGTCATAGTTGGAAATCCATTACCCAATACGTGCTTGCGGTTTTGATTGTATACTATATAGTAGAACGTGAGATGAAAGCGTTTCTACTAGATTGATATCTATTTGTGCTTAGACATTATTATAATATCAGAATGATATTTCTGTACAAAGTTGTTTGGATTTTCATAAGGGAAAACCCGTTCCATTTTCATGGCGTGGTGTTATGATATATCCGTTATTAAACCAAGAGTTAGAAGTTTTACTTATACCAGTCCCATGACTGACCCGGAGTTTATTTGTTTGTTTCCCTAAACTCTTGGGTGCCTAATTTTGTACGGGCAGTCAAGTAGTCGGGATTTTATAGATACACTTGGAGATCTTGGAGCAGGAGGCTTCAGGATTCTATAGCTATTATTGTTTCCGTTGTTGTTGTAAGTGCTGTAATCTGATAAGTGCTATTGTATATATAACTGTTTGTATTTCAAAAAGTTATGTTATATTTTATTCGTTCCACTGTGAGATTCGTGTTTACTCTAATGATGATGTTCTTCTTCTTCTTCTATTCTACTAGTTCTACCTTATATATCCTCACCCTATATCTTCTTTCTATTAGTTTCTTGAATTTCAAGTGCATTTGGGGTTGGACTTGTGTTATTTAGTCAGCTCAAATTGGACCGGATTTTTGGGTCACTACAGTTGGTATCAGAGCATTGGTTTAGTTATTACCTTGGCTCTGTGGCGTAATTCAGTAGAGATGGGATTAGTAATATCCTAGACCGAGTTTGAGTGTATATATACGAGTGCGTATTTGTTGGTTAATATAAAGTGGTTTAATATTGTGGAGATTTATTGGTTGAGTGGCTTATAAATTCTGGTCGATCAGTTTGATCCACTGTATCGGTAGGAGTTTTATAAACACTTGAACACGATGAACCGACATGGTATGTTTTGAAATTAACATAGTATAATTGGTTGTGTTGGTTGTTATTATAATCGAATGAGGTTATAAGAAGTGAAATGGTTATGTAAATAACTGATCAGAATTCATATAAGTAAAGTATATGAAATAAGATGAAGTAAATCTGAATTTAAATCAGATTTGGAGTTAAAATAAGGAAATTTTTATTTCCTGGGAGATTTTGAAAACATTTTTCAAACTGAAAGTGATATAGTATTGAACTCACTTCGATAGGTGGAAAATAGATTCTGATGATGAATCACGACATCATCAATGTTCATTTTCGAGTTCTAAGTGACCGATTACTACCAAAGTTTCTTTTTTGTATTGTTTTGAGAAAACAAGTTGCTGTAGATTCAAAGGTTTTAAATTGTTGTTATGATTTCAAATTGATTTGAAAGAAACCCAGGAATTTAAGTTCTGGGATTAAAATTAAACTAATGAAGTTAAATAAAATGAGATGGTAAGAATAAATTGAAATTTAACTTGAATTAAGTTAAATAAAAATTGAATTAGATTAGAGATAATCTAGAATGGAACCAAATTGATAAGTCAATAATTTGGAATTTGATATTGGGGTTCGAATGAAATTCGATTTGGATTGAGGATATGAACTGATTGGAATTTGATTGAGATAACACTGGTATATGCTGAGTTGATAGCATGTGGAAGTGATAGAGTTGATATGCCCGACAAAAAGGTACCAGTTTATATTTGATATGAGCTTGAGATTTTGATGAGCCGAATTGGCAAGCCGCTTGGCTGTTTGATTTTCTTTGGGTTGGAGAAGGCATAGAGAGGCGAGTTGGAGTTTTACCGATAGGGCTGTACAAAGGAGACGCTGGCGAAATTTTTCAAAAAGTTAAGGTGTTAGAAAATTTTCAGAATTTTTGAAAATTTAGTTAGTCGGAATTAGTTAATATTTTAGTCGATATTAATTGGTTCAGTTGAAACCGGAGATAAGAGGTAAACAGATAAATTTTTAACCAGTAGATAGGGTCGTCCTTTACCTTAGCAATTTCGAGGACGAAATTATTTAAAGGGGGAAAGATTGTAATGACCCGTAATTTGGCGGGAGAATAATAACTAATTTAATTATTAAAATATCGTTTTGACGATATCGATGACCTGAATTAAATAATATTGAATATTTAATTAATATTTATAATGAATAATAAATTATAAATATCGAAATAGTCAGAAATAGTAGAATTCATAATAGAGTGTGAATTGAATAGTTTACGAGATGTGGTTGAGTTTCGATTCGAAATATAATAACGAATATATTGAATCGACGAAAGTTGAACATATAGTTTATAATATAATTATAATCGAGCTCGAAATGGCGCTGCAGTTCGCTATTTGGCGATTTGAACTTCAACTGAATATACCGGGTTCGTTTTAAGCCGGATTTCCGTGAAACAAGAAACGCGTAGAGCTGGTGGAGTATATCTTTCAAGTGGAAGAGAAAAATCTGGATTTCATCGTGTAGATTTTGAGATATGTCCAAATCAAATTTTGGAATAGTCGCTATAGAATCGTTTATCGACCATATCGGTTTATTCGATATAACTAGAGATCGGGTTTGAATTTAGACAAGGTTCTTTTGGGAAATAGTGATAATTTAATTTTTAGAATTTTATGGTAATTTTTAATTAATTAAATAAGCAACTTTTTATTTGGAGTATTTGGCACCCTGTATCGACATTTCTGGGTTTCACAATATGAGTCCACCTACCGATATTATTATATTTTTGGAATCGTGGCGTCTTGCTAGTCACAACAGTATATTTATTTCCGCTGATGGAAATCCGTAAACGAGTAGAGATGCGTATAACAATTACGTTAATTTCAATGATGCAAAATGCAGTACTTTAAATTATAATAATATATTCATAAAAGAAAATATCTAGATATTTTCTCCTTATAAATAGCCCCTTTGTAGACCCTTATAACCTAATTCCTCAAATGAAATGCCGCCGCCACCAATTTGTTCTCCATGTACATAAAACATCCACTTCAAAAATCGGGGTTTCTAAGATTCAATAACAAATTCCACAATCATCGTAAGGCTCTTAGGATTTCTATTTTGAGGAGCTTCCTGTTGTGAGTTGCGAGCTATTCCTGGAAGGTCGTTGATGCGGTGACGTTTGGCACAGTACGTCAAAGCGTGGAGGGAGGCAGTAGCGGATGTGTTGTGTCGAAGTTTTAGCTAAGGGTGGTTGCAGATCTTGGAACGGGGTGGAAAGCAAGGCGTGAGGTAGGGGGCGGTAACGGATTCCTGTAGCAAAGGGGGACGGTAAACTTTTGTTTGATTTATAGTTGGAATTTGCTGTGAGAATTAATGAGGAGCGGATGTATTTTGAAGAGGGTGTACTGACAATGTTTATTGGTTAAATGGGTTTGAGTGTTTGTGGATAGAAAGAGGAGCAACGCGGTTTAAAGAACATGGTATGGGAGCTTGGTGAGGGGACGTTGGCCTGGAGCAAATGCTGTAGTGTATTTCGGTGAAGAAAGGGTCCATGCGGGTATGGGTCTTTGCAAGGGAGTGTGGGCCGACGTAAAAATGTAAGGGCCCAATTAAATAAAAGAATAGAACGTGATAAGGCATGTCAAAGATGGGGAGCTGACGGGTTTAATTTCCACAGATGGAAAGAATGGTCATAGGTTTAAATGGTGGTGTAGGCCGGGTTAAACAAAGGTAAGGATCCGAGACAAATAATATTTAGTTTATATTTTCATAGTATATAAACTTGTATACGTAATATATCGTTCATACAGCGTCAGTTTTACGAACCGTTGGTCACAGTGAAATCGTATGGACGGACACTACCCAATGAGACTGACTGGAAATGGATTGGAGCTCGTTTAAATTTATGGCAAAGTAAATTGTTTGATTCAAATCAAACAACAGTTTATCTTTCTTTAACGATGAACTGCCAATGTGAGTAAAACTCACCAACTCTGAACAGTTATATTTTTATAATGTATTTTTAGAACTGTTAATCATCTGTTGATTGCTGTGTGTTGGTTGATTGATTGAACTGCTAGTCAGTTAGTTGAAATTATATATATATATATATACCGTTAAATATTATATATTGATGTTGATATCAGAATAATACGTACTGAACTGAAAGTGATGTTGATTTTATTGTTTAACATCTGTGATGCAGGGAAACAGGTTAGAGGGACCCAACTGGGTTCCTCAATATTTATAATACTGTTTGATTCATATATTCTGTTATATAATGTGGTATATAATCGGTTGTAGATTTGTAATGGCGCGTTTTGTTAGCTATCGAATAATTAATTTATTTAATGATTTATATATCGATTTGGCGATATCGATAACTTAAAGTACAACGTTCGAACTTATAATTTATAATTATAATTAAAAAGAGCTTGAAACGACGCGGCAGTTCGCAATTTGGCGATTTGAACTTCAACTAAATGTACATGATTCATTTTAAGTCGGATTTCTGTGATATAAGAAACGCGTGGAGCTGGTGGAGTATATCTTTCTAGTGGAAGAGAAATATCAGGATTTCATTGTGTAGATTTTGATTCATGTCCAAATCAAATTTTAAGAAAGTCGCTATAGAATCGTTTATCAACCATAACTGTTTATTCGATATAACTAGAGATCGGGGTTGAATTTAGACAAGGTTCTTTTGGGTAGTAGTGATAATTTAATTTTTAGAATTTTATGATAATTTTTAATTAATTAAATAAGCACTTTTTATTGTGGGAGTATTTTGCATCCTTAATCAGCGATTTTGGGGTTTCATAATATGAGTTAAACTACCGATATTTTTATATTTTAGAGATCGTAGGACATTGCTCGTCTCACCGGTGTTTTTATTTCGGTTCGCAGCAGCTCGTATATGGATATAATTATATATAATAAGGTACGTTAAATTTCACAACTTAAACAAAATATCCTAAAATTTATTTCTGGACCTGAGGAAAACCACGCATAATCAATTCTCCTCTGCCACAAACAAAAGAAGAAACGTGGCCTTCACCTATCCACAACAAATCCAAGAAAATATCCTATAAATACCCTCACTTAAACCCCAAGCCTAAAAGATAATTTCTCTTTCGCTGCTGGTCAATGATATACCTAAGCCGCCACTTCTCTCTTCTACAAAACGTAAAAGCACCGATCTCTAAAAAAATCCTAAATAAATCAAATAAAATTCTCTAAATTAATATATTTGCATCGTGGGTTGCTGCAACATTGTGGCTTCAAAGTCGTACCCATTGGTTGTGGTTCGATGTGTTTTTGAGTATCCTAAAGCTTGTTAACGGAAATGACTTCATACGACTATTTGAAGCAGGGATCCGCGTTTCAGAATCAAGTCCGACTATGAGTGGACTGCTGGAAGGAGGTCATCGCGATGGAGGAAGTCGACGTCAGAAAGTATTTACTAGAGCAGAACAAGAATGGTAGAACCATGAAACATGGCGAAGCGTGGTTTTACTGGGAGCAGTTATTCGTGAGTAGGTGGAAGGCATTTGGGTTTCGATCCAAGTACAAAGGAAATTTGCTCGATTCGAATGCATTTTTGAAATCTCCGTTGAAGTCTGCACCATGGGGTGCGAGTCTTGAAGGATTCGATCATCTTATGTGTCGACGTACGCTACTGAGTAGCCGAGGATGTCTGAAATCGCACTTCAGTGCTGGAGTGCGGACTGGGATTTCTTGGGTGGGGATTGACGAGGAGGAGTGGTGGAGTTAAATGGTGGGATCGGTTGGTAGTTTCATTGAATATGGAAGGAGCGGTTGGGGAAGGTACTTCAGTAATGGCCGGTTCTGTTTGTCCAGGAGTTTGAGAAAAATAGCATCGTGGAAGAAGAAGCCTGTGGGGGCGGGTTGGATTTTTAATGTGGGCCGGATATTGGTAAAGCCCAAAATGAATTATATTTAAATTATATTGATCTAATTAAAGTGTGAAAATTGTAATTTAAATATCTCCTTCATACGTGATCAGTTTTCCGAACGGTCGGATCCGTTGGGATCGTAGAGACAGACACTACACCATGGAGCTGACTGGAAGTGAATCCGAGCTCGTTACGATTTATGGCAAAATAAATTGTTCAACTGAATCAATGAACGCAAACCGATATTTATCGATTAACGCGCAAATGTGAGTAAAACTCACCAACTCTATACAGTTCTATTTTTACAACGTGTTCTTAAAACTGTTAATTATCTGCTGTTTGACTGTGTGTTGACTGTTGATTGAACTGCTAGTCAGTTAGTAGAGATTTTATATATATATTTACGTATGTATATATATATATAAACCGTCAAATAGTTATATGTTGATTATGTTTATCAGAATATTATACTGGTGTTGTTTAACATCTGTGGATGCAGGGAAACAGGTTGGAGGAATCCGACTGGATTCCTCAACATTTATTTTACCGTTTTTCATATATTGTGATATATGATGTGTTATGAAATCTGTTATTGATTTCATATGTTTGAATGATACCGATCATTGTTATACGACACGTTAAACACCGTAGGTGATACTAGAGTGTAAAAAGGGAATTTTCAATGTTTATATTGAAAATAAATCTTATTTATGAAATCGATAGGACTTTATAAAATGAAAAACATTCATTTATTTAGGAAATAAATAAAGGAACATTTATTTAGATTCTAAATAAATGGAATAAAGGAATATTTATTTAGGGAATAAATAAAGGAACACTTGTTCGGAAAATAAATAGAATTATACAAGGATAGATTTAAACACGTGCTTCGCACACGACATAACACAATATGGATTTAAATGAGATATTAAATAGGAAATCTGTTTTAAACAAATAAATTGAAGTAGATTAATTTATAAATAATGTTTTATAAATTAAATAAATTATTTATCGTTGATAAATGGAATATATATAAGTCTGGACTTATATAGAGAAGTAGAAACGTTATTAAAAGGACAATTATAAAGTGAAGAACCGTTACTAAAAGTAAATCTTTATAAATGGATAAACGTTGTAAAAAGTAAATCTTTATCAATGGATAAACGTTGTAAAAAGGAAATCTTTTGAAATGAATAAACGTTAATAAAAGAAGTTAATCGAATTTAGTTATTCGAAATGAGTTATTCGAATTAGATATTCGAATAGAGTTAAACACATTAGAGTGATTCGAATTACTTATTCGAATAGAGTTAAACAAAGTAATTTGTTAGGTTAACCAAAGCAAGTTAGTCGAGTTAATCAAAGTAATTGGTTAAGTTAACCAAAGTAAATTAGTTAAGATAAACTAAGCGGTTAATCAAAGTGAATTAGTTAAGTTAAACTAATTGGTTAATCGAAGTAAATTAGTTGGGTTAATCAAAGTGAATTAGCTGAGTTAAACTAAGTAAATCGGTTAGAGTTAATCAAAGTGAATTAACTAAGTTAAACTAAGTGGATTAGTTCAGTTAATCGAGACAAGTAAATCAAGTTAGGTTAAACCATTTGAGTTAACCAGTTAGGTTAAACCATTTGAGTTAACCAGTTAAAGTTTACCAGTTAAAGATAAACAGTTAAAGTTGACCAGTTAAAGTTGACCAGTTAGAGTTACTCAGTTAGAGTTGACCAGTTAGAGTTGACCAGTTAGAGTTATCCAAGTGGAGTTAATCGAGTAGAGTTGCTGAATATCACTTATTCGAAGTAGAGTTATCGAATGTAGTGTATTCGAGGGAAGAGTAATCGAATATAGTTTATTCGAGTGGAGAAATCAAATGTTATTCATTTGAGAAGAGTTACCGAATATTATTTATTCGAAGAGTAGTTATCGGATATTGGTTATTCGAAGTTAGTTAATCCAAAGGAGTTATTCGAAGTTAGTTAATCCAAAGGAGTTATTCGAAGTTAGTTAATCCAAAGGAGTCATTTGAAGTTAGTAATCCAAAGGAGTTATTCGAAGTTAGTTAATCCAAAGGAGTTAGTCGAAGAGTTAATCGAATATAGTTATTCGAAAGAAAGTGTTAATCGAATATAGTTATCCGAGTAAAGTTAAAAGAGTTAATCGAATATAATTTATTCGAATAGAGTTAGAGAAGTTAATCGAATATAGTTCATTCGAATAGTGTTGGAGGAGATATCGAATATAGTTTATTCGATAGGATAGAAGTGAATATAATTTATCAATTAAGTTATTCGAATGAGTTATTCGAAGGAGTAAATCAAATTAAGTTAATCGATTAGAGTTGAGTTAATCGATTTGGGTTAAGTTAAGTTATCAAGTTAAGTAATCGAGTTAAGATTTATCGAGTTAAGTAATCGAGTTAAGTAATCGAGTTGAGATAATCGAGTTAAGAAAATCAAGTTGAGTTAATCGAATAAGTTATTCGATAAGAGTAAATCCATTTAAGTTAATCGGATGTTAGTTATTCGATAAGAATTGACACATTTAAGAAAATCGAATATTTGTTATTCGATAAGAGTTAATGAAATAGAGCCAACCAAGAAGAGTTATTCAAATATTAGTTATTCGATAGGAGTTAATCAAAATAGAGTTTATCGAATATAAGTTATTAAAAAGGGAGAGTTAATCGAATAGAGATTACTCGAAAGAGAGTTATACGTCGAATTCGATTATAGCGAATTCGGGAAAGTACTATTTACTTTCGAGGGTTTAAATCAAGATTTAGTTATTGATTTAGAAATTTGGTGTCTATTAAATTATTCGAGTTAGGAAATAAATTTATAATTTAGGTTAGATATTTTAGGGGTAGGAATTATAACATTATAGTTATAATCAAACACTGTCATATAAGAAGTGGATTCGTAACCTGAATCCGAGAATTTGCGTAAACAGATAATTGTGAAAAGTGAGTGATGAACTTCATCTATTTCACAGTAAAGGACGTTGTTCAATTAAGGTCTGCGAGGTAATTATACCCCAACTTGATTGACTTCAGAATTGACAAAGGAATAGTTGTGGTTCGATCTAAAAGGTTGATTAGGAATAAAGTTAAGGAATAAACGATAAATGGATTAAGCGAAACGATGTTTTATACAACGTTCATTGGAAATCCGTAAATGAGTTTTGGAAACGTTTTCCAAATATAGTCAGATATGTTTTCTAAACATAGAAAATGAAATATTTTCATGATAAGAATTTAAGAAATAGAGTTAAGCAAATTCAGAAACTAACTGGAGAGGGTAAGTTGAATGGTTTTCTAAGTGACGTTCTGATGTTGGTTTCGACCTTCCGGACTGATACTTAGAGAATTGTTCTCATACTAGTTACAGTTAGGGACTGATAGTTGCGAAATAATAGTGATGTGAAAATAAGCTATGGAAATGTTTTCCATTGATTAATAATATATATTTTCTAAATATATGAAATAAGGAAATATGAACATATGATGATTGATCGATCGAATTTCCTTTAGGAAATAAGATCGTTGTTTGTACACCGACATGTTTTCATTTGATAGTTAAATCACAGACTATCAAAGTTTTGACCATATTTACGTTGTTAATATGGAGAGACCGGTTGGATTATTATCCGAAGAACCACTCCGTATTAGCATAAGCGTTGCGAATCAAGTACGCTGAAGATAATTGAAGACGGAGTGAAGTGCAAGGGCTATTGTGAAAAGCCTAGGTAGGATGGATTCACTGAATAGTGCCTTCAGTTTGTTCAGTCCCAGGACAACGTATATGGACGAGTGTCTGACAAAGTATTCTTAACTAATCATATATGTTGATCTCTTTAAACGTATTACGTTGGTGGCGGAGAAATTCGTTTCTCTTAGCTTTTATACCCGTGATGCCTTGAGAAATCGATAATGATTTGGCGGGTATGACGATGTGGCATTCAAAGTAATTGAAGAAATAATATGTCAAAGTGATAAACGTGACCTCAAACCTCACAACCGGGAAATAACAGAAGTTGGGCTAGGCAGCATGGCTAGTTGGGCCATACCCAAGCAGGGTGTATTTCACCATCTAGAGAATATTCAATTGTACTTCTTTATAATCTATTTCAATGCTGTCCCTTATCGGGAAGGATGGTTGCTGATCCCAATCATCGGTGATAATATATTCGTCACACTCAAGCTAAATGAGTGGACGGTCATGTGTGGCCGGGTTGCAAGACGTTCTTGTTGAACCCTGAGTGTATCTCCTCTAGAGTACACTGATCGGAAGGTGCTCCCATACCTTGTCTGTTGGAATCCAATCTCCAATAAGCGCTCACGGTTTTATTTGTATACTATGAATGTGGAACGTGAGATGCAAGCGTTCTGCTAGATTGATATCTATTTGTATTTAGACATTATTATAATATCAGAAAGATATCCTTTATTTAACCAAGTGTTGGAGTTTTATTCACACCAGTCCCATGACTGACCCAGAGTTTATTTTGTTTTGTTTTCCCTAAACTCTTGGGTGCCTAAATTTGTACGGGCAGTCAAGTAGTCGGGATTTTTCAGATACACTTGGAGAGCTTGGAGCAGGAGGCTTCAGGATTATAGCTATTATTATTCCGCTGTGTTGTTAAGTGTTGTACTTTGAAATGGTATGTATATACGAGTACTGATTTGTATTTCAAAGTTATGTTATATTTTATTCGTTCCGCTGTGAGATTCGTGTTTACTCTGATGATGTAAGTTCTTCTTCTTCTTCTATTCTATTAGTTCTATCTTTTCTTCTTCACCCTCTACTTTCTTTCACCAACGTTCGCGGAATTTCCTACCCTCGAGGGGTCGGAAATGTCCAGCCGTTACAGTTGGCATCAGAGCTTAAGTTAAGTGATTACCTTGGCTCTGTGGCATAACTCGATAGAGAAGGGATTAATAATATCCTAGATTGAGTTTGAGTGTATATATATGAGCGCGTAATTGTTATTCAATATAAAATGGTTTTATATTGTGGAGATGCATTGGTTGAGTGGCTTATGAATTCTGGTCGATCAGTTGATCCAATGTATCGATAAGGGTTACTAAACACTCGAATACGATGAACCGTCATGGTATGTTTTGAAAGAGGGTAAATGAAATAATTTTTCCCAAAATATATTTGTTTATAGAAGAAATATATATCTTGAAATTATTATAGTATATTGATTGTGTTGGTTGTTATTATAATCGAATAAGATTATAAAAGGGTGAAATGGTTATAAATGACCAATCAGAATTCATATGAATGTAATATATGAAATAGTTTGAATTAAATATGAATTTAAATCAGATTTGGAATTAAAATAAGGAAATTTTAAGTTCCTGGGAGATTTTGAAAATGTTTTTCAAATTGAAAATGATATAGTATTGAACTCACTTCGATAGCTGGAAAATAGATTCTGATGATGAATCTAGACATCATCAGTGTTTATTTTCGAGTTCTAAGTGACAGATTACTACCAAAGGTTTTGTTTTTGAATTGTTTTGAGAAAACAAGTTGTTTAGAAATTCAAAGGCTTTGAATTGGCTGTATGATTTCGAATTGATTTGAAATTTACCCAGGAACTTAAGTTCTAGAATTAAAATTTAACTAATGAAGTTAAATAAAATGAGATGGTAAAAATAAATTGAAATTTTACTTGAACCGAGTTAAATAAAATTGAATTGGATTAGAGATAATCTAGAATGGAACCAAATTGATAAGTCAATAATTTGGAATTTGATATTAGAGTTCGAATGAAATTCGATTTGGATTCGAGAATATGAACTGATTGGAGATCAATTGGAATGGATAACATTGGTATATGTTGAAGTGGTAGCAGATGCAAGGGATAGAGTTAAATGCCCGACAAAAAGGTACATGTTTATATCATATATGAGTTTGGATTTTATGAGCCGAATTGGCAAGCCGCTTGGCTATTTTGATTTCCTTTTGGATTGGAGAAGGCCTAGAGAGGCGAGAGGTGGTTTGTCATATTGACCAATACAAAGGAGGTTATGGCGAAAATTTTCGAAAATTTCAGGCGTTAGAACATTCTCATGATTTATGGAAATTCAGTTAGCCAGAATGAATTAATAATTTAATTGAAAATTTAATGGTTCAGTTGAAACAGGAGTTGAGAAGTAAACTAAAAGATATTTGAATCTAGTTAGTAAAGTTGGTAGCATTTTCCTAGCTTAGCAATTTCGAGGACGAAATTATTTTAAGGGGGGAAGTCTATAATGGCGCGTTTTGTTAGCTATCGAATAATTAATTTATTTAATGATTTATATATCGATTTGGCGATATCGATAACTTAAAGTACAACGTTCGAACTTATAATTTATAGTTATAATTAAAAAGAGCTTGAAACGACGCGGCAGTTCGCAATTTGGCGATTTGAACTTCAACTAAATGTACATGATTCATTTTAAATCGGATTTCTGTGAAATTAGAAACGCGTGGAGCTGGTGGAGTATATCTTTCTAGTGGAAGAGAAATATCAGGATTTCATTGTGTAGATTTTGATTCATGTCCAAATCAAATTTTAAGAAAGTCGCTATAGAATCGTTTATCAACCATAACTGTTTATTCGATATAACTGGAGATCGGGGTTGAATTTAGACAAGGTTCTTTTGGGTAGTAGTGATAATTTAATTTTTAGAATTTTATGATAATTTTTAATTAATTAAATAAGCACTTTTTATTGCGGGAGTATTTTGCACCCTTAATCAGCGATTTTGGGGTTTCATAATATGAGTTAAACTACCGATATTTTTATATTTTAGAGATCGTAGGACATTGCTCGTCTCACCGGTGTTTTTATTTCGGTTCGCAGCAGCTCGTATATGGATATAATTATATATAATAAGGTACGTTAAATTTCACAACTTAAACAAAATATCCTAAAATTTATTTCTGGACCTAAGGAAAACCACGCATAATCAATTCTCCTCTGCCACAAACAAAAGAAGAAACGTGGCCTTCACCTATCCATAACAAATCCAAGAAAATATCCTATAAATACCCTCACTTAAACCCCAAGCCTAAAAGATAATTTCTCTTTCGCTGCGGGTCAATGATATACCTAAGCCGCCACTTCTCTCTTCTACAAAACGTAAAAGCACCGATCTCTAAAAAAATCCTAAATAAATCAAATAAAATTCTCTAAATCAATATATTTGCATCGTGGGTTGCTGCAACATTGTGGCTTCAAAGTCGTACCCATTGGTTGTGGTTCGATGTGTTTTTGAGTATCCTAAAGCTTGTTAACGGAAATGACTTCATACGACTATTCGAAGCAGGGATCCGCGTTTCAGAATCAAGTCCGACTGTGAGTGGACTGCTGGAAGGAGGTCGTCGCGATGGAGGAAGCCGACGTCAGAAAGTATTTACTAGAGCAGAACAAGAATGGTAGAACCATGAAAAATGGCGAAGCGTGGTTTTACAGGGAGCAGTTATTCGTGAGTAGGTGGAAGGCATTTGGGTTTCGATCCAAGTACAAAGGAAATTTGCTCGATTCGAATGCATTTTTGAAATCTCCGTTGAAATCTGCACCATGGGGTGCGAGTCTTGAAGGATTCGATCATCTTATGTGTCGATGTACGCTACTGAGTAGCCGAGGATGTCTGAAGTCGCACTTCAGTGCTGGAGTGCGGACTGGGATTTCTTGGGTGGGGATTGACGAGGAGGAGTGGTGGAGTTAAATGGTGGGATCGGTTGGTAGTTTCATTGAATATGGAAGGAGCGGTTGGGGAAGGTACTTCAGTAATGGCCGGTTCTGTTTGTCCAGGAGTTTGAGGAAAATAACATCGTGGAAGAAGAAGCCTGTGGGGGCGGGTTGGATTTTTAATGTGGGCCGGATATTGGTAAAGCCCAAAATGAATTATATTTAAATTATATTGATCTAATTAAAGTGTGAAAATTGTAATTTAATTATCTCCTTCATACGTGATCAGTTTTACGAACGGTTGGATCCGTTGGGATCGTAGAGACAGACACTACACCATGGAGCTGACTGGAAGTGAATCCGAGCTCGTTACGATTTATGGCAAAATAAATTGTTCGACTGAATCAATGAACGCAAACCGATATTTATCGGTTAACGCGCAAATGTGAGTAAAACTCACCAACTCTATACAGTTATATTTTTACAACGTGTTCTTAGAACTGTTAATTATCTGTTGTTTGACTGTGTGTTGACTGTTGATTGAACTGCTAGTCAGTTAGTAGAGATTTTATATATATATTTACGTATGTATATATATATATATAAACCGTCAAATAGTTATATGCTGATTTTGTTTATCAGAATATTATACTGGTGTTGTTTAACATCTGTGGATGCAGGGAAACAGGTTGGAGGAATTCGACTGGATTCCTCAACATTTATTTTACCGTTTTTCATATATTGTGATATATGATGTGTTATGAAATCTGTTATTGATTTCATATGTTTGAATGATACCGATCATTGTTATACGACACGTTAAACACCGTAGGTTATACTAGAGTGTAAAAAGGGAATTTTCAATGTTTATATTGAAAATAAATCTTATTTATGAAATCGATAGGACTTTATAAAATGAAAAACATTCATTTATTTAGGAAATAAATAAAGGAACATTTATTTAGATTCTAAATAAATGGAATAAAGGAATATTTATTTAGGGAATAAATAAAGGAACACTTGTTCGGAAAATAAATAGAATTATACAAGGATAGATTTAAACACATGCTTCGCACACGGT
This sequence comes from Allium sativum, assembly GCA_030737875.1. Classification (NCBI taxonomy): domain Eukaryota; kingdom Viridiplantae; phylum Streptophyta; class Magnoliopsida; order Asparagales; family Amaryllidaceae; genus Allium; species Allium sativum. The sequence goes on along the minus strand of CM060912.1, from coordinate 976,882 downwards.
ATAACACAATATGGATTTAAATGAGATATTAAATAGGAAATCTGTTTTAAACAAATAAATTGAAGTAGATTAATTTATAAATATTGTTTAATAAATTAAATAAATTATTTATCGTTGATAAATGGAATATATATAAGTCTGGACTTATATAGAGAAGTAGAAACGTTATTAAAAGGACAATTATAAAGTGAAGAACCATTACTAAAAGTAAATCTTTATAAATGGATAAACGTTGTAAAAAGTAAATCTTTATCAATGGATAAACGTTGTAAAAAGGAAATCTTTTGAAATGAATAAACGTTAATAAAAGGAGTTAATCGAATTTAGTTATTCGAAATGAGTTATTCGAATTAGATATTTGAATAGAGTTAAACACATTAGAGTGATTCGAATTACTTATTCGAATAGAGTTAAACAAAGTAATTTGTTAGGTTAACCAAAGCAAGTTAGTCGAGTCAATCAAAGTAATTGGTTAAGTTAACCAAAGTAAATTAGTTAAGATAAACTAAGCGGTTAATCAAAGTGAATTAGTTAAGTTAAACTAATTGGTTAATCGAAGTAAATTAGTTGGGTTAATCAAAGTGAATTAGCTGAGTTAAACTAAGTAAATCGGTTAGAGTTAATCAAAGTGAATTAACTAAGTTAAACTAAGTGGATTAGTTCAGTTAATCGAGACAAGTAAATCAAGTTAGGTTAAACCATTTGAGTTAACCAGTTAGGTTAAACCATTTGAGTTAACCAGTTAAAGTTTACCAGTTAAAGATATACAGTTAAAGTTGACCAGTTAAAGTTGACCAGTTAGAGTTACTCAGTTAGAGTTGACCAGTTAGAGTTGACCAGTTAGAATTATCCAAGTGGAGTTAATCGAGTAGAGTTGCCGAATATCACTTATTCGAAGTAGAGTTATCGAATGTAGTGTATTCGAGGGAAGAGTAATCGAATATAGTTTATTCGAGTGGAGAAATCAAAAGTTATTCATTTGAGAAGAGTTACCGAATATTATTTATTCGAAGAGTAGTTATCGGATATTGGTTATTCGAAGTTAGTTAATCCAAAGGAGTTATTCGAAGTTAGTTAATCCAAAGGAGTTATTCGAAGTTAGTTAATCCAAAGGAGTCATTTAAAGTTAGTAATCCAAAGGAGTTATTCGAAGTTAGTTAATCCAAAGGAGTTAGTCGAAGAGTTAATCGAATATAGTTATTCGAAAGAAAGTGTTAATCGAATATAGTTATCCGAGTAAAGTTAAAAGAGTTAATCGAATATAATTTATTCGAATAGAGTTAGAGAAGTTAATCGAATATAGTTCATTCGAATAGTGTTGGAGGAGATATCGAATATAGTTTATTCGATAGGATAGAAGTGAATATAATTTATTAATTAAGTTATTCGAATGAGTTATTCGAAGGAGTAAATCAAATTAAGTTAATCGATTAGAGTTGAGTTAATCGATTTGGGTTAAGTTAAGTTATCAAGTTAAGTAATCGAGTTAAGATTTATCGAGTTAAGTAATCGAGTTAAGTAATCGAGTTGAGATAATCGAGTTAAGAAAATCAAGTTGAGTTAATCGAATAAGTTATTCGATAAGAGTAAATCCATTTAAGTTAATCGGATGTTAGTTATTCGATAAGAATTAACACATTTAAGAAAATCGAATATTTGTTATTCGATAAGAGTTAATGAAATAGAGCCAACCAAGAAGAGTTATTCAAATATTAGTTATTCGATAGGAGTTAATCGAAATAGAGTTTATCGAATATAAGTTATTAAAAAGGGAGAGTTAATCGAATAGAGATTACTCGAAAGAGAGTTATACGTCGAATTCGATTATAGCGAATTCGGGAAAGTACTATTTACTTTCGAGGGTTTAAATCAAGATTTAGTTATTGATTTAGAAATTTGGTGTCTGTTAAATTATTCGAGTTAGGAAATAAATTTATAATTTAGGTTAGATATTTTAGGGGTAGGAATTATAACGTTATAGTTATAATCAAACACTGTCATATAAGAAGTGGATTCGTAACCTGAATCCGAGAATTTGCGAAAACAGATGATTGTGAAAAATGAGTGATGAACTTCATCTATTTCATAGTAAAGGACGTTGTTCAATTAAGGTCTGCGAGGTAATTATACCCCAACTTGATTGACTTCAGAATTGACAAAGGAATAGTTGTGGTTCGATCTAAAAGGTTGATTAGGAATAAAGTTAAGGAATAAACGATAAATGGGTTAAGCGAAATGATGTTTTATACAATGTCCATTGGAAATCCGTAAATGAGTTTTGGAAACGTTTTCCAAATATAGTCAGATATGTTTTCTAAACATAGAAAATGAAATGTTTTCATGATAAGAATTTAAGAAATAGAGTTAAGAAAATTCAGAAACTAACTGGAGAGGGTAAGTTGAACGGTTTTCTAAGTGACGATCTGATGTTGGTTTCGACCTTCCGGACTGATACTTAGAGAATTGTTCTCATACTAGTTACAGTTAGGGGCTGATAGTTGCGAAATAATAGTGATGTGAAAATAAGCTATGGAAATTTTTTCCATTGATTAATAACATATATTTTCTAAATATATGAAATAAGGAAATATGAACATATGATGATTGATCGATCGAATTTCCATTAGGAAATAGGATCGCTGTTTGTACACCGACATGTTTTCATTTGATAGTTAAATCACAGACTATCAAAGTTTTGACCATATTTACGTTGTTAATACGGAGAGACCGGTTGGATTATTATCCGAAGAACCACTCCGTATTAGCATAAGCGTTGCGAATCAAGTACGCTGAAGATAATTGAAGACGGAGTGAAGTGCAAGGGCTATTGTGAAAAGCCTAGGTAGGATGGATTCACTGAATAGTGCCTTCAGTTTGTTCAGTCACAGGACAACGTATATGGACGAGTGTCTGACAAAGTATTCTTAACTAATCATATATGTTGATCTCTTTAAATGTATTACGTTGGTGGCGGAGAAATTCGTTTCTCTTAGCTTTTATACCCGTAATGCCTTGAGAAATCGATAATGATTTGGCGGGTATGACGATGTGGCATTCAAAGTAATTGAAGAAATAATCTGTCAAAGTGATAAACGTGACCTCAAACCTCACAACCGGGAAATAACAGAAGTTGGGCTAGGCAGCATGGCTAGTTGGGCCATACCCAAGCAGGGTGTATTTCACCATCTAGAGAATATTCAATTGTACTTCTTTATAATCTATTTCAATGCTGTCCCTTATCGGGAAGGATGGTTGCTGATCCTAATCATCGGTGATAATATATTCGTCACACTCAAGCTAAATGAGTGGACGGTCATGTGTGGCCGGGTTGCAAGACGTTCTTGTTGAACCCTGAGTGTATCTCCTCTAGAGTACACTGATCGGAAGGTGCTCCCATACCTTGTCTGTTGGAATCCAATCTCCAATAAGCGCTCACGGTTTTATTTGTATACTATGAATGTGGAACGTGAGATGCAAGCGTTCTGCTAGATTGATATCAATTTGTATTTAGACATTATTATAATATCAGAAAGATATCCTTTATTTAACCAAGTGTTGGAGTTTTATTCACACCAGTCCCATGACTGACCCAGAGTTTATTTTGTTTTGTTTTCCCTAAACTCTTGGGTGCCTAAATTTGTACGGGCAGTCAAGTAGTCAGGATTTTTCAGATACACTTGGAGAGCTTGGAGCAGGAGGCTTCAGGATTATAGCTATTATTATTCCGTTGTGTTGTTAAGTGTTGTACTTTGAAATGGTATGTATATATGAGTACTGATTTGTATTTCAAAGTTATGTTATATTTTATTCGTTCCGCTGTGAGATTCGTGTTTACTCTGATGATGTAAGTTCTTCTTCTTCTTCTATTCTATTAGTTCTATCTTTTCTTCCTCACCCTCTACTTTCTTTCACCAACGTTCGCGGAATTTCCGACCCTCGAGGGGTCGGAATTGTCTAGCCGTTACAAGATTTTATGTGGTTGGACGTTATTGAACATCGTGATTTGATATGATTGAATACCATAACATACCGGATGTTGATAAGTTGATTTTCAAAGTGATATTGAAAACAGAATATTTATAAATTGGAATATTTATAAATAAGAGATATTTATAAATTTAAATATTTAAAAATAAGGAATATTTATAAATTGGGATATTTATAAATAGGAGATATTTTAAAAAGGAAAATAAATTCAAAACATTTCTTTTTGAATGGAAAGGCCTGTGTGGCGAGTATGGGGATTTTCCCGATGCTCCCGATACAAAGGAGGTTATGGCGAATTTTCCCGGGAATTCAAGGAGTTAGAATATTTTTAAGAATAAATTTGAAAAGGAAATATTTGCAAACCATTTGCAAATAGAATAAAATAGAGAAAAGAAATATTTGTAACCATTTACAAATAGAATTGAAAGGGGAATATTTAGAAAATAAATAGAGTTAACAAAAAGGAAATTAGTTTATAAAGGAAACCGTTATAAAAAGGAAAACGTTATTAAATGAACATTTATAAAGTGAAGAACCATTACTAACAAAGTGAATCTTTATAAATGAATAAACGTTGTTAAAAGGGGATCTTTTTAAATGGATAAACGTTATCAAAAAGGAGAAATCGAATATGGTATTCGAAGTTGGTTAATCGAATATGGTATTCGAAGTTGGTTAATCGAATATGGTATTCGAAGTCAGTTAATCGAATATGGTAATCGAAGTTGGTTAATCGAATATGTTATTCGAAAGGGGTTAGTCGAGTTAGTCAAATAGAGTTAACCAGTTAGAGTTAATCAGTTAGAGTTAATCAGTTAGAGTTAATCAGTTAGAGTTAATCAGTTAGAGTTAACCAGTTAAGGTTAATCCAAATGAGATGCCATTTAGCACGACTGCTAGCATAATTCGCAGGGCTGTAAATAGCCTACGACGGTCGGATGTTTCCTGAGGGAATCAGGCGTAACCATTGTGATCGATGCGATCTAGAGTCAAGCGAATGGAGTTAATCGAATAGTAGTTATTCGAGTGGAGTTGAATAGAGTTAATCGAATAGTAGTTATTAGAATGGAGTTAAATAGAGTTAGTCGAATATAGTTTATTCGAATAGGGTTGAATAGAGTTAATCGAATAGAGTTGAATAGAGTTAATCGAATAGTAGTTATTCGAATAGAGTTGAATGGAGTTAATCGAATAGTAGTTATTCGAATGGAGTTAAATAGAGTTAGTCGAATATAGTTTATTCGAATAGAGTTAAAGGAAAAGAGTTAGTGATTAGTTTAATCGGAAGGAGATTATCGAATATATCGTATTCGAAAGAAAGAGATTGAATATAGTTTATTAAAGAGAGAGATTTCGAATATAAGTTATTCGAAGAGAGATATCTGAATATAGGTTATTCGAAGAAGAGTTAATCAATTAGAGATTACTCGGAAGAGAATTATACGTCAAATTCAAATAGATCGAATTCGGGAAAGTAATATTTACTTTTCGGTTTTTAAATCAGGAGTATACACTAATAAATTAGGGCTAGGTTTAATTAGTCGAATTAAAGAATAAAGGTTATAATTGAAGTTAGATATTGCGAAGGTAGGGATTATAACGTTATCGTTATAATCAAATGTTTCAATAAAGAAGTGGATTCGTAAGTTGAATCCGAGAGTTACGTAAAGAAGTTGTTAAAGGTTTAAAAGATAAACTGTTACTATTTCGAAGTTATAACGTTGTTCAGTTAAGGTCTGAGAGGTAATTATACCCCAACTTGATTGACTTCCTTCTTAACTAAGGAATGGTAAGGTTTGATAGTGAATGATGGTTAAGTGAATTCAGTAAATGGTTTGAGTGGGCATAGCGATGTTTATTTAAACATCAGTTTAAATCCAATAAAGGAACTTTGGAAACGTTTTCCAAATAAGAAATCAGAAATGTTTTCTAATATAGAAAACAAGGAAATGGAAATGTTTTCCATTGTTAATAAAGTATATTTTCTAAAATTAGAAAATAAGAAATTTAGAATATAGGGAAACAGGAGATAAGTAAATTAATGAACTAAAGAGATAAATGTTAAATGATGATTGGTTGATATAATTTCCGTCTGGAAATAATATCGTTGTTTGCATACGAGTTTTTCTTTGATAGTTAAATCACAGACTATCAATGTTTTGACCATTTTAACGTTGTTAATATGGAGAGACCAGTTGGATTATTATCCAAAGAACCACTCTATATTCGCATGATCGTTGCGAATCATATATGCTGAATATATTGAAGACGGAGTATAGTTCAAGGGATGTTGTATAAATCTTAGATAACAATGGACTAAGATGGATGTACTGAATAGTGCCTTCGGTTTCGTTCAGTTCCAGCACGAACGTAAATGGACGAATGTCTGACAAAGTATTTCCAATGATCGAATGGGTTGGTCTGTATAAATATATATGGTTGCAATGGATTTATCCCTTAGCATAACATCCAGGATATTTGTATAAACCAACTAATGATTTACGGATCTGATAATGTGGCATTCAAAGTGATCGTGTTATAAATGAATGGAAAGTAAGCGTACCTTCTAGCCTCACATCCGGTAAATGGCAGAAATCGGGCAGGCAGCATGGCTAAGTCGGTCGCACCGAAGTAGGGTGTATAATCACCTATCTAGAGAATATTCGTTTGATTCTTTTAATCTAACAATGCTGTCCCATATATATACGGGAAACGGTTGCTGATCCCAACCGTTGGTGATGTACATTCGATACACTCAAGCGAAATGAGTGGTCGGTCATGTGTGTCTGAGTTGCAAGATGTTCTTGTTGAAATCCCGTGTATCGTTCCTAGAGTACGCTGGTCGGAAGGTGGTTCCATACCTTGTCATAGTTGGAAATCCATTACCCAATACGTGATTTTGGTTTTGATTGTATACTATATAGTAGAACGTGAGATGAAAGCGTTTCTACTAGATTGATATCTATTTGTGCTTAGACATTATTATAATATCAGAATGATTTTGCTTTACAAAGTTGTTTGGATTTTCATAAGGGAAAACCCGTTCCGTTTTCACGGCGTGGTATTATGATATATCCGTTATTAAACAAAGTGTTAGAAGTTTTACTCATACCAGTCCCATGACTGACCCGGAGTTTATTTGTTTGTTTCCCTAAACTCTTGGGTGCCTAATTTTATATGGGCAGTCAAGTAGTTGGGATTTTACAGATACACTTGGACAACTTGGAGCAGGAGGCTTCCGGATTCTATAGCTATTATTATTTCCGCTGTTGTTGTAAGTGTTGTACTCTGATAAGTGCTATTGTATATATAACTGTTTGTATTTAAAAAAGTTATGTTATATTTTATTCGTTCCGCTGTGAGATTCGTGTTTATTCTGATGATGATGTTCTTCTTCTTCTATTCTACTAGTTCTACCTTATCTATCCTCACCCTCTATCTTCTTTCTATTAGTTTCTTGAATTTCAAGTGTAATTTGGGGTTGGACTTGTGTTATTTAGTCAGCTCAAATTGGACCGAATTTTTGGATCACTACAGTTTCAATTATATGTTATCTAATATACACTTATACTAAATATAACATACCAGACATTATACATGGTTTCTGGGCAATAGCTTTTAGCATGACTTTCATGCCACAATATGTCAGGAATTTTATTATGCAAGAATGCATACTAGAACATTTCCATATGACTCATTGTTCCCATAATATTAGCAACAGCCGGGTATATAGATTCAGGACACCATTAAACTGTAACTATACAAACTAACAGATTTAAATATTTTATTAAATCTGATCTAATAGGACTAGATTTCCTGGATTAATCAAAACTGAATTTTGATTATTTTACCAGGTACCTTGATTCATCAATTAGAAATATCTTCTAATCTGAAATTATTTCATAATTGTATATCATATATAAAACTAGTTTATTATAGAACAATTTTATATTATGTATCAAATACAAATTACCTTATTTCAGTGAAACATTTTCACAGGTTAACTATGAACCAATTTCAGGTTAAATAATCTATGCTGAAGTCATTATATGTTTATGCAATTTATAACTAATACTATATATTTATAGATTGCTACAATGACTTTAGCAACAGTAGTTTCATAAAACAATTTAGTTCATAATAGCTTATATAAGTACAAAATCAGTCATGCATAAGTAAATACATACATGTTTATGTGTGACAACAAGGAATCTCGCTCGATCCGAATCAGTCGCTAAACCGACCCAGACCGTTCGAAATGCCTGATTGTTTCGAGATCACAACAAAATATAACGCAGACGGAAGAACATTTCATTGTATATTACAACAATTCCATCAGAATACAAGAATATACATAGTGAAAATGAATATTACACAGAAATATCAGAGATTTAGATTACATTTAAATACATAGCAGCGGAAAATAATACAATACACAACTGAAGGAGATATACGGATACAAAGCTTTCCGGATATCGTTCCAGCTGTAAACCAGGATCTTGTGAATATAAATCTGCAAAACCAAAACTACTAGCAGCCCGTGTCGAAAATAAGGGCACCCAGAGTTTAGGTTAAAACAATAAACTCCAGGTCAGTCATGTGAATGGTGTGAGAACTAAAACAGTTATTAATCTTTATTTTTAAAGTTAGGTAAATCAATGGACCACACCGTATAACACGGAACGGGTTTCCTCCCAAGAATACCAGTGCATAAAACAAACAACGCAATGCTAAATAAAGAAAAATGAAGCTATTATAAGACCCAGGTCCCATCACACAATGCAACGCAAGCCGGAGGATAGGGGTTTTACCTTATAATAGCAAAGAATGCTTGATATGTTTAAAACAAATCATTTGATACTATTATAAGTGCATAGTGTATAAAACAACTTCAAATCATAAGTATCAATCATAGGCGGCATGGGTACCATATATCATGTCGCCAATACTAGGCTCTACAAATAAAACCGAATTATCACGTATTTGGAAATTGGATTTCCATCTATGAACCGAGGCCAGGGATCGTCCTCTACCGATTCGTGACGCTCTAGCCCGTTTCTCAGGCAAGCGCGCAGGCAAGCCTTGGATCGTCAGGGCCGGTCCACCGATGTGGATTATTATGCCTGAACAATACGTCTCTCCGCCCTATGGGGCGTGCGTGAGCCAACTAAATGACTCCAACGGACCCGGATCGTCCGATCAAACCGAGGTGCCTCGCAACAGCAACAACCACATAAGTCAAACTCGTCAGGACGTGTAAAACCACTGATGCCATTTCTAACTAGAAAGAAACGCATGCCCTCCCTGATGTCTGTCTCCCATTTTTGGTTCATACCGGGTGTGAAACTCGCGAAGTGAACATTACACAAAGCTACGCCACAAAGGCTGTGCTTCGATCATCAACCACAAGACTTTGCTTTTCAACAAAAGCCTTGATCATTTGCATCTTAGCATGCTACACAGGCAAACTATTCTATGCAACCGATATCAGTCACACAGAATGAAATCCGATGTCAGACACAGTCCATTTACAAGTCTGTTCTGGGTCTGAACGAAAGTGGAGGCACCTAGTACCTCGCATATCCATCGATCTCCAAGTACGTCTGGACGATCACCAACTGTTTCCATCTTCTTAGGTGTACATCCCAATCAAGATCATCAGTAATCACCCAAACGACGTGAAGACCTCCGGTCTTCGACCACCGTCTTCATCTTTGACTTATCGTTGTATCAATTATTCAGAATGGGATAAACCCAGTCTTTCCGAATAACTCGCGTATATTATAAACAAGTGTTACACAAATGCAACATACGCCTCATTCCAATTCATCAGTCACTAACCGTAAATTAACAAGAGAATAATTCCCCAAATATTAACCCCGAAGGCTGAAACCAACATCAGATCAATATCCAGATTACCATTCTGCTTAGCTAACCGACAGTTAGTTTCTAAATTTCACATTCATAGGGAAAGGTTCCCATTAATTTTATCCAAGGTAAATTCCTTGAAATTTATTCTTTAATCTTCTTTTGAATATAAATTAAAACTAGTCGGGATTAACGAACCTTACCGAAGTAATCATTTGTTTTAATTTCCCAACCCCAAACTATTCATCCCATGAAGTAAAACTGGTAATACTTCATATCTAACACCACGGTGTTATCGGTAAATTCAATTACCATTTCATGTTCGAATCTAATTAAAGATTTAACTATCGCCTGGAGAAAAACTGGTGATACTCCATTCTCGATCGTTTCAATCTAATTAAAGATTCATTAAAACTCCACTTAGTTTTAATCTGTAACCGGGTTAAAGAATCCATGTCATTTAAAACACGGTTCACGATAAACCCAAAATCACATCGCATTTCAATCAGTCCCTAACCGTAAATTAGCAAGTGAGCAATTCCCTAAGTATTAACCCCGAAGGCCGAAACCAACATCAGATCAATACCCCAGAAACCATTCAACTTAACTAATGTCCAGTTAGTTTCTGATTTTCTTAACTCCTTTGATGGTCTAAGAACAGTATTATTGAAGATACCGTTCATGAAAACCCAAAATCACATTTCATTAATTATCGGGTTAAAGAACAAGTGTTATTTAAAACACTGTTCATGATAAACCCAAAAATCAATACCAATTCAATTCCAATTAAATATCATTTAATCGGTATTCTTCATTAAATCTAAATAAAAAGATTTAATCTTTTTCTCACCTGGGCTTAAGAACAGTGTTAATGAAGACACCATTCATGACAAACCCAAATCATATTTGATATTAAACGCAAGGCTCTGAATAGAAAATATATCGGCTTATATTCAATATCAAATTCTACGACCAACAAATATCGTATTGGAAATAACGATATATATATATCTTTCAAATTTCCATAACAATATCCGTATAATCACGAAATCCAACATCGAAATAATCCAAAGACGATTTCGATACAAATCCATTCCAATTCAATTATTGGAAATTCTGGTTACTTTTAAAACCCTTTTTCAAATCCAATTTATTTATTTAAAAATAAATAGAATTTTAATTCTAGTTCAAAACTAGATCATTTCGATAAAAATCTATTTCTATCTTTTTAAATATGGAGATTTTCATCCCAATTCTTTCTAAATCATTTCTTATGATTTTACACAAATTATTACTATTTTTAATAATTTTATCAAGGCCCGTACAGTCGATTTCCATCAACGGCCATCGAACAGCACTTACAGCGACCTTTTCCAAATTTGATTTGGACAAAATCACAAATCCAACCGTTAGATTTCAAATTTCTAATGTTCGTTATAAATCTCTTTTCGATACAAACCCAATGGTTCCGATTTTAGGACAATCCGACGGTCGGATCTCCCACAATATCCATTTGAAGTCAACGGTCGAAATTCACGAACTACCGCAGCGCGGCGCGTTCTATTCAGGCCATTATATTATATATATAATATATATAATATATGCTTCGTCGATTTCCTTTTAAAACGTATTATATAAATCGTTTTAAATTCGTTTTCAAAACGATTTCAACTTCTTTTTAAAATTCAAATCAAAATTGAATTTTCCCTTATAAATTCGTTTTAAATTCATTTCAAATTGATTTCAATTCAAATCGATTTTGAATTCAATTTCAGTTCGTTTTCAATTCAATTCAATTTCAATTCGAATTTATTTCTATTCGATTTCAATTCGAATTCATTTTTATTCAGTTTCAGTTCGAATTTCAATTCTTTTCAAAATATCAGATTTTGAAATCACTTTCGATATTCATTAAAAAATGAATAAAATCGATATAAATATCGTTCACATCAAAATGGAATCAATCTAATCAACACGGCTTCATATATTTCTACTTTCAAATATTCTATTTCAAATATTTCTTTTTCAAATATTTCTCTTTCAAATATTTTTATTTCAAATATTTCTTTTTAAAACTGGAATGAGGCCCAATCAATTACCATATAATGTTAATTATATGGATTTTCTACAACACATGTATACAATAACAACGATGAATAATCAACCATCATCCAAAGTGCATTCTACACTGTATAAGCAACAAATATAAATATTCGACGCTTATAACAATCTGTCAACCAATCAATCGACATACAACTAAACAATCGGGATTAGTGTACGTCAAATATCATCCCAATACCCGTGTAGGGTTACAAACAATCAAATACAGATTTTATTTGTGCAGTTGGGCGATGTGCAAAATTTATCGTCCCAATCAATATCAGTCAAATGTGTGTAGATAAACAAATCGTTCGATTTGTTTATATTAATTTATTTCATTTTCATGTTAAAAATTATATTTTCAACTATAAAATATTTTTAACTACATAAATATTTTATTCCATTTCACTTCACATCACACAATCAACTACACATCAAAATCAAACAATCAAGCATACAAGCCGTCCGTGGTCTGTGGACGACGGGTGTCGGGTACTACTAAAACAACCTCCGCTAGGGTCACTCACAAAGGGAATGCCCTAGTTTTGGAGAGGTATTATCGAGATAACATCACAGAATTATCACAAGACAGAACATAAATAAATAATTAAGTAAACAGCGGAAGAATTTCTGAACAAAACAGAACTTCATTTCATTCCAAATTAAACCATGTCTTTTACAAACATTTCAAGTAACCTCATTACAACTGTCTTGTAATAATAGCCAAAGAAGCAGTAATTTAAAAATAGTAAAACAGCTTATTCCCTAAGTGCAGTCAAAAGAAGCAGCCATAGCAAACCGTACATGCTGAGCCAAAGCAAGTGATATCCAAGCTAAGAGCTAGTTATTCCTCCCTGAGAACCTTGGGGGGGGGAACGAAAGAAAAAGAGGCGAAAGGAAAAGGGTCAGTCATAAAGACTGAGTAAGTTCTAGTGACTTTCAGTGTAAAAACGGTTAAAACAACCTGTCATGTATGAACTGGAACTAGACTTAAGAATAGTGTCAAGGTGAACAAGATAGACTAAGGCAATCAGGATAAGTCAAGACAAGTCAAGTAAAGCATCACATGTTCGAGATCCGTTGCATCAACTTAACTAGTATACTAAGCCCGTGTCACAAGTAAATCACGAAATAAATCCCACGGCCCAATATCATGAAATGACCCTGAAACGGGGTCTGACCCAAGTACGGGGTCCTACGGAGCGATTATCTAGTCGATCGGCTCCCTACAAGTTCTAGCTCGTCAAGTGTCTGTGTCATACGGCTAATCACGAATGTAGTCACCTGTGTTGGGTCCACCTTCGGGTGTATCAGCCCTAGGGTGTCAACCCCTGACACGATTCAAGATGCACAGATAAATCTACGGATACCCAGTGTCTGCCCCGGATACGTGCACGATCGTAGTCCGCCGAACCTACACTGGCGTACCCCACTGCCGTCGTTCACCTCTTACAATCAGCCCAGTAATCGTGCCCCCACCCGGCCTAGCCCCAGGGTACCTTGATACATCTAGAGGGTTACTGCTGAAAGGGGTCGTGTCTAGGTCTAGGGTTTCGCCTAATAGATTAGGTCATGTAATTCGTGACCTAACCCGCCTAACAGATCAAGTCATGTAATTCGTGACTTAACCATTTTCCAGTCTAGTCGTGTCAAGATGGTTAAGTATGTCATTTCAGTTCGCGACTTAACCCGCCTACGTGTCATGTCAAGTTGGCTAAGTGTTGTCGTTTTCAAGTTCATGACTTAGCCCTACAAATCGTGTTCAAATTGGTTAAGTTGTCTTTTCATGTTCATGACTTAACCCTAATTGGCATTAATTGATTCGTTAATGCACCGAACCTCTCACATTGGATCCTATTGTTCGTAGCCACTAGATTTGCCGGGCGGTTCCGGGCAGGTTTACGCTACGAACTCAACCCAACCTTGGGTTTCAAGCGCGATGTGACCAACTACCCACATTGGATCCTATTGTTTGTAGAAACTGGATTTGCCGGGCGGTTCCGGGCAGATTTACACTACAAACTCAACCCAACCTCGAGTTGGCCACTTTCTTGTTTTCTAAAGTCATGCCCATGTTCTTATCAGATTTTGCTATTTCCACAACATGTTCATATGTCAACTTCGTGCCCAACTAAGGCATGTTTAAAGTCAAGTTATGGCATGTTCAAGTCAAGTTTTCGTGCCATAATTCATGTTCTACTTATGCCAAATTTCATAGTTTATTCCTATAATTAATTCAAGTTTTGCCTATTCTACCCAATCGTATCCCCAACGTATATAAACGTACTTTGTTCATAAGCATAAACAATTCAAGAGATAAAGGGGAATAACACCAAACATGTGATAGGCATATGTGACAATTCCAACATTACTTGCATAATAAACAGGCTATAACATATCACATGGTTTCAATGATGATAACTTGGCATAGTAATGATTCCAACTTAATTTAACATGATGATTTTACATCATAGGCATAATAATCATTGCGGGCATAATAATTTTATTATAAACATGAAACATTAAAGGCATAGTAATCCTAATAGGCATAGTGGATTCCAATTTTAACATTTTTAACATAATAATTCTCATAGACATAATAATTCCAATTTATCATAATGATTCTCATCTAATATTATAAACATAATGGTTCCAACTTAGCACTTCTAACATAATGATTCTCAACTAACATTATAGACATAATGATTCCAATTTAGCGTTTTTAACATAATGATTCTCAATTAACATGATAGACATAATGATCCCAATTTAGCGTTTTTAACATAATTAACATGATAGACATAATGATCCCAATTTAGCGTTTTTAACATAGTTAACATGATATACATAATGATCCCAATTTAGCGTTTTTAACATAATTAACATGATATACATAATGATCCCAATTTAGCGTTTTTAACATAATTAACATGATAGACATAATGATCCCAATTTAGCGTTTTTAACATAATTAACATTATGAACATAATAATTCGAACTTTTCATCATAACCTAGCAATACCAAATTTTTCATTAATCATGATGGGTATATTAACATCACAGGCATAATTCCATCAATAGTCATAGCCATGGTTTAATTAGCACCATAGGCATGGTTTAATCAACATAAAGATTTCATAGCAATTCTATGGACATGAATTAGTCCAACTTGCCAAACAATAAAGCCCAAATGATTCATAACAACATTAAAATCATGACAAGTTTAACTTGCAACGTTGCCATAACAATATCCCCAAATTATAATTCAACGATAAATAATATAAATAATGGATTAGCAATAGTTCATAAATTCGGTTTCAATTCATCGCATGTCCATATTGTTTTAGCGCTTTTGCCTAAAAAGTAACATAGAACTTACAATTATGAAGCAAATAATCCAAATAAAATTCCCAAATCAACTAGTCCCAAATTCGTTGTCTAAAGCGTCGTAGTTGTTGTAGCTTCTAGTTGTAGCCTTCGAGAATCATCCTCCATCTTCTATAATCTTATTCTTTGTATTTTTTTTTTAATTTAGAGCTCTAGGTTTAATGGCGGCGGCTTGAGGCTAAAATGAAATAGTATGATTTAGGCTAGGTCTTAGGTCCTTTTTATAATGTTTGCAAGTTGTTTTAGATCGTCGATGGAGCTTGATTCAACAATAGCCGTTCGGTCAGGATAGAGTTATCCTATTGACTCAGCCATGAGTCAGAAATGACTCAGCATTGACTCAGCGATGAGTCAGAAATGACTCAGCGTATTAAATGTTCACCAATTCAAACGTAAATACGTATTTAATAGATACATTTTCCCCTTTACCGTATTAATTACCCATATATAAATATTTATTTATATATGAATAAATATTTTCTTACCTTTAATTTGTCATAATTAAAAATTGGAGAAGGCCAAAAAAAAAACCATCCTTGACAACCAAAAATGCGCAACGTACGCTACATGATGCGTACTTGTCATATATATATATATATATATATATATATATATATATATATGCGTATATGTATATATATATATATATATATGCGTATATGTATATATATATTATATATATATTCATTTTTTTTCTCTATCTTCCCAATTACCCATTTTCACACTAAAGCACTTTTTGAACTGCGTTCACACTAGGCTATTTTAAGCCATTCCCCTAAAACAAAAATAGGGCGCTGGCGGGGATCGAACTCTGTACCTCTTGTATGCAAGTCATGTGTTCCAACCAAATGAGCTACTAAGTCTTTTGCTTACAAACCCTAGAACAATGTTAAACATTATTCGTTTCCCATTCTTCTTTTTTTTCATGTTTTGCTGCGATATTTAAATTAAAGATATATTCTTCACACGTTATCCGTTTTGCGTAAACTCGGACTCTATCTCAAGCAGAATTTCGAGGCGAATGCAATGGCGTAACCCGTTTCCCTTAATTCCTTTGATTTGAAATTAATTATACTTTAATTTGTGAATCTCACTGTTATAGAATACACGGGGTGTTACATTCTCCCCCACTTAAAAGGATTTCGTCCCCGAAATCTTCAAGTTAGGAGGAATGTATATCCTAACATCCAAACATCCATCTACTCATCCATCAAACACGAGCATCCATTGTCCTTAAAAGACTTCTAATGCTTTATGATCATATGCGAAGTGTGTGTATATGTTCCTTAGCTAATGCTAATGATCAGGCCTGATTGATCTTCTAAATGCAAAATATGTTTAGTGAAATGAATCCAATATGTATGCAAATTTTTCCTACTATAATTCACAATTTCTACATGAGTGCTCAAACATTCAATCATATGCAACAACCAAATGATAGCACAACCAAGTTTCAAAATAAACACTCATGCATATGCAACATGAAAATGTGTCTGAGCCGATCTAGTGCCTAATGTGTATTCATGCATCCACGAGCAACCACTTGCGACCACTTGCAACCATTTCGCAATCATAACATGTTTCAATTACATGTTTACATCCAAAAAGATTCTACCTATGGTTCTCAAGATAGGATCGAGGAGAGAAATAAGATAAAACAAAGCATCTAGAATAGGTTAACGATGTACCGCCAGAAGGTCCGGTCTGCTTCTCATGGCAGTCTTTGCTGATGTGTCCAGTCTTCCCACAATGAAAACATTCACCGTGCTTTCTCTTCCTCTTTCTACAATCCTTGGCTATGTGCCCTTCCGTACGACAGTAATTGCATTTCCTTTTATCGCGTGAGTTGTTGTTCTTGCCTCCCTTCTCGGAGTCTACCTTCTTATTCTTAGAATCGGTAGGCTTGACCTCTTTCTTCCCTTGAGAGTTTTCTCCCTCTGTCTTCTTCTTGCCCTTATCTTCCTCGTTCAGCAATGCCATCTGCACCAACCTTTCGTACGTAGCTCCCATGGGTATATGGGTCATGGCCAAACTGTGTAATGGCTCATTCAACCCTTTGACAAAGCGGAGAGCCTTTTTATGCGGGGTGTTGACTAGGTCTAGTCCGAACCTAGCTAGCTCGTCGAACTGATTAACGTACTCTTTGACTGTCATATTCCCTTGCTTAAGAAATAAGAATTTTTCCAACTGAAGACTCCTTTCAGCTTCTGAGAGAAATTTAGCCTCAAACCATGCCCTAAAGTCCACCCATGTTTCCACTGGTCTTTCTGCATTAGTGACTTCCCACCAGTAGGAAGCCTCGCCCTTTAGTAGCCACACTGCCAGTTGTACTTTCTGCCTATCTTCTACCTCAAAGATGACGAATAAGTCCTCGGTTTCCTTTAACCAATTTCTAGCTGCCACGAAGGACTCGGTTCCATGAAAGTCCTTTCCTCCCATAGCCTTGAAATCTTTACATATCTTAGCAAAAGTGTTTCCCCGTGGAGGAGGTGGAGGAAGAGGTGCTGCTGCTGCTGGATGATTTCCTGCAGCTGGGGGAGGAGGAATGGTAGGACCTGGCTGGGTGGCCCTTGCTTCTAAGAATCGTCTAAACCAACCAGGTATTGGTACACCCTCTGGCAAGTTAAGTTCTTCAGCCATGATGCTGAAACAAGAAGGATAGATTCAAAACGAAGGACAAGAGATTCAAACAAGGAAATAAAGGATAGTGCTAATGGCTTTTGGGGAATAGCCTTTAAAAACTTTTTCTTGGAAAATGCTTCTTTGTAAGTGGTTTTGAAATTTTTTAAAAGGTTTTCAAAACTTTTGCCCAGTCTTGGTAACCTTCTGCTCTGATACCAAGTGTAACACCCCACCTCCGCTAGGGTCACTCACAAAGGGAATGCCCTAGTTTTGGAGAGGTATTATCGAGATAACATCACAGAATTATCACAAGACAGAACATAAATAAATAATTAAGTAAACAGCGGAAGAATTTCTGAACAAAACAGAACTTCATTTCATTCCAAATTAAACCATGTCTTTTACAAACATTTCAAGTAACCTCATTACAACTGTCTTGTAATAATAGCCAAAGAAGCAGTAATTTAAAAACAGTAAAACAGCTTATTACCCAAGTGCAGTCAAAAGAAGCAGCCATAGCAAACCGTACATGCTGAGCCAAAGCAAGTGATATCCAAGCTAAGAGCTAGTTATTCCTCCCTGAGAACCTGGAGGGGGGAACGAAAGAAAAAGAGGCGAAAGGAAAAGGGTCAGTCATAAAGACTGAGTAAGTTCTATTGACTTTCAGTGTAAAAACGGTTAAAACAACCTGTCATGTATGAACTGGAACTAGACTTAAGAATAGTGTCAAGGTGAACAAGATAGACTAAGGCGATCAGGATAAGTCAAGACAAGTCAAGTAAAGCATCACATGTTCGAGATCCGTTGCATCAACTTAACTAGTATACTAAGCCCGTGTCACAAGTAAATCACGAAATAAATCCCATGGCCCAATATCATGAAATGACCCTGAAACGGGGTCTGATCCAAGTACGGGGTCCTACAGAGCGATTATCTAGTCGATCGGCTCCCTACAAGTTCTAGCTCGTCAAGTGTCTGTGTCATACGGCTAATCACGAATGTAGTCACCTGTGCTGGGTCCACCTTCGGGTGTATCAGCCCTAGGGTGTCAACCCCTGACACGATTCAAGATGCACAGATAAATCTACGGATACCCAGTGTCTGCCCCGGATACGTGCACGATCGTAGTCCGCCGAACCTACACTGGCGTACCCCACTGCCGTCGTTCACCTCTTACAATCAGCCCAGTAATCGTGCCCCCACCCGGCCTAGCCCCAGGGTACCTTGATACATCTAGAGGGTTACTGCTGAAAGGGGTCGTGTCTAGGTCTAGGGTTTCGCCTAATAGATTAGGTCATGTAATTCGTGACCTAACCCGCCAAACAGATCAAGTCATGTAATTCGTGACTTAACCCTTTTCCAGTCTAGTCGTGTCAAGATGGTTAAGTATGTCATTTCAGTTCACGACTTAACCCGCCTACGTGTCATGTCAAGTTGGCTAAGTGTTGTCGTTTTCAAGTTCATGACTTAGCCCTAGAAATCGTGTTCAAATTGGTTAAGTTGTCTTTTCATGTTCATGACTTAACCCTAATTGGCATTAATTGATTCGTTAATGCACCGAACCTCTCACATTGGATCCTATTGTTCGTAGCCACTGGATTTGTCAGGCGGTTCCGGGCAGGTTTACGCTACGAACTCAACCCAACCTCGGGTTTCAAGCGCGATGTGACCAACTACCCACATTGGATCCTATTGTTTGTAGAAACTGGATTTGCCGGGCGGTTCCGGGCAGATTTACACTACAAACTCAACCCAACCTCGAGTTGGCCACTTTCTTGTTTTCTAAAGTCATGCCCATGTTCTTATCAGATTTTGCTATTTCCACAACATGTTCATATGTCAACTTCGTGCCCAACTAAGGCATGTTTAAAGTCAAGTTATGGCATGTTCAAGTCAAGTTTTCGTGCCATAATTCATGTTCTACTTATGCCAAATTTCATAGTTTATTCCTATAATTAATTCAAGTTTTGCCTATTCTACCCAATCGTATCCCCAACGTACATAAACGTACTTCGTTCATAAGCATAAACAATTCAAGAGATAAAGGGGAATAACACCAAACATGTGATAGGCATATGTGACAATTCCAACATTACTTGCATAATAAACAGGCTATAACATATCACATGGTTTCAATGATGATAACTTGGCATAGTAATGATTCCAACTTAATTTAACATGATGATTTTACATCATAGGCATAATAATCATTGCGGGCATAATAATTTTATTATAAACATGAAACATTAAAGGCATAGTAATCCTAATAGGCGTAGTGGATTCCAATTTTAACATTTTTAACATAATAATTCCATAGACATAATAATTCCAATTTATCATAATGATTCTCATCTAATATTATAAACATAATGGTTCCAACTTAGCACTTCTAACATAATGATTCTCAACTAACATTATAGACATAATGATTCCAATTTAGCGTTTTTAACATAATGATTCTCAATTAACATGATAGACATAATGATCCCAATTTAGCGTTTTTAACATAATTAACATGATAGACATAATGATCCCAATTTAGCGTTTTTAACATAGTTAACATGATATACATAATGATCCCAATTTAGCGTTTTTAACATAATTAACATGATATACATAATGATCCCAATTTAGCGTTTTTAACATAATTAACATGATAGACATAATGATCCCAATTTAGCATTTTTAACATAATTAACATTTTGAACATAATAATTCCAACTTTTCATCATAACCTAGCAATACCAAATTTTTCATTAATCATGATGGGTATATTAACATCACAGGCATAATTCCATCAATAGTCATAGCCATGGTTTAATTAGCACCATAGGCATGGTTTAATCAACATAAAGATTTCATAGCGATTCTATGGACATGAATTAGTCCAACTTGCCAAACAATAAAGCCCAAATGATTCATAACAACATTAAAATCATGACAAGTTTAACTTGCAACGTTGCCATAGCAATATCCCCAAATTATAATTCAACGATAAATAATATAAATAATGGATTAGCAATAGTTCATAAATTCGGTTTCAATTCATCGCATGTCCATATTGTTTTAGCGCTTTTGCCTAAAAAGTAACATAGAACTTACAATTATGAAGCAAATAATCCAAATAAAATTCCCAAATCAACTAGTCCCAAATTCGTTGTCTAAAGCGTCGTAGTTGTTGTAGCTTCTAGTTGTAGCCTTCGAGAATCATCCTCCATCTTCTATAATCTTATTCTTTGTATTTTTTTTTAATTTAGAGCTCTAGGTTTAATGGCGGCGGTTTGAGGCTAAAATGAAATAGTATGATTTAGGCTAGGTCTTAGGTCCTTTTTATAATGTTTGCAAGTTGTTTTAGATTGTCGATGGAGCTTGATTCAACAATAGCCGTTCGGTCAGGATAGAGTTATCCTATTGACTCAGCCATGAGTCAGAAATGACTCAGCATTGACTCAGCGATGAGTCAGAAATGACTCAGCGTATTAAATGTTCACCAATTCAAACGTAAATACGTATTTAATAGATACATTTTCCCCTTTACCGTATTAATTACCCATATATAAATATTTATTTATATATGAATAAATATTTTCTTACCTTTAATTTGTCATAATTAAAAATTGGAGAAGGCCAAAAAAAAACCATTCTTGACAACCAAAAATGCGCAACGTACGCTACATGATGCGTACACGTCATATATATATATATATATATATATATGCGTATATGTATATATATATATTATATATATATATTCATTTTTTTTTCTCTATCTTCCCTATTACCCATTTTCACACTAAACCACTTTTTGAACTGCGTTCACACTAGGCTATTTTAAGCCATTCCCCTAAAACAAAAATAGGGCGCTGGCGGGGATCGAACTCTGTACCTCTTGTATGCAAGTCATGTGTTCCAACCAAATGAGCTACTAAGTCTTTTGCTTACAAACCCTAGAACAATGTTAAACATTATTCGTTTCCCATTCTTTTTTTTCTTCATGTTTTGCTGCGATATTTAAATTAAAGATATATTCTTCACACGTTATCCATTTTGCGTAAACTCGGACTCTATCTCAAGCAGAATTTCGAGGCGAATGCAATGGCGTAACCCGTTTCCCTTAATTCCTTTGATTTGAAATTAATTATACTTTAATTTGTGAATCTCGCTGTTATAGAATACACGGGGTGTTATAGTAATTCATTTTAAATAATCAAAAATTGCCAAAATTGCCAAAATAAAAATTTTAAACTGGTCCAGATTTCCGGGTTATTACAATCTCCCCCACTTAAAACTTTTCATCCCCGAAAAGGAACGAAGCCGAAAGTTGTTTCAAAAATCAACTCAACTTCCAGTGTTTTCACTATGGATTAAGTTCTTCAACTTTTCAATTTCAAAGAACTTTTCAAATTTTCCAAAAATTTGGCTAACACCCTAAATTTTCGAAAAATTTCGCCATAACCGCCCCTGCACCGGGAGCGCGGGAAAATCCCGAAATTGCCATACAGGCCTCCTGATCTCAAAAAGAAAAAGAAAAAGCCAAGCGGCTAGCCAATCGGCTCATAAAATCATCATCACCCAAACGAAACAGTAAATTATGATAAACATGTACCGATTTGTCGGGCAAACAAATTTTGTCCTCCTCTCTAGCCTCCTCGCTATGACCTGTTCAATGTAAGTACATGTATATGCAAGAAAATGTGACCAAATTTCAATACAATTCACTATTTGATTCAATTGGGCTATATGGTTCAAAATTATCAAACAAATAAACAAACAACACAAACATCAATCAATTAGTGGATTAACGTTTCAAATTCATAATTTTGATACATATACATATACAGAAAATCATGTTTTTGATGCCAATTCACAACGATAAGCCCTATCTAATTTTGGTTCTCACACCAGTCTAATGGAAATATAGAAATCTCACTTTCGTTACTCGAAAATAAATACTGGTTATGGTGCCCTGCCACCAGAATTATCCCCGGGCACTAGAGTGTGATTCTATAACCATCCAGTATATTAAAACTTCAAATACACGTTTGCAAGACGCATATGCAAAATCTTTATATATCGGATTGTCCAAATCAATTTAAAATAAATAATCAAATACGAATAGTTGATTTAAATTTCAAAACAAAACTTGTTTTTACTTTCAAAAATATACTCTTTACACTCGTTCTAGGATACTACTGATCCCATCTCTAACAAGTCATTCCATTAGATACTACTAATCCAATATCTGGTGAATTCTTTCGTATGGTTCTAATGTGCCTTGTTC
Source organism: Allium sativum (assembly GCA_030737875.1). NCBI lineage: Eukaryota > Viridiplantae > Streptophyta > Magnoliopsida > Asparagales > Amaryllidaceae > Allium > Allium sativum. The sequence goes on along the minus strand of CM060912.1, from coordinate 953,637 downwards.
TCTGAGATTTGTAAACCAAAGCTCTGATACCAAATGTGACAGCAACGCGAAATCCGGTAGGCTTTGCAACCAACCCTTCATCCTCCATCACAGCAGGTTAAACCCACTGTGGCTCACACTGGTCCCCCAATCCCTTGTTTTACGGTGACCCTCTCGAGTCTCGTGCCTACTGGCAAACCAACGCTCCAAACTGCGACATGTTGGGGTAAGAGTCTCCCGTTCGCCACCAAACCGCGAAGCGAGAACCCCCTATCATGCGTACCCGGCCTACTCAGGTCCAGCAACAAGAACTGGTGATACTCCATTCTCCATCTTTTTAATCTAATTAAAGATTTATTAAAACTCCACTTAGATTTAATCTGTAACTGGGTTAAAGAATCCATGTCATTTAAAACACGTTCATGATAAACCCAAAATCACATCGCATTTCAATCAGTCCCTAACCGTAAATTAGCAAGTGAGCAATTCCCTAAGTATTAACCCCAAAGGCCGAAACCAACATCAGATCAATACCCCAGAAACCATTCAACTTAACTAATGTCCAGTTAGTTTCTGATTTTCTTAACTCCTTTGGGTCTAAGAACAGTATTATTGAAGGTATCGTTCACGACAACCCAAAATCACATTTCATTAATTATCGGGTTAAAGAACAAGTCTTATTTAAAACACTATTCACGATAAACCCAAAAATCAATACCAATTCAATTCCAATTAAATATCATTTAATTGGTACTCTTCATTAAATCTAAATAAAAAGATTTAATCTTTTTCTCACGTGGGCTTAAGAACAGTGTTAATGAAGACACCATTCACGACAAACCCAAATCATATTTGATATTAAACACAAGGCTCTGAATAGAAAATATATCGGCTTATATTCAATATCAAATTCTACGACCAACAAATATTGTATTGGAAATAACGATATATATATATATATATATATATATATATGTATATCTTTCATATTTCCATAACAATATCCGTATAATCATGAAATCCAACATCGAAATAATCCAAAGACGGTTTCGATTCAAATCCATTCCAATTCAATTATTGGAAATTCTGGTTACCTTTAAAACCCTTTTTCAAATCCAATTTATTTATTTAAAAATAAATAGAATTTTAATTCTAGTTCAAAACTAGTTCATTTCGATAAAAATCTATTTCTATCTTTTTAAATATGGAGTTTTTCATCCCAATTCTTTCTAAATCATTTCTTATGATTTTACACAAATTATTACTATTTTTAATAATTTTATCAAGGCCGTACAGTCGATTTCCATCAACGGCCATCGAACTGCACTTACAACGACCTTTTCCAAATTTGATTTGGACATAATTCCAAATCCAACCGTTAGATTTCAAATTTCTAATGTTCGTTAGAAAGATCTTTTCGATACGAACCCAAGGTTCCCATTTTAGGAGAATCCGACGGTCAGATCTCCCGCAATATCCATTTGAAGTCAACGGTCGAAATTCACGAACTACCGCGGCGCGGCGCATTCTATTCTGGCTATTATATTATATATATAATATATATAATATATACTTCGTTGATTTCCTTTTAAAGCATATTATATAAATCGTTTTAAATTCGTTTTCAAAACGATTTCAACTTCTTTTTCAAATTCAAATCAAAATTTAATTTTCCCTTATAAATTCGTTTTAAATTCATATCAAATTGATTTCAATTCAAATCGATTTTGAATTCAATTTCAGTTCGTTTTCAATTCAATTTCAACTCGAATTCATTTCTATTCGATTTCAATTCGAATTCATTTTTATTCAGTTTCAGTTAGAATTTCAATTCTTTTCAAAATGTCAAATTTTGAAATCACTTTCGATATTCATTAAAAAATGAATAAAATCGATATAAATATTGTTCACGTCAAAATGGCGTCAATCTAATAACACGGCTTCATATATTTTTATTTTCAAATATTCTATTTCAAATTTTTCTTTTTCAAATATTTCTCTTTCAAATATTTTTATTTCAAATATTTCTTTTTAAAACTGTAATGAGGCCCAATCAATTACCATATATTGTAAATTATATGGATTTTCTACAACACATGTATACAATAACAACGATGAATAATCAACCATCATCAAAAGTGCATTCTACACTGTATAAGCATCAAGTATAAATATTCGACGCTTATAACAGTCTGTCAACCAATCGATCGATATACAACTAAACAATCAGGATTAGTGTACGTCAAATATCATCCAAATACCCGTGTGGGGTTTCAAACAATCAAACATAGATTTTATTTGTGCAGTTGGGCGATGTGTAAAATTTATCGTTCAAATCAATATCAGTCAAATGTGTGTACATAAACAAATCGTTCGATTTGTTTATATTAATTTATTTCGTTTTCATGTTAAAAATTATATTTTCAACTATAAAATATTTTTAACTACATAAATATTTTATTCCATTTCACTTCACATCACACAATCAACTACACATCAAAATCAAACAATCAACCATACAAGCCGTCCATGGTCTGTGGACGATGGGTGTCGGGTGCTACTAAACACCGTCTGCATCCTAGTATATATTTTAACTAGAAAATGAAATTAAAAGGTGAGAAGTTCTCACTGAAGTGCTAATCCAACGCCACGACTCTTCTTAGGTAGAAATCTTCGTCGTACTTGCCCTTTGTCACTTTCGTCGACCATATACTCTACACATATAAAAATCACATTTTTATATTCTTTATTATATATAAATCATATTTTTAATTTGCTTTCACCTTCATGAAAATTGGATTTTAACTACATAAATTTTTATAGCTTTTTATATTAAAAATCAAATCAAAGAAAAAGAAACTAAAATGAAATAAAATAGAATAAAATATAGAATAAAATAAAATAAACTAGAACTTACAGTGTTCTACATGGACTGGGGGGTTCACCGCGCTCAGGCGGGATTAGGGGGATCGGAGAGGCTAAGGAGGGGCTGGAAGGAGGTGCAGTCGGAGAAGAAGAAGTGGAGGAGGAGAAGAAAGGAGGCGGAGGAAGGAGGAGGTAGTGGTGGCGAGGTAAGGGGAAGGGGTCTTCGTGGTCGTCGCGCGCGTCATTCGAGGTGGGGGGGTCGCGGTCGACTGCGCCACCCTGGGCGGTGGCGGCGGCGATGGAGGAGGCCGCTCCGCCCCTCCGTCGTCCTCTTTTTTTTCTTTTTTTTCCTCTGTTGATCGAATTGAAATCGCGGGGGAGGGGGGGGGAGGGGCTGGAGTTAAAAGGAAGAGAGAAGGGGGAGTTTTATTTTTAATTATTTAATTTACAAAAAGTTGACTTTTTCATACGACCTGTAAACGAGGCCCACCGCATGTCGTCCATAACGTTTCACCCCCATTCCGAACACAATGGGATATGTACCATAAGCTGATTCGACCGTTTCGATCAGTTTCCGTTAAAATCAACATATAACTCTATATATTGAATTTGAACGCGCATTTCAATTTAGCGGGGTCACATACGAACTCTACAAATTCCAGAAAAATATTTTCTAGCTTCGTATTGACGATACGGTCCTAACAAAAATAATTTCATCGAATTCTTAGACCGTTTGAAAAATGGCCATTTTCCAATCGATTAAAATCAATTGAAACTAGTCGAACACATTTTCCTTTGCCACGCTCACATATTGATTCGAAAAATTATGGAATTCGGAATCTAACAATAACTTTACATCACGGACCTAACAAAAGTGGTTTCGTCGAAATCCGAGGTCGTTTGCAAAATTTCCATTTTTAAGGGCCTGAATTCCACAGCAACTATTCAGAATTTTCAGCTGGACATATCTTTTGATTCCCGCTATGAAATTTTAATTTTTCGAATTCGTTGGAAATATATCTTCAAATAGATCCTATTATTTTTGGTTTCACTAAAATCCGGTTTATTTTGCACCCGGTACATTCATTTGAAGATTGAAATCAAATTATCGAACTACCGCGCCATTTTCAATTCCTTTTAGAAATATAAATAAATATTTTGTAATAACCCAGAAAATGTGAACCAACTTAAAATTTTTAAATTTGGTTATTACCAAAGAATTTGAATATTTGAAATGGTAAATTTCAATAAAATATAGAATTGGGTATAGTATAGCAGTTTGAAATTTTGAATACAAACTTTGTCTGACTGTACCGGGTGGAAAATATAACGGATTTTAGCGAAACTGAAAATATTTAAATCTGTTTATGAATACCTTTCCAACGAATCCGAAAAATCGAAATTTCATAACGGAAATCAAAAGTTATGGCCAAATGAATCTTCAGAAAGGTCGCTATATAGCATATATAGCCCTCGAAAATTGATATTTTGCATACGACCTCAGAATTCGACGAAACCACTTTTATTGGGTCCGGGACGTCAAATTATTGCTAAGTTTCAAATTTCATAATTTTTGAAGCTAGTATGTGAGCGGGGCAAAAGAAAATGTGATAGATCAAATTCTGTTAAAATGGGTCGACCTAAAAATGGCCGTTTTTCAAACGAACTCAAAATTCGACGAAACTAGTTTTGTTAGGACCGTATCGTCAAAACAAAGCTAGATTTATTTTTCGGGTATTTTTCAATTTAGTTTGTGGCCCTGGCAAATTGAAATGTATGTTCAAATTGAATATTGAATGTTTTATACTTTAATTTGAAAAATAACTGACTGTAACAATCGAATTGGCCAACGAAACATATCCCATTGTGTCCGGAATGGGGGTATTTAGCTGGGGGCGACAGTCGTTGGGTTTGATTTCGAGCTCGTGTGTGGAAGGGGGTATTTTTGGAAATAAATAAATTAAAAATTAAAATAAAAAGGAGCCGACCAATCAGAATTCTTCTTCCTCATCGATCCTCCAGGCGTAGGGCGGAAGAGTGCTCCCAACTTCTCTCTTCAATTTCTCCACAACCCCACAACGAAATCAAGCAAACTAAGATCCATTTTGAAGAGCGCCCAGAGATCTTCAAATCCATAGCAACTTCAAGATTTATGTCGAGTATTGAGGGAGATACAGCGCCGAGAAGACCCGGAATTTGCGCCGCCGCCGAGGTCGCTAGGGGCCATCGATCTGACCATCAAGGGTAGCGCCGGGAAGCTCTTCCCTTCCTCTTCGACGCAGCACTGGCCGTTCTTCCTATCGCTTCATGGTTTAGCCGAAAAATTGAAACCTAGTTTCGAGCGCACAAAGGAGGTATACGGCTACTCTATTTTCAACTGATTTTTACACTATAAAGTGTTGCAAAGTTGTAAAAATCGTATCTTTTTGCTATGTGATTGAAATTCGATGAAACAGGAGACACCGTGATCGCAAGGAGGCTCTCTATATTCCAGAAGAAGCCGCGGATTTTTCTGACCTTCCTACGATTTTTAGCACTGCAATAACCATTGTGAGGAATCTAAACTAATTGTGTGAATGAAATCTTGTTGTATAAATTATATAAGCGTAGTGTAAATTATATACGCATTGTATACCTCATGTATATGTGTTGTATAAGGTATATTAGCGATGTATAAATTATACAAACGTTGAATGAAACATATATGCTTTGAATTGTGACGAAATGCAAGTGAATTATTATATTATATTATATATATATACTCCCCTCGTCCACAGACCATGGACGATATTTATAGCTTGTGATTGACGTGATATTATATGGTATGACGAATGGTTGGAAATAATTGTTTTTGGTTGATATTATGGTTGAAAAATACCTTTGTAGTTGAAAACTACCTTTGTGGTTGAAAAATACCCTTTTGTGGTTGAAACAAATTAGAATAGGATTGTGGAACTGAAAATAAAACATGCCGCTTGCGTGCGAACTAGATGCATGATCCCCATTGTCAAAAACCGCGAGGTTTTAAGGTAGAGCGAGGAGCCGTACTAGGGACGGTCCCGGTTTTAACTACCCTGCCGTTATGCTGCCGAAATTTTCTGAAATATTCATGTGTTGAATATTATTTGAATTTAAACAAATAGCTTTACCGATAAAAATCACATATATATATATATATATATAATCCATAGAGAATATTCATGTGTTGAGTTGCAATTCATTCGTTGAGTTGAAATTCATGTGTTGAATATTTTTGAATTTAAACAAATAACTTTAGCGATAAAAATCACATTTATATATATATATATATATATATATATATATATATATAATCCATAGAGAATATTCATGTGTTGAGTTGCAATTCATTCGTTGAGTTGAAATTCATGTGTTGAATATTATTTGAATTTAAACAAATAGCTTTAGCGATAAAAATCACATTTTTATATATATACAATCCATAGCGAATATTCATGTGTTGAGTTGCAATTCATTCGTTGAGTTGAAATTCATGTGTTGAATATTATTTGAATTTAAACAAATAGCTTTAGCGATAAAAATCACATTTATATATATATATAATCCATAGAGAATATTCATGTGTTGAGTTGCAATTCATTCGTTGAGTTGAAATTCATGTATTGAATATTATTTGAATTTAAACAAGTAGCTTTAGCGATAAAAACATTCATGTGTTGAATAAATATTTTTGACGATAAAAATATTTCTTTTATCATGTATATGCTTTGATAAAAATACCCACGTGTTGAAATAAATAATAGTTTGCTAGAAATGTTATTATTAGCTTTGTTCTGCATATATATACATGTGTTGAACATGAAAAATGGATTAGCTGTAGAGTAAAGAAATTATTTGTGTGCCCGACAAATAGGTAAACCTTGGTGAGTTGGCTGCGCAATTTTATTTATATATCAACTCCTGTGAATGCCATTGGATGCGAAGTGCTGGTTATTCTGTGTGAAATAATAAACGTCGCCATAGGATAGTAACAATTAATTTTGAACTACACTACATGGCATACTTCATGACGATAGGCATACTTCGTCATATTCCACATAAGCAATTGGAGCTTGTGGGACGAGGTGGAAGATTTACCATACGAGCGAGAGGCTTGTATGGCGATGACTATATACTACAGGTTGAACTGATGACTGATATGGACTATATAAAATATAACGATAAATGGCCAGATTAATAAAAACACCACACGGGTCTGGAGTTGACAATAATCACGTTGCTCTAGTTATTAGATACGGCACATGGACTATTTATTTCCACACGGAAACGGGGTGACGAGAATTTATTCTCTGGAGTGATTATCAGTACATACTCCCCCGTAAACACCAGAATATATCACTATAAATATGTGGATGCTTTTTAGGATTTATTGGGTACCTAACACGGCCCAATAAATTTCCAAACCCCTCCCCGTACAAAGGAGGTTATGGCGAAATTTTTCGAAATATTAAGGCGTTAGTGAAATATTTGAAGTGAAAACGAAGTTGAAAATATAGAATGAACTATAGTTGAAATTATAGAATGAACTATATTTATATATATAAATATAAATATAATTAAAAGGAATAGAGGCCGTGCAGTTCGTGTTTCAGAATCGTAATTTGAAACGATTAGTACGAGAAATCCGACCATCGGATTTTCCCGAAACCGCAACCGCTGGGTTCGCCTTGGAAATATCTTCCCAACGGCACCAACCTTGTAAAAATCCAATGGTTGGATCATCCGGAATGTTTAATTTAAATCTGAAGAAAAACAGCGCCCGAATCGTTTATATTTATATATAAATATAAATATATTTAAATTAAATCGAATAACGACGTTGCAGTTCGAATTTAGAAATCGTAACTTCAAACGACTAGTGTGGAAGATCCGACCGTCGGATTCTCACGAAACTGGAACCATTGGGTTCGCTTTGGGAATATCTTCCCACTGATATAGACTTTGTAGAAATCCAACGGTTAGATTTTCCGATATGTGTAAAACAAATAAGGGGAAAACAACGCCAGTGCCACGGCACCACCTGAAACATCGTTTAATTAAATATGGCCATTTTTAAATAAATAAAAATGGCGAAAAATCATTATAAAATATTATAAGCAACATAGATAGCAAATAAACCAATTGGGCTTGAATTGTTTGATATTTGATGGTTGTATGTGTTTGACACGAAAGTAACACTAAAGAACTGAAAGATGGATGTCGAATAATATGACCATAGAAAGAATCGATTTAAATTCTAATGACGTGAATTATTTGAAAAGGCCGAGCTAACCCTCATTTCAAATAATTTATCGAGTGATTCGAATTGGAAAATGCAAAGATGATTCAAGACCGACGATCTTCGTATCGGTTGGATGGGCGCTGCTGAGGTTCCTAACCGGAGTAGCTACCGGAAAGGGTTGGAAATAGTAGCCATCTGGACGTATGTGTTGATTGTACGGATATACGAGGAATTGACGCCTCCGGTTTCGTTCAGACCCAGAACGAACTTGTAAATGGACTGTGTGTCTGACATTGGATTTTGTTCAATACTAATTGATCTCTGTTAAATATATATCTGTTTGGCGGCGGAGAATTTATTCTTTTGCTTAACGCCCATCTCTGAGACATACGAGCTCAGAGGTTATATATCGATAGAAATCAATCGTATGGAGTGGACTGCCTATGTGGCATGCCAAGATACTATGATCAAGGCTTCTGTTGCAAAGCAAAGTCTTGTGGATGATGATCAAAGCAAAGTCTACGTTGCCTGGCTTTGTGTATTTCGTAGATTCGCGAGCCTCACACCCCGGTATGAGTTAAAAACGGGATACGGACTGCAGGAAGAGCACGACGTTTCTTTCTAGCTATGGTGGTGTTAGTGACTTACCAGCCCTAACATATATATCTACTTTTCACCTTTGTGGTTGTTGGAATGCGAGGCGCCTCGATTATAGGTCTGTAAGGACCAGGAAACGTGTGTTCAGGAATAACTAATTCTCAAACGTAAGAGAGGACCGGCCCTGAAGATCCAGGGGTTACCCAGAGTGTGTAGTCCTGAGGCATTTGCCAAAGTGTCTCGAAGCAGATAGGAGCTTGCCCCTTGCCTCGACTCATGATGGAAATCCAATTTCCAATACGAAATAACGGACTCGATTGTAGTACTAGTATGGCGACATAGTGGTATGGGGCACTTATGCCGTCTATGATTGATATTTATGATGTTATTCGTTTTGAAACATATATGCACTAGTAATAATATCAAATGATTTTTCTTTATACGTATCAAGCATATTTGGCTATTATAAGGTAAAACTCTATCCTCCGACTTGCGTTGCATTGTGTGATGGGACCTGAGTCTTATAATGGCTTCATTCTTTTTAAAAGCATTGCGTTGATTTAAAAGAATTTACTTTGTTTTAAATGCACTAGCAATCACTGGAGTAAACCCGTTCCGCGAAAGTGGCGTGGTCCTATGATTTGCTTATTACTGTTGTTTAACTATTAAATAGATTCCTCATACCAGTCACCATGACTGACTCGTTGTTTGTTTCACTTTGCAAACGCGGGTGCCCTTATTTTCACACGGGCAGCCTAGTTCACAGGTGACAGGTTGTTTTTGGCTCTGCACTGTTGCATAGAGTGCATTTTTGGCTCATGGCGAGGCTGATTCCACAGAGACGACTTTGATTTTTTCCGCCATTATTGTTCTTATATTATGATTCCGCCACGGGCGATGCAGACTGATTTACTTTCCGTACTTCTTATTGTATGTATATGTACCGCCTTCGACGATGTAGACTGATACCCTTATTATGTCTCACTGCATGTATGTATTCCGCCTCTGGCGATGATGGCTGATCACTTACCTTTTATTTACTAAGTTATATCCTATGCTATGCTATTCTGATGTTATTACATGTTGTGATTCCGCTGTCATATCCATGTAAAAGTATTCTATTTATTGTTTCTGCTATTATCTGTACTCTGCTATGATGATTAATGTGTTATATTCCAATGATTATCCTTAATACCGCCCCTCAGATTTTGGGATCGTCACAGTTCGTATCAGAGCGAGGTTAACCTTAGTTCCGGGATCTAACACATTAAACAACTCATCAGAATAGAATCAGTAGTGTTCTAATGCGAGTAGCTCATTAGAGATAGGATTAGCCATGTCCTAGAATGAGCTAAGCAGATTAGCAAAACAATTTGATCAGTACATCATCATTATCTTTCCTTATGTTCCCCTGCTTTATCATAAATGAAATTATCAAATCTGTGAGCTTGACTCTTTTCTTGCTTATACAGTATTCTCTTAGATTGCTACACGAGCAGCAACAGCTAGAGGAGGCCGTGGAGGTCGAGGAGAAGCAGCAGGAGGACGGGGGAATATCCCCGTAGTTGTGGAAGGCCCTATTGTTCAGCCACCAGCACCCGAGGACTTTGAGCTAGACAAAGTAGCTAAGAGGTATAGGAACCTTGGGGGAAAACCCTTTACTAGCACTGGTACAGTGACCGAGGCTATAGCTTGGTTGAAAACCTGTGAGAAAATTTTTGAAGGCATGGGTATGGGAACCAACAACAAAGCATGACTTGGTATTTGGCTCCTACAGGAGGAAGCAGAGCTGTGGTGGGATGCCATTACCTCATAGGATGCAGCAGGTACTGTCAGAACCTGGGAGTAATTCAAAACTATGTTCAATGAGAAGTTTGTACCTGAACAGGCTCTAAAGAGGATGCGAGAGCAGTTTGCTAATCTCCAGCAAGGAGATCTCTCTATTCAGGATTACCTTAATAAATTCACCCTGTTGTCGCGCTATGCTCCAGAGCTTATTATGACTAACAAAGCAAAGAACAAGAGATTCATATTTGGGCTAAAGCGCAAGTACCATGACAGAGCTATGAGCAACATCAAACTCTCCTTCTCAGAATTGGTAGAAATGGCTTGCAATTATGAAGATATGGATGAAAGACACGCTAGCCAAGACCGCGCCAAAAGCCAAGCTGGAAACAAGCGCAAGGCTTCAACAGATCAGCCCGAGTCTAGCATTACAGCGGCCGCTACTCAGAAACCTGGAAAGATCACCAAAGGAAATTGCTACAGCTGCGGGAAGCTAGGTCATTTTTCTAATGTATGCAAAGCCCCGAAGAAACCAAAGGCAAATGACTCAGCCGAATGCTACAACTGCCATAAGAAGGGGCACTATAGCCGGAATTGTCCTCTGAAGCAGAATGCACAAGTGGCTCATGTGTATGACGGGAAGACCCCGCCAGCTACCACCGATGGATCAGGTAAACCCGATGTCTTGGGAGGTACCCTTACAATTAAAAATATTCTTGTTTCTATACTTTTTGATACTGGTGCATCACGTAGCTTCATTTCTGGTAATATTGTACACAAGTTAAAATTGAATCAAAGAATTCTAAAAGAACCAATTAAAGTTCAAAACCCGATAGGAGGTTCTGTTAGTCTCAGTTTATACTATAGAGTGCCTATCTCTTACTCTTGCTATAAGTTCTCTTTTAAAGTAATTGTCATGGACCTTTCCGAATTTGATATAATACTGGGGCTGGACTGGTTGACAAAATATAAGGCCGAAGTTAGATGTGCCGAAAGAATCGTGAAAGTTGAAACAAAATCGGGGCATATCACTATACCATGTCTCGGTTCAGAAATTAATAGAACAGAATTTTGGTCTTCTTCAGAAGTTACTCCCCATTCATTAGAAAAGATACCGGTCGTTAAAAACTACGTGGATGTGTTTGAAGAAGTAGAAAACTTACCGCCGCAAAGAGAAATTGAATTTAGAATAGATCTAATTCCTAACGCCAGACCAGTAGTACATCCAGTCAGAAGAATGGCCCCGAAAGAAAAAGAAGAGTTAGGTAGTCAAACCCGAGAATTACTTTGGAAAGGTCTGATCAGACCGAGCTTTTCAGCTTGGGGAGCAGCAGTAGTATTTGTCCCGAAATCAGACGGTACTCTAATACTTTATGTTGATTACCGAGATCTCAATAAGCAGACACTGAAGAATAAATATCCCTTGCCCCAAATAGATGATCTGTTAGATCAATTAAATGGAGCAACAGTATTCTCCAGAATGGACCTAGCTACAGGTTTCCACCAATTACGTATAGCTGAAGACTGTGTTCCTTTGACATCCTTCAGGGGTCCCGATTTATTCTACGAATGGTTAGTAATGCCGTTCGGCTTGTGTAACGCTCTGGCATACTTCGTCGATCTTATGAACAGAGTGTTCCGTGGTGTATTGAATAAATTTGTTCTAGTCTTTATCGATGACATTTTAATCTACTCTAAGTCGGAAGACGAACATGCAAAACATTTAGAGCAAGTGTTGAAAATTCTAAGGAGAAATGTCTTAAAAGCTAAATTTTCTAAGTGTGTCTTCTGGCAGGATGAAGTTAAATTCCTAGGCCATGTCGTATCAAAAGATGGGATTGCTGTAGATCCAAGCAAAATTACAGCGATTCAGAACTGGAAACAACCTACTACCCCCACAGAAGTTCGAAATTTCCTTGGATTGGCTAGTTACTATCGGAAATTCGTTCAGGATTTTTCAAAGATATCTGCTGTTTTGACAAAGCTTACAAAGAAGCATGAGAAATTCAAATGGACTCCCGAATGTGAAGAAGCTTTCCAGGAGCTGAAATTGAAGTTGACAACCGCTCCAGTATTGACCATTATAGAAGGTAACCAAGACTTGACTGTATGGACAGACGCTTCTATTAGAGGGCTAGGCGCAGTGTTAACGCAAAAAGGCCAAGTGATCGCTTATGCCAGCCGTCAGCTAAAGCCGCATGAAAGGAACTATGCTACTTATGATCTTGAGTTATTAGCTATCGTGTTTGCTTTAAGAATCTGGAGGCAATATTTATTAAGCGAGAAGTTCGAACTATTTACCAATCATCAATCCTTGAAATATCTATTCACTCAGAAAGATCTAAACTTGAGGCAACAATGTTGGTTAGAATTCCTTGCAGCGTACGATTTTGAAATTCTATACACTCCGGGGAAAGCCAATGTTGTCGCAGATGCTCTCAGCAGAAAGAATGAAATCATTGCCAGTTTTATCATTACGTCTTCTTTAATTGACAGGATCTCGACCCTTCAAAAAGAGGATAATTTTGTAAAAGTAATGATCAAAAGGATCAATGAAGGCATAGACTCCAGCTTCCAAGTGGATAGTGAGGGGGTTTTGAGATTAAAAGGAAGTATTTGTGTTCCCGACATCTCCGAGTTAAAAAGAGAAGTGCTTGATGAATGCAACAAGTCCAAATTAAGTATCCATCCCGGTGTGAGCAAAATGTATAACGATATCAAGCGCACAATCTGGTGGAAGGCGATGAAAAGAGATATCTCATTATATGTTAGCAGATGCCCCACTTGTCAGCTAGTCAAGAGTGATCAGCAGAAATTGGCTGGATTATTACATCCCTTAGAAATTCCAGGATGGAAGTGGGAACAAATCTCGATGGACTTCATTGATGGCTTGCCTCGAACTAAAAAAGGAAACGACGGTATATGGGTAATCGTAGATCGCTTCACGAAGACTGCCCATTTCATACATGTCCGATCCAGCAGAACGGCTCAAAGTCTAGCTCAGATTTACTTCAAAGAAATAGTTAAACAACATGGAGTGCCACTCAATATAGTCAGTGATAGAGATCCCCTATTTACTAGAAAATTCTGGGAAGCATTTCAAACAGAATTGGGAACCAAATTGAATCTAAGCACCGCTTATCACCCTCAGACAGACGGCCAAACCGAGCGGGTGAATAGAATTCTAGAAGATTTACTGCGGGCTTGCGTTATTGATTTTGGAGGCTCATGGGAAGATCACTTACATTTAGCCGAATTCTCTTACAACAATAGCTATCAAGCAAGTCTGGGAATGTCCCCATTTGAAGCATTATACGGTAGACCGTGCAGATCTCCCGCGTGTTGGGCAGAACCTGGCAACAAACTTGTGTTAGGGCCCGATATGATTCAAGAAGCATCGGGTAAAGTCGATTTCATTAAGAAGCGATTGAAAACCGCACAGAGCCGACAGAAAAGTTATGCTGGTGCGTGAAGAAGGGATATATCGTTTGTTGTTGGCGATTATGTATATTTAAGAGTTTCTCCAATGCGAGGAGTAATCAGATTTGGCAAGACTGGGAAGTTGGCACCGAGATTTATTGGTCCCTTTCCTATACTTGAACGGATTGGAACTCTTGCATATAGGGTTTCATTACCTGATTGGTTGCCTGGTGTACATGATGTGTTCCACGTGTCTCAACTCAGAAAACATGTTCATGATCCCGATCTTGTTGTGGAAGAAGCAGCGCAACAGGATATTGACATAACTCCAGAATTAGCACTCAGAAGAGAGCCATTAAAGATAGTTGGCAAAGAAACTAGAGAGCTAAGGAGGAAAAAGATTCATTTAGTCAAAGTACAGTGGAGTAGTGATCCTAGAGATTGTACTTGGGAGACCGAGGAAAGGATTAAACAAGCCTATCCCAAATGCAGAGTGGACATCTCTGACTACCTCCGGTGCAAGGTACCTTTACAATACTTTGCATTTACATTTTATTTCCTACTTAGCTGTTATTTCCTTTTCGAGGACGAAAAGTTTTAAGTGGGGGAGATTGTAATAACCCGAAAAATGTGAACCAATTTAAAATTTTTAAATTTGGTTATTACCAAAGAATTTGAATAGTTGAAATGGCAAATTTCAATAAAATATAGAATTGGGTATAGTATAGCAGTTTGAAATTTTGAATACAAACTTTGTCTTACTGTACCGGGTGGAAAATATAACGGATTTTAGCGAAACTAAAAATATTTAAATCTGTTTATGAATACCTTTCTAACGAATCCAAAAAATCGAAATTTCATAACGAAAATCAAAAGTTATGGCCAAATGAATCTTCAGAAAGGTCGCTACATAGCATATATAGCCCTCGAAAATTGATATTTTGCATATGACCTCGGAATTCGACGAAACCACTTTTGTTGGGTCCGGGAAGTCAAATTATTGCTAAGTTTCAAATTTCATAATTTTTGAAGCTAGTATGTGAGCGGGGCAAAAGAAAATGTGATAGATCAAATTCTGTTAAAATAGGTCGACCTAAAAATTGCCGTTTTTCAGACGAGCTCAGAATTCGACGAAACTGGTTTTGTTAGGACCGTATCGTCAAAACAAAGCTAGATTTATTTTTCTGGAATTTTTCGATTCAGTTTGTGGCCCTGGCAAATTGAAATGTACGTTCAAATTGAATATTGAATGTTTTATACTTTAATTTGAAAAATAACTGAATGTAACAATTGAATTGGCCAACGAAACATATCCCATTGTGTCCGGAATGGGGGTATTTAGCTAGGGGCGACAGTCGTTGGGTTTGATTTCGAGTTCATGTGTGGAAGGGGTATTTTTGGAAACAAATAAATTAAAAATTAAAATAAAAAGGAGCCGACCAATCAGAATTCTTCTTCCTCATCGATCCTCCAGGCGCAACGCGGAAGAGTGATCCCAACTTCTCTCTTCAATTTCTCCACAACCACACAACGAAATCAAGCAAACTAAGATCCATTTTGAAGAGCGTCCAGAGATCTTCAAATCCATAGCAACTTCAAGATTTATCGTCGAGTATTGAGGGAGATATAGCGCCGAGAAGACCCGAACTTTGCGCCGCCGCCGAGGTCGCTAGGGGCCATCGATCTAACCATCAAGGGTAGCGCAGGGAAGCTCTTCCCTTCCTCTTCGGCGCAGCACTGTCCGTTCGCCCTATCGCTTCACGGTTTAGCCGAAAAATTGAAACCAAGTTTCGAGCGCAAAAAGGAGGTATACGGCTACTCTATTTTCAACTGATTTTTACACTATAAAGTGTTGCAAACTTGTAAAAATAGTATCTTTTTGCTATGTGATCGAAATTCGATGAAACAGGAGACACCGTGACCGCAAGGAGGCTCTCTACATTCTAGAAGAAGCCGCGGATTTTTCTGACCTTCCTACGATTTTTAGCACTGCAATAACCAATGTGAGGAATCTAAACTAATTGTGTGAATGAAATCGTGTTGTATAAATTAAATAAGCGAAGTGTAAATTATATATGCAGTGTATACCTCATGTACATGTGTTGTATAAGTTATATTAGCGATGTATAAATTATACAAACGTTGAATGAAACATATATGCTTTGAATTATGACAAAATGCAAGTGAATTATTATATTTTATATATATATATATATATATATACTCCCCTCGTCCACAGACCATGGACGATATTTATTGCTTGTGACTGACGTGATATTATATGGTATGACGAATGGTTGGAAATAATTTTTTGTGGTTGATATTATGGTTGAAAAATTCCTTTGTTGTTGAAAAATACCTTTGTGGTTGAAAAATACCCTCTTGTGGTTGAAACAAATTAGAATAGGATTGTGGAATTGAAAATAAAACATGCCGCCTGTGTGCGAACTAGATGCATGATCCCCATTGTCAAAAACCGCGAGGTTTTAAGGTAGAGCGAGGAGCCGTACTAGGGACGGTCCCGGTTTTAACTACCCTGCCGTTATGCTGCCGAAATTTTCTGAAATATTCATGTGTTGAATATTATTTGAATTTAAACAAATAGCTTTAGCGATAAAAATCACATTTACATATATATAATCCATAGAGAATATTCATGTGTTGAGTTGCAATTCATTCGTTGAGTTGAAATTCATGTGTTGAATATTATTTGAATTTAAACAAATAGCTTTAGCGATAAAAATCACATTTATATATATATATATAATCCATAGAGAATATTCATGTGTTGAGTTGCAATTCATTCGTTGAGTTGAAATTCATGTGTTGAATATTATTTGAATTTAAACAAATAGCTTTAGCGATAAAAATCACATTTATATATATATACAATCCATAGCGAATATTCTTGTGTTGAGTTGCAATTCATTCGTTGAGTTGAAATTCATGTGTTGAATATTATTTGAATTTAAACAAATAGCTTTAGCGATAAAAATCACATTTTTATATATATATAATCCATAGAGAATATTCATGTGTTGAGTTGCAATTCATTCGTTGAGTTGAAATTCATATGTTGAATATTATTTGAATTTAAACAAATAGCTTTAGCGATAAAAACATTCACGTGTTGAATAAATATTTTTGACGATAAAAATATTTCTTTTATCATGTATATGCTTTGATAAAAATACCCACGTGTTGAAATAAATAATAGTTTGCTAGAAATATTATTATTAGCTTTGTTCTGCATATGTATACATGTGTTGAACAGGAAAAATGCATTAGCTATAGAGTAAAGAAATTATTTGCGTGCCCGACAAATAGGTAAACCTTGGTGAGTAGGCTGCGCAATTTTATTTATATATCAACTCTTGTGAATGCCATTGGATGCGGAGTGCTGGTTATTCTGTGTGAAATAATAAGCGTCGCCATAGGATAGTAACAATTAATTTTGAACTACACTACATGGCATACTCATGACGATAGGCATACTTCATCATATTCCACATAAGCAATTGGAGCTTGTGGGACGAGGTGGAAGATTTACCATACGAGTGAGAGGCTTGTATGGCGATGACTATATACTACAGGTTGAACTGATGACTGATATGGACTATATAAAATATAACGATAAATGGCCAGATTAATAAAAAACCCCACACGGGTCTGGAGCTGACAATAATTACGTCGCTCTAGTTATTAGATAAGGCACATGGACTATTTATTTCCACACGGAAACGGGGTGACGAGAATTTATTCTCTGGAGTGATTATCAGTACATACTCCCCCGTAAACACCAGAATATATCACTATAAATATGTGGATGCTTTTTAGGATTTATTGGGTACCTAACACGGCCCAATAAATTTCCAAACCCCTCCCCGTACAAAGGAGGTTATGGCGAAATTTTTCGAAATATTAAGGCGTTAGTGAAATATTTGAAGTGAAAACGAAGTTGAAAATATAGAATGAACTATAGTTGAAATTATAGAATGAACTATATTTATATAAATATAATTAAAAGGAATAGAGGCCGTGCAGTTCGTGTTTCGGAATCGTAATTTGAAACGATTAGTACGAGAAATCCGACCATCGGATTTTCTCGAAACCGCAACCGCTGGGTTCGCCTTGGAAATATCTTCCCAACGGCACCAACCTTGTAAAAATCCAATGGTTGGATCGTCTAGAATGTTTAATTTAAATCTGAAGAAAAACAGCGCCAGAATCGTTTATATTTATATATAAATATAAATATATTTAAATTAAATCGAATAACGACGCTGCAGTTCGAATTTAGAAACCGTAACTTCAAACGACTAGTGTGGAAGATCCGACCGTCGGATTCTCACGAAACTAGAACCTTGGGTTCGCTTTGGGAATATCTTCCCACTGATATAGACTTTGTAGAAATCCAACGGTTAGATTTTCCGATATGTGTAAAACAAATTAGGGGAAAAACAACGCCAGTGCCACGACACGACCTGAAACGTCGTTTAATTAAATATGGCCATTTTTAAATAAATAAAAATAGCGAAAAATCATTATAAAATATTATAAGCAACATAGATTGCAAATAAACCAATTGGGCTTGAATTGTTTGATATTTGATGGTTGTATGTGTTTGACACGAAAGTAACACTAAAGAACTGAAAGATGGATGTCGAATAATATGACCATAGAAAGAATCGATTTAAATTCTAATGACGTGAATTATTTGAAAAGGCCGAGCTAACCCTCATTTCAAATAATTTATCGAGCGATTCGAATTGGAAAATGCAAAGACGATTCAAGACCGACGATCTTCGTATCGGTTGGATGGGCGCTGCTGAGGTTCCTAACCGGAGTAGCTACCGGAAAGGGACGGAAGTAGTAGCTATCTGGACGTATGTGTTGATTGTACGGATATACGAGGAATTGATGCCTCCGGTTTCGTTCAGACCCAGAACAGACTTGTAAATGGACTGTGTGTCTGACATTGGATTTTGTTCTATACTAATTGATCTCTGTTAAATATATATCTGTTTGGCGGCAGAGAATTTATTCTTTTGATTAACGCCCATCTCTGAGACATACGAGATCAGAGGTTATATATCGATAGAAATCAATCGTATGGAGTGGACTGCCTATGTGGCATGCCAAGATGCTGTGATTAAGGCCTCTGTTGCAAAGCAAAGTCTTGTGGATGATGATCAAAGCAAAGTCTACGTTGCCTGGCTTTGTGTATTTCATAGATTCGCGAGCCTCACACCCCGGTATGAGTTAAAAACGGGATACGGACTGCAGGGAGAGCACGACGTTTCTTTCTAGCTATGGTGGTGTCAGTGACTTACCAGCCGTAACATATATATCTACTTTTCACCTTTGTGGTTGTTGGAATGCGAGGCGCCTCGATTATAGGTCTGTAAGGACCAGGAAACGTGTGTTCAGGAATAACTAATCCTCAAACATAAGAGAGGACCGGCCCTGAAGATCCAGGGGTTACCCAGAGTGTGTAGTCCTGAGGCATTTGCCAGAGTGTCTCGAAGCAGAGAGGAGCTTGCCCCTTGCCTCGACTCATGATGGAAATCCAATTTCCAATACGAAATAACGGACTCGATTGTAGTACTAGTATGGCGACATAGTGGTATGGGGCACTTATGCCGTCTATGATTGATATTTATGATGTTATTCGTTTTGAAACATATATGCACTAGTAATAATATCAAATGATTTTTCTTTATACGTATCAAGCATATTTGGCTATTATAAGGTAAAACTCTATCCTCCGGCTTGCGTTGCATTATGTGATGGGACCTGAGTCTTATAATGGCTTCATTCTTTTTAAAAGCATTGTGTTGATTTAAAAGAATTTACTTTGTTTTAAATGCACTAGAAATCACTGGAGTAAACCCGTTCCGCGAAAGTGGTGTGGTCCTATGTTTTGCTTATTACTGTTGTTTAACTATTAAATAGATTCCTCATACCAGTCCCCATGACTGACTCGTTGTTTGTTTCACTTTGCAAACGCGGGTGCCCTTATTTTCACACGGGCAGCCTAGTTCACAGGTGACAGGTTGTTTTTGGCTCTGCACTATTGCATAGAGTGCATTTTTGGCTCATGGCGAGGCTGACTCCACAGAGACGACTTTGATTTTTTCCGCCATTATTGTTCTTATATTATGATTCCGCCACGGGCGATGCAGACTGATTTACTTTCCGTACTTCTTATTGTATGTATATGTACCACCTTCGGCGATGTAGACTGATACACTTATTATGTCTCACTGCATGTATGTATTCCGCCTCTGGCGATGATGACTGATGACTTACCTTTTATTTACTAAGTTATATCCTACGCTATGCTATTCTGATGTTATTACATGTTGTGATTCCGCTGTCATATACATGTAAAAGTATTCTATTTATTGTTTCTGCTATTATCTGTACTCTGCTATGATGATTAATGTGTCATATTCCAATGATTATCCTTAATACCGCCCCTCGGATTTTGGGATCGTCACATATTTATATTCTATCGTCGATTCAAACGAATATATACGTTCGAATTATATTCAAAATAAATTTCTCGTCGACATTATTTAAAATAATTCATTTTAGATAATCAAAATTCGCTAAAATTGCCAAAATAAAAGTTTTAAACTGGCCTAGATTTCCGGGTTATTACATTATGACTGTGTATACTTATGTTATCCAACAATTGAATACAGTATAAAACAATTTTAAACAACAAGATCCATTTGCATATATTCGAATCTAAACATATATAGTATATGTATGAATAACTAGGCAACAAAGTATCATCCTTGTTAATATATACATAACTAAACACTTCAGAATTAAGCACAAAAAACCCATTTGAAAACCTGTATCATTTTTTAATTTTTGTATAGAACAAAGATTTTAATCTCAATGAAACAATTTCATTTTATAAATAAATCTTCACTAAATACAAATATCAGTGAATATAAAGATTAAAACCAATATATATATATATATAGATCGTACCATAAATATTGTGACTTGATGGTCATAATTTATAATTTATTCATGACCAATATTACGATGATTCAAAATCAAAATACGAATTAGCTGTGAATATAATTGTTTGATCAATAATCAAAATTATTTCTTTTGATCAAAATCATAACAGGTTTCAAAAGGAGATTGTAATACAAACAATTAAATCAATAGAATTATGATCTGCTTTAGGGATTGCCCCTAATTAATCAAATTAATCAATCCAGAAAAATCTGTCTTAACATATTTCCAAATAAATGACTTTACTAAGCCATATAAACAGTTCAAAACTTTTTATTCATCAATCAAACAAATTTGATTTTACTAATACTATTTACTAATATAACCAGATCATTACTCTACTCGAGCTAATATCTAAATGTTTGTGGTTCTATTATGCAAGATGATGAAACAGAATCAATATACGATATTGATTCGGTATTTGATTAAATGATTCTGAAATGTTTACTAACGACAAAATAGAAATTTGTTGATTATAAAACATTTCCTTTTGCAGAATCCACCATCTTTTATATTTAAGATCCAATCAAAAATTTAAAACAACGACAGAACAAGGTTGATATCAGACATTAATCCTTGATATCATGTCATGCTTTGTATCATACAAGTCTAATACATGGGGAATATTTTCATTTCAGAAACGAAACCATATCAAATTCCTAATTAAACAAGCCAGAATCAAAAACCCTTAATTTCTATATCCACTGTTATCAAATAATTAGGGATCCAAATCTAACCTAAAACTGAATTCAAAGTACAAAATATAGCAAGCCTGTGCTCTGATACCATTTAAAGAGAAACTGGTTCGAATTCATACCGTATAAATTTGAAATTGCAACCAATTCAACAAGATCTACGCTATAAACTTGTGAATCAGAACTATTTTAGGTTAGAATTCATACCTGTTCAAAGCTCCAGGAATTCACAAACTCGAATTAGGATAGTTCTAGTCCAATTTGAACACTAGAAATTAGGGAAGTGATGAATCGTGAGCAAGACAAAATACCTTGCCTCTATAAGTATCCACGAGAACACCATCTTCAATCGTCGAACGAATCGAAGAAGAAGGGAAGACCAGCGGTGCTAGCTGCCATTCCTATTTTGATTAGGGTTTTTCCCTTTTCTGAAAAGGTTCGGGGTCAATTAATGAATAACCGTGTATTATATAAAAGAAGAAAACCCCTTTTTAATAGATGCAGGTGCACATTAAAATAAGGAACAATTCCTTATACCCTTTCAACCACAAATATCAATGGTTGATCTACTGTTTTATCTAAAATCAATACAGCCTTCCCCTTACAACGTTCTAAGCGTGTAACCCTATAGGTTATTACAACGTTGACAATGATTTTAACTCGTATTTAAAATCATAAACAGTGATTGGCATCTAGCAATACGTCGCTGCTACCCAAGTTATAATAAGATTATCGATTCAATACAACCTTTCTGTGACTAGTGTATCAATGTAATATAATACTTTTAACCAATATATCCAGGATTAAACTAGAGGCATGGATCGTATCATCCTCATTATAATTTAACCCGATTTTCTTGATCGATGAGTAGACTGTTTAAAACAAATCAATATTTGAGCACGGCCATGCATTTCACAATCTCTCTCAATCAAGAGGCCCATGGATATCACAATGAATATATCGTAGGGTTAAATTCCATCTAGATCATTCATAATTTTCATTTGATTCGAGATATATCCAATAATCACCATTTTCATTACTCTGTTACGAAATAACTTTAGATAATATCAAAACACAAATATCGTCGAATAAAATTATAATGATTTCAGGTCTGAGGAACATTGCATCACTGTCACTATGAGAACAACCTATGATATTGTTGATTATATTCACGTAGTTATCTCACGGTGGGTCTGCCCAACACGCTATTGTCCAATACGTATTTATATCTTGATTTAATATCACGTATATTAATGATCAATGAAATGTGATCATCAGTCAATCAATATACTAGTCTCAACGTTTCATTGTTGTCTTGTTTAAACAATAAAACTCGACTAGGGACATTTAATAATTATAATACTTATCACATTATATAATCTCAAGTTCAGTCTTACTCGAACTACATAATTCCGTATTATTATTCTAAGGACTTCTATTAAATTATTATTTATATTACGCAGTAAATATAACATAACAGAATATTTTTATTCTAAATAAAATAATAACGTTATTAATCACATCAAATGGATTTCCTCTAGGGCATAAACTCTAACATTATGTTTCTATTAACTCAAAATGGATACAAATTTATGCGTGGCGGAATATCCCACGTCTGTTGGGTGTAACAACGAAGTCCTGAGGTGCAACATCAGTTTGAAAATCCAAGATCGCACTGTATGACTTTTGAAAACTCATTTATGATTATGAAATAGAAATATAACATGGTGCATCATATTCCAAAGTATATTAATTCGAATTCTAACCATGATCAAGCCCCCTTTGACCAACAAAACAACATGTGAAAATTTAAGCTAAAAAAGCTTTCGATGTTCCCAAAAATCATTAGGATTGAATTTCATGGTTATTGAACTAAGATGATATGGGTGGAACCTGTTCGTCCTATAAATCTATGAGAGAGCTTTGTTTTGACAGGTTATGGTTCTTGTAAGTCAAAATGGATACAAATTTATGTGTGGCGGAACAACCCACGTCTGTTGGGTGCAACATCGAAGTCTTGATGTGCAACATCAGTTTGAAAATCCAAGATTGCACTGTATGACTTTTGAAAACTCGTTTATATGTACGAAATAGAAATATAACATGGTGCATCATATTCCAAAATATAGTAAATGGAATTCCGACCATGGTCAAACACCCTTTGACAAACAAAACAACCTGTGAAAAATTAGAAATTGAACAAAAAAAGCTTTTGATGTTCCCAAATGTCATTAATATTGAATTTCTTGGTTACTAAACTAAGATGAGATGGGTGTAACCCATTATTACTATAGATCTATGAGAGAGCTTCATTTTGACAGGTTATGGTTCTACTAACAAAAAATGGATACAAATTTATGCGTGGCGGAAGAACCCACGTCTGTTGGGTGCAAAATCGAAGTCTTAAGGTGCAACATCAGTTTGAAAATCCAAGATTGCTCTATATGACTTTTTAAAACTCGTTTATAAGTACAAAATAGAAGTATAACATGGTGCATCATATTCCAAAATATAGTAAATAGAATTCCGACCATGGTCAAACCCCCTTTGACCAACAAAACAACATGTGAAAAAATAAAAATTGAGCTATAAAAGCTTTTGATGTTCCCAAATGTCATTAAGATTGAATTTCTTGGTAACTGAACTAAGATGAGGTGGGTGTAACCTGATAGTCCTGTAGATCTATGAAATGCTTCATTTTGACTGGTTGTGGTTTTACTAACTCAAAATGGATACGAATTTATGCATGGTGGAACCCACATTTGTAGGGTGCAACATCGAATCTTGAGGTGCAACATTAGTTTGAAAATCCAAGATTGCTCTGTATGTCTTTTGAAAACTCATTTATGGGTACGAAATAGAAATATAACATCGTGCGTCATATTCCAAAATATAGTAAATGGAATTCCGACCATGGTCAAACCCCTTTGACCAACAAAACAACATGTGAAAAATTAAGCTAAAAAAGCTTTTGATGTTCCCCAAAATCATTAAGATTGAATTTCTTTGTTACTGAACTAAGATGAGATGGGTGGAACCTGTTAGTCCTATGAATCTATGAGAGAGCTTTGTTTTGACTGGTTATGGTTCTAGTAAGCCAAAATGGATACAAATTTATTCGTGGAGGAACAACCCACGTCTGTTGGGTGCAACATCAACGTCTTGATGTGCAACATCAGTTTGAAAATCCAAGATTGCACTGTATGTCTTTTGAAAACTCGTTTATGGATATGAAATTGAAATATAACAAAATGGAATTCCGACCATGGTCAAGCCCCTTTTGACAGACAAAACAACATGTGAAAAATTAGAAATTGAACTAAAAAATCTTTTGATAGTTGCAAATGTCATTAAGATTGAATTTCTTGGTTACTGAACTAAAATGAGATGGGTGTAACCTGTTAGTCCTATAGATCTATGAGGGAGATTCATTTTGACTGGCAGTGGTTCTACTAACTCAAAATGGATACAAATTTATACGTGGCAAAACAACCCATGTCTGTTGGGTGCAATTTCGAAGTCTTAAGGTGCATCATCAGTTTAAAAATCCAATATTGCACTGTATGACTTTTAAAAACTCGTTTATGGGCACAAAATAGAAATATAACATGGTGCGTCATATTCCAAAAAATAGTAAATAGAATTCTGACCATGGTCAAACCCCCTTTGACCAACAAAACAACATGTGAAAAAATAAAAATTGAGCTAAAAAAGCTTTTGATGTTCCCGTATGTCATTAAGATTGAATTTCTTGGTTACTGAACTAAGATGAGATGGGTGCAACCTATTAGTCCTATAAATCTATAAGAGAGCTTCATTTTGACTGGTTATGCTTCTACTAACTTAGAATGGACATAAATTTTTGCATGGTGGAACAACCCACGCCTATTGGGTGCAACATCGAAGTCTTTAGGTGCAACATCAGTTTGAAAACCCAAGATTGCACTATATGACTTTTGAAAACTCGTTTATGGGTATGAAATAGAAATACAACATGGTGCATCATATTCAAAATATATTAAATCGAACTCCGACCATGGTCAAACCCCCATTGACCAACAAATCAACACGTGAAAAATTAAGATAAAAAAACTTTCGATGTTCTCAAAAATCATTAAGTTTGAATTTCTTGGTTACTGAACAAAGATGAGATGGGTGTAACCTGTTAGTCATATAGATCTATGAGAGAGCTTCATTTTGACTGGTTATGGTACTTGTAAGTAAAAATGAATACAAATTTATGCGTGGAGGAACAACACACATCTGTTGGGTGCAACATCGAAGTCTTGAGGTGCATTATCAGTTTGAAAATCCAAGATTACACTATATGACTTTTGAACACTCGTTTATGGGTACAAAATAGAAATATCACATGGTGCAGCATATTCCGAAATATAGTAAGTAGAATTCCGACCATGGTCAAAACCACTTTGACAAAAAAAACAACATGTGAAAAAATAAAAATTGAGATAAAAAAGCTTTTGTTGTTTCCAAATGTCATTAAGATTGAATTTCTTGGTTACTGAACTAAGATGAGATAGGTGTAACCGGTAAGTCCTAGAGATCTATGAGAGAGCTTCATTTTGACCAGTTATGGTTCTACTAACTCAAAATGGATAAAAATTTATGCGCAGCGGAACAACCCTTGTCTGCTGGGTGCAACATCGAAGTCTTGAGGTGCAACATCAGTTTGAAAATCCAAGATTGCACTATATGACTATTGAAAACTCGTTTATGGATATGAAATTGAAATATAACATGGTGAATCATACTCCAAAATATATTAAATCGAATTCCGACCATGGTCAAACCCCCTTTTACCGACAAAACAACATGTGAAAATTTTAAAATTGGGCTAAAAAGCTTTCGATGTTCCTAAATGTCATTAAAATTGAATTTCTTGGTTACTGAACTGAGATGAGATGGGTGTAACATGTTAGTCCTATAGATCTATGAGAGAGCTTCATTTTGACTGGTTACGGTTCCGCTAACTCAAAAATTGATAGAAATTTATGTGTGGCGGAGCAACCCATGTTTGTTGGGTGCAATATCGAAGTCTTGAGGTGCAACATCGAAGTCTTGAGGTGCAACATTTGTTTGAAAATCCAAGATTGCATTGTATGACATTTGAAAACTCATTTATGGGGATGAAATAGAAATATAACATGGTGCATCATATTCCAAAATATATTAAATCGAATTCTGACCATGGTCAAACCTCCTTTGACCAACAAAACAACATGTGAAGAATTAAGCTAAAAAAGCTTTTGATGTTCCCAAAACTTATAAAGATTGAATTTCTTGGTTACTGAACTAGGATGAGATGCGTGGAACCTGTTAGTCCTATCGATCTATAAGAGAGCTTTGTTTTGATTTATTATGATTTTAGTAATTCAAAATGGATACAAATTTATGCATGGCGGAACAACCCACATCTGTTGGGTGCAACATCGAAGTATTGAGGTGCAGCATCTGTTTGAAAATCCAAGATTTCACTGTATGACTTTTGAAAACTCGTTAATGGGTACGAAATAGAAATATAACATGGTGCATTATACTCCAAAATATATTAAATAGAATTCCAACCATGGTCAAACGCCCTTTGACTAGCTAAACAACATGTGAAAAATTAAAAATTGAGCTAAAAAGCTTTCGATGTTCCCAAATGTCATTAAGATTGAATTTGTTGGTTACTGAACTAAGATGATTTGAGTGTGACCTGTTAGACATATAGATCTATGATCAATTTTACTGGTTGTGGTTCTACTAACTCAAAATGAATACAAATTTATGCGCGGCGGAGCAACCCACCTCTGTTGGGTGCAACATCGAAGTCTTGAGGTGCAACATAAGTTTGAAAATCAAGGGCTGCACTATATGACTTTTAAAAACTCATTTATGGGTATGAAATAGAAATATAACATGGTGCATCATATTCCAAAATATTGTAAATCAAATTCCGACCATAGTCAAACCCCCTTTGACTAACAAAACAACAAGTGAAAAATTAAGTTAAAAAGCTTTTGATGTTCCCAAAAATCATTAAAATTGAATTTCTTGGTTACTGAACAAAGATGAGATGAGTGGAACCTGTTATTCCTATAAATCTATGAGAGAGCTTTGTTTTAACAGGTTATGGTTCTAGTAACTCAAAATGAATACAAATTTATGCGTGGCAAAAAAACCCATGTCTATTGGTGGAACATCGATGTCTTGAGGTGCAACATCAGTTTGAAAATCCAAGATTGCACTGTATGACTTTTGAAGACTCGTTTATGGGTACAAAATAGAAATTTAACATGGTGCATCATATTCCAAAATATAGTATATAGAATTCCGACCATGGTCAAATCCCCTTTGACCAACAAAACAACACGTGAAAAAATAAAAATTGAGCTAAAAAGCTTTTGATGTTCCCAAATGTCATTAAGATTGAATTTCTTGGTAATTGAACTAAGATGAGATGGGTGTAACCTGTTAGTCCTATAGATCTATGAGAATGCTTCATTTTGACTAGTTATGGTTTTATAACTCAAAATGGACACAAATTTATGCATGGCGGAACAACACATGTCTGTTGGGTGTAACATCGAATCGTGAGGTGCAACATCAATTTGAAAATCCAAGATTTCTCTGTATGTCATTTGAAAACTCGTTTATGGGTACGAAATAGAAATATAACATGGTGCATCATATTCCAAAATATAGTAAATGGAATTCCGACCATGGTCAAACCCCTTTGACCAACAAAACAACATGTGAAAAATTAAGCTGAAAAAGCTTTCGATGTTCCCAAAAATCATTAAGATTGAATTTCTTTGTTACTGAACTAAGATGAGATGGGTGGAACCTGTTAGTCCTATGAATCTATGAGAGGTCTTTGTTTTGACTGGTTATGGTTCTAGTAAGCCAAAATGGATATTAATTTATGCGTGGAGGAACAACCCACGTCTGTTGGGTGCAGCATCAAGGTCTTGATGTGCAACATCAGTTTGAAAATCCAAGATTGCAGTGTATGACTTTTGAAAACTCGTTTATGGGTACGAAAAAGAAATATAACATGGTGCATCATATTCCAAAATATCGTAAATGGAATTCCGACCATGGTCAAACCTTGTAACACCTCGTATTTTTAATGTTATTAAAAATGTATATATATTCATAGATAGGATTAATATGGTGATGTATAATGAAAATTAATTAATATATGAAAGAAAGAAAGGATTGGTTGCATGCGATATAAATATGTTGCATCCACTGATTTGCAAACATAATGCATTAACATTAAAAGAAAAAGAAAAGAAAAAGATTCATGCATTGGTTTAATTTAAGTATTATAACTAACATGAAAAAGAGAAGTAAGGAGGGAACAATAATTATCATTGTTCTAAGACTTATTAACAAAAGTCTTTGTAGTTCAGTTGGTTAAGGCATTGGATTTGTAACATGGAGGTCGGGGGTTCGAACCCCGGCGGCAGCATAATTTTTATCTCTGTTTTAAAGAGGGCCAACTGAACATGCAAATATATGTACATAAACAAATTCAAAATTTGAAAGGATAAGAACATACATATAAGGAAATAATGAAAATATATGTATATATATATATGCAGAAATATATGTATACGAAAGATAAAATTTAAGATAAGGCTATAGTAAATGAAATATGGCAAGAATTAAATAAAGATGCAACATCGTTTGAATTTTGAAAATAAAATGAAAGTTGTGCGTGTATATATATATATATATATATATATATATACGCGTAAAATGGTTGTTAAAGGAATTGTATACATATAAGAATATTTCATGTGAATAAAACAGTTAAATAAATTCCAGAAATTCAAAAGTTCGAAAATCAAATTTCTACGCCAAAACAATTCAAACATTCGAAATTCAAATTTCTGCGCCAAAACAGCTTGTGGGACCCAATGCTGACTTAGCACTGCATGTACGATAATATTTGACTAGATTCATCTACGAACCTGGACTATTTTCTTATCTAGGTTCAATGCCGACTCAGCGCTGTGTGTACGATAAGGTCTTGAGCAGCTATATAGACACCCCTAGGCCTATTGTAATCTTCACTAAAGTTCATGGCAATGCCATGGCTCTACTCTAACACATATTCTTCTTCTTCCTCACTAAATCTCTGATCTATTCTTCTCTCCTCTCTCCTCACAAAACTATTCTTAAATTTAAAAAGAATTAGATTGAGGAATTCTATTACTACGAACAAAATAAAGGGGAGATTCAAGTATTGCGCAAGAATATAAAAGAAATCCAGATCTGAAATTCAAGCTATGCAACACAAAAAGGAGGAAAATCAATCCAAGATCTACGGATTAAAGCAAAAAAATCATTGTGAGTGGAATTATGATAAAATTTTGTATAATAGTATTACTATCGTTCATCATTTCCGCTGTTATAAATTCAATGCAAAAATTTATGTTAAAATAATTGTTCCTTTATTCTCTTGCCCCTTTTTATTTTTGAGATCTAGGTTATCTTGAACCTAGACGAAATCTTATTATGTATACGTACGGTGGAAATATGAAAATAGTGGGGTATAACTTATTTTATGCGAACAAAGAACATAATTCGTAATTTTGGGGTTTGTGGCATAACAATTGTTATCTCATATATTGGGCATAATCTATTTTATATGGTCGAGGAATGTAATCTATAATGTTAGATTTAAGTAAGTTTGATACAATTGTCATTGGATATGGATTATATGAAATTAGGTATAATTGGACATTGGAAATTTACAGGTTTGGGCAAAACATGGATTGGAAGGATTTGTTTATGATTTGGAATATGGACATAATTATATTGCAATATTAAATTTATGCAAATTGGGAATAACTCTAATTGACTATGGTGTTGGTATAATTTAATATGAATAAATTGGTATGAACGACATGTAATTTGATAACATTGATTTTATGAAAGTGAGTATTATTGGATATTTTAGATAATTGGAATATATATATATATATATATGAAATTGGCATATTTGGGTAGGAATTACATGGAATTGATGAAATTGCATATAATTGGAAAATTGTAATTAAGGCTAATTAATATGTAATTTGTGACAAGTTGGAATAGGAAAAATTGTAAACATGACTATATGTTGAATTGGAAGCACATAACATGAAAATTGGGGTTCGGATGAAATACGAGGTTAATGAACCTTTGACACGAGGTTAGGCACAATTGTGGTGTAAGACTACCCGGAACCGCCCGACAAATCCAGATGCCACAATTGGACGTCTAATGTGAGAGGTCAAAGGCATGAATTGTAGGCGTAACGGTTGGTGACACGAGGCTAGACCCGCTTTGTGGTGTAAGACTGCCCGGAACAGCCCGGCGAATCCAGCAGCCACAAAGTGTTCGGTCTAATGTGGGAGGTCATGCACCGTTTGTAATAATGAATGAATTAAGGAATACTAACCATTATAAGACATGTGGGTGACATGGGTATGGTTAGAGGGTTAAGTGGGTGACATGTAAAATAGGACATGTAAATATGGACTTAGCCATAGTAAGACAAGACATGTAAAATATGTAAATGCGGACTTAACTATAGTAAGATACGTAAAGTAAAACATGAATAAGTTGGACTTAGTCGTAGTACAGCATGTGTAAGACATGGATACAATAATAAAAGAGGTTAATTGGGACATGGGCAACATTTAAGACATACGTACATAATGCTTAACCAAAGGGGACCCGTTATGGCATTACAAATTAATTGAATTGGGTAGGGTTAGGTAAAAGGAAGGGTTAAGTCAAACCTAAAATTAACGACACGGTAATGGGGGAATGATAACTACCTATTATAAACTTGAATTAAATATGTGAAACTAGTCCTAGGGACAAGGGAAGATTATGACTTAAGATATAATACAACACTTGAAGGGTGGGACGACTTACACTATGAAATAAGTTAATCTAGGTTGAAAATGTGGGAAAACACCCGTACGCTATCGTTTGATAAAGAAAACTTAAGTTATGTTTGAATTCGTTGAAAAACCTTAGTTAAAAAAGAACTAAGTAACGAACCTTAGTTGAAAAGAGAACTAAGTAACAGAAACTATGTATCAAACCTTGGTTAAGAGAACCAGGTAATAAACCTTAGTTAAGATAACTAAGTTACGAGAAAGAGAACTAAGTAGTAAACCTTAGTTAAGAGGGCTAAGTAGTAAACCTTAGTTAGGGAAACGAACGATTCAGGAAACTAAGTGGCGAACCTTAGTTAAGAGAACTAAGTACTAAACCTTAGTCAAGAAACTCAAGTATAACACGAGAAGGAGTGAACGTCCATCTGATCATGAAAAAGGCTCCAACGTCTTGGGTTACGAAGCACGCAGCTTCAAGGGGACGTGAGGGTACTCTTGGTATCCCTCTGTGAGAATGCAGATGATCCGCCTGGGCTCACAGAGGTTAAGGTCCGCGTTAGAAGAACCAAGAGTATGCCTTGGTTGCAATATAGGGCAACCTAAAGACTAGGATAGACCAGCGTGATTCGGTGAGACAAGTGGCCCGGTGATAGCGACTCGTCGTCTACCTACCATCTTGAGTCAGTCGAGATACGTAAAGCGGAAAGGCGGAGAACTCTAAAAGACCATATACTTGCTATCTAAATATAGGTGAGTTTGGCTAATAGGTTTGTGGGGCATAGGGGGGCCTGCATATAGTTCTCATTATTCAAGGTGTGCCTTTCATTAGGTGAGGGAGGGGTCAAGTGGGACCATAGCCACTGGAAAAATAGACCTTATCATCTGCATCGACATATAACTTAAAGCTCTCGACTGAGTTCCGTGTTTCTTGATTAGCCCTCGGGACTCGGGCCACACATATAGAGGACATGTGCAACTAGATATCTAGCACGTTTACGATAAGATTGGGACGTCAAGTCTAGGAACACTTATCACTCTGGGTAGTGTGTTCTAGACTAAGGGGCATTGTTCGATAGGTAGCATAATCCTTAGTAGGACCTAGGTTGCGTAAACCCTAAATCCGAGAACCGTTCAATAGGTAGCATAAACCCCAATGACCCTGGGTAGCGTAAATCCTGGTTGAATCTAAGAAATGCTCGATAGTATACCTTAGATTAGATATAGATGATACACAGAATCTAGCAAGATCGAGAGCGGCAGTCCAAACGATTTCAAGAATGGTGGCACTACACTAAAGTAGTATATATTTACATGATGAAGCCCGTACGACATACGGCAAGGGGCTGTTTATACATGGAAAAGGATTAGACGAGTTCGGGGTATCTACATATACATTGTATTAGGTTAACCTACTAGTGAGATATGAGTATAGCCTAGAGAGCTAATCTCGTGTATAACCTAATAAGCAAGAAAATATAACTGAACGGTATATGTAGTATTACACAGAAGTTTATTATAAGTCCACTCACACAGAACTTATGTTCTGACTCCCTCCTCATTACATACTTCCATGTTAGGTTCAAGGCAGAGATGGTATAACTATGGACACTAGTTAGACAGTATGATATGTAAGGTAAAGCTATTTTTGAATATATTATATTTTAATTCCTTCCGTTGTGAGATGCTTTACGAGTTCTGACATATTTCTTTTTCTCTGTCTTTTTCTGCAGGATACCAGAGCACCCAACTCGGGTCTTGATGGATCGAATTTGAAAAATTCGGTCTGTCGAAATTCGGGTTGTTACATCTGGTATCAGAGCTTCGGTTTAGTGATCTTAGGGAGATAAAGGGTGAACGTATTTGTATTTTCTATAATATAAATATATTATATATAAACCTAAATCCATAAAGTAGCCCACTAGCTATGAAAAGAGTTGGGATATTTAGTTTGTACACAAAAGTAATAAACATAGAAATTTTTGAGACCATTAG
This sequence comes from Allium sativum, assembly GCA_030737875.1. NCBI lineage: Eukaryota > Viridiplantae > Streptophyta > Magnoliopsida > Asparagales > Amaryllidaceae > Allium > Allium sativum. The sequence goes on along the minus strand of CM060912.1, from coordinate 920,095 downwards.
GTGGTTGGGAAAGTGTACAATATGGCTTAGAGCTAAAGAAAGAAAAGCATCCCATAGGGTGGAAACTGAAATATTAGTATTTCAGATTAGTGGGTTTAGAAATTAAAACTTAGAAATTAGAAAAAGGTTAAAATGTGGAAAATGGATTAGGAATATATATATAGTTGAGAGAATTGGTTTGGAAAGTTCCTAGGAAGGCCTAGTTGAGTTGAAAGACCCACTTTGAGTTCAACCCAATAATAAACTTTTAAGAACTTGAATTTGTAAAAGAGTTTGTGGTGTTTTTCAAGTTTTAATCTTAAAAGTAATTTATGATGTTTGAAAAATTATTTAGTGCATGTTGGTTTTTGAAAGTAAAGTGGGGTATAAAACAATGATTTAAAAAAATTCTTTCATTTAAAACGTGCACAATATAGAGCATATATAGCTCGCTAGTTTTCATATTATAATATATGAAAGGATTGAAAAGAAAGTGTTGCGTTTTGTAAAAGAAATTCTATTCTGTTAATAATAAATTTTAATTATTGTTTTAAAAAGAAATTTTGTTGGGTGAACAAAATAAGCGGTAAAGTATAAGAATAGAGTAGCTATTTGCACCTTAGCAGCCAAAGTTAACATTAGGAACAATGTAACCCATTAGCTGTCCTTGTCTACTCCAGTTTCATGATCTGAAGAAAACGTTTTGCATTTTATTTTGTGACATGTTTTTTTGGGTTTGGCAAAAGCAAGTTTTTGAGAAAAGAATAAAAGTTTTACCACTTTTAGTTTTTGGAAGAAGAATGTAATAAAAAAAGAAAGAAGGCTAAACCATGTTTAAAAATGGAGTAGTTAAGGATTAAGGCCTAGAAAGAATGAGATAAAGTTAAAGCAATTAGAACCAACTGAGGATTGGTTGAGTTGAGTAATCTTTGAGTGTCAATCTGATGTTGATTTTGGTCTTCAAGGTTGATACTCAGGGAGTTATTTTCTTGCCAATTTACAGTCAAGGATTAGCCAGTGTTGAACTAATGGAAAATTCCCATAGAATGCATAAGCCGTGTGAGTCTAGGATTGTTGCTTGAAAAGAGAAGTATAGGCTAGTAATACACAACATGGACTAGTAGTGACTACTAGGTAGTGAAGGGAAAGAAAGTGTATAGATCCTGTTGAGTGGACTCGTGGCATAGTCCTAAGATGCATGGCCCATAGCTATAGCTGTATAGGATACAGTTTGAGTTGAAAACAGAAGAGCTTGGTTGAAAAATAAACTTAAGAAGAAGACTAGCCTAACTAACAAAGAAAACAACTGAATCAATCAAGCAACAAAGCAAGATGGGAAAAGAAAATGAAAATTTTAAGAAAAAGATGAATAAATATGAAATTACTCCAAGATAAGTTAAAATAGAAAAGGAAGCTTTCTAATGTGGTTGTACTTGGACAGGAAAATAGGAAATCTTTATAGAATAGTTATGTAAAAATCCAAGTGCAATTAGAAAAGAAAAACGGAGGATGTGGATTTTTCCGTTTTATAACATAAGAAATCGAATTTGGAAAATTAGATTTTTCTAAATTTTGAATTTAATGATGGTTGGTAGGGTTTTGGATGCGACAATTGGATGAACTATGCTCTTATTTTGTAAGAGTATGGGAAAATTTGGGTGAAAAATGTTTTGATTTTTCAAAAATATTGCATTCATATAGAACTGCAAGTATATTTAGGATGTGAGCATCATGATTTGAAAGAGTTTTTAAAATTTGCATACATATAGGTGGATCCAAATTAGGCATACATGCTTTGCTATGATGTAATTCACTTTGCACATGTGCACAATGCTGCAACAATTGGATGAACACTTTTTGGATGTTGCGAGGGATTATCTATTTTACTCTTATCGAATTTCGGGGACGAAATTCTTTAAGGGTGGGAGAATGTAACAACCCGTATTTTTAATGTAATTAAAAATGTATATATATCCATAGATAGTATTAATATGGTGATGTATAATGAAAATTAATTAATATATGAAAGAAAGAAAGGATTGGTTGCATGCGATGTAAATATGTTGTATCCACTGATTTGCAAACATATGCATTAACATTAAAAGAAAAATAAAAGAAAAAGATTCATGCATTGGTTTAATTTAAGTAATATAACTAACATGAAGAAGAGAAGTAAGGAAAGAACAATAATTATCATTGTTCTAAGACTTATTAACAAAAGGCTTTGTAGCTCAGTTGGTTAAGGCATTGGATTTATAACATGGAGGTCAGGGGTTCGAACCCCGCCGGCAGCATAATTTTTATCTCTGTTTTAAAGAGGGCCAGCTGAACATGCAAATATATGTACATATACAAATTCAAAATTTGAAAGGATAAGAACATACATATAAGGAAATAAAGAAAATATATTTATATACATGAGAATATATATATACATATATATGCAGAAATATATGTATACGAAAGATAAAATTTAAGATAAGGCTATAGTAAATGAAATATGGCAAGAATTAAATAACGGTGCAACATCATTTGAATTTTGAAAATAAAATGAAAGTTGTGCGTATATATATACACGCATAAAATGGTCGTTAAAGGAATTGTATACATATAAGAATATTTCATATGAATAAAACAGTTAAATAAATTCCAGAAATTCAAAAGTTCGAAAATCAAATTTCTACGCCAAAACAATTCAAACATTCGAAATTCAAATTTCTACGCCAAAACAGCTTGTGGGACCCATTGCTGACTTAGCACTGCATGTACGATAATATTTGGCTAGATTCATCTACGAACCTTGATTATTTTCTTAACTAGGTTCAATGCTGATCAGCGCTGCGTGTACGATAAGGTCTTGAGCAGCTATATAAACACCCCTAGGCTTATTGTAATCTTCACTAAAGTTCATGGCAACGCCATGGCTCTACTCTAACTCATATTCTTCTTCTTCCTCACTAAATCTCTGATCTATTCTTCTCTCCTCTCTCCTCACAAAACTATTCTTAAATTTAAAAAGAAGTAGATTGAGGAATTCTATTACTACGAACAAAATAAAGGTGAGATTCAAGTATTGCGCAAGAACATAAAAGAAATCCAGATCTGAAATTCAAGCTATGCAACACAAAAAGGAGGAAAGTCAATCCAAGATCTACGGATTAAAGCACAAAAATCATTGTGAGTGGAATTATGATAAAATTTTGTATAATAGTATTACTATCGTTCATCATTTCCCTAGTTATAAATTCAATGCAAAAATTTATGTTAAAATAATTGTTTCTTTATTCTCTTGCCCCTTTTTTATTTTTGAGATCTAGGTTATCTCGAACCTAGACGAAATCTTATTATGTATACGTACGGTGGAAATATGAAAATATTGGGGTATAACTTATTTTATGGGAACAAAGAACATAATTCGTAATTTTGGGGTTTGTGGCATAACAATTGTTATCTCATATATTGGGCATAATCTATTTTATACAGTCGAGGAATGTAATCTATAATGTTGGATTTAAGTAAGTTTGACACAATTGTCATTGGATATGGATTATATGAAATTAGGTATAATTGGACATTGGAAATTTACATGTTTGGGCCTAACATGGATAGGAAGGATTTGTGTATGATTTGGAATATGGACATTATTATATTGCAATATTAAATTTATGCAAATAGGGAATAATTCTAATTGACTATGGTGTTGGTATAATTTAATATGAATAAATTGGTATGAACGACATGTAATTTGATAACAATGATTTTATGAAAGTGAGTATTATTGGATATTTTGGATAATTGGAATATATATATATATATATATATATATATATATATATATATATATATATATATATATATGAAATTGGCATATTTGGGTAGGAATTACATGGAATTGATGAAATTGCATATAATTGGAAATTTGTAATTAAGGCTAATTAATATGTAATTAGTGACAAGTTGGAATAGGCAAAATTGTAAACATGACTATATGTTGAATTGGAAGCGCATAACATGAAAATTGGGGTTCGGATGAAATACGATGTTAATGAACCTTTGACATGAGGTTAGGCACAATTGTGGTGTAAGACTGCCCGGAACCGCCCGGTAAATCCAGCTGCCACAATTAGACGTCTAATGTTAGAGGTCAAAGGCATGAATTGTAGGCGTAACGGTTGGTAACACGAGGTTAGACCCGCTTTGTAGTGTAAGACTGCCCGAAACTGCCCGGCGAATCCAACAGCCACAAAGTGTTCGGTCTAATGTAGGAGGTCATGCACCCTTCGTCATAATGAATGAATTAAGGAATACTAACCATAATAAGACATGTGGGTGACATGGGTATGGTTAGAGGGTTAAGTGGGTGACATGTAAAATAAGACATGTAAATATGGACTTAACCATAGTAAGACAAGACATGTAAAACATGTCAATGTGGACTTAACTATAGTAAGATACGTAAAGTAAAACATGAATAAGGTGGACTTAACCGTAGTATAGCATGTATAAGACATGGATACAATAATAAAAGATGTTAATTGGGACATGGGCAACATTTAAGACATACGTACATAATGCTTAACCAAAGGGGACCCGTTATGGCATTACAAATTAATTGAATTGGGTAGGGTTAAGTAAAAGGAAGGGTTATGTCAAACCTAAAATTAACGACACAGTAATGGGGGAATGATAACTACCTATTATAAACTTGAATTAAATATGTAAAACTTGTCCTTGGGACAAGGGAAGATTACGACTTAAGATATAATACAACACTTGAAGGGTGGGATGACTTATACTATGAAATAAGTTAATCTAGGTTGAAAATGTGGGAAAACACCCATACGCTATCGTTTGATAAAGAAAACTTAAGTCATGTTTGAATTCGTTGAAAAACCTTAGTTAAAAAGGAACTAAGTAATGAACCTTAGTTGAAAAGAGAACTAAGTAACAGAAACTATGTATCAAACCTTGGTTAAGAGAACCAAGTAATAAACCTTAGCTAAGATAACTAACGAGAAAGAGAACTAAGTAGTAAACCTTAGTTAATAGGGCTAAGTAATAAACCTTAGTTAAGAAAACGAACGATTCAGGAAACTAAGTGGTAAACCTTAGTTAAGAGAACTAAGTACTAAACCTTAGTCAAGAAACTCAAGTAGAACACGAGAAGGAGCGAACGTCCGTCTGATCATGAAAAAGGCTCCAACGTCTTGGGTTACGAAGCACGCAGCTTCAAGGGGACGTGAGGGCACTCTTGGTATCCCTCTATGAGAATGCAGATGATCCGCCTGGGCTCACAGAGGTTAAGGTTTGCGTTAGAAGAACCAAGAGTATGCCTTGGTTGCAATATAGGGCAACCTAAAGACTAGGATGGGCCAGCGTGATTCGGCGAGACAAGAGGCCCTGTGATAGCGACTCGTTGTCTACCTACCATCTTGAGTCAGTCGAGATAAGTAAAACGGAAAGGCGGAGTACTCCAAAAGACCATATACTTGCTATCTAGTTATGGGTGAGGTTGGCCAATAGGTTTGTGGGGCATAGGGGGGCCTGCGTATAGTTCTCATTTTTCAAGGTGTGCCTTTCATTAGTTGAGGGAGGGGTCCAATGGGACCATAGACACTGGAAAAACAGACCTTAGCATCTGCATCGACATATAACTTAAATCTCCTGACCGAGTTCCGTGTTTCTTGATTAGCCCTCGTGACTCAGGCCGCACATATAAAGGACATGTGCAACTAGATATCTAGCACGTTTACGATACGATTGGGACGTCAAGTCTGGGATCACTTATCACTCTGGGTAGTGTGTTCTAGACTAAGGGGCATCGTTCGATAGGTAGCATAATCCCTAGTTGGACCTAGGTCGCGTAAACCCTAAATCCGAGAAGCGTTCAATAGGTAGAAAAAACCCCAATGACCCTGGGTAGCGTAAACCCTGGTTGAATCTAAGAAGTGCTCGATAGTATACCTTAGATTAGATATAGATGATACACAGAATCTAGCAAGATCGAGAGCGGCAGTCCAAACGTTTTCAAGAATGGTGGCACTACACTAAAGTAGTATATATTTAAATGATGAAGCCCGTACGACATACGGCAAGGGGCTGTATATATACATGGAAAAGGATTAGACGAGTTGGGGTTATCTACATATACGTTGTATTAGGTTAACCTGCTAGTGAGACATGAGTATAGCCTAGAGAGCTAATATCGCGAATAACCTAATAAGCAAGAAAATATAACTGAACGGTATATGTAGTATTACACAGAAGTTTATTATAAGTCCACTCACACAGAACTTATGTTCTGACCCCCTCCTCATTACATACTTCCAGGTTAGGTTCAAGGCAGAGATGGTATAACTATGGACACTGGTTAGATAGTATGATATATAAGGTAAAGCTATTTTAGAATATATTATATTTTAATTCCTTCCGCTGTGAGATGCTTTACGAGTTCTAACATATTTCTTTTTCTCTGTCTTTTTCTGCAGGATACCAGAGCACCCAACTCGGGTCTCGATGGATCGAATTAGAAAAATTCGGTCTGTCGAAATTCGGGTTGTTACAAACCCCTTTTGACAAACAAAACAACATGTGAAAAATTAGAAATTGAACTAAAAAAGCTTTTGGTAGTCGCAAACGTCATTAAGATTGAATTTCTTGGTTACTGAACTAAAATTAGATGGGTGTAACCTGTTAGTCTTATAGATCTATGAGAGAGCTTCATTTTGACTGGTTGTGGTTCTACTAACTCAAAATGGATACAAATTTATCTGTGGCAGAACAACCCACGTCTATTGGGTGCAATATCGAAGTCTTAAGGTGCATCATCAGTTTAAAAATCCAAGATTACGCTGTATGACTTTTGAAAACTCGTTTATCGGTACAAAATAGAAATATAACATGGCGCGTCATATTCCAAAATATAGTAAATAGAATTCTTACCATGGTCAAACCCCCTTTGACCAACAAACAACATGTGAAAAAATAAAAATTGAGCTAAAAAAGCATTCGATGTTCCCATATGTCATTAAGATTGAATTTCTTGGTTACTGAACTAAGATGAGATGGGTGTAACCTATTAGTCCTATATATCTATGAGAGAGCTTCATTTTGACTGGTTATGCTTCTACTAACTCAAAATGGATACAAATTTTTGCGTGGCCGAACAACCCACGTCTATTGGGTGCAACATCGAAGTCTTTAGGTGCAACATCAGTTTGAAAATCAAAGATTGCACTGTATGACTTTTGAAAACTCGTTTATGGGTATGAAATAGAAATACAACATGGTGCATCATATTCCAAATTATATTAAATCGAATTCTGACCATGGTCAAAACCCCTTTGACCAACAAAACAACATGTGAAAAATTAAGGTAAAAAAACTTTCGATGTTCTCAAAAATCATTAATTTTGAATTTCTTGGTTGCTGAACAAAGATGAGATAGGTGTAACCTGTTAGTCCTATAGATCTATGAGAGAGCTTCATTTTTACTGGTTATTGTACATGTAACTAAAAATGCATACAAATTTATGCGTGGAGGAATAACCCACTTCTGTTGGGTGCAACATCGAAGTCTTGAGGTGCAATATCTGTTTGAAAATCCAAGATTGCACTGTATGACTTTTGAACACTCGTTTATGGGTACAAAATAGAAATATAACATGGTGCATCATATTCCAAAATATAGTAAAAAAATTCCGACCGTGGTCAAACCCCCTTTGACAAACAAAACAACATATGAAAAAATAAAAAGTGAGATAAAAAAGCTTTTGTTGTTTCCAAATGTCATTAAGATTGAATTTCTTGGTTACTGAACAAAGATGAGATAGGTGTAACCGGTTAGTCCTATAGATCTACGATAGAGCTTCATTTTGACCGGTTATGGTTCTACTAACTCAAAATGGATAAAAATTTATGTGGGGCGGAACAACCCACATCTGTTGGGCGCAACATCGAAGTCTTGAGGTGCAACATCAGTTTGAAAATCCAAGATTACACTGTATGACTTTTGAAAACTCGTTTATGGGTATGAAATAGAGATATAACATGGTGCATCATACTCCAAAATATATTAAATCGAATTCCGACCATGCTCAAACCCCCTTTACCAACAAAACAACATGTGAAAAATTTAAAAAAGCTTTCGATGTTCCCAAATATCATTAAAATTCAATTTCTTTGTTACTGAACCAAGATGAGATGGGTGTAACCTGTTAGTCCTATATATCTATGAGAGAGCTTCATTTTGACTGGTTAAGGTTCTACTAATCCAAAATTGATAGAAATTTATGTGTGGCGGAGCAACCCACGTTTGCTGGGTGCAATATCGAAGTCTTGAGGTGCAACATCGAAGTTTTGAGGTGCAACATCTAGTTGAAAGTCCAAGATTGCACTGTATGACTTCTGAAAACTCATTTATGGGGATGAAACAGAAATATAACATGGTGCATCATATTCCAAAATATATTAAATCGAATTCCGACCATGGTCAAACCCCCTTTGACCAACAAAACAACATGTGAAAAATTAAGCTTAAAAAGCTTTCGTTGTTCCCAAAACTCATTAAGATTGAATTTCTTGGTAACCGAACTAGGATGAGATGCGTGGAACCTGTTAGTCCTATTGATCTATAAGAGAGCTTCGTTTTGATTTGTCATGGTTCTAGTAACTCAAAATGGATACAAATTTATGCATGGCAAAACAACCCACATCTGTTGGGTGCAACATCTATTTGAAAATCCAAGATTGCACTGTATGACTTTTGAAAACTCGTTAATAGGTACGAAATAGAAATAAAACATGGTGCATCATACTCCAAATTATAGTAAATAGAATTCCGACCATGTCAAACACCTTTTGACTAACAAAACAACATGTGAAAAATTAAAAATTGAGCTAAAAAAGCTTTCGATGTTCCCAAATGTCATTAAGATTGAATTTGTTGGTTACGGAACTAAGATGATGTGAGTGTAACCTGTTAGACATATAGATCTATGAGAGAGCTTCAGTTTGACTGGTTGTGGTTCTACTAACTCAAAATGAATACAAATTTATGCACGGCGGAGCAACCCACATCTGTTTGGTGCAACATCGAAGTCTTGAGGTGCAACATCAGATTGAAAATCCAAGATTGCACTGTATGACTTTTGAAAACTCGTTTATGGTTATGAAAGTTAAATATAACATGGTGCATCATATTCCAAAATATAGTAAATCGAATTCCGACCATGGTCAAACCCCCTTTGACCAACAAAACAACATGTGAAAAATTAAGCTAAAAAAGCTTTCGATGTTCCCAAAAATCATTAAGATTGAATTTCTTGGCTACTGAACTAAGACGAGATGAGTGAAACCTGTTATTCCTATAAATCTATGAGAGAGCTTTGTTTTGACAGGTTATGTTTCTAGTAACTCAAAATGGATACAAATTCATGCATGGCGGAACAACCCATGTCTGTTGGTGCAACATCGAAGTCTTGAGATGCAACGTCAGTTTGAAAATCCAAGATTGCACTGTATGACTTTTGAAAACTCGTTCATGGGTATGAAATAGAAATATTACATGGTTCATCATAATACAAAATATATTAAATCGAATTCCGGCCATGGTCGAACCCCCTTTGTCCAACAAAACAACATGTGAAAAATTTATAATTGAGCTAAAAAAGCTTTCACTGTTCCCAAATGTCAATAGGATTGAATTTCTTCGTTACTAATTTAAGATGAGATAGGTGTATCCTGTTAGTCCTATAGATGTTTGAGAGAACTTCGTTTTGACTGGTTCTGGTTCTACTGACTCAAAATGGATACAAATTTATGCGTGGCGGAACAACCCACATCTGTTAGGTGCAATATCGAAGTCATGAGGTGCAGCATCAGTTTGGAAATTCAAGATTGCACTGTACAACTTTTGAAAACTTGTTTATGGGTATGAAATTGAAATATAACATGGTGTATCATATTCCAAAACATAGTAAATAGAATCCCGACCATGGTCAAACCCCCTTTGATCAACGAAACAGCATGTGAAAAATTAAGCTGAAAAGCTTTCGATGTTCCCAAAAATCATTAAGATTGAATTTCTTGATTACTGAACTAAGATGAGATGGGTGGAACCTGTTATTCCTATAAATCTATGAGAAAGTTTTGGTTTGACTGGCTATGGTTCTAGTAACTCAAAATGGATACAAATTTATATGTGGTGGAACAACCCACGTCTGTTGAGTGCAACATCGAAGTCTTGAGGTGCAACATCAGTTTGAAAATCCAAGATCGCACTGTATGACTTTTGAAAACTCGTTTATGGGTACGAAATAGAAATATAACACGGTGCATCATATTCCAAAAATATAGTAAATAGAATTCCGACCATGGTCAAACCCCCTTTGACCAACAAAACAACATGTGAAAATTAAAAATTGAGCTAAAAAAGCTTTTGATGTTCCCAAATATCATTAAGATTGAATTTCTTGGTTACTGAACTACGATGAGATGGGTGTAACCTGTTAGTCATATAGATCTATGAGAGAGGTTCATTTTGACTGGTTATGGTTCTACTAACTCAAATTGGATACAAATTTATGCGTGGAGGAACAACCCACGTCTGTTGGGGGCAACATCGAAGTCTTGAGTTGCAACATCAGTTTGAAAATCCAAGATTGCACTGTATGATATTTGAAAACTCATTTATGGGTATGAAATAAAAATACAGCACGGTGCATCATACTCCAAAATAAATTTAATCGAATTCTGACCATGGCCAAACCCTCTTTGACTGATGAAACAACATGTGAAAAATAAAAAATTGAGCAAAAAAACTTTTTGGTGTTCCCAAATGTCAATCAGATTGAATTTCTTTGTTACTGAACTAAGATGAGATGGGTGCAACCTTTTAGTCTCATAGAGAGCTTCATTTTGACCGGTTATGATTCTACTAACTCAAAATGGATACAAATTTATGCGTGGCAGAACAACCCACGTCTATTGGGTGCAACATCGAAGTGTTGAGGTGCAACATCAGTTTGAAAATCCAAGATTGCGCTATATGACTTTTGAAAACTCTTTTATGGGTATGAAATAGAAATATAACATGGTGCATCATACTCCAAAATATATTAAATCGAATTTCGACCATGGTCAAACCCCCTTTTGACCAACAAAACAACATGTAATAAAATAAAATTTGAGCTAAAAAAACTTTTGATGTTCCCAAATGTCATTAAGATTGAATTTCTTGGTTATCGAACTAAGATGAGATGGTTCTAACATATTAGTCCTATAGATCTATGAGAGAGCTTCATTTTCACAGGTTATGGTTCTACTAACTCGAAATGAATACAAATTTATGCGCAGCGGAGCAACCCACGTCTGTTGGGTGCAACATTGAAGTCTTGAAGTGCAACATCAGTTTGAAAATCCAAGATTGCACTGTAAGACTTTTGAAAACTCGTTTGCGGGTATGAAATTGAAATATAACATGGTGCATCATATTCTAAAATATTGTAAATCGAATTCCGACCATGGTCAAACCCCCTTTAACCAACAAAACAACATGTGAAAAATTAAGCTAAAAAAGTTTTCGATGTTCCCAAAAATCATTAAGATTGAATTTCTTGATTGCTGAACTATGATGAGATGAGTGGAACCAGTTAGTCCTATAAATCTATGAGAGTTCTTTGTTTTGACTGGTTATGGTTCTAGTAATTTAAAATGGATACAAATTTTTGTGTGGCGGAACAACCCATGTCTGTTTGTGCAACATCGAAGTCTTGAGGTGCAACATCAGTTTGAAAATCCAAGATTGCACTGTATGACTTTTGAAAACTCATTTATGGGTATGAAATAGAAATATAACATGGTGCATCATATTCCAAAATATATTAAATCGAATTCCGGCCATGGTCAAACCCACTTTGCCCAACAAAACAACATGTGAAAAATTTAAAATTAAGCTAAAAAAGCTTTCAATGTTCCTAAATGTCAATAAGATTGAATTTCTTCGTTACTAAATTAAGATGAGATGGGTGTAACCTGTTAGAATTATAGATCTTTGAGAGATCTTCATTTTGACTGGTTATGGTTCAACTAACTCGAAATGGATACAAATTTATGCGAGGTGGAACAACTTACGTTTGTTGGGTACAACATCGAAGTCTTGAGGTGCAACATCAGTTTGAAAATCCAAGATCGCACCGTATGACATTTGAAAACTCGTTTATGGGTACGAAATAGAAATATAACATGGTGCATCATATTCCAAAGTATAGTAAATAGAATTCAGACCATGGTCAAAACCCTTTGACCAGCAAAACAACATGTGAAAAATTAAAAATTAAGCTAAAAAAGCTTTTGAAGTTCCCAAATATCATTAAGATTGATTTTCTTGGTTACTGAACTAAGATGGGATGGGTCTAACCTGTTAGTCATATAGATCTATGAGAGGGCTTCATTTTGACCCGTTATGGTTCTACTAACTCAAAATGGATAAAATTTATGAGTAGCGGAACAACCCACGTCTGTTGAGTGCAACATCGAAGTCTTGGGGTGCAACATCAGTTTGAAAATCCAAGATCGCACTGTATGACTTTTGAAAACTCTTTTATGGGTACGAAATAAAAATATAACATGGTGCATCATATTCCAAAATATAGTAAATAGAATTCCGACCATGGTCAAACCCCCTTTGACCAACAAAACAACATGTGAAAAATTAAAAATTGAGCTAAAAAAGCTTTTGATGTTCCTAAATATCATTAAGATTGATTTTCTTGGTTACTGAACTAAGATGAGATGGGTCTAACTCGTTAGTCACATAGATCTATGAGAGAGCTTCATTTTGACTGGTTGTGGTTCTACTAACTGAAAATGGATACAAATTGACGCATGGCGGAACAACCCACGTCTGTTGGGTGCAACGTCGAAGTCTTGAGGTGCAACATCAGTTTGAAAATCCAAGATTGCACTATATGACTTTTGAAAACTCATTTATGGGTATGAACTAGAAATATAACACGGTGCATCATACTCCAAAATATTTTAAATCGAATTCCAACCATGGTCAAACCCCTTTTGACTAACAAAACAACATGTGAAAAATTAAAAATTAAGCAAAAAAAACCTTTTGGTGTTCCCAAATGTCATTCAGATTAAATTTCTTCGTTACTGAACTAAGATGAGATGGGTGGAACCTGTTCGTCTCATAGATCTATGAGAGAGCTTCATTTTGACTGGTTGTGGTTCTACTAACTCAAAATGAATACAAATTTATGCACGGCGGAGCAACCCACATCCGTTTGGTGCAACATCGAAGTCTTGAGGTGCAACATCAGATTGAAAATCCAAGATTGCACTGTATGACTTTTGAAAACTCTTTTATGGGTACGAAATAGAAATGTAACGTGGTGCATCATACTCCAAAATATATTAAATCGAATTTCGACTATGGTCAAACCCCCTTTGACCAACAAAACAACATGTAAAAAATTAAAAATTGAGCTAAAAAAGCTTTCGATGTTCCCAAATGTCATTTAGATTGAATTTCTTGGTTATTGAACTAAGATGAGATGGGTGTAACCTGTTAGTCCTATAATCTATGAGAGGGCTTCATTTTGACAGGTTATGGTTCTACTAACTCAAAATGGATACAAATGTATGAGTGGTGGAACAACCCACGTCATTTGGGTGCAAAATCGAAGTCTTTAGGTGCAACATCAGTTTGAAAATAAAAGATTGAACTATATGACGTTTGGAAACTCGTTTATGGGCACGAAATAGAAATATAGCATGGTGCATCATATTCAAAATTTATTAAAATCGAATTCCGACCATGGTCAAACCTACTTTAACCAATAAAACAACATGTGAAAAATTAAGTTAAAAAAGCTTTCGATGTTCATAAAAATCATCAAGATTGAATTTCTTGGTTACTGAACTAAGATGAGATGGGTGGAACCTTTTAGCCCTTTAGATTTATGAGAGAGCTTTGTTTTTATTGGTTATGGTTCTAGTAACCCAAAATGGATACAAATTTATAAGTGGCGGAACAACCCACGTCTGTTGGGTGTAACATAGAAGTCTTGAGGTGCAACATCAGTTTGAAAATCCAAGATTGCACTATATGGATTTTGAAAACTTGTCCATGGGTATGAAACTGGAATATAACATGGTGCATCATGTTCCAATATGTATTAAATCGAATTCCAACTACGGTCAAACCCCCTTGGACCAACAAAACAACATGTGAAAAATTAAGCTAAAAAAGCGTACGATGTTCTCAAACATCATTAAGTTTGAATTTCTCGGTTACTGAACTAAGATGAGATGGGTTAACCTGTTAGTCCTATAGATCTATGAGAGAGCTTCATTTTTTTTGGTTATGGTTCTACTAACTCAAAAAGGATAAAAAATTATGCATGGCGGAATAACCCACGTCTGTTGGGTACAACATCGAAGTCTTGAGGTGCAACATCAGTTTGAAAATCCAAGTTTGCACTGCATGACTTTTGAAAACTCGTTTATGGGTATGAAATAGAAATATAACATGGTGCATCATACTCCAAAACATATTAAATCGAATTCCGACCATGGCCAAACCATCTTTACCAACGAAACGACATGTGAAAAATTAAAAATTGAGCTAAAAAAGCTTATGATGTTCCCAAATGTCATTTATATTGAATTTGTTGGTTACTGAACTAAGATGAGATGGGTGTAACCTATTAGTCTTATAGACCTATGAGAGAGCTTCATTTTGACTAGTTATGTTCTACTAACTCAAAATGGGTACAAATTAATGCGTGGCGGAACAACCCACGTCTGTTGGGTGAAACATCGAAGTCTTGAGGTGCAACATCTGTTCGAAAATCCAAGATTGCACTGTATGACTTTTGAAAACTCGTTTATGGGTATGAAATTGAAATATAACATGGTGCATCATATTCCAAAATAAATTAAATTGAATTCCCACCATGGTCAGACCCATTTGAGCAACAAAACAACATGTGAAAAATTAAGCTAAAAAAGCTTTGATGTTCCCAAAAGTCATTAAGATTGAATTTCTTTGTTACTGAACTAAGACGAGATGGGTTGAACTTGTTAGTCCTATAGATCTATGAGAGAGCTTCGTTTTGATTGGTTATTGTTCTAGTAACTCAAAACGGATACAAATTTATGTGTGGCGAAACAACCTACGTCTGTTGGGTGCAACATCGAAGTCTTGAGGTGCAACAACAGTTTGAAAATCCAAGATTGCACTGTACGACTTTTGAAAACTCTTTTATGGGTACGAAATAGAAATGTAACATGGTGCATCATATTCCAAAATATATTAAATCGAATTCAAACCATGGTCAAACCCCGTTTGACCAACAAAACAACATGCGAAAAATTGAGCTAAAAAAGCTATCGATGTTCCCAAAAGTCATTAAGATTGATTTTATTGGTTACTAAAATAAATGAGATGGGTGGACCCTGTTAGTCCCATAGATCAATTTGAGAGCCTCGTTTTGACTGGTTATGGTTCTACTAACTCGAAATGGATACAAATTTATGCATGGCGGAACAACCTACGTCTGTTGGGTGCAACATCGAAGTCTTGAGGTGCACCGTCAGTTTGAAAATCCAAGATTGCACTGTATGACTTTTGAAAACTCGTTTATGGGTACGAAATAGAAATTTAACACGGTGCATCATATTCCAAAATATATTAAATCGAATTTCGACCGTTGTCAAACTCACTTTGACCAACAAAACAACATGTGAAAAATTGAGCTAAAAAAGCTTTCGATGTTCCCAAAAGTCATTAGCATTGAATTTCTTGGTTAATGAATTAAGATGAGAAGTGTGTAACCTGTTAGTCCTATAGATATATAAGAGAGCTTCGTTTTGACAAGTTATGGTTCTAGTAACTCAAAATGGATACAAATTTATGTGTGGAGGAACAACCCACGTCTGTTGGGTGTAACATCGAAGTCTTGAGGTGCAACATCAGGTCGAAAATCCAAGAATGCGCTGTATTACTTTTGAAAACTCGTTTATGGGATGAAATATAAATATAACATGGTGCATCATACTCCAAAATATATTAAATCGAATTCCGACCATGGTCAAACCTCCTTTGACCAACAAAACAAAATGCGAAAAATTGAGAATACAAACTTTCGATGTTCCCGAAAGTCGTTAAGATTGAATTTCTTGGTTACTAAACTAATATGAGATGGGTGTAACCTGTCCTATAGATCCATAAGAGAGCTTCATTTTGACTGGTTATGGCTCTACTAACTCAAAATGGATACAAATTTATGCGTGGCGGAACAACCCACGTCTGTTGGGTGCAACATCGAAGTCTTGAGGTGCAACATCAGTTTGAAAATCCAAGATTGCACTGTATGACTGTTGAAAACTCATTTATGGGTATGAAATAGAAAAATAACATGGTGCATCATATTCCAAATATTAAATCGAGTTCCAACCAAGGTCAAACACTGTAAAAACCCGAATTTTAATAACATGTTGAAACAATAAATCATGGTATAATTAATTTTTAAAATGAGAATTATTGGAAATGGGTTGCGCCATTGCATTTGTCTCGGAATTCTACATGAAATAGATCCGAGTTTTCGAAAATCGAAGTCCGGATGAAGAAGTTATGGGCTGTAGAAGATTCAACAAATTTCAGGCAGCACAGAACCAGGTAGGTCGACCTGGGGGTCGACCTGGGGGCTAGGTCGACCACGCGGTCGACCTAGGGGCTGACCTAACCCTACAGGTCGACCATATGGTCGACCTCCCCCCTTACAGGTCGACTTGGTCGGCCTGTTTCGACCAGAACCCATTTTTGAAGCCTGAGACGTGTTTTGATGGTCCGGATTGATTCTAGGGTTGATCTAAAGGACCTAAATAGTTCCTACACCTATAAATATACCCCAAGACCTAAACTAATTCATAGCAAATCATTCTTACACCATCATGCTGCTAAAATATCTCTTGAACCATGGCCGCCGTCTCCAAATCAAAGTACAAGCATTCAAACTCAAATCAATTCAAACAACAAAGCTTCAACAATGATTCAAGACAATAAATCAACAATGCCGCAACATTTTTACAACAAATTCAGTACTTAATTCCTTGTCCACGATCTATAATTTCTAGTTATTTTTAAATTAAAATAATTAAATTTAATATGGACATGTGATGAAGTGAAATTGGACTTTTGATTCAAGTCTATTCTTTCTTCTTCTTGGATCTTGATTTTGGGAACTTTTCTATCTTTATTCTCATGACAAGTTTATGATCTATTCAGCTTGTTGTGAATCAATTTTCTTGGTTCATGTTGATATTATTATCAAGATCTATTCTTTATACCTGAGATGATGTTTTTATGTCGTTTTCTCTCTGGTCTTGTTTTATTGCAACTTCTACCTTCCCCTATTTATTTTCTTTTGATGAACCTAGGTTAATTTCGGACCTACGCCTAAACTACGATATACGTACGATGGTATACGGGGGAAATATTGGAATACTGCCTAGTGGAAAATATGTGTTTGGTGGAATTGATGGCATAATACGAAAATTGGATGTTTGGAGAAATTTACCATTAACATGAAACGGGGTAATTTTGTGTATTGTTATTTTAATGGTTATTGCACGATTGGGATTAATGTATGTAATTTGACATGGATCTTGGTATATGTAATTTGGCTATAAGTTGTTATGGGTAAATTGGTGTAAACGTGGTATATGTGTAATTTTGGGTATAAAACTTGATCTGTGTAAATTGAGCATAGCTTCGTAAACATGTAAATCATGAATCTTGACATATGTAAAACAAAATGAAACTTGGCATATGTGTAAATTGGCATAAAATCGGCATACGTGCAAAACGGCATGAATTGAACATATGTAAATTTGGTATGAATTGGGCATATGTAAAACAGACATGTAATCTAGAACTTGGGCATATGTTAATTATGTAAAAATTGGAGTTGAAATATATATGATAATTTATGACTTGGTAGAGGTTTAATATGAACGCGCTTAAGTTGGGTTTTGGGTAGTTGGTATGTATTGTAAATAAAAGGCTATAACTTGGCATAACCATATAGTAAATTATGATAACAATTTGGGAATACGTTTTAGGGCAAAAAAGTGAATTATGAACTTGATAATTGGCATGTAACTAGAAAATATGAACGTGGTTGAAACACGAACATGAACATTTTTTATATGTTAAACACATGAACTAATATAGGGATTTTAGGTGGAATACGACTATTAATGAACCTTTGACACGAGGTTATACTCAATTTGTGGTGTAAATCTGCCCGGAACCGCCCGACGAATCCAGTAGCCACAAAGTGTATGTCTAATGTGAGAGGTCGAAGGTCGAATTATAGGCATAACGGTTTATGACATGAGGTTAGACTCTGTTTGTGGTGTAAATCTGCCCGGAACCACCCAGCAAATCCAGTGGCCACAAAGTGCATGGTTTAATGTGAGAGGTCATGTTTCGTTCGTTACAATGAATGAATTAAGGAATACGAACCATAATAAGACATGGGTATGGTTAGATGGTCAGGTGGGATGACATGGAAATTTGACATGTAAATATGGACCTAACCGGTATGAGTTAAGAACAAGTAAAACTTATAAGTGTGGACTTAACCAATTTGACATGACATATGGGTGGTTTAATTCAACGTGAACCGATAAATGACACTTGGTAGGGTTAAGTCATGAATCACTAGAAAACACTTAACCAAGATAATGTGTTAATCAGATAAGTAGGTATGGTTAAGTAAATTGTGAACAGTTAACCATTATAACATGTTAATTAGACAAGTGGATAGGGTTAAGTAAAGTAGGAACACCTAAATAATACAACGGGTTAGTTAGACAAGTGGTTGCGGTTAAGTAATAAAACTTACCCCACATAACATGACAAGCAAGTGGGTTAGGTTAACTTGAATAGGTTGATAACACTTAACCGTTATAGCATGACTAGCGGATGAATTGGTTTAACTTGAATGGGTTGATAACACCCAACCGATATAACCTGAGCTGTGGTAGGGTTAAGTAAATACACGAGGATAACACTAAACCATTATAGTATGGCTAGTGGATGGGGTTGAGTTAACATACACTTTACCAATCTAACGTGAGGTGTGGTAAGGGTTAAGGTAACACAGGGGAGAATGCTTAACCGATATAACAAGACATGCAGTAGGGTTAAGTAACATAAGAGAGAACACTTAACCAAGGTAACATGATGGGGGGTGGGGTTAAGTTATCTTGAATGGATAACACTTAACCAACCTGTGGGGTATTCGAATAGACCCTAGGAAAACCCTAGTAGCGGGACCCGTTTCAGCAGTAACCCACATTAGGTATCAACGGTACCCTGAGCTAGGCAGGGTGGGGCACGATTACTGGGATGATTATAAGCGGTCAAAATGGTGGCGGGGTGATGCAGTAGTGCAGGTTCCAACAGATTACGGGCGTGCACGTATTCCAGAGTGGAAAATGTAGCCATTGGGCATCAGTAGATATAAAGCTGTGCATCAAGAATCGTGTCGGGGAAGCCATCCTCGGGATTGATACACCCTAGGGTGGGACCAGCACAGGTATCTACGAATAGGGGGCCGCATGACACAAACAAGAACTAGGTAGAGTAGGAGTCGATCGATTAGGGTAGTAAGGATACATCTAACATATTCATGGCAATTGGGCTGGTTGAGGTGAAATCCTCATATTAGATGTAGTCCTGAAGGCTACCACAACTACGGGGTTGGGATAACCTTGGTATATAACACATGTGGAACATTGTAAGTTAGAGCCGATCAATTAAGATAGGTACGGTGGGGACATGAAACTGTCAATTTGAGGTGGGACCCTCATCGTGGGATATGTACCTATAAAGCTATCATGTGGGTTATGGGGGCTCACTTATCTTGTAATTACAACTAAGTAAACTAATTGGAACGCTAGTTAGGTGGTGTTGAGAATATAGGAAATCAATGAAAATAGTGTAATAGTGAAGCTTAGAAATCTTGCGATGTTATACTTGATAGAAACCTTGAGATGCGATACTTGATAGGAACCTTGTGATGCTACTCTTGATAGGAATTATGGGATGGTATACTTGATTCATCGTGCATATATCTTAACTTGTCATCATGCTTATGTTTATTTTCAGTTTATTCATGCCATGTTATCTTTACCTGTTTTGATGCTGAAAGTCACTAGGACTTACTCAGTCTTTATGATTGACCCGTTTTGTTTCGCCTCTTTTTGTTCCGTCCCCCCCCCCCCCAAGGTTCGCAAGGTATGGAACATAACTTAGTTCGGATCTTACCAAGCTCCAAGGCTCTTTCATGTACAACTTGGATTTCTCTTGGCCATGGCATGCCTTGCTTTATTGGGGTATATCAGAATTTATTTATATGCTTCTTTGTTTTTGAGAAAGACAGATATTTTAGCTATGTAATTGGGAATTGGAAGTTGATGGGCTTTTATTGTAAACAATTATATTTAATAAATGATTTGAAGTACTCCTACTTTACTTTCCGCTGTTTTATATATGTCTGTCTTATAATATTTCTGTTCCAGTACCCATAATGCTCCATTGAAGTTAAGGCATTCCCTTTGTGAGTGAGCATAACGGATGTGGGGTGTTACAAACACCCTTTGCCCAATAAAACAACATGTGAAAAATTGAGCAAAAAAAGCTTCCGACGTCCCTCAAAAGTCATAAGGATTGAATTTCTTGGTTACTAAACTAAGATGAGATGGTGGAACCTGTTAGTCCTATAGATCTATGAGGGAGCTTCGTTTTGATTGGTTATGGTTGTAGTAACTCAAAATGGATACAAATTTATGCGTGGCGGAATAACACACGTCTGTTTTCAGCAACATCAAAGTCTTGAGGTGCAACATAAGTTTGAAAATCCAAGATTGCACTATATGAATTTTGAAAACTCGTTTACGGGTACGAAATAGAAATATAACATGGTGCATCATATTCCAAAATATGGCAAATAGAATTCCGACCATGGTCAAACCCCCTTTTACTAACAAAACAACATGTGAAAAATGAAAAATTGAGCCAAAAAAGCTTTTGATGTTCCCAAATGTCATTAAGATTGAATTTGTTGGTTAATGAACAAAGATGAGACGGGTGTAACCTAATAGTCCTATAGATCAATGAGAGAACTTCATTTTGACTGGTTATCGTTCTACTAACTCAAAATGGAAACAAATTTATGTGAGGTGGAAAAACCCACGTCTGTTGGGTGCAACATCGAAGTCTTGAGGTGCAACATCAGTTTGAAAATCCATGATTGCACTTTATGACTTTTGAAAACTCGTTTATGGGTATGAAATAGAAATATAACATGGTTCATCATATTCCAAAATATAGTAAATAGAATTCCGACCATGGTGAAACCCACTTTGACTAACAAAACAACATGTGAAAAATTAAAAATTGAGCTAAATTAGCTTTTGATGTTCCCAAATGTCATTAAGATTGAATTTCTTGGTTACTGAACCAGTTATTCCTATAGATCTTTGAGAGAGCTTCGTTTTGACCGGTTATGGTTTCACCAACTCAAAATGGATATAAATTTATGCATGGCGGAACAACCCACGTCTGTTGGGTGCAACATCGAAGTCTTAAGGTGCAGCAACTGTTTGAAAATCCTAGAGTCCACTGCATGACTTTTGAAAACTCGATTATGGGTATGAAATAGAAATATAACATGGTGCATCATACTCCAAAATATATTAAATCGAATTCTGACCATGGTCAAACCCCGTTTGACCAACAAAACAACATGTGAAATTTGAGCCAAAAAAGCTTTTGATGTTCCCAAAAGTCACTAAGATTGAATTTCTTGGTCATTGAACTAAGATGAGATGGTGAAACCTGTTTGTCCTATAGAGCTATGAGAGAGCTCCGTTTTGACTGGTCATGTTTCTAGTAACTCAAGATGGATAAAAAGTTATGCATGGCGGAATAACACATGTCTCTTGGGTGCAACATCGAAGTATTGAGGTGCAACACCAGTTTGAATATCCAAGATTTCACTGTATGAGTTTTGAAAACTCGTTTATGCATATGAAATAGAAATATAACATGATGCATCACATTCCAAAATATATTAAATCGAATTCCGACCAAGGTCAAACCCCATTTGACCAAAAAAACAACATGTGACAAATTGAGCTAAAAAAGCTTTCGATGTTCCCAAAATTCAATAATATTGAATTTCTTGGTTACCGGACTAAGATGAGATGGGTGGAACCTGTTAGCCCTATAGATCTATGAGTGAGCTTTGTCTTGAGTAGCTATGGTTCTAGTAACTCAAAATGGATACAAATTTATGCGTGGCGGAACTATCCACGTCTTTTGGGTGCAACAACGAAGTCTTGAGGTGTAACATCTGCTTGAAAATCCAAGATTGCACTGTATGACTTTTGAATACTCGTTTACGGGTACGAAATAAAATATAACATGGTGTATCATATTCCAAAACATATTAAATCGAATTCAGACCATGGTCAAACCCCGTTTGACCAACAAAACAACATGCGAAAAATTAGGCTAAAAAAGCTTCCGATGTTCCCAAAAGTCATTAAGATTGAATTTATTGGTTACTGAACTAAGATGAGATGGGTGGGACCTGTTAGTCCTATATATCTATTAGGGAGATTCGTTTTTACTGATTATGGTTCTATTCACTCAAAATCGATACAAATTTATGTGCGGCAGAACAACCCACGTCTGTTGGGTGCAACATTAGTTTGAAAATCCAAGATTGCACTATATGACTTATAAAAGCTCGTTTATGGGTACGAAATAGAAATATAACATGGTGCTCATATTCCAAAATATGTTAAATCGAATTATGACCATGGTCAAACTCCCTTTGCCCAACAAAGCAACATGTGAAAAATTGAGCTAAAACAACTTTTGATGTTCCCAAAAGTCATTAGGATTGAATTTCTTAGTTACTGAACTAAGATGAGATGGGTGTAACCTATTAGTCCTACAAATATATGAGAGAGATTCGTTTTGACCAGTTAGGGTTCTAGTAACTCAAAATGAATAAAAATTTATGCGTGGCGGAACAACCCACATCTATTGGGTGCAAAATCGTAGTCTTGAGGTGCAACATCAGTTTGAAAATCCAAGATTGCACTATATGACTTTTGAAAACTCATTTATGGGATGAAATATAAATATAACATGGTGCATCATACTCCAAAATATATTAAATCGAATTCCGACCATCGTCAGACCCCCTTTGACAAACAAAACAACATGTGAAAAATTGAGCTATAAAACTTTCGACGTTCCCAAAAGTCATTAAGATTGAATTTCTTAGTTACTAAACTAAGATGAGATGGGTTTAACCTGTTAGTCCTATAGCTCTATGAGAGAGCTTCATTTTGACTGGCTATGGTTCTACTAACACAAAATGGATACAAATTTATGCATGGTGAAACAACCCACGTCTGTCGGGTGCAACATCGAAGTCCTGAGGTGCAACATCAGTTTGAAAATCCAAGATTTCACTGTATGACTTTTAAAAACTCGTTTATGGGCATGAAATAGAAATATAACATGGTGTATCATATTCCAAAATATATTAAATCGAGTTCCGACCATGGTCAAACACGCTTTGTCCAACAAAACAACATGTGAAAAATTGAGCTAAAAAAGCTTTCGATGTACTCAAAAGTCATATAGATTGAATTTCTTGGTTACTGAACTAAGATGAGATGGTGGAATTTGTCAGTCCAATAGATCTATGAGAGAGCTTCGTTTTGATTGGTTGTGGTTGTGGCAACTCAAAATGGATACAAATTTATGCATGGTGGAACAACCCACGTCTTTTTGGTGCGACATCGTAGTCTTGAGGTGCAACATCTGTTTGAAAATCCAAGATTGCACTATATGACTTTTGAAATCTCGTTTATGGGTACGAAATAGAAATATAACATGGTGCATCATATTCCAAAATATGGTAAATAGAATTCTGACCATGGTCAAACCTCCTTTGACTAACAAAACAACATGTGAAAAATGAAAAATTGGGCCAAAAAACCTTTTCATGTTCCCAAATGTCATTAAGATTGAATTTGTTGGTTACTGAACTAAGATGAGATGGGTGTAACCTATTAGTCCTATAGATCTATGAGAGAACTTCATTTTGACTGGTTATGGTTCTACTAACTCAAAATGGAAACAAATTTACGTGTGGTGGAACAACCCACATCTATTGGGTGCAACATCGAAGTCTTGAGGTGCAACATCAGTTTGAAAATCCAAGATTGCACTTTATGACTTTTGAAAACTCGTTTATGGGTATGAAATAGAAATGTTACATGGTGCATCATATTCCAAAATATAGTAAATAGAATTCCGACCATGGTGAAACCCCCTTTGCTAAATAAAACAACATGTGGAAAATTAAAGATTGAGCTAAAAAAGCTTTTGATGTTCCCAAATGTCATTAAGATTGAATTTCTTGGTTACTGAACTAAGATGAGATGGGTGAAACCTATTAGTCCTATAGATCTATGAGATAGCTTCATTTTGACTAGTTATGGTTCTAGTAACAAAAAATGGATACATATTTATGTGTGGCGGAACAACCCACGTCTATTGGGTGCAACATCGAAGTCTTGAGGTGCAACATCAGTTTGAAAATCCATGATTACACTGCATGACTTTTGAAAACTCGTTTTTGGGTATAAAATAGAAATGTAGCATGGTGCAACATACTCCAAAATATATTAAATCGAATTTCGACCATGGTCAAACCCCGTTTGACAAACAAAACAACATGTGAAAAATTGAGCTAAAAAAGCTTTCGATGTTCCCAAAAGTGATTAAGATTGAATTTCTTGGTTACTGAACTAAGATGAGATGGTGAAACCAGTTAGTCCTATAGAGCTGTGAGAGAGCTTCGTTTTGACTTGTTATGGTTCTAGTAACTCAAAATGGATACAAATTTATGTGTGGCGGAACCACACACATCTCTTGGGTGCAACGTCGATGTATTGAGGTGCAATATCAGTTTGAATATCAAAGAATGCACTGTATGAGTTTTGAAAACTCGTTTATGCATATGAAATAGATATGTAACATGGTGCATCACATTCCAAAATATAATAAATCGAATTCTGACCATGGTCAAACCCCATTTGACCAACAAAACAACATGTGACAAATTAAGCTAAAAAACCTTTCGATGTTCCCAAAAGTCATTAAGATTGAATTTCTTGGTTACCGAACTAAGATAAGATGGGTGGAACCGGTTAGTCCTATAGATCTATGAGAGAGCTTCGTTTTGACTGGTTATGGTTCTACTAACTCAAAATGGATACAAATTTATGTGTGGCGGAACAACCCACGTCTATTGGGTGCAACATCGAAGTCTTGAGGTGCAACATCAGTTTGAAAATCCAAGATTGCACTGTATGACTGTTGAAAAGACGTTTATCAGTACGAAATAGAAATATAACATGGTGCATCATATTCCAAAATATATTAAATCGAATTCAGACCATAGTCAAACCCCATTTGACCAACAAAACAACATGCGAAAAACTGAGCTAAAAAAGCTTTCGATGTTCCCAAAAGTCATTAAGATTGAATTTATTGGTTACTGAACTAAGATGAGATGGGTGGAACCTGTTAGTCCTATAGATATATTATGGAGCTTCGTTTTGATTGGTTTTGGTTCTACTAACTCAAAATGGATACAAATTCATGCATGGTGGAACAACCCACGTCTGTTGGGTGCAACATCAATGTCTTGAGGTGCAACATCAGATTGAAAATCCAAGATTGCACTATATGACTTTTCAACTCGTTTATGGGTACGAAATAGAAACATAACTTGGTGCTCATATTACAAAATATATTAAATCGAATTCCGACCATGGTCAAACTCCCTTTGACCAACAAAATAACATGTGAAAAATTGAGCTAAAACAGCTTTCGATGTTTTTAAAAGTCTTAAGATTGAACTTCTTGGTTACTGAACTAAGATGAGATGGGTGTAACCTATTAGTCCTATAGATATATGAGAGAGATTCGTTTTGACTAGTTAGGATTCTAGTAACTCAAAGTGAATATAAATTTGTGCATGGCGAAACAACCCACGTCTGTTGGGTGCAACATCGAAGTCTTGAGGTGCAACATCAGTTTGAAAATCCAAGATTGCACTGTATGACTTTTGACAACTTGTTTATGGGATGAAATGTAAATATAACATGGTGCATCACACTCCAAAATATATTAAATCGAATTCCGACCATGGTCAGACCACCTTTGACCAACA
Organism: Allium sativum; assembly: GCA_030737875.1. NCBI lineage: Eukaryota > Viridiplantae > Streptophyta > Magnoliopsida > Asparagales > Amaryllidaceae > Allium > Allium sativum. The sequence continues at coordinate 893,762 of CM060912.1, read as the reverse complement.
AAACAACATGTGAAAAATTGAGCTAAAAAACTTTCGATGTTCCCAAAAGTCATTAAGATTGAATTTCTTAGTTACTAAACTAAGATGAGATGGGTATAACCTGTTAGTCACATAGATCTACGAGAGAGCGTCATTTCGACTGGTTATGGTTCTACTAACTCAAAACGGATACAAATTTATGCATGGCGGAACAACCCATGTCTGTTGAGTGCAACATCGAAGTCTTGAGGTGCAACATCAGTTTGAAAATAGATGATTGCACTGTATGACCTTTGAAAACTCGTTTATGGGCAAGATATAGAAATATAACATGGTGCATCATATTCCAAAATATATTAAATCGAGTTCCGACCATGGTCAAGCATGCTTTGTCCAACAAAACAACATGTGAAAAATTGATCTAAAAAGGCTTTCGATGTCCTCAAAAGTCATTTAGATTGAATTTCTTGGTTACTGAACAAAGACGAAATGGTGGAACCAGTTAGTCCTATAGATCTATGAGAGAGATTCGTTTTGATTGGTTATGGTTGTAGCAGCTCAAAATGGATACAAATTTATGCATGACGGAACAACCCACGTCTTTTGGTGCAACATCGTAGTCTTGAGGTGCAACATTTATTTGAAAATCCCAGATTGCACTATATGACTTTTGAAATCTCGTTATGGGTACAAAATAGAAATATAACATGGTGCATCATATTCCAAAATATAGTAAATAGAATTCCGACTGTGGTCAAACCCCCTTTGACTTACAAAACAACATGTGAAAAAAGAAAAATTGAGCTAAAAAAGCTTTTGATGTTCCCAAATGTCATTAAGATTGAATTTGTTGGTTACTGAACTAAGATGAGATGGTTGTAACCTGTTAGTCCTATAGATGTATGAGAGAGCTTCATTTTGACTAGTTATGGTCCTACTAACTCAAATTGGAAACAAATTTATGTGTGGTGGAACAACCCACATCTGTTGGGTGCAACATCGAAGTCTAAAGGTGCAACATCAGTTTGAAAATCAAAGATTGCACTTTATGACTTTTGAAAACTCGTTTATTGGTATGAAATAGAAATATCACATGGTGCATCATATTCGAAAATATAGTAAATAGAATTCCGACCATGGTCAAACCCCCTTTGACTAACAAAACAACATGTGAAAAATTAAAATTAAGCTAAAAAAGCTTTTGATGTTCCCAAATGTCACTAAGATTGTATTTCTTCGTTATTGAACTAAGATAAGATGGGCTTAACCTGTTAGTCCTATAGATCTATGAGAGGGCTTTACTTTTACTGATTATTGTTCTAGTACCTCAAAATGGATACAAATTTATGCGTGGCAGAACAACCCATGTCTATTGGGTGCAACATCAAAGTCTTGGGGTGCAATATCAATTTGAAAATCCGAGATTGCACTGTATGACTTTTGAAAAGACGTTTATGGGTACGAAATAGTGCTCCAAAATGTCATTAAGATTGAATTTCTGGGTTATTGAACTAAGACGAGATGGGTGTAACCTGTTAGTCCTATAGATTTACGGCAGAGCTTCATTTTCACTAGTTATGGTTATACTAATTTAAAATGGATACATATTTATGCATGGCGGAACAACCCACGTCTGTTGGGTGCAACATCGAAGTCTTGAGGCGCAACATCAGTGTGAAAATACCAGATTGCACTGTATGACTTTTGAAAACTCGTTTATGTATATGAAATAGAAATATAACATGGTGCATCATGTTCCAAAATATAGTAAATAGAATTCCGACCATGGTCAAACCGCCTTTGACCAACAAAATAACATGGGAAAAATTGGCCCAAAAAAGCTTTCGATGTTCCCAAATATCATTTAAATTGAATTTTTTGGTTACTGAACTAAGATGAGATGGGTAGAACCTGCTAGTCCTATAGATCTGTGAGTTAGCTTCTTTTTGACTGGTTATGGTTCTAGTAACTCAAAATAAATACAAAATTATGGTTGGCATAATAACCCACATCTGTTGGGGTATACATCGAAGTCTTGAGGTGCAACATCAGTTCCAAAATCCAAGATTGCACTATATGACTTTTGAAAGATCGTTTATGGGTACAAAATATAAATATAACATGGTGCATCATATTCGAAAATATGGTAAATCAAATTCCGACCATGGTCAACCCCCTTTGACCAACAAAACAACATGTGAAAAATTAAAAATTGTGCGATAAAAGCTTTCGATGTTCCCAAATGTCATTGAGATTGAATTTCTTTGTTACTGATCTAAGATGAGATGGGTGTAACCTGTTAGTCCTATAGATCTATGAGAGAGTTTGATTTTGACTGATTATGGTTCTAGTACCTCAAAATGGATACAAATTTATAAGTGGCGGAACAACCCACGTCTGTTGGGTGCAACATCGAAGTTTTGAGGTGCAACTTCAATTTGAAAATCCAAGGTTGCACTGTATGACTTTTGAAAACTCATTATGGGGGTGAAATAGAAATATAACATGGTGCATCAAACTTCAAAATATATTAAATCGTATTCCGACCACCGTCAAACCCTATTTGACTAACAAAACAACATGCAAAAAATTGAGCTAAAATAGCTTTTGATGTTCCCAAAAGTCATTAAGATTGAATTTCTTGGTTACTGAGCTAAGATGAGATGGGTGCAACCTGTTAATCCTATAGATATGTGAGAGAGCTTCATTTTACTGGTTCTGGTTCTACTAACTCAAAATGGATACAAATTTATGCCTGGCGAAACAACCCACGTCTGTTGGGTGCAACATCGAAGTCTTGAGGTGCAACATCAGTTTGAAAATCCAAGATTGCACTATATGACTTTTGAACACTCATTAATGGGCATGAAATAAAATTATAACATGGTGCATCATATTCCAATATATAGTAAATAAAATTCAGACCAAGGTCAAACCCCCTTTGACCAACAAAACAACATGTGAAAAATTGAGCTAAAAATGCTTTCGATATTCCCAAATGTCATTAAGATTGAATTTCTTGGTTACTGAACTAAGATGACATGGGTGGAACCTGTTAGTCCTATATATCTATGAGTGAGCTTCGTTTTGACTGGTTATGGTTCTAGTAACTCAAAATAAACACAAAATTATGGTTGGCATAACAACCAACGTCTTTTGGGTGCAACAACGAAGTCTTGAGGTGCAACATCGGTTTGAAAATCCAAGATTGCACTGTATGATTTTTGAAAACTCGTTTATGGGTACAAAATAGAAATATAACATAGTGCATCACATTCCAAAATATACTAAGTCGAAATCCGACCATTGACCCCCTTTGACCAACATAACAACGTCTGGAAAAAAATTTGAGCTAAAAAAGCTTTCGATGTTCCCAAATGCCATTAAGATTGAATTTCTTGGTTACTGATCTGAGATGAGATGTGTGTAACCTGTTAGTTCTATAGATTTATGAGTGAGCTTCATTTTGACTGGTTATGGTTCTACTAACACAAAATGGATAGAAATTTATGTGTGGCGGAACAACCCATGTCTATTGGGTGCTACATCGAAGTCTCGAGGTGCAACATCAGTTTGAAAATCCAAGATTGCACTATACAACTTTTAAAAACTCGCTTATGGGTATGAAATATAAATATAACATGGTGCATCATATTCAAAATATAGTAAATAGAATTCCGACCATGGTCAAACACCCTTTGACTAACAAAACAACATGTGAAAAATTAAAAATTGGGCTAAAAAAGCTTTTGATGTTCCCAAGTGTCATTAAGATTGAATTTCTTGGTTACTGAACTAAGATGAGACGGGTGTAACCTATCAGTCCTATAGATCTACGAGAGAGCTTCATTTTGACTGGTTATGGTTCAAGTAACTCAAAATGGATACAAATTTATAAGTGGCGGAACAACCCATGTCAGTTGGGTGCAACATCGAAATCTTGAGGTGCAACATCAGTCTGAAAATCCAAGATTGCACTGTATGACTTTTGAAAACTCGTTTATGGGTACGATATAAAAATATAACATGGTGCGTCATATTCCAAAATATATTTAATAGAATTCCGACCATGGTCAAACCCCCTTTGACCAATAAAACAACATGTGAAAAATTGAGCTAAAATAAGCTTTTGATGTTCCCAAATGTCATTAAGATTGAATTTCTTGGTTTCTGAACTAAGATGAGATGGGTGTAACCTGCTAGTCCAATAGATTTATGAGAGAGCCTTGTTTTGACTTGTTATGGTTCTAGTAACTCAAAATGGATAAAATTTATGCATGGCGGAACAACCCACGTCTGTTGGGTGCAACATCGAAGTCTTAAAGTACAACATAAGTTTGAAAATCCTAGATCGCACTGTATGACTTTTGAAAACTCGTTTATGGGTATGAAATTAAAATATAACATGGTGCATCAAATTCAAAAATATAGTAAATAGAATTTCGACCATGGTCAAACCCCCTTTGACCAACGAAACAACATGTGAAAAATTGAGCTAAAAAAGCTTTCGATGTTCCCGAATGTCATTAAGATTGAATTTATTGGTTACTGAACTATTATGAGATAGGTTGAACCAATTATTCTTATAGATCTATGACTGAGCTTCGTTTTGACTGGTTATGGTTCTAGTAACTAAATACAAAGTTATGGTTGGTGTAACAACCCACGTCTGTTGGCTGCAACATCGAAGTCTTTAAGTGCAACATCCGTTTGAAAATCGAAGATTGCATTGTATGACTTTTGAAAACTCGTTTATGGGTACGAAATAGAAATATAACATGGTGCATAATATTCCAAAATACTGTAAATCAATTTCTGACCATGGTCAAACCCCCTTTGACCAAAAAACAACTTGTGAAAAATTAAAAATTGAGCTAAAAATGCTTTCGATGTTCCCAAATGTCATTAAGATTGAATTTCTTGGTTACTGATCTAAGATGATGTAACATCCCAAGTCCATTAATGTCACTCACAAAGGGAATGCATCAATGTCCATGAAGCGTTATTATTGTATAGAACAGATAAATTATAAGAATAAATAAATAAAACACAACGGAAGATAAAACTTATTTTATTTCATCATAACTCAAAACGAATTTACATAAGTAGTTTCCAAAACCATTACAACAGGATCAGTAGTCTTTTCCAAAAACTTCAAAGTACATAAAGAAGCAAATACTTAAATAACATAAATGCATAAATCCCCACTGAGCATAAACAAAGCCATAAAGATGAGAGAGTCCCAAGCGATACATCTACTCTTTTCAAGCAACTAAAAGAAATTGGCATTATGCTGTAGTATTCCCTCCTTGCAAACCGGGGGGGGGGGGGGGGGGGAGGACGAAAACAGGTGGAAAGAAGGGGGGTCAGACATAAAGTATGGCGAGTGTGATAACTTTAACAAAATAACTAGGGCATGGCATAAGCTTGAAAATAAGGAAATGACTATGAACAATTGGGTATGGCAGAACAAAACGAGGAAATAAGATGAACCAAGATATCGTTAAAGGCGCCCCTAATCACTATAAGATAATTACTACACTACACCACCACTAGTCACCCTTAAAGGTTGATCCGGCCTACAGAACTTAATAATGATAATGGTAGTTTAGTGTACCCCTAGCTACCTTCACATGTGCCGTCTGCTCCTATCTCCACAAGATGTACCCACTACCCCCATTTGATTAGCTCCCTAACTTGTAGATACCCGTGCTGGCCCCACAGTGGGGTGTATCACTCCCCAAAGTGGCAACCCGATACAACCAAAAATGCACACCTTATATCTACATGATACAACAACGTCTTACCTACCAGCCCGGGCCCATAAACGAGCCTATCCTCTTGTCTTTACACCTGCTACGCATTTAATTTTTGCCTAAGACCTCCCACATTAGACTGGCATTTGTGGCAGCTGGATTTGCCGAGCGAGTCCGGGCAGTCTTACACCACAAAAGAGTCTAACCTCGTGTCTTAGGCAATTAAATACACATAATTAATTATCCCCAATTTGAATTAATTTCCCTATTCAAATTGCCAATCGGTTACAAATTTAACTATGTCCATAATTGAATCAATTATGTCCATCTATTTATGGTATATAAAATTATACCAATTAACATCACATTTAAGGTATTTATGCCAATTCTCAATATTAAATCTTTTAATGTTATCCCGTTGCCCCACGTTGTACGTTCGTTCGTTTAACATGAAATATACGTTTGACTCGAATAGTCTAACTTATGGAATAAAGAGAAAACATCATAACATGCATAGGATAAAAACTAGATCTAAACATAAGGGGTGAACTTGCATGTGTGAATAAGGTTTTTCATCTAAAACTTGCATAGGCCAAAGTCACAAACTTGCATAAACTATGGGTGTCGTAGATCAAATCATAAGGTGTAAACTTGCATAGGAAATAGTCACAAACTTACATTACATGATTTATACTCCAACATATATATACTCGCATATTTGATTTACGCAACATAAACTATGGTGTAAACTTGCATCAAACTCACACATGTCATAGCCTAACTTTTAGATCCAATTTACACATAAAATAGATGTCATGAAACATGTATGGTTGTCTATGATTATCACTAACTTGCATATGATTCATATCTAAATTAACATCTAAACTTGCATATAGAATTATCAAGTTAAACTTACATATGATTTAACATATGAATTAGTTCTAACAATTTAACCAAACTAGCATATGAAACATCATTATAAATTGATTGTACATAAGCCAACAATTAACATAGATTTACAACATAGATGATAACATCACAACTTTACAACATAGATAATAACATCATAGATTTACAACATAGATAATAACATAGCGGTCAATGATTCACAATGCAACCATATAATCCAAGTCATAACTCAACCTAATTAAATTGTTAATTATCTTATTAAAGAAATCGAACTCACAAAAAGAAGGTCTTGCGTTCTGAATTCTGAGTTCTAAAATTGATTTAGGTTGCCTTTGTAGTAGATTCGTTATTGTTTGGATTAGAGTTGAATAGAATTGAGTTGATTAGCTTTTCTTCCTCTTTAGTTGGTGGCGGCTACTCTAAGTTACAAGATGACAGCATGACGGCCATAGTTCCAATTTTATTTTGATTTTAGGGTTTGAGTCTACACATGTTTATATAGAATTTCAATTTAATTATAGCCGTCAGATGATCTTAGTGTTAATCAAAACCACTCAATCAGGATAGGGTGACATCTCAGCCCTAATGACTCAGCAAGGAGTCAGAAAGGACTCAATAATGAGTCACAATATGGATCAGATAACACCAGAAATCTGTGCAGGCTTTCTGGTCGGCTTGGGCGCACTTGGCAGGTGCGCCAGTGCAACATTTGTACTGGCGTACTTCCCAAGTGCGCTAGTGTGTCTATTTTATTTTATTTTCTGATTTTTACACCTAACTTCGTTCGTCCATATCTCCTTCATCCAGTATTTGTTTTACGCAAACTCAGACTCTATCTCAATCAGAATTCCGAGATGAACACAATGGCACAACCCGTTTCCCTTAATTCTTACATCTGAGATTAATTACTCTTTGATTTAGTTAATTTGATTATTCAAAAATTCGGGGTTTTATATTCTCCCCTGCTTAAAGGATTTCGTCCTCGAAATCTCTAAGTCAAGAAGAACATATCCTACCATCCAATCGTCCATCTACTCAACCATCAACCATTAGCAACTATGGTCCTTAAAAGATTTCTAATGCTTTTTATGTACATATGCATAGTGTGTGTATATGTCCTTATTCTAATGCTAAATCAGGCGGTCCACTGGTTCAGTCGACCTCCTTAATGCAGATAATGATAGTGTCATGTATCAATTATGTAGGAAAATAATCCGATTAATATCATTATTACATGTGTGCACAACCATCCATTTAAATGCAACATCTATATGACACACACGTTCAATGTACATTCATTTTACTAAATACATCCATTTATATACAATATGCAATATGAAAGTGAATGAGCCGATCTAGTGCCTAAAGTGTTTTTAATGCATCCACGAGCAACCACTAGAAAACACTTGCATCCATATGCATCCATCATACATAACATGTCTCAAACACATGTTTCAATCATAGGACTGTCCTATCTAAAGGTCAAAGATACTAGCGAGAGGACATACTAAGGATAAAACAAGTGCAAGCTAGGCGATAAAGGAGAAAGTAAAGACATACCCTCGAAAAGAAAAGGGTAAAATGAACGCATCTTCTCTTCCGTCTCCCAAGTAGAATCTCTCTCATCATTTCCCCATTGCACTTTGACTAGCTTGACCTCTCGATTCCTCAACTACTTAATCTCCGACCCAAGAATGCATATTGGAGCTCGTCGAACCGTCTCGTCATGCTCTATCTCCACCTCTCTAAGCAAGCTCGGCTCTACCACTTCCGCGGTCTCACGCAAGCAATTCCTCAAATGTGATACATGGAATACGCCGTGTACACCACTAAGTCTCTCGAGCAACTCCACTCTATACGTCCTCTGTACAATCTTCTTCTTAATAGGAAACGACCCTACGAACCTTGGTGCTAGCTTCCCAACGGATCCAAAGCGAACAACATTCCGTAATGGAGACACCTTGATAAAGACCATGTCCCCAATATCAAACTCAACATCTGTCCTTCTCTTTTCCGCATAAGATTTATGTCTATCTTGCACCGTCTTCATCCTTCTTCGAATCAAATCGATCTTTTCCGAAGTCTCTCTAATAATATCGGGCCCAAGGTAGATCTTATCCGTAGATTCCCACCAACATGTAGGCGAACGACATGGCCGTCCATAAAGAGCCTCGAAAGGTGCCATGCCAATGCTAGACTAAAAGCTATTAGTATATGCAAACTCCACCAAAGGAAGATGCTTCTCCCATGTACCTTCTAAGTATAGAAAACATAGCCTCAAAAGATCCTCCAGAACACGATTCACCCTCTCGGTTTGGCCGTCCGTCTGAGGATGATATGCGGTGCTCAAACATAACTGAGTCCCTACCTCCTCTTGCAAGCTCTTCCAAAACTCGCTAGTAAAGAAAGGATCGCGATCGCTCACTATTCTAGAAGGAACACCGTGCAAATAAACTATCTCTCGAATGTATACAGAGGCTAACCATGGAGCAGTCCTCTTGCTCTTCATGGGAATGAAATGGGCGCTCTGAGTAAGCCTGTCTACCACCACCCAAATCCCCTTATTACCCTTCCTCGATCTCGGTAACCCACCAAAAAGTACATCGAGACACTCTCCCACTTCCATTGTGGGACCTCCAATGGGTGAAGCAACCCACCGGGCTTCTTTTGCTCTGCTTTTACTTGTTGGCACACCAAGCATCTAGCGACAAACTCGGCCACATCCTTCTTCATACCGGCCCAAAAGTAAACTCGTCTCATGTCCATGTAGATCTTGTCCCTGTCGGGATGAATGGTCATCTTCGAACGATGTGCATCATCAAGAATGATCTTCCTCATGTCCTCGTCTTGTGGTACACAATGTCTACCGTCCCTACGTAACCAACCCTTATGATCTAGGGTATACCTACTGAGATAGCTCGATGACTCCGCCCTTATGAGCTTCTCTACTAACTCAACCAACTGTGGTTCATCTCGCTGTTCCTCACCAATCCATTCCAAAAGCGTAGGTCTGACCTCTAAGGATGCTAGCAAACCAGGCACATAGTCAATTGAAGGTCTAAAGTCAAACATATAGATAAACTCTAAGCTTCGCCTTTCAACAAACAATGGACTCAAGGACAATCTTTTCCTACTTAAGGCATCTGCCACCACGTTACCCTTGCCAGGGGTATATTCTATCTCGAAATCATAGGACACTAAGAATTCCATCCACCTTTGCTGCCTTAAGTTCAAGTCCTCTTAAGGTGCAACATCAGTTTGAAAATCCAAGATTGCACTGTATGACTTCTGAAAACTCGTTTATGGGTATTAAATAGAAATATAACATGGTGCATCATATTCCAAAATATAGTAAATGGAATTCCGATCACGGTCAAACCAACTTTGACCAACAAAACAACATGTGAAAAATTAAAAATTGAGCTAAAAAGCTTTTGATGTTTCCAAATGTCATTAAGATTGAATTTCTTAGTTAATGAACTAAGATGAGATGGGTGGAACCTGTTAGTCCTATAAATCTATGAGAGAGCTTTGTTTTGACTGGTAATGGTTCTTGTAACTTAAAAAGGATACAAATTTATGCATGGAGGAACAACCCACGCCTGTTGGGTACAACATTGAAGTCTTGAGGGGCAATATCAGTTTGAAAATCCAAGATTGCACTGTATGACATTTGAAACCTCGTTTATGGGTAAGAAATAGAAATATAACATAGTGCATCATATTCCAAAATAGAGTAAATAGAATTCCGACCATGGTCAAACCCCCTTTGACAAACAAAACAACATGTAAAAAAATAAAAATTGAGCTAAAAAAGCTTTCGATGCTCCAAATGTCATTAAGACTGAATTTCTTGGTTACTGAACTAAGATGAGATGGGCGTAACCTGTTATTCCTATAGACCTATGAGAAAGCTTCATTTTGACTGGTTATGGTTCTACTTACTCAAAATGGATACAAATTTATGCATGGTGGAACAACCCACGTCTGTTGGGTGCAACATCGAAGTTTTGAGGTGCAGCATCAGTTTGAAAATCCAACATTGCACTGTATTACTTTTGGAAACTCATTTATGGATATGAAATAGAAATATAACATGCTGTCATATTCCAAATATAGTAAATGGAATTCCGACTATGGTCAAACCAACTTTGACCAACAAAACAACATGTGAAAAATTAAAAATTTAGCTAAAAAAGCTTTTGATGTTCCCAAATGTCATTAAGATTGAATTTCTTAGTTACCGAACTAAGATGAGATGGGTGTAACCTATTAGTCCTATAGATTTATGAGAGAGATTCGTTTTGATTGGTTATGGTTCTAGTAACTAAAAATGGATACAAATTTATAATTGGCTGAACAATCCACGTCTATTGGGTGCAACGTCGAAGTCTTGAGGTGCAACATTAGTCTGAAAATCCAAGATTGCACTGTATGACTTTTGAAAACTCGTTTATGGGTACAAATAGAAATATAACATTGTGCATCATATTCCAAAATATAGTAAATCGAATTTTGACCATGGTCAAACGTCCTTTGACTAACAAAACAGCATTTGAAAAATTAAAAATTAAGCTAAAAAGCTTTTGATGTTCCCAAATGTCATTAAGATTGAATTTCTTGGTTACCGAACTAAGATGAGATTGGTGTGACCTATTAGCCCTATAGATCTATGAGAGAGCTTAATTTTGACTGGTTATGGTTCTACTTACCAAAAACGGATATAAATTTATGCGTGGCGGAACAACCCATGTCTGTTGGGTGCAACATCGAAGTCTAGAGGTGCAATATCAGTTTGAAAATCCAAGATTGCACTGTATGACTTTTGAAAACTCATTTATGGGTATGAAATAGAAATATAACATGGTGCATCATATTCCAAAATATAGCAAATGGAATTCCGACCATGGTCAAACCAAACAAAACAACATGTGAAAAAATAAAAATTGAGCTAAAAAAGCTTTTGATATTCTGAAATGTCATTAAGAATGAATTTCTTTGTTATTGAACTAAGATGAGTTGGGTGGAACCTGTTAGTCCAATAAATCTATGAGAGAGCATTGTTTTGACTGGTAATGTTTCTAGTAACACAAAAATGATAAAAAATTATGCGTAGCGGAACAACCCACGCCTGTTGGGTACAACATCAAAGTCTTGAGGTGCAACATTAGTTTGAAAATCATAGATTGCACTGTATGACTTTTGAAAACTCGTTTATGGGTAAGAAATAGAAGTATAACATGGGGCATCATGTTCCAAAATATAGTAAACCGAATTCCGACCATGGTTAAACCCCTTTTGACCTACAAAACAACATGTGAAAAATTAAAAATTGAGCTAAAAAAGCTTTCGATGTTCCCAAATGTCATTAAGATTGAATTTCTTGGTTACCGAACTAAGACGAGATGGGTGTAATCATTAGTCCTATAGATCTATGAGAGATCTTCATTTTGACTGGTTATGGTTCTACAAACCCAAAATGGATACAAATTTATGCGAGGCGGAACAACCCACGTCAGTTGGGTGCAACATCGAAGTCTTGAGGTACAACATTAGCTAGAAAATACAAGATTGCACTGTACGACTTTTGAAAACTCGTTTATGGGTATGAAATAGAAATATAACATGGTGCATCATATTCCAAAATATATTAAATCGAATTCCGACCATGGTCAAACCAGCTTTGACCAGCAAAAAAACATGTTAAAAATAAAAACTTGAGCTAAAAAATCTTTCGACGTTTCCAAATATCATTAAGATTGAATTTCTTGGTTAATGAAATAAGATGAAATGGGTGTAACCTGTTGATCCTATAGAACTATGAGAGAGCTTCATTTTGATTGGTTATGGTTCTACTAACTCAAAATGGATACAAATTTATGCGTCGTGGAACAACCCACGTCTGTTGGGTGCAACATCAAAGTCTTGAGGTGCAACATAAGTTTAAAAATCCAAGATTGCACTTAATGACATTTGAGAACTCATTTATGGGTACGAAATAGAAATATAACATGGTGCATCATATTCCAAAATATATTAAATCAAATTCTGACCAATCTCAAACCCCCTTTGACCAACAAAACAACATGTGAAAAAATTAAAATTGAGCTAACAAAGCTTTTGATGTTCCCAAATGTCATTAAGATTGAATTTCTTGGTTACTGAACTAAGATGAGTTGGGTGTAACCTGTTAGTCCAATAGATCTATGAGAGAGCTTCATTTTGACATGTTATGATTCTGGTAAGTCAAAATGGATACAAATTTATGCGTGGTGGAACAACCCACGTCTGTTGGGTGCAACATCGAAGTCTTGAGGTGGAACATCAGTTTGAAAATCGAAGATCGCACTGTATGACATTTGAAAACTCATTTATGGGTATGAAATAGAAATATAACATGGTGCATCATATTCCAAAATGTATTAATTCGAATTCTGACCATGGTCAAACCCCCTTTGACCAACAAAACAACATGTAAAAAATTGAGCTAAAAAAGCTTTCGATGTTCCCAAAAGTCATTAAGATTGAATTTCTCAGTTACTGAACTAATATTAGATGGGTGGAACCTGATAGTCCTATAGAACTATGAGAGAGCTTCGTTTTGATGTGTTATGGTTCTAGTAACTCAAAATGGAAACAAACTTATAAGTGGCGGAACAACCCACGTCTATTTGGTGCAACATCGTAGTCTTGAGGTGCAACATCAGTTTGAAAATCCAAGATTGCACTGAATACTTTTGAAAACTTGTTTATGGATATGAAATGGAAATATAATATGGGGCGTCACATTCTAAAATATATTAAATCGAATTCCGACCATGGTCAGACCCCTTTTGACCAACAAAACAACATGTGAAAAAATAAAAATTAAGCTAAAAAAGCTTTCGATGTTCCCAAATGTCATTAAGATTGAATTTCTTGGTTACTATACTAAGATGAGATAGGTGTAACTTGTTGGTCCTATAGATCTATGAGAGAGCATTACTCTAACTGGATACGGTTATACCTACCCAAAATGGATACAAATTTATGCATGGTGGAACAACCCATGTCTGTTGGGTGCAACATCGAAGTCTTGAGGTGCAACATCAGTTTGAAAATCCAAGATTGCTCTGTATGATATTTGAAAACTTGTTTGTGGTATGAAATAGAAATATACATGGCGCATCATATTCCAAAATATAGTAAATAGAAATTTGACCATGGTCAAACCCCCTTTGACCAGCAAAACAACATATGACAAATTAAGCTAAAAAAGCTTTCGATGTTCCCAAAAATCATTAAGATTGAATTTCTTGGTTACCAAACTAAGATGAGAATGGTGGAACCTGTTAGTCCTATAAATCTGTGCGAGAGCTTTGTTTCGACTGGTTAAGGTTCTATGAACTCAAAATGGATACAAATTTATGCGTGGCGGAACAACTCACGTTTGTTGGGTGCAACATCGAAGTCTTGAGGTGCAACATCAGTTTGAAAATCCAAGATTGCACTGTATAACTTTTGAAAACTCATTTATGGGTACGAAATAGAAATATAACATGGTGCATCATGTTCGGAAATATAGTAAATAGAATTCCGACCTTGGTCAAACCCCCTTTGACTAACAAAACAACGTGTGAAAAATTAAAAATTGAGCTAAAAAGCTTTTGATGTTTCCAAGTGTCATCAAGATTGAATTTCTTGGTCACTGAACTAAGAGGAGATGATTGTAACCTGTTACTCCTATAGATCTATGAGAGAGCTTCATTTTGACCGGTTATGGTCCTACTAACTTAAAATGGATACAAATTTATGCGTGGTGGAACAACCCACGTCTGTTGGGTGCAACATCAAAGTCTTGAGGTGCAACATCAATTTGAAAATCCAAGATTGCACTGTATGACCTTTGAAAACTCGTTTATGGGTATGAAATAGAAATAAAACGTGGTGCATCATATTCCAAAATATATAAAATCGAATTCTAGCCATGGACAACCCCCCTTTGACCAGCAAAAAAACATGTGAAAATTTAAAAATTGCGCTAAAAAAGCTTTCGATATTTCCAAATGTCATTAAGATTGAATTTCTTAGTTACTGAACTAAGATGAAATGGGTGTAAACTGTTGGTCCTATAGATCTATAAGAGAATTTCATTTTGACTAGTTATGGTTCTATTAACTCAAAATGGATAGAAATTTATGCGTGGCGGAACAACCCGATTCTGTTGGGTGCAACATCGAAGTCTTGAGGTGCAACATCAGTTTGAAAATCCAGGAATGCACTATGAGATTTGAAAACTCATTTATGGGTACGAAATAGAAATATTACATGGTGCATCATATTCCAAAATATATTAAATCGAATTTTGACCGTGCCCAAACTCCCTTTGACCAACAAAACAACATATGAAAAATTAAAAACTGGGCTAAAAAAGCTTTTGATGTTCCCAAATATCAATAAGATTGAATTTGTTCGTTACTGAACTATGATGAGATGGGTGTAACCTGTTAGTCCTATAGATCTAAGAGAGAGCTTCATTTTGACAAGTTATGGTTTTGGTTACTCGAAATGGATACAAATTTATGCGTGGCGGAACAACCCACGTTTGTTGGGTTCAACATCGAAGTCTTGAGGTGAAACATCATTTTGAAAATCCAAGATCACACTTTATGACTTTTGAAAACTCATTTATGGGTATGAAATAGAAATATAACATGTTGCATCATAATCCAAAATATATTAAATCGAATCCCGACCATGGTCAAACCCCCTTTGACCAACAAAACAACATGTGAAAAATTGAGCTGAAAAAGCTTTCGATGTTCCCAAAAGTCATTAAGATTGAATTTCTTGGTTACTGAACTAATTTGAGATGGGTGGAACCTATTAGTCCTATAGATCTATGACAGAGCTTCGTTTTGATGTGTTATGGTTCTAGTAACTCAAAATGGATACAAATTTTAAGTGGCGGAACAACCCACATCTATTGGGTGCAACATCGAAGTCTTGAGGTGCAACATCACATTGGAAATACAAGATTGCACTGTATGTGTTTTGAAAACTCGTTTATGGGTACAAAATAGAAATATAACATTGTGCATCATATTCCAAAATATAGTAAATAGAATTCCGACCGTGGTCAAACCCCCTTTGAGTAACAAGACAACATGTGAAAAATAAAAAATTGAGCTAAAAAAGCTTTTGATGTTCCCAAATGTTGTTACGATTGAATTTCTTGTTAACTGAACTATGATAGGATGGGTGGAAGTAGCTAGTCCTATAGATCTATGAGAGAGCTTCATTTTGACTGGTTATGGTTCTACTAACATCAAATTGGATACAAATTTATGCTGGCGGAACAACCCATGTCTATTGGTTGCAACATCGAAGTCTTGAGGTGCAACATCAGTTTGCAAATCCAAGATTGCACTGTATGACTTTTGAAAACTCGTTTATGGGTATGAAATATAAATATAAATGGTGCATCATGTTCCATAATATATTAAATCGAATTCCGACCATGGTCCAAATTTTTGTACTTGCTGTTTCATTTTCCAATTATTTCTTCAATTACGAGAAAGAAAGAAAGTAGTAGGAATTCTCTTATCCCATTCGGAAGGATATCATCTTAATAATTATCCATCACTGTTTTTGTCTATAATATGACCACTTGATGAAATGTGGAGAAAAGTGGAGGAAATGGCCCCCTTTGACGAACAAAACATGTGAAAAATCAAAATTTGAGCTAAAAAAGCTTTTGATGTTCCTAAACGTCATCAAGATTGAATTTCGTGGTTACTGAACTAAGACGAGATGGGTGGAACCTGTTAATCCTATAAATCTATCAGAGAGCTTTGTTTTGACTTGTAATGGTTCTAGTAACTCAAAATGGATATAAATTTATGCTTGGTCGAAAAACCCATTTCTGTTGGGTGCAACATCGAAGTCTTGAGGTGCAACGTCAGTTTGAAAATCCAAGATTTCACTGTACGACATTTGAAAACTCGTTTATGGGTATGAAATAGAAATATAAATAGTGCATCATATTCCGAAATATAGTAAATAGAATTCCGACCATGGTCAAACCCGCATTGACTAACAAAATAAAATGTGAAAAATAAAAAATTTAGCCAAAAAAGCTTTTGATGTTCCCAAATGTCATTAAGATCGAATTTCTTGGTTACTGAACTAAGATGAGATGAGTGTAAACTGTTAGTCCTATAGATCTATGAGAGAGCTTCATCTTGAATGGTTATGGTACTACTAACTCAAAATGGATACAAATTTATGCATGGCTGAACAACCCACGTCTGTTGGGTGCAACATCGAAGTCTTGAGGTGCAACATCATTTTGAAAATCCAAGATTGCACTATATGACTACTGAAAACTCATTTATGTGTATAACATGGTGCAACATATTCCAAAATATTTTAAATCAAATTCTGACCATTATCAAACCCCATTTGACCAACAAAACAACATGTGAAAAATTGAGTTGAAAAAGCTTTCTATGTTCCCAAAAGATTGAATTTCTTGGTTACTGAACTAATATGAGTTGGGTGGAACCTGTTAGTCCTATAGATCTATGATAGAGCTTCTTTTTGATGTGTTATGGTTCTAGCAACTCAAAATGGATACAAATTTTAAGTGGCGGAACAACCCACGTCTATTGGGTGCAACATCGAAGTCTTGTGGTGCAACATCAGTTTGAAAATCCAAGATTGCACTGTATGACTTTTGAAAACTCATTTATGGGTACGAAATTGAAATATAACATTGTGCATCATATTCCAAAATATAGTAAATAGAATTCCGACCATGGTCAAACCCCCTTTGACTAACATGACAACATGTGAAAAATAAAAAATTGAGCTAAAAAGCTTTTGATGTTCCCAAATGTCATTAGGATTGAATTTCCTTGTTTACTGAACTAAGATAAGATGGGTGGAACCTGTTAGTCCTATAGATCTTTGAGAGAGCTTCATTTTGACTGGTTATGGTTCTACTAACATCAAATTGGATACAAATTTATGTGTGGCAGAACAACCTATGTCTATTGGTTGCAACATCGAAGTCTTGAGATGCAACATCAGTTTGCAAATCCAAGATTGCACTGTATGACTTTTGAAAACTCATTTATGGGTATGAAATAGAAATATAACATGGTGCATCATATTCCAAAATATATTAAGTCGAATTCCGACCATGGTCAAAAATTTTGTACTTGCTGTTTTATTTTCCAATTATTTCTTCAATTAAGAGAAAGAAAGAGAGTAGTACGAATTCTCTTATCCCATTCGGAAGGATACCATCTTTATAATTATCCATCACTGTTTTTGTCTATAGTACGACCACTTGATGAAAGGTAGAGAATATTGGAGAAAAGTGGAGGAAATGGCCCCCTTTGATGAACAAAACATGTGAAAAATAAAAATTTGAGCTAAAAAAGCTTTTGATGTTCCCAAATGTCATCAAGATTGAATTTCCTGGTTACTGAACTTAGATCCGATGGGTGGAACCTGTTAGTCCTATAAATCTATGAGAGAGCTTTGTTTTGACATGTAATGGTTCTAGTAACTCAAAATGGATATAAATTTATGCGTGGACGAACAACCCACGTCTGTTGGGTACAACATCGAAGTCTTTAGGTGCAACGTCAGTTTGAAAATCCAAGATTTCACTGTACGACGCTTGAAAACTCGTTTATGGGTATGAAATAGAAATATAAATAGTGCATCATATTCCAAAATATAGTAAATAGAATTCCGACCATGGTCAAACCCCCTTTGACAAACAAAATAACATGTGAAAAATAAAAAATTGAGCTAAAAAAGCTTTTGATGTTCCCAATTGTCATTAAGATCGAATTTCTTGGTTACTGAACTAAGATGAGATGAGTGTAAACTGTTAGTCCTATAGATCTATGAGAGAGCTTCATTTTGATTGGTTATGGTTCTACTAACTCAAAATAGAAACAAATTTATGCATGGCGGAACAACCCACATCTGTTGGGTGTAACATCGAAGTCTTGAGGTGCAACATTAGTTTGAAAATCCAAGATTGCACTGTATGACTTTTGAAAACTCGTTTATGGTTATGAAGTAGAAATATAACATGGTGCCTCATATTCCAAAATATGTTAAATCTAATTCCGACCATGGTCAAACCCATTTTACCAACAAAACAACATGTGAAAAATTAAGCAAAGAAAGCTTTTGATGTTCCCAAAAATCATTAAGATTGAATTTCTTGGTTACTGAACTAAGATGAGATGGGTGGAACTTGTTAATCCTATAAATCTATGAGAGAGCTTTTTTTTGACTGGTTGTGCTTCTAGTAACTCAAAATGGATAAAATTTATGCGTGGCAGAACAACCTGCGTCTATTGGGTGCAACATCGAAGTCTTGTGGTGCAACATCAGTTTCAAAATCAAAGATTTCACTGTATGACTTTTAAAAACTCATTTACGGGTATGAAATAGAAATATAACTTGGTGCATCATATTCTGAAATATATTAAATTGAATTTCGACCATGGTCTATCTCCCTTTAATCAATAAAACAATATGCGAAAAATTAAGCTAAAAAAGCTTTCGACGTTCCACAAAATCATTAAGACTGAATTTCTTGGTTACTAAACGAAGATGAGATGGGTGGAACCTACTAGTCCTGTAAATCTACGAGAGAACTTTGTTTTGACTGGTTATGGTTCTAGTAACTCAAAATTTATACCAATTTATGCGTGGCGAAACAACCCATGTTTGTTGGGTGCAACATCGAAGTCTTGAGGTGCAACATCAGTTTGAAAATCCAAGATTGAACTGTATGACTTCTGAAAACTTGTTTATGGGTATAAAATAGAAATAAAACATGGTGCAACATATTCCAAAATATATTAAATCGAATTCCGACCATGGTCAAACCCCCTTTTGACCAACAAAACAACATGTGAAAAAATAAAAATTGAGCTAAAAAAGCTTTCGATGTTCCCAAAAATCATTAAGATTGAATTTTTTTTGTTACTGAGCTAAGATGAGAAGGGTTTAACTTGTTGTTCCTATAGATCTATGAGAGAGCTTCATTTTGACTGGTTATGTTTCTACTAACTCAAAATGGATACAAATTTATGCGTGGCCGAACAACCCACGTCTGTTGGGTGCAACATCGAAGTCTAGAGGTGCAACAACAGTTTGAAAATCCAAGATTCCACTGTATGGCATTTGAAAACTCGTTTATGGGTAAGAAATAGAAATATAAAATGGTGCATCATATTCTAAAATAGAGTAAATAGAGTTCCGACCATGGTCAAACCTCCTTTGACTAACAAAACAACATGTGAAAAATTAAAAATTGAGCTAAAAAGCTTTTGATGCTCCCAAATGTCATTAATATTGAATTTCTTGGTTACTAAACTAGGATGAGATGGGCATAACCTTTTAGTCCTATAGATCTATGAGAGAGATTCATTTTGACAGGTTATGGTTCTACTAACTCAAAATGGATACAAATTTAAGCGTGGAGGAATAACCCATGTCTATTGGGTGCAACATCGAAGTATTGAGGTGCTACATCTGTTTGAAAATACAAGATTGCACTGTATAACTTTTGAAAACTCGTTTATGGATATGAAATAGAAATATAACATCGTGCATCATATCCCAGAATATAGTAAATAGAATTCCGACCATGGTCAAACCCGCTATGACTAACAAAACATCATGTTAAAAAAATAGAAATTGAGCTAAATAAAATTTTGATGTTCCCAAATGTCATTGAGATTGAATTTCTTGGTTGCTGATCTAAGATGAGATGGGTGTATTCTATTTGTCCTATAGATCTATGAGAGAGCTTTATTTTGATTGGTGATGGTTCTACTAACTCAAAACGGATACAAATTTATGCATGGTGGAACAACCCACGTCTGTTTGGTGCAACATCGAAGTCTTGAGGTGCAACACCAGTTTGAAAATCCAAGATTGCACTGGATGACTTTTGAAAACTAGTTTATGGGTATGAAATAGAACTATTACATGGTGCATCATATTCCAAAATATATTAAATCGAATTGCGATCATGGTCAAACCCCCTTTGACCAACAAAACAACATGCGAAAAATTAAGCTAAAAAAGCTTTCGATGTTCCTAAAAATCATTAAGATTGAATTTCATGGTTACTGAACTAAGATGAGATGGTTGGAACATGTTAGTCCTATAAATCTATGAGAGAGCTTTGTTTTGACTGGTTGTGGTTCTAGTAACTCAAAATGCATACGAATTTATGCGAGGTGGAACAACCCATGTAACACCCCACCTCCGTTAAGGTCACTCACAAAGGGAATGCCTTAACTTTGGTGGAGCATTTTAGTAAACAGAACAGAAACTTACAAGACAGATAAAACAATACTTGAAAAATTTATAACTTTATTACAACAGAAACCGAAATAAGCTCGGTTACATCCTTTCAAATCACAATATCAGAATTCAAGTACAAAATATCAGTCTTGTACAAAAGCCTTCAGAATGCATAGTTTAAAATCATAAACCCCAAAGAAGAAGACAAGCCATACTTTAAGCACTTCAAGCGGAATAAATCTGGATCAGGCTAGAGTACTCCCTTCTACAAAACCTTGGGGGGGTGGGGGGGACGGAAGAAAGGAGGCGAAACAACAAGGGTCAGACAAAAAGTCTGGCAAGTCAAGTGATTTTCAGTTATGAACAGATAATGATAACATGACATGAAAATAAAACTGGATGAGAGATAACAGTAACAGGTGTAGCGGATATTATAGAAGAACAGAATGACATAAGCTATTTCTTTACACTTCTCTGCACTAATAGTAGTATAACAGAATTAGGTGTCACCCTAATGTCTAAACTGAAACAGAAATGGGTACAGAATAATTTCCACAGAAGAGAGTGCTAGTAATGGGCCTTTACCACCCGAACAGATGCAGACAGAAGCAGAAACAGATTAATCCCTATGGAAGCAGAATGTAGAATTAGGTGTACAATAGTAATGGGCCTTTACCACCCCAACAGATGGTACCATGCAGAAACAGACAGGTGTTACCACCCAACAGAAATAGACGGTACCAACAGAAATATACAGAACTAAGTGTACCCTAAAAACCTACCCAAAGCGATCGGCTCCCTAATACATAAATACCCTGTGTCGGCCCCACAGTAGGGTGTATCACTCCCTAAAGTGACAACCAATTGGCATAGACCTATTTACAGATGTCACGGCGTCTTACATCCTCAGAGGCAGACCGGGATCCATGCACGCACATGACCCGGTTGGAACGCACCATCAACACCCCTCGCCATTATCAGAATGAACCGCTTATAACTAGTTCAGTAAGCGTGCCCGGACCCTACCTGCTGTTGGGTGAAAGTTTTGATACCAGAAAGGGTTACTGACTAATATGGGTCCCAAACAACAGATGACACAAGTAATTCCCTTCCTATCCTTGTGTCCCCAAAATAACGGATTTCAGATTAACTTGTTTACAAGTTCAGACATACAAAATTCATATCAACTAGTTCACAGACATGTTTTCAGACTAACGGATCAGATATACAGATTTAACAGACTTACCTATTAACCAGTTACAGATTAACAGACTTACAGATTTGTCTAACTTTGTAATTGGGCTTACAGATTCACGGAACAGATTTATTAAATTCATCAGTCTATAGGGTTTAACCCTATCCGCCCAATACGTTTTAGACATCATATTTATCTCAGATTTTCATTAATTAAAAATTAATGCCCAGACCTCTCACATTAGACTGACAGTTTGCGGCTACTGGTTAGGCTGGTTGGTTCCGGGCAGATTTCTACCGCAAACTGAGTCTAACCTCGGGTTTCAAGAACGTTATGACTACCTTCTCACATTAGAACCTATTGTTTGCGGCCACAGGATGTGTCGGGCAGTTCCGGGCAGA